>JANXHW010000013.1:22560000-23760000 GCA_026170595.1 Plestiodon gilberti rubricaudatus
AGGGGGGTTAGGAAAGCCTGCCCATGTACACCGCCTTGGATTAAAGTCAGAGGAAAAATCCAATGACCAAGAAAGGTGGTATACTGTATAAATACTGCATATTATTTATTATTATTTATTATTATTATTTACAAAATCACAGTGAGGGGGTGGGGAGGGAACCTAGAGGCTAATCCTACAACATCCTCACTGACTACGTTTCAAACTGGCACAAATTCCAGCCTACTGCATAAAAGCAAGACCTGATTCTTGGAAGGAATTGTCCGAGCCAACAGATCCTGCTAGGAATAGACGGCTCTGCGAGGGAGGGGTCACGCTCTGTAGGAAGGTTGCTTAGTTAGCACAAAGGTAGACAGATGTCTGCTAAACACCACCTAATTGCCCACGACTCGAAGCTGACTTTAAAAAGTCCTTCAGCTACCTGCAGAGAAGTGGTATGGAGATTTTACTCAAAAGTTGACACGTTCCAGAAAGGAGTGGATCTGAGCTGGCCAAATTTAGGAAAACAGAATAAAAGCTTGCCAACAACTCTGATTAAGGAAGTGACAGGTCCTTTCCCCAACAGCGTTGTCCGAAACCCCACCTATCAATTAATCAATCTAGATTGATTTTGATCTAATCTAGACTTTTGATCTAACTGCTCAGGTGAAAGAGCCATTTCCTGGCCCGAGTTCTACGTACACTAGTCACATTCAGGTGTTGGGCTAGCTGCAACTTCACATGATGTCCAGTAGGCCACTGGCCCACTGCCAGAATATGCTTCACCACCAAGACAGGAATGAACTTAAGAAATTGAGTTATGCAGTCGCGCATGTTGATTGCCACAGCACATCTCGCCCTTGGAATAGGCTCAGGAAAGTTAATTTTAACCAGGGGTAGTGGTGGTAAGTCCCCTGGGTAAAGAGGAGAATTGGTATACAGTTGGATCTCCATATCCGCAGGGGTTCCGTTCCGGAACCCCACCCCCACGGATATTGAAATCCGCGTAAAGTAAAATCGCTTTAGCGTGGATACAGGGGTCACTGTAGTGTTTTCTTGCCTTTTGGCTGGCAAACCGCTCCGTTTGCAGTGCTGCAGAGAGTGAAATCGCGCTCCTACAGCCTCTTCCGGGTCGCACAACTGCCCCCCTCCCTTCCCCAGGCTTGCATGCCAATGCATTCTGGGGCGACCTTGGGGAAGGGAGGGGGGAAACTCGTGTGACCCGGAAGAGGCTGTAGGAGCGTGATCTCACTCTCTACAGCCCTGCAAATGAGGCCATTTGCCAGCGAAAAAGGTAAGAAACACTATTTTAAACACTTTTTTCAAGTTTTTACAGTGACAAATCCGCGGGTGCTGGATCCACGGATAGCAGGGGTCCACTGTATATGAGAAAGGAGCTAGGTGAGGATGAGCGCAGGACCCATGTCCCACAGACCTGGGTTCCAACATTAAGTATGAATCATGTCAAATGCATATGCATCTGGGGTACCGCTACCTGGGCTCTTTTAAGTCCCTCTCCCATCGTAGAGAGCTTCTGAGTTGTCCGAACTAAACACTGTGCATGTGAAACAAGTGTAAGAGCAGACTTGAGGAAGGAAAACCCAGCTCCTTGGTGAATGTCAATTAGGAAGGCTGCCTCCCTCAATGCCGAAATAGCCCTGGAAAAATGAATCAAAGCCGCTGATGTCTGAAAAGAAGCTGCTGATGCTTCAAGATTTCTCCAGAGAGCCGCATGCATGTGTCTTTCTTCTATTTGATCTCTCAGGGAGGGGGGCAGAGGAGGGAGGGAGTCATCTCCTATCATCAGAAGGAGCTGTCTTTCACAAGTGAGGCTCCTGCCACATTGATTTCAAGAGCAAGAACATAAAATGACTTCTGTATCCAGTCCTAAAAATTCCACTCATCGCCTGCCGAGACAACTTAACAGTTCCCAGTTTGTCTCGCTCTTCATCCCAAAGGTCTGGGAGACCAGCCAACTTCTTTCACTCCAGATTTTTTTTAAAAAAAGAAAAATTCCAGATTTTTTTTATTTTTAAAGTAGTATTTGAACTTTTCTTCGCAACATTTTAATTAGATTTTTGGTTTTTTTTTTTTTGGCAAATTAACAGCACAGAAACGTTTGGGAAATAATGTTCAAAAACATGAACCTTGACGATTACTTTTGCTTTTATATTGGGTTCAGCACTGGAAATTAAGTTGCAAATGTTTGTTCATCCTTCACGTTGCCCACATTTCCCTTTCAACGAGAGAACCAACTGTACTTGCACCCCAATCCGAAGGTTGGTTTTCGACCCCACGGCCACTAAAGTTTCAGGTATTCTTGGATCCTTCCTTCAAAAGGACCAGACTTGCTAAATTTGAAATATCAGGCAGGTGGGACGAAACAACCCTGTTTTCTAAGCAATTTTAAAAGCACAATTCTCTCTCCCTCTCTCCCCTGATTTGTACACTATGTGCAGGCTGTTCCAAAACTCCTGAAGATTCCTATAAAAAACGAATGAAACACGGAAGAAAAACAAATTAACACATTTGGTTTTAATTCCCATTCGTTTTAATGGGAAAACCATGGCTTCAAGCCACCAAATTAGCATCTCATCTCATTGCCAGCCAAGCTCTTGTGGCAACCATTGCAGCTGATCCAATATCAATATTCTCCCCTGTTTATTTTTTTTAAAATCTCCAATTCTGCGGGTTTGTATCAATAGTTTGCTGCAAGCCTGTCAATGTTAGGCTACCTTGCAAGGTGGCATAACTCTAAATGTTATACCATTCAATTCTAGTGGATTAGCTGGAAACAGCCAATTTGGCTCAGCAGGAATACACTGGGCGAGTGTATATGCATGTTCAAGGAATACACTCGGCGACAGTTATGGCAACCCTTCCTCCCAATCATTAGTGGAAAGCTAATAATTTAATCATTTGATTTTGTCTATAAACTGCTTTGTGAACTTTGTTGAAAAGTGGTATATAAATACTACTACTACTACTACTACTACTACTACTACTACTACTACTACTACTACTACTACTACTACTACTACTACTACTACTACTACTACTACTACTACTACGGTACTCCCCCCAAATCCGCTGGGGATATGTTCCAGGCCCCTCCGTGGATACTTGAAACCGTGGATAGGAGCAAACACTCCCTCGATGGTTTCCTGAGGAACCCCCCCCCGCCCCCACACATGCGGGCAGGCATGTGTGCGTCCCCCCCCCCGCTCTTATTTTTCTTTCAGCAAGCTTTGTTTCTTCCTTAAAACAAACAGAGAAGCAGCCTCCATGGCAGGCAAGTAGAACAAGACTAAGTCCTAGAGAGGCTCTGTTAACCTTGCAGAGCCTCTCTAGGACTTAGTCTCGTTCTACTTGCCTGCAATAAGCATGTTTGTTTAAGGAAGAAATGAAGCTTACTGGGAAATAAGTAAAAGCCGGGGGAGGGGGGTCCCGGCGATCCGTGGATAACTGAAACCGTGGATAGCGAATCAGTGGATATGGGGGTCCACCTTATTATAAAGCACTTCTGTACATGCCTGGGCAAAGTTTTGTTCCAGCCTCTTCTGCTTGATGGGGTGCTGCTCACGATGGCCCCCTGGCCTTGCAGAAGGGGATTTCAGAGAGTGCCAGAACCGCCACTCAAGGCGAGGAGCTTCAAAGCACTTATTCAGCAGAAAACCTCCCCTCAAAAAAGGCCTCAAAACAAACAAACAAACCAGGACGGTTTTGTGGTTCTGGTGTTGGACTTAGACCTGGAAGATCAAGGTTCAAATCCCTGCTCAGTCACAAAGCTTCCTGGGTGACCTTGGGCCAGTCACTGTCTCTCAGCCTCACCTACCTCACAAGGTTGTTGTGAGATCAAAAATGAGGAAAGGAACCATGTACACCACCCTGAGCTCCTCGGAGGAAGGGCAGTAGAAAAATGAATGAATGAATGAATGAATAACCTTCTCAGAATTGATGTGTTGCTGCAACAGAGAATAAAAAGAAAACATTACCAATGATCTTAACTGTTGCTTACATTGTAAATTATCTTTCCTTCAGTATTTCAGAAGGGAAGCTATATACGGAGGTATTGGCAATGCTCAAATAATCAACTAATTTACTGGTTAAGAAGGTAGATTAAAAATTTCATCGGTTAAAAATGCTTTTAGGCAGGAAGTGTGGCCTGCAGGTTTGAGCCAGTGCCCTGCCTGAAGAAGCTAAGCAGGGTCAACCTTGGTTCTCGTTTGGATGGGAGACGGAAGCTGCTGACGGACCTCACAAAGACACTGAGAAGGCACAGTGAGAGGAGGGGAAGTCAGCTAGAGAGAGAACATCTAAGACAACCGTCTGAGTGCAAACTGTGGTGAACTGTGAAGCTTAGAAGTGCAAAGCACAAGCCAGAAGGAGGGCTGCACTTGGAAAGGAAAACATCTCGAGCATGGAAGGTTCTATATAGGAATAGAACAATATCGTAAAGACCTTTATTAGGTCTAAAGATAGCCTGCCTGTGTAAACTGCATTGAATAAATTTGATGAGAAATCTGATGATGAGAAAGGTATATAAATACAGAAAATAAATAAATAGGTTGACTAGCCCCGTGCTAGACACCGTGACCAGAGAACGATACTGCAACCTTCCTCAAGCGGGTCTGCGTGTTATTCAGGGCATGGGTGAGAAACTATCTCAAACACTGCAGCGAGGTTCGTGGCAGAAGAAAGGTAGGATATAAATAATAAAACACAGAAACCAAACGTTTGTTTCAGATTCAGAACAGACACGGGCAGCTCTCCCACGGCACTGGTTATTCCAGAATGCGCCCAGAAATGCCACGCAAGCGAACGAGAACACAGTCCCCCAAAGAAAAACATTCGAGGGTGGGCAGGCAGGCAGGCGGTAGAGGTCACCGAGAGACCGGCGTGCATCAACAGCAGCTCTCACGAGATTTAATTTCCAACTTTTGCAACTTCCCAGTTTCGAGTCAATGCCAAACCGCACGTTCTGAATTGCAAATCACTTTTCTAAATCACTTAACATCCATCCTTGAAATTTCACACGTCAACAGCTCATTAATATCTACGGTAAATGTAGCTCTCTGAAAAAGAAGCACAGATTTTTTTCTTTATATAACGTTTTATTGAGACAGATAGCTAGCACCCAGAAATAGAGCCCCCTTCAATTACAATTTGGCAGAAGCTAACTTTGGTTTTAAAACATGACTACAGGAATTTATGGCCAGGCTGCAATGGAAGTGACTATTTTGAATAAGATGAGCTGCTCTTGATGGGGAATGCCTGGACAGTGTTTATAAATCAACAGAGGTGCTACTCAGTGGTTTATAATGGTCTACTTCAGACCATCTACCATCATCACATAAGCGGTATATTATGATAAACGCAAAACAGTGGCGGGAGATTAAAAGTAATAGCGTCCATGTAGGGTAATGAATCCACGTAGCTCTGGCACACAGAAAGTACTTCAAAAGTTTCGTCTGACTCATACTTTCTCGCCCCCCGCCCCACTCCGCTCCCAACCACCACCATCCTTATGCTTTCTATCCGACTCCTATCAGAAAGGAAGAGATTTAAAGTTCGTACAGCAACATAAGCATGCAGCAGATTTGCAGTTTCTCCGACTCCGATTTCTATGAACCAAAAAAATGTGGGGTGTAGGAGTTCTGCAATTCTATTTGAGGATCAGATCGGGTGCAAGGGGTAGTTTTCATTTTTTTTATTTATTTAAAGTGTTTGTTTTCTTCAGGGAATCAACAGCTGTTTTGGGCCAGTCACTATCTCTCAGCCCCACCTACCTCACAGGGTTGTTGTGAGGACAAAAAGGAGGGGAGGAAATATGTACACCACTCTGAGCTCCTTGGAGGTAGGGTGGTAAAAAATGTGAAAAATAATAAATAAATAAATATCCTGTTTCCCTGAAAATAAGACCACCCCCGAAAGTAAGACCTACCATCTTTTTTTTGTGATTTTTGCTGACACTCATGAATACACGACCTCCCCTGAAAATAAGACCTAGCTAGGATCAACAGCCAGACAGACATGACCCCCCCAGCACCCCCTGCAACCCCCCAACACTTACTTTGACCGATTTAAGCTTCATTCTTTCCCGAGGGTGCAAGGCTCTGCAAGGCCTGCACTTGAGGCCTCCACCATAGAGACGACACGCTACAGAGACTGTGCAAGGTTGCAGCCTCCTTGCAGGCCTTGCTGGCCTCTCTAGCATGTCGTCTCTATGGTGGAGGACTCAAGTGCAGGCCTTCCAGGCCTTGCAGAACCTTGCACCCTCGGTAAAGAATGAAGCTTTAATTGGTCAAATTAGTGCCGGGCGGGTCTTGGGGGGGGGTCGTGCCACAGGTTGGGAAAATAAGACCTCCCTGAAAATAAGACCTACTGCATATTTGGAGCCAAAATTAATATAAGACACTGTCTTATTTTCGGGGAAACAAGGTATAACAAGATTGGTTTTTAAATTAGAGGGTTTTACGTACTGGTACAAACAAAAGATACAACAAAATAGCAAAACCCTAGGAAAATAAAACATCAATCCTACCATTGACAGCTGAGTGTGATTACTAATAATGCAATCCTATACATGTGTGAGTAACATCCACTGCAATCCTAGCCAGCTTATGCCACCAGCTGAGCTCTGCTCAATCCTATCCAACTTACCAGCGGTGCAGCGAGAACGGGAGGACCCAGAACGGAAAGGGGATTCAAATCCCCTTTGAATTCCCCTTTTGGGGGGGATTTGAATCCCCTTTCCATTCTGGGTCCTCCCGTTCTCGCTGCACCGCTGGTTACACCGGTGGCATAAGTTGGATAGGATTGAGCAGAGCTCAGCCGGTGGCATAAATTGGCTAGGATTGCGCTGATTGTCTCATTGTATTCAATGGAGCTTACTTTCAAGTGTGTGTATAGCACTGCAGCCTTAATCACGTATTTGAAGACATCAATTCCTAGCTTGCGAATCCTCCTAGAAGCAACAGTCACCAAGAGAGTGAAATGAAAGTGAGAAATTCTGTCTCGTGTAATTCAGAGTTCAATTCTATGCCCATTTGCACACCAATGAACGTAGCGGGACTGACTTCTGATTAAACCTACACAGAACTGCGCTGTCAGCCTTGGAAAACAAATGTGCAGCTCTCAGAATTGCAAGGAAAACCCCCAGGGCATGCTGAATTTCCGTAGAAATTCTGCATACAATATAAAAACATGCAGAATTTGCTGAAAGATGATTCCGTGTCCCGTTTACACGTCGTACATTTTTATCTCGATCTCTCTTATTTGTCCGTTTTACATGCAGCGTTTTTAAACCGCAAACTATCTCATGTGTAGACTGGAAACTCTCATGGCTCGGAACAATGGGCAACCCATATATAAACCCACATATCCTGTTTCATTGCACATATCTCATGTGTGTTCGAATACTATTTACTGCTGCATAATTTATGTTCTCTTTAAAATATTTTTATCAAGTTTTTCAATGCTCAAAGCGGTGTATAACAATACAATTACAAAACCACATACCGTATTGTCCCGAGTATAAGACGCACTTGATTATAAGACGCACCCTTAAAGTTTGGCGCTATTAAAAATAATTAATTAAATCACTGGCATTAAATTTATGCCTGATTATAAGATGCACCCCTAGTTTAAAAACTTAAATTAGGAGAAAAAAGCGAGTCTTATACTCAGACCAATACGGTAATTAATAAAAAAACAAACATTTCTTCCTGTTCTCTGCCAATAACAAGATCCGACGTGGCTGACATACAGACATTAAAAGAGGGGACCCATACGAAAAGGTTACAGGATGCACACCTTCATGGGAGTAGTCCCACTGGTCTCCATGGCCTTACTTCAGAGTCAACATGCTCAAGATCCAACAGGCTGCAGGGACTAGGGAGGAAATGTTCAGCACGGATCCTTGCGGAAATCCTATGCACTCTTTCCTGAGAGTCAATCCCACTGAACGCAGTTGGATTTATTATTAACAGTATTTATATATCACTTTTCAACAAAAAGTTCACAAAGCGGTTTACAGACAGAATCAAATGATCAAATGGCTCCCTGTCCCAAAAGGCCTCACAATCTAAAAAAGATGCAGAAGAACACCAGCAAACAGCCACCAGAAAAGAGAATGACTGTGGCTGGGGTGAAAGGGGAGCAGTTACTCTACCCCTGCTAAATAGAAGAGGAGCACCCATGGAAAAAGTGCCTCTTGCCCAGTTAGCAGGGGTATTTATTTTTCACATTTTTATACCGCCCTTCCTCCAAGGAGCTGGATATCATTCTGTATATCATTCTGCCTTTGTACAAATCGATGGTAAGGCCACATCTGGAGTATTGTGTCCAGTTCTGGTCACCACACCTCAAAAAGGATATAGTTGAATTGGAAAAGGTGCAGAAAAGAGCGACCAGAATGATTCGTGGGCTGGAGCACCTCCCTTATGAGGAAAGGCTACAGCGTCTGGGGCTTTTCAGCCTAGAAAAAAGGCACCTGAGGGGGGACATGATTGAGACGTATAAAATTATGCATGGGATGGAGAGAGTGGATAGAGGGAAATTCTTCTCCCTCTCGCACAACACCAGAACCAGGGGACATGCACTAAAATTGAGTGGAGGGAGAGTTAGAACAGACAAAAGAAAATATTTCTTTACCCAGCGTGTAATTCATCTGTGGAACTCCTTGCCACAGGATGTGGTGATGGTATCTGGCCTAGATGCCTTGAAAAGGGGTTTGGACAGATTCATGGAGGAAAAGACCATCACAGGTTACAAGCCATAAGCAACCTCCTGGTTTTAGAAGTGGGTTTTCTCTGTGCCAGGTGCAAGGGAGTGGCGACTGGACACAGGTATCTTGTTGTCTTGTGTGCTCCCTGAGGCATCTGGTGGGGCCACTGTGTGACACAGGAAGCTGGACTAGATGGGCTTTTGGCCTGATCCAGCAGGGCTCTTCTTATGTTCTTAAGGAGCTCAGAGTGGTGTACATATTTCCTCCCCTCCTTTTTGTCCTCACAACAACCCTGTGAGGTAGGTGGGGCTGAGAGATAGTGACTGGCCCAAGGTCACCCAGGAAGCTTCATGGCTGAGCAGGGATTTGAACCTGGATATTCCAGGTCTAAGTTCAACTCCCAAACCACTACACCATCCTGGCTCTTCTGAGTAAACATGAGCAAACATGAGTAAAGAGCCTCGTGATGAGGGTGAAAGAGGAGAGTGCAAAAGTTGGCTTGAAACTCAACATCCATAAAACTAAGATCATGGCATCTGGTCCCATCAATTCCTGGCAAATAGAAGGGGCAGAAATGGAAGCAGTAACAGATTTTACTTTTTTGGGCTCCAAGATCACTGCAGACGGAGACAGCAGCCATGAAATTAAAAGACGCTTACTCCTTGGAAGGAAAGCTATGGCAAACTTAGACAGCATAATAAAAAGCAGAGATATCACCAGGCCAACAAAAGTTCGCATAGTCAGGGCGATGGTGTTCCCAGTAGCAATGTATGGTTGCGAGAGTTGGACCATAAGGAAGGCTGAGCGCCGAAGAATAGATACTTTCGAACTGCGGTGCTGGAGAAGACTCCTGAGAGTCCGTTGGACTGCTAGGAGATCAAATCAGTCAATCCTAAATGAAATCAACCCTGACTGTTCCCTGGAAGGACAGGTACTAAGGCTGAAACTCAAATATTTTGGCCACCTAATGCGAAGAGAGGACTCTCTGGAGAAGACTCTGATGCTGGGAAAGATTGAAGGCAAAAGGAGAAGGGGAAGGCAAAGGATGAGATGGTTAGACAGCATCACCGATGCAACGAACATGAAAATGAGCAAACTCAGGAAGATAGTGGAGGACAGGAAGGCCTGGCGGGATGTGGTTCATGGGATCACGAAGGGTCGGACACAACTTAATGACTGAACAACAACAACAACTGTTTGTTGTTTACAATTACACTGTAGTTCAAACGGTTTCCTGTACTCCCCTTGAAACTGTCCTTGCTTCTTCCTCCCACCCCAAGGATTTCAGAGCAGGAAGTGTGTGTTCCGCTGCATAGCGAGACGCACCTCTAGAAATCTTGACCCTCTCCCTTTAACCTTTAGACCAGCGATTTCCAACTGGTGTGCCACGAATGGGTCGCAGGTGTGCTGTGGGAGTTTGGGGCAGGGTTATTTATTAGTAAGACACCCCCCCGCCCCCGCCGCCAGCAGTGTGGTCTGCCTTGTCAACTGTAAAAAAAAATATGATGGTGTTCCCTGGGAATTTTAGCGCCTTGTGTGCCACAAGAGGAAGAAGCGTGAAAATGGCTATTTTAGACTCTCCAGGAAGTAAAGAATCTGGGAGCTCATTTGCTCCCTTTGGGGTTTTGTGTTGTTTGGTGTGCAGTTGTACACAGAACTGAAGCCCAAATCACACAAGACAGTATTTCTCACCTTCATTTCATTCCAGGTATCTCCTGTTGGGTAGCATAAACGGGGCCTATAGACTCGTCCACAGTGCTATTTTAGGCAGCTAATGTCTGCAACTACAAAGTCAAGCCCGGTTTAAACTAGTTGCAGTAGCAACCGTTTCTTCAAGGAATCATGAGAATTGTTGCCTGTCTACATGGAGAGAGCTCTGTTCATTAGGGAGCATATATCCACCTGAACTCCATCTTTTCTGGGATTTCCTCCGGTTGAATCCAGATGTTTTGTTGGTTCGTACAAATGCAGCTATTAATTTCCACCATTATTTCAATACTTTATCAGCTTATTAAGACAGGGACACTGACAAACGATTAAATTTGGACACAACAGGCATTTAATTTTATTCCAGGGTGATGACCCCTATCTGTACATCCAAAATCCAGACATTTGGGGGGCTATGACTTATTCTGAAATCCAGACAAATCCAACATCCAGGCAACTTCCCGTCCCAAGCAGTCCAGATAAGGGATACCAGATAAGGGAAGGCCCTTTTGCGGGTGCCGTCGCCCAGGGAGGTGCGAGGGGCGGCGGCCAGAAACAGGGCCTTCTCAGTAGTGGCACCAACCTTATGGAATTCCCTCCCCTTTGACCTACGAACTGCTCCCTCCTTGGACACTTTCCGGCGAGGCCTAAAAACCTTCTTGTTCAAAGAAGCCTTCTGAGCCCTTGCATTTTTTTTAACATCTCGCTGGTACAGGTGGGTGTGCTGCTGTTTTTATGCTCCTGCTCTGATTGAAGCCATGATCTTTTTAATTGTTTTTAGACACTGTTTTTATTAATTTTTATTGATTGTTTTTACTGATTTTTTTATACTGTGTTTTTTTGTATGTATTTTTTTCTGTTGTAAGCTGCCTTGGGTCCCTTCGGGGAGAAAGGCGGGATAAAAATACTGTAAATAAATAAATACTCAACCTGTAATTCTACCTAAAAAGGGACAACTTAATTGCTGATCTAAAGGAGATGTCTGAATTTTGCCGGTGATTAACCCAAATTACTCCCATGCAGATCTGGCACAAAGCAATCGGTTTCAGATCAGTCTAAACTGACACCAGTTTCCTCCAGGAATGCGGGGAATCAGGGCCTCGGGGGGGGGGGTTAAGGGGGTAATTTGTACCCGAGCCTAGGGCAGAAAATGGGTCAAAAAGGGGGCCCTGGAGCAAAAAAAGGGGTCCAGGAGCCAAATTCACGTGTAGGGAATGGGCCCAAAAGAAACTTTGTACCCCCTGATAAAATTCCTCTGAATGACCCTGCTGGGAATTGTAGTTTGTGTATCCAGAAAACTGTTCTGCTACCATGACCTCCTCTTTATAGAACTACACTTCCCAGAATACTTCATCAGGAAACGCTATGATAAACCAATCGGAAATGTATAAGTGTCGGCTACTTAACATTTATTCCAGGTAGACTCCCAAAGATGACAACATTTGCATTATGCCGTCTTGTGCTCTCAACAACAAAACGTTATAACCCCCCCAAGACCATATTTTCTAACGGCACTCGAGGGGATGCCACCAACAGGCGTGAATTCGCAAATTCAGTTGTGCCAAAACAAGAGACGTTTTCAAGCAAGCCCTGTAACATCGAAGAAAAAATATGTAGCTTAATCAGGGAACTTACGAATCCACATGCAGTACCCGCTGGCCACTTCGTGCGCATGCAGCCGCTAGGATAGATTCAGGCAAACCTACAAGAACAGAGATTCATAGACAGATGGTTTTTCATCAAAATTAAGCCAATTATGATTCAACGGGGTGCATGAGAGCATACCAAGCATTTTAGAACACAAAAAATAGCTCCCCACCCCACAATATTTCTCTAATGCCCGAGCTATTTGTATGTTCCTGATACTAACCTACTAGGTCAGGGGCGGGGAACCTTTTCCCTGGCGAGTGACGTTTTAAATATTAGAAATTTGCTTGAGGGCCGGCCGCCATTTTATTTATTTAATTAATTTTTGTCCCCGGCCTCCGGAGGCTCCGCGCTCACCGTCCGAAGCCACCGCCGCGTCCGCGCATCACCTCCGGCGTACCATGCCAATGAGGGCAGAGCTTGCCCTCATCGGCGTGGTATGCATGTGCGAAATGGCCAACAGCCTGGTGAGAAGGGGTCGAGGCGGCGGCCGGAGAGGACATGCAAGGGGCCTCTCCCGGGCTCCGGAGGTGATGCGCGGACCCGGCGGAGCCTCCAGGGGCCGGTTGGGCGGCCTCCCGGCAATCTCTCCGGGGGCCGGACCGGCTGTCCTCGGGGTCCTGATCAGGCCCTGGGGCCGGAGGTTCCCCACCGCTGTACTAGGTCCAAACGTTCCGTGACTCGCTATTTTATTCTACCCTACCTAAAACACTCCTAGTTGGCACAAATATTTAATTTAGTCCCCAAGAGAACAAAGTGGTTTTATAGAAAATCAATCAGGGCAACAATAATAAACACACAAGTATGAATTGAAATTATCACGGCCAGCAATAACAGAGATCGGATGAGGAGTAACAATGGGATTCATAGCCATGCTTAGGAGGGAAGAAGCCTTTATTGTTAAAGATCACATTAAAACAGTAAACATTGGCTTCAAAGGTCATCGTTTCGTCCAATTTCTTCGAACTTTTTCAAGAAAGGGGGCAGAAAGGCTGCGAAGGTGTTAACTGAGCAAAGCAGGTGATGTAACTAACATCAAAAGAACAGTTAGGAAACCCCAGCCTGTTAATATTTTCAGATGCCCCCAGGGAAGCTCACAAGCACAGTGGAAGGAGACACTCTTTTGTTTCTCTCAACCATCTGGTAGTCAGAGATAGACTGCCTCTAACCAAGGAAGTCCCCTTCCAATGAGCCGCCATGACTACTAACCCCTGAGAGACCTTTGAACTTATCTAATTACTCTACACCGGCTTTGAAGATACAGTATAATGAACATTTTTTGTTTCAGATTCATGAACATGCTGCCCATTGGGATAACGTGCTCAGGGAAACACTGGCTTTGGTCTCCTGTTTCTCTGGGACTCCTAGATGTGGTGTCTCTCCACTTCTCTTTCATCCTTCAAAATCCACTTCTCCCCTGTGATCTTTGCCTTATCCCCTTAGTAGCTGGACCCACTTCCAAAGACCTCCAGCTGGTTGTGTGTGCCCCCTGCGAGGTAGTCTAGGCTGAGACACAGTGACTAGCTCAAAGTCCCCCAATAAGCTTTGTGGCCAAGCGGGAATTATAATAAAAGTATAACTTATAAGTAAGTTAAAAGAAATGCTGTATACCCAAAATTCAATATTTTCATCTCATGGCCGATGGCACCCCAGAGTAGCTCCTGTAATGCACTGGAAGTGATCTGTAGCAAATTCTACGTGCGCACAGGACAGGCCGTTTTCCTCCCGCAAAACCAACGCTGTCTATCACATCAAGTCATAAAGACGAGCAAGCCGAGAGCCCCGCAGACGAGTTTTCCGCCAGATCAGCGAAATGACTCCGTAACAAGATCAGGAATTGGTATGAACCCAGGAAACAGCCTGATCTATTTCATATCTTCAGGTGCCCTTAAGGTAGAAATTCAGACTTTCGGTAACTTTTTCGTCATTTTTAAGGCTTCCCTCTCTGACAGATAGCAGAAGATTTAATCTCCACCGGCAAAACGGGAGACAAAGTTATGAAGGTTGAGTGCTCGTCTCCAGCGTCAATGTCTTTTTTGTGGTGATCGAACACCATGGAGCGCTTGAGTTTTGCCTTGGGAAAAAGGGGGAAAACCCCAAAGCTATGCTAGGATAGATGAAAGTTTATTTTGTCTAGCAGGCAATTTTTAAAGCACCGGGAGTTTGAAATCACAGTGTGAGCTCTGTTCTTTCAGCCGCGTTTCAGACTTAAGCGAAGTAGCCCTGGCTACCTGGGCTTCTCCAATGCCTTTAAATCTAAACACAGTGGATACCAAGGATTTCAAAATCAGTCCGTAATCCAGCAGTACACGTCCAGTTGGCACCTTGCATCTACAGATTCCCAATAACTATTTTATAGGCTTAACACAAGAGGGTTTTTACTTCTCTCAGGTTTCCAAGGAAAACTATGTTAATCTGAAAAATACCGTGTTTCCCCGAAAATAAGACCTCCCCGAAAGTAAGACCTGTAGTCATTTTTGCATGATTTTTGCTGGCACTCGTCAATATAAGTCCTCTCCGAAAGTAAGACCTAGCTAGGATCATCAGCCAGACGGACACGACTCCCCCCCCCCCCCCGGCACCCTCCAGCACTTACTTTGACCAATTTAAGCTTTTTCGTCATTTTTTGTCAAGGCTCTGCAAGGCCTACACTTGAGTCCTCGATCATAGAGTCGACGTGCTAGAGAGGCCAGCAAGGAGGCTGCAACCTTGCAGAGTCTCTCTAGTACATCGTCTCTATGATGGAGGACTCAAGTGCAGGCCTTCCAGGCCTTGCAGAGCCTTGCACCCTCGGGAAAGAATGAAGCTTTCATCCGTCAAAGTAAGTGCCGGGGGGGGGGGGGTGTTGCGCCACATGTTGGGAAAATGAGACCTCCCTGAAAATAAGACCTACTGCATTTTTGGAGCCAAAATTAATATAAGACACTGTCTTATTTTGGGGAAATCACGGTAGATAATCGCAGAAGAGGCAGATCTGCAATATGACCCATTTTGGAATTTGGCACAGGGCACCAATCCAAATTTGGCACAGCAGCCCTGCTACATCAGGACCAAGGCCTATCTAGTTCCATATCCTGTTTTCTACGGCCTCCAACCCAAATGCCTCTGGGATGCACACAAGCTGGACTGTGGGCAAACAGCCCCTCTCTCACCCTTGCTGCCCACCAACGGGCTTATTGCTTCTGAACCCAGGAAGTAGCATTTACCCATCACGGCACTTGCGGAAGGTGCAAAGCCCTTCACACGTGTTGGCTTAGAGCCAATTTTGGCTTGGGCACGCCTAGTGGAACCTCTGAAACCTTCCTTCTGAGTGACAGATCTCCGTATAACACGGTACAGTATGGGCTCCATGCCATGTGGTATGGGAATCTGTCATTCAAAAGGAAGACGTCAAAGATTCCAGACAACCTTTGGATCCACACCGAGGCCTAGAGCCAACCAGTTATCTGGATGCAGCCTTGACGACAACCACGTATTACTATCCTCATATTGCAGCTATGGAGTTGAGACCAAGGGGGCTAACCTAAGGCCACGGAGTAAGAATTCATGGCGAGATTCGAACTAGGAAAATCCCGGCTCACAGCTGTCTCTTCTTCGTCACGATGCTCTAGATTTTGCCCCTTGTGAAACTCAAATTTGCCCGAAAGAGAATCAACACTTCACAATCACTCTAACAAGTAACAGCTTTTGTTGAAGACATTACCAAACAAAGGATTTAACACTTAGAGAAGAAAGTGGAAGATGCTGATCAAACTTTGGCTCAATGGGAGGAACTGCCAAAATTTGGCACACTCAAACTTTGGAGCGGAGGAGCGCGCTTATGAATGTCATACTCACAGCGCGATCCTATCCAACTTACACCACCGGTGTAACCAGCAGGGGAGGGCAGGGCGGGAGGCTTTGGAGGGGAGGGGAGATTTAAATCCCCTTTGAATCCCCCTTTGAGGGGATTTGAATCCCCTTTCCGTTCTGGGGCCTCCCGTTCTTGCTGCACCGCTGTTTACACCGGTGGTGTAAGTTGGATAGGATCACGCTGTCAGTGTTGCACATCGCTTAAGAACAAGCTCAAATTCTCCAACTTTTTTTTGCTATCCCAGATGTTTCAATATTTGCTCAATATTTGTTCAAGATGGAACCTGCCTATTTATGAATATCTAACCTGTGAAAACATCGGGGGGGGGGAATCGGCATTATGAAGTCACAATTACAATTACAGCCCCCCCATAATCAGCAGCAATCAAAATATTTAAAGTCATTCATTTGTTCTTTTTTTAAAAAAAAAATCAGTTCCTCATGGTTCACTTTGTAATTTCATGTCTCTAATATTCGAGTTCGTTTGCCATGATAGATTTTTTTAAAAAAACTGTATTAGTATCTGGAATTGATTTTTCTTAACACTATACTTACATAAGATAAACATAAAATAAAGTACTACCTCCACTCCCGGCGTATCGAACAATAAATAATAGATTCCCCTGACAGGACTTTGATGACTGGGCAAAGCCCAAATGCTTTCAGCCAAAATCATATGGAGTCATAAATCACTCTTTATTTTATAGAATATTTCAAAAATGGATTCCTGCTTTCTACCTTGAAAGTCATTTCATGTGTTATTTATAACTAGTGAAGACCAGAGAGAGAAGTGGGGGGGGGGGGTGCAAAAAAAAAGTTTACAGTGACTGGCTTTTATAACGAATAACTTCTTTTTCAGAAAAGGGGGGGGTTAAATTACAACAACACAGAATCAGAGAGCACAAACACCTTCCGGGGGAATGAGTTTTATTTTATAACTTAAATGGTGGCGGACAAACTAGACCCTGGCAATACAGTAGACAAGTTCAAAAACAGAAATATGAGCCACTAGTCAACAGGGAGAGATTCAGCACGAAGGCTGCAAGCGCAACGGCGCCCTGCCCTGCAGCAGTGAAAACGTATTGCGCTTTTAAGGCAGAGAAGTTCGGCTTAGTTGCACCAAAGCCTGCTCAAAAGCGTTTGCCTAGAAATTCCCTTTTACGTTTTCAAATGTTAACTCACGGCCAAACCAAGATATCCCACACCAACGGAGGAAGCGCAGTTATACAGCGGTACGAACACTGCAGCCCAAGCAAGCGACTGGGGCTAACGGGTCCATTGGCAATGCGAGGACGAGCGCAAGCACTTTGCGCCACTCTAGTCTGAGTAAGGAGGTGCCATGGGATCGCTGTCGAAGAGCGGAGGACCACCACTATCAAATTCTGTATTACATTTATGTTCTGCCTTTCTTCTAATCAAGATGACAGACATAGGATTCCCAATTGGTTGCCATTGTTTAGTGGTAATGCCGAGAGAGAGAGAGAGAGAGAGAGTGGCTTGCCTACACATAGCAATGCTAAGTAATTTTTGCACACTGAAACACAGGTTCACACCCTATTTCCAGTCTACAAAAACCTTGTTTACCTGGTTACCAGGAGATGCAAGAGGCGACCGAGCAAGAACTTATATTGTTGGATGCCAATTTCTACAGCCGACCATGCACAAAGGGGAACGCCACAAAAGATGGCATTCTATCCGGCTGCCTTTTCAGGCGCCCACTGATACCTGAATTGACCGAGCTTGGGGCTGGAGTTATGCCCAGTTCACAAACAAAGCAAGCACATTTAAAAACTGAAGCATCAGCGTGCACAGGGGTGGGGAAGAGATATCAAACTTCAAACTGAGATATCAAAGGGGAGTCGTCTTTCATTTGCTGGGTTAAACCACAACTTGCAACTGTAAAACAGTGGTCATTAACGGCCTACCACACAGGACTGTTTTCACAAAGACAGAGATAACCCACTTGACATGTATGATGCACAATAGTTTAGAAGGGGGGGAAAACATCTCTCACTTTCAGATGGTGCATGTCTGTGTCACAGTGGGGCCATCTTAGAAGAGGTATGCCCTCTAGTATGGGAGCGAAAAAAGAATGCCTCTTCTAAGATGGGGTCTGCCATCAGTAGTTTTTAAGTACTTATGTTAAAAACAATTAACATTAGCAAGTCTTGCCTAGTTCGTCAGCGGTGCATTTTAGTCCATTAATCTAACGGAATAATCAATTAAACCCTATTTAGCAGTCGTACACTCTATAGAGCATAAGTGATAGATGACAGGCCCACTGGGGGGACCCTAAAACAGATGAGGGGGGCCCTGGAGATTGACAAGTGAATGGAGATAAGATGAGAAGAACAGATATTCACTATATTAACTTCTGGCGATAAACAGCCAACAACTGTTGGCTTCTGACTTGAACTAACATCAGGCTTGTCAGCTTTGTGTCTAGTACAGCTCCTGCACTTTTGTGTTTATTATTATTAAGAATATTTATTTATATATCAACCACATGATCATCACAATTGCAGCTAGTGCAGATTTTCCCATCATGCCACCTGCAGGTTAGGAAAAGCGTCAACGGCGGAACTTTGGCTTGTTACACTGCTGTTAAAGACACACAAACCGGTCAGAAAAGAAATGGGCAATGCCACCCTCACCCACAGGAATCACTTAGCGGGCACCAGAAAGCAGCCGTCTCAGCTTCGGTCCCTTCTTTGTAAAAACACCCAAGCAATCACAATGTCCTGACAAAAGTGAGCATGGCACAAAACGGTACCGCACTTCACAGGTCTAAAACGCTATGTCAAGTATTATTACTACTACGAATAATAATTACACGACATTGAATCTTGATCTGCGTTAGACAACTGGGGCCATCTAGCATATGTCTCTTTTAGATGATGCACGTGTGGGGGGCATCTCAGAAAGTGTGGGAGTGAAAAGGGAAAGCCAAGACTGGATTCTGCCATCTGCAGTTTTTATAAGGAGTTATGCTGAAAAAAAAAACATTAAAAAGTTGTAACTGGCAGTCATTCTCTAACAACTCTGGTAGAGGCTCCTGCTGGCTGGAGGAAAAGATAGGGGGGCAGTGATACTCTCTCCAAGATCCTTTAATTGGAGAAGCCCAGGAGTGGATAGCTGGAGCATCTGAATCCAAATGGTTTTAAAAGGTAATTCAACAAATTCCTGGAGAATAAGGCTAATAGCTGTTGATAAACATAATGGGACTCTAAAGGGACTCTAGGCCAAATGCCAGCTACTGGGGGCGGGGGGGGGGCATAAATAGGACTGTTGTCTCCATGCCCTACATCTCAGAGGGGCATATGGTTGATCACTGAGGGAAGCAGGATGCTGGGTTAGGGCAGTGGAGTAGCCAGCGCCCCATATCAGGCGACGCTTCTGGGTTAGGGCTGCAATCCTACACTCACTTACCGAATCCCGTTTAACTTGATAGGACGGAGTACATTTAGGATTGTGCTGTAGATGCCTCTGTGGCCTGAGAATCTTCTCACATTCTTAGATATTGTGGTCCTCAAGTAGGAAAGGGCCAGTAGGCGAGCATCTGCTTAGCATGCAAATGGCCCCAAATTCAATTCCTGGCATCTCCAACGTAGGGCAGAGGATAAACTCCTCTGATAACGCTGAGCAAGATCTGACTCAGCAGAACTACGGCAGTTTCCTATGTATAGGCTTACCATATCACCGACCGATCATCTAAATTAAGGGCAAGACGGAGCGTCCCGGTTGGCGATATGGTAAGCCTACCTATGTACCTCCCCGAGCTAAGGCAACTCCTTTCCTTAATGTTTAACAATGAGACACTACCATCTAGGGAAGCCCGACTGTATGCAGGGAAGTGCTTTTTCTGTGGTGGCCCCAGGACTTGGAAAGCGCTACAGCAAGACGTGCCAGAAGCTCTCACTCACCCTGTTGTTACAAGGCCATTCAAAACATACTTATTCTGCCAGGCTACAAACATTACTGACTACAAACATTACTGACAACACGCACTCTGTGCTGCTGGACATACCGACCATGCTACATATTAACCTGTTAATGATTACATAAGTGCCTACTGGATCAGGCCAAAAGCCCACCTAGTCCAGCTTCCTGTATCTCCCAGTGACCCCACCAGGTGTCTCAGGGAGCACACAGGACAACAAGATACATGTATCCTACTGTCACTCCCTTGCACCTGGCATTCAGAGAGAGCCAACTTCTAAAACCAGGGGGTTGCTTATTCCCATCATGGCTTGTAACCTGTGATGGGCTTTTCCTCCATTAATCTGTCCATCCCCCTTTTAAAGGCATCTAGGTCAGGTGCCATCACCACATCCTGTGGCAAGGAGTTCCACAGATTAATTTTATGCTGGGTAAAGAAATAATTTTCTTTTGTCTGTTCTAACTCTTCCACAATTCAGTTTTAGTGGCTGTCCCCTGGGTCTGCTGTTGAGCAAGAGGGAAAAGAAAATCCCTCTATCCATCCCATGCATAATTTTCTACGTCTCAATCACGTCCCTTCTCAGATTATTAATTTATTCTTCTTATGAAAGCAAGGCAGGGTGGTGATCGGGAGAAAAGGTCATTTCATTGGCAACATCCCATTTATGCCCTTCCCAGACAGACACGATTCCCGATTATTTCCACTTGGTACCTAACACGCTTCCCTGCGGCTTCATCTCCCCTTCTATCTTTTTCAGGGGGGGGGCGCTGGGGGGAGAGAATAGTAAGCCTATGGACAAGACCCTTGGGCTGGTTTTTAAAAGCTGTGCAGTTTCTAGTCCTTTTGAGGCACTTTCAGAAATCCTCACTGACCAGAGGGATCTGCATGCTAGGTGCTCTACAGAGTAATGACAAAGACCCTCTCCAAATTATAACAATAATGGACTGACAACTGCAATAGCAAGGGGCTTTTTTGGGGGGGGGGGGGAAGGACAGCTAGGACAAGGGGGGCAGGAAAATGGGGCAGGGGTCTCACTCTCCCCATTGCCTCCAGGCGCCTGCCCCACTCCCACCTCTCTGCCCCCTTTCTTACCCATTCAGCTGCTGCCCAGCCCCCTGCCCAGCCTCAGTGCCGCCACCCCCGACCCACTCCTCTTACCCGTTCCTATGACCACCACATCAAACTCCGAAGGCAGGCTGTCCGCCATCTTGGAAGACGGGGAAGTGGGCGGAGCGACCACGGTCATGTGACCCTCCCTGGGTGGCAACTGCTGGCGGAAGTGAGGCTGCTGGAATTGCCTCGCTCTTGGCAAAGACGCGATGGAAGGGCGGATGTGACGTTGAAAGACTTCCTCACAGTGCACTGTGGGCAATGTAGTTCCTTTGGATTACAGATTCCCCCCCGCCCTGGCAATGATCGGGAGCGGCGAATCTCACTCCCGCCACCAGCCCTTTGTCCTTCTGCACACCAAAGTGCACCGTTTTATGTGTGTGTGTCGTTTTATTTAGAAAGGATTTTGCTGTTTGTTTAGCGTCATCCTCCGTGCGCCTCGCGCTTGGCACAGGGTAGGGAGGCCAGGTCCCTGCCCCGAGGCGCTTACAGTGCAGGACTCCATATGGAAGCGAAGATAGCGAGGGGAAGAACAGCAGGTGGTTACTGGTTGTGATGAATGTGCGCTGCTGCATCCTGGTTCAGTGGTGGTCTGTCTGCCTCCGAATACCAGTTGCAGAGAGCAGGGTGTGTGCTTGCTTTCATCGTCACCTGCTTGTGGGCTTTCCAGAGGCAGCCGGAGGAAAACAGGATGCTGGGCTACTAGACGAGCTTTTGGCCTGATCCCGCCACAAGGCCTTCCCCCCCCCCCGCTTATTTCAGTTACTGTAGTTAAGTGGGTGTAGTTAAGTGTACTGTAGCCAGTGGGTGTAGCCAGTGGTGGTACAGTGGTACTGTAGCCAGTGGGTGTAGTTATGTGGGTGTAGTTAAGTAGCCAGTTAAGTGGGTGTAGTTAAGTGGGTGTAGTTAAGTGTACTGTAGCCAGCGGGTGGTGCAGCAGGTTAAACCGCTGAACCATAAGCTGTCGATCGAAAGGTCGGCAGTTCGATTCCCGCGACGGGGTGAGCGTTCGTTGCTTGGCCAGCTCCTGCCAACCTAGCAGTTCCAAAGCATGTCAATGCGAGTAGATAAATAGGTTCCGCTTGCGGGAAGGTAAACAGCGCTTCGTGTTCCAGCCGCATGCTACGCGCTGCGGCAAGGAGAGTCATGCTGGCCACATGACCACGGAGGCGTCTTCGGACAACGCTGGCTCTTCGGCTTTGAAATGGGGATGAGCACCACACCCTAAAGTCGGACACGACTGGACTTAATTGTCAGGGGATACCTTTACCTTTACTAGTTAAGTTAGGTTACATATACTTGGACTGCAATCCTTGCACACTTACCTGGGGTCTCAAAACGCTCGATGTAGCGGGATCTTTACTACCTACTGTATGCTCAGAGGCACTCTTGTTGGCAGATAATGTGTTATTATCACGGAATGGACATGTGCTGCATGTTTTAAAAAGAAAGGTTGCGGCTCAGCGGGTGGAGCCTTTACTTTGTATGTAGAAATAATAGAATATAATAATAATATACATTATTTATATACCGCCTTTCTTAGTCATTGGATTTCTCCTCCGACTTTAATTCAAGGCGGTGTACATGGGCAGGCTGTCCTACCCCCCCCCTTGGTTTTTTTTTACAATATATAAATGTTCAATCTTTTACGAACGGCTACATTCCAGGTGGTCTCCTTTTGCAGCCTGGCTTTTTTCTGCTGGCTGGCACCTCCCACACTCGACCGACACAGCTGGAAGCTCTTATCTCTCCTCCTGGAGGCTTTCACAGATTTTTGCCGGCGGCGTGTCTCGAACTTGTCAAGTTCACCGATCTTTGGACTTACAAGGCGGCAGCTCTCCCGACTGAGCCAGACCCCTCTGCCCGTGACCCAGAAGCCCCCAGGTTCAATCCGTGGCAGCATCTCCAGATAGGACAGAGACAATCTCCTCTCTGAAACCTTGGGGGAGAACTGCTGCCAGCCAGTGTTGACAATACTGGGCTAGAAGGACTACCAGCTCAAGAAAAGGAGGCTTCCTAGGCCATTGAGAAGAGCCATGTTAGATCAGACAAACTTTCATCTAATCCAGATAAGAAGAAAAAAAGAAAATCTAGCCAGCACTCTCCTCTCTCTCTCTCTCTCTCTCTCTCTCTCTCTCTCATCCCTTTTCAAGCTCAGGAAGCAGCAGAAGGACACGGACTGGAGGAGAGAAGCCCCCATCAATTCGCCACCTGAGGCAGCCAACTCAGTTGGCCTCATCATGGAGAGAGTTGCTTGCTTAAAACCATGGCTGAAGAAGGGATATTTGAACCAGGGGCTTCCTGATTTGCAACTCAGGATGCAATCCTATGCATACACATACCGAGGAGTCAACCTCATTGAACACAATAATAAGGCTTACTTCTGAGTACACATATGTTGCACTCTTGCATTCTGATCCGCAGAATGTTTACTCAGAAGTAAAACTCATTGGCTTTAGCCATTAGCCACCGTCTCAGTGGCAGAGAATGCTGATGGTCTCTACCCTGTGGGATGCGTTACCACAACTATTTATTTATTTATGACTCCCAAATCACTACACCATCCTGGACATGTGGTAAGAAGGGTGACTTGCTTAGGTGACTTTAAAAGGGAATTGAGCATGTTCAGGGAGGACAGGCAATGCGCTACCTTTGGGCTAAGGGTTATTAGCGTATGATGGTGATGTGCTACCTTTGAGTTCAGTGGCAATATGCTTCTGAATGCCAGTTGCAGAGAAGCAATGGCGAGCGAGAAGCAGGCCTTCATCTTCCATCTTTCGGCTTTTCAGACGCAGCTGGTGAGCTGGACTAGATCCAGCATCTTCCCAAAACAAAGCGTTACGTTTCGTTCAATATCCATGAACATTGTCAAATGCAAAAAACAAAGCCTAACTGGCGAAAAGATGTGATCTGTGCAACCACCTTCCTCAGAACCAGGAGCCAGGATGGTGTAGTGGTTTGGGAGTCGGACTTAGACCTGGAAGATTCAGGTTCAAATCCCCGCTCAGCCACGAAGCTTCCTGGGTGACCTTGGGCCAGTCACTATCTCTCAGCCCCACCTACCTCACAGGGTTGTTGTGAGGACAAAAGGAGGGGAGGAAATATGTACACCACTCTGAGCTCCTTGGAGGAAGGGCGGTATAAAAATGTGAAAAATAAAATAAATAAATAAACTTATAAGCTATTAGCCAGGAGCCGAACAAACTCTTTGGGAGGAAATGAGCAGCCCACACCCTGTTCACATCGGATCTCAAGCCCCCGCTGATTTGAAAATGTTCATGGACACTGAACGAAACGTAACACTTGGTTAACATCATTTTATTGTTGTCTATTTTTTAACAATATAAAGAATTTTCCTTTGATGACTGTAGTCCTGATGACAATGCTTCGTTCCTTGAAGAAAAACCTTGGCTGTATTCCTCCTGCACTGTGGTCAGACCCGAAAGTGCAAACACACGATCCCTGTAAATAAAGCTGGAAATCTTGCTGTTCTGGATTTGACCCGAGGAACACAGTAAGGACAGGAAATGATCTGCTTCTTGTTCAGACAAATGGGAAGCAGACCACTGCGGCTTGCATCGGTGGAGGGCTGGAGGGAGATGGCGGCAGACGGGGTGAAAAATCCTCCTCCTCGGGCCCCTCTCAATCTGCCCCTGATGCAACCTATATCAGGTGGCCTCATGGATGGGCCGGCTGTGGGCCTCACTTTGTAAGGATAACCCTATGTAAATGTTGTGCGGGTGGGAAGGTTTTCCTGGCTAAAGGCCTGCTTTGCCGGGAATAGGGTAGTGGTAGATACCTTGTGGCTGCTGCTGCTGCTCCTCGTAGGCCCAAGCTGCCAGAATGTGTGCAAAGATATACTGTATTCACATCTTAACACCTGACATCATAAGAGGCAATAACTTGAATGGCAGCCTATTAACGCCTTGTTACAAGCCCCTTGCTTATTCGCAAGGGGGAAAAAAAGCAGAGGCAGAGAGAGAGCTGAAAACCACTAATGGAAACCAGAGACCACTTCAGCCCCAGGAATCTGTCAGACGTGGTAAAGCGAGTGCACGCTCTCAGGGAGCCGAATGCAGACTAGAAGCCTCGACTGCTGAAAACCAGAGAGGAAAAACATCAAAGAGAGCAGGAATGGGGTGTGCGTGTGTGCGTGTGTGCGCATGCGTGCGTGTGTTTGTTTGTTTGTTTGTTTGTTCCCTCTCTTCTTACAGAGCACAGATTTGGGACCAAATGTGTTTGAGGCTATGGAAAAT
Source organism: Plestiodon gilberti rubricaudatus (assembly GCA_026170595.1). Classification (NCBI taxonomy): domain Eukaryota; kingdom Metazoa; phylum Chordata; class Lepidosauria; order Squamata; family Scincidae; genus Plestiodon; species Plestiodon gilberti. The sequence goes on from JANXHW010000013.1 coordinate 22,585,220, forward strand.
GTCAGATCGAATGAACATGCGGTTGCAATCCTATGCGCTTTCTTGGAAGTAAGTCCCATTGAACTCAGTGGGGTCTGCTTCTGAGTAGACATGTTTAGGATTGTGCTATCATCATCATCAGGGCCCTTCTGGATGGGACCACAAGCTCATCTAGTCCCGCATCCGGCTTCCCACATCGGCCAATGCAATGCCTTTGGAGAGAGATGGACACAAGAGATGGACGCTGGTCATCGCTTGCTCCTGCCAAGCCTTTCAAGGGAGTGGTGGGTTTTGAGGAGGTGATGCCGCCAGCCACACAGGCGCTCTGGGAGGACGTCCGAAGCCTGAGGGGCAGGAAGAGAGAACGGGCAGAGTCATCAAAGGGAGCTAATGGTGTGGGAAGGAAGAAGGTGGCAGTAGTGAAGGTGGCCCCGCTGCAGGATGTGAGTTTTTGTCTTGGAGAATTGGGCGTCATTGAGTGGAAGCACAGCTGCTTTCCGCATGAAAGGTTCCAGCTTCACGGCATCTCTAAGCCTGGGAAAGACCTGTGCCATCATCAGTAATACTACTAATAATAATAATAATGGCTTGAGTTTGTAAACTGTTTTGCGGACCTTTTTTTGTTAAAAAGCAATATGTCAATATCATTAATAAGAAGAAGAAAAGGGAGAGGAGGAGGAGGAGGAGGAAGGAAGGAAGAACGGGAAGATTTATGGAAGATGCTGGTGACCCTAATGCAGAAGGTCTTCAACAGGCGTTGGGATCCAGAAGCGAGTCGCCACCTGACCTCAGGTGTGTCCTAGCCGTGCTTTGAGACTCTGACCTCCAGAGTTTGCATGGTAGCCAAGACAAGGGATCCAGGTGAGGCAGGTAAGTTCCACTGGAAATGTTGGCTTTCTTGGGAGGGGTTGCTTCTTTGGTCCAATCCAGCAGTCTTGAGTGGACTCCCTCAGTCTCCCACCCATCTGTTTGCTCTCCATACCATTGCCAAAGCAAGTCCTCTGTTCTCCGCCTGGCTTCACTCCCTCTTTCCCTCCTTCCCCCCCCCCCATTCGCAATTGAGAGCATGCTGGTATCCTGGCCCTCATTGCCCCTCCTCTCCTTCCAACTGGCCTGGAAGGATGACACAGATGCTGATTGGCTGCCACCGGTGATTGGCAGACCCCAGACTTGTTGTTTGCCACCCTCTGGGCTCTTGGTTGGGTCCCGTGTTGCATACTGAGGTTTGTGTTGGGTCCCAGTTCTTGACAAGCTGAAGATCAGGATAGTGGCAGCATTTAGAGAACGGGAGGCAAGGCAGGAATATAGGGGCAAATGGGACACAACCATGGAGAGATTTGCAACCATTTACCTGTTTTATGGGCTCCAAAATGTATCAGGTATACGGGCAAAGACGCCATGTCAAAAAAGAAAAAACTCTTTGAAGTTCAACGAACCTGCAAAACCGGGCGCGGGTTTCCTATACAGGCAGCCGCGCGCGGGCTGAAACATTAAAATCCAAAGATAAAGTAGCACCCCAACATTTCGTTCCGTTTTACACCCGGAACCTCTTCATGGGAGATCATACAGATGAAGATGGTATATGGGTCTTATCTACATATGTGCATCCATTTTAAATTCCAGGTAAATTATTAAGTAAATTACTTAATGACGGATCGCTTAACGACAATCCAGATATATGATGGAGGTCCCCAGTAAAAAAGAACAAAGGATTAAAAAAGACGCATCTTTTTAAATTCCCAGCTCTTCAACTGTTTTGTGCTAGATAAGGGTTTTGAAGCCCTTCTCTAAAGCCAAACATTATAACAACAACAACAACAATATTTATATACCACTTTTCAACAAAATGTTCACAAAGCGGTTTACAGACAAAATCAAATGATTAAATGGCTCTCTGTCCCAAAAGGAAACGGTTCGGGTCCAGGATATCTGAGGGACCGCCTTCTCCCATACATTCCGGCCCGCTCTCTTAGGTCATCTGAGGGGGCTCTCCTGTGGGTACCACCTCTATCGCAAGTTAGGGGAGTGGCAACAAGTGGGCGAGCCTTCTCTTCTGTGGCGCCACAACTGTGGAACTCCCTGCCAGGGGATTTGAGAACTACCCCCTCCCTCATGACTTTTCGGCGAGGGCTCAAAACATTTTTGTTTCGTCTAGCGTTTGGGTGATGGGTCGTGGTCTGCCTCCTGTGTCTCAAGATGCTCTGCCAAGCTGCTTCTCTGCTCCATACTGTCGCCCCCCCCTAGTGGATTTTATTGTTTTTAAATTTGTGTATGGTTATGTATTGTTTAAATTTATTTTATGTATTTTAAATTATGTATTTTAATTTTTGTTGTAAGCCGCCTTGGGCATTTGCCTTCGGTATAGGATAAGGCGGGGTATAATTTTTTAAAATAAATAAATAAATAAAGGGCTCACAATCTAAAAACAGTGCAGAAGAACAGCAACAGCCACCAGAAAAGACACTGTGCTGGGGTGAATGGGCAAGATAAGAGTTTGGATGTTTAACACTGGGGCTTTAAGCACAGTGCTAAACTTCAAAGCACAGCAAGACCCGCTTAATGACAGCTTCATTTTATGACGGGGATTTCAGAACGTATCCCCGTTGTTAAGCGGGGGACACCTGGTATGTATTTGCATATTTGTGTGCCTCTTTGAGCCTTGGATAAAGCGGGATAAAAACTGTTTAAATAAATTTTTAAAATCTCATGTAACTGTAGCCAGGCTGGCAATTATCCTGGCAGTAAATGCTCATTTTGTGCAGCAAGCATAAGAACATAAGAACATAAGAAGAGCCCTGCTGGATCAGGCCAAAAACCCATCTAGTCCAGCTTCCTGTATCACACAGTGGCCCCACCAGATGCCTCAGGGAGCACAAGACAACAAGATAACCTGTTTCCCGTTGACACTCCCTTGCACCTGGCACAGAGAAAACCCACTTCTAAAACCAGGAGGTTGCTTATGGCTTGTAGCCTGTGATGGTCTTTTCCTCCATGAATCTGTCCAACCCCCTTTTAAAGGCATCTAGGCCAGGTGCCATCACCACATCCTGTGGCAAGGAGTTCCACAGATGAATTACACGCTGGGTAAAGAAATATTTTATTTTGTCTGTTCTAACTCTCCCTCCACTCAATTTTAGTGCATGTCCCCTGGTTCTGGTGTTGTGCGAGAGGGAGAAGAATTTCCCTCTATCCACTCTCTCCATCCCATGCATAATTTTATATGTCTCAATCATGTCCCCCCTCAGGCGCCTTTTGTCTAGGCTGAAAAGCCCCAGACGCTGTAGCCTTTCCTCATAAGGGAGGTGCTCCAGCCCACGAATTATTTTGGTTGCTCTTTTCTGCACCTTTTCCAATTCTACTATATCCTTTTTGAGGTGTGGTGACCCCAGCAGTATGGGATGCTTGCAATTTCTGAGTGCATTTCTTTGAAGTGACTGCAGTTTCACAGGGTATATGAAGAGAGACTGATTTCACTACTAGCCTGTCCCCGTTTCCAAAGTACTATCCTACCCAAGGATTTATCCTAGCAGAACACGCAATTGGCTGGCGGGTTTTTTGAAAGTCCCATTTAAGTTCATTCATAGGATGGCAGTCAATGCAATCTTATCTTAGGGTGACGGTCATTAGTCACTAAACCCGAACCGCTTCTTAATATACCGGCCGATTTGGTCAACCTGGCAGGATGGGCTGATTGTGTACGATGTAGGAATATTTGCTTGTAGGATCAGCATCAACCAGGGAGAATCTACTAGCGAAGTAGGGGAGAAAGCACACGCACAATGTATGAATAATTTTTATGGGAATGTCATAGCCCTTTAGAAAAACGGCTTACAGTGTCGTGGCATTGTGTATTTTTCCTCTTTAGCTATTTAATTACAATGTCATAGTAACAGAAAGCAGCATACATACCCAATTCTGCACGGCTGAATAACTGCATTCAATAAAGAAGATTTAACAGAGTAAATCAAACATTGGATTAAACATTTTCTGCATAACAGACCACAAAATGGGCATTCATTTTACCAATAGACCCTCTGCATTAGAAACAAATAGAACTGCCCGCACCGACATAATTAAACAGCACACTCAATGACGCGATTGAAGAATTTCCTTCTCTTTTATTGAACTAGCACCCCAGTCAATTACAATTGCCAAAACTTATTCAAGAAGGAGGAAGATTAAATGGAAAATGTAGCCATTTGCATTCAATAAATTAATTTGTTTTCTTTTGTACATTTTTAATCAGCAAAAATTGGGACTCATTTGTAATCCGGGGATGTCATTTGAACAAATGAGCCATTTAGTGCAATTAATTAATATGTGTTGAGAGGGAGAGAGAGAGAGAGAAAAAAAATAAAACATGCAAATCTGGATTTACTGTTCCATTTTGAAAATTTCTTCCTACATTCAGAGGCTTCCCTCTTTCAAAGCAGATTTCTCATTATTGTGATGGCTTTGAGCAAAATACAGAGATCATGAAAAATCACAAAACAGGATTCGTTTTTTCCGGTGTATTTTGTTTCACATGTTCATAAATTCCTGTTTATCAGCATTTCTATGAAGGAATCATATTTAACACTGTGCATTGCTGGTTTTTAAACAAAGACACTCCCAGAGTCTCAGGTATGTGTGTTGCATTTCAGAATTGCAACCTTAATAGTGAACGGATAGGCTGAGTCGGACTTAGACCAGGAAGATCCAGGTTCAAATCCCCGCTCAGCCACGAAGCTTCCTGGGTGACCTTGGGCCAGTCACTGTCTCTCAGCCCCACCTACCTCACAGGGTTGTTGTGAGGACAAAAAGGAGGGGAGGAAATATGTACACCACTCTGAGCTCCTTGGAGGAAGGGCAGTATAAAAATGTGAAAAATAAAAAAAATAATAAATTTTCTTTGCATGCTCAGGAACATCCCTGAATCCACCACATCCACCACCACTGGAAGGCATCCAGGTATAAGAACCTCAGAAGAGCCCGGCTGCTGGATCAGGCCAAAGGCCCATCTAGTCCAGCTGCTTCCTGTATCTCACAGTGGCCCCACCAGATGCCTCAGGGAGCACAAGACAACAAGATAACCTGTTTCCTGCTGCCAATCCCTTACATCTGGCATTTAGAGAGAGGTTACCTCTAAAACCCAGATGTTGCATATAGTCATCATGGCTTGTAAGCTGTGATGGACTTTTCCTCCATAAATGTGTCCAATCCCCTTTTAAAGACATCTAGACCAGATGCCATCACCACATCCTGTGGCAAGGAGTTCCACAGATTAATTACATTGCCGCCAAGCCAAGTGGAGCTCGGCTACCCGGAAGTCATCGCGATGATGTGGTGGCATCATTGCTGAACGTCTGGAGGCCCCTCCCCACTGCCACACAGCCACAAAAGGGCACTGCGCAGCCAGTGCAATTCTAACAGGGAACGCTGGCTGGTCATCATCGGGTGGGGGGGCAGCATTTGGCATATTGCCTCGGGCGTCAGGAGGTCTTGCCCCTGCCCCAGTACATGCCCTCCCTGGTAGGTTGCCGCTGAGAGCCAGACTCTCTGCTGATGTACTAAAGGTAGGGCACAGGCAGCCCAATCCTGTGTAAAATAGGGCCAGCCACCATATCCTATCTAGCTCTCGGGCTGGGTGCACCTTGTCCCCTTCCCCGGGTGTAAGCGGCGGGAAGCCCAATGGGCCTCCTCAAATGTATGCGAGCTCCAGAGCTCGCATACATTCACGCCAGCCGTGTAAAGCTGGGCCGGGGCTGGAGAGGCCTTTGGATCTTGGTATATCTCACCGTCGATATCCCCTCCCTCTCCAGGCCCGGGGTGGCCAATGGCCGCACCCCATCACCGCCCTCCCCCTGCCCCGGTTGGTGTAGGCCAGCTGTGGGGAACATCCGGCCCCCAAGGCCATCCTGTCCGGCCCCTGGAGAGATTGCCAGGAGGCCGCCCAACCGGCCCCCGGAGGCTCCGCCAGATCCGCGCGTCACCTCCGGAGGCTGGGAGAGGAACTCCGCATGTCCTCCCCGGCTGCCACCTCAAGCCCTTCTCACCAGGCCGTCGTCGGCCATTTCGCACATGCGTACCACGCTGATTAGAGCAAGCTCTTGCCCTCTTGCCCTCATCGTCGTGGTACGCATGTGCGAAATGGCCGAAGACGGCCTGGTGAGAAGGGGTTGAGGAGGCGGCCGGGCAGGACGTGCGGAGGCCCTCTCCCGGTCTCTGGAGGTGACGCGCAGACCCAGCAGCGGCTTCGGATGGTGAGTGCGGAATCTCCAGAAGCCGATGGGGGGCGGGAGGGATTAATTAAATAAATAAAAATGGCGGGCGGCCTTATGGCCGCCCCGCAAACAAATTTCTAATATTTAAAACGGCCCTCGCCAGGGAAAAGGTTCCCCGCCCCTGGTGTAGGCCTTACCTGTTCCGGTGGGCACAGGGCTGGGCAGGAGCAGGGGTAAGGGCCGTCGACCGCTGCGCTGGCAGTCCTTACTCGCCGGGTGCCATAAATGCATTTTACGGCACGTTTACAACACTTTGCACCGGGGGAGCGCATGCTCCCCTGGCGTATCGTTGCTCAGGATTGCCCTGTAAATGTAATTCACTACTTCTCATACCACCAGCAGAGGAGGAAACTGCAGGCAATTTGTGCTGGGACTCAGAACAATGACATCATAACCCACCCAGCATCTTCTTGGTCCTGGGTCCTTAGGCAAGAGCGAATTCTCTGTCACTGCTTGCTATAAAGCTCCAAGATCTGCGCAGTCCCTCAGGGCTGAGCTACGTGACATGCGTTGCGGAGCTTCTGATAGCATTTCAGAAGCAAGCGGAGCAGCTGTGACCTCCGCAATGCCGGCGCGTTCCTCAAGCTGGAAATCTATCTTTTGAGGGGGCGGGTTCGCAGAGCTAGGGGGCGGTTCGCGGAGCTACTGCAGCCTACCAATCGTAGGAGAGGGGGAGGAGGGTGGCTGCATGCCAATCAGAACTACCTCCAATCACCGTGGAGGTTATATTCCAAGGCTTATTCCCAGAGGAAAACACAGGACGAGGAGAGAGAAAACCAGAATGGTGGGAAATACTCAAAATAGCCCAAACTCCTGTCACCGTGGAGGTTTATTCCAAGAGGATTAATTGTAACAAGAAAGAGTAGAAGAATCAGAGAGATTTGTGAGTGTATGTGTGTGTGTGTGTGTGTGTGTGTGTGTGTGTGTGTGTGTGTGTGTGTGTGTGTGGGGAAGCGTTTCGGTGCTCGTTTGCTGCTTGCAGCAAGGGAACGGTCTGTTGTGTGTGCCCAGGCAGAGCAGAACAATATTTCCACTGCAGACCGATTATGGATTGAAAGCAAAATATTGCTTACGACTGCTCCATGTTGACTCATTCAGAGATGCACGGGAAGTTGAGCAGTACCCGAAACCCCTCAACGTGTGTGTTAAAACAAAATAGAGAGAAACGTGTGAAGCTTGTGGGTGATTTTGTCTCGGCTGCCTTTGCGACTATGTAAAGATGCATAGGGTAGGGTTGTTAAAAAGTAAAAACCGGCAACGAACTTGACGACGGCCCCGCTGTAAAAGAACAGACCTGCAAGTTTTTCGGCCAATCAGAGCGCGCTTGTGTTTTACCAATCACAGCTGCGCTTCCTTAAGAAGGCGGGACAGCAGGACGGACAACAGGCGGGAAGACACTCCCCAGCTCCAAGCGCAGAGGCGGACGCAGAGGCAGGGGCAGAGCCTCCGCGTGTAATGTAGTTCCGCCCTCAGTCTGGCCTGCTTGTCACTGTGGAAGTCTGGCTGCTTGTTCCAGGCATTCAGACTTTAGCCCCTTTAGCTCTCTGCTCTCCGGGCAGAGGAGTAGAGTCTGGTCAGAGATAGTCTGGGCTTGAACCTCATTCCCTCTCCTGTCCTTGTTGATACACGTAGGTTTCCTGGAGCTCTCCAGGGTCCTGTAACTCTACTTGCCTCTGGAAAAACAGGATATGTTCCCCTAAAGAAGGTAAGACTAACTCAGGCGGTATGCCTATCTGTACATGGTATGATATATAGTTATTACCATAGTTCTTGATGTTTGTTTGTTTTTTTAATATTCTCTACAGGCTTGTACAAGATTATTCCTTCTTACCAGCAGCAAGGCCAGCTTCTGATTTCAGCTAACCCAAGAGCAATGGAAAACAATGCCATAGAGTTCCATTTTGGTTGGCAACACCGACAGCTCGCTTTTGTGTCCTCCCAGTCACCTTTTCCCCATATTACTATTCTGCACCATCTTTTTGGCACGAGGACGGCATGATTTTCAATGACATTTCCTTCAGAAATAGCAAGGAAGCCGGAGACAGAAAATGAAATTGTCTGGGAACCACAGTATTGAGGAGGATATGCCGAGCTGGGTGGTAAATCAAGATTTGTGAGCAGGGATATTTGCAAATCTTGATTTATTAGTCAAACGTATTGCTGTACTATTAATAAGTATTACTCTACTCTTTGATTCAGTTTTCAATAACAGATTGAAATTGCACAGTATTGTTCAAACTGGCTGTGATAATACTGGCAGCTGGGTGCGGCAACATGCAAACTAAGCCCCTCTTGAGGTGGCCATAGGAGAGAGGGTGATATTAGAAGTACAGTGCGACCTCGATATCCGCGGGGGATAGGTTCCTCCCCCGCGGATACTGGGAACCGCAGATAAGGGGGAATGCTATCTCTACGCCCCCCGAGCTCTCCGTGTGTGCCCATGTGCACCCATTACCTTCCTTTATCTTCTTAAAAGAACACTTTATTTATCAGAACATGCCTTTCTTTAATGGGGCGCTATAAGCATGCAAGCTTATAGCGGCAAGCAGCCTGCACGATAGACATAGAACAGAATGTTTACAGGAAGCAGGTTGCTTCCTGCTTCCTGTAAACGTTCAGTTCTGTGTCCCTCTATTGTGCAGGCTACCTGCTTTTTGCTATAAGCTTGCATGCTTATAGCATTCTGTTAAAGGCTTCAATCTATGAACTATTTATTGATTTTATTTAGGTATTTATATACCTCCTTTCTCTACAGACTCAAGGCGATTTACATAGGCCCCATTTTTCAAATGGTTTTTTTTTTACAAGTATTGTTCCCCTCAGTTTCTCCAGATGTTTTCTTCCGAGTGCAGCCCCTCCTTCTGGCTTGTGCTCTGCACTTCCAAGCTTCACAGTAGCCACAGTTCACCCTCGGGCAGTTGTCAAAAAGTTATCCGTCTCTGACTCCTCCGCCTTCCAGACATTCTACACCCTCTCACGGCGCTTTCATGAGGTCCATCAGCAGCTGCCATCTCCCACCCAAGGCAAGAACCAAGGCTGATCCTGCTTAGCTTCTTCAGGCAGGGCACTGGCTCAACTTCCAGACCACACCTCCTGCACAATATTTATGCTGCAAATATTGTAATTAGTTTCATTGATTTCCTGAAGTAAACTTCATAACAAACAAGTGCGCCTTTTGCACACCCTGCTACATCTAATGGGTGGCTAGCAGCGCAATCCTGTTGTTTCCGGCAGCGACGGAACAAGTGTTCCGTCGCCAGAAGTAGTCGTGAATGTGCTGTAAAGCACGTTCGCGACTACTTTGGAGCAAGGGAGGCCGGCCTTCCTTGCTCCGTTGCCGAGACGACCCCACAGCTGCTGGACCAGGTAAGCTGAGATCCGGCGGGGGGGGGGGGCATGTCGCCGGGCAAGGGAGGGGGGGCCATTGGCCCAGCCAGTCAGGAAGGGGGCGGGGGATGGCCTCGACTATATCCCATCCCCCGCCGGGTGCCTGGGCTGTTACACGGCCTCCTCCTATTTCCACCAGCAATTTTGCTGGCAGAAATCCGAAGAGGCCGACCGGGTCGGCCGCCATTTACACTCGGGGAAGGGGACGAATGTCCCCTTTCCCAAGTAGACCTCTGTCGGTGCTCAGGATCCGGCGGGCGGCTGTGAGCCTCCGGCCGGATCCTTATGTAGGATTGCGCTGTAGATGTTATATAATTTTACATGCAGTACCTGTGTAGTGTGTAAGAGATATTTATAGTGAGATATTTTCAATTGGGAGACATTTTAGGAAGACCAAAAAAAAAAAACATTTTAGGAAGACAAAAAAAAAAAGCTTTGTTCTTCCAAGACATTGTTGCTATGGGACATCAAAAACATGTCGACAGAAAACAGCTAATATACTTTCTGAATCTGAGCAGGAAACCAGTTCAAAATAAATCCTCCTTCATTTTTGAAAATTTGACATGGAACAAGGGAGTGAAAGCAAAAGCCCAGAATTTGTTCCTCTTCAAAAGTTCAGAAACTGCTCAAAAGCTCCTTCAGAAATCACACTATAAATATCATCATACAATTAAAAAGGTTTAAGGTGATCCATAAAGCCGAGTGAATTGATGTCTCTCATATGCAGTATTTTAACTTGGGCGTCAAGAGAGAAACCATAAACAAAAAGCTATAAAGGCATCAGAAGGAATGAGTTCTTGCAAGCGCAGATTTTTGCAAAGCTGCTGATCGGAGGGCCATGGGCGATTGTTCTTTTGCTTGGGGACGGGCAAAGCCCCCAGGTAGTTTTGCATACATGGTGCATAGATATTTAAAACGTTGCTTTTCTCTGCAAAATGCAGACAAGAAACGGAGGCGTGGTTGTGCTCTCATCCATGCCCTGGGTCGAGATATTCGGATGAGCCTTGCTTGCCTTCTACCGGGTTGGCCCATCGAGCTCTGAACGGGCAATATCAGCTGAGAGCAGTCCTCCAGGGTTCCAAGCAGGAGATTTTGCTTGTCCTACCTAGAGATGCTGGATTTGGGACTTTTCCCATGCAAGCAGGGGTGGCCCATTCATGGGACCGACAGTGGTACAGTACTGCCCCCATATCCACTGGGGATATGTTCCAGGCCCCTCCGTGGATACTTGAAACCGTGGATAGGAGCGAACACCCCTTCCATGGTTTCCTGAGGGTCCCCCGCCCGGCCTCCCCTTCAGGTAGGCGCCCCCCCCAGCTCTTATTTTTCTTTCAGCAAGCTTCGTTTCTTCCTTAAAACAAACAGAGAAGCAGCCTTCATTGCGGGCAAGTAGAATGAGACTAACAGCGCAATCCGACTTAACTTTTGTGCCGGTTTAACCAGCGGTGCAGCAAGAACGGGAGGCCCCAGAACAGAAAAGGGATTCAAATCCCCTCCAAAAGAGGAATTCAAAGGGGATTTGAATCCCTTTTCCGTTCTGGGGCCTCCCGTTCTTGCTGCGCTGCTGGTTAAACCGGCACAAAAGTTAAGTCGGATTGCGCTGCAAGTCCTAGAGAGGCTCTGCAAGGTTTCTGTTAACCTTGCAGAGCCTCTCTAGGACTTAGTCTCGTTCTACTTGCCAGCAATAAGCAGCCAGGCTGCTTCTCCCATTTGTTTAAGGAAGAAATGAAGCTTACTGGGAAAACAGTAAAAGTCTGGGGGTGTCCCCGTGATCCGTGGATAACTGAAACCGTGGATTGCGAATCCGTGGATATGGGACCCCACTTGTACTGCTGTTCTGCCACTCATCCTTCTTGAAAGGAAAGAGGGAAAAAGAATTGCATAAGAACAGGGTCAGCCCAAGACCTCCTGTGCCAGCATGCCGCATGCTGCTCCCCTTACCCAATGGCATGCTAGCCTCTGCCCCTCCCATTCCTCTCTGCCCCCTCTTCCTTTTCCAATCCAGGGAGCGGAAGGAGGAGCACAGTGGAGGCCAGTAGGAGCACAGCGATAAGTGCCCCCCCACTGATCTGCTGCCTAAAGCGACTGCTTCAGTTGGCCTCATGGATGGGCCGACCCTGCAGAGGAAATGTGGCAGAGAGGAGAGCGGTGGTATGCCAAATGCTACCCCCTTACCCCTTACTCTGCTCCTCCCACACTCCAACGTCTTCACTCAGCATTCTCACCACACACACACACACACACACACACACACACACACACACACACACACACACACACACACACACACACACACACACACACACACACACACACACACACACACACACACACACACACACACACACACACTTCCTCGTCCTCCCTGTCCCCTTCTTCCTTTTCCAATCCAGAGAGTGGAAGGAGCAGTGGAGGTAAATAGGGGTACAGAGATGGGCTCCCCCATCAATGTGCTGCCTGGGGCAACAGCTTCAGTTGGTCTCACAGATGGGCCGGTTCTGCAGCTGCTCTATCACTGGGCTAAAGCTGAAAAGCAGCTCTCTCAACAAGTACGGTACGTGTCGTTGGGTTCACAAAAGACTCCAGGCACCTTCATGTCATGCTTGCTGATTTATCATTTGCCCACCCTAATTTTTCCTTTTAGAACATTTCTAATCTTCTCAGATCCAAGGTCTATCCTTAACCCCACCCTGCAACACTGAACACACTTTTTATTGTTTTGATCGTATATGACCCACTTTTTTCTCTCTGTTGGGTGAACAAATGCTAAAGGAGAACTGTACGGATCATGTACAGTGTGGGGGCTTGGGAGGGGGGCCCATGTCCATCTGTGGAGATCCTCTTACATGTGTCACCTCTAGCTGAAGCTAGGCTAGTGGTAACTAGGGGCAGAGTCTTCTCTGTGGTGGCACCACAGCTCTGGAACTCCCTCCCACTTGAACCGAGAACTGCACCCTCCCTGTTGGTCTTCTAGCAGGGCTTAACAACCTGTTTCGTTTTAAGTTCTCCTTGGTGTTTTGCTGACTTTTCCTCTTGCTGCTGATTAGATTGTACAGTCGGACCTTTTTATCCGCAGATTTGACTCAACACAGATGGCAAAACTGTGGAAGAGGGAGTCCAACCGCACTACATTACCTCCTTTTTCAGCGTTGTCGGGGGCCTGCCAGCCACTTCCAGCCTCCTCCGCGTGTCCAAACCGCTGAAAAATGCAGCCGTGAGTCTCTGGCGCCATTTACAGGTTGCTTCCAGTAGTGGCTTTCGTTTTTTCAGTCAGTTTAAACAAACTCAGGAGGAGGGAAGCGGCGAAGATGCTGGAAAAAAGGTGATGTGGCACCGCTCCCGACCCCTTACTTATATGTAACACTGATTTTCTTATCCATTGTGGTTCCAGGAACAGAACCCCAGCGGAGAAAAAGGTCCGACTACTTTGTTGTAATTATTGCATTCATTATATTGTGACTTCATTGTATTTCATGCTTTTATATCGTTATAGTGAGCAACCTTGAATGCCTTGGCAACAAAACGAAAGGCAGGATAAAAATATCTTAAATAAATAAATAGATCCAAAATAGCCCCAGAATATTTCACCACAGTTGGAAAATTACTTAATTTGGGATGACCCATGCCTTTTTTCAGCTTGGTCGCTTGCTCAAAGGAAGCAGGAACGGTAGGATGACACAGGTTACAATTCTACACATGCTTCCTCCAGAGTAAGATCCGTTGAACTCGGTGAGACTTCTGAGTTGAACACGCATCAGAATTGTCAATACAAAGTGCTTGTACTTTTGACAGAATTGCTATGACTTCCTTAATTCAGAAGTTGGGTTTTTCTTCTTCTTCAAGGAATGCTTACAAAAGAGAGAGAGAAAAGGAAGAAAAACATTGCTGAAAAGGGGTACAGTCCTATTAAAACGTGAAATCTTAATTTGTATTTGTGTGAAAGCCAATGGAGTGAATTATTTGGAGATGATTATAATTGTCATCGTCATCAACATAATCATCATCATTATTTTCCGTATGTCTTGGGAGCTGATTCAATATGAATTTGTACAAAAAAAGGGGGGGGGGAATTCACCTGCCATTGTGATTCTCGCTCGTGGCATCGTACTTGGGGCTGGTACTTGCTTTCTTCAGCCTCTGAACTTTTTACAATGTGGCTGTCATCTTTTAAACAAGCATTTAAAAGAAAGAGTCTAAGAATAGAATGTGTGTGTGTGTGTTTAAATGCACTTCAGCACTTGGTTTCTGTGCATGGCTTGGAAACGACAATTTACGCACAGGTCCTGATCCTGAGTCAATTGTGTGCGATGAGGTGTCTTGTTCAGCGATTATATTTGCTTGCTTAATTTCTGTCATGCCTTTCTCTGAACATAAAGGACTGCCGGGGAGGGGTTGGAGCTTGGTGATGAAGAACCTGTTTTGTGTGCCAAACGTTCCAGATTGAAGCCTTAGCATTTCCAAGTAGGACAGGGAAACTTGAAATCCTGAAGCGCAGCTGCCGGCCAGTGTTTGACAATACTCAGATAGACTAATGACCTGACTCTGGGTGGTAGCTTCCAATGACCCAAGATGGGTTGCAAAATTCAAATAAAATAACACAATCCCCAAGAGATAATGGCTCAAATGTGGTAGTAATGTGAACGTGCACTTGGTGTCCTGGAAACAAGGGACTCAAAATGCGACACTAGCCTGTTTCAACCACTTCTATCACACCTAAATTGGTCCTTTCACATCCTATCGGTCCACAACACAGCATCAAACGAGCACTTTAAACTCACATTTAACACGACTCCATAAAAACCATGAAAGAAGAATAGTTTTGCCTTTTGCTGGAAGCTCTCATATAGCTGAACTATGTGGTAGCTCTCGCAGGATGTCTGGCTCAGTTGGTAGAGTGTTCGTCTCACAAATGCCTGAAGATCAGCAGGACAGCAGTTCAAGGCGGCCGGAAGTCTGTCGGAGAGCTGCCGGCACGCCGAGCTGATAAGCAGCAGAGGCTTTGTGGGGGAGTGGAGCTGCAGCTGAAGTACTTGAGTGGCAGTCAAGGTTGCCTGTCAGCTGAAGCGTGCTGAGGCGAACGTCAGAGAGAGAGAGAGAGAGAGAGAGAGAGAGAGAGAGAGAGAGAGAGAGAGAGAGAGAGAGAGAGAGAGAGCTGGACTGTGAAAGCAACATCTCGAATGAAGGGTTCTATGAAAGATTAGAACATTATTATATTGTAAAAACCCCTTGGGGTTTAGAACAGCCTGCCCATGTACACCGCCTTGAATTAAAGTCGGAGGAGAAATCCAATGACCAGAAAGGCGGTATATAAATACTGTGTGTGTGTGTGTGTGTGTGTGTGTGTGTGTGTGTGTGTGTGGCCATTTCCCGAGTGAGTTCATGGCAGAGGCAAGATTCAAACTGGGGAGGGGGGGATTCTTGGACTGCAGCTCTGTCTCTTAGCTGCTATGTTACAACAGGTGTGTGAACAAGTCTGCCCTCTTGCATTGCTTCTCCTCCACGTGATGAAGCTGCAGTGCCTTGCCAGGAGCAGCGAGGGCAGAATGTGCGCATGGCATCTGCATGTCCTTCACTGCATGGGGACGGTTTGCCTCTGCTCCTCGGAGACCCTCTAGCCCACCATTCTTCTTCCCTTCCATGCTTCGTGTTTCACTGTGTCCCCCTTTTCTCCAATTCAGGGAGTGGGAGAAGGACCAATAGCAGTGGAAGGAAGTGGATGGATGAAGGCGAGTCCGCCCTGCCGATTTGCTACCTGAGGCGACCACCTCAGTCGGCCTCATGAATGGGCCAGCCCTGCATGAAAGCATATCTAGTTTAGTGAAATGCTGTCGGGGAGGGGGCTGGCAACAGCATACAGTAGTGGTAAAAGCAATTCTTGTCTATGTTTCAATAATGATCGGTGCAGACCTTCATAATCAGATCAGTGCATACCTTCATAACCTCTTTTTAGATTGTGAGCCCTATTGGGACAGGGAGCCATTTAATCATTTGATGTTGTCTGTAAACCGCTTTGTGAACTTTTTGTTGAAAAGCGGTATATAAATACTGTTGTTGTTTTTATAGAAATAGACACACAAGAGCCTGACGTTTCGTGTCCCAATCCGGACACATCCTCTGGGGCAATCCAAAGAGGGGCAATCCAGCTTCCAATTCTCTTTTGATTGCCCCAGAGGATGTGTCCGGATTGGGACACGAAATGTCGGGCTCTTGTGTGTCCAGTTGTGATTTTAATAATTTCTGTTTGTCTGGGAGCGTTTTTGGACATCGTTTTTCCTGGTCAAAATTGATTTTGTTTTTATTCGGCTGGATGACTGCGCTTAACCTTGGTATGGCCTTTTTACCCGTTTTACCTATTTCTATAAATATAACTGCTGGCCACGAAAGTTTTCGATCTAAACTGTTGTTGTTGTTGTTGTTGTTGTTGTTGTTGTTGTTGTTATTAAAGAATAATAATAAGAAGAAGTCTGCTGAGTTCACTGTTTTGAACAATGCTGATCACTATGTACAGGGAAAGCAGGAAATGCTTCCTTGTGCCAGTAGATGGCAGCACGTTCAGATCAGGGCTCAAATGCAATAGCAGATCTGCACAAGAGACTTGTGTTCCATTTGGCAATCTGGCAAGGAAAATGAGGATGGAAAGTGTTTGTCTTCAAGAACACTACAGCATGTTCTGATCTGATATACTTGCCTTCCGAAATGCAGAGAGATCACAATGTTTCCATTGTTTGTGTGATTTTTAATGCGTTTAAAAATGTGTGTGTGTGTGTGTGTGTGTGTGTGTGTGTGTGTGTCTGCGTGTGTGTGTGTGTGTGTGTGTGTGTGTGTGTGTGTGTGTGTGTTTGTTTGTTTGTTTCCAGGGCTAATTTGGAAACCTTGCAAACAATGAAACCCAGAATCTGTTTTATCTGTCAGTCCTAGAATGTGTACTTCTACTATTACCAATAGCAATGAGAAAAAAAAATTACATAGTGCTGCTATTAAAGAAGCAAACATTTGTCATTGTTATAACTACTCCAGGTGGTGTCAGAGATTGCTCAGGTTATCCCCATCAGAAGAGCTATTTGGCCAAACCGAACCCTGAATCAATCTTCTGTAAAAATGATGTGGCGGCACCCAATGCTTCATTCGGATGGTCAGCATGGGTACCATGGGAGTCCCATTGGAGGGTTTTCCCCTGGTCCCTAGCAACCTTGACAACTACCCCTGCTAACTGAGCAAAGAGGCACCTTTTAAGTGGCATTGCTTTTATATTTAGCAACTGTCCCTGTTCATCCATAGATTCCTTCCCAGTGCTGTTGCCATGTGTCTCCCTCACTGACTCAAGATGTCCTGATGCTTGAGGCAGCATGCCAAATGCTACCCCCATTTTTAGGTGATGACCAGCCTCTGTTCCTAGCACACTCCAATGTTCTAGCTGAGCACTCTCCCCCACTCATCCTCTTCCTTTCTGGCCCCCTCTTCCTTTTCAATCCAGGGAGCAGAAGGAGGAGGAGGTAAGCGGGCAGATGAAGATGGACACCCCCCACCAATCTGCTGCCTAAGGCAACAGCTTCAATTGGCCTCATCAATGGGCCGGCCCTGTGCAGATAACACCCGATAATAGAGTTTCCCAACCTGTGGTATGCGTACCACTAGTGGTACGTGGACCACAGGCTGGTGGTATGTGGGCCGGCGGTAGCCAAGATGGCAGCTGCCATGACTCACGTAACCATTCAGTGCCAGAGTCTGAAAATCGGTGGCCCGAGCTCTGCTTAATAGTTCTGCCCATCCAGTGGAACTCCCTGCACCGTGAGGTTTGGCACCACCCTTGACTGCCACTTTCCCAAATCCGGTGGAAGACCGATCTTTTTCGGCTGATGAGGAGGCTCAGTATAGGGTAGGCAGCTGGGCTGTCCTAACTGTGACCCAGCCCTACTCCAGAGGAGGCCAGGAGAAAGCTGGAGGGTGCTGTAAACCCCCCCCCCCTTCCCTGGACCCGCATCTGGGGCCTTGGGAAGCATACACCTTGCGGGTGATGCCGGCTGACCCTTCCCTGGGGTGTGGATAATTTGGAAGCACGTTCCCATTGAACCTGACTGGGGGCCATGGATAGACTTGTCCTCCATGCAGTGATTTTGTGTGCACGTGTGAAAAACAGAGAGAGAGAGAGAGAGAGAGAGAGAGAGAGAGAGAGAGAGAGAGAGAGAGAGAGCAATTCTATCTGGCTGCTAGGCCAGCGTAAGATGATTATGCCGGCCCAGGACTGTCGCAAAAAGCTGCTGTAAGGTAGTTGCGCTGGGCCGGGGCCGGTGGAGAGCCCTGTGCCAGCCCCCGTGGGCCAGATCCAGATGGTGTGGCCTAAATGGTAAGGAGCTTGGCGCAGAGGGTGTAACTGGGATGGTGGATCAGGCCCAGGAGGGGGGTGGGATCGGCGGCAGCGACGCACGCTGTATCCTATCCCCCTCCATGGTCTGTTTCATGGGCCTCCTTGATTTGCGCCACCAAAATGGTCGGTGCAGATCTGAGGAGACCCGTCGCAGGGACTGGGGGTAGGGAACAAAAATGCCCTTCACCCGAGGAGACCTCCAACCCTGTCCACTCTGCTCAGGATCCAGCATTGCCGGCATAGGGTAGGATTGCCGGAGCGTAGGGTAGGATTGTGCTCTGGCACTGACTGACTGGCACAGAGCTGGCTCTCTCCCTGGCAGGCAGACGCTTGTGTGGGAAGAGTCCCACAGACCCTACCTGCAGCACCAGCCCTGTGTTGGCAGATGCTGGGGTGCAGTGTTTAAGTCACATGGGCAAGGCTGGCTGCACCCCAAGGTTCTTTGCGACACTGCTGTGGATTCTGGGGTTCAAAAAGTCAAGTGTCAATCGGTGCTAAGTACTCCCTCGAAATGCGAATTCCTTTCCTAGCTCTCTCCCCCTCTACCCGCCCTATCTTGCTCAACTCCAGCCTAGCTGCCAATCACAGGAAAAACATGCCTAATACCTCTTTCTTTCCCTTAATAAGGAAAACCACATCTTTGAGACATTAGAAACAGATGTCACTGAATTACTTCACTGCTGATGTATGTACCAGAAATGACACTCTAATTAATTTAATGCAGTATAAAAGTACTGATTATTTATCATGGCTGACAATAAAATTAAGAAAACATTCAATTACAATCAAGGGTAATTCATTATTTATTGATTTTGCATGATGCACATATTAATACAATGCATTTAATTACACAAGAGTGGAGATCATTTTTCTATTCATAGTCAAGCCTTTGGAATCCTTTTCATTGTATTGTGTTTTTCTTATTTTAAAAAAAACACAACGGGATGTTTGGGAGAGGAGTTTTAATATCCATCTTAGTAGTGCCACTTGAGAAAAAATAATTACTTTAAGCCTTCCAGGGTCTGGATAGTTAAAAATAAAAAACGTATTTGACACATCTCAGTGGAATACCGTAAACCAACCCAGTGTAACTCCGGGTGCAAATATATGAGCAGAATATCTTGTTCAATGAATGCCATACCCTTGAGAGGTTGTGTGATCACTTTGAGATGAGCAAAACTTGTGCACGTATTAATTGTCAAATCAGAAATAGGGTGGTCAGCTTTAGTCGAGGCCTGAACTTCAAGAAGGGGTGGAGGGTTCACTCAACCCCCCCAACACACAATTTTCAAAGCAAAAATTAGGCCCTGGTGTGGTGATTTGTCTTTGAAGTTACATTTTCCCACTTTGGGCAGGAGATTTTCACCTCTCATGGGGGCATGGGGGGGGGAAGAGTACCCTCACCCAGGTCCCAGTTACGGTTCCCCAATCTGCTGGTTTAAACAAACACAACCCTATGCATGTCTAGAAAAAAGGCGCCTGAGGGGGGACATGATTGAGACGTATAAAATTATGCATGGGATGGAGAGAGTGGATAGAGGGAAACTCTTCTCCCTCTCGCACAACACCAGAACCAGGGGACATGCACTAAAATTGAGTGGAGGGAGAGTTAGAACAGACAAAAGAAAATATTTCTTCACCCAGAGTGTAATTCATCTGTGGAACTCCCTGCCACAGGATGTGGTGATGGCACCTGGCCTAGATGCCTTTAAAAGGGGTTTGGACAGATTCATGGAGGAAAAGACCATCACAGGTTACAAGCCATAAGCAACCTCCTGGTTTTGGAAGTGGGTTTTTTCTGTGCCAGGTGCAGGGGAGTGGCAGTGGGAAACAGGTTATCTTGTTGGCTGTGTGCTCCCTGAGGCATCTGGTGGGGCCACTGTGTGATGCAGGAAGCTGGACTAGAGGGGCCCCCTTTGGCCTGATCCAGCAGGGCTCTTCTGATGTTCTGATGTACTCAGATGTAAGCCCCATTGTGTTCGATGGGGCTTCCTCCCTCCCAGGAGTGTGTGTCCAGGGTGGCAGCATTAAGCGCCTGCAAGGGAGAGGAGAGCAAGTTGCAACAACATGGCATTCAGTGCGGTGAGGTCCAAGTCTGAGAAGCACAAAACAGAGACAGCGTGGAGAGAAGCCGACCTTGCAAAATCTTCTTCACTTGCTGTGTATGAGTTCTCAAGCTCCCTCTCCAGAACAGCAAATAAATTCAAAACCAGCTTCCTGCTGCTTTCATGGCTTTCGCTGAGGCAAATCTTCCTGCTGACCCCCCAGCGCTTGCTGATGCAGGTACCATACCCTTTTTTTCATTGGAGGAGAGTATCCCTGCCTTTTTGTCATTGGAGGACAGTAGCCATGCGCCTTTTTGTCATTGGAAGGCAGCCATGTTGGCAACCAGACAGGATTGAGGCAAATCTGCCTGCTGCCTCCCCAGCGCTTGCTGATGCAGGCAACCTGCCTTTTTTTCATTGGACACTACCTGCCCTGCCTGTTTTTCATTGGATGCCAGCCATGATGGCAACCTGATTGAATTGAGGTAAATAATCTGCCTGCTGCCTCCCCAGTGTTTGCTGATGCAGGCAGCCTGCCTTTTTTTTCATTGGACACTACCTGCCCTGCCTTTTTGTCATTGGACACCAGCTGCCCTGCCTTTTTGTCATTGGAAGGCAGTCATGATTGCAGCCAAGGGCCAGCTGCCTTGTGCGTATTGTTATGTGTGTGCTGCCAGTGTCTGATTTTTCCGACCCGTTTTGCGCAGATTGTATCTTAAATGGTGGGACACGAACAGTATAAAATAAAGCAATAGCAGGCATGCGCTGCTCGCCCAGATCCGTGGCATGAGGTGATGTAAACGGAATGAGCACAGCTGCAGTCCTCCAGTGCCACAGAGTCTGTAAGGTAGATAGTCCCACGTCGTTCACCATTCTCTCACTCTATGCCCAGCTTTGATGGGCTCCCCCAATCAGCTTCTCCCCCCCCCCAACGTGCTGATAATTATGACCTAGTGCAGGGGTTCTCAACCAGTGGTACTAGTACCACCAGTGGTACTTTGGCCGGCTGCTGGTGGTGCTCGAAGCACCGGAACCCTGCTCTGACGCGGCGCTTTCAGCGGTGTGTTTTCACCCCCGAGAGCCCTCCTGCCTTTGGCCGAGCCTCTCGGGAATGCTGAAAAGGGCCCCTCCCACCCACCCGCCCAGAGCCTCCTCCCTGCGCGTTCTGACTTCTGAAAACCCGGAAGTAACTGGCGGCGATGTCATCACCAGTCACTTCCGGTGGTACGCAGCAGGAGAGTGGCGCCAGAGGTGATACTCGGCCAGGAAGAGGTTGAGAACCCCTGCCCTAATGTACTCTGAAGTATTAAATTATGAGGAAGGGAATAACAGTCTGCCCTTACACACACAGCCCTGCGAAGGTGTCCTGTATTTGTCTGTGATGTAGCACTATGAACCATGAGAAGGAGAAGCTACGTCCGTGCTTTCTCACCCACTGGCGCAAGTAGTTGCAGTATTTCACCGTAAGACAGGTGGTACTTGGCCCCACTGCCATGGTGACCAGGCGGCTCTGCCCCCACTTGGCCCAAACACGCTGGAAGTGGAGGCAGCTCAGGTGATTGCGCACTGGTGTGCCAGATGTGGCTGTGCAGTTGCCTGGCCTGTCAGAAGAGGTAAGTTCTAAGGGAGGGACAGAGTGGAGTCCCAGCTGTGCACATCTGTACACAGATCCTGTCTCTGGTGTCTGCAGGAAGACTTGCAAAAGAGGCACCTGCACAAGGTGGGACTTGGGCAAGGTGGCACTGGGGCAGACCATGAGGCGGGGACGACGACTTGTGCATGTATTTGGCACACATGCAGCCCCCCCCCCTTGGCTAAGCTGCTTCACTTTGTGCTCTGTGTTTCCCCCCCTCCTGTCACTAGCTTACCTGGCTGGCTCTGGCTGGTTGGCTGCTGGCTAGTGGGGGCTAGTTCCCAGGGGCACTGTGCATCCAGAGGGTCCCACGGAACAACTAGATTGACCAGGAGTCTCCCAGATTCAATTCAATTCAAGGTGTTGGTGATGACCTTTAAAGCCCTATACGGCATAGGACCAGGATACCTCAAGGACCCACCTTCTTCCATACAATCCTGTTCGTCCCTCAAGATCATCAGGGAAGGCCCTTCTTGGGATAGCACTGCCATCCCAAAGCCAGAGGGATGGCGGTAAGGTGTAGGGCCTTCTCCGTTGTGGCACCATGCCTCCGGAATCGGTTGCCAGAGAAACTGAGGACAGCCCCCTCACTACATGGTTTTCGGCAGGGTTTAAAGACCTATTTGTTCCATCTGGCATTTGAGGAGGGAGGAACTACCTAGGAGTTACCTTGGGACCCTTTTTACTGCTGCTGTGAAGTGGGTTTTCTCTGTGCCAGGTGCAAGGGAGTGACAACAGGAAACAGGTTATTTTGTTTTGTGCTCCCTGAGGCATCTGGTGGGGCCACTGTGTGATACAGGAAGCTGGACTAGATCCGGCCTGATCCAGCAGGGCTCTTCTTATGTTCTTATGCTGCTGCTGTGACATGTTTGTTTTTCAATTTTAATCTGCTCTGTACTCTCTTTTAATTGTAATTATAATATTTAGTTTTGGGTGGTTTTTTAATTATGTATTAGTTGTTTTGTTATATGTTTGTTGTACACCGCTTTGAATTTTAGAAAAGCGGTATAAAAATCTTTTAAATTAATAAAATAAATATGCTCTCTGGTCTATATGGAGCAACTCAAATGTCTGGAGTGGGGGAGGAGGAAGAATGAAGAATGTATGCAATTCTTACGCAGGTTTTTCTTCCTACCCCTAGCAATACCTCCTGGAAGGCAGCGACAGAAGAACAAGCTCTGCTGAGTGTGTTATTCTGCCACTGCCTGCTGTAAAAGGTGAATATTAGCAGGTTTTGACCCAGTATAGTTAACCAGGTGGGCACTTGGTCTCCTGGATGGTTCCTGACTTGACCAGCCTCTGAATCTAGCCCTGAGTCCTTACAACAATTCTGTAAGTTAAGTACTGTAGTATTATCCCCATATTGCAGATGGGGAAGACTGAGGCTGAGAGGGAAGGACTTGCCTAAGGCCACTGAGTGAATTCCTGGCGGAGGTGAGATTCAAACTGATCTACAGTTCAGTCTCTTACAGCGTAAGCCTATGCATGTCTACTCAATAGTGAGCTCCGTCCAGTTCAATTGGACTGACTCCCAGGGAAGTGTATATAGCTGCAATCCTATACACACTTTCCTGGATGTAAGCCCCATTGAATGCAGTGAGTAAACATGCACTAGGTAAAGGTGACCCCTGACAATGAAGTCCAGTCGTGCCCGACTCTAGGGTGTGGTGCTCATCCCCATTTCAAAGCCGAAGAGCCAGCGTTGTCCGAAGACGCCTCCGTGGTCATGTGGCCAGCATGACTCTCCTTGCCGCAGCGCATAGCATGCGGCTGGAACACGGAGCGCTGTTTACCTTCCCGCAAGCGGTACCTATTTATCTACTCGCATTAACATGCTTTGGAACTGCTAGGTTGGCAGGAGCTGGCCAAGCAACGAGCACTCACCCCGTCGCGGGAATCGAACTGCCGACCTTTCGATCGACAGCTCATGGTTCAGCGGTTTAACCCACTGCGCACAGGATTGTGCTATTTTCCACTGTGTTGCACCAGCTCTTGCTTGGACTTGTTTAGAACCTGATCCCACTGTCTGCTATTTGTTTCTTTCTGGTTGGTCCTAGAAAAGGCATCGCCATACTTTGGGTTGTGTTTTTTTTTTTCTTCTGAAGTGGCCACCTACAGTTCTGTCAATGAAGCAGTTCTTAATTTAGCAATTCTATAAAATGTGTTCAACAGCCTTTTCACCTGCTTATTCAGGCTCCCAAGGAGGCAGAAGGCCAGCAGCGCCGCATCACAAACACTGAGTCTGAATCCAATATATCTATCTGCTTGAGCTTTGGAAAACTTAACTTTTAACCCCTCTGCTTGATCTTGGCAAGCAGGGGAATATCAGGGCACTTTTCATTACATATAACAATTGATTGACAGCTTCCATACTACAAAGAGCAAGCAAAAGGGATTTGATGCTTTATGGCAGGAGAGACACTAGACACAGTAGTTGAGGCAGGGAGACGGGTGATTTCCAAGAGAGTAAGTTCTCGATCCTTTCCGGCTCCAGAGCTGCTGATGTGTAGCGGTGAAGGTACTGAGCTATGTAGCAAGACGTCCCTGGTTTGAATCTCTTGCTCTGCTATGATGAACTCACTTGGTGGCCTTAGGCAAGACCCTCCTGCTCAACCTCAGTCTCCCCCATCTGCAATATGGGGATAATATTCATTGCTTACCATGCAGGGTTGTTGTAAGGACAGCGTCAAAGTTATTATTTTAAAACAGTTATATGCTACTTTTAATAAAGTTCACAGCACAGTTTAGGTAGTTGAATTTCTCGTCCTCAAAGGGTTCACAGTCTAAAAAAAAAGAGGCAGAAGAAATGTTGGCAAACAGCCACTGGAAAAGGAGCTGTGCAGAGGTAAATGGGGACAATTGCTCTGCCCTTGCTAAATACAGGAGGAGCACCACTTTAAAAAGTGAAGTACTTTGGACACTCAGAAATGCAAATATTATTATTATTCTCCTCTCCTCCACACTTCATCTTCTGCTCTCTTCCTTTTCAAAGCCGTGGAGCATGGGAGGAGGAGGTGTGACAGCGATGCCCGCCACCCCTTGCCAATCCTCCGCCTGAGGCGACTGACTCAGTCTGCCTCATGTATGGGCCGCCCCTGCCTATGTACCGCCCATCAAAGAGCAGGACCATAAAACCACATAGATAGATGCAGACTAGTTCCAACCCGTCAATATATTAAAGTCTGTATTACATTGGAGTATCTTTGTTTTACCCTGCAAAATTACAGGAAATAATCTCCTCGCGTAATGCAGTTGGCTCTTCTCCGCTCAGGTGCGCCAGGCCATCGCCTGGTATTAATTCACAAACCTTGAGCATTTCCTTTGCGTAAGAGCCGCTCTCTTTGCCATGGATAGTCGCCTCTCAAGGGTACCGTTTTTACAACAGGCTTTATGATTTTATATTGCTTCATGCCACTCTAACATGTCGAGGTTTTGATGCGCAAGGCTTCCTCTGGCCTTGCAAAAACTCTGCCTTATTTAGAAATATATTTAGCTTATGGAAGGCATTAAAGTCAAACGGGGGGAAAAAAATCCCAGAGACTGGAACTTGATAGTCTCATTAATCTGAAAGCAAAAATTACTTGAAAGGAAGGGAAAAAAGAAAGGGAGAAAAAACACCCCAGCAATGCAAAATCTATAAATCAGATTTATATTTCCGGTTTGAAGACCTTTGCGTGTTTGCTGTTTGAGGATACAAAACCGCAAAGTGGTTGGTATGTAAGAGTTGAGCCTCAACTTTTGCTTCGCCAGAAACTCTTTGGGTGGCCTCAGGACTCGGCTTCTCGTTGGAAAATGGAAATATCAACAGCCTGCCTCTCCGTGTTATCATGAAATCCAAGGATGAGACGCCCAATATGCAGGTTTGCATGTTGTTGTTGTTGTTAGTGCAATTACTGATTTGCCACTCTTAAACTGAAAAGTTCAGAAACAGGTTTATGTTGCAAAAGCAGAGAGGGGAAAAAAATGCATCCCTGTCCCAAGTTCATAATCTTAAAAACGGACATTATTAACAGCCCCTGGGAGGGACACTATGCTGGGCTGAATAGGGACAGTTCCTCTCCCCCTACTAAATACAGGTGGGCCCTCATATCCACTGATTCGCTATCCACGGTTTCAGTTATCCACGGATCGTGGGGACCCCCCCAGGCTTTTATTTTTTTCCCAGTAAGCTTCGTTTCTTCCTTAAAGAAACAGGAGAAGCAAGTAGAACGAGTAGGCAAGTAGAACGAGACTAAGTCCTAGAGAGGCTCTGCAAGGTTAACAGAAACCTTGCAGAGCCTCTCTAGGACTGAGTCTCGTTCTACTTGCCTGCAATGGAGGCTGTTTCTCTGTTTGTTTTAAGGAAGAAACGAAACTTGCTGAAAGAAAAATAAGAGCTGGGGGGGGGGGCAAGCATGCCTGCCTGCAGGGGAGGCAGGGTGGGGGGCCCCTCAGGAAACCATGGAGGGGTTGTTCGCTCTTATCCACGGTTTCAAGTATCCACGGAGGGGCCTGGAACATATCCCCAGCGGATATGGGGCCCACCTGTATTTTAAAACATTTCTATTCCTTTCCGGCCCTTCAGCAGCCCGAGGCAGCTGACAATACAATAAAACAGCATGGAGCATCAAAGGAGACAGGCAGCCCAATCCAACGTAAATCCCCGCCGCACGGCAATGTAGTGGCGCAGGCGCGGGCTACAAGGCATACCACAGGGGATTTTTGGCTGCTGGAGGCCCCCTTGCCCTGGGGTAAGTCCCAGCAGCCACAACAGGTCAACTCAGATCAACGTGGACTTGCGCCAACGATATCGTTGGCGCAAGTCCACGTTGATCCGTGCAGGTGGATCACAGGCTCAGGAAGGGGCCCGGGATTCGGTGCGCACTGCCGCCAATCTCACTGCCTCCTGGGCCCGGTCTGCCCATCCTCCACCTTGTTACCGCCCTGCTCCACCCTCCCCCTGTCCCATTCAACCCCCTCGCCGCTCTCCCCCATCCCGTTCTAACCCCTGTGCCGGACTTACCCGAACCGGTGGGCCTCCATTGCTTTCCATTGAACCAGTGAGCCTCCAAGGCCTTCCTTCCGGCACACCGGCTCCCTGCAAAGGGCTTTTGCCGCAGCCTGCACGGGCAGAATGCATGTTCCGCCAGCGCAGGGGCTCAGGCCTTAGATAGGACTGAGCCAAGAAACAATACAACGGAGGTCAGCGTCAACAAAGCGGGAACCAGGCTACATAGCCCCGCTATCTATCGCCACTGCAGCCACACAAGTCAAATGACAGGCATTGGCAAATCTTCTGCAGGCGTGTGGAGAAGGAGCCGGCCAAACCTCCAGGGGAGGGGCATTCCACAAGTTCAGCCCCCCCCCCAGCAAGATGGTCCTGCATCTCGTAGGTGCCTGCCATGCCTCTGAAGACAAGGGCACCCAGTGCAAGGCTTGGCTTGACAACTGGGGTATACTGGGAGGCAAACCGGGGAGGAGATGGTCCTTTCGTGCACAGGGAGGTTCATTGCACACTGTTGAAGCAGCCAAAGGCTTATGGCTGTACCCCATATTTTGTTGTTGTTCAGTCATCGTGTCATATCCCTCCAGGCCTTCCTGTCCTCCACTATCTTCCTGAGTTCGCTCATTTTCATGTTCGTTGCATCGGTGATGCTGTCCAACCATCTCATCCTTTGCCTTCCCCTTCTCCTTTTGCCTTCAATCTTTCCCAGCATCAGAGTCTTCTCCAGAGAGTCCTCTCTTCGCATTAGGTGGCCAAAATATTTGAGCTTCAGCCTCAGTACCTGTCCTTCCAGGGAACAGTCAGGGTTGATTTCATTTAGGATTGACTGATTTGATCTCCTAGCAGTCCAACGGACTCTCAGGAGTCTCCTCCAGCACCACAGTTCGAAAGCATCTATTCTTCCACCACGTAAAACAGGGGACCCAACCTGGCACCCATGGGCCACAGCACCCTTTGACTTGACCTTCCTTTGCAGTCCCTGACTCTTTCCTCTCTTCCTCCACCCAGGCTGGCTGAGTTCCTGTCCCTGAAAGCCCAGCAGAGAGAGAGAGAGAGAGAGAGAGAGAGAGAGAGAGAGAGAGAGAGAGAGAGAGAGAGAGAGAGAGAGCTTTACAAATACTGCGGCTATTTTTCTTCTAATGTGAACGTTCCTTGAGTTGCATACAAAATGCATCTATTTTCCAGGGATGTATCTAAGTAACTAGGTCGCGAGTGCGAGTGCAAGTACAATCATTTTTGCTCGAGTACGAGTCTAAGTACGAGTCAATGCCAAAAATTTTGGGCGAGTACGAGTCAAATGCGCATCATTTTTCCCCGAGTACAAGTTGAGTGCAAGTAAGGCCAAAAACCACGAGTCACAAGTCGAGTCACTTTGGGGCAAATGGCTTTTTTCCTCCTGAAAATGGGGTGGGTGGGTGTCTGTGTGGGGTGTGTGTCTGTGTGCCTCTGAGGCTTTTAAAGCACCCACTTGGCTTCCCCTATGCCCTTCATCTCACCTCTCAGTCTTGTCACCACCCATCTGGTTTGGGAAAAACAAGCGTGTCTACATTCAAACCATTTATTCTTCCCTCCCTGCCCTCTCCCCTTGCTGAGCTGAGCACCCCTTGGGCTCGGAATTTTGGCCAAGGAGGAGGAACCGCTGCGGCAGCTTCACCTTCCCTCACTCCTCCCCACCCCTCACGCTCGGAGTTGTGGCCAATGGCGAACAGACGGCAAAAAAAGGGAAAACTCCGAGCCAGGCTTGTTTTCCCACCCCCTTGAAAACCCTCCCTCTCTGCTGCCCTCCTCCTCCGAGGTCTCCACTGCGCCTGCCTACCTGTCTGTGTTGATGCCAGTCATTAAAGGAAAATGACTTGGAAATGGCAAGTTATTACCCCCACGAGTGCAAGTCAAGTACGAGTCCAGTGGGTCACGAGTGCGAGTGTGAGTGCGAATCAGTGGGTCACGAGTACGAGTACGAGTCAGGGAAAAAGTGGCTAAGTCACACTTGCGAGTCGAGTCATTTGACTCGAGTCCCCATCACTGCTATTTTCTTTAGCTCACTGACTTGCAGCGCAATCCTATCCAACTTACACCACCGGTGTAACCAGCGGTGCAGCGAGAACGGGAGGCCCCAGAACGGAAAGGGGATTCAAATCCCTTCCAAAGGGGGATTCAAAGGGGATTTAAATCTCCCCTCCCCTCCAGAGCCTCCCACCCTGCCCTCCCCCGCTGGTTATACTGGTGGGGGAAGTTGGCTAGGATTGCGCTGTTGTTCCATCTCACCGTAGCAGCACGACGTGGGCCCCAGCAGCTGAAAGTTTGGGGATCCCTGGCTTAAACGGTGCCTCCTTAGGCTGCAATCCTGTGCACCCTTGACTTGGAGTAAGTTCCATTAACCTCAGTAGGGCTTACATCTGAGTAGACTTGCCCAGGATTGTGGTGTATGTACAATGAGATGTTCTGCTGAAGGCAGCAGTTTTCGTGAATAGAGTTTTCTTTTGCTTGAAAGTGTTCAGGGTTACAAAAGGGTTCAGAAGCACAGGAAGAAATATGGGTTACGTTGGCTGGGCTTCCTGGCGCATGAGGCAGCATGCCAAATGTTGCCCCCCCTCCCTTACCTGGTGATGTGCCAGCTTCACACACTCTTTTGCATGGCCTCCCCTCCGCTGTGCACTGAACACACGACTCAGACTGCCCGCTTAGAGGCCCATGTGCACGAGGGGCCATTTTGTGCGATGATTTCAAATGTCTATCTTGTGAAGAACAGCATGACCAGTGGTGTCACTACAGGGGGTTGCGGAGCTGTAAGTTCTTCTGTGATAGGAGCCTCCATAACATGGATTAACGAAGTGCCTCGCCCCCGCGCCTTCCGACCCAGTCAAAGCGGTGAATGCGCATTGTTTTCACCGCTTTGAATGGGTCGGAAGGCGCGGGGGCGGGGCGCTTCGTTCTTCCGTGTGACATCACAGAAGAACTTACAGCTCCGCCCCCCCGGTAGTGATGCCACTGAGCATGACTAGGGTCCTTGCAGGGGTGGGCTTCTGTGTGAAGTGTTACTTTTGGTGTGGGGAGCAGCAGGGGGCGTGTGGTGCAGGGGCGACAGGTGTGGCAGAACCGCCGTGTTGTAGTTCACGGGAAAAAAGCCACAGCCTCACCTCTGAGATTGTGCGCGTGCTGGGGTGCAAGCAGGTGGTGCACACGCACAGTCTCAGAGGTGAGGCTGTGGCTTTTTTCTGCGGACTACGACGGGGCGGGTCTGCCTCACCTGCTGCCCCCCGCACTGCACTTCCCGGGTTGCAAGGATGTCCCCTCTCGGGCACCACTTGGTACGTCTTGCCCAGAGGGGTCAGTCAGCGTCTGAACTGGCCTCAAGTGTACAGGACTCAAATGAAGGGAAACCATGTGATACATTACACATGCATGTGTTAGGCAGAAGTTTTCAATTATTATTATTCTGCAAGTTCCACTTCTTCAACCCGAGGCAGCGGCTGTGCTCAGGAGTGGACAGTGTGCCCCACTCTTCTTTCTTACACTCTCCTTCTCCAAACCATGCTTGAGTTGGAAGGCCAGGCAGCTGTACAGCCACATATGGCCCACAGGTGCACCACAGCACAGCCCCAGCCATCCTTTCCAGCAGGGTCAGGTCAGGTCAGCATTTCCAACCCTCTGGGATTGGCCTGGCACCTCCAGGAATCCGCATCAATCTCTAGGCCAGTGTTTCTCAAACATTGAACACAATGGCTCTTGCTTCTGAGTAGACATGCCTAGGATAGTGCTTTAAGGTTTAACAAGCTGCCCAGATTCCTTATCCTAAAGGTCTAGCACTCTGTCCCGGTTGGAGATCTGGTAAGCCTATCCCGAGGAGATACTATGTTGTGTCCACAGTGGCCCCTTGCTCTGGGGAATATGGGGTTAAAGCCTAGGCTCTAGCAATAGGTATGCTGCACAGCTGTGGCCACTAGAGGCAATCCGGTCTTCAGGGATAAAAACCGCACCTGAGGGAAGGAAGGTGTGGGTAGCAGAAGGAGGAAAGGGAGAAGGCTGGTTAAATCAGCAAACTGGCCTGCAAACCTGGACTGGTTTACTGACTTGGCTTATGGACTGACTTTTGACCTGGTTTATGAACTCAGCTTATAGACTGGCTTACAGACTGTGACTGACAGACTGGTGAGTAGAAAAGGGGAACTAATTAGCAAAAAGGTAGGCCTTTACCTCTTAAAGAGGCACATTGGGAATCTGGTGGAACAGCTGCCTTTGTTGCCCCCCCCCTCTGGTCTTGGAGGGCCAAAGCCCAAGGGGGGGGTGACAAAAGCTAGAGTGTGGGGTATGCACTTCAGCCAACCAACTGAAATGTATCCCCCATGCTCAGTCCAGCTGATGAGTGGAAAGGTGCTTGGCAGCCGAGTGCCTTTTTGATCATCTGCAGGGGTGGGTGGGGCATGCTGCAGGAGAGTTTGTTGGTTGAAGAGCATGCCTGCACCTCACTGACACTCAGAAAGGTGCTCAGAAGCTTGAGCGCCTTTCTGATCATTAGCTGGAGTGTGGGCAGGGCCTGCTCTTCAGCTGATGAACACCATGTCTTGTCTCTAAACTGGCTCTTTCCCTGGGCTTCCATTCTGGCCTCTGCCTTTCTCTGTCTCTCTGAAAACATACACTGCCAGCCAAAAATGCTACCTTTGTTCCTTCCAAAGACAGCAGGGGAGAGGAGAGTCACCTGACACATTCAGGGCTCAGCCCCCCCTCAGGGAGGTGTATATGAGGCTCTTAATGAAGCCCCTCACCCAAAGATGCTTCCTGGATGATCAGTTAGTAATTTATTCAAGAAAAGACTGAGCCACTGGGTAGTTTAAGGGCAGTTAAGATCCTGCTGAGTTCTTAGCTACTCAGGTAGTTCTGCAGCCCTGGAACACATTTGACACACCACTATGGAGACGTTTTGTTGTTCCTTGGTTGGCAGTAAGAGAGCTCAGTGTAGAGATGGTTCTTTAGCAATGGCGCTTGCCATCCCAGAAGAGAAGGAGCCATCGTGCAGTGCTGAGCACCTGCTTTGCAGTCCAAAGGTCCCTGGCTGGCAGGTTGGGGGGAAGCCCCTGTCTGAAAACTGCTGCCAGTCAGAGTAGGCAGTGCTTAGCTAGATCGAGGAGCTGCAGTCTGATTCAGGAGATGGCAGCTGCTGCGGATGAGCTTGAGAGGCTAGTTTTTCTTGCCAATGTGTTTGGTAATTATCTTATCTAACACGCATTAAGTGGAAACCAAGGGCCTAGGATAGTATGCTTTTATCTTTCACTCTTGCTTTTTCCTCAGACACAAATGCATGCATTTTTCATTGATTGCGAGCCTATGCATATCTACTCAGAAGTCAGTCCCATTATAGTCAATAGGACTTGCTACCAGGTAAGTGTGGATAGGATTGTAGCCTTATTTTGAATCAACAAGCTGGTTAATCAACTACTTTAACTAGGTATACCATATACAAAGGGGAACAAAGTGTCTATACCTTTAACCAGTAGTTCCCAAACTGGGAGGTGTGGCTCCCAGGGGAGCTGCAGAATACCATGGAATCCTCTCAGAAAACAGTGCCATGCCAATTGGCAGGCACCATGTCATGGGGAGCCATTGTCAAGGGAGCCGCAGGTCAAAAAAGTTTGGGAAACACTGGAGTAGTTCATTTGAGAAAGCATGCTTCTTTTTGAAGATCTCCATTGTAAGGCAAGGGGGATAGAAACCAAGGATGGTGTAGTGGTTTGGGTGGGAGAGGAACTTAGACCTGGAAGATCCAGGTTCAAATCCCCGTGTTCCTCCACCAGTGCTACCTGCTTTAAATGGACTAAAATGGCTTCTTAAATCAACCGGGCAACACACGATTTAAAGCTGATTATACAGCAGCTGCACCTGCTGCAACGCCCTCACCTGTACAGCCGTTAAAGGTCCAGGAGCATTCGGGGTGAAAGGTTGGCCACCCTGGTCTAAAAAAAAATAAGAAATTATAGGTAGTTTTTCTTCAGAATGATTCTTAGACATATGCACATTTATGTGGATTTAATAGATTAATTTATTAATCTGTTAAAAGTTGTGTCTGATCAATCGGCAGATCAGAGATGCCTGGCAGAGGAACTCTTTCAAGAATTGTCAGTTTCATTTCTCTCTTCTCCCCCCCCCCCCCCATTAGTTGGTACTTAAGTGAAATTGACAGAGCTCCTGCATAACAGACGCTCCACACAGCCAGGGTTGGGAATACAGTACTATTGTACTTTGCACGACGACGACTAGTGTACTGTATTCTGCAAAGATTCAAAAGGAGAGGACTTCTGGAAGCGATTCTTCTGGATAAATCTGTCCTGAGCACGCTTACTCGGAAGTAAGTCCCGCTGAACTCCGCAGCAGCGCTTACTTCCCAGCAAACTCGCCTAAATTCCGTCCGCACGGCGCATTTCTGCGGCAGCGAGCTGCGCTCTCCCCCCCCCGGCTCAGTCCCAAACCGATCCCTCCTCCGCCCCCCTTGACTCGGGGGGGCCGATTGCCGCGGAGTCGCGGACCTTCCTCGCCGATTGCCGGCGCACGGCTCGCTTCCAGTTCTCGTGGGACGTGCAGGGAAGAAGGCGACGGTCCTAAGAAGAGACTTTTCTCTCTCTCTCTCTCTGGGAAGCAAGTCCGCAAGGAGCGGCTAGACTGAGCGGGCTCGCTTGGGAGTCAACGTGTGCGCCGGATCGGGTCGCCCAACTTCCTTGGAACCGAGTCCCACTTTTCCCCAAGTTCGGGGTCCCAGGTTTCTCGCTCTCCAAATGATAAAAGAGTTTGGATAAGTTTGGAGCGGCAACGACGCGGCCCCCCACTCCACCCCCCCCCCCGCTGATGCCTCTGGCTGGCCTGCCCCCCTCCCATTCATCACAGGTACCCGCTGGGGCGGCGATGCGGCCCCCCCTCCCCACGTCCCTCTCTCCTCCTAAGAGCCAGTGCCTGGCGGCCGGCCGGCCCCGACGGCGGCGCATTGGCCACCCGGCGCTGCCGCGCTCCGCCCCTCCTCCGCCCCTTCGCGGGGAAGTGGGCGGCGACTCGGCGAGCGAGCGAGCGGCTGGGTGGTGGGGGAGTAGCGCGTCCGCTGGCTGCCCCCCCCTCCTCCTCCTTCGCAGTCCCTCCTCGAGTGTTGCAAACAGTTTGGAGGAAAAAGTGGAGCCGGCCAGGTTGGATGCTGCTCCCGCTGCTGCTGCCGCCGCCCGCGATCCAGGCGCCCGGGGCCAAGTCGAAGGCGGCATGGCCGTGTCCTCTCCGCCGATCATCCCGGCCACTTCCAGCGGCAGCGGCACCAGCAGCACCAGCAGTGGCGGGAGTGGCGGCGGCGGCGCGGGCGGCGGCTCGGGGGGCTTGTTCCGGGCGGACCCGCTCTATTCCTCCAGCCCCTCGGAGTCCCCCCGACTGACCAGCAGCCTCATCCACAGCTTCATCTCCAGCACCACGAGCGCTGCTGGAGGAGGCGGAGGAGGCGGCGGCAACCCGGGCAGCGGGGCTGGAGCAGGCGGCGGAGGAGCCGGAGGAGGCGGCGGCGGGGGGAACGAGTGCAAGATGGTCGATTTGCACGGGGTGAAGGTGGCCTCTTTCCTGGTGGAAGGGCAAGACCTCATCTGCCTGCCGCAGGTCTTCGACCTCTTCCTCAAGCACCTGGTGGGAGGGCTGCACACGGTCTACACCAAGCTGAAGCGGCTGGACATATCGCCCGTGGTGTGCACGGTGGAGCAAGTGCGGATCTTGCGCGGGCTGGGAGCCATCCAGCCGGGCGTCAATCGCTGCAAGCTCATCACGCGGAAGGACTTCGAAACTTTGTACAACGACTGCACCAATGCCAGGTGAGAGAGAGAGAGAGAGAGAGAGAGCTGTACTTACTCCTCCTGTGTGTGTGTGTGTGTAAATTGTGTTGTGTAAGGGCGCAGGTTCAGGCCTGCCCCATCACAAAAACCTGGGTTTATTCAGACAAGCGTGGCTTGGGAGTCTTTGAGGGTATAGCAAGAATGCTAGTCTGGGTGGGAGGGGGTCTAGTTGTAAGGTCTCAGATGTGCTGAGCAGATGTCTTTTAAAATGTCCATCTCTCTCTTCTCTACCCAGCTACCTTATCTATCTTATCTATCAATAAGTCCTTGGAAACCAGTCCCTTTCACTTCCAGGAGGGCTTGCTTTGAAAGGAAGATGTGCTTTGTTTTGTTTTGTTTTGTTGTTTTTTTTTTGGAAAAAGTCTAGCAGTGCAATCCTGTGCAGGTCTAACTCAGAAATAAGTCCCATTGAGATTAATGGGGTTTGCACCCAGGTTAGTGTGCCTAAGATTATAGCCTTAGGGCTGCAGTCCTTATACATGCATGCCTGGGAGTAAGCCCCATTGAACACAGTGGGCTTACTTCTGAGTAGGCGTGCACAGGATCACACTGTAAGTGGAGAGCTCTGGTGGGGAAGACCTCTGGAAGTCCATGGGAATTGCTTGCTCAAAACTCTTAAAGAAAGGTAGTGGGAAGATCACAGCTTGCTTCCTTGGGAAGCCAGTCTTGTTCCGCTGATGTGCAATGCAAGCAAGGTTTGTATGGAAAACTTTCAGTGAAACCCGTGGATTAGTTGACACAGAACGGGGCTTTTTTTTTGTTTGCTGATCAAGTCTCTTGAAGTGAGCTTACAAGCAAATGCAATAATAATAATAATAATAATAATAATTATCAGTGTGACCAGGCTGAAGTTTTCAGCCTCATCAAGGGTTGTTTAGATTTTCAACTTAATATTGAACCTTGGGGGAATTGCGAGCAGTGAGACCTGCCTTGGGTGGGTGGGGGGATAGGGTAGGATGATCCGGGGCAGTTAAACAAATGCACTTGGGAGTCAGAGTCACAGAAACAGGTGCTCGTGAGGAAGCACCTTTTGAATTGGTGAGCCAGGCTGCGGTTATAGGAGAGCTTCCTTAGGAATAGGGTCTGTTGAGTTTGGTTGGGTTTGTCTACAGGCAACCATGATTCTCATTGCATCAACATATGGAGCTGTGTTTCTCCCTAGATCTGTGTTCAAGTTCCATGGAACTGGTAGGGCGAACTTTAAAATAGCATCAAGGGAGCCCAACCTATGATACTGATCACTCTTAACAGAAAGGAAATTCTGAGGGAAAATTCTCAGGTTAACGCTAGATATATTATGCTAGATACTTTTACTGCACTATGGTTTTCGATGTGCAAAAGGTTCTGTGCAAAAGAATACATATTGGGGTGTGTGCTGGCAAAAAATTGACGGGAATGTACTCTTCAATTACCATAGTTGTTCTGACTTTCCAACCAAGCTGCAATTCTGACTCTCAAATCCTCAAAGGCTGCACTTTGGAGAAGAAACTCCTGTTGATTTCAAGAAGACTTTCTTCCAGGTCAGTGCGTTCAGGATTGCACTGCGGAAAACCCAACTTTCTTGAAAGGAACTGAACCCAGTGGGGCTCGTGTTTCCAAATATATTCGGGGATCCCCAGTGAGCTTGCCAGGAAGCGAGTTCAAATGGAAGCAATGGGATTAAGCTTCTGTGTCAAAGAGTTTAGGATTGCGGAACAGCTTGTTGCCCTGAAGTGAATGTTGTGATGGAGATGCAGCTAGCCTTTGTGTTTTGAGAGAAGAAACTGCAGGCAAATTTATGTTTTCCAGCAACCATCCCATTGGCTAGAACACTGTCTGGGGGGGGTGTCCCATCTATCTGAGCCACCCTGTACCTTTAACAAAGGAATGAAGAAGGAATGTTATTTCAAGCAGTTTTGTGACTTTCTCTTGCTTTTCCCTATTTATTATTATTATTTAACAGTATTTATATACCGCTTTTCAACAAAAAGTTCACAAAGCCGTTTACAGACAAAATCAAATGATTAAATGGCTCCCTGTCCCAAAAGGGCTCACAATCTAAAAAAGATGCAGAACACCACCAGCAAACAGCCACCAGAAAAGAGACTGTGCTGGGGTGAAAGGGGGGCAGTTACTTTCCCCCTGCCAAATATAAGAGGAGCACCAATTGAAACTGTGCCTCCTGCCCAGTTAGCAGGGGACCTCTAGCTGCAATTAATGTTTTCCATCTCTCCTTCCTTATGTGTTAATAGGATAGCTCCAGCATCACCACTTTTTCTAATATTGTTGTATAGCTGTTTTATTCTCTTTGACTGTTTCTTGTGTCTGTGAAACCCTTAAAGTACTCGGCTTGATAGCAACAATGCTTCTCAAAGCCCGGTGGCATAGTTGAACCCAGATATGCATTCCTCTCCTGTATCCTGCGATAAGGTCCAGGGGCCAGTGACTATCTTGGGATCTTTTGATGCCAACAGAGTGCCGTTTTAAACTTAGCAGGAAGCCAATTGGTCTGGCCACCAGAATGTAATCTGGGACTGTCTCAGAGTCCTAGGCAAGGTTTATCGGCCCCGTTCTGCCTGCTGTATATCTCCATATGGTCACCTCAGATCATTGACCCTAAACCTTGGATGCTGAATGGGATTCGGTTCTCATTAGGATGCTCTTTCCCCAAAGGGGATTGTCTGAATGAGATTATGCAAAGTAGACAAGGAAGAAAGTCACAACTTTTTCCTAACAGTGCTATAATATATGGGTGTGTGTGTTGTTGCTTGAATGCTAAACCCTGTGAGGTGTTCATGTTCGGCATTATCCCATCTATTTTCCCGGAGAATTAGAAGGATCTCTGTTTTGGTGAATGATAAAAGGAGAAAACTGCCTTTTAAAATCTGTAGAAAGAAATAGGATTGGCAATACATACTGCTTTTCTGCAATCGTGTGGCAATCGTTTTTGCAACAGTTGTGTATGAAAGAATCTGCTTTTTGCATTCAGTGTGCACTATTACATGTGTTCATTACAGATGGGAAAACAGCTCCCACATAAACCCTTCTTTTTTTTTTCTCTCTCCTCTCTCGGTGAAACTTTCCATCTTACGATCTCTTAGCTTGCTGGAGGTTGGGAATATAAACTGGTGATGTGGGAACAGAGGGTACTTCTGCAAATGGGGAAAAATTATGATGAAAGAAACTGTGTGATCTGAGCCTGAGAATTGTGGAGAGTTTATTGACTAACTGTTGCTTCTCTGACATAATCTCCCTTTATTTCGCTCCGTGGGTTTGCTCCCTTGTAGCCTTTTCTCTGTGTCTCTTTCAGACCGTTAAGCGGTTCTAATTGGGTTGCAATCCCAGAGTTGGCTGACAGGTTTAAAGGGGTTCTGATTAGGAGAGGATCTTAATTTCCTTACTTCTATAAATCAAAGGAAAACAAACCAAAAACGTACCTTCTGGATACTTTAAGGACAAGTCCATAACACGGTGAGTTATGTTCTAAAAACTGATACCGTTGGAGAGCTTGGCTCAGAACTAAAAAAAAGAGAAAGTTGTATAAAACGGTGCGTTGTGTTCTAAAAACTGATACTGTTGGAGAGCTTAGCTCTGAATTAAAGAGAGAGAGAGAAAGTCGTATAAAGGCAAAGACCTTCATTTAAAAACTATTTTGCTTTTGTAGACTACCAAAGAAAGTAGCAGCACAATCCTGTGTAACCTTTCACCGGTGTAACAGCAGATGCACCGGTGGCGTAAGTGCACTTACACTGGCATAAGTGCACTTACACCGGTGCATCTATTGTTGCATCGGTGCAAGGTTACACAGGATTGTGCTGTGTGTGTGTGTTTAAAAAAACCACATGGCCGTTTGATTGGGTCACCTGTGACTCACTGCCAGGCAAAATGTTTTGTAACTTTTCCTCTGTATTAATAGGTGGTTCCTTGTTACGTCTTCGACCTTTCTGTGCTTGAGATCTGGGCTGTCATGAAAAGTGGAAGTTGACTAGCTTGTGTCTTGTTTTACTGGATGGGAAAAGGATACTGCTTCTTTGGAACCGAAGGGAAGGCTGGCGATTTCTGTGAGCCCAGAACTACCGGTATGCCTTGGATTGCCAGACGTTCAGTGATATTGTGGTGCAGGTGCAATTGGTGGAGAACTCTTTGGGGCTCTTACCCACCCAACGTCCAGTGTTTAACCTTCTCTTCCACCTTCTCATCCTGTGCCTTTCAGTCATGCGGCTTGTCTAGGACTTAGACCACCTTAGATGTGTCAGGTTATAGGCATAGTTGGCGAGTCCAACATGAAGGCTAGAAGCGCATATCCTCAAGACACACGCGCATAATCCCTGGCTTTAATTCAGCATGCAGTATCCTGTGATTTGAAACCAATTCTTGTCCAAATGGCCTGAGCCAGGATTCAAAGAGCCATAGCAATGAATTTGGTGCTCCCAAAAGGGCTTTGAGCTTTTTTTCTTTTCTCAGATGGCTAGTCCCCCGATTACAATACAGTATTGCAAACTGCTCTGAATTCTGAAGCAGCCTTCAGGAGTTGTGATGTGGAAAAAGAGATTTGCCAGAGCTGTCCCTAGAAGGTTGTAGGGCCTGGCGTGAGCCTCTTGCAGCTCAACAAGTGTGTGTGTCCCCCTATTATAGCCATATATTGATCATGAAAGCACAGGGCTCAGGCAGGCTGCCCCAGTTGGGACGGGCTCCTGGTTTTGCAGTCTAAAATTAAAAGAAAGTTTAGCGTTTCACTATAGTTGGTATGCTAAACCAATTCTTTGGATCCTGGTCACGATTCTTAATTTTGTTTCTGGAGTCCTAGAAGCTGGCTTGGCATTTTTTTTGGGGGGAGGGTACATTTTTTGGGGGGTACATTACACAATGCAACACATTTTGGGAAAAAAACACTGACCCAGGACCCTGTGGAAGTTGCAGAGCCCTGGCCGTTGTATCGCGATGTTACCAATCAGCTGAAGGCGCCATTCCCCCCCTCCTTTACGAAAGCCTTAGGTCTGTGAGTGGGAGCAGGGGGGGCCATGAGATGAAGTCATTGAGAGGACCTGACCCTGGGGGGTGGGGGAGGGGTTGAGGAATGCAATTGGATGCTCTGAAAGAAAGGTAGCCTCAGATGAACGTGTGAACTGTGAATGAGAGTGTCGACACGATATCTGTCTAAAAAGAAGTTATAAAAT
Organism: Plestiodon gilberti rubricaudatus; assembly: GCA_026170595.1. Classification (NCBI taxonomy): domain Eukaryota; kingdom Metazoa; phylum Chordata; class Lepidosauria; order Squamata; family Scincidae; genus Plestiodon; species Plestiodon gilberti. The sequence goes on from JANXHW010000013.1 coordinate 22,624,876, forward strand.
CAGCAGAAAAAAAATAATATTGCACAACTGTCATACATCTGATTAGTTACATTTCCTCAAACCATCGCTGGGCTGTTCAATTCTTTTTTTATTGAGCTTGTTACCTGGCAATAGCTGCCTCTGTGAACTGTCACATTCTTGGGATGATAATGACCAAAGTTTGTGCAACAACCTGCAAACTGGGCAAAGAGGCACCGTTTTAAAAGTGGTCCTCTCTTATATTTAGCAGGGGGAGAGCAACTGTCCCTCTTCACATTTTCCAGTGGCTGGTGGTGGTGTCTCTTCTGTATTTTTTTTTTTAAAGATTATGAGCCATTTGGGGACAGGGAACCATTTATTGATATTTTACTACGTAAACCGCTTTGAACTAGACTTGTTGAAAAGCAGTATATAAATATTCTTATAACCTTTTTCCTCCCCTTGAAGTTCACTTGAAAGGGAGCCAATGCACTTTCATAATCTCTCATTCCCTCAGCTGCTGATTTTTGTCACTGTGAGAGGGCAAATCATTACATTAATCGGAACACATCGTATCTAAGTTGACGACGACCCGAGTGGTGATGGTAGAAACTCAACAATGTGGGCTTCGTCGGGCAGTTGAGATCCCCCTTTCCAGTCTTTTCTAATGAGTCCTCTGTGTGTGTGTGTGTGTGTGTGTGTGTGTGTGTTTATGAATTAAACAGTGCATGCTTGCATGGCAACCAACAATGGTTGCATTCCTGCCACCTGGAAAGTGAAATTGTCACAGGGCGATGATGTCATTGAGCGGTCGAGATAAAACTGCCTGTGCATTGTTCCAAAAATATCACTCAGTCATTGCATCCTGCAGTTAGGGGATGCTTTTTTTGTTGGAGGGCAAAGTAATACGGAAATTGAAACTTGTACTGATATGACATTGGCTTCGTGAAAAGCTATTTAAAAGTTGCTGTTCTTGTTGTCGTAGTAGGATGAAGCCTTTAAATATATCGGTGACCTAAACTAAGCCGTGGAGGGAAGAATTCTTGCTTCTATGTTCCTTTCACTTTCTGCATTTTTTTAAAAAAAACTGAACTTGCTTACTGAGTTTGTAGAATGTCATCTCAAGTCCTGGATCCTGTCTATGAGACGTCCGATCTTAGGCCTGGATCCTAAATGTGACACGGGCTGGAGGTCCTGTTGCAACAAATTGGATTTGTGTTACTGTAATGTGTTTAGAATGGCAGTGCTAATCTCTTTAGATGCTAGTGTTTCTCTGGATGTACAGCATTTTGGGAGCCCAGAAATGTTATTTTGTACATCTGTCTGCAGGCTGATCTTGAATTCAGCCGATCCATGCTGGCAGTCCAGTTGATGAAGCGTGCAGGAGAGAAATATACAGTACTTTAAGAAACCTGTTTCTTCCAGCCCAAGTACGGTATTAGGACCAGTGGTCGTATTTCAAGTGCGATTAGAGTTTACAATCTCAGGCGTATTCATTCGAAGCAAGTCCCATTGTAACAATAGAAACTTGGGAACAAGCTCCTCTAGGATTGAGCATTCAAGAGGGAAATATTACAATGTGAGATGCATTAAAACCATTTGATGGGAATAACCCCGATCAAATAATGAGGAATTTTGTCATCTGCCAGATTGTGACTCTGAAACATGGATCAAATGTAGACATAACTTTTCTTCTCCTACAAGAAGAAAGGGAGATAGAGGCAAAGAAAATGGCCAACAAGTTCTTAAAATTTATAACGTTAGTTTGGTCGTTGAACAGCCAGGAGGGTTTCTTTAAAAAAAAAAATCTGGACTGTACATGCTTGATTTTTATTGGTTCTGATGCCAGCAAAAAAGATCCCTGTACATTTTGCTGTTTTTGTGAAAGAGGAAGGATACCAAAGTTATAATCAAGGCACTCCAATCATGTGGCCCTATAGCTTTCAGTGGGCACATTGATCTGTGCCCACTTACGCCACTTACTTGTGCTTTTCCCTACGTAACGTGTAAACTTTGGACAATGCTGAATCCATGCTGTGTATTGAGGAACCAACATAAATTGGATATTAATCCATGTGGAAAGTTATTAATTTTGTGATTTGGGGGTCTTGGAGGTCCACGTAGAGAGTAGCAAAGAGTTTCAGCCGGGAACTCCCTGGTTTAGTCTTTCCACCTTCATCTTTTATCCTGCAATGTAGGCAAAAAAAAATTATGTGCTTCCTTATGAAACAATATGCTGATGTACATGAAGCTCCTTGGAACATTTGACTTGTTATGGAAATGTTTCATGCAGTTAGCATCATCCTTGAAAACATGAAGCGTCTAGGGGAGAGAAAGAGATGCTTTTTCTGCCTCTTAAGAGAAATTATCAATAGTTCATGAAATAGTTCAGGGTGGTTGTTGTTGTTTTAAGAGAGACTGTGCATTTGCTAGCCTTTTCAACTCTCTGAATATCTTACAAACTCATTTATAGGGAAATCTAATCTGGAGGAACAGTGAGAGAATAATCTTGCTCTTTCCAAGAGCCCTACATCTCCCCAGCTGCAGCTGAAATGTTTTCCGCTGAAATAAAGGGCAATGTTTGTACGTTTCCGCAACACATTTTTAAGTTTTTCATAGGGGCAATTCTTTTGGCAAGCCGCCCTCCAGAAAACAAAAATAAAAATAAATGCCACACTCTGTGCTCCTGGAACCAAAGCAAAATAATTAGACATTAATGATATTCACATGGTTTGGGGAAGCATTTCTTCTGTGTGTTTCCTTTCACAATCTCCGTCTGCAGAAGGACTCTTCAGTGTCACTTCACAAACCACAATTCTGAAAAGCTGGTGGATAAAAATGCACAGACATTTCAACTCATTGGTGCTGGGAAAGGAAAGGAAGGGTTTGCACCCAATAAGCCCTGATTGTGGAACTGCATGCAAATTATGTTTTGATTTATCTCTCCTTTTTTTTCCGCGTTCCCCCCCCCTCCTCCATTTGAATTGATCTTGCATTAATTTTGCCAAGCGGCTCTGTGAGGCTGCAGATGTTGCCCTGTGTTTAATAAATCAACGAGACGGATCTGAATGAATCACTTCAGATGGATTCTGTGCTTGGTTTGATGTCTACATGTTATTCTTAGCCTTGTTATCGTGACAGATGCATTAATGCTCCCATTCACTGCCTGCAATGTCAAAAGAGATTGAAGCGTTTAAAGTGGCGGTAACCTCACTTTCTTTCTCGCCCCAGGTTTAAAACAAAAAAACACCCCCCAACTCTCTCGCTGTGTGTGTGTGTGTGTGTGTGTGTGTGTGTGTGTGTGTGTGAAAAGACCTTAAACATAATCATAAGATCATTCGGGGGGGGGGGGAATTAACCTCCTGATTAGCCTGCAAGATAGAGTTAAATTTGTCAAATTTCATTCTGAATGATTAATTATTCCACCGCGGTGGAAATCAATAGATAAATCTAAATATAGCACAATGTCTTTTAATAGTGTAACCATTTTCTCAGCATTAATATTTCATTACAAAGAGGGGGAAAAAAAAAGGATGGCCAGGAAAGTGAGACAAGACTGAGTCTGTTTGAAATGTCAGTACAAATAGAATTTCATTGTCCCAAATTGATTTCAGGGATGGTGGAGATGGGGGGGGGGGGGGGAGAAACAGTTTTCTAATTTTAATGGAGGTGGGGGGGGTTAATTTGCTTGGGTTTGACCTTTTCTTAGGTTGCTTCTTCTCTTGAACCCATGAAGGCCCTTTTTTAAAAAAACACACAAAGCCAATGCAAAACCTTTCAATTATCTGACTGAACGCAAAGGAAAAGTCGTTGACTGGCATATTTTGGTAACTTCTTCTAGTCGTTTGGAGCTTAAGATTACAAATCATAAAGTTGAATAAAGTACCCTTACTCTTTTTTTACTGAGCGTGTTATTTGAAATTCAGCACGTTCATGGAAATGGGGAAAAAAATCTTAGTTCTTACACTGTAGCATTCATCGGTCTGTATTAAATTCAGTTTATTACCTGCATTGTAATATTTTAGTGGCCTCCCTGGATTTTAATGTGTTGAGGTAGTCTTACTTTATACAGGATCTGGACCCATCTGTGTTAAGTAACTTGGGGCATGATCTGCTCGTAGTTCAGCACTTTTTAAGTCCTACTGATATTCAGTGGAAGAGTTAAGTGTCCCATTGAAATTGATGGGGCTTAAGAGTGCTTAAATCTGGTGGGTAGTGCACTTGCCGACCTCGGGTGTTTTTTTTCCCCACCCTGTCTTTTTTCAACATTGTGGTGTAGCTGAATGCAACAACTAAATTCAAAACCAAACAATTTTGTTCTCAATTGCTGCCTGCCCCCAAATAGCCGAGAGAGAGAGAGAGGATGACTCTGAATAAATTCCCATTTGCATGCGTTTCCTACAGTTTGCCACCTGATGCAAAGTTTTCAGTTGGTCTCGTGAATGGGCCAGCCCTACTCCTGTCAGGGGGAAATATGTTATTATTGTACAGCTTTGGCCTTTTTAACATTATGGCATCTCCAGTTCCAATTTAAATAGAAGAATGATGATAATGACTTGACTGACAGCGCAATCCTATCCAACTTACACCACCGGTGTAACCCAGCGGTGCAGCGAGAACGGGAGGCCCCAGAACGGAAAGGGGATTCAAATCCCCTTTGAATCCCCTTTTTGGAGGGGATTTGAATCCCCTTTCCGTTCTGGGGCCTCCCGTTCTCGCTGCAATGCTGGGTTACACTGGTGGTGTAAGTTGGATAGGATTGCGCTGTGAATCAAGGAGTAATCCAGCACTCTGTAAGCAACAACCGCCAACCAGATTTTTCTGAGAAGGTAACAAGCAACTGACCCCTTCTGTTGTTTGTCCCCCAACAGCTGATATTCAGAGGTATACTGCTGCTGACCAAGGAGGCTCCATTTCACTACCAAGACTAATAGCTATGGGGGGGAGGGAGGAAGCTGTGTAATCAAAACTCCCAACTTCCATTCCTAACCCATCACTTTTAGTGGTGTTACCTGCACTTTTCTTTGTCCTAGTATGTCAATAGTGTTCTTGGGAAACATGTTGGAGTCTCAAAACTCTTCTTCTGTACAGGGCTATTCTTTAAGCTACTTGTTACGTCTTGTCCCGTACAGCTTTTGCAAGTGCTGCTTGCTCATGTGCATCTGGGGGGAAACCGAACGTATAAAAGGGCCAGTGCACATAACTCTCTCGGTTGAAAGGGCAGGAGTTCTCTTCAGGGTCAGAGGGAGAATTTCTTATGTCTAGGCCATGTGGAATGACTGTAGTCTTGCAGCAGGGGAGAAATTGCCATGTTTGTATTTTGAACAGGTTTACTGCACAAATTCTGTGAGCCCTTGGCTAAAAAGCCTTCTTTTTGAATGGATATACTGAGGGTGCAAATACACCTGTCTTTTTTTTTTTTTTCCTCCTTCATTTGTCTCACCTAACATAATTCTAAAAATGCAACTGGAAAAGGAGCGAATGATAGCTGTTTAATGCCAGGATGGTGTAGTGGTTTGGGAGTCGGACTTAGACCTGGAAGATCCAGGTTCAAATCCCCGCTCAGCCACAAAGCTTCCTGGGTGACCTTGGGCCAGTCACTGTCTCTCAGCCCCACCTACCTCACAGGGTTGTTGTGAGGACAAAAAGGAGGGGAGGAAATATGTACACCACTCTGAGCTCCTTGGAGGAAGGGCGGTATAAAATAAATAATGCAGAAAAGCACCGAATGTGCTTACAGCCTTCTACGGCAAACAAGAAAAATCTTCTCCCTAGCTTATGAGCTATTTAAAAACAAGATGCAAAATAAATTGTGTGTGTGTGTGTGTGTGTGTGTGTGTGTGTGATTGGAAGAGGAAGTGTCTGAGACTTGTCACGTGTAAAGTTCTCGGTTTTGTTCAGTAGATGTTGACCAGGAGGCCAACCGAAAACTTTAGATGAGTTGGAAGTCTCTCATTAACTTTTTATTGTGATGGCCCGGCCCCGAGTCAGGTATAAATGCTATCTACAAATATTGCTTAGAATGGAACTAAGCATCTGCTCTGCATTTTCTTCCCAGAGTTGGCGTCTGCGTTCGTGTTTTTCCAGTTTTGAAAAATGGGGTCCAAGAACAGTGGTCTTTTAAAGGAACTCTTGCATCTTCCAGGAGATCGCAGTGCATCCGTGAACAATTCGTAGTGATGGTGGAGCAGGGTTGTCATTGCGCAAGTTTGCGTTTCTTGATCTGTCTGTGACCGCTTACGCTCACCAAGCATTACGATGGAATAACTAACCTGTGCATTCATTTTGCTTCCCCAAACTACAGCGAATGCATCGCTTGGTTTCTTCACTCACGGAAGTAGCTTAGATCCTACTAAAGTGAATGGGGTTTAAACAGTTTAACTGAGCGCAGGAGTTCATCAAATACATTAGTCTCCCCCTTCATTCTGTCTCGGGGGCTCTCAACCAGTGGTACTAGTACCACCAGTGGTACTTCGGACGACTGCTGGTGATACTCAGATTGCCAGAACCCCACTCCAATGAGGTGCTTCTGTCTTTGGCTGAGCCTCACGGGAACGTTGAGAAGGGCCCTCTCACTCGCCCAGAACATCCTACCTGCTTTTTCTGGCCTCTGAAAACCTGGAAGTAACTGGTGATGATATCATCGCCAGTCACTTCTGGTGGTACGCAGCAGGAGAGTGGCGCCAGAGGTGGTACTTGGCCGGGGCGGAGTTGAGAACCCCTGCTCTAGATAATCTCGCAGGAATCCCTGACGCTAGTTTTATTTAGAATTGGGGTTCCCCTCCATTTTTGAGGGATCCTTGCTTAACTTTAGAAACTCCACTTAAAGAAAAGCTCATTGTTGCAGTAAGAATTTTTGTAAAATCTGATTTGCATTGCTGCAATCAAGACATTGAGGACTGGGAAAAGGCGACCCCGGCATTGCAGTTGGCTGTTATTTGCTGTGTATGTGTCGGAATTTTTTTTAATGTGCCTTGATTAGACGTGAATTGCTAAGCACGTCGGCTAGCCTCGCATGTAATGCTTCTCAGTGATCCTGATTTATTTGGCTTGATATGTTAGAGCCATCCCTTGAGGCAGTGCCGTTTTTGATCTCTGTAGACCCACAGGCAACACTCTCTTCCAAAAGGGACCCTAGTCCCAAAAACCTTTCCCACTGACTCTACAGCCGGAAAATTAGAAATATTAATAGCTGCTCCTAAGGGCATCTTGTCTGCCCTGCAAGTTTCTAGTGTATGGCTTTTATATCCATGGTATAGTTGCATTGTCTGTCTCTGCACATCCTTTTTCACATGACCATTTTTGCGGCCACTGAGTCTAAGGCGATTACAGTTCCGATGTCTTATATGCTAATTTGACCTCCTAAGCCTGTTTTGCTTGTTGGAGTGCCTTGGGCCAGACATGCATCTTTTCACTGAGCACCACGATTTCCCAATAAATACTGAAAAGTTGTGCAAAGGATTAAATCACCTTTGAGTTCTTATTCCCCGGTGGCGAGTCTTTCTTTCGATCTGCATCGGTCGTTGAATGCTGCTTTGCCGGCGTTGGAAGTTTCCAAAATGTTCAATTACTGTTGCGCACACCGATTGTATTAGGTTCCTTGTGACTGATATCTGGTAACAGCGTTTAAACTGCATTTAGGCCGTGCGCTATTTATGCGCTGGGTTAAAAAGGAAAAGAGTAATATCGATCTGTCTGTGGATTAAAGTTTTTTTCTTTTTTGAAATCGGCAAGAGCTTGAAACACAAAGGCTTCTCTCTCTCTCCCCCCCCCCCACCGCACTCCACCCCTTTTTATGATTTCTTGAGCTTCTCATTGATCTACCGGTTTTATTGCATTCATTATTTATTAAAAGAATTTGCAAGCTAAACATAACCGTAAGCTAGTTTGCACAGAGGGACGGCACTTAGGAAATTGAATGGAGATTGCATTAGAGATGAACATCTGTGCTGGTTTTCCACTCGTGTATTTATTGGTTTGTATAAAAGGTGTATTGGATTAACAGTTACAACCGTTACGGCTTGGAGCTCTCTCTCTTTCTCAGACCCAGGGCACTTCAGGTTTGGTTTGGAAGAGAGACGCCTTGGCCTACCGTAAAACCCACGACAATGCATTATTCTTAATGCTGCTTTTTTTGTTGTTTAGGTATGAAATTTGAGACCTGATAATACGATACATGTGATATAATAGGGGAGATATTGACTGCGCAGTCTGACTCATCCATGCACCTCTTTGGAGTTTTTGGTGACATTGTAATGACCACTCTGGGTCTGTGAATTGGTTTGCCGATGACTCAAATGTACGGAAGTTAAACTGTACTCCCCCCTTTTTTTCCTGGTATGTGTTATATGGATTCACAGTTCACCTTTCTTAACCACTGTTCAGAAACTTGGTTGACCTCCTTTCCCTCCTCAGTTAGGACGTTTTCCGGAGAAATCTCAACTTGGTCCTAGCCTTGGACATTGGAACAAAAGAAGCTGCTTTATACCGAGTCTGACTCTTGATCCATCTTCGGAGTCATCGCAGCCCTGACAGTAGTGGCTGTCTAAGACTTCAGGCAAGATTTTTTTGCCCTACCTGCAGAAGCCAGGGATTCGAACTTGCTGCAGGTGTTCTGCTTGCAGAAGAGGGGTGGTCCTTGTTCCCTCCCATCATGGAGACAAAACGCTGGGTGACTTCAGTTGCACTGCAGTTTTTTCAACCTGGCATCTCCTGGACCAGCCATTTCAAATCCCCCCCCCCCCACACACTCATTCTGCAGTCAGATAAACACCACTTTGGCATGTTCAATTTTGGCTTTCTTTCTGCTAGGGCAGTGGTTCCCAAACTGTTTAGCACCAGGACCCACTTTTTAAAATGACACTCTGTTGGGATCCACCTAGCTTTACAAGACTTAAAAAAAGGGCGATCTAAAAAGAAATAATATATTTCTTTACAAGTAATGTTTGGTTTTATTTATTTCTTGTAACGCGGCAGCCCTAATGAATAGCTGGTCATTGTCCAACCTGGGGGGGGGGGGGAAACCACACCAGAAAAATGATGCTCAAACATTTATCTCCCTATATTTACACAAGCTTGCAAACTGCAGGAGCTCAGCTGTTTGCAGGGCAATTAGCAGCTATCTGATTTTTGAATAGCCTCGGGGCTTGAGGCAATTACTTACCTGATCTTTCCATCATTGGTTTTTTTGGACGCTCTGTAGGACCCACCAGAAATCGGGTTGTGACCCCCCACTCACCCACAGTTTGAGAAACACTGTGCTAGGGGTACAGAGGGACACAAGATCTGAAGAATTGAACCATTTTTTAGTGGACTTTTTCTCCCCCCCCCCCCCAAAGTAATGAAAAGAATCTAGCCTTGATCCCAAATGCTTCTGACTAATGTCGCATTGAACATGGAGTGAATTTCCTGGAGACCAGTTCTTGCCATGTGAAAGTGCTTTCTAGTTAAATATTCACTCCTACACCAGTGACAGGAGTAAAACTCTTGGCTCTGTCGAGATAAATGCTCACGTTTTTGTGATGCATCCCCGTCCAGTCTAGCCGCTGTCGACCTCTTGACAGTAATGGTCTCGGGTTGCCTGCCACCAAATAGATTCCACTTTCCTTCTGCTGTGCTGATCCTCTCATGGTGGGGGGGGGCAGGTTTCAAACCCAAAGACCCCCCCAAGAAAACTTAAAACAAAGGTGATCTGTCACAGTGGAAGTAGAGCGTACAGTCTCATTTGGTTTGATTGCTTATAGGAACACATGACACTGCCTGCTTAGTCAGGTCCTTGCTTCACCTAGCTCTGTATTGACTTCACTGACTGGCAGAGGTTCAGGTGCAGAAATCTTTTCCAGCCTTCCCTGGAGATTGAACCTGGGGCCATCTCTAACATTAAGCTACTGTCCCTCCCTAAATGGAGGGTAAAACGGAGTCGCGTCGTATGCTGGGGTTAGTTTCTAATGTCGGCGCATAAGGCAAAAATTGCGCATAGTCAAAAATAACGCTTGAGAATCCCTTATATCCAGTGTTTCCCAAACTTTTTTTGACCTGCGGCTCCCTTGACCGTTGTCGACCATTGGCTGCGGCTCCCCATGACATGATGTTGATGCCTGCCAATTGGCATGGCACTGTTTTCCGTGGCACTGTGGTGGCCGCCGGAGACTTACCGGCTGCATGGCTGGAGTGAGGGCAGCTGGCACGTTTGCGACGACTTCCGGTGTTGGAAACTTCGACAGTATCTGGCTGTAAGAGAATGCTAACAGGAAGTATAAGGTTCTCTTTTATCCGTGGTTTCGGTATCCATGGGGGCAGGGTCATATCCCCTGCGGATGTGGAGGGATGCCTGTATTTGGGATTGTGGTGCTGTGTTATTGCATGAGATTTCCTCCTTGCCAACCTACAGTTCCTCGATGACTCGTTCCTGTGATAAAACCACTACTTGGTATCCTTTCTCTATAATAAATAAAATCACTGAAGGTTAAAGTTAGAAAAAAAAACTTCCATTGTCTCTTAGGCTACATTCCTATGCACATTTATATGGGACTTAATCCCATTGAACTCAGTGGGGCTTACTTCTGAGTAGACATACATAGGCTTGTGCTCTAAATCCAACTATGCATAAGGGCAGGCTTACCAGATATTCGCCGGGACGGGAGCGGTCTACCCTTAAGGGGGCGGGGCATGGGGGGCCCAGAACGCGACTCGTTCTGGCCCCCCACGCCCCGCCCCCTTAAGGGTAGACCGCTCCCGTCCCGGCGACTATCTGGTAAGCCTGCATAAGGGTGACTACCAAGGCTCCAAAACGATAACTATCGTTACAACGATAACTTGTTGTAAACCTTTAAATTTACTTTGTAGCTTGGGCCTACTACCTCATGCTTAAATCTGAACTGAGAAAATTGTTCTTTAGATGAATGCATATGGATTTTTTTTTAGTAAAGCTGCAAGATTAATCAACCAGATTAACTAAGGCTGATTAAAATTTGTCCCACCCCTCTTAATCAAAGCAACTGAGGCTGCAATCCTATACACACTTTCCTGGGAGTAAGCCCCATTGAACACAATGGGACATACTTGTGAGTAGACATGAATAGGATTGTGCTGTGAATTGCTTAACGCATGTTAATTTTTTGGAAGCCAAATTTATTTATGCACAGGAAAAAAACATGATAGTAACACTATCTTTCTAAGAATAAGTAGTTGCTTTTAATCTCCTAAATTGTAAATTATCTCATACTCCCTTAGTATCTTTTAAAAAGGCATCTAGAGGCCCACTTAAGCGCACTGAACAGAGTCATGAATTTAGTGGATTCAAATTCCTTCCAAAGGGGGGATTCAAAGGGGATTTGAATCCCCTTTCCGTTCTGGAGCCTCCCGTTCTCGCTGCGCTGCTGGTTACACTGGTGGTGTAAGTTGGATAGGATTGCGCTGTGAGAGAAATAACTTCCATTAAAAGATAATAGCTTTATTAAGAAGGGAACAAAGGTAGAAATATTGCATACAGAGGAATAATAGAAAAACACGTTCTTTACCCTAAAAATAGTGTGATATGTTCCTGGCTGTTATGGTGGTTGCGTATAGTGCAACGTGTATTTAGGTGCATCCGAAGGAAATAAGGGGATTCAGGGAGAGAGAGAGTTTCAGCGTGGTATAGCTATGTGTCGTGAAGAGGAGAGCCTTGCCGGAGTAGGAGGTCAGCGGTGTGGAAACCCTGTCCTGATACAAACATGGAGGTGCTGCACCAGTGTCGAGTGACAGCGCATTGGGCAAAGTCCCTTCCTTTTAAAGGATTTTTGGTTGCTGCCACTGTGCAGGGTTAATTATCGGGGATAAATGTGTAACTTGGGGTGCTCTGTTTTGATGTGTCAATGGGTAACTTGGGATGTGAATGGAAAGGGGATTTTTCCCTAATCAGGCTGAATGTAGGTAACCAGGTAACCTTCTGTTGCTTCAAAGGGTTAGCAGCAGTGTCAGCTAAAATGCAAATGTACAATGGTCACCAAACAGTGGTGCCAGGGAGATGCCTGGCACCCTGAAATGAGGTTTACCTAGGTTAATGCAAAATGCAGGTACAATAAAATGCAGCTGTTTTGTTACAAAGTTACAGAGGTTACCGGAATTGCATTCAGGAGGGTAAATACAGACAAGAGATGCGTGAAAAGGATTACAAAGTAGAGACGCAAGTTGGGATTATCTCTTTCCTTCCAGGATGTGTGGCTGTGGGGTGGGGGAGAGATCAGGTACGCAGGCAGGAGTTTGAGGCTTGAAACTGAGTCCTTGGAGAACCAGAGCCAGAGTTCTGTCCATTTTGTGCAGAGAGGTTCTGGGAAATCGGGATACACTAAGATTTCTACAGGGAGGAGAGTCCAAGCCAATTGAGACGCATTTGCTCCGGTGTAGTTTTATTTGGTTACCTCCCACATTTGTCTCGTGGATTCCAAACTCAACGTGGCATGAAAGGGGTTCCCAGACCGCCTCTCATCCAGACCCAGGTACTTTGGTTACCGGAACCACTCGCATAGCGGGAGTTATTGGCCTGGTCTTTGCTGCTCTGCAGTGCCACCCAAATGATGGCCAGAGAAGGTACTGCATGCTCATCAACCCACCCAGACCAGATGATCTGAGGAACCTGGATAGTCCTATAGGGAACCTGGATGGTCCCTATGCAGGGACATTCCTGGATGTTGGCCTATGAAAGAATGTTGCTTGCTATCAGAGTCCATAATATAGTATAACAAGGAAAGAAAAATAAGGAAAGGTGGGAGCTTTACTTGTAACAAATCACGTTGTGCAACGTAGTTAGCTGTTTTACTGAGTCACGAAGCCCCCATCATCTCTCTGCTGCCCTGCTCTTCTCAGCTGCGGGTTCCTTCTTTCCTGGAAGATTGTCCAAAGGATGGAGTAGCAAGCAGAGGACCTTCATGCTGTTCTTACTGGGAAACTTACATGATTTGAAGGCACGTGGCACAACATCCTTGGCGGAGCTACATCGATTCCAGTCTCAGCTGGGTTTGGAGACCAGCTGTGGAGTACAGGTCCGTTTTTGGAACCAGGCAGACAGGGTTTGGGGAGGGGCAGAAGTGGGTAAGTAGTTGGATCAGGGAGATGGTTGGGTTCCCAAATGTGGCAGGACAAGGCAAGGTGAGACAAAGGAGTCGGCCCAGCTTCTCATAGAGACACGTTATTCCAGCCGAGGAACCATGCCCGAAGCAACAGTTCTATAGGACCATTTAGGTTCCCTATAGGACTGTCCAGGTTCCTCAGATCATCTGGTCTGGGTGGGTTGATGGGCTTGCAGTACCTTCTCTGGCCATCATTTGGGTGGCACTGCAGAGCAGCAAAGACCAGGCCAATAACTCCTGCTACACGAGTGGTTCAGGTAACCAAAGTACCTGAGTCTAGATGAGAGGTGGTCTGAACCCCTTTCATGCCACGTTGAGTTTGGAATCCATGAGACAAATGTGGGAGGTAACCAAATAAAATTACATCGGAGCAAATGCATCTCAATTGGCTCGGACTCTCCTCTCTGTAGAGATCTTAGCGTATCGCTTCATCTGCCCCCTGCCTTCTTTTTCTAAGAAGCCCTCTACATGTCTAGGGTGAACAGGCACCTGAAGGACTATTTGTTACTCCTTCTCTTTGGGTGGAAAATTCAGCCTTGTGTGTCATTTAGACTTTGTGACACGTGTACCCTCCCAGGGCCTAATGACTTGTCTGCAGCTGAGCTGTTATTTATTACAGTCATGTAGAATAAAATTGATTGTCTTCTGAAATTAATCTTTCATTGGCCTCCAGCTCTGTTTTTAATACGGGACACACAGTCGCCTGTTTTGCAGAAATACTGTTTAATCACATTAATATCTCACCCTCCCCTTTTCTCTCTTCTCCTCTCCCCTCCCCCTGTCCGCCTCTGGGCTGGAGAAGATAATTGTACAAACGAACAGCAAAATCTGTATCTTTTAACTTCTCTTTATGATTAAATTATGCAAATGACTTATCTCCTGCCCTTCCGAGCACTAATCATCTAATTAGGAATGATGTGTTAAAGGGACAGTTTTGAACCGGGAGAAGGAGGCGGAGAGCAGAAAACTGTGTGTGTGTGTGGGGGGGGGGGGGGCGGCGGCAGTGAAGCTGTTGAAGGACAGTTCAGTCTGTTGCCCATAAGAATCTATAGCTGCTTCTCTTCCCACTTCCTGGGATTACAAAAGGAAGAGAGCAATGGAAGAGGAAGTTTGGAGGAGAAGATTGTAATGGGCTAGACTGTCCTTCGCACTACTGTGCTCTCATCTTTTCAAACCTGTGGAAGAGGAGCAATAGAGGCAATAGTATCCCACTGAACAAGAGAAGGGGGTAATTTGGCACTGGGAATCGTCCCCGAAGCCATTGCACAGGAATGGGCGTTCCAACTCGGAGTCATTCGCTGACCGGAGTGAAACCTGAACCTGTTGTCCCGGGACAACTGGATTCGCTTGTATACGACACTGAATGATGGTGCTTTCAAGGCCTTTTGTAGCATCCTGACCTGTATGTTTTCTCTATGTAGAGCAGTGGTTCCCAACCTTTTTAGCACCGGGACCCCCTTTTTGTAGAATGATGATCTGTCGGGACCCACCTAGGGCCGGAAGTGATGTCATTGTTCTGGAAGGAGAGAGTTAATTGCGCACGCGCGCACACACACACAATTAACAAATGTCGCCAGTTATTCTTAAAGTCATTTCGGATTCATCTTCCATCTCTTATTTGTACAAAACCCTTTAATTTCACCATAACTATATATTCCTACATGTGTTCTAGCTGTTCTCTAATCTAAGATATTGTCGGACAGCTCCAGTAATTTGTAAACCGTATTTTGGTGCCGTAACTACATAGGCTGTAATGGCTAAATCTTCCATTTGAAGAATTCCATGTGGTCATAAGAGCAAAAGTGATTCTTGCAGGATGGGATATAGCCCAAAACAACTACTTGTGTCAGCTGAATTTTCCTCCAATATTTTTGAACTGCCAGACGTACCTGGTATGTTTTATTTAATAGGTCTCCTTGTTCATGGAGTTGGGAATGGACTTGTAAAGGCTACTGCAGAAGGGACCAGGTGAGCTTGGTTAGGGCTGCTGAAGACCATCTTGTACTGAATGCTGCTGCCCCTACCTGACCCCCCATGGCATGCTGTCTGCTGCCTCTGTCGCTCCTCCTCTTCCTGTTTGCAAAGGAAGAGGGGAATGAATGGGAGAGGAAGTGGGAGGAGAAGAGAGTGGGGAGCTAGAAAGCCAGAGATGCTCTAGCCCCTCGCTCTCCTCTCCTCTCACTTCCTCTTCCATTCATTCCCCCTCTTCCTTTTTAATCGAGGGAGCAGGAGGTGGAGAAAGAGGAGTGGTGGATGGAGGTAGCAGATGCCAAACACCCTCCTCAGTAGACCAGCCTGGAGCAAAAATAAGTGGATTGCTTTCTCCTCTTGTCACAACCAGAGTGTCATCCCACTCTGGTTCTTTCGAAACTTTAAACTAGGGCCAGTTCACAAATGCACACAAATTACTCTTTCTCTTATGTGATTCCTCCGTCATTTGAAAACCTTCTTCCAAGAATGTAAGGAGAGCATTACTGGATCAGACCAAAGGGGCCCATCTAGGCCAGCCTCCAGTTTCCTTCAGTGGCCTCCAGTTGTGTCTGGGTAGCCTATAAGCAGGGAATGAAGTCATGCCCTGATGGCTTTTATACTTAAAATGTGTGTCTGTAAAACACGCACACGCGAGTCCGTCTTTGACTCTGCATTCGTCAAGCAGTGACCGTTTCATGTATTAATCAAGAGATGCACATCTGTCTTTCTCTGCGTCTGAAGACTGCTGCAGACCATACGATCTCTCCCTCTGTCTGGATCAGACATTTAGAAACTTTGAGCGCCTTGTGTTCATTCTGCTTTGCACAATTTGCCACGCAGAATGGTATGTACTGTACATAACACGATAATCTTCGCTTCTTGTCTCTCACGCCTTGTCTCGAGTTCTTTCCCCTTCGTGTGGTGACAACTGCTGGTGAATGCTAATGAAACAATGCATAGGTTAGCCCCCAGAGCAGTAATTTTCAGATAATTAATTAAAGATTTGGAAAGAAGGACAGGCAAGTTCTTAGCGCATAAAAGCCTCCCTGTTTGCAGCTTGAATTACCAGTACTCACTCCGTGATCTTGTAGAGGAAAATCGGTCGCTAGGGCTGCAATCCTGACCGCACATCCCTGAGAGTAAGCCCTACTTAGCACAATGGGACTGACTTCTGAGTAGACGTGCATAGGATTGTGTTGTAGGTCTGCTCGGGGCTGTTGATATACGCCACTGGGGCCAAACTGGATGTGACATTGGCTGACCTGTGAGTATGCAGAGTGTTTGTGATTAACTGCTGCAGGAGCCTCTGATTTGAACTCAGACCACGGTGGGTGGGGGAGAGGGTTTACTGCTTTGCCGCCTCCCCATCTGAATCGGAGCCCCCCCCTCCATGGCTGCTGTTTACAAACCAAACCAATGAACACCTAAGGGCTGTTTGTTTGCACGTTGTGTGGTGTGCTGGTGCGATCTGTGTGAACTCAACCCAAGTTACTGTATTGGAAGTAAGGAATAAAACTTTTTTTAAAGGATGCCGGCTAATTTTACGTTAATTTACATTAAAAAGGTGCGACTATACTTTTGCTTTTTGACTCCTTGTTTAATTCCCTTCCTGTGTGTGTGTGTGTGTTTTTGTTTTTGTTTTTGTGTGTGATTGAGAGACCAATCCTGTGCATGTCTGCTCTGAAGTCCTGTTATAGCAGTGGTTCCCAAACTGTGTGGCACGGCTCCCAGGGGAGCTGCGGAAACCAGCCAGGGGAGCCGCGGAGTGCCACGGAATCCTCTTGGAAAACAGTGCAATGCCAGTTGGCAGGCATCAACATCATGTCATGGGGAGCCGCGGCCAATGGTCAAGGGAGCTGCAGGTCAGAATTTTTTTGGGAAATAATAATATATGGTATTTATATACCGCCTTTCTTGGTCATTGGATTTCTCCTCCGACTTTAATCTAAGGCTGTGTACATGGGCAGGCTGTCCTAACCCCCCTTGGTTTTTTTTTTTAACAATAAATAAATGTCCAATCTTTCATGAACAGCTACTTTCCAGGTGGTATCCTTTTACAGTCTGACAATTCTGCTGGCTGGCGCCTCCCACACTCGACCGACGCAGCTGGAAGCTCTTATCTCTCCTCCTGGAGGCTTTCACAGCTTTTTGCCGGTGGCGTGTTTCTAACTTATCAAGTTCACCGGTCTTCGGGCTTTACAAGACGGCAGCTCTCCCGACTGAGCCAGACTCTTCTTCCCACGGCGTTATAGTCAATGGGGCTTCCTAACAGGGAAGTGTGGGTAGGATAGCAGCCTGAGTGTGAGTAGGATACTTCTGTAATCCCAATGTCATGTTGCTGGCGAAATATCCCCAGTTTGATTCCTGCCTCTGTCTTGGGCTCACTTGATGGTCTTGGCCAACCCACTCATTCTCAGCCTCTGTTCTCAGCTTCAATATGATATGAATGTAAATGTTATTACACTTACATGTTTTATATCCTTCCCTTTCTCCAATGAACTCAGGGCAGCATTTGTGGCTTTCATGTATCCCCTTCCCTTGTAGCCTTGCAACAACCCTGTGAGGTAGGGATAGCTGAGAGATGGTGACTGGCCCAACATAATCCGGTGAGCTCTGTAGCCGGGCGGGCATTTAGAGCTGGGTCTTGCTCATTGTAATTCCAACACTGTAACCACTACACCTCACTGTCTTCGTAAGGTCAGACTTGCTCACCTTAGAATCGTGAGGTTGACCTCTAGATGTTAAGCTCTTTGCAGAGCCGTACCCAGCCGATTTTGGGGGTGGTGCCCGGTCCTCGGCCCCGCCCCCTAAAACTAATTAGCATAAATTATGCTAATTTTTGGGGCGATTTTTACCTACATTTTAACCCTACAAAAGGGGTATTTTTAAAGTGTGTATGCTTTGCGGCACTTAACTTTTGTATAGGAGCCTCCAGCGATTTTTAAGGGGTATTTTTAAAGTATGTCTGCTTTGCGGCACTTTGTTATAGGAGCCTCCAGCGAAGCGATCGGCTCTCTCCAGCAACGTTCTCTTCCAGGGGCGCAGATCGGCGATCTGAGATCGCTCCTCTGCAGCCCCTGACCAGAACTGCTCATCGTAAGCTGTTCCTTTGAGTTCGCGCATGCGTGAATGGCTGTTTGCTATGCGCATGCGCGAACTCAAAGGAAGAGCTTACGATGAGCAGTTCTGGTCAGGGGCTGCAGAGGAGCGATCTCAGATCCCCGATCTGCGTCCCTGGAAGAGAACGTCGCTGGAGAGAGCCGATCGCTTCGCTGGAGGCTCCTATAACACAGTTAAGTGCCGCAAAGCAGACATACTTTAAAAAAAACCCTTAAAAATCGCCAAAAAAAGCGGGATTTTTCCCGCTCTCCTCCGGAGCCTCCCGCCCCCCCCGCACCACCTCCCGCCCTTGCGCCCTGGGGCCCACCGCCCCAGGGCACCACGTCAGAGGACGCCCCTGGCTCTTTGCATACTCAAAAAGCACTGTACAAAAGCGAAGTATGATTAGGTTGCCAACTAAGGACGTAAGACCCACCCACCCACCTTGGTTGGATCAGGCCTAAAGCCTGTCTATTCCAGATTCCTGTTTCCTAGAGCTCTCTTGGAAGGCCACAAACGGGAGATGAAGGCATTAATTTCTTCCATCCTTGCGTTCCCGCAACTGATATTCAGAGGCATATTGCTGGAGGTTGTACGTAGCCACCCTGACTAGTAGCCATTGATACTAATCCTGCCTTCCATGACTTTTTGCAATCTCCTTTTAAAGCCATCCAGGTTAGTGGCCATCCTTAAATCCTGTGGCAATGAGTCCCATTGACTAATTATGCACTTCCGTCCTACCGTATGTACATTTCCTAGCGCTTGGACCCAGAAACCAACGCCTGACGTACTCCAAAGCCTTTGGCCCTCAGTACTCTTGTGCCTCTGAGGAAAGCAAAGACCTGTGTCATTTGGTTCATGCTTGTAAAATGCTTTTGAAGATGAAAAGGGGAAATAAATTTCGGCTTGCAAATAGTGACATTTCCTTCCTCACGAAAAGGCTGGTTTGCACACCGATTGCTTCTATTTATTAGCTGTGATTTATTTCTGAAATTCCGGCAGGGAGCCATACAAAGGTCTCCAAGTTGCAGGCGGAGATAAATGGTGCATTTTTGAAATGTATTTAGCTAATTAAAGTGGGAACCACATTAAAAATATATTAAAAAGGAAGTGGGGAAATTCTTCAGTGGTTTGGAAATTATTTACTTTCAGTAGTTGAAACTATTTACCATCCAGGCTTGGTGAGGGATATTTTCTGCCTAGACACCTGCCCTTGCCAACTGCGCATTCTTTTGCCTTAGCTTAGGAAGCTTTTGCGTAAATTTAATGTTTTTTGAGGACGTGATCGAGTCTATTGAGCTGCAGATTTTTTTTTCTAGGTCTCGGAAGCAAACGTTTAAGAAGTCACCTGATGACCCGCTGTGAATTCTTCACTCAGCTGTAATTGGACAGCACCGATGATTCCTTGCCTCGTTTATTTATTTATCTATCATATTTTTATACCCCTCTTCCTCCAATGAGTGTAGGGTGGTGTACATACCGTTGTTTTCTCCTTTTGTCCTCACAACAACCCTGTGAGGTAGGTGAGGCTGAGACATGGTGACTGGCCCAAGGTCACCCAGGAAGCTTTGTGGCTTAGTGGGGATTTGAAGGTCTAAGTCCAACTCCCAAATCACTACGCCGTCCTGGCTCTTGACACAAGTTCCGGTTTCGAGTTCTGGTTTGTTCCGGTTTCAAGTTCTGGTCTGACTACATTGCAAAAAAGTGGGTTTCATCAATTGAGAGACCATGCCAGAGCAGAGTCCAGATCTCTAGGTCACTACGCATTTCTAAACCAGTGGTTCCCAACCTTTTTAGCACCAGGACCCCCTTTTGTAGAATGACAATCTATCAGGACCCCCCTAGGGCTGGAAGTGATGTCAGTAAACAGGATGTCATTGATTTTAATAAATTACACTGTTTAATAAATCACACTTTTAAAAATAAAATCACATTTTTAAAGTCGTACTCATAAGCAGCCCCATGGGGGAAGGAGTGAGCTAATATTAACAGAGATGCTAAAGGGCAAGCAGAAAATAACACAAGGTGAGCAAACAAGCCCCAAGAGAGCATCAGACATTTCTTTCTCTGCAGTGTATGTGTGTGGGGTGGCGGACTGAGCTGCCATCTTGGGTGTGGCCGTCCACCTAACACCCCGTGACCCCCCAGAAACTGCTTTGTGACCCCCTTGGGGTCCTGACCCCAAGATTGGGAACCACTGATCTAAATGGTTGAGGGAATCTAGCTCAAATCTTGCATCGGCGACAAAGGGATCAAGTTAGGATCAGTCTACATGAGATGCAGAAGATTGACTGTATGGGGTAGCCTGGGTGCACCTCAAAAGAAGGGGACGTTTGTCTCCTTCTCCGTGTGTATGACAGCCAGAGCCATATACACGCCAGGTCCAGGGGGAGGCTGTGTAAGGCCGACCTGCACTGGGAACCATCCCATCCCACCCATCCCTATTCCTGCCCCTGCGCCGAGCGGCCCCTAGACCTTACCTGGGTCATCTGGTGTAGGATTGGTTCGCTAGGGGTGTGAACAGTGCTGGCCGCTTATACCCAAGTCGGCGCAAACATGCTTGCGACGCTTTGGAACGGTGGAGCATGCGCTCCGCCACTCCAAAGTTAGTGAGGACTGAGCTGTAAACTATGTAAATACGCACAAGGAGGGCAGGAGTATATGAAAACCATAATCCTATATGATTGGTAGTCCCATATGCTCTTGCTACTGAGGCTAACAAAGTCTCGTTTTGAAATACAGAAGGAACTTTTTGAAAGCTCATTATCTCATTACCTTTTCACCCATATGGAAAAGGTGCATTTCAAGATATTGCTCCAATAGTCAGACTGAACTCTTAGCATCGTCCATTAACTTGCTGTGTTTTTGGAGATCAGATATTCTTCCTTGGTTCAGGCTACCATCCATCTCTATTTGGAAGGAAGGGAAAAAAAATGACTAGAGTTTTTCTCTTTTGCCTTTCTGATTCCTGAGAGAGGCAAAAGTTTCAGTCCACGTTTTGTTTTTTCTGGCCAAAAATTTGACCCATGTTAACCCATGTTAAGGCCAGCGGGTGGCGCAGCGGGTTAAACCGCTGAACCATGAGCTGTCGATCGAAAGGTCGGCAGTTCGAATCCGAACAAAGGGGGTGAGCTCTTGTTGCTTGGCCAGCTCCTGCCAACCTAGCAGTTCCAAAGCATGTTAATGCGAGTAGATAAATAGGTACTGCTTGCGGGAAGGTAAACAGCGCTCCGTGTTCCAGCCGCATGCTACGCGCTGCGGCAAGGAGAGTAACGCCGGCCCCATGACCACGGAGGTGTCTTCGGACAACGCCGGCTCTTCGGCTTTGAAATGGAGATGATGAGCACCACACCCTAGAGTCGGACACGACTGGACTTCATTGTCAGGGGTCACCTTTACCTTTTTAACCCATGTTAACGTCATCCTAAAAAAAAAAAAAATCTGCTGAATCCTCGTTTAAGGAAGCTTTTTTTACCTGCAATCAAAGACAATAAGGCTTAAAAACGTTTTTTGGGGGGACGACGACAACAACAACACAAAAGTCAGATTCAGAGGTGTGCGTGGGAGGGGGGGAGGTTGGGTTGCTCCATAAAAAGCTGCCTTATTGCACTCATCCATCTTCGGAGATGCCCCCACAGTGGGAGATGGTTGCAGCCATTACAAAGTGCAGTATGAGTTCCATTTGCCTACAGTAAATAGAATGTCAGGAGGGTGTCAGAGGGAAATAAATATCGGGCTGCTTAAAAGGGAGCAGAGATGGCTCACAGCATCATTGAAAGGATTGATTTATCTGGCGTGCTGTAATGACTGCAGATGTGGATCTGTTATTCTAGATGAGCAATGAATTTGATGAGCTGATAAGAGAGGGCCGGCCAGGCCTGGTTTTAATTACTGATGAGGAATTTATTTGTGAAGGACCCTGATTTACAGGAGGGTTCTCTCCCCCCCCCCCCCGTTATTGACAGGTGACCTTGGGGCTTTTCTTTTTTTGATGAATAAAAAATAAAGTGATACCCCTTCTTTGTCTCCCCCCCCCCCCGATAACAGAGGATGTGTTTTATCTGTATCAGGAATACAAAGAGGTCATTTTAGGTCCCAGGCTCCTTTGCAATTGGGAGCCATGTAAATGCGGGAGGTGGCTTTTCAGTGGCTGAGAGATGAATCCTGGGTACCACTGAAGGCAGCAATGGGAGAGGAAGTGGCGACTGCTACTGTTGACTTCTAGGGGAGGAGTATTTTCCACACGGTTTGCCTGGGCCGCAGGTTTCTGCTAGCGCATCTGTACTACAAAGGGGCCACACCAAAGGGCCCTGGGCCCTTTTTGGAGAAGAGGTCTCCCCCCCCCCCCGGGCATTTAGTGGTACCTGTTTGTTTGCTTTTGGATGCACGTTTGCTCATTGGCAACTGATGTTCGTTGTGGATTTTTCAGCTGTTCTGTTTGTTTATCGTGTTTTAAGATCTTGCTTTGGGGACCCTCTGGCTCAAAAGGATAAAATACAGGTTGAATATCCCTTATCCAGACTGCTTGGGACGGGAAGTTGGCTGGATTTCAGATTTGTCTGGATTTCAGAATGTTTGCATAAATATAACAAGACATCTTGGGTCCCTTTGGGGAGGAAGGCGGGATAAAAATATTGTAAATGAAATAAAATCTTGGGGATGGGACCCAAGTCTAAACACAAAATTCATTTATGTCTCATATACACATAGCCTGAAGGTAATTTTATACAATATTTTTAAATAATTTTGTGCCCCAGCGTGCCTTGTGCTGTGCCAGCCAAGTGCTGGAAAAAAAATCGTTTTTAAAAAGCCATCGCTCCAAAATGTCGGGATTTCGGAATAGTTTGGATTTTGGATGTCCAGATAAGGGGTAATCAACCTGTAGGTAATCCTGAGTGTTGTGTTTCATGTGTATTATTTTTATTTTTATTTATTTTATTTTTCACATTTTTATACCGCCCTTCCTCCAAGGAGCTCAGAGTGGTGTACATATTTCCTCCCCTCCTTTTTTTTTGTCCTCACAACAACCCTGTGAGGTAGGTGGGACTGAGAGATAGTGACTGGCCCAAGGTCACCCAGGAAGCTTCGTGGCTGAGCGGGGATTTGAACCTGGATCTTCCAGGTCTAAGTCCGACTCCCAAACCACTACACCATCCTGGCTCTTGATGTTGTCCTTGTAACAACCTACAAGATAAGTGTTTCTGCCCATATGGCAGATGGGGAAGACTGAGGCTGAGGGGGAGTGACTTGCTTAAGGCTGCCTCATGTAAATGGCGTTGTGAACTTTTGTTGAAAAGCAGTATATTAATATTCTAAATGGGCTGCACTCGAAAAGGAAACATCTCGAGTATGGAAGGCTCTATATATGAATAGAACAATATTGTAAAGACCGTTAGCAGGTCTAAAGATAGCCTAAAGATAGTGTAAACTGCCTTGAATAAATCTGATGAGAAGTCTGATGATGAGAGAGGCGGCATATAAATACAGAAATAAATAATGAATCCGTGCTAGGATTGAAGAAGTCCTGATCTGCAGCTCAGGCTCTTACAAAAGCGATCCTATACACATTGAGTTCAATGGGATGTATTCTCAAATGTATTTAGGATTGCAGCCTTAGCCTCCTATGAGCAGGAGAATTTTTTTCCCCCATTGCTTTAAGCTTGTGCTCTTTCGAGGTGGGGTACATTTTGGTCAGGCATATCTGCCTCAACATTTTTGTCTTTCCATCTGTTTTACATTTTCGCCTGCGAAAGCATGCTGTCTCTTTTTATTTGTGTTGTGTTTGAGTGCCGCTCTTCATGCCCTCTTCCTCCTCCTCCTCTGTGGAGAAGTACCTGCTTGTAATCTGCAAGTCAGGGAGCTTAAAAACACCATGTCATCTTTTATTTCCTTTTTTTCCCCCTTGACGCTGCAATACTGTGCAGCAGGACAGTCTATTGACTTGGGAAAGGCTGGGATTAATCGCAGTAATTTCTTACAATGCTGTAGCTGCAGATAACACAGATGTCGTCCGGTTTTGTAGCTCAAGCTTGGGAGATCTTTTAAAAGTCACTTAACAGGAAATCATCTGGAAGAGCATCTTTAGTGAAGACGTGTGTTTCAATTCATGTGTCCTCTTGGGAGGAGTGGGGAAGTAACTGGATGCTCTAAAACCAACTTAATTTCTGGTACGTGTCCTTTTTTGAAGACCATTTCTTAGAATGGCAATCATGTTCCTTGGTTGATATCGTTCTTTCCTGGTATGCTTCCTTCTTTTGGAGTCACATGGTTGACAGCTCCAATAGGCTCCTTTGCCCCATGTAGGACTGTGTGTTCTTCTGGAATTGCACATTGGAAGGTGCATCTGGAAAAACCACAATTTTCACTAGAGCAGTGTTTCTCAAACTGTGGGTCGGGACCTGATTTCTGGTGGGTCTCAGGTGATGGAAAGATCAGATAAGTAATTGCCACAAGCCCTGAGGCTATTCAGAAATCAGATAGCTGCTAATTACCCTGCAAACAGCTGAGCTCCTGCAGTTTGCAAGCGTGTTTAAATATAGGGAGATAAATGTTTGAGCATCTCGTAAGGCTAGGTGGGTCCCAATAGAGTGTCATTTTAAAAAGTGGGTCCTGGTGCTAAAAGGTTTGAGAACCACTGCACTAGAGAAAAGCCAGTGTCTTAAACCCTTCAGGCTCAAGGGTGAGACTTGAAAATTATGTTATGGATTCCTGTTGAAGTGAAGCGGAAGAGAGTATAGGGCTGCAGTGATCCCCAAGAACTGATGGGGAATTTGGGATAGAGGTAAGCGTTGTCACTAGCCCCATTTTGAGCAGTAGCTCAGAGTCGGCAGTCAGGTCTGGAAGAGCTTTTCAGGGCCTGGAGCGGAGTCCATGACCTGAGGCTGGGGCCTAGACTTGCTCGCCAGAAGACCTCAGAGCTTGGAAACCTCTGAGGCAACAGCACCCCAGAGCCCGACTCCTTTGCAGAACCAGCCCCTTCCATCCCAAGGAGGTTGTGATCCTTCAAGCTTGCACATCAGCACTAGTAATGGGTCAGGCCAGAGGGAAGTTGGGGAGCAGCTAAAAGGCTCCTCTTCCAGTTCTCCAGGTAGAGAGGTTGGGCCTGGAGTGATTTCAGAGCTCAGTGCAACGCTGGCCCTTGTTGGGACAAGTACTGTACAGGAGCTCCTTGGTTGCTCTCCAGGGTGCTGAAACTCTCACGTGCCTCGCTGTCTGCCTGGCCCTCTATTGGACCTCGTGGTTCCTACCTGCAGGGCAGGACAAGCATATATTTGTTTTGAGTTTTTGAGCTGTGGAAAAGCAGCATAGAAATCTTTTAAATATAGTCTGGATTGGAGAGAGCCCAGCCAACCCTTAATACCATCCACAAATTTTATTTTTATTTTTCACATTTTTATACCGCCCTTCCTCCAAGGAGCTCAGAGTGGTGTACATATTTCCTTCCCTCCTTTTTTTTTTGGTCCTCACAACAACCCTGCGAGGTAGGTGGGGCTGAGAGATAGTGACTGGCCCAAGGTCACCCAGGAAGCTTCATGGCTGAGTGGGGATTTGAACCTGGATCTTCCAGGTCTAAGTCCGACTCCCAAACCACTACACCATCCTGGAGCCCTTCCCTGCAGCAAAGGCTGGGAAGGTTGCATGTTCAACACCGAGTGGTCAGCTACATACCGCAATGTGCAAAATGTTGGCTTCCAGTGGGCTTTATATGTTCTGGGGAAGACATGGGAAAGCTTCATTCAGCTGGACCTTACCCGTTTACACGGAGTGGAAGCAGCTCTCTAGGGTTTTGTGAGAGGGTCTTTCCCAGACCTCCTTGAAGATACCCGGGATTGAACTGGGAACGTTCAAGAGGCTGGATTAGATGTGCCTTTTTTGGCCTGATCGGGCAGGGCTTTTCTTAGATTCTATGGCCCAGTTGTTGTTTGTCAGCCCCCTCCTACCTCACAGGGTTATTGCAAGGCTAAAATGGGTCAAAACAGCCATGTCTTGCCATGAGCTACCTTAGCGAAGAGAAACGTTATGGAAAAACCAGGCCTTGGCATCTGCTCGATTTTAAGACGAGCATTTATTCTGTGTTCTAAACTCCTTGATGCATGAAATCTGTGACCCTTGCTTTTTTCCCCCTGTTTTTTTTTTGGGGGGGGGGAAATAAAAAATCCACCCCCCATGTGAGCAGAATTAATTGCTAAGTCAGAGAAGTTCATTTTATGGAGTTATGCGATTATTGTGTCTTCTCCTGTGGGTTTTTCTACGCAAGGAGGAGCTGCCTGTCCTTCTGCGACGAGCGTCTACTTGATTATCAAAACAAGGGAAGTGTTTGGCTCTGGGGAGCATGTTTATAATTAAACCTCTGCTGGACGGCTCGTAGGCTATATTTGTGACTTAACTCTTGCCTTTAGCCAAATGTAATTAAAAAGAGTATTAGATAATACTCCTTCTGTGGGTGAAACTTGCGGTAACCCTGGCAGAAACATTCTGTTAAGCAACAGACAAACAGCGAGGATGCCCTGTGGGTCAGTCGAAAGGGACCTCAAACATTTTGTCACAAAGGGTCACACTAGATGCGAACCTTAATGCATAGGTCTGCCTTTTATTAGGTCTGCCTTTTATTTTCTTTTAATTTCTCTCTCCCTTTAACTGTTGCGTGAAGACACTAAATGTGATTTAAAGATCTCATTTTAAAACTCTCAGTGGCTCAAAGGGGCATAGCGTACCGTCCTTAGGCTGGCTTTGCCAGCACGTTGAATTACTTACGGCATTGAGGTTTGCTAACTTGGTGGCCTACAAGGTGGCCTGGGTAGGTTACAAGACATAAGCAACCTCCTAGTTTTAGAAGTGGGTTTTCTCTGTGCCAGGTGCAAGGGAGTGTCAACGGGAAACAGGTTATCTTGTTGTCTTGTGCTCCCTGAGGCATCTGGTGGGGCCACTGTGTGATACAGGAAGCTGGACTAGATGGGCCTTTGGCCTGATCCAGCAGAGCTGTTCTTATGTTCTTATGTTAAGCGAGAACATGGCACCTGTCTTTATCCTTCCTAGTAGCTGTTCCAGTTTCTCTTCCTCAGTGGGTGGTGTGAATATTTGGTCTCAAAATGTTGTCAGATGACCTAGAACTGAAGACATGGGAGGGGAGGCCCATGTGTGGGGGTGGAGCTAGTGTAGCACAATCTCCAGGGCTCTCCATTCTTTCTTCTGCCCAGATTTAGAACGTCGGAAGAGGCCTCCTTGCCGTGCCTCTGCAGGCGCTAGTATTTTAGCAAATAACCTTCAGGAACTCTTAGGTAACGAAACAAGCAGCCGATCTCTCTTGCTGGGATGGAGATCATATATTTGGGGGGGTGTAAATGGGTACTTCAAGCCTTATTGGGGAGGGGGAGCTTGAATTTGTTAAACAGTGAGAAACTCTTGGCGCGTTCACCCAAATGTTTTTGTCACGGAAGGGCGTCCATCATTTAATGTCATCTCCGATGGAGATTCATCATAGCGTTGTTTCCTTGTATTCATCATTCTGTCATCGCAATCGTACTGTTGAAATTATGCTTTTATTTTTGAATGGAGTTCTCCTCCCCCCCCCCCCCCGGGCATGTGCTTAGCTGGCCACGTGAATGGAGACGCTTGGGGGGGGGGAGGAGGTGGGAAGTGGAGAGTGGAATGCCGTGTCTTCAAGAGATCTCTGGATCAAGGCTGTGGTGTTGCACCCACAACTGACCTGCACTGGGTCAACCCATTGGTTGATCTTGTCTACACTGGTTGGAAGCCTGCCTCCAAGGTTTCAGAGGGGGAGGGGTCTTTCCAGGTGATGCTGGGAGATTGCTCTTTGAAGGTCATGCATGCAGAGCATGTACAGGTGGGCCCCCATATCCACAGATTCGTTATCCACGGATTGTGGGGACCCTCCCAGGCCTTTACTTTTTCCCCAGTAAGCTTTGTTTCTTCCTTAAACAAACAGGAGAAGTAGCCTCTGGCTGCTTATTGCAGGCAAGTAGAAACCGTAGAAACCGTGCAGAGCCTCTCTAGGACTTAGTCTCGTTCTACTTGCCTGCAATGGAGGCTGCTTCTGTGTTTGTTTTAAGGAAGAAACAAAGTTTTCTGAAAGAAAAATAAGAACTGGGGGGGGGGCGAGCATGCCTGCCCGTAGGGGAGGCAGGGCAGGGGGCCCTCAGGAAACCATGGAGGGGGTGTTTGCTCTTATCCACGGTTTCAAGTATCCACGGAGGGGCCTGGAACATATCCCCAGCTGTACTCCCCCACATAACTTGCAGCCCTTTTTCCCCCTCTGCATGTGTCGTTCTCTTCGAAGGTGGACCAGTGCTTGTAGCTTCTGCATTCAGACATTCTGAAAACCCTGATTCTAGTGTGCTGGTCAGTTGCCACTCTGTCTCCCAATCCAGTCCCGTCAAGCCATAGTTAAGCTGTCTTCAGTGGGGACTGACGTGCTCAATTGGGGCCCGACGGTGGGGTCTTTCAAGCGATCGCTCCCAGACAGCGTGGCTTGTTGGCTTCATGTGACTTTTCCCATTTATTGGGGATAATTAAGAAGGGAGGAAGTTGCTGCCTACTGAGCTAGTCTGATCTATAGCTCAATCTTGCCGCCCTACACAGATTGGCAGTGACGCTCCAAGCTCTCCAAGAGGGATTTTTCCCAGGCCGCGCTGGAGATCTGACCTGGGACCTTCTCCATGTGAAGTAGGTGCTCTACCACCGAGCTATACCGCCCTCCCCAAATTGAGTTGCTATTCTTCCCATTGACCTGTTGGGCTCTTACAGAGAACCCCGGGGGTTCAGAGGTTCCTCGTTTGCCCTTAAAGGTTCCGAAAAGGCAGACTGGAGAGGGGGATGCGGGAGTGGAGAGCCATCTTTAAGACAACAAGCAGGCTTTGTAAGGTTTCATTCCTGGCTAATGGCTGGTGAAATTGTTCTGGGTAGTTAAAATGGAATGAAATGAATTAAAGAACATGAAGGGGAGCAAGCCGAATGGTTTATTGCTTTTCTTTGAAGGCCCAATGGTGTGTGTGTGTGTGTGTGTGTGTGTGTGTGTGTGTGTGGCTTGCATCTAGCGGATATTTAAAGTCCAGGTCGTGAGGAGCATGATGAGCTATAAATCCCAGGGGTATGCAATTCCAGTGCTAGCAAGTACGAAAAGACACTGCAATGTGACATTGGAGTCTACATTAGTGTTTACCTGATGAGCAGGCAGCAATTCAGAGGTAGGGCACTGACCAAGGGCCCAGGCCCACCAGAAGGTTCATCTGGCTGCGTTAACCTCCTGGAGCCTCAGCTCAGGTAGCACTGGGGGGGGGGCAGTACAGAGCTTTGTATCAAAGCCCCCAGCAACCTGCTACCTGCATTGCAGAGCAAAAGATGAGATGAGCAAAAGATGGGCCGGCTCATCCATGAGGCCAACTGAAGCGGTCGCCTCAGGCAGCAGGTTGGTGGCCGGGAGCTCATCTCCTCCTTCCACCCTGGGTTTGGAAAAGGAAGAGGGGGACAGAGAGGAAGAGGAAATGTGGAAGGGAGGAGAGTGCTGAGCTGGCACATTGTCGGGTATGGGGGGCAGCATTTGGCCTGCCTCCTCATGTCTGTTGTCCCTCCTGTTGTCCCACCTTCTTAAGAAGGTGATTGGAGGATTGGATTCTGATTGGCATGCAGTCACTCTCCCCCCTCTCCTACGATTGGTAGGCTGCAGTAGCTCCGCGAACCGCCCCCTAGCTCTGCGAACACGCCCCCTCAAAAGTAGGATTCCAGTTTGAGGTACGCGCCGGCAGTGCGGAGGTCGCAGCGGCTCCGCTTGCTTCAAAAATGATGTCAGAAGTTCTGCGACGCGTGTAATGTAGCTCAGCCTTGAGCTGAGAATCAGGAGTTCTCCCATTTTAGTCTCCCCTCTGCCATGAACTCACTTGATGGCCTTAAGCAAGCCACTCTCAGCCTCCGTCTTCCCCATCTGTATAGTGGGGATAGTAATGGTCCCCTTAGAGGGTTGTTGGAAGCATTCCATGTTTACGGTAATGCATGAGAAGTGTAATTCGGAACACCTGAAAGCTCTGTAAAAATGTTAAGAAGTATCATTCATAGTTCTTCCATGAAGCGAACTTGAGAACTAGTCCTTATTTGCCGTCTCAGCACATCTTACAGTAGTTCCTCCTAGTGTATATGTTAGCTTCTTCCCTGCCAATTGGTATATAACTTAGAATTGTTTCTGAAACGATAATTCTTTTGAAAGGTGACTTCCCCCCTCTATGCCCCCCGCTGAGAGAAAAAGAATCCCCCCCCCTGCATGGGGGGGATAAGCACAAAAAGCACTTGGGTTTTGCAAGAGTTTTACCCAGCTGCAAAAATAAAGTGTCATATCAGGTTGGGGTCACATTTGTCTAAGAAAAACTAACGGGGGATTTCTTTTGTCAACACAGGAGATGAGCAGGATGATAAGGGCAAATTATACTCCTCTGATCTGTCCCTCTTAGAGAAGTGACTGGAGATTAAAGCCTCGGTCTGGAATTTCAATACGGCCATGCATTTTTCATGGGCGACAGTGTTTGTAAAAATTGCTGGGAAGAAAGGGTCAGAATTTTTTTTTTTAAAACCTGAAATTGCCTGAGTGTTTTCTTTCTTCCTTTGCTTTAAGACCTGTCTGTTTGCTTTGGTGAGGTCTGGACAAAAATAAAACCAAATGTTTCTTCACATGGGGTGTTTTTTGAAGGAATCTTTTTTTCTTTTCTTTTTCGGAGTAACTATTTCCAGTTCAATAACGCTTCTGGGAACTTTCCTAGCAACCACAATGCCTCTCTTGGAGTATAGTAGATTCCTTACACTTGAAGAAGCATGAGCGGGGGGGCTGTGGACCATCTAGTCCCGGGGTGCCAAACATTAGGCCTGCAGGCCGGATACGGCCTGTGGAAGCTCTTCATCATGTGATAATCGGGCTCTCCCAGCACCGCCATTTCAGCAGAGCACCTGAGCTGTGAAGTGATGCTTCGGCAGAAGCGGCGCTGCTGAAAGGGCAGCCCACCTGATAATTGGGCTCTACCCAGGGTCCCGGGTAAATCAGCGTGTCGCAGTTTGTACACAATATGTGTTTACTCGCATTGTAAAGCTGTTGGCTTTTAAAAAGTGTAATGTATCAAAACAGAAACGGTCACAACAGCCCTAAATGGGCTCGTAATGGACTAAAAGCAGCTGTGGAGGCTGATTCTCATTCAAAGCGAGTCTTTTCCTGGGGTGTAGTGGGGGGGGGGGAGAGGGAATGCAGCTCGATGTTGTCATAGCAAGAGTGCGCAGGTGCTTCCTTTTGAAACTTCTTTTTTTTAAAGAGCTGAGCTGAGAAGTGTTGTTTGGCTGAGCAGGAGGCAAACTGAGAAATTTGCCTAGGGCATAAACACTAGTCTGTCCTTCCTTTGTGTGTTGATGGATGAGGAGGGGCGGACTGATGGATGGAAAAAGGGGGGAAACAAGATTGGCTCGCGCTCTTGGGGAAAAAGTGGGGGCTTGTTTACTTCATTTCATTGGAGACGCAGATGGTGGAAGTAACTAGAACGTATTTCTAGGTAAACGTGAATAGGCTCACACCTTTTGTATTTGTTTGGGATTTTTGAAACCCACCTTCCAGTTTCCATATATTTGTTTCAAACTATTGCTACCCTCTCCAAGAATCTGGGGTGAAATGAGAGACAACTTTAAATTAATATAATGTTTAAAAGTTTTTAAAAAAGTGTCAGGAGAAGAAAACACCCTAATGGAGAAATGTTAAGTTGATTTTTTTTTTTTGGGGGGGGGGGTTGTATAGTCATAATGGGACATGGTCTTGGGAGGGGTTGTCATAATGAGCTCCTGTGCTTCAACACATCTCTTGTTGCTCTCTGTTTTCCTGCTGAAAATCTCACCCCCCCCAAAAAAAAACAACAGATGCTTTGTGACCCTGAGCCACAGAGTCGGGGACTTTAGGGGCATATATGCTTCAGGGGCATAAGGGGCAAATTGTTGACTGCAAACTGGCATGACACATAACATCAAACCCCCCCCCCCCCGTTCCTGTGCACCAGGCAGCGGCGTCACTAGGGCGCGCGCCGCCCTAATGACCCCCGACAGCCGGCCGGCGAGGATGTCTCCGGAGCCGGCAGTAGCGGAGCCTCCGCTGCTGCCGGCTCCGGAGACATCCTCTCCGGCCGGCTGTCTTGGGCAGGAGGAGGCCTCGGAGCGTCCGCCCTCGGAGGAGCTCCAAGGCCTTCTGAGGGAGGCCCGATGCGTGACGTCATATTTAGAAGGTTTCGCACATGCGCAGTACGTTTCTGAGGGCAAATTTGCCCTCAAACGTTCTGCACATGCGCTAAACCTTCTAAATATGACGTGTTGCATCGGGCTTCCCTCAGAAGGCCTTGGAGCTCCGCCGAGGGCGGACGCTCTGAGGCCTCCTCCTAGGCGTCGCTGGAGCGCGGCGGGAAGGGCGGACCGCCTGCGTGCGACGCGCGGGTGCACGCGCGCGACCCCCATTGCGCGCGTCGCCCCCAGGCGGTCCGCCCTTCCCGCCGCGCTCCAGCGACGCCTCTGGCACCAGGGTCCTGATCTGAATCCCCTTTCCCAATTTTAATCAGTCAAGAGGCACTTAGGCCCCCACCCTATGTGTACTTACCTGGGAGTAAGGTCCATTGATCACGGCCTGACTTCTGAGCAGACACGCATAGGATTGTGCTGTTAGACTTTTAAGTGCAACTCTTTTTGATGTGGTTGGCTGGATGTCTAGTTCGGCTTTTAGCTGGACACTTGTTCTCTTCAAATGTTTTATTTGTTGTGGGCTCCCAAGCTGTATGCAATTTTCCCCGTGCAAAGGGATCCAATTCAATCCAGATTTTAAGTAGGCATCAAAAGTGCATTCTCTCCCTTCTCCTTTTCTCTCTCTCTCTCTCTTTTTACATCTATAGCAAACATGTGTAACATTTTTTTTTTAAACTTCTAATCTCCGCGCCTGTGAAAATATTTATCATGTGTTAGCTCAGAAAACCCACCATTGATTAAATGACTGTAGGAGTATTTATGTAACAAAAATGCTGTGTTTCAGGATGTGTTTACTTTAATAAAACGTCTCCCTGTTTTTCCTCTGATTGTATCTTGGCGTGGATAAAAGAGCAATAATGGGCAGAAGGAGCATAATGAATGAACAGTTCTTGTCTTATCTAACACAGAAACGTGAAAATGAATCAAAATAGCAGCACTAAAAATGTTGGGGGGGGGGGTAGCAAGTTTTTCTTTGGGTTTCGTTGAATTGGAGCAAGTGTATTCGTTGGGGAGGAGGATAAATTCTGGCTTGGGGGATAAGAAATTGTATGTTGCCCTTTGATCCGGATTTAAAAATTCAGAAGCCACATTCTGGTAATGTCTTTATTAGGACCAACCGAGATAACGTACCTTCTGAAGCAAAGTTTTGAGTTCTCCAGAACTGTGTTTATGAAAAGGAAAGAAAAAAGCGGGACGAGAAGGAAAATGGGCACTTCTCGAACCAGCTGCTTCTCAGTGGGGAATGGAAGGGAGGGATGGAAGTATTTTAAAATAAATACATAGGCATTCCCTGCCAACCTCCCAAGAAGAGAATTCTTCTTTTTTTTTTTTTTGCTACACCAGAACCGCAAAGACTGCCAGGGGGAGGGTCTGGTGCACACGCACTCCCGATCTGGTCAAGGCTACGAGAGAACAGAAACGGTGTTGGGCTCGGCCAGGTTGGGTACAGGCCTGAGTCCCCCCACATCCATTGAGTCCCCCGTTGGCCAATCCCTCAGGCCCCTGGGGGGGTTGGCTGCTGCTGCCTGTCACTGCCCAACAGGTGAGAGGTCCACCAACGTGCATGCTGACCCCACCAGCGTGCATGCGCTCATGTGCACTATTAATGGTGTGCGCTGTGAGCACCCACCTGCCTCCTCCCCCCCCAGCCCACCAGTGGTCCTGTCCTCTTATTGTGTGCTCGGAAAATGTGTTTCCTCCTCTGACCTGACCTCCGGCTCCTCCGTCCTTTTTTGTAAACTGGCTTAGCAGGGAGAAGGCTGCGACTAGAACCTTTCTGCTCCTAGCAATTGCTTTGCCGGCCCCTTGACAAGAAGCAGTGTCAGAGCTGGAAGCGGAGAAGAAGGGGTCCCACCCTCTCAAACCACATGCAAGAAGAGGACGAGGCCACTGGGCAGGCGGGAGGGTGCAGGATATTGGGGGACCCCCTTGTTAGCTTGCCACCTGCTCCAGCCTCCTGCCTGAGGCAAAGTGTTCAACCAGCCTCATGGCTGGGCCAGCCCCGGTTGATCCCATGAAGGCAGCAAGATTAACTTCTAGGAAACGGTGGCTCTTGAATAGAAGCCACATATTCACGATTGTTCCTCTTCCTCTTTGAATGGATCCGAACGTCTTCTGTACCTTTCATCGCAAGACAGCATCGATCCTACGGTCAGATTTCACCTCTTCTAGCCCCAGTCTGTACTTAAACCCAGCCGTGGTCGGGAGCAGTAGGTGTCCTTACCGATACCTTTTCAAGCGATCCCCTCTCCCTGATTAGCTTGCTGTTTATATTTATTTTTACTCATGCAAAATTCAACAGATGGTGCTGGGTTAATTTTGTTGTAAATTAATCTTGCAGTTCATCAGCAGCCTTTTAAAAAAGAAGCAAACAACCAGCGACGGCCCCGAAGAGTTTAAAAAGGCCACCGAGGCAAGAAGCTCGAACAGGCTGTTAGGATAGGATGTCACAGTTGACATTCGGCGAGATATTAGCGGCATGGATTTGCAGCCATTTCAGACTGTCGAAAGAGTGCGCAATATTGATCTGCCGAGATTATTGCATTTGCTTTTAAAGGCAAATGAAGCATTAACACCTGGGACTGCAGCATTGATCATAACGTTGGCATGGTAAAAGCCTTCCTGCTGTTAGTGGACTTCTAAGATAATATGAAGAGCAGTCTACCTTTTTAAAATTAGGCGATTAACTTGCTTATTCTCCCCCCCCCCCCGAAGCTGCAAAAAAGAAGCTTCTATTTAATCGGAGCAAAAAGGCAAGTATAGCAATCACAATTATGACCTGTGTGTGTGTGTGTGTGTGTGTGTGTGTGTGTGTGTGTGTCACAATTATGACCTGTGTGTGTGTGTGTGTGTGTGTGTCGGGCCAGACAGTCATTCTGTACGTTCTGTTTTTTGCAGGCCAGACATTTCTGTCCTCTAGGATTCATGGACGATCAGTGGAATGTCTTACTCTCCAATTTACTGATGAAATGAGAGTTGCAGTTGTATTACTCTTACGGTGCAGAGCTGTGCGTATGTAATCAGAGGTTTAGTGGGATTTATTCCCAGGTTAGAAGGGCCTTGCTGGATCAGGCCAAGGGCCCATCTAGTTCAGCTTCCTGCGTCTCACAGTGGCCCCACCAGATGCCTCTGGGAGCACACAAGACAACAAGAGACCGGTATCCTGTCGCCACTCCCTTGCACCTGGCATTCAGAGATAGCCTACCTGTAAAACCGGGAGGTTGCATAGAGTCATCAAGACTTGTAAGCTGTGATGGACTTTTCCTCCATTAAACTGTCCAATCCCCTTTTTGAGGCATGTTAGCCTTTTGTAGTAAAACTGCCAGGAGTTTTGAGGAACCTAAAAAAAACCTAACCAATTTATTTCAGCCTCCACAACTGTGCTTGCATCTGATGACATGGGCGGTAGTGCACAACAGCTTACGCAGAAATAAATTGGTCTTTAAGATGCTACAATAGTCATAATGCTTAGTAATTGTATAGTGTCTTGAGTGCTTATTGTATATTGTCTGGGTGTCACAATAGTGGTCACAACCCCTGAGTAAGGCCGCAGTCCCATGCACACTTTCCTGAGAGTCAGCCCTATTGACCACAATAGGACATGTCATGCATAGGATTGTGCAGCGAGTCGTCTTATCCCCATTTTGCAGATATGGAAGACCGAGGCCAAGAGGGTTTGGCTTGCCTGAGGCTACCCAGTGAGTTACTGGCAGAGACTATAACCGGGGCTGTCCTGGCTTGCAGCTCAGACTCTTTGCTGCTACATTACACCAATTCTCAAAACAGAAGTCTGTTGTTTTGGCTGCCGCAGACTAACGCTGGAAGCAGGACTAGCCCAAGATCTTCCAGTACCTGAGGCAGCAGGCCAAATGCTGCCCCTGTCCCATAATCTGGTGATGTACCAGCCTCCCCTTCTCCTACTCCCTGTGTTGAAACAGTCTAACCCACCACTCTTCCCTTCTTGTCTCCCTTTTCCTATCCAGGAAGAGAAGCAATGGAGATGAGTAGGTCGGTGTAAGTGAGCCAATCTACGTCCTGAAATACAACCTCGTCAGTCTCATGGATTGCTGGCCCTGACTGGAAGTAAATTTTGGTTGCAATCTTATCCACTCTTCCTTGGGACTAAGTCCCATTGAATTTAATGGGCCTTATTACTTCAGAGTAATAAGCTATAGGCTTGCGCTGTAAGGAACGCTATAGGCATGCGCTGTAAGGAATGCACAACAGCATTGAATTGGACTGGAGCCTGCAAAAGCTGATGCTGAAATAAATTGGTTAGTCTTTAAGGTGACACAAGGCTCTAAGTTTTAAGTTATCCAGGCAGCCAGGTACCTGAGACAGCTCAAGCTCAGGATTTACGGTATCTATCCTGCCTGATCCTGCCTAAGATGTGGAGACCACCCTAAAGGGCCGGCCACTGCATCCTAGGCAGAATGTGGTCCGTGATGACGCGGCCTGAGTTCACCTCGGGGGCAGAGGACATTTGTCCCCTTCCCCCTGTGCAAGAGCCGCGGGCCCGTGTGCCAGCTGTGGAGCTGGTGCATGTCTGGGGAGGTCGTGTAAGGCCGGCCCTGCCTGGGATGGGGCGGTGGATATTGGTGCAACCCAGCACCGATATCCCCACCCCCTCCCAGGCAGGGCCGGCCAATGGCTCCCTTCCCAGTCCGTCCTCCTGCCACCCAGCGCAGCACCTACCTGTGTCCGGCGGCGTGGGAAGCGGAGAGCAACAGAGTGAGCAATGCCAAACTCTGCGCCGGCTGAAGGAGCCGCCAACTTGTCGTAAAGCACGTTTGTGACTCCTTAGGCCGGCAGAGCGTGTGCTCTGCTAGCCTAATGTGGTGCAGGATTGCACCGTAAATACTGTATACAGCTTGGCCCTCCCTGATGACCGAGCAAGAATGGATCTTACCTTGTTTAAGTTCAATGCGTGCAGCTAAAATATCACCATAGACAAATCTTCCACTTTTCGAGGATGTTGGGAGGATCAAAAACAAAATCAAAAACGAGACTCGGATGTATATGTTTTAAGTGTGGAATCTTAATAATTTGCTAAATTTATAATTTAGTGATTATAAATCTAATAATTTGTTCAAAAGGGAAATGAAAGGGAGGTAATAGCTGCCACCAATTAACGTGCTGTTCCCCTGAAATCTCTCCCTCTTTTTTAAAAAAGTAAAATCCTTGATAAAACTAAGTTTTAATGGTCTAAGAAGAATGCAGATTAAAGATGAAAAATAAAAGCGTAGGGAGGTGTCGCTGTTAGCGCCTGCGATGATGCGGCTGACAGATCCGTCCCAAAGTGGCATCGGGGCACGAGAGGCATCAGCCCTCGTAATGGAGAGACGTCTGCTGGAAAGATTGCTCTATCTCAGCAAGTGATAAATCTCAGATTGTTCTTTCCTGCCACAGAGATGAGCAGCTCTTTCTCCTTCCTAGAATGAAATGTCGGATTGAGACAAGGAGCTGAGATGAAAAGTCGCCCCCTCTTCTTAAAAAAATAAAATAAAAATCCTGGGCAAAGTTATTTTTTTAACATAAATCTTGGGTGGGAACGCTATCTCCCCAATTCATGATTTGAACTGAACACAACCAAACCCCCCCCCCCGACACATCCATGCCAAGCCTCATCCCTGCCCATGGAGTGCCGTAATAAGCAGTCTCTTTCTCGGTGCAACCCTCCTGTGCTTTTCCAGTCCTTAGAATAAAGATCTATTTCTTCGCAGTGGAGTGTGGAAAATAAACTGGTGACATCTTAGGAGAGCCTAAACATTGTTCTCTTGATCCTTTAGCAGAAGCAGCAGCAGCCTCTTCTTCCCGAGTGCACTAACCATTAACTTGTTTTCTTTTTGAACTGTATCCTATCATTTGCTCCATATGGATCTGTTAGTGGCGTACAAGTGTAGGAAGAACGTTAGAACTCGCATCTCAAAAAGGATATTGTGGAACTGGAAAAGGTGCAGATTACTGGGCTGGGGCTGCTTTTTTTTTTTTTTTTTTTTTACAAGGAAAGGCTTCGACATTTAGGGCTCTTCTGTCTAGAAAGAAGGTGCCTGAAGGGGGACATGATTGGGATGTGTAAAATTATGCATGGGACGGAGAGAGTGAATAGAGGGAAATTCTTCTTCCTTTTGCACAACACCAGCATCAGAAGACATCCCAAAAATTGCCTGGTGGGAGCATCAGAACAGAGAAAATATTTCAGATTTTCATGGCCAGCAATGGTTCTTGAAACTTTTGTTACTTTGTGTTTTTAACGTGTGGCTGTTTTGTTTATATTGTTTTTATCAATGCAAGTTTTTACCTTTTTGGCCAAGTATCCTGGTTTTATTATTCTCTACCTATCTAAGTTATTTTTGCCATGACGGCTCACCTGGTAATTTTAGAACATTTGAGAAAATATTTCTTTACCCCAGCGTGTCATTAGTCTGTGGAACTCCTTGCCACAGGAGGTGGTGATGGCACCTGGCCTAGATGCCTTTTAAAAGGGGACTGGACAGATTGATGGAGGAAAAGTCCATCACAGGTTACAAGCCTTGATGACTGTATGTAACCTGCAGGTTTTAGTGGTAGCCTATCTCTGAATGCCTGATGCAAAGGATCGGCTACAGGATACAGGTCTCTTGTGGTCTTGGGTGCTCCCAGAGGCATCCTGTGAGAGCCACTGTGAGATGTTCCCTGAGGCATCTGGTGGGGCCACTG
Organism: Plestiodon gilberti rubricaudatus; assembly: GCA_026170595.1. Classification (NCBI taxonomy): domain Eukaryota; kingdom Metazoa; phylum Chordata; class Lepidosauria; order Squamata; family Scincidae; genus Plestiodon; species Plestiodon gilberti. The sequence continues at coordinate 22,663,974 of JANXHW010000013.1, forward strand.
TGTGATACAGGAAGCTGGACTAGATGGGTTGTCCTTTGGCCTGGTCCAGCAGGGCTCTTCTGATGCTCTTAAGAGCCCTCTTGGATGAGTTCCAATCTATCTTGTCCAGTGTCTGATTTCTCCTAGCGGCCAGCCAGATATTACCCTCCAATGCAAGGCTGGGCAATTAATTTTCCTAAGGGACTGTTGTGGAGGGCTGGACCAATAGGCTGATCCTCCGTGGTCCCCTCCGCAGCATCCGCATGCCCCCCCCCAGCCATTCTCTTACCTTCATTAGCTGTTCCGTGTCTTCCTTGCAACAGACGCAATAAGCAGCCACGTGCTTTATTTCTGCCATTGTTTACTCGGCAATGATGGGGAGGGGGAAGCGGTTCATGCAGACTCCCCCCCCCTTTGCACCTGCTACTAAGCCTCCTTTTGAAAGAGTAAATTTCTGCCTGAAATGGGCAGGATACAAGCAGGGTTCTAGAAATGCGAAACACATCATGGTTTATGCACAATGGTGGCAAAGGAGAAAAAATGCAGAAGGTGGCACTGAGGTCAGAACTCTGCTTTCAGTTTATACAGAAAAATCTGCAGGTTTCTAGTCCTCACCATAGTGAAGAGATGCTTGAAAACTTCAGAGCTAGAGACTTCCTTTAAAAAACATACCTGGCATCCTGCACCCAATACCTTAATGTGCACTTTCCCCTCCCTTGTGTTCCTGCAAAAGGTGTGTTGGTAATATCTTCTGAAATCTTGAAAGCCAGCGTGGGAGCGAAAGAGAGAAAATTTCCAGTTTTTTTCTTTCCCCCTGAAAGAATTCTTTCCCCCTGGTGTAGAATTCTACATAGCTCCTTGCCCTTCCCTATAATCAGCACGCAGAGGATAACGTTTGTAAATTGTACAAATTGCAATTAAATTATGCAGAGTTTCCAAGTAGGCATGATTTTGGCCCAGAGTTTGAACTGTGTGGATAACTGTTTGAAAACACACACACACACACACACACACACACACACACACACACACACACACACACACACACACACACACACTTATTTGCGTTTCTGATGGTGTTTCTGATGGTGTTAAGTTTGCTTTTGCTGTTGAGGTTGTATCCCAGGCTCCTCTTAAAAACTGGGTGAGTGACCCTGGTTCACTTTACTCTTTTGCTAACCCCGGACAGGGTTCAGTTGATGTTAAGTGCTTTGGAATCTCTTTGATTTTAGTGGGAAATCGTTTTAAAAATACGGCCAAACTCTTTCATGCCGCATTCAGTGAGACTTCAAAGCGCTTCATCATTCTGGTGACCCTTGTTTTTAATTTTGAGCAGAGCTTGGTTTACGCCGGAGCAAACTGGATCCTAACCTCGGTACCTTATTTCAAACCTTTGGAGGGTAGTGCCTTTGTGTATGTCGGGGGCCAGAGGCATATCTAGGTCATTTGACACCCAGGGCCCATAAATTTGACACCTACACCTCCCATATGAAAACATTAGTTTCAGTAATAGTCATGACATGAAATGGATAATAACAATGGCCAGAAAATAAATGCTACATAAGGCAATTGTGTTTTCCAGTTCCGTTCTTTTTTGGCTATAACTTTTGTTAGTACACAGATAATTTGATATGGTTTGTTCCACTACGTTCTGCCGTGGAATACGCATCAAATGATATATAACCAAAGTTTCAACAATTTTGACCACTAGTGGTGTCACCCCCCAGAAGCCCCAGGCCCCCCTCTAGCTACGCCACTGTTGGGGGCAAACTGTAGCTCTGGGGCCTACTGGGTATCTATACCTTTTGATCTAAATGATCCCCAAGGTAGCTTACAATAGGAATAGAAAACAACGAAAAGCCCCTTGGTCGTCTGACCGACTTCTCCGCCCACTTGGCTGGTCCCCAGTCAACTGGCGGTTGAAGCAGTTATTTTCAGGAGGGTAAGGTGAGGGCCCTGCAGTGGCTCCATTCTCTGGCCAAGGTAGGGGCCATTCGGTTTATACCAAGAAGCAGGGGTTGCACCTTGCTGGGCCCTTAGTCCCCTGGCCGATGGCATAAGTCGAAGGATACCTCCACTTGCCCCTTCAGAGCTCCTGCCAACCTTATAGGGTCGTTGTAGGCTCAAGATCATTCATGCAAAGCTCCTTTTACATGCAGAAAGTACTATACACTTGTTAGCAATGAAACAGTAGTGTTTGCCCATAATATATCTGCCTGCGTTTACGTGAGGTAAATTTGCCCTCCTTTCTGCCTGGTCATTCATTCCTGCATTTCAGTATGTTATTTAACTGTCATTTAACCTCACCTGGTGCTCCATAACATACATTCATCAATGATACAGCCCCCCCCCCTTTTCGCTCAGCATGTCCAGGCTTTAGAAGTCTTCATCCAGCTTCACAAAATCCCCACACGCCACCCGTTTCCTCTTTAACGGGAAAGAATTTAAGATTTGGAGACAACGGGGTTAAGGGCCTTGTTTGTCAAAAGTTGCTTCCGTAAAGGGGAAAATTAGCGTCCAAGCTGCTGATTCCGAGGGAGGATTTGTCAAAGCCCTCGGATCGCACATGCAGGCGCCGATGAAGACAAAATGGGACATTTGCCGGCCCAAGGTCATGCCGCAACTGAGTGGCACGGCCAGAAATGAAAGCCATGAATCTCTGCTCTCTTCTCCTCTTCTTTTCCACGACCGGCCAATGCTACTCTCTTTTCGGCACGTACAATCTGGAAGAAGGATTTCAAAGCAGCAGGTTCCTCCCACACCCCTGGAAAAAAAAGGATGCTGCAGGTGTTGTTTAAAGGAGGAGGGGGATACTTCAGGGTGTTTCAGAGACGGGTTGAGAGATGGTTCAGATTAGCCAGGGAAACCATGAGAATCTGCACCAGGCAGCTGAAATGAAACGTTTTAGCACCGGGACCCACTTTTTACAAATGTCACTCCATTGCGACCCAACGTTTTGAGACTTGGAAAAAAAAAAGGTGATCTAGAAAGAAATAATATATTTATTTACAAGTAATAGTTTATTTATTTATTTGCAAAAAAACTCAATCCATTTTTTTTGTACTGAGGCAGCCTTCATGGCCTCAAGGCTTGGGGGGCTTAGTTATGTGACCCAGCCTTCACCTGCCCCCCACTACCTGTCATTGACAGACTTGGGGGGGGGGAAACACACCAAAAAAAGATGCTCCAACATTTATCTCCCTATATTTACACAAGTTTGCAAACTTCAGGAACTCAGCTGATTGCAGGGCAATTAGCAGCTATCTTGCAAACTGCAGGAGCTCAGCTCTATGAAGGGTAATTAGCAGCTACCTGAGTTTCAAATAGCCTCGGGGCTTGTGGTAATTACTTATCTGATCTTTCCTTCACCCGGGACCCACCAGGTCACAGTCCCTGTCCCGACCCACAGTTTGAGAAACACTGGCCTTAGGGGCTCAGAGAGCTAAGAATCGGGGCCTCCCTGGCAGGATCTCTCCCCTGCCTTGAACTCGCCAGGTGTTCCTAAGCAAGCTGCTTCCCTTCCAGCCTCAGCTGCATTATGGGCATAATATTTGCTTACCTGACATCAACATACGCAAAGAATTTTGCACATTCCAAAAGTGCTGTAGCTATACACCAGGATGGTGTAGTGGTTTGGGAGTCGGACTTAGACCTGGAAGATCCAGGTTCAAATCCCCGCTCAGCCACGAAGCTTCCTGGGTGACCTTGGGCCAGTCACTATCTCTCAGCTCCACCTACCTCACAGGGTTGTTGTGAGTACAAAAAGGAGGGGAGGAAATATGTACACCGCTCTGAGCTCCTTGGAGGAAGGGCGGTATAAAAATGTGAAAAAATAAAAATAAAATAAATACAAAGACTGAATGACCGGGGGGGGGGGGGGGGTTTGAGGCGTTTGTGAGGAGTGAAATTCATCATCATCAAAGTATTTACAGTCTACAAGGTTAACGACAAAGGAAATGGAAGGACGAGTGGAGGCAATGGTAACCATCTTTTTAACCTTTTAATATAAAGAACTTTTCAACATGACCAGTTTTCCCGTTTTTACTTCTTTGAAAATTGTTGCGGGTCGTGAAAGTTTTAACTCCTTTTTAAAGTGTTTCTGTTTAGGACTTGAATTCAAAAAACCACCTTGGGTGTAAACGGAATTATTCCATATGAGCTGCAAGAGGCAGCTCTACTCGGAACAGTATATATTCTGTGCTCGATGCCTCTACGTAAATATCCCAGGTCCTTGGGAAGGACTGGATGTTTAGAAAATGCCAGCTAGCACCTGGTGGGCTGTGATTAACCAAAATAATATTAATAAATTTGGTTACACACCACCATCAATGCACACAGCACTTGATACAAAAGAAGAGGGCGGTCTCTGCCCCAAGGGGCTTACAGTCTACAAGGCAAAGGAAAGGGAAGGACGAGTGGAGGCAGGGGACGAATATGCATTCATTTCAGTTCCACATATTGAAGCTTACAACAAAAGGGGAAAAGGGTGCTAATATACTTATAGTTATTTAATTGTATTACTTGCAGGGGGTTCATTGAGTAGAATCCTGTGTTCATCCCCCCCTGCCCGTAAAAGGATACTTGAGTTGCATTTTTTTTGTAACGAAACCTGAAAATTAAGAAGTTTTTTTTTCTGAATTAATACCCCTGAGTCAGCCAACCCCCCCCCCCCGACTTCCTCCTGTGATTGCATCCTGGCTTCTTTCTCTTCTCTTCTCCTGCTATTTCCCCCTTTAAACAAAATAATGACGGAGCCTGCCTTGGACAGGAGGTGCAGATTTTCAAATGATGGCGTTGTTTAATAGAATCGTGAATAAATGGTAACAGATTTGTCTGTCAAAAATTAAATAGCGGGATTCTTTGATTAATATCAGAATCTAATCTAAAATAGTTTTAGCCATTTCATACAGGTGACATCTGTGCTTAAATATAATTTTCCTCTCCCTGTTCTGGCATGACTGTTAATTACTTACTCAATGTAGTTCAACATTTAGTTAATAAATATGTCAAGCTTTTACCATGGTGTTCTTTTTGCAGAGTTGTGAATTTGCAATTAGTTTTAGATTTACTACATGGTGACAGACAGTGCTGTATAAATAGAGGTTAAACACACAATTTACATATTAATTTCATGATTCATTTATTCAATGATTTATGTGGATATAGATTGTATTTAATCTCTGTGCTGTAGTTGTTTGAAGCATGACAGACGGAATCGCTATACCAGCAGAGCAGGAATGATGGTTATATCGAACTGCTACTGGAAACTTAGAAGGGGTGGGGTGCGATTTGGAAACAGGAGTGTGTGTGTGTTAGGGTTAATGTTCGGGGTGGTGATGGAGGAACAGGGGAGACATTGCTTAATGCAATACAAGGCAGTTTAAAGAAGAAGAAAAACAAGCATGGATATTTTAAAAACAAGGATTGTGTTTGTCCGATGGGCACACACCGAAAGAAAATTCAAGTTATGCTCCAAAACCGTGTTTCTCAAACTGAGGGTCGGGACCCACTTGGTGGGTTGCGACCCAATTTCTGGTGGGTGCCGCAGAAGCGAACCTCCAGTGAAAACGCGGGTGATGGAAAGATCAAAGAAGTAATTGCCTCAAGCTCTGAGGCTCTTCAAAAAACAGATAGCTGCTAATTGCCCTGCAAACAGCTGAGCTCCTGCAGTTTGCAAGCTTGTGTAAATATAGGGAGATAAATGTTTTGAGAGAGTCTTTTTTCTAGTGTGTTTCCCCCCACCCAAGTCCTTCAATGATGGGTAGTGGGGGCAGGTGAAGGCTGGGTCAGATAACTAAGCCCCTCCAGCATTGAGGCTATTCATTAGGGCCTGCCTCTTTACGAGAAATGGATTGCATTTTTTTGCAAGTAAACAAATAAAATATTATTTGTAAATAAATATTGTAAAGCTAGGTTGGTCCCTATAGACTGTCATTTTGAAAAGTGGGTCCTGGTGCTAAAAGATTTGGGAACCACTACTCCAAAACAACCACCACCACCAGGGATTTCTGGGATTGAGAAACCCCATACACATTGCTGTGTGCTTCTTGTGCTTCATTTAATACATTTCGGGAGTTAATACGTACAGGTGGGCCCCCGTATCCACGGATTCGTTATCCACGGTTTCAGTTATCCACGGATTGTGGGGACACCCCCCCCCCCCGGCTGTTACTTTTTTCCCCAGTAAGCTCCGATTCTTCCTTAAACGAACAGGAGAAGTAGCCTCTGGCTGCTTATTGCAGGCAAGTAGAACGAGACTAAGTCCTAGAGAGGCTCTGCAAGGTTTGCAGAGCCTCTCTAGGACTTAGTCTCGTTCTACTTGCCTGCAATGGAGGCTGCTTCTCTGTCTGTTTTAAGGAAGACACAAAGTTTGCTGAAAGAAAAATAAGAGCCTGGGGGGGGGGCATGCCTGCCTGCAGGGAAGGCAGGGTGGGGGGGCCCTCAGGAAACCATGGAGGGGGTGTTCGCTCCTATCCACGGTTTCAAGTATCCACGGAGGGTCCGGGAACATATTCCCAGCGGATATGGGAGAGTATTGTATATTTGAGATTTGGAAGTTGCTGCTCAAGCTTATGGGACAGGGCTGGGTGAATGATGCAGGCCTGGGCATATCGTGAGGGTCTCCATCCTCGCATTGCTTAAACGGCAAATAGCCCAATCCTATGTGTGTCTACTCAGACGTCTCACCAAGATCAATGATACCTCCCAATGTAAGCTAGGTACAAAAACCTGATTCTCAAAGGGCTGGTGGCAAGTGAGTATGAATGAGATGCCTTAACCCTCCTGGGCATCTTAGTCGGTCATGGATCATGATTTTGGCCATCGTGTTTTTTTAGTAAATATGTTTGTGGTTATAGCGTTGCTCCGGCTTAGGTGGGGAATAATAATAGTTTCTGTTGCAGTGGATGGGGTTGGGCTTCACTGTATTGCCACGCCACCCCGGTTGCCCCTCTGTCATGTGCTCCCACCCACAACTCATGCACGGTGTAGCTGTACCAGAGCAGGTGCGTATTTGGTGCGCTGGCAGTGAAACATTGCTACTTACAATAGTTCACTACTACTGGCGCACCTGGTCAGGTCCCCTTCATTTGCCTTGCTCAGCAAGCTAAAAGATTCTCCCATCTGGAGCCAACCAGCGCATGAAAATATTTCTTTACCCAGCGTGTAATTCATCTGTGGAACTCTTTGCCACAGGATGTGGTGATGGCACCTGGTCTAGATGCCTTTAAAAGGGGTTTGGATAGATTCATGGAGGAAAAGACCATCACAGATTACAAGCCATGAGCAACCTCCTGGCTTTAGAAGTAGGTTTTCTCTGTGCCCGGTGCAAGGGAGTGGCAGCAGGAAACAGGATTTATCTTGTTGGCTGTGTGCTCCCTGAGGCATCTGGTGGGGCCACTGTGTGATACAGGAAGCTGGACTAGATGGGCCTTTGGCCTGATCCAGCAGGGCTCTTCTTATGTTCTTATGAAGATCTTCCCTGAAGGTCCTGCTGGGTGATGAGGGTGGCCACCTGCGGGTAGGATAATGTACTGGCTCCAGCACTGTGGAATTCCCTCGCCAGGGACATGTGCCTCTTAGGTGGTGATCAGCTTTGGGGTGGCGGTGTACGATTCATCCAGTTAGGAAAATTTGCCTCCATTTGCTGCAATTCCTCTTTCCTGATGTTAGATGAATGAGTCGCCTCTTCAGTAGACCACTGCAATGCTCTCAGCATGGGGCTGCCCTTGAAGATCTTTTCGAAACTTCACTTGCTGTCAAAGGACAGCTGTGAGGGTTCTGACAGGCGCAGATTATGGCATGCTGTTGTTGCTCCAGCTGCATTGATTGTCAGTTGGTTTTCTCGGTGTGGTTTGAGGTGTTGGTCGTGAATCTTTAAAACCCTGATGGTTTTGAGCCAGGGTTTCTTCATATGAGACTCCCCCCCCCCCCGATCATTGAGAGAGGCGCTCTTGGGTATTTCATTGCCATCAGAATTTTTTCGGGAGGCAACATGTGAGCCGATCTCCTCCGTGGTGGCTCCTACCCCATGGAACCCCGCTGTCACAGGAAGTACTGCTGGTGCCCTCGCGGCCTCTGTTTTGCCCCTCCTGATGTTTCCCCTCGTGGCTTCCTCCTAGCTTTTGACGTTTGTTTTAATTGTTTGGTTTTGCTGCTCCTCTTTTTGAACGTTTTATTAATGTTGTTGGTAGTTCTTACTGAGGCCAGCGGGTGGCGCAGCGGGTTAAACCACTGAACCATAAGCTGTCGATCGAAAGGTCGGCAGTTCGATTCCCGGGACGGGGTGAGCTCTAGTTGCTTGGCCAGCTCCTGCCAACCTAGCAGTTCCAAAGCATGTTAATGCGAGTAGATAAATAGGTACCGCTTGCGGGAAGGTAAACAGCGCTCCGTGTTCCAGCCGCATGCTACGCGCTGCGGCAAGGAGAGTCATGCCGGCCACATGACCACGGAGGCGTCTTCGGACAACGCTGGCTCTTCGGCTTTGAAATGGAGATGAGCACCACACCCTAGAGTCGGACACGACTGGACTTAATTGTCAGGGGTCACCTTTACCTTTACCTAGTTCATACTGTGTTAATTATTGTGCAAGTTGCCTTGAGTCCTTTCTGGAGAAAGGTGGGGTATGGTGGTTGGTTGGTTGGTTATTAAAAAAAATGCCTATTTGAAGCCCTTGCTCACTTATTTTTTTTTAAACTTTTGATGATTGTTCTTGTTCTAATCTTTGGCACTGGATTTTAATGCTGATTTAGCCGCCTTGTGGGTTTTCGACTGGAGAGGGAAATGGATGCCTGTTTTTAATAAATAAACCATAAAGACACGGAGCGAAAAGGGGGCATTCTTAGCCCCCAGTGGCGGCCAGCACCCATCAATTAAGCTCCCTTATTGATTTTGAACTGAGTGGCCGAGTGACCAAAACAAACAAACAAAAAACCAGAGAAACCCCAACCTGCTTTTTCAGCCCTGTGAAATGGCAAGGATCGCGGTCTGCTGATGGAGGATCGCAGTCTGCTGGGAGCAGGTGCCAAGCCGTATTTAAATGACATCCTCAACGAAATAAATATTGAGCTGCCTCGTCATTTTGGGTGAAAGGATAACCTACTTAAAGAAAATCATTGTAGACCGCCCCAGCCGCTTTGTGTTTCAGAAATGACTTGCAGTTTATCTTCTGCCTTCATCCTGGCTTTTGTTTTGTTTTGTTTTTTTGTTTTAATCAGGCTGTTGGAACAGCAATAAGAAAAGAAAAGGGAGAGAGAGAGAGAAAAATGGTCACGGAGTATTTTATCAAATGCTCCCGACACGACGGACTGTGCGCGTCATAAATGAAGATTAAAACCGTTGTTGGCAGGAATGAACAAATGGGGATGATTTATTATCCGCGGCATCGATGTGGCGTTGCTCAGAAATGACATTAAGAAAGAACAACTCTCTCCAACCTGTCCCTCCTCCCCACACATGCTTTTGTCTTTACCAAGCAAAGGAAGATGAAAACATGGTTTTTAAACATTTGGGATCATGGAGCTGTTTGAGGGGGGGGCACGGGGCAGAAGCGAGGAGGGGGAAAGGGACAGGGAAGCGAGCAGCTGTCGCAAGACTCTTTGCCAGCAAAAAGAGAGCACTGCAAAGGAAGTGTGTCGAGGCAACTCTGAATATGTACTTCAGGGCTCCCGATTACCGAAAACCACATGTTGTTATAAATGGGGCAATTTGGCAAAGTGGATTGACGGGTGGGGTTTAACTCTTAAGGCACCAGGGCTCCGGAGGTGGAAATCTGTTCTTACAAACAGCGAAGGGAAAAGGTCGCTTTTGTGACATTTTATGTTTGTTCTGCAACTCTCTGGAAAGACTTTGGGAATAACGCCAAAATGCACTGCGGATCACAAATGGATGGCAGCATCCTTTGGGGGAGATGCTCGGTGATAGGTGAAGGAGCCCAGTGATTGGGCTCCTGCTTTGCCTGTTTAATCCTGGCATGTTCAGGGCGGTCTGGAAATGGCAGGGGAGCCGGTGCTGGTCAACGCACACGGTCCTGTGCTAGCTGGCAAACAGACCTGGTTCTGCAGAAGGCGGCATGCTTCGTATATTCAACTGCACAACGGAGCAGCCAGGATGGAGTTGGTAGCATGGCCGTGCATGCCACAGAGGGCCCGACAACGACAGCATCCCCACTTTCCAGTCTTCAGAATTGTTGGGGTCAACTGGGTGTTACAGGTTTGGCCAGGGGGGCTATCTACTGCCAACGCCCTGCCCCTCTGCCAATACCCACAAACCAGTGTAACCCCAATTTCGAAGCTGCCACCACCTGGAGTAGGCCACACTCTCCCGCCCCCAGGCGCAGGAGGTGTATCGGTGGTGGCAGCTTCGAAATTGGGGTTACATTGGTTTGTGGGTATTGGCAGAGGGGCAGGGCGTTGGCAGTAGATAGCCCCCCTGGCCAAACCTGTAACACTGGGGATGCTTTCATCCAGCCCGCTCCCTTAGCATGGCAGTCCTTTATTCTAGCTCAGGGCTTCTCAAAGTGTGGGTCGCGACCCATTTCGTGGGTCGCAGCCCGAGGCGGAGGTGGGTCGCCAATTGGACCCACCTGCCTGCCCTTGCCTTTGTCTAGCTCCAAATTGGTGCCAACCGGAAGCCACTTCCGGGAGCCCGACTCACCTTAGCCAGCTGCTCCTGCGTCGCTCCGGCCCGGGGATGGCCTCCAGAGGGCTCCTCGGGCCTCAGAAGGCCTCTGGAAGTGACCGAGAGGGCACTTCTGGTTTTGCTGACGCGACTTGCAGTTGCGTCAGGAGGCTTTGCGGAGGCCTCTGGAGACTGTCCTGGGCTGGAGCGACTGGCTTAGGTATGTTGTGGCCCGGGAGTGGCTGGCCAAGGTGGGTTGCGGCGGCGGGGACTTTAGGAACCGCTGTTCTAGCTTGATGTGCTGAGATACCATTTTGGAAGTTCAGGAGCAATCCTGCTCTGGTTTCCCAGTTCTGCAATGGGAGGCGGCCTTTCGGCATTGGCATGCATCGTGCAGGACTGCAAGACGTGCCGGTCTCGTTCGGCCTGACTTTTCATAACCGCCAGCTGCGAGGGTGCTGTTGCGGCTCCGTCAAGTCGGCTCTAACACTGTGTAAAACATCCTAGGGCTCTTTTGTACTTTGTTGTAAAGGTGATCTTTGGGAATTGTTTGTTGAATAACCCCATGATATACAGTACATCATTTTTATTCTTTGCAATAAAGATGGAGAGGCTACGTACCATCTGTACAACATTGGCTGGGTGCTTGTATAAAACATTATGTTCCACAGCCACATGGATGTCAGCAGGTACGATATAGTCACTCCCTTGCCATTGCTGTTAGAGCTGAAACAAATACACCCCCCCCCCACCACCACCACTACACAACCTCTTGGCAAATGGCTGAAGTTGCCGATTGAGGAACAAAGTCAAGCAGGCTTGCATGACCTGAGATGCAGCAAGCCAATTGCGGCCTGTCATCGATACTACTCCGCCTTAATGCCTTCAGTTGGCCTCTAGAGAAGAGGTTCTCAACCTGTGGTACGGGTACCCCTAGGGGTACGCGGACCTCTTGCTGGGGGTACGCCAAGCCCTTCCCCTTATCTGCAGCTAATTAAGTGTTAACATGGATTTTAAATTGTAATTCTTTTCGGACCCCTTTAGTCTCCCTGATTTTGGTTTTGGGCTTTTTTTTGTACTTTGGAAAATGTACTTTGGTGGGGTGGGGAGGGAGGAGCTGATTTTGGGAAGTGTGACTTTGAAAAAAAAGAGATCCTTCTCTCTCACACTCACACTCACACTCACACTCACACTCACACTCACACTCACACTCACACTCACACTCACACTCACACTCACAGAGAGAGAGAGAGAGAGAGAGAGAGAGAGAGTTAAATAAGGCATTTTACAACTTGCATTTTACATTGTACAACAAGTTTACAATTTGCCTTTGTCTTTTTGGGAGAGGAACATACGTACAGTTCGATTAAGGACTGTACTGGCTCTCCTTTCCCCACCGCTTCTGCGTGTTCAAAATGCAGCGTTTTTCTTTGTCCCCCAAACCCATGTCTCTCTCCCTCTCACAAATCAGCATCTCTCTCCTTCTCCAAAACCTGTGCTATATCGTGCCTGCACAAAAACGTCTGAGTGGACAGACTGCATCTGCTTGAAAGCGCAGGGCAGCGGATCTTAAAACTTGAGACATCTGTAAGTCGGATGTCTTTAAGTTGGAGACTACCTGTTTGGAACACTCTGAAAGCACTACACAAAGGATACGTGTTATTTGTATTGGACACAAGACCTTTTTATAGGTCTGATTTCTGTTCTAGGGGAATTAAATGTGACTCTCCACAATTTAAATGTGATAGATCTTCCCCCATCCCACCCCAGTCCACCTTCTACCCATGGGCTACTTCATGTTTATCCAATACAGGAAAAGCACTGGATGAAATTACTAATTTAATTAACATCAATAGAGTAACTCAGATATGAAAAATCCACCGTGGATGGTTGTGTGTGTTTCAGCTGGGGGGAAAAAAAGCATCAATCCTTCCCTCCCCTTTTTAACAGTTAGTGTTATGTATCACAGCTCACTATTAATTTCAATGTAATTTAAACTGTATTTATTATGATGATTACAGCAGCTGTTTAATTATGATGAAGGCAACGGTTCTCTGAATAGCTTGGGAAATAAAGCAACCGTCCTATCAGCAAGAAATCCCCACTAGTATTGGGGGGGGGGAGGAAAAATAAATAAATAGAAACTGTGAATTGGGCCATTTCCCCGAGCTTTTATCATCATTAGCCCACAGCACTGTGTACCGTTATTTTGGATCTTCCAGTTTCATATATTTCAAGGTTAAAATGGGTGCAATGGAACTGTTGTATGCATTCTGGATTTTCAGTGCGGTTGAAGAGCAGATTGACCCGCTGGAGTTTGTGGGCCACAGGTGGGCTCTGTTTAATTGCGAATCGAATTGGCACCTTGTCAGGTGAATGTAGGGCGCGTGGTGCGTGCCGCGCGTCGTTTGGAAGAAGAACGCTCCTGCTTTTGCATGCAGGAAATCCCAGCTTCAGTCCCTGGCACCTCCTGGTAAGGGTGACGTCTGAAACCCTGAAGAGTTAACTAACTGTGTAGCCGATTTTGAGGAGGCCAAGGGCTGGCTCCATGTAAAATCCTGGTGGTTTTTTCAAGGCGAAAGTCAAGCTGACAACAACTGGTTCAATCCTACTTGACCATCTGTTAGATTTTTTAAAAAAATGTTACTTTATTATGGATTTACAGAGGGGATCTAGTGTGATAGGAAAAACCAAGAGTGTTTTTTTTTTTATATATATAAGGAAGTGTTGCAGATGATACCAGAGGTGTACATGGCGTTGTGTCTAGGTGCTAGTCCTCTTTGTTTCTGGATAACGGAAGGATCTGGGCTTGATCGGGCAAATGGGAACTGAAGGGAATGTTTGTGGCAGGCGTGTTGCATTTTGAGCAAGGCCAGCTCAAGACCCCTTCATGCCTGAGGCGGCCTGCCGCTCCGGGAGCCCCCTCAATCATTCCAGCCGGCTCGGGGACGTCTTCCCCGGCCAGCTGCCCGGGGCCTTCTGAGGAAGGCCCACTGCGCGAACGTTATTTATAACGTTCTTTGCACATGCGCAGACTGTTCCTGAGGGAAAAGGGCAGCCCTTTTACATTGGAATTCTTGTAAACTGTTCAGTTCTCCCCGAGGCGACAGGCGCGTGTGCGCGCAGGAGAGGTGACGGACGCGTCACCTGGGGCCCCCCGCACTCCTCGCCAGGCGACAGCGACGCCTCTGCTCCCCACTCTGCAATGTCTCTCCATATTTCCTCTTCCTCTCTGTCAACCGCAGCTCAACCGCTTCAGTTGGACCTCATGGATGGGCTGTTCTATATATTATCATGAGCTGCTCTGCTGCGAGATCCCCATTGTCTGTGGTTCTCATGTAGACCCTGTGCCTATGTTCCTCCAATGTAAAGGCAGAACTACACCAAATCCATTCGCATTTGGGGGGGGGGTCGCGAGCGTAGGTGATGGGACGCCCCTCCCTGAGACGCTGCCCTGGCTCCACCAGATATTTTCCCTTCGTAGTGTCCCTCCTGATTGGTCACACATGTGCATTCCGAGTGGCTGAAATCCCTCCTCTCCTCCCATTGGTGAATGCGTCGCGCTACGTCCCGCCCACACGGCCAGACATCGGCATGCCTGATGTCTGAACACGCTGGAACCTGAGAGAGTGGTGCTCTCCCGCGTTCCGTTGAGATCAGATAAAATGGAAGGCACACCACTCCGCACGTGCCCAGGACACGCCGGAATTCATGTGGTGTGGATCAGCCTTAAGGCTGTCAGGGGGCGCGGCCTGAGGCTGCATGCTGGCTGAGAGCGGGGCTAGCTGGTGCGATGCTGTTACCCACTGCGTGTTGATTGACGGCACGGCAGGAGCTTGAGGAGGGATCTGTCATGAGCAACACTGTGCCTTTAAGAACTAGTGCCCGATTCTCACAAAGTCTAGCCTTTGTGTTCTTTTTTCCAACCCAGCAGAGATACTGTCACAAGGAGCCGTGCTTATCGTATAAAGATTCTTGACCAGAAATCCTTGCCATGTTTTATGAGGTCTCTCCTAATTATAGCTTTTTAATTAGTGCAAGTCATTAGTTTCTGATTAGTTTACAGAAGAATAAGAAAGAGAGAAGGTTATTGCTTTTTAATAAGATGCCATGAGCTGAATCCGTAAACGTTTGCTGTGGTTTCTGGGGTTGAATGTTGCAGGGGGGCGACGACAAAGGAGTAAATACAGCCCAGGCAGCCACGCCTTCTTGCACGATGCTTAACTTGCTCTTTGTCAGGGTGGTACAGTCCCCCTTCGGCATATTTTGAATTCCAGGAACTCCGGTAGGCCAGAAACTCAGCTAGGAGTTTCAGTGAGGAAGCAGCGATGGTGGTGATAGTGATGGCAGAAATGCTCTTCATACACGCAGCGATGGGACAGTCCCATAAGAGGACTGTACCACATAGGTGTCGGCCCTTTTGACTCACCTCTGAGATAAAGCCAAAATCTGTGCATCTTGCAGAGTCCAGTCTTATCATGGATTCAGTCCTGTAATGGGGCAGACATGCGCCTCGTACCCTCAGAGGTGGGGCATCTCCATAAGAGGACTGTACCACATGGGTGCCAGCCCTTTTGACTCTCCTCTGAGATAAATCTGTGCAACCTGCAGAGTCCAATCGTGTCATGGATTCAGTCCTGTTCTAAGGCGATTTCCACTTGCAGTTGGTAGGTAACAGGACAGAATGTTGAGGTGAAGAGCCTGAAAACTAGAGAGAGTTTGCCAGGAGCAGTGACGGCATTTTGAGAGAGCCATCGCCAGACCTGAGTCCAAGATGGGACTTAGATGTTGCTGGCTTTCTACTCCCCCCCCCCCATTACCTTTCTGCCAATGCACGCAAGACAGTTGACCGTGGAAAGTGATGACTTGTTCCAATAAAGCCTAACATTTATTTAGCATTTTGCGAGTGTGCAAAGTGCTTTGCATGTATTATCTTGATGCGGTCCTTACAGCAACTCTGTCAAGCAGAGGTCCCTAAGCGTTCGGCCGCAAGGGCCACATCGCTCAGCCTTGCTCTTATGGTGGGTCAGAGCAAGATCGTGTGTACTGTGTATAAAGGTATAAAGATAAAGGTGACCCCTGACAATTAAGTCCAGTCATGTCCGACTCTAGGGTGTGGTGCTCATCCCCATTTCAAAGCCGAAGAGGCAGCGTTGTCCGAAGACGCCTCCGTGGTCATGTGGCCGGCATGACTCTCCTTGCCGCAGCGCGTAGCATGCAGCTGGAACATGGAGCACTGTTTACCTTCCCGCAAGCGGTACCTATTTATCTACTCGCATTAACATGCTTTGGAACTGCTAGGTTGGCAGGAGCTGGCCAAGCAACGAGAGCTCACCCCGTCGCGGATTCGAACTGCCGACCTTTCGATCGACAGCTCATGGTTCAGCGGTTTAATACATTTATATAAATAACACCTATGTTTTCGTACAGAATTCTGCGAATGCTCACGATAGGAGAAAAATATTTGCAAAATGTTTACAGCTGCGGGCCTGCTTTCTGTCTGTCTGAGTGAGGGCAACCCAGCCTAACAATTGCTTCATCCAGCAGGAGGTATGTGGTGGGGGAGAAGAGGAAGGAGTAGAAGGAGCGCACCACATTTTAATGCCACATGGCTGAGCAAAAGGTGTTGGTGGGCCAGATGTGACCTGCAAGTGGTAGTTTGGGGACCCCTGCTGTAAGGTGAGTGTTACTTACATAAAAACATAAGAAGAGCCCTGCTGGATCAGGCCAAAGGCCCATCTAGTTCAGCTTCCTGTATCACACAGTGGCCCCACCAGATGCCTCAGGTGCCTCACTTATCCCTATGTTGCTTCTGGAGTTGAGATGCAGGTATTATCCCCATATTGCAGGTGGGGAAGACTGAGGCTGAGAGGGAGTGGCTAGCCTGAGTGAACCTACAGCACAATCCTATGCATGCCTACTCAGAGGTAAGTCTCTTTGAGTTCAATGAGGCTTGCTCCTAGGTAAGTATGTTTAGGATTGCACCTCCAGTGAGTTCATGGCAGAGCTGAGATTTTAAACTCTGTGGGCCACTCTGCGCCTCAGAACACCTAGATGTGACCAGAAGCTACTTCTGGTTTGTGGATGCAACTTCTGATCACGACTGGGAGGTGTTCTGATGCGCGGGGAGGCCATCTCTCTCTCTCTCTCTTTGCTATTCCTAGCTTAGTGGTACCCAAGTCATATAAGAACATAACCCTTGTTGGACCAGGTTTTATTCCCAGGTTAGAAGGGCCTTGCTGGATCAGGCCAAGGGCCCACCTAGCCCAGCTTCCTGTATCTCACAGTGGCCCCACCAGATGCCTCCAGGAGCACACAAGACAACAAGAGACCTGTATCCTGTCACCACTCTCTTGCATCTGGTATTCAGAGACAGGCTACCTCTAAAACTCTTGAGGTTGCATACAGTCAACGTGACGTGTAACCTCTGATGGACTTTTTCTCCATCAATCTGTCCAGTCCCTTTTTCAAGGCATCTAGCGCATGTGCCATCACCACATCCTGTGGCAAGGAGTTCCACAGTTTAATTGCATACTGGGTGAAGAAATATTTCCGTTTGTCTGTTCTGGCCACCCCCTCCGCCACGTCTGTTCCTCCCCCTACTCCTTGTATTTGAAAAGGAAGAGGGGGGAGGAGCGGAAGAGGATGGAAAAGA
Source organism: Plestiodon gilberti rubricaudatus (assembly GCA_026170595.1). Lineage (NCBI taxonomy): Eukaryota > Metazoa > Chordata > Lepidosauria > Squamata > Scincidae > Plestiodon > Plestiodon gilberti. The sequence goes on from JANXHW010000013.1 coordinate 22,681,225, forward strand.
AAATGATAAGCTAGCAGTGTTTCCCAAACTTTTTGGACTTGTGGCTCCCTTCACCATTGGCAACCATTGACTCCCTATTGCATGATGTGGATACCTGCCAATTGTCATTGCACAGTTTTCCAAGAGGATTCTGCGGCACTCCACGGCTGGCTTTGAGCCGCGCCTCCCAATTTGGGAACCACTGGGCTAGTGTGTCTCTGACACTGTTAGTCCACCACTCCCCCCTCCTCTCCTTCTTCCCCATTCCTGTCTTCCTGGCAGAGAAAGGGGGGGAGGACTGCAGACAACTCTCCATTTGCTCCAAGCTCCTAGCCTTTCAGGTAGCATTGTACCTTTGGAGTGCTCCCCCTTGATTGTTATGTGCGTTTCGGATGTAGGCATCCTATTGCGATATTTTTATACTTTTCCTTCAGGGATCGTTATTCTCCTGCAACCAGCCCAGGAAGTTTCAAGGTCAGCATTACTTGAACAGTTGTAATAGTCCCAACAGAAAGATAAATATATATTGACTGGAGCTGAAGCTACGAATTCTGCAGTTGCTGAAGGTCAACGACCCCTCTGAGGTCCTCTTCAACCTTCAAATGTCTATAGGTTAAATCGCTGATGAATTGCCACGCTCTCTTCGGAAAGGAGGAAATGCACAGGCTCGGCGAGCGCAACCCTGAGCATTGCAGCTCAAGCATAAGTCCTGCATTCCTGGGGACTTATCCATGCATAGCTGATGATAGGTTTCCGTACGTGTTGGGAGGAGAACAAAAAAAAGGGGAACTCGTATTTTGATTGCAAACAAAAAAGCTGACATTGCGTTGGATGAAGATAAGGGCCATTGTTTGGCGTGGAATGATTGAGGGAGGAGAACGGCACAGAACGGCTGCTAACGGGCTGGTCCAGAGGGCAGGACCCCAATCTAGTTCAGAAGGGTGGCCCTCTGACTGGGGGTGCTCTAGTGAAGATGGACGTATGAAGTGGCTACCTTCAGTGTCTCGTTCCGTATCCACGGCTGGGCCCGTCCATGAGGCCAGCTGATGCATATTTGGTGGCTTTACCCCAAATCTATGGCCTCCTCCTCCCTCCAAGCCGCTACCAATGCAAGCCACAATGACCAGCTTCCCGCTTGCTTGAGGGAGAATATTTAAATAAATAAAAATAAAATAAAGTGGATCGCCCCCCCTCCTTAGTGTGTTCGCTGTGCGCGCTGAAACTTGGAAGTGTGGGACATCTGGGTTTCATGAGAGCATGTAAGGAGCATGGTAAGGTTTTTTTTGGGGGGGGGGGTTGAGCTCAGAGGCAGCTGACCCAAGGCATCATTGACTGTCGTTCCTGGTTGTGCCTTCCTGTCTATATAATCTATACGGGTTGGTTGGCAGAGGGCTTTTGCCAGCTGTGTGTGAAGATGCCAGGGGTGTGGATCGTGTCTCTGGGCTCAAGTCTTTGCCCTCAAGTCCCAAGTCTTTGGTTGCGACTTGAGTCCGTTTTGAGTCCCTATTTATTTAATGGGAAAAATCGGTTTAAACCTGAATAAAATTGGACTTGCCGTAAAAAGCTCCAAGTCTCGAGTCGAGTCTTTCGAGCCTTTTACAATCGCCGAGTCAAGTCATTGACGTGACATGAGTCCAAGTCAATAGACTCGAGTCTACACCACTGGAAGATACCAGGAAGTTACTCCTGCAAGTAAAGCGCATGTTCAGGCACTGTTCCAATGCACCACCTACTCATGGGTGCTTCATCCGCAGAATCTGAACACTGACGTGAAGCCGAAGGGTCTGTTCCGTCAACCAACGACGGTAAGGGGAGAAGGCCAGGCCTCTAATATTCATGCAGGTCTTAGCCAATGCAGAGGCTGAACAGTATCAGCCAGTCCTAAGAGCTGACACTGTACACCAAGATGCAAGAGGCTCTGTGGCCCAACACATATGAGCTTATGGAATATAATGGGACTGACTTCTGAGTAAATGCATCGGGTTGCATTTTAAGAGACTGAGCTGCAAATTGAGGCCTCTCCAATTCAAATCTCACCTTGGCTACAAACTCAGTATGCATTCTTCCGCAAGCCACTCCCTCTCGGCCTCAGTTTTTCCCATCTGCAATATGGGGATAATAGTACAGTACTTCTGTTCCAGCATTGTTGTAATGACTGCATCAAGATAATACATGTGAAATGCTTTGCACACTCAAAAAGCATTATATAACTGCATTTATATAAATCATAATTTATTATTTCAGGGAGGCTTTCGTTTCACTGTTTTCTACAGATGGAGACTTGAGTTGAAAATTTACACTGATATATATATATACATACACACACCATATTGGTCTGAGTATAAGACTCACTTTTTTCTCCTAATTTAAGTTTTTAAACTAGGGTTGCGTCTTATAATCAGGCTGTTGCGATTTAATGCCAGTGATTTAATTAATTTTTTTTAATAGCACCAAACTTTAACGCATAATCAGATGCGTCTTATACTCGGGACAATACGGTATGTGTGTGTGTGTGTGTGTGTGTGTGTGTGTGTGTGTGTATATATATATATATATATATATATATCCCCATCCGTGGTGGCTTAGTGGTTAAGACACTGAGCTGCAGACCAGAAGGTAGGCAGGACAGCAGTTCAAGACCCGAGTACTGCATGACGGAGTGAGCTCCCGTCTCCTTTCCCAGCTCCTGCCAACCTAGCAGTTCGAAAGCAAGACATTGCAAGTAGATAAATAGGTACTGCTACAGCGGGAAAGTAACAGCGTTCCGTTAGTCACGCCGACCACATGACCATGGAAGCGTCTTTGGACAGCGCTGGGCCTTAGAATTGGAAATGAGTTGGACACGACAGTCGTGTCCTAGAGTCTCACTCACTCACATGTGTATTATATATACCCGTATTGTCCCGAGTATAAGACGCACCTGATTATAAGACGCACCCTTAAAGTTTGGTGCTATTAAAAAAAATTAATTAAATCACTGGCATTAAATTGCAACAGCCTGATTATAAGACGCACCCCTAGTTTAAAAATTTAAATTAGGAGAAAAAAGTGAGTCTTATACGGTATATATAATGTATATATTACTCACATGTGTATTATATACTGTATATATATAAACACACACCACCAATTAGCACCTGACGTATGAAAGACATACATTTATGTGTAATTTTTCAAGATTTAAAAATTAATCGGCGACCTTCATGAATATTGAACCGTTGACCCATTTTGAGCAGCTTGCCGGAGAATAGCCTCCTGCACCTCGCCTGTCTGATGCATATTTAATTTTGGCTCCGTGGAGATCCGATGCACAAGTTCACCTGGCTGGTTTTGTTTCTAGTAGCCTCGTCAAGACCAAAGTGGAGATGGAGCATTTTCATCTCCTGCCGGCTGCCTGCTGGAGTCATCACTTTTGGGGAACTTAAGGATCCCACCCTGTCCAACCATCCATGCTTTGACCTAATTTCTTTTCCCCGGAGATAAAGAATAGAGTGAAACACAGACCTGAACTTGGTTAACCATTGAAAGCTACCACAACGACGATAGAGGTTATTGCTCTTTTCTGAAACCAATATAGTGCTTTGGCCTGCTGGGGTCCAAGACTTGTTGGATTCTGGAACAACTGCTTATGTCCTCCATTGGCTTCATGTTTACAAGGGCCATTAGATTCGTGTTCTTCAAACATTCCCCCCCCCCATGACCCAGTGCAATAATGTCATACGTTCGCGACTCTATTTCTGTGCTTAGTCTGAAAATGTCTGGCATCTTCTAATATAAGGCAAGATAATGGGCTAAGCTAATTTAAAGCTTTTGATTCATTAGCCAGGATGGTGTAGTGGTTTGGGAGTCGGACGTAGACCTGGAAGATCCAGGTTCAAATCCCCGCTCAGCCACGAAGCTTCCTGGGTGACCTTGGGCCAGTCACTATCTCTCAGCCCCACCTACCTCACAGGGTTGTTGTGAGGACAAAAAAAAAAGGAGGGGAGGAAATATGTACACCACTCTGAGCTCCTTGGAGGAAGGGCGGTATAAAAATGTGAAAAATAAAAAATAGTCATAAGAACATAAGAAGAGCCTCGCTGGATCAGGCCAAGGGCCTATCTAGTCCAGCTTCCTGTATGTCACAGTGGCCCATAAGATGCCTCTTGAGTACTCAAGACAACAAGAGACCTGTATCTTGTTGCCACTCCCTTGAACCTAGCCTATCTCTGAAAAAGCCATCTCAAAAACCTGGAAGTTGCATATAGTCATTATGGCTTGTAACCTGTGATAGACGTTTCTTCCATCAGTCTGTCAAATTTCCTTTTAAAGGTATCAGAGCCGGATGCCATCGCAGCATCTTGTGGCAAGGAATTCCACAGATTAATTATGCTAAAGGTACAGCTTTTCTCCCCCTTTTGCAATGAGATTAGATTAGAACCCACAGCCCCAGGGACACAGGGCAAAAGACATACCTCTAGACCAGGGGTTCTCAACCCCTTCCCGGCCCCACTCTCCTGCTGCGTACCACCAGAAGTGACTGGCGATGATATCATCACCAGTTACTTCTGGGTTTTTGGGTTTTCGGAGGCCAGAAAACGCAGGTAGGAGGCTCTGGGCAGGTGGGAGGGCCCTTCTCAGCGTTCCTGAGAGGCTCGGCCAAAGGCAGGAGCCTTTCGGGAGTGAAAACACACCGCAGAGAGCGCCATGTTGGAATGGGGATCTGGTGGTCCGGCGGTTCGAGTACCACCAGCAGTCGACCGAAGTACCACTGGTGGTACTAGTACCACTGGCTGAGAACTCCTGGCCCACAACGGATGTAGAAAACAGTGGTAAAGTAAACAACGCACTTCTTGAACTTCCCCAGAGAGCACAAGGTCACCCTGATAGCATGAATAGTGGGGAAAATAACATTCTTCTCTGTGTGTGTGTGTGTGTGTGTGTGTGTGTGTGTGTGCATATATAATATATATAGTTCCAAACATTTTAGTTTTTAATTTTTCATCTTCTCTTTTCAGTGCCGGGGGTGGGAGAGGAAATATTCTTGAAATATGAAGGAACTGCCCTGTGGTCAAAGATAGTCTTAACTACCTGTCAATCAAAAGGAGAAATTTGTTGAGACACTTAATTACAAGATAATGTAGTCATCAAAATGTCGTTGTGGTAACTGACAGCTCATTTTGGACTGAAAGCGGAGAACCCCCTCCCCTGAGGTCAGAGATGTTCTGAGGTTAACTTCGTAATGACAAGTCCTTTATTATCACATTATGACATTGAAAAAAAATTGCAATTATACTAATAAATTAATAACAGTAATAAAATGACAGTCATAATTGCATAATATACATGTTGTCAACTACATTTGGGTGACATGGTTTGAATTTTTATTGGAGCAGCTTTGTCTCATATTAAGTCACTCCAACTTAGCACAAACATTTCTTGTGTCTGAAGAAGCTTCCGGCGGTTGCAGTAGCTGTTGGACATGTGGGATGGGAACAAAAGAAATCGGGGAAAATATGGGGCCCTCTCGACTGTTAGAGACTGGGTAAATAATGAACAACCGCCCGAGGCTTTTTTTTAATGACTTTTCTTCCAGACATACATTTGCAACTTGTTTGCATGTTATAGTTTTGCCCTGGGAATTCCTCATCCATCTTATCCCACCCAGATCTTACATTTCTGGCCTTCTTAGCTAGATGTCACCAAAGTTTAGCCATTTAATCCCCCACCCACCTTCATTGCCACAGTTCGTCCCTGGAACATATGATATAATTTATTTATTTATTTTTCACATTTTTATACCGCCCTTCCTCCAAGGAGCTCAGAGTGGTGTACGTATTTCCTCCCCTCCTTTTTGTCCTCACAACAACCCTGTGAGGTAGGTGGGGCTGAGAGATAGTGACTGGCCCAAGGTCACCCAGGAAGCGTCGTGGCTGAGCGGGGATTTGAACCTGGATCTTCCAGGTCTAAGTCTGACTCCCAAACCACTACACCATCCTGGCTCATAATAATCATAATAATGGATGCTCTAGAACAGTGGTTCCCAACCTGGGGATCGTGACGCCCCAGGTTTCATGTTTGAAAACTCCCGCCACCTTAAGAGGGGGCGGAGATTCGACGTAACCCGACAGTGGTGTCGGGCGTCGCTGTCGGGTCCTTGGAACCACCGCTGATCGCCTCCGACCCCCATACTGAAAAAAGTTGTTTTTTTAACTTCCTGGGGTGGGGGGTTCCCCCCCCCAGCCACCACTTTTTTTCCTGCAGGGAGTGTTTCCCCCTGTTTTCGGCAGCGGCGTGAACCCGGAAGTGATGGAACCATCACCTATGTGTGCCGCATAGGTTCCCTACCTTCCCTTAAGGGAATAGAAGGGGCAGGGGGAGGTGACGGGGCGGGTGGATTGGGCCCGGAAGGGGGGTGATATTGGCGGCACCAGTGCACACTGTATCCTAACCCGCTTCCTGGGCCTGCTCCGCTGACATGGATCAATGCGGACTTGTCGCGGACATGGATCAATGCGGACACTGCAATATGGTTGGCGCAGGTCCGGGTTGACCTGTTGCCGCTGCTGGGCCTTACTTCGGGTCAAGGGGCAAAATGCCCCCTTACCCCGAGGACACCTCCAGCATGCTAAATTCCCCAGCAGGGTACAGTGTTGCCCATGCTGGCGCAACTAGGTCGCCATGTGGGAATTTAGTTAGGATTGAACTGTTTGTTCTTCTCCACCCATGCACGCCATTGCTCATGTGCATCAGTGGCGCAAAAGAGCGGCTTGACGTTCCTGTCGTCCATGTGGTCATCTCCTTGTGTGCTCTTATAGACTGTGTTTCGTCAATGATCGTTCATGTACTATCTGCAAGGTAGAAGGGGAAAGACTGGAAGGGAATAAGAGCTGCAGCATGCTTAACCCTGCACCCGTCTGAGAATTAATTTTAGAAATTCTCTATTAAATCAGAAGGAAGATGGAATAGAACTTGAGTGAACCCGAGGAACAGTAGTGCAGTAGAACCACGAGAATCCATCCATCTCTAGTTTGTTCTTCTTTCCATCTCCCTGCCGACGTCAGGAATGTATCTTGAACCTATGAGCACCTGCAATGGTCTTACAGTTCCTTGGGATTTTCTTGTATGTGCTATACAGGTGTCCCCCACTTAATGACGGATCGCTTAACAACGATCCGGATATATGATGGAGGTCCCTAGTAAAAATGAGCAAAGGAGTTTAAAAGACTCATCTTTTTAAATCCCCAGCACTTCAGCTGTTTGGCTTCAGATAAGGGCTTTGAAGTTCAGCACTGGGGCTTTAAGCACAGTGCTGAACTTCAAAGCCCTTCTCTAAAGCCAAACAGCTAATGGACAAGATAAGAGCTTGGATGCTTAACGCTGGGGCTTTAAGCATAGTGCTAAACTTCAAACCACAGCAAGATCCGCTTAATGACGGCTTCGCTTTATGACGGGGATTTCAGAATGTATCCCCGTCGTTAAGTGGGGGACACCTGTATTTGGAAAGAAGGGAAGTTGGTATCGAACAAGGTTTAACAAAACGTTCAACGTAACTTTGCGCCCAGAGCTGATAGAGAATTGCAAGTGTGTTGCACTGTGAAACACAAGGTGTGTAGAGTTTATGCTTCTGAAAAACATCAAAGATGCTCCATACTCGTCTGCTACTCACCACAGCGGAGGAGGAAGCTCAAGAATGCATGCCCCATGACAAATGAAATGAATGGGTAAGTCCTCGCAAGTGGTAATGGTGATAGTTGGGTCCTTTTGTGTAGAATCTACAAGAACAGTTGACCTCTGAGCCAGTCCTCGGAAGCAAATGCATTAAATGACATGGAATCCTGTTCTCTTAAGGACCATCTTCTGCCAGGTGAACCTGCCCCTTCATTAGGGGAGACTCTTCTTTCTCCTCATTAACAGAAATTTGCTGGGTCTCAGCAAGAGAGGAAAGCCTTTTTGGTGGTGGTACCCCATCTGTGGAAATGCCACCCCAAAGGAGAACAGATCGCTTCCGTCCTTGGCAGGTTTTTTTTGACCCTGCTGCCTGAGAAGATTATATATTTATAACTCAACTTAAGTTTGATCCATTCCTTCTATCTTGCATAGTTTTTTTCTTTCATTGATCACTCATTTTACTTTTATTCATTTACCGTTGCGCTGCATTGTCTTGTACTTGTAAGTCGCTTTGGTTATCCTACATGAAAAGCAGGGTGTAAATTCAGTAAGTAATTTTTTTGTCCTGTCTACGGGAGAGAGAGAGCCATGAGCCCATGGCATAACTGATGCTTCCTTTCCAATTTCATGTTACGAATTATCTGTGCATAGATGCTGGAAAATACACGGATATATCATTTTAGCTTTTGCTTATGCAGAGGGGAAATGCAGGTGGAATTCTGATTGTCAGGAGGTCTCATTTAGCTCACCTTGAAGTCGGTGCCAGAGGTTCTATTGATTTCACTGAAAAGCGTCTTGCCTTATTTCTTTCTTCCATTTTTGTTATACTTGGATCGTGACAAGTGGTGATGAGCAAGTATAAAACGTACTTCTCTAGCCACGTTAAGTGCTAAGAGCTAAGTGCGAGTAGTGAGTAAGTGCTAAGTGCGAGTAGCGTAGTGGCAAACAGCGCAATCCTATCTAACTTACACCACCGGTGTAACCAGTGGGGGAGGACAGGGCGGGAGGCTTTGGAGGGAAGGGGAGATTTAAATCCCCTTTGAATCCCCCTTCGGAGGGGATTTGAATCCACAGACTTTAAGCTTGAAATAAGTGATTATTTACTTATTTATAGGAGTTCTACGCCGCCTTTTGCCCGACTGTTTCTCAAGGTGGCGTACAATGGATTTTGTATTAATATCTTGCAATTGAAGCTCTTAAACTGGGGACGTTCAGTGCTAAGGATGGTGCAGGTTCATGCTTGCAGAAAACAAGACAACCCCTCCCCCAACTTTTTTGGGATTCCACCCTAATGAAATGGAAGAGACGGCAGCCAACGCCGCTACTTTTTGTTTCCTTCTCTTTTTGGCTGCGAATGCTGGCGTGGATTTTCGTTTTGGTGGCATCTGCCTTGTTCTCTCTCTCCTTTTTCTGACTTACATTATGCATTATCTCCAGGGCGTGTTTAGGAAAGGTCACCATCTGTGTAGTTGGGGGTGGGGGGTGGGGAGAGGAGGGAGAGGTAGAGGTGCGACCCCTGGAACTACGAGTCGAAGATTTTCCGAGGCTGAGCACAAATGCAGAAGTGGCTGCGTTTGGGGATTAATGAATCGCAGACGCACTTAATTTATTTGGAAGCAGTTTGTAAATGGTGTGCAGTGCTACGCAAATTTCCCCCTTGGTGTAGTTTATTCAGGAGGAAAGAACCTGAGCGTAGGGCCCTTGGAGGAATGAAATACACGGTACGTGACAATCGGCTGATGGAAGACCTCTCTTTTTGTGGAAGGGGTGAGACAAGGAGACCTAGAGCTGAAACGTTCTGGTTTTTTTTTTTTTATGCAAATTGTGAAACGTTCTTGCTCCTTCACCAAGTTGAGTTTCTCTTTGTAGCACATCAGAAATCTGGTGTTGTCCAGTCTGGACTTGACCCGCGACCGGACTGGGTTCACGTCTACCGCATTCCTCTTTCTCCTCCAAGGTTCACTCGGCTATATTCCTCTCCTGGGGGTCCTTGGGTTCCCGCCCTGAACTGGCCACATAAGACCTGAGGATCCCATGCAGGGATGCTGACCTCACAGGAAAACCTGCGAGATGCCAACATCTCTGCACAGATGCAGTAGTAACATTCGCTTGTGGGTGCTCAGAAAAGCAAACATCCCTGTTTGAACGCTTGCAAGGAGAGTCGAGACAAACACAGGCCATTTCGCAAAGGCCCAAAGGTAAAACATCTGTCACTGTGACCGCTGCCATCTCCTTTGAAGTGGGGATGGCAGTGGTAATGGATATGTCCAACACCCTAGTAGCATTGTTTCCTGGTGGCGTTGGGGATTATCTGTCTCAGACTCCTTGGCAGAAAAAAGTCATTTCCAGCTGAGAGAGGGGGCCCTGAAATGACAGAAATAGCATTTGACCACTCACAAAAGGCTTGAGATTTGGGGAACCCTTTGAAGCCTTTGCGAGCGCTCGCATCAACTGCTCGCAAAGCTGCGAGTGTTTGCGAGCATTTGCTTGGAAAGCTCGCAACAGCCGAGCTCATTTTGAGCCTGGCGGTGGGGTTGCCCACGCCTCCCTAATTCCTTATGGCTCAGATGTGTCTCTTTACATCTTTAATAAATGGCATCATTTTCTTCCACCTTCGACAGCAATTTCACCTCCCTGCTTGGCTCTAAAGCGAAGGGGACAGAATGCGATGTCTGCAGAAGGGTGAGATGTCTGCATAGATAAGGGCAGTGCAGCTCGCTGGATAAGCAAACTAGCCTGGATGTATTTATTTCAACTGCCCAAGGGGGGGTGGAGAACAGGTGACTGGAGGTTCAAATTGGGTTCATAAAGGGACTCTTTTCGTCTTTGTCCTTCTTCTTCTTCCTCTTCCTCTTCTTCCTCTTCCTCCTCTTCTAGATCCCAGTTTTCTCCTGCTTTGTAATCTTCTCCTTAGGTTCTAATTGTCTTCCCTCCTGGAATCTGTTTGCACTTAACTTTGAAGGCAGAAGCCTTACGTTTATGCCTGGCTTTCAAGCTGTTCACCTTTAATTTCTGAACTGCAATTAGATCCATGGTTTTTTTTTTCCTTGCCCCCTTCCCCCCCCCCCGTCTTGCCCCCACTTTTCTCTCTGCTTTTTTCAGGCTAGCAATTAGGACGGGTTGGGTGAATAAGGTTACCGTTTGCTCCATCTCTATTACTCTGACGGATGGAGCTATTAAATAAAGGCAAACTGCAATTCCTCATTACCTGCCTGCCTCATTTTTGCTCTTTGCCCCGGAGAAGAGCTGCATAAAAGATCAGAGTGTTATTGAGAACTCCTGGACAAATATTGAGTATCTGCGGTAAGATGCAGCAGAAGGGCAATTGGTGCTGGGCCAAGGGAGAAGTGGGGCTATTGGGTGTGATGGAGGGGGTCGCACAGACATTGCGCCAGCTCCAACTGCCCCTATTTATCAGGCACAGTCTCTCTTTTTAGGTCCCCTTCCTGGTCAAGCATCCCGATGATGTCCCTGTTTTTTTCCTTTTGTTAAATTGTTCCACGTGACCAGCCGCAAGTCCTGTCCATCCTTCAGGGTTCACCTTCCTTCCCAAACTCTCTAGAACAGGAGTTCTCATCCTCGTGGTAGGTGTACCACTGGTGGTACACGAGGTGGGTGTTGGTGGTACGTGCGACACCCGTGGACACCCACCTTGTGTCCTGGAGACCCTGACAGAGCTCTGCAGAGGCCGGCAAGAACATAAGAACATAAGAACATAAGAAGAGCCCTGCTGGATCAGGCCAAAAGCCCATCTAGTCCAGCTTCCTGTGTCACACAGTGGCCCCACCAGATGCCTCAGGGAGCACAAGACAACAAGATACCTGTGTCCAGTCGCCACTCCCTTGCACCTGGCACAGAGAAAACCCACTTCTAAAACCAGGAGGTTGCTTATGGCTTGTAACCTGTGATGGTCTTTTCCGAGGTTTGGCTCGGCAGGAAGAGCTGAAATGTGCAGATTTTGTGCGCAAGAATAAGCCCTCTTGTCCACCCTGAGCCTCTTACTGGCCTTTGTGCAGCTTTTTTGGGGTCTCCAACCTGGAACTAACTGGCGGTGATGTCAGCACTAGTTACTTCCGGTGGTTATGTGGGGAGGTCCCCGGCAGTGGCGGTACTCTGCATGGGGACGTTGAGAGCCCCTGCTCTAGAAGTGCAATTAAAGACGATGCCTCTTGTCTCTGGGGTGCAAGCAGCGCATGAGCACTGAGGCACCTGCACAGTGTACCCACCTCACACTCCATGCACTGCATGCGTGAGGCCAACTTAGGTGCTCATCGCACGTGGTGGACGGGCAGGGGGTGCCCATCTCTCTCCACCCACCTGTCTCCATTTCTCCTCCCCCTGACGCGCCCTGAATTTGAAAAAAAAAGAAGACGAGGGTTATAGAGCAGAAAAGGAAGAATGGAGAAGTGTGGTGTGATAGAGTGTTGGAGTGTCAAGTGTTTTGAACGTTTAAGAGCAATGCAAACGGTTATTGATTAATACATAAAACATATGGGCTCTAGAGAGGTAGCCATGTTAATCTGTTGCCGAAGAAGCAACAAAGAATCTCTTAGCACCTTTAAACCTTAACCCGTTTCTTTTCAGCAGAAGTGGATGACTGGACCAAAAGTGGTCCAGTTCATCGAATGGATGACGGGCATCTTTGTGAAGGGTCTTCTTTGTGCATGCATCTGGTGTAATGTAGCCCACAGAAGCTTATGCTAAAATACTTTGGTTAGTCTGTAGTTATTCTACTAGAGTCTCTAGTTGTTAAAATTAGAGCGTTCAAAGTACGTCGCCATCATTGTCCTATTTTTTGCCAACCCTGTAAGGTAGGCTGGTTATTGCAGCCGGGGGGTGGGGGGGTGAGGCTAAGAGGGAGTGCTCATGGCAGAGGGAAGACGAGAGCAATAGGCTCCCTGATCCTGTTGATGGGACATCACAGGCCTGTGTGTGTGTGTGTGTGTGTGTGTGTGTGTGTGTGTGTGTGTGTGGGGCGGGTAGAGTCGAGATTGTGTCGCTTGCACTTCTATTTACTCCAGCCTATTCTGTATCTCGCTGATCGGAGAAATACTGTAATCATTAGCAGGATCATTAGCATGGACCCTGTGTACTTCAGTACTCACAACAAAGTCTTTAAACTAAGCAGTTCACTTTGGCTATGCCAGAAACAAATAGCTCGGATCCCGCTGAATAAGCTCTTTAGGATCTCCAAGGAGGCGACTTCTCTGTTGATGGTCAGTGGGGGTCTGGAGAGTGATATAATTACTTAACAGTGTGTAAACAATGTGAGATGTGAAGGGGGCTTCTGCATCCCTTCCCTCTCCCTCCAACCCTTTTCTCTTTTCTTCATTGGGAGAGTTTCTTCTTGCGATGGCTCCGCTGGGACACGCAGCAGAGAAATTTGATTAAATGGATGCCTGGGGTCGCAACCCTGTCTAAACATGCTGCAGCTCTCAGCATTAATCAAAGAATGGTAAAAAAGGGGGGGCACCTCTGACCTTGGTGCATGTAAGTATTGGTGAGATTTGTATACAGTTGCACTCTGTGTGTGTGTGTGTGTGTGTGTGTGTGTGTGTGTGTGCATGTGAGCAGGCTATGCACAAACATGAAGCCAGTTTGTGGGGCAGTGATCACCTGTCCCAAGACTTAGCATTTATATTCCACTTTCTCATTTTCAAAGTGCTTTTGTATGCCTTTGTTGCCATCTTTCCAACAACTCTGGAAGGTAGATCGGTGAGGATTATTTTCACATCAGCAAATCCACTTTAAAAATGTGGGTTCCATTTCAATTCGGGCTTGTTGGTAATTTTGAACTCTCCAGATCAGGCACTAACTTTTAAGAAGGGAATTGGTAACCGGTGCAGACCTTTTGGACCGGTTTCAAACCGGTTTGGAGCCAGTTCATGCAAAATAATGTCATTTTGTTTTTACAGCGTAACTGTAAAATGAATACAATGATTCAGAAAGTCCAGTGAATGCCTCGTTTGCTCCATACGTCTGACGAAGCTCCGTGCAAGTCTGGAATGAAACGTTCAGTGCTTTTAAATCTGACTGACACCGTCATTAAACCCCTATTTTAAATTTTTAACTTAGTAAATATGGACTGTGAATCACTAAGACAATATTTAGAATTCAATGATTATTGAACTTGTTTTTTCTTAAAGGCTGTCCTTCAGAGTCTAATTTTGAAAAGAAAATCTGACAAGGCTGTGAAATGCATAAATAAAAGTTCTGTAACTTTTTTACTTTTGCAAAACTTCATTCCTGCATTAAGCCGTTATTGTTTTGATGGAAACAACCCAGCTAAGAGTAGTGAGCCAACCCACAGGGAAGACGTCTATAGCTCAGGAATGTGTCAGTTCCAGAATTGAGTCACACCTGGTGGATCTTCAGCAAGGTACTAGCTCTCAGAAATGATGCTCCATCTGTAAAATGGGAATAATCAAATCCTCCTTAACAGGGTTGGTGTGTTGCATCATGACTAAAGTGTTTCACAAAGTTCTGTATCTTTATCACATGATGGTGACAAACCATTCGGATTTTCAACCTAGGCAACCACTTACAATATCCCTCGTTATATGTGATGGTTATGTGGGAAAATCCACCTTTGATAGTGTAAACATCTTCTGCATGATCATTGATCTAATGTCAACACTTGTCTGCTTGTAGACTGACAAATGCTGGATGAATGAATTGCATCATGATCTGACTGCACATCCATAGGGCAAGTTGAAGCACGGCAGATGCATTGTCCAATGTCAACCAATCACTTTGGCTGGCAAGTCACCCTTGAATGTCTGGAGGATGGGTGGTTCTCACATGAACGTGCCCACCTGCTAAGGTCATCAGTGGTTAGGCTGGAACCCTGCAGAGGGACGTGGCCAGTGGTTCCCAAACTGGGAGGCGTGGCTCCCAAGGGAGCCACGGAAACCAGCCAGGGGAGCCGCGGAGTGCCATGGAATCCGCTTGGAAAACAGTGCCATGCCAATTGGCAGGCATCAACATAACGTCATGGGGAGCCGTGGCCAGTGGTCAAGTGCAGAGGCGTCAGGCGCCGGGAGGGCGCCCGGGTGCGAGGGGGTGGGGCCAGCGTTGCGTCACGTCGACACGCCGTAGACGCCCCCCGCCTGTTTTGCTCCCATTTCGGAGCCAAACGGCTCCAGGGAGGGCGGGTGGGCCCAAACAACGACGACGCTGCTGTTGTTCGGAACACGGTGAGTTCGCCGCCCTCCTTCGATCGAGCGCCTGGAGCTCCTGTTCCACGCGCTCCGCCGTAGTTACGGCGCTGGTCAAGGGAGCCGCAGGTCGAAAACGTTTGGGGAACACTGGGCTAGTGTGTTGAGGGCAGGGTAGGTGCAGGAGTTCAGGACCATGGTTAGCTCCCAGTACAGCAGGGTAGATGCCAGGCAACTGAAATGGGCTGCTAATGGTGTTGCTCCAGCAGTTGTATGTAGCAAACGGAGACCCGTGATAGGTGTTCTCTCTAGGCTCCACCCCTTATCTGCTCAGTTTTAAATGGACTGTCCCCTGTTCCTCAGGCATTGGCTCCTTCTGCTTCCTCTGGCTGCCTGTAGGAGGTAGTGGTCGGCATCCTCCTGCTCCATGGAGCATTGCAAGGAGGAGGAATTCTTGACGTTGGGGAGAGGGTCAGTGCTGCCTCCTTAGTTAAGCCAGTGCATACTGGCAATGCTGTCTCCTGGAACTCCCCTCCAGTGGGAAGTCGTAAGGAAAGTGGATCGTTCCAGGGAGTAGTTCATGCCTCCAATCTTCTCCGTCCTTAGTGCCTGAGCCCATGACGTTCCATGGAAGGCCTGTTCCAGGTGTTCCCTGCTCCAGAGATAATGTAGGCCACTACCAGGAAGAGGGCCGTAAGCAGACATCATCCCATTTTAAGTAATTCCCTCGCTGTACCTTTTCCCCTAGTGCCTGCTTCAGGCATTTTTGGGCTATTCTTTTTGCCTTGGCATGTAATGGTACCTGACAAATCCAAGTTATATTGTGTATTTTTTTCCTGCTGGCTCTGGCGATGTGTTACTTTTATGTTGTGGTTCCTGTGCTTTATTGCAGGGTTTTGGTTTCTGTTGTTTTGCTTATTCTGTATGAATTGTGTTGAGATGAGGAGGGGTAAATCACCGCATGCAAGAAAAAGACTTGGCTTTTCCTTGTTTAGCAAGCACTAAATTGACTGACGGGAGAGTCGGAACAGAGAAAAGGAAATTTTTCTTTATCCTGTGCGTAATTAATCTGTGGAACTCCTTGCCACAGGATGTTGTGATGGCACTTGGCCTCGATGACTTTAAAAGGGGATCGGGCAGATTGATGGGGGAAATGTTCATCACAGGTTATAAGCCATGATGACTGTATGCGACCTACGAGTTTTAAGGGTAGCCTGTCTCTGTATGCCAGATGCAAGAGAGTGGCAACAGGATATTGCTGTTGTTGTCTGTGTGCTCCCAGGGGCATCTGGTGGGCCACTGAGATACAGGAAGCTGATGCAGCTGGGCTGTTCTTATGTTTTTGTGACCTTTGCCTGAAATTTTGGAGAACTTCTGCCTGTCACTATAGACAACGCTGATGTAGATGGACCAATGATCTGACTCGAGAGAAGGGATCTTTGTATGTCCAAGTTCTCTCTTTGGAAAAACAAGTGTGGGGTGGTGGAAACTCTTCGGCTGCAGCTGTAGGTAGAATAAGCCACAGCATGTGGATTGTGTGCTGCTGGTAAGCTCCCCAAACCCTTTTCTGTTGTCCGGAAAAAACGTTAGGCAGTGATGTGGGAAATTGTTCTTCAGTAGGAAACACCAAGGAAATTGTACACGTATTTTACTTCCCATCTTCTGGAGCAGTGCCCTACTATTGAAACGAAATTCCGGGTTTTTATTCCTGGCTGATGTTAAGCTAGCATGAAGTTTTGACCACTTGGGATTACTGATGAAATCCATGGAATCGGCTAGCAGAAGTGCTGAAGTTGGGCTATGCTCCTGATGGCTTGTAAGGTCCGGCCTTGTTGGCCAGAGTTCTTGGTTGGAGACCTCTGGTGTCTTTGACAGTGTGATGTGAGTGAAAATTGTGCGTGAGATAGTGGCCCATGGCATGATTTCAGGAGGTTCGTGATGCGGCGATGAAAAGAGAAAGTGAAAGCCTTATCCCAGAGGAAAGCCCCCCTCGAAAACAACTTCTGCTCCACTCTGATGCAGCTCTGCAGAAGGGTACGACGAAGGGGGGAAGGGAACGTTGCTGGGTTTGTGCATGTTCTGTGCTTCTGAGATATTCTTCTTTCTGTTCATTTGGCAGACTTGCTCTTCTCGGTTGGGGTATCAAGTACAGCTGTATAGGACTGTAAAAGGAGTTGGTCTGGAAGCCTGGCAGTGGCATTCTACATGGTGGTTGTGACCGGTAGGACTGGGCTGTCCATGGGATAGTCTCCTTGGGGGGGTGAAGTGGTGGTGGGGCACTGGCCTTCTTCTTTCCACCTTCTTGCCTTGAGTTGCAGTGCAATCCTATCGAGCACCCAGGCCAACGCAGCACACGCTGTGCCGGCCTAGGGTGTCGCAAACGCGCCATAAAGAGCATTGTGACACCTGGAGAGTAGTCGGCCCCAGCGGGAAGGACTGTGTCGTTCCACCAACGCTGGGTCTAGGAGCTCAGAGTGGCACGAGGGCTGGGGGAGTGCAGGAAGGGGTGGGGGTGGGCGGAATGGGCCTAGGAGGGGGGAGGGATTGGCAACACCGCAGCGCACCATATCCTATCCCCCCTCCCCGGGCGTTCCCCCCCCCCACGAGGCTGCTTGGTTCCGTGTCAGCTAAAGAGCTGGCATAGAACTGAGTAGCCTCATTGTGGCGGCTGAGAGTTTGACCAGGGTAAGGGGGCGAATGTCCCCTTACCCCTGAGGAGACCTTCAACCGGCTGCTGCCGGGAATAGGATTCAGCATGGGCTGCGCAGCCCAGGTTACATGGTCCGGGGGTGGGGGGAGGAGGTAGGATTGGGCTGTTAATCTCTGAATTTGAGCTACCTGCGAAAATACGGCGATCTCCAGTGAACAAGCAAATCGTGCAGAACAGGAAAGTTTAAGAAGAGCCAAGCCAGATTCTGTGCCTTGGGAGCAGAACCGGATGCAGTTCATCGAACCCTTTCCTTTCGACTGCTGCAATTTTGCCTGCCGCTTCAGTGGAGGGAGACCAGTGTTGCGTTGAAAGAGTTAATTTCCTCTTGCACCTTCTGATAAAACAATTCTACAGTAAATATTTTAATTAAGTTTTCTTGGAGAACACAAAGGTTCAATCTAGACTTGGGTCACATTGACAGCGCTAAACGGCCCTGTTCGATTTATGAGTCCCCGTGTTTACCCAGGAATGTAAAAATTTCCCTTTCTAAATGGGACACTGTTATCTTTATTATTCCAGGGCCTTTTTCGGTTTACAGTGGTGCGGTAAGCAATGTTTCTGCAGCTTATTTCAGGATTCCTAAATAAATGAAGAGACAAAATTAATGCTCAGTGCCAGCAATCTGAACATTTTTATTTATTTCGTGATTGAGAGTTAAGTCTTGCTGATCAGAGGCAGCGGATGGGGGTGGTGGTGGAGAATAGAGAAAAAATGACGGTTGTACTTTATTTATACAGAATTTATGTGATAACAGAAGGTAAATTGAGCTTCTGGAAATAAGCCTTGTTTACAAATCTTTTTTTTAAATGGGAGCCAAGCTATGATGACTTGAATTTCAAGTCTTGGTAACATCAAAGCGAGCATCTCTCCTTTTTAATCTAATATCTGTCAAAATAGATGTCTTCATGCATCTTATTTATTTGAGTCCTCGGAACATGAGGCTCTGCTAACCTATTCAGGTTGTATTTTTTTTCCCCTTAGCAAACAGGCCGAATGCCAATGCTTTATTGGCTGCAGAAAGTATTCCCCCCCACCCCGCCCCTTGCAGAAACCAAGCCATCAAAATGGTTAGGACATTGTCCTAGTCCGGTTGTCCGCAGGAAGCATTGAGTTCCACACCTTTGTACAAACTTGGGTGGCTTTGTGTTTGCCGAGAACTTTCCAAGACGCCATAGCAGTGATAATTGGGGAAACAGCTATATCTTGAGGTTCGGGAGAGAGTGTTCTTTGCTTCCTTAGATAAATGACAGGCTACAAAATAAGCCCCGGCCGGCCGATGTGTGGCTGGAGAGTTGTTTTTGTACGACAATGAAAATCAGATAAAATAACGAGGGTTCTAATTGGTACAGAGTGTACAATGTGTGTGCTAAAAATATTGGAGGAATGTTGTGGGCCAGGCCAGCTGTGTTTGTTTCCGTCAACAATTAGAAATGTCATTATCGTCCTCTTCCCCCCCGCCCCCGCTGCCTACACATCACTTGGAGAGAGGGCTTAACAGCTCCAGGATTTATGAAGGGATGGAGGTGAGTGTTCCTCCGAGCATGTGCAGAGTCTCTTTCCTAATCAGAGTCACCATCCAAGCTAGGTAGAGAATTTTTTAAAAAAAAACCAAAACGGAAGAGAAACGATGTTAAAATAGATGCTATTTTAGGGCTCATCTAGATATGAAGAGGTCTACTGGATCAGGCCCAAAGGCCATTTCATCCAGTATCCCACCCAGAGTAGCCCACCAGCTGCCTCCTAGGAAGCCCAGAAACAGGAGTCAGGGGTATCCCCTGACCCACTCTGGCTCCCCTATCACCAGTATTCAGGGTGTACTGCTCTCTGCCAATGAGGCATCCTATAGTCTTCATGATGGGCATCTTCTATGAATTGGTCCGGTCTGTGTTTGAAGCCATCTGACCTAGTGGCCACCCACACAAATCCCATGGTGGTGGCAAATCCCATAGACCAATGGTTCTCAAACTGGTGGGTCACAACCCACCACACCAGCCAGAAGCAGCCGCTACCCCCTTAAGGGGCGTGGCGACGTGTGGCGACGGCACTTCTGGAGTCCTGCTGCCGCCATGGATAAAGGGTTTTTTCACTTCCTGGGGGTCGCGCCAGCCCTCCGGTGGTTGCAGGGGGCCCACGGCCCCCTCTATGGGCCCCCCCGCACTTCAGAAGAGCTTTCAATCCCGTTTGGGAGCTACGTCCGGTTTTCGGCAAAGGCCCCCAGCATGGCTTGGTGGGAGATAGAATTAAAACCCAGCTACCCCTCCAAGCACCTTCTTCAGATTGGAACTTGTGTGCATTTTATTTTCAGAAGAAAGAGAAGAAGCCGGGGTGAATGATACGATTGAAGTCGGGCATGTCGGCCCTTCGTTTGACTATTTTTTTAGTTTATTTTTATTCCTTTTAATGCATCACTTTCTTCTGATTGATACTGATGAATGTTCTCAGCTTCCGTCACACGGGTGGGGTGCCAGTTACTACGTTACCTTCATCGCTCTGATGAAAGCTACACGTGGTTGCTTTTTCTACCATCTGATCCCACGATGTGTAGTACCTGCCAGATATGTGCAGCATAACAAAAGGCAAATTAATATTCTTAATTTAATATTGGACAGTTTTGCTCAGGATTTCCTGTGCTGGCATTCTGGGCCCCACATGTGCTACACGTGCGCACAGTTGATGCACATTTGATGCGCCCTTGGCCGCGCATGCTCCACAAGGCCTATTTCCCCCTTGAGTTCAGATTCCATCCCTGGGATTGTATAATAGTCCGGCGTAAATTCTATCTCTTAAAAAACACACCCCCAAACACAACTGTATGCGCGTGATTGTCTGTCCAGTGTGTTCGCAATGTGGATCTGGTTCATTTTGGATCAAATTTAAGAGATGCTATCTTGCCCCACCACTCTTAAATCTCTACCTACCCTGTCTCCCCGAAAATAAGACAGTGTCTTATATTAATTTTGGCTCCAAAAATGCAGTAGGTCTTATTTTCAGGGAGGTCTTATTTTAGGGGGAACAGGGTACTTGTCTTCCTCTTCCCCTCACCTCCATGTTTCAAAGTACATATTCCTTAAATCCACTTGTATCTTTCTGGTATAAAACAGAAACTGGGATAAACTCTCCAAAAGTGTGCTGTTTCAGGGAATAAAATTTTGAGTATATTGGCCTCTGGACCTTCCTGTGAATCTTGAAGCTCTCCTCCCCCCAACACACACACATGCACACTGAAATCCCTTGCCCTCCCCCACGCTGAAATGCTGCCCCTAGTGCCATGCCTATTTTTATTTTTTTTTAAAAATTCAAATTGGATACATGCGATCCATTCAGCCAGTTTTGAAGTTCCCCTTTCCATGTCCTCACTCTCTCCAGCCAGACAATGAAAACAAAGATACAGTAGGATTCATTTTCTCATTATTGATTTCACGCGCCAGCTGCCAGCTGTTTTAGCTTGTTCGTTTATATAACCCTCTGGGCAACTTTTTTTTAAAAAAGTACTTTTCTTTGACCATCTGCTAAATGCAGTTGGTTTAATAATTAAAGACTTGCCGTCCTTTTCCCCCAACAAACACAAGCGCTGCCACTGCAGCTGAGAAATTAACATTTTTTGGTTTTGCTTTCTGCGTTATGGGTTTAAAAAAAAAAAACCACGTTCATGTTTGCAGGTAGAATGTGCCCCCCCTTTTTTTTGAGACGGATTCACTTTCCTTCAGTAGATGTTTCATGTCAATTGCCTGGGTCGGGAATTGGGAATCGGGAATCTGTCTTTCTTCTCCCTGCGCCCAAGCCTATGATGAAAACTTCTGATGTTGTTTGCAGGTTTCCTGTTGCCGCAGAATTTCCTTACGTGCTTTGATAATATTTAGATTCCCACATGTTACTGCTGTATAGCAACATCCTCTGTGGGAAACATGCTCTCATGCGCATGGATCTGACTAGTGCAAGAAAACATCAGGGGCAGTTGGACGAGAAGCCTCTGGGTTTTTGATGCCGCTTTGACAGTGGCAGCCTTCTCGTCAGTGACGTGGAGATGTCTATGTGCGGCACCATCTGTTTTCTTTCTGGCTAGGGAGATGGAGAGGCGCAGCCTAACCATCTATGAAAACGTGCTTCTCAGCTGGTAGTAGCACACATCCTCAGTGTGTGTGAGCTGCTAGATTTGTTGTTGCTGTCGACAGAGCTTTGGGCGTGAATTGGGAATCTCGTGAACTGAGAAGAGATCCTGGCGTTGTGAGAATCAGGCCTTCTCAGAGGTCCCCCCCCCCAAAAAAAAAGCCCAGGCCACTTCCGGCTTTTGAGGCTCCTAGCCATGATTAAAGTGTGTGTGGACCCAGTCCTATCCAACTTTCCAACGCTAATGCAACTGTGGTGCCAACGGGGCATGCGCTGCATCCTGCAGTGGGGGTGGGCAGTCATGGAGGCCTCCTCAAGGTAAGAGAACATTTCCCCCTTAACTTGGGGCTGCATCGGTGTTGGAAAGTTGGATAGGATTGGGCCCTGTGTCACACTTTTGTCCAATAGGGATACATCATCATCATCATCATCATCATCATCATCATCATCATCATCATCATCATCATCATCATCATCATCAATAATTAACCAGTTTTTAAATTGAGGCTCTTTGAGCTTGTAGCCCAGGCCAAATAATGACCTTTGCCCCCCCCCCTTTTGATTGGACCTGGTGAAACCATAAGAAGAGCCCTGCTGGATCAGGCCCAAAGGCCTACTTGAGACAGCGTCTCGTCTCCCACAGTGGCCTACCAGATGCATTTATCTTTGAAAGAATTGTATCCTGCCTTCCCCTCCTGCAAGGCTGCTTACAGCATATTAAAAGAACGCAATAGAAGACAATCAACATAAATTCAGTATTAACAAAAAAGATAACTTCCAACGGCATACACCACCCCAGAAAACTGTATAACAGAGAGGAGGCAGCAGTACAGATGAACATAAACTGAAATCGCAAAGGAGGAATGCAGCCATAGCAATGAGCTCAGGCCACAGCGCCCTCTTCAGGTACCGAAATGAATAGGAATATGGAGCACCAGCCCCTCTGATTGGTAGGCAGTTAGAGAAGCCCCTGGATTGGCCAGCCGGGGTATAAATACTGGGAGCATGGCCTTCTTCTCTTACCTGGTCAGTAGAACCTTGTGTATGTGGCAGTTCAGGCTGTAGCTTCCATGGCTTCAAAGTTGTGGTCCTTTCTTTTTATTTACGAATTGTTCGCATTTTCCCCATGTAGGTTTGGAAGGACAGCTGAAAACCTCCCTCAGTTTTCCTGTTTCCTTCAGATGTATCTCAAAGCTGACCTGCAAAATTGCTCTCTTGAGAGCGAAACCCCTTTTTCTTTTGATGTTCTTTTAATCTTTGGATCCCGTGTTTGTTGCCATCATTGTGTGTTGTTTTTTTTGTTACAGAACCATTTGTACAACCTCCTGTTCCCTATCGCACAATTTATGTTCAGAAGGCAGCCTGGCGATTTATGTGTGTGCGATGGAGATCTTAAATTTGTGAGGTAGTGCTTCTCTTTGATACAACTCAACATGGCTTGCAGAAGGAAATGATTGTATGTTTTCTTAATAAGATGAAAGATATCCATATTTTTTTCCTTTTGCAATCTCTATATTTGTTTGTCTAAGACCTTATCTTTTATATTTTTGACTTCTTATACAAATACAACTATATTCCAGACAGCTGTTATATTCAAGGCTTCCTTGCTTTCCAGTGTATCTAGAATTGGCCTCTCTATGTCCTCAGCGGAGGTTGTTGTCTTAGGCAATAGATTGGTGGGGGAGCATCCATCTCTGCCCCTCCACCTCCTCCCACTACCTGCATTCATAAAGGGAAGAGGAAGTGTGGAGGAGAGGAAAGTGAGTCGCTGTATCGTACAGTTCTTGATTACTCGGTATTTCTTCTTCCTCTCCATTCTCCTCTTCCTTTTAATGGTCTCCTCGGCCTTAGTCTGACCCTTTAACCCAGTGCATTTAGCGCTGACTTGAGGTTTTTTTAACCATGCTCTTGAATGTTGTCTGAACCAAACTGGTCTGGAGTGCTGGATTCAATGGATTCAAAGGAAATCACTTGTCCTAAGAAATCACTGAGAAATCCCTCCATATGTGTTTTCACATAAGGATGGTCTCACTCCTATGATCACATTAAGAGATCACCCTTTGATACTCTGAGGCGGAGGCGTTGCTCAAGGAGGGCCAGGGTGTTTTTTTTTTTGCAATGCCCCAGGGTGACAACCGCGGTCTCCTCGCAAGGAGGAGCCATAACGGGATTTTTGTTCTCCGTGGCTGTGTTTTTGCAGCCGCAGAGCATAAACGTGCTGAAATCGGCACGGGTTTGGGGCCCTCCCGCCCACCCTGTGTCCTGGAAGACTTGAAATGAAGCCTTCCGGGAGCGCAGGGGGCGGGGCGATGATACAAAACGCATCATCGCCCCCACCCTCTTGGGATGATGATGTGGTGAGATCCCGATAGCGTGTGGGTTCTTTCTCAGAGAATCGTTATGAGTTCACAGTTCAAATTGTTCATTCGTTAATGTGCTCTGAGAGCGCCTAAAAAAATTCATTTGAATGCAAATATTAATTATAGAATGTGTGACTGCAACTCCCCGGTAACTTTTGGGAAATTTTGGAACAGCTTGTCAGTCCTCATATCCATTTGGCAGTCTGCCTGGTTTTTTATGGGGGGAAATGTAACCTGTCTGGGTTTGTTTCCCCCCAAACCTGCAGGACAAAATTATGCGTCATCACCTTGTCTTTTTATACAGGGTTTCCACCTGGATAATTTTGCTCAGGTCAAGCTCAGGTTGTTGGAAGCGCACCTTTTCAGAGCTCTTCAAAGTGACTGGTTTTAAATAGCTGCATTGTTGGGTTCGTTAATCTAGCTTGAGTTTAAGTGCATAAAAATTCTCTTTAAAATATCCTTCTTTATGGGAGGGTGGGGGGGAGGGGAGGAGGAAGGACCGTGGGTCCTTTACGTTTAGATTTTATATAGGCTTGGGAGCTGTCGTGGTCCTGTCCCTTGCCGATCACATTAGAGCAGTGGTTCCTAACCTGGGGGTTGCGACCCCCAAGGGGGTCACGAAGCGGTTTCTGGGGGTCACGGGATGTCGGCTAGATGGTCACCCCCACTGCAGAGAAAGAATTGTCTGATGCTCTCTTGGGGCTTGTTTGCTCACCTTGTGTTACTTTCTGCTTGCCTTTTAGCATCTCTCACCGCCCCGCCCTCCCCAAATGGGGCTGCTTATGAATACAACTTTTAAAAATGTCTTTTATTTTAAAAAGTGTGGTTTATTAAACAGTGTACAGTAAAAATGATCTAAAACTTTCATGGCCGGCAATTACATACAAAGATTGGGTTAGCACGGGATTAAAAGCCATGTTAAAAAATACAAAAATGTATTTATGTTAAAAAAAAACCACGTTAAAACAATGTTAAAAACGTTAAAAACCAGTTTAAAAGCACGAATACAGCTCACAACGTTTCGTTCACTTCGGTGTACCTTTTCAAGTGATAAAAGCAACCCAAGTTGCCAAGATGTTAAAACATCCCCTGGGGATTTATAGAGAAAGCTACCAACTAACTTTGTTCTCACTTAGGAACTCGGGAGCTGCAAATGACAGAAGAGAAAATATGCAAATCTGGATCATATTTCAAAGAGATGGGAGAACCCAATTATCATGTTGGGACAGCCAACATGCAGGTCATGCTAGTCGCCCTTTCAGCAGCGCCGCTTCTGCCGAGGCATCACTTCGCAGCTCAGCAGCTGAGAGGTGGTCTGCGAAGTGACGCCTCGGAAGAAGTGGCGCTGCTGGAAGGACAGCCCACATGGTCATTGGATTCTTCCTGCACCACCTTTTCAGCAGTGTCACTTCGCACACCACCTCTCAGCTGCCGAGCTGTGAAGTGACGCCTCGGCAGAAGTGGCGCTGCTGAAAGGGTGGCGCTGGTAGAGTCCAATGATCACGTGGGCCGGATAAAGAGCTGATGCTTGACACCCCTGCCGTAGACTTATGTGCTTTTTCAGGAGCAAAGGTTGAAAGGGTTTTAAGTGGAACATACAAAGTCACTCGAGAAGAGAGGGAGAGAGAATGTCACCTCTCTTTTTCTTCCAGCAGCGCTGAGTTTTCAAGTGCTATAAACGTCCTTAGAGAGGGGTATGTGTGGTGAAACTAACTCAGATGGGCACCCAGAGCTTTCCCCTTTAACGTTCGCTCTGCCCTGTCAGCCAGAAGGGTAAGAGATTCGGCTGACATCCCAGTGAATGGAAAAAGCCAGAAGAATGTGGAATAATTAAAACAATTAGTGCTGGCTGACCTGAATGGATAAAAACAAGTGTGAATGTGAGTCAGGCGATGGAAAGGAATCTAATCATGTAGGGGGTGGGGAGGCCCCGTTTCGATGTAACCCCGGGGCTTTTGTATGTCCCTTGGGACTTTAAGTTTCCCTTATCTAAAAAGAAAAAGGGCCACGTTCTAGCATCTATGGTGACCGAGATTGTGACCGTGTTGAAGAGCACCTTAGTACAGGGGGCTTCCAAAGTCTTCTGATTCTTTGTTCTCGAGAGTTCAGAGAGGACGTTGGCGACAGCTGCTGACTTGCACCCACAGATTCGCTCAGATTTGCCCAGTGCTGAAAGATCTCAGTGGCTCCCGGTTTGTTTCTAGGGACAGTTCAAGGTGCTGGATTTCAACTTGAATTGGGGCAGAGGCGTCATTATGGGGGGGGCGTTGGGCCCGAAGCGGCGGGTCACAAAGCGGCAGGGGGTGTACTCGCCACCGGATCCTTCGCCCCCTCCTCCACTTGTTCCTCTTTGTGCAGCCGTCCTCGGCCGCACGTTTGGCCCTCTCACCCACCTGGGCGCTGTTTGGCTCCAAAAAGGGGCTGAAAAGTGCCAGGGGCGGGTTGTTTCCGCACCGTGGCGCTGCGCGAAAATGACATCACGCCCCCAGGGGCGGGGCGTGTGGCGTCCCATGGGGGGCGTATGGCGTCACAAGGGGGTTTCCGCCCTAGAGAAGTCCACCAGTACTCATCCTTGCATTGAGGGCTTTAGGAAGTAGGTGAAGGCAGCGCTGTTTGGTGAGCATCTAGCTGTGGCTGGCAAATTGAGATTGTTTGTCAGGGTATTGAATTGTCTGGTGGTTGGAGAAGGATTGCTACTGCTTTCTATTTATTGTAGGCATGAAGGGTTTGTTAGATTGTCTTCTGCTTAGAACTATAACCAAAACAGGGGGCGGGGGCGCGGGAACTTTAAATGTCTTCCACTAAAATTGAGTGGAGGGAGAGTTAGAACAGACAAAATAAAATATTTCTTTACCCAGCATGTAATTCATCTGTGGAACTCCTTGCCACAGGATTTGGTGATGGCACCTGGCCTAGATGCCTTTAAAAGGGGTTTGGACAGATTCATGGAGGAAAAGACCATCACAGGTTACAAGCCATAAGCAACCTCCTGGTTTTGGAAGTGGGTTTTCTCTGTGCCAGGTGCAAGGGAGTGTCAACGGGAAACAGGTTATCTTGTTGTCTTGTGCTCCCTGAGGCATCTGGTGGGGCCACTGTGTGATACAGGAAGCAGGACTAGATGGGCTTTTGGCCTGATCCAGCAGGGCTCTTCTTATGTTCTTATGTCTTCATTAGAGTGTTTTTCTTATTCTGCCACTTATTCCTACTTTGACATTGAAACTGATGATACTTCATTTAATGATCCACTCATTTCATCCCCAAACTCTTGAAGTGGGTTGCTATAATTCTAAACAAGTGTATAAAAATTGAAAAAAAAGGGATTAAAGTTATTGTAAATACCTATAAAAACGTATATTAGAGTGCAAGTCTGTGCATGTTTACTCAGAAGTAAATTCCCATGGGTTCAGTAGGCTTTACTCCCAGGTAAATTTGTGTGCAACCTTAATGTAACGTGTCACTCAGGCAGCTGATGGGAACGATAGCGATCAAGAGGCATGCCCCAACTCTTATGCCCCAGGCTAATTTCTCAGGTTGCCTCCTGCTCAACCGGATACTTCTTGCCATCCTTGAAAAAAGTTTCAAAAGTTGTCTCCTTTGAAAAAAGTCTCACATCAGTGCTCCTGGGGTAAGAAATCCCAGAGCTCCAGTCCACTCGACTCCCCCTCAACAACATCCCTAGTTTGGAATACGTGCACCAGGCCTTTCAAATGCAGTTCTTGAGTAAGACGATGGAATGTTTCTAGGACAAGATTCCAAACATCAACCAGTTTGAGATCAAGCTTATAACATCGCTTGTTGGCCTCAGGTGCACTCGTTCGTTCGTTCCTTTTCCTCTCTCTCTCTCTTTTTTGGCCACTATTTCCTTTTGGGAGAAAAGGAAGATTGAAGAACAAAGAGGAGAGGACTTGCTTGGGGCACTTCTTAGAAACATAAGCAGTCGCACCGAGGAGATGACATTGTTTTTTTCTGGTTTTGAAAGGGAAGATTTATCAGGGCTTCTTTCCTCTCTCCCCTTTACCTAAACACAGTTGCCAGTCACCGACTTATAAGAGAACTTTCTGGGAGATTAAATAGCTGTGCAAAGGCAGCTACAGGGAATCTTTTTGTATGTGTATAACAGATCAAAGCGATCCGTTTCAAGAGTACAGGCAAGTGTGCATTTTGCTAAGGCAGCAGTTGAAGACTTAAATCACATCTTAAAAAAAAAAAAAAGGTTGTAAAAGCAACAGTCCTGATCTGGTGGCTGGTATAAACAAATCTTTATTGTACATTTCCTGTCTGTCATTGAAAATCAGGGGAAGGCAATTATGCTTGGGTTATTTGTAATTTATTGCATCTGTCCTCTCGGTTAATTGCCGTCTTATGAACTGAGGCTCGGAGGAACATCCTCCGCAGAAGGCACAGGAAGTTCTGTGCGGCCACCCAGCGATTCCTGCATGGGGCTGAGTCAGTCCATGGAACAATGGCTCTGTTTAGCAACAAACGTTGAAAAGGCACAAAATGTGTATTTTTAGGTTTTAATTTGAGTTCCGCTTTGTTTCACCGAGTGTAAATTCCCGTTCCGCTGTCCCACATCTGCGTTTAGTGCCGTACTTTTGTGTGGAGGAGAGTTGGGGGTGGGGGGAACAGAAGAAAAGGATATTATGATATGCCCAGATTGGTTTACTTCTTGTGTGTGTGTGTGTGTGTGTGTGTGTGTGTGTGTGTGTGTGTGTGTGTGTGTGTGTGTGTGTGTGTGTGTTCTTTCTAACAAGGAGAAGATGTGGTTGGCACCACCTATCCAGTCTGTTTCTGCACTGATCCACATGCTTTTGTGCAGTCCGTACCTGGCAGTATCTCTTTCTGGGTTTCAGAGGGGAACTTTCCCAGCCCTAACTGGAAGGCCTACTGCAGAATTGCCTTGCTGTACCCAGTGGCACCGCTAGGGCGTGGGGGGGTCGTGGGGGGTGACGTGCCGGGAGGGTGATGCTCTCGAGGTCCGCTTGGCGAGCTGCGTCTTCTTCAGTGGCTTCTAACTAGGCCGGGCAAGGCTGAAAGCGGTGCATGCGTGTTCACGTCTTTGTTCGGCCCTTCAATCGCGTCTTCGTTCAGCCCTTCTGAGGGCAAGGCTTCAAGTGGCGTTGTGTGCATGCGCCGTTTCCAGCCTTGCCCGGCCTAGTTAGAAGCGGCCGAGCTGCCAAAGAAGACGCAGCACGCGAACGGACCTTGGCCGCGTCACCCTCTCCCAGCGCGTCATCCCCTCCTGGCGTGAGTGGTGAGAACCAGGGGGTGACGCAGGGGTGAGGGGTGACCCAGCAGGGGTGTGTGGGGGTGATGTGCCGCGCCGGCCAACTTCCCACCTAGTGTGACGCGCTGGCTGCACCAGTGGTAGAGCTCTTGCATACAGAAAGTCCCAGGTTCAATCCCTGCACCTCTAGGTGGCCCTGCGAACGCCACGCCCCCTCCCCCCCCCCCGTCTAAAATCTGCAGCCAGTCAGTGAAGGATACTGAGCTAGAACGCAGCTTCCTAGGCAGGGCTGCCAATTCTGACCAAAGCCATTCCTGCATATTTTCTGCCCCCCCCCCCCCCCGATGTGACGCCATGTTGGAAATTCCTGGAGGCCCTGTGAAAAACCTTCCGGATAGCTTTCAGGAGTCACCTGGAGGTGTGGATGCTGGAGGTGGTTTCAGGCCACCTGGAGGGTTGGCGACTCTATTCCTACGGTCAGATCAAAGTTCGTCTCAGCTGGCAGTTACTCTCTAGCAGCAGCTGGCCAGATGCCCTCTGTGCACTTGCAAGCCGTGCAAGAAGCAGGAACACTGTGTGCCCTTGTGTTGGTCTGCAGCGCTCTCTCAACCAGACCTATTCTTCCTCTGTGCACTGAGCTTCCATATCACTCTTGTTGCTAATGCCTGTTGGTGGGTCTAACTTGTGTGTGTGTGTGTGTGTGTGTGTGTGTGTGTGTGTGTGTGTGTGTAATTTGCTTTTTGGAGCCGCGGTGGCTTAGTGGTTAAGACGCTGAACTGCGGACCGGGAGGTAGGCAGGACAGCAGCTCGAGACCCAAGTGCCGCACGGCGCTGTGAGCTCCGTTCCGTGCGCCTTGGCGTTGAGTCATGCCAGCCACATGACCACGGAAGCGTCTTTGGACATTGCTGGCTTTTTGGCTTTGAAACAGAGATGAGCAGCGCCCCTAGAGTCGGACACTAGGCTAGTGGTCTGAGATCACAAGATTTGTAGACCTAGCGGGGCATTGCCTGAATTGCCCCTCAAATGCCCTGCATTGCCCCTCAAACATTCACTTGAGGGCCCACTTCCTCCTTTTCTCTGTTGGCAAGTCTAGCGATAAGCAAGAGCACTGAGGGGCCTCCCTTGGCAGATGTGACGTCTTCCTCTTAATCACTTTGCCCTTTCGGTTGCGTTCCAGATGTGCGCGCGTGAGATCCTCACGATGTTATCAGAAGACTTTGCTTAATCAGAAAGTAACCCAAGTATTTAACGTAACGAGAGTTGAGTTGAACTGCCCATTTCAACACCGAGATGGATCAAATGGGAAATGCCTGTTGTTGGAGATTTATTTTAGAAAAGTCGTTTTCTAGCAATTGGAGACCTGCTGTTGTTTATCTGTCCTGCCCTGGACCTTTCTGTCTAATCCCACTGTAATGTTGTCTTACTGACATCTGATTGGCCTTTCCGTCCGATGGCATGTTTGCCTAGAAAGGAAATAATTAAATTTCAATCTCTCGCGGGCTCTCAAAACATCATCCCTGCTTTTCAAAAGAAAAAACAACATACTGATGGCACAATCCTCTTGTGCCTCTGTGCTGGCGGAGAGCGCGCTGTGCAGACGGTTTGCAGACTGTCGCAAAACGGCTGAAAAGCAGTTTGACGGTGCGACAGAAAGCAGTGGAACATGAGCCGATGACGGGAAGTGCTTCACAGAGCCGCAGGAAGGGGACGGAACAGGATGTGGAAGTATCTGAATATTGAATGACTAACGCAGGACCCGAATTTCTTTATCAGTATGCCCAATTCCAAAAACGTAAGATGCCATATTATTGCACTTGAATATAGCCTGTTTTCAAGGCAGGCAGAGTTGAATTCCAACTGCATTCTACAATCATATTTGGTGGTGGTGACCTGCATGATCTCAAAACAATTTAGATGGTTATTGATTTAGAAATTTACAAAGCACGCTTCTGTTTTTTTGAAAGCACCTAAAGTGTTTTTTTTTTAAAAAAATGGCAAAATTACTCAATTTAAACCCGCAGAAGCAAAATAAAACAAATGAACACAGAACGGGTAAGAATCGCAGCAACTAATGCCCCCTGAGCCCTTGCAGGAGGCTTTCAAAGAGTGGTCTTTGCACATCTCCTGGAGACAGCAATCGAGGCAATCGGGTCTCATAGAGATGGGACCTTCTACAAGTGGATAACAGAGAAGGCTTCATCCCAGGTCCCCACCAATTGCACCTTGACTGGTGCAGGAACCCAGACCAGGGCCTCCCCAGATGACCTCAAATGGGGGGAAGATTTCGTATCCGATACCATCAAAAACTGGTGTAGCATCATGCTTAGCGGGCTGGAACACCTCCCTTATGAGGAAAGGCTACAGCGTTTGGGGCTCTTCAGTCTAGAAAAAAGGCACCTGGGGGGGCATGATTGAGACGTATACAGTTATATATGGAATGGAGAGAGTGGATAGAGGGAAGTTCTTTTCCCTCTCGCACAACACCAGAACCTGGGGACATTCACCAAAATTGACTGATGGGAGAGTAGAAGAGTCAGAACAGACAAAAGGAAATATTTCTTTACCCAGTGCTTAATTAATCTGTGGAACTCTCTGCCACTGGATGTGGTGATGGCACCTGGCCTGGATGCTTTTAAAAGTGGATTGGACAGATGTATGGAAGAAAAGTCCATCACAAGTTACAAGCCATGATGGGGATAAGCGACCTCCTGGTTTTAGTAATAGGCTATCTCTTAATGCCAGATGCAAGGGAGTGGTGACAAGATACAGGTCTCTTGTTGTCTTGTGTGCTCCCTGAGGCATCTGGTTGGGCCACTGAGAGATACAGGAAGCTGGACTAGATGGGCTCTTGGCCTGATCCAGTAGGGGGTTTCTTATGTTCCTATCATGGCTAGGCGAATGAGTTGCAAATCAGGAGTTCCTTAGTCTGAATCACATCCCTGCCATCCATTTACGAGGCAGGCTCGGACAAACTGCTTCCTCTCCGCCTCAGACTTCCACAATTGCAATATGGGGGTAATAATACTTAACTTACAGGGTTTTTTTCCCCCCAGGTCTCCAACAAAATAAGACATGAAAGGAGCTTTGTACACTTGAACCTGCTATACAGATATTAAGTATGATTATCTATA
This sequence comes from Plestiodon gilberti rubricaudatus, assembly GCA_026170595.1. NCBI lineage: Eukaryota > Metazoa > Chordata > Lepidosauria > Squamata > Scincidae > Plestiodon > Plestiodon gilberti. Next base: position 22,713,547 of record JANXHW010000013.1, read on the forward strand.
TGGAATCTCCAATTATCTGGGCAGATGGATGCGGCAACATTCCCTTCTTCAGAGCAAAATGATGCATATCCTGAAAATGTACTTGTGGTTTTTCGATAGGGCTCCTCACCAGCTGTTTCCCCTGCCTTTCATTTCACCTTCTGATTTTTATTTTTTCTAAATCCGTGGTATCTCGGAGATTAATGTTGTGATGGAAATGTTGATTGTTTGCCAATAGCCTGTGACTTTTGTCTATGCGTAGATCAGGTTTCTCTCTGTTGTCCGTGTGGGGCGATGGGGGAAACGCTATACCTAAAAGACAAAGGCACCCGTATTAGAATTCATTTCTAAAAAGGGGTGGAGCGTTCTACCCTGAAAAGCGATTGATAGTTGTTTTCTTTGAGTCTTATCTGGTCATAACATAAGAACATAAGAACATAAGAAGAGCCCTGCTGGATCAGGCCAAAAGCCCATCTAGTCCAGCTTCCTGTGTCACACAGTGGCCCCACCAGATGCCTCAGGGAGCACACGAGACAACAAGATACCTGTGTCCAGTCGCCACTCCCTTGCACCTGGCACAGAGAAAACCCACTTCTAGAAAAACCAGGAGGTTGCTTATGGCTTGTAACCTGTGATGGTCTTTTCCTCCATGAATTTGTCCAAACCCCTTTTAAAGGCATCTAGACCAGGTGCCATCACCACATCCTGTGGCAAGGAGTTCCACAGATGAATCACACGCTGGGTAAAGAAATATTTTCTTTTGTCTGTTCTAACTCTCCCTCCACTCAATTTTAGTGCGTGTCCCCTGGTTCTGGTGTTGTGCGAGAGGGAGAAGAATTTCCCTCTATCCACTCTCTCCATCTCATGCATAATTTTATAAGTCTCAATCATGTCCCCCCTCAGGCGCCTTTTTTCTAGGCTGAAAAGCCCCAGACGCTGTAGCCTTTCCTCGTAAGGGAGGTGCTCCAGCCCACAAATCATTCTGGTCGCTCTTTTCTGCACCTTTTCCAATTCAACTATATCCTTTTTGAGGTATGGTGACCAGAACTGGACACAATACTCCAGATGTGGCCTTACCATCGATTTGTACAAAGGCATAATGATATTGGCCGTTTTATTCTCAATCCCCTTTTTAATGATCCCGAGCATGGAATTGGCCTTCTTCACAGCCGCCGCACACTGGGTCGACACTTTCATCGACCTGTCCACCAGCACCCCAAGATCTCTCTCTTCATCCGTCACAGACAACTCAGAACCCATTAGCGTATATGTGAAATTTTGGTTTCTTGCCCCAATGTGCATCACTTTGCACTTACTTACATTGAAGCGCATCTGCCATTTTGCTGCCCATTCTCCCAGTTTGGAGAGATCCTTCTGGAGCTCTTCACAATCCCTGCTGGTCTTCACCACCCGGAAAAGTTTAGTGTCATCTGCAAACTTGGCCACCTCACTGCCTATCCCCAACTCCAGGTCATTTATGAATAAGTTGAAAAGCACCGGTCCCAAGACCGATCCTTGGGGCACACCGCTTTTCACCTCTCGCCATTGTGAAAATTGCCCATTGACTCCCACTCGCTGTTTCCTGGTCTTCAACCAGTTCCTAATCCACAAGAGGACCTGCCCTCTTATTCCCTGACTGTGGAGTTTTCTCAGGAGCCTTTCATGAGGGACCGTGTCAAACGCCTTCTGAAAATCCAGATATATAATATCCACGGGTTCGCTCGCATCCACATGCCTGTTGACCTTTTCAAAAAATTCTAACAGGTTTGTGAGGCAAGACTTCCCCTTGCAGAAGCCATGCTGACTCTCCCTCAGCAGAGCTTGTTCTTCTATGTATTTTAAGATTTTATCCTTAATGAGACTTTCCACCATCTTCCCTGGAACAGATGTTAGGCTGACCGGCCTGTAGTTTCCCGGGTCCCCCCTCCTTCCTTTTTTAAAGATTGGCGTGACATTAGCTATCCTCCAATCCTCTGGCACAGTGGCCGTTTTCTAACTAAGTCTAACTGGTCTCTGCTAACTAAGGGTCTAACTACATTGTGTGTGTGTGTGTGTGTGTGTGTGTGTGTGTGTGTGTGTGTGTGTACGTACATTCACGTCATCGGAAGAGACGCAGAGACGCAAGCAAAGAAGTACTGGACTCAGATTCATAAACAGATTGAGTTGATTTTAAAGATTAAGGTTCAAATGAAACCTGAAACATTTTTGTTGGGTATGTGGGAGGATCATGTAGGCGAAAAATTTCAAACTTTGTTTTTATATATGATAGCTGCGGCAAGAATTTTATATGCACAATATTGGAAGAATTCGGAGATACCTTCGCTGGAAGATTGGTGGCTGAAAGTTTTGGACTATGCTGAAATGGATAAACTTACAATTTTAATTAAGGAAAAGTCAGTTAACTTTTTCGTGAATAATTGGAAACCATTTATTGACTTTTTAAGAGAGAGAGGAATGATGTGATGATATGCGGATTTAATGAATAGAATGTGGGTGTTGTTTTATTTATTTATTTATTTTTTACATTTTTATACCGCCCTTCCTCCAAGGAGCTCAGAGTGTTGTACATATTTCCTCCCCTCCTTTCTGTCCTCACAACAACCCTGTGAGGTAGGTGGGGCTGAGAGATAGTGACTGGCCCAAGGTCACCCAGGAAGCTTCGTGGCTGAGCGGGGATTTGAACCTGGATCTTCCAGGTCTAAGTCCGACTTTTTTGGCTTAGTTGGAAATTATATGTAGAAAATAGTGAACAGTATGCTAGTAGGATGTATTGCTTCGCGCTTGCTATAACTTTATGAAATATGTATTGTTTTTATGTTTTAATATATCAATAAAATATAAATATATATGAAAAAAAAGGAAGAGACGCAGAGTCCCTTTCACGTGTGTGCCTTGTGGAGAGGCTTTCAATGTTCTGACCATGAATCCCCTAAAGGAAGAGATCCCTTTCTTCTCTTATGATCTCTAAAACGGCTAAGCCTTGCACTTTTGACGTGCTCCTTTCTATGGCATAATCCCCGCCGCATGTTGTCGTACTCCAGAAAGCATTTACTGCTCTTAAGAACCTGCTTGGACCTCCCGAGCTCGTCGTTTACATGATGTTTTCTCCGGATTACCTGGACCCTTGTCCAACCTGACCTTGTAATTTTCCCACAGTTGGAAATGTAACGCAGAGTGACGAAGATAATGTTGTTTACACAGCCTTTAAGTGGAGTGACATTATACTCAAGCAAGTGTCACATCACCCAAAGTGAAGGAAGACTTAATTACCATAATCCTGTGAATACTAAAATTCCTTAGCCATGTGTAGCATAATAATGTAATGTTCTGCATGTTAGGTTTAATAACCTGAAGAAAGAGAACACACTGGCACCTGTTTTTCTTTCTTGCTTTTTTTTTTTTGTCCCCACTTCAAAGTGAGAATAGATTTCAGGACAGAGCAAAACACATCACGTTCATAAAAACCAAAATCTGTTTGTTTCTATCTTGGGGGAGGGGGGGCAGCTCGATGGTGGGGGCCCTGCTTTGCATGTGGAAGATTCCAGGTTTGCCCCCTGGCAGTATCTCTAGTTCCTGTTGGGAAAGACCCCATTTCTGAAACCACAAGGGGTTTCAACGCTGCCAGTCAGTGTTGGCAGTTCTGAGCTAGATGGACCACTGGACTCAGTAAGAGGCAACCTCGTGCTCTGGGGTGGAATTCAGGATGGGCCCAGGTAGTTTCATATAAGCTCTTTCTGCTTTTCTGCCAGACAGCCGAATAGGTTGTTTCCAGGGCCCTCTGGACAAAGAAGATGATAAGCGTCTAGTTGCTAGCTTGCTTGGTTGATTGAAAACCAAGCAGGGTAAAGGTGTGTGCGTGTGCGTGTGCGTGTGCGTGTGCGTGTGCTTGTGCTTGTGGAGAGGATGGCGAGCCCACACATGGGCGTGTGTCCCAGCTTAAAAGAAACTCCCCGGCCCAGCACAACCTTGCACTGCTCTGGTCATGAATTGTTGTCCTTTAGTGTTCAAATAATCTACCTTAGTACGAACTGGTGCATCTGATTTGTGTGTTTAAATGAAGCAGACCTGAGCTAATGACTGAATGGGAGGGAAAAGCTCTTCCAGAACACCCCTGCATGCTCATCGCAGAGGAGATGTCTTTTTTTTTTTAAGCGCCCAATCCCTTTTAATCACACTTTTGTCCTCAAAGTGTGATACTGTGGAAGTACAGCTAGAGAAACCAGGATTCTGGAAGGTGGCTACGAACATCTGGCTACGAAGATGGCATCCTCTGAAATGGTCTGGATTCTTGGCATGGCCTCTTGGCAAGGGAGGAGGTTGCACCTCACAAGGACTGGGAGACGTGTGTTTTGTAAGGAGCCTTGCAAATCTCATCAAGGCGGCTTTAGACTAAAGAGAACGAGGAAGACGAAGATGCAGACTCACGTTTAATGACAGGTGTCAAAGACAAGAACTCAGCAGATAAAGGCAGAAGCAGCTTGCGGAAGGGTTGATCAGACTCTCTGATCTCACCAGGGAAGCTGGTAGGACGCGATCCCTGTCGTCTCCATTGTCTTTATACCAACGCGAAGTATGGGAAATAAACCGAAAGAGCTTGACATGCTACTACAGTAAGGTAGACATGATCTGCTCGGTGTCACGGCTGAGACCCATGAGTGGGATCTGGTGTTTGAAGGCAGGGCCGGCCCCTCCATGAAGCCAGCTGAAGTGGTTGCCTCAGGCAGCGGATTGGTTGGGGGTGCCCATCTCTGCCCGCCTACTTGCCTCCACTGCTCCTCCTTCTCCTTCCACTCCTTGGGTTGGAAAAGGACATTGGCGAGTGGGAGGAGCAGAGGGTGGCACATGACCGGGTAAAGGGGGGGGGAGCATTTGTCACATCACCTCAGGCAGTAGGACATCTTGGGCCAGCCCTGTTTGAAGGATATACAGGTGGACCCCCGTATCCGCTGGGGATATGTTCCAGGCCCTTCCGTGGATACTTGAAACCGTGGATAAGAGCGAACACCCCCTCCATGGTTTCCTGAGGGCCCCCCACCCTACCTCCCCTGCAGGCAGGCATGCGTGCCCCCCCAGCTCTTATTTTTCTTTCAGCAAGCTTTCTTTCTTCCTTAAAACAGAGAAGCAGCCTCCATTGCAGGCAAGTAGAACGAGACTAAGTCCTAGAGAGGCTCTGCAAGGTTTCTGTTAACCTTGCAGAGCCTCTCTAGGACTTAGTCTCGTTCTACTTGCCTGCAATAAGCAGCCAGAGGCTGCTTCTCCTGTTTCTTTAAGGAAGAAACGAAGCTTACTGGGGAAAAAGTAAAAGCCTGGGGGGGGGGGTCCCCACGATCCGTGGATAACTGAAACCGTGGATACCGCATCCGTGGATATGGGGGCCCACCTGTAATGGGTTCAAAAGTCATAGACCCAGCAGAACAGGAGGGGGAGTTGTGTGTCAAGTGTAAAATATATATATATATATATATATATATATATATATATATATATATATATATATATATATATATATATATATATATTACACACACCGGCACATAATTCAGTGATCTGAGCATGTTTACTGATCCTAGTTGTAAGTGTCTGGTTAAGAATAAAATGGGGTGGGGGGATAAGAGAAAAACCACTGGTGATGCAGAAGTTGTGGGTGTTGCTTTCCTAAAACAGAGTACAAGCTTTCCAAGAGGCACACGCCTCGGGTGTGAATCGAGAACTGCAGCTATCCTGACGTCTGCGGGAAGTCTAACTCGGCTAAGAATCGGATGTACAAGAAATTCTTGCCTTGCCTTGCTGATAACTTAATCTTTCAGAAGGTTTTGAAGAAGCAAAGGAGTCACCTATCCTGGACTTACTCCTTATCGACAGGGAAGAATTGGCTGAGCAAGAGAAAATGGCAGGGACTTTGGGCAAAAGCGACCATTTCACCTTGGTATTCTTGATACCAAAGGAAAGGAAAGCTAAGGGTAGCCAGATGTGTATCCTGGATTCCAGGAAAGTGGTTTTGAATGGATCCAGAGGGAAATTGAGCTTTATTCCATGGCTAGAACTTCTAAAGGAGAAAACAGTCCGCGGAGGGATGGAATATTTTCAAAGTGCGATACGATCGCAAATGGTTCCCATGAGAAGAAAAGTTAGGGGACCTCTACGGAAATTGGGGTGGCAGCACAAAGCCTTTTTTTTTTTTTTAAGTTACAAACAAGAGGATCGTGTCCAAGAAGTGGAAGGAGGGATAGTTAATAAAGGAATAGTGCATAACACATCGCCTGCACCTGCCATGATCATGACAGGAAGGCGAAAGCTCGGAAGATGCCAAAAGCAACAGAAAAGGGGATTCTTTGGCTATATCCAAAACAAGAGGATGATCAAAGAAGTGACAGGCCTGATGAGTGCGGAAGAAGGTGAATTGGGAACAGATGATGGAGAGGATGCAGAGGGGGCTCAGTTCTTACTTTGCACCTGTCTTCTCCCACGAGGGAGTCGTGGTACAACCTAACAACAGTTGCACTAGGAAAGAAGAGGGGGGCATCAGACCCTCGAAAGAGATGAGGAAGCAGCTAGTTACTTCAAGCACATTTAGGTCTCCTAGCCCAGGTGAACTACACCGCTGGGTATTGAAGGAGCTTGAGGAGACAGCAGCTCCGAGAATTCCTGGAGAACAGGTGAGGTGCCAGAAGACTGGGGATGAGCAAAAGTTTTCCCTGTCTTTTTTTTTTTTTTTAAAGAAAGAGAATCTAGATAAAAATACAGGTAGTCTTGTGGATGAAATGTGGGCTTACATAGAACTACTGTTAGGTGGGTCGAACCTCTGTTCCCAGTGAATGCTCTTAAATGGCTCCACAGCAACCTTGAGGAGAGGTGTTTAGTTCCACAAGACTCCTCTTGGACCGTGTGCTATAGTACAGGTGTCCCCCGTTTAATGACGGATCACTTAACGACGATCTGGATCTGGATAGATGACGGAGGTCCCCAGTAAAAAAGAGCAAAGGATTTAAAAAGACTCATCTTTTTAAATCCCCAGCTCTTCAGCTGTTTGGCTTTCGAGAAGGTCTTTGAAGTTCAGCGCTGTGCTTAAAGCCCCAGTGCTGAACTTCAAATCCCTTCTCTAAAGCCAAACAGCTATTGCACAAGATAAGAGCTTGGATGTTTAACGCTGGGGCTTTAAGCACAGTGCTAAACGTCAAAGCACAGCAAGAGCCACTTAATGACGGCTTCACTTTTTGACGGGGATTTCAGAACGTATCCCTGTTGTTAAGCGGGGGGCACCTGTATTATAAAGGACCTGGACAAAAGGATAGAGGGGATGCTGATCAAATCTGCAGATGACTTGAAGCTGGAGGGGGAATAATTAGCACCCTGGAAGACCACGTCTGGATTGAAAACAATCTTGTTAGTCATTTATTGGGCCCGTACCAACAAGTGGAAGTTCAGCAGTGGCCACGTGTCAAGTCCTGCATTTGGGTACAGAAAACCAGAGACGCAAGTGCAGGATGGAGGAGACCTGGCTTGGAAGCAACATGTGTGAAAGCATCTATAGGTGTCTTAGAGGACCACAAGCTGAAGAGAAGCCGGCTGTGTAGGTGGGTGGGAGGCATTTGCAAAATCCTGGAGAGCTTCTCTCAGCCAAGGTACACAATACCTAGACAGGCTGATGTACTGATGATGATAGTGATGACCCACTAGAAGCCGTCTTCATAATCTGGAGTAAGGAACATTGGAATCTGCCAAATCAAACCATTGCAGTGGCTCTTCAGGTGGGGTTTTTCTTCTGCTCTACCTGGAGATGCCAAGGGATTGAACCCAGAGCCACTTCCCCTGACTCCAGAGACGTTACTGTAGCATGGCCCACGGGGCTGAGCGCCCCAGGGTGACGCGCGCAGAAGGGTGATGCCCTTTTCCCTCAGGAACGGTCTGCGCATGCGCTAAACACATTATAAATAACGTTCGCGCAGCGGGCCTTCCTCAGAAGGCCCAGGACAGCCGGCCGGGGAAGACGTCCCCGAACCGGCTGCAACGATTGAGGGGGCGCCCCCCAAGTCGCGGCCCGGCCATAGGCCGTGCTGAAGATTAGTAAAGGGGGTGTGTCCGGGGGGAGGGGTCACTAGGGTGACGAGCGTGCCCCGCCCTGGGGCAGTGCGCGCCCTAGTGACGTCTCTGCCTGACTCTCTGTTTACAGTGGATTGAGTCCATACCCCTTGTTCCTGGACTGCCCATTGCCACAAGAAGTCTTGCACTCTAATTTCCCAGCATGCATCTGTCCATCCAGCATGCTTCTGAGATTGGTCGCTCCCTGCCTAGGAGGTGAAGCGGAATAGAACTCTGTCATCGCCCATCTGTGCGCATCGTTGTGTGGGGAAATGGCAAATGGAGGTGGAAATAGCTGAAGAGATGAGGAGGTTCTCCTCAAAACGTCTCCAGGCGTCCTGAATTCTCTCTGTTTCCATTCACGTGAATTCACCTGGAAGTCAGAAATGGGCAGGTCGGCTCCAAGGAGAGGTCAAACCAAATCGAAGCCGAGCTGCGTGAGTGAGCTCCCACGCTGTGCGTTTGAGTCGCTTCCCTTGCGTACGTTGGTGCAGTGCGTGCATCTCAAAGGAAAGAAGCGGGGCTCCCCCTTGCTCCCCTTAAGCTTCCCATTCCTTTTTGTGTGTGTGGCTGCCATTTTTTTTTTGGTTTTTTTTTTAGTATGCACTCCTGATCGACGGCTCACTGTGCTCAGATTAGTTTTCACTGCTTCATGCTGACTACATTTCCCTTTGAAATAAGGGCACTGGAGCTCTAACCTTGACTCGGCGGTAATGCAGAAATTCGGCTGTAAAGTCACTGAGCTGGTGCTTGGAGGAGCGAGGCGCACCTGTGAGCACAGGCTGTTGGACTCAATTCCCAGCCCCTAGAGTGTTAAGGCTGCAGCTGCCGGGCTGCGAAGCAGTTGGAAGTGTTTCGCAGTTCCCTCTCGTCGACTCCCCCGAGACACACTAAAGGGTTTTAACTTTCTTTGGATGTATAATTTTTGTTGATTAACAGGAGTTCAGGGAAAGAGGCCTTTTGTAAAACCGATGACAGGGAGGAGCGCTGCCTAGGGCAGGAGCTGTCGAACAGCCGTCTTTGTGGTGACGCTCAGCGCAAATATCGCCACCGAACCAACATGCTCTGTTTCTCCCGTCCCCACAATTCCTTGGGGCGGTGGCCTTTGAAAAAATAAAGCAGCACAGCTGATTTTCCCGGGTGGGGGGAGGGGGAAGAGAAGACTCTCAAGTTCTATCTTGTATTTTGCTTTCTGTAATTCTGGTACACTTGTACATTATTGCATCAACTGAATTTCCTCCGTCTTTTTTTCCCCCCGTAAAGAAGAAGAGAGCTGTGCTGAAGACGTTGTGAAAATACTTTTAGGTTGCTTCTCACAAATGCTTTGCTGCAAAGTTGGGTTCCCGTTGTCAGATCCCCGATCAAAAATATCCTGATGATTGAGCTCTTTTGAGCTCCAACGTCTGTCGTGAAACCTGAACAGTGATGGTGTTGCTTTCATTTTCTCTCTCAAAAAAGGCCGCTAATGTCGACAAATACATAAGGCCGTGAAATACAAACAGCGAAAACCAACCCCAAGTTATATTAAAATGTGTATGTTAAAACACATCTAACAGTTCAGTGTGTACTCGGAAAGTAAGTTGCATTGTGTCCAAAGTGAGTCAGTGCTAATTAAATGCAACCTAAGGATGGTTGATGGGAAATTCTGACCAAGAAATTTGGTTGGTCTGTCTGTCTGAAAACAGTGCTTTACTCTGCCCCAGCTATAACGCTAGTTTTAGAACATTTAGCACAATGAAGGGAAAGTCACTGAAATTGAAGGGCGTTTAAATCAAATCTGTGAATAGCTCTGTGTGTGTGTGTGTGTGTGTGTGTGTGTGTGTGTGTGTGTGTGTGTGTGTGTGTGTGTGTGTGTGTCTGTCGCCCAGGAGTGTGCAATGAAACCATTTTGAAGCATTTAAACTATTGACTGAATTTGGTATTTTGTGCAAACTTTAAAAAAAGTCCCACAATGACCCCCCCCCCAAGAGCCAATTCAAAAAGAGAGAGCAACTGTTTTATTTGTTATAAGAAAGCGATGGGTGGGTTTCGTGTCAACACGAATCGATGAATCTTCATATTAAAACAACAAAGCCGGTTCCATCGAAAATTCCTGCGACTGCAAAGCTAATTAGTGAAATTAAGTTGAAAACGCTGTAAACAAGGAAAGTTATTATTCATTCTGCTCCGCGCTACAAATGTGGGAGGACATGTTAAATGATAAATTAGGCATGAACTGCTTTAATCTGTAAGCTGAACATGTGAGAAAACGGACTGCATTTGTAATTAGTGTTTACAGCCACAGGAGAGTAGCTCTTTTAAAACAGTGACAGGAAATTGATCAGTTTAGGTTGTCATGGCAACTCGGAGGCCTGCATTTCTGTGGCTGGCTCTGGCCTATTATGCTAGCCTCATGTTTCGAAATATATTTATGAACTGTAAAGATAATCTACTCAATAAATGCAAAGTGGCCAAACTGACGGGGTCCGAGGGAACAGGCTGAACGCCCCGATAACAAGCTTAAGTATTTCCACGGTTGTCATGACGCTGCTTTTACAAAGCAAATGATGTCTGGAGGAAAAGGGGAGGAAAAAAAAATTCTTCAAAATTAGCCGAAAATGCAAATCTCTTTATGAGGCTGTCACCTTCATAATAACAGACAATAATTGATGATTTATGAGATGCCACTATGGCAACCGAACTCCTTCGGCACCCTCCTGGTTTGGTGGTGTTCAAAGACTCTGAAGACTTCTGCTGGGAAGGGGGGAAAGTTCCTCGCGTGAAAGGAGCGAGGCCGGCCACGCTGGAAGTCACGAAAGGATGGAAATGTTGCAGTGCTAGGGGGGAATAACCGTCCCCCCCCCCCAATGAGAAACTCGTGGCAGTGTCCCCAGCAAATCTTGCAAATGTGTTTTTGAAACTGGAAACGGTGTTTTAAGATATCTCCGAGCTTCGCACCGGAGCTTAAAGAAAGAGAGGGGGGGGCATATCTCCTCTAAGAGGTTTGGGAGCCTTGTTGTTTGCAGGCTTGGCACCCCCCCTCCCCAACGTTCTCTTTTGGGGAATGCATTTCATACATTTTCATTCACAAATAAGCCTTTAAAAATTAATTGCCCAGGCTAATCCTTTTTGGTCAGCGAAAACTTGCTTCGTATTTTATTAACGCAAACACCGACTCGGATTAGTAGCTGTTCTTCCGTTATTAATTGGAATTTTTTATTAATGGCCATGGTGCCCCAAAGATGCTAAATCTGCTGCAATGAGCTGTTTCTGAACTAATGAGTAAATTTGGGACTTTTTTGGGTGGGTTTTTAAATTTTTTTAATTTTTTTTTTACAAAAATTGGGCTGCTAAGGACTCCAAAGTGCAAGGAAGACACAAGACCCCATTATGCAAGGGCTTTATTTACTCCCCCCTTCAAAAGAAGGTCTCTATGACTGCGGCCTGTAGTTGCATACTGTGAGATACAAAGAGGCTGTTGAAGCAGTGACCCTAAAGTGACAGTCCGGCATAATTAGAAACCTTTGGGGGCTGTGACGGTAGAGGCTGTGGGAGGAGGGATTGAGCGTAATCATGGAGAATTTTGGAATATTTCATGAGTCCTTAAAAGCAGCTGCTCCTTATGTATATCCCTTCATGTTATCGCCTCCCAATCTGTAGGCCCAGTGATGGGTCGTGATGGCTATTCTCAGACAAAAGGAACAGAGTAAAGAAAAACATTGTTTACCCAGCATGTAATTAATCTGCAGAACTCCTTGCCACAGGATGTTGTGATGGCACCTTGGCCTAGTTGTCTTTAAAAGGGGGATTGGACAGATTTATGGAGGAAAAGTCCATCTCGGATCACAAGCCATGATGACTATAATATGCAACCTCTGGGTTTTAGAGGTAGCCTATCTCTGAATGCCGTATGTAAGGGAGAGGCAACAGAATTTGGGTCTCATGTTGTCTTGAATGCTTCCTTGAGACATCTGATGGGGTCACTGTGAGATACAGGAAGCTGGACTAGATGGGCCCTTGGCCTGATCCAGCAGCCGGGCTCTTCTGAGGTTCTCCTTTGCTCACCCCACTCAAACCAGGGATCATAAAAGCGAATGGCGAGAGATTTAGGATTGACAAAAGGAAGGACTTTTCCATACTGAGGGTCATTAATCTGTGAATTTCACTGCCATGGGACGTAGTTGCGGCCGCTAGGTTGGAAGCCTTTGAAAGAGGATTGGACAAAATTCATGGAGGGTTGCTTTAGCAATGGCTCCTAGTCAGACTGGCTATGTGCTACTTCCAGGTTGCAAGGGAGCATGGGTGGGAGAGGGGTGTGCGTTCCCTCCCGATTGTGGCCTTCCCAGTGGTACCTGCTGAACCACTGTGAGAATGATATGGGCTTTGGGCCTGATCCAGCTGGGCTTTAAGGCAAAACCAGGTAAAAGCAGGAAATAACTTCCTGGACGTAAAAGAGCATTCCTTTGATCTGGAGTTCCGTGGCCACTCCACACCCATGCATCGCTCCTGTTGAACACATTCCAATAGAGGGTCCGGCCTTCAAGGACGTCCTTGTGTGTGCATGGATCTGGGCTTCTGCTGAAACTAATGGGGGGGTGGGGGTGGGAAGCTCATTGGTGCAGGAGCTGAAAGATGTACCGAAAGAAACTCTTGTTTCCATAAGAAATCACTGGGTGAGGTTGAAGCACCAGCTTCCCCCATATGTGGATCTTTCCATCATTAAGGGAAGTTCTCTTGCTTGATTGGCAGTGAGGTGTGAGAGGGACTTCTCAGTGGTGGCCCCCATCATCTGGATCTCCCTACTACGGAATATGCACCTACATTCCTCCCCCCCACCTTTTTTTTTGATGGAGAATGACTCTTTCAGCAGACATTACCTGGGATCTCTTCATGTAGTTCCTGCCTCTTCTGTTTTGATTGTGTTTGCTTTGTTCAGCGTCTGCTGCTGCTGCTGTTGTTGTTAACAGTATTTATAAACTGCTTTTCAACAAAAAGTTCACAAAGTGTTTTACAGACAACATTAAATGGCTCCTTGTCCCAAAAGGGCTCACAATCTAAAACAATCTTTTGAATCTCCTAACGGGAGTTAATGCAGCGCATACGTGTTTTAAATAAATAATATATCAATTAAATTCAGGCTGTGCCTGCTCAACCGTGGCCCCTGAAGGACAACCCAAAATGTTTTTCAGCTTTTTGGAAATATGCCCATGAGCATCAGAAGACTGATCCTGAGCTCTCTTAGTACTAGTGTCGCAGTTTGGAAATATGCCTCAGATCTCTGAAGAGAGAGACGTTGCGTAGACACAGCACCAAGAATACCTCTCTGTGTGCTGTCATGTACAGCAATGTACAGTTCTTCCAAGAGAATGCTTTTACTCCGCTCACCTAGTGAGCATAACAGCGGTGTTTCTATGAACGTGGCTGGCCCTAGAGCAGGGGTTCTCAACCAGTGGTACTAGTACCACCAGTGGTACTAGTACCACCAGTGGTACTTCGGCCGACTGCTGGTGGTACCCGAACCACAGGAACCCCGCTCTGACGCGGCGCTTTCAGCTGTGTGTTTTCACTCCCGAGAGCCCTCCTGCCTTTGGCCAAGCCTCTCGGGAACGCTGAGGGCCCTCCCACCCGTCCAGAGCCTCCTACTTGCGTTTTCTGGCCTCTGAGAACTTGGAAGTAACTGACGATGATGTGATCGCCAGTCACTTCCGGTGGTACGCAGCAAGAGAGTGGTGGTACTCGGCCGGGAAGGGGTTGAGAACCCCTGCCCTAGAGCATTTAATTTAACATGGACCTTCCTGGAACCCGAAGCTGAATTGTGATCAGACTCTCTGTTGGTCCAATCTCTGAAGCAAGATGCTGAATCCTTTGGCTGGATCCAGCAGTGCTTTTCTTATGTTCCTTAGATGCACCACCTCACTCTGATGTGCTCACCAAAACTGATTCACAAGAAACCCCAGAATTTTTCAGGTGCCCAAGCCTCTGTTTTCCCTTTCCTAATTTAAACTTAATAGCCAGATCTTTGGCTACAGGTCTCTGATTTGTGTTGCTGGTGTTTTGTTTCTGTGGCCCCCACGTCACCTGTGAGGAATCAAACTTCAGAAATCTTGTTTGATTCTACCATGTCAGTAGCGGAATCTACAATAGCGGAATGCGTGTTAGATTCCTTCTGCCTTCTCTCTACCACTAGCTCTGTGCCTCTTTGGCGACTTCAGCGCTCCATCAGGGAAAGAGAAATCATCTGGATCTACCATTGGGATAATGTAACGCTATGACATTGTCAAATGACCATTTTCCATCCAGAATGCAAGGGACTAGGTTAACAGTGGTGTTCGGCAAGGTTTTTACCATCCCGGCTGACCGTAAGCCCATTTGAGTTTGATAAATGCCAACCGTACAAATAGGGAATTAAAGGAAAGCAACTGGAAAGTTATCCTGAAGTTAACAGGTGAGCAGTATATAAGACAAAGGAACTCCCTCAAGACCTTCTTTGAACATGGTCATTATTTAAGCCCTAGCTGGAAATAAACAACGTTGACAGATAATGCATGGTGTGCGTGCGTGCGTGCGTGCGTGTGTGTGTGTGTGTGTGTGTGTGTGTGAGGGACATGGGACAATGATATATTAACCAGATTGTGGTCTGTAGCTGGATAACCTATGTTTTGACATCCTTATCCGTAAGATCTGACAGCTACGTCAAGCTTGTTTTCATGACAAAGTTGCCTCTTTTGGGTCCCATTGTCTCAGGTTTGAATAGAGGAGGTATTTGGTGAAATGTCAATGAATCTTGGGGTTCCCTCCCCTTTTCGTTTTAAAAACCAAATTCTTTACACATGGCCTCGTCTCTCGAGCACAGTAGTTCTGAATATAGGATGGAATTGTGTGCGTATCAACAGTGGACAATAAACTGTTTTGTCAGATTCAATTACCGGTGCCAAAGACATTGTGACAGCTTCTCTTATATGTGTATTTTATGAAAGCCAAACCAAACATAAGAATCTTTTGCTGGAATCTCCTTGGAAAACTTCAGCCAAGCATTGTTGTCTAATAAATTAATATTTTGGTCTTGTGATCTTTTAATTGGAAAAATAACAGCTGTGCTTTAGCGACGGCGAATCCCCTTTCTTCCCCTTCCTAAGTGACTTACAACAGAAGTGTAATCAAGGTTTTATCAAGCTTCTCCTGAGAGAATTGAAGTCCCCCAATATACCTCTCATCCTCGCAGTTCTAAGAGTTGGGAAAGGAACTGCCAGGATAAGAAATACAGGCAAATGAAAGACTCTGCATTGTGACGAGCTTTCTCCTTTACGGTATTATTTTTCGTAACGTGGGGGATCCATTCTGGATAGCCAAGCACAGCTGGAAACAGTGCTAAGGCATAGACCATGACTCAAATAGGCAGGAAACTGGAGCTGATTGGCCCAGAATGCAGTGCTCCCATTGGCTGGAATACCTCACGGCAGGACAATGAGCGCTGGAATGACTCTGCACTAAAGTGAGCAGAACTCTGACAGGTGTGACTGCAAGCTTGTATGTGCATGAAAGTGTTCTTCCACATGGAGCTCCTTGACACAGGATGTGGTGATGGCACCTGGCCTGGATGCCTTTAAAAGAGGATTGGACAGATTTATGGGAGGAAACGTCTATCACAGCTTACAAGCCATGATGGGGATAAGCAACCACCTGGTTGTAGGAGTAGGTTTTCTTTGTGCCAGGTGCAAGGGAGTGGCGACAGGATACAAGTATCTTGTCTTGTGCTCCCTGAGGCATCTGGTGGGGCCACTGTGTGATGCAGGAAGCTGGACTAGATGGGTCTTTGGCCTGATCCAGCAGGGCTCTTCTTATGTTCTTATGTGGGTTGCCTTCTTCCTGTCGGAGTGCTCTTGCTTTTAAGAGGAAAATGGAAAACCAAAATTCTGCACCAATAGATGACGGTTGCAGCATATGCGCCTTTGCGTCTGCTAGCCTTAGACTATTGGTTCAGCTTGTTTAGTACTTTCTACGCGGACTGGCTAGGGATTCTGGACAGAGGTTTTTTCCTGTCTCTCCTTGGAGATTCCAGCAATTGACCGTCAGAACCAATGTATGCAAAGCTTTTTGTTCTACCTCCTGAGTGTCCCTAGCAAAGAACAGTGTCTATCTCTGAAGCCCTGCATCCTCGAGCACAGGAAATCTTGCTTAGTTACACTCAACGCCAGGTGTTGCTCTTGCACTGAGAAGTCTATCTCCACAGGCTTAAGGACTAGAAACTTGCTTGTTTTTTTAATATAAGTTTGGAATGGTTAGGATGTTAAACTTTGCCCAGTACCAATTGTCTGCACTGGCGCAATGCATTTTCATCCTTCCTCCAAGAAACCCGTAGCCAGGGGTACATGCTTCTTGTACTCACCTCCACTCCTATAACATAGGTTGGGCTACGCTCACCATGAGCTTCATGGCTAGTAAGGATTTGAACCTGCATCTCAGTGGTGGTAATTTTGATCCTCCATGTTCTTCTGCATCCCGTTTGTTGTTTGGTTACAAGCAGGAGCTTTTAGCATCAAAAGTGGATGTTTCTTTTCTTTTTGTTTTTCATCAACGAGTAACCAAGTGCTCCTTAAAAACCTTTCTGAAGTATTCTTGATGGCCAGTTATCCGCACAGAAGCAAGCGGGGAATCACCTTTTTGTCTGCAACCTTGCAGCCAATCTTTGCGTGTGTGTTTTTTTCTGTTGAAACTGCAAAAGTTTTTGTCATCGAGAGGCGATCGGAATGACCCAGGGAGCCTGCATTGGAAACAAAGGACACCACCTGTTTGGTTTGATTTTGATTGACAAGCATGCCTGGGATGACCCATTGGGTGACATGTGAACATGCCTCATCGGTGCGACGTACGACCCCCCTCCCCCATGTCAGCTGTAGCATTAAAGACCCTCCAGGAGACGGTTCTCGGAATTGCTTTGAACGGCAGGAGACAAACAGAGATATATTTATATCTTATTCATTTTGGTTTGTTTGTAGGTACAAAAAAATAAATACAGAAGGGATCTGGCAAATGTTTACATCTTCCCATGACATTTTGCTCTAATAAGAGTTTCAGAATGATTATGGAGAATATTAAGAGACTCATGGTTTAGAGTTTTCTGCCTTTTTGTGTGCTGAGTGACAGTAATCCTCTCTGACAAAAGAGGGTTATTAGTATCAGTAAATCCCTTCTGTAGTTCCCTTGGTAGCCTCTAACAAAAGTTGATGAAGATGGGGCAAATAAGAGATGTCAGGTTGAAAGAGCTCTTGGAACACCTTAACCACAAGGGGATGTCAAATGACCAGCCCCGAGCACCGGCGGATGTGCTCGGGGGGGGGGGGGGTTTACAGATGCTAGGGGCATCTGTGGTGCTCCAAACTCATGTTTAACTGAAATCGGACTATTCATACTTGCCAGGGGTTTGGTTGGCTAATTCAAATGAATCTGTGAATTGGCTCCTCGACTCGTGACCTTTCTGAGAGACTTCAGAAGAAACTTGTGAAAAGTGGCTGAAAAGCTGAAGTTCTCTTGATTCTTCCTGCCTTAAATTTGAGAAGCTTGAGACCTTTATTAAAGGTGCTATTTCAGATTAATATTTTTACAGTTGTCTGAGGATGCAGAACTAGATGGTCATGTTTCCCCATTTTAGGCGTCCCTTTCTGTAGAAAAACAATTCTGTGTGTGTGTGAGGAGGGGGGGGAGGGAATGACTGCAAATAAGTTTCTTGGTCTTCTCGAGTCCGTTCTGCACTGCTGTTAGCATAATGTGAGGTCTTTAAATTAGACCAGGTTAAGCCCGTTAGCAACGTAAAAGTATAACCACTCTGAAAATTAAAGCTAACATTTAGGGTTGATGGAATGTGATTAATGAAGGACATAATGGACTGCTGGAATGATAACAGAGGATGCTGCGCCTACATGAGATCTGCAAGCTGACGAATGCAGTTTGATCTCTTTCTGCGCCGAATACCAGATGCCTAGAGATGGCCACATCCAAGGTCATAGCGAGACCACATATATACGTCAGGGGTTCTCAACCGGTGGTACACGTACCACCAGTGGTAATTTGGGGTACATCTGGTGGTACGCAGCCAGGCTTAACTCCGAACCCCCCTTCGATGGAGCTCAGGAGCAGAGGTTTTAGACTCTGCGGAGCTCGGGAAAGTACTGGCAAGAGGCTTGGCAGGCGAGCGGAGGTGAAGCGCACGGGTTTTGCACGCTGAAAAAGGCTCTTCCTCCCCAAGCCTCTTACCGGTGCTTTCCCGAGCTCCGTGGCATCCTACATCTCCGCTCCTTAACTCCGGCGGTGTCCGATACGCGGAAGTGATGGGTAATGTCATCATCGCTTGTCGCTTCCGATGGTATGGTGAGGGACACCACTGCGGAGAGTTTGAGAACCCCTGGTATACATAATCATGATATGACTGAAACTTTTTTTTTTTGGCCCTTGCTGGAAGACTTGCACCAACTAGACTCTAGTTACTAGAGTCATAGTTGAATCACAGCTCAGGAGAGAGATAATGAGGAGCATCCATGAGGAAGAAAATACTGGCAAGAGGCTTGGCAGGCGAGCGGAGGTGAAGAAGCGCACGGGTTTCGCATCAGATCCAGGGCCCTGGATGTATTCTAAGGCAGGGTTTCTCAACCAGTGGTACTAGTACCACCAGTGGTACTTTGGCCAACTGCTGGTGGTACTCAGACTGCTGGAACCCAGCTCCGATGTGGCGCTTTCAGCGGTGCGTTTTTGCTCCTGAGAGGCTCCTACCTTTGGCCAAGCCTCTTGGGAATGCTGAGAAGGGCCCTCCCACCTGCCCAGAGCCTCCTACCTGTGTGTTCTGGTTTCTGAAAACCTGAAAACCCAGAAGTAACTGGCGATGATGTCATCGCCAGTCACTTCCAGTAGTACGCAGCAAGAGAGTGGCGCTGGAGGTGGTACTTGGCCAGGAAGGGGTTGAATATTGATCTTGAGTATTCATGGATTGGTCCTTCCTGTTTCAGTGGCCAACCAAAGAGCTTTGTGGTGGACACTTTGAGCATGAGTCTCCCTGGTCTGTCTTGCCGTGACACAGAGGCATATCAGCAGCGAGTGCTGCCTGGAGCACTTGCTGCTGCGCCACTCGGGGTCGGGGGGGCGACCTGGCTTACGCGGGCGCTCCGAGGCCTTCTCCCCCGGCCTCGGAGCCGGAGAAAGCCCCGGAGCATCCACCTCGACCGGTGGCCAGGGCTTTCTGAAGGCCGACTGCTGCGCTGCGCTGTTTTTCCTTGTTTTGCACATGCACAGAACGTAAAAACAGCGCAGCGCGGCAGTTGGCCTTCAGAAAGCCCTGGCCACCGGTCGAGGTGGACGCTCCGGGGCTTTCTCCGGCTCCGAGGCCGGGGGAGAAGGCCTCGGAGCGCCCGCCAGCGTTACCAGACGGGCGCGTGCTCTCCGTGGAAAGACTGGAGCGAGCGGAGCAGCGCCGCCCGGGGCCGAGGAGCCGCCCGGAGCCACTGCTCCGCTCGCTCCAGTCTTTCCACGCCTCTGCCATGACACACTGCTTCCTGGAACATTCTTCTTCCATTGAGCTTCTCGTGAAATCTCAGGTGCAACAACACAGAGAGAGAGAACTGCATGAAGCAAAAAGTGCGTCAATGAATGAGAACATATGTACATTTTCCCTCCCAACTTCTTCCAGAAAAAGATCTTAATACTATGTTAGAGTTGATATTACACCACCGAAAAAGGGGAGTAATGCATCTTTAAAAGCTAAACTACATCTTCTTTCCTTTTAGCAAATTCCCTATAAATCTTTCATGACAGTTTATTTAACAGAGTGTCATTGAAACTGTACGAGTGATTGATGTGACCCACGTAAGATCAACATGAAATGTTTGTAAATGTCAGCAAAATGTGACCATTGAGGGGTGAGTGGGGAGGATGGCGTGGTAGTAAAAGTGGAAAAAAACAGACAGGAGGGGAAATGTGTTTATCTTCTTCTCTCTCTTTCAGGGATATAATTACCAATTTGTAAAACAAGTGTATTGTATTCTGCGGGATTTGTGCCACTAAGGAACACGGGCACTAGTTTTGAATTCCTAGCTTTTCAAAGTGTTTGCTTTTTTAACCTCTGAAGACGACCCCCTTCCTGATTGCTTTGGGTGGAGGCAGCTGGGAAGAAGGAAGCCACAATTTCCCCTGCTGGAATAAAACCATAGATTTCAGGTGCCCACAGAGGGGCAAAGTGGTACTTCATTCTGTTACTCTAGGTTGTAGAGAGAGTTGGTTTGCATGTGGGCTTATGATGGATGGACTGGGCAGCACCAGTCCTTGCAGCCGTAATTGTAGCATTGAACAGTAATCGGTTCAATCCAGGCAGGACGTCTGGCTCAGTTGGTAAGAGCGACCGTCTCATAAATGCGTGAAGGATCTGAAAGACGGCAGTTCGAGACGGCCGGAAGTGTCTGTGTCTGTCAGAGAGCTGCCGGCACTCCTCTTGTTTCCTGGAAGGAAAGGGGGGAATTGAAGAGGAAGTGTGGAGGAGAGGAGAGTTATAGGCCAGAGCAGCGATTTTCAACCTTTTTCATCTCGCGGCACACTGACAAGATGCTAACATTTTCAGGGCACACCATCGGTTTTTTGACAACTGACAAGGCACACCACATTGCCGGGGGCTCGCATCTCCAATGGCCTACTAATCAATTACCTTGCCCCAACTCCCACAGCACACCTGCAGACCAGTCTCAGCACACCGGTTGGAAATAGCTGGGCTAGAGAGTTGGAGAGGAGCAAATAAGAGTGTGAAGACTGTAATGTCTGGCAAATCCGGATTCAGCAGATGCATGGGGAGAAGTGGGGGGGGGGCAGCAACAGCAAATTGTTTGCATACCCGCTTGTACCCTCCACCTCAGTGGCCACGATCCCAGGGCAGTGGGTTTTCCTCCAGCAACAGGTGCCCCCTCCTGGAAGAGACATGTGTGTGGGGGGGGCAGTTGCATGCAAGATGGCGGTGGACATGTCTCCCTACCGGAGGAGACCGAAGGTGGCTGGAGGTGATGGGGGGGATGATTGGGGTTGGGGGAAACTGATGGATTTTTGCCTTAGAGAGGAGCAAATTGAAGGGAATTTTGCCTGGGGTGGGGGAAATGGATGGTCTCTTTGATTGGGTGGGGGAATTAATGAAGGATTTTGCCTGGAGTGCCAGGGAAATTTTAGCCTGGGGAAAAATGGATGATGGTTTTTGCCTTGGGGCCGGGTGGAATGGATGAATCCGATCTGCTTAAAACTTTTAAAGCAGATATACGTGACTGGAGGTTGTAACTGGCTGAAGGGTGGTGGGACGGGGCGGACTAGGTGGGATTGCTAGCTAGGAGAGCGGACCTGCAGTGCTATTGATGCCTACAGTTGATTTTTGGGGTGACATCATCTTTGTGTGGGGCATGGCTGTGGGTTGTGCAACTTTGCCATGGGGGTGCAGCCATTGGGGCTCAGAACAAGAGCTTCTGAACACCCCACCACTGCTAATGGGGCTTGAGCCCACAGTGGTTCCTCAACAGGGACATGCCATGATGTTATGGGGTATAGGAGTCAGCTTTGGAGTCGGGTATTCGCATCCTCCCTAGCATGTGTGCTCCCAGAGGCATCTGGTGGGGCCGCTGTGAGATACAGGAAGCTGAACTAGGTGGGCCTTTGGCCTGATCCAGCAGCAGGGCTCTTCCTATGTTCTTATGATAGCCTTCGTAGATGGGGCAGATTCACGTGGCGCTAAGCGGTCCTTGCGCTATTCAGGACCCATACCAGAAAAGGCTTTAATGGTGACCGTTAGCAGATGGGAAGTCAGTGCAGTTCATGTAAAATTGGAATGAGATGCTGTGGTATTTTTCCTGACCCCTTAAATCCCAGAGTTCACCTACGCCAAAGTCCAATATCAAATAAATTAACTGGAATTTAGAACCCAGAACAATATTCATGCTGGTTCCACCCCCCTCTTCCACTCCCGACCCTTCTTTGGCAGAAAGGAAAGCAACAAACGGGTTGAGTTGGCAGCCAGCCAATTTAAATTCTCAGTGGAAGTCAGCAGCGATGTTTGAGTTTATTTAATTGAAAATTAAACCTTAAAAAGTAGTTTGTTTTGAATATTTGAGTAAATTGGTGTCCACACAACTGTAGTTTTGCAAGAGGCTGCATCTGCTGGAAGGAGCGTAAACTCCAGGCGCGCTGCTTTCTTTAAATCTGCATGGAAAATGTAAAAGACGCTCTTGATCGCAAGTAACTTCTGTGTTTTTCGTTTGATGCTTACTTTGGTAAGCTACCGGAGAGATGAACCGTTATTGATTTTTTTTTTCCCCCAACCAAGAAATATTACAGAAAAGGGATGACAGCAATAAAGATGTTGATGGCTATATGAACGCTCCAGAAAGTAATACAGGAACGAGAGGAGAATCTCTGCTGTTAACTGGAGCAATGGACAGTGATGTCTTTCTCGACCAGTGTTGAAAGGGAACTTTTGCCTCGATTTTGGTTGGGAACTCCAGCAGAATGTTTGCTACTTATTCAAAGAGCCTTGCAAGATGAGATCTAAGGTTTGTCTGATTATTCTCAGGGGAAAAATCCATTTCTTCTTCTTCTTCTTCTTCTTCTTCTTCTTCTTCTTCTTCTTCTTCTTCTTCTTCTTCTTCTTATTCTTATTATTATTATTATTATTATTATTATTATTATTATTATTATTATTATTATTATTATTATTAAATAGTAATAGTAATAGTAATAGTAATAGTAATAGTAATAGTAATAATAATAATAATAATAATAAGCTTGTATCATAATGAATGGATGCAAATGAGTCAGTTTCAAAGATGTAATCAATGTTGTCGTATTTCAGGTATCTACTGGTGGGAAGATGAGGTGGTGCTTGGTTGTGGTACTTGAAGGGGGGGCCTCCACTGACCCCCCTCCATGGTGCATTGGAGCCTTGCTACCCCCACTTATTGGCAGCGGGGGCAGGCAGTGGCTGTGCTAACCCTGTCCATGGTTGACTGACCTGTTGGCCAATATTTATTAATTCACTTATGAGACTTTTATTCTGCTGTTATTCTGCTATTCTCCAGCCATAATGGGGTGCCCAAGTTCCCCTCGCAACATTGGTGCTGGCATGGATTCTTAGGGTGTCTTTTCCATTGGCTTGAAGGAAATTGCTGACCTCACAGTGCTCATTGGAGACTGAATGTCCCCAATATTGTTTTCATCAGAGAAGGCATTTTTTTTCCTCCAAACATTAATTTTTTTGCAAAGCTCCAGGGCTTGTGGAACGATCTTCCCCAGAGGAAGTTCATCATCTGATGATCAGCCCAGTTACTGGCAGCGCAGTTCAGGATTATGCTATAGATAATAAATAAATGCCATGTGTAAAAGGAAAGGTTCTTGGGCTGTGTGTCGAGAGACGTCACGTTATACCTTGTGAGTGACTGCAC
This sequence comes from Plestiodon gilberti rubricaudatus, assembly GCA_026170595.1. NCBI lineage: Eukaryota > Metazoa > Chordata > Lepidosauria > Squamata > Scincidae > Plestiodon > Plestiodon gilberti. The sequence goes on from JANXHW010000013.1 coordinate 22,737,030, forward strand.
CGCTCCTTGTTGTGACAAATTGTCACATAACAAGCAAAGATAAATGCCCCACCCAGCATGAAAAGGGTATCATTATATATTCTGTTTGCTAAACACTTTTAATCATGGCGGGGGGAAAATCTGCCAGTCAAAATACTAAGGATATGATATTTCGAAACAAACACCTCCTTGCTTCCAATATCGCATTTCCCCTTTAACTATGCAAACCCATCGTCAGGGTGTATGTAGGACTTTGCATGAGCGCATTTGCTCCATGGGGCAGGTTTCTAGCTCTCATGGTGCCAAGCGAAGCGGAAATGATTTGGTCATTCCTCCTATCGTCCTTAGCACACATTGGAACCAAACTTGAGGTCAGGGGCAGACAGTTCCTCACACAATGTGTTATTTCCCTTGAAGAAGCAGTAGGAAGACCAGGGTGTGCATTGCTCCATTTGTAGAGCGTGTGTTATCCGTGTTGTAAAAGCCAAAATACTAGTTACACCTTTGGTTTCCTAGGCTAGCGTTGGGTACCTCTCTAAGCTTGCCATGCCTGATTAAATACAGTAGGGGCCCCGTATCCACGGGGAATACGTTCCAGGCCCCCCTGCAGATACGTGAAATCCGCGGATAGGGGCGAATGCCCCCTCCATGGTTTTCTGAGACCCCCCGCGATCCGCGGATAAGTTAATCTGCGGATAGCGGATCCATGGATAACCGACCCCCCCCCCCCGCATTGTCAAATGTTCCATGAAGTTAAAAATGTCATTGTGTAGAGAACAGCTTACCTTTTTCGTTTCATGGTGGGGTTTGTTAGCAAGGGCAGGACAGAGGGCTTTTTGCCCCCCCCCCCAGTACTGCATCAAACAGTGTTAACTGAGCCACACGGCAACACTTTTCCTGTTGGAGGAAGATGCAGTACTCCAGATCATTAGTGTGTGTGTGGGGGGCACCTTTGCCATCCATTCCACCTCATTCTTCCACACTTGAAAAGGATTTGAAGAGGGGAACGGAACAGAAGAAATAGTGGTGAGTATTTTGTGGGCTGAAGCATCTCCTGGGAGACACTCTAGCCCACCACTCTCCTCTTTCCTCCTCCACACGTCCTCATCTGCTTCACTTCCCTCTTCCTTTTCATAGTTTTATCATCTATTTTATGGATTTTTTAAAATTGCATTTTACAGTACAGGTGGGCCCCCATATCCGCTGGGGATATGTTCCAGGCCCCTCCGTGGATACTTGAAACCGTGGATAAGAGCGAACACCCCCTCCATGGTTTCCTGAGGGCCCCCCCACCCTACCTCCCCTCCAGGCAGGCACCCCCCCCCAGCTCTTGTTTTTATTTCAGCAAGCTTTGTTTCTTCCTTAAAACAAACAGAGAAGCAGCCTCCATTGCAGGCAAGTAGAACGAGACTAAGTCCTAGAGAGGCTCTGCAAGGTTTCTGTTAACCTTGCAGAGCCTCTCTAGGACTTAGTCTCGTTCTACTTGCCTGCAGTAAGCAGCCAGAGGCTGCTTCTCCTGTTTCTTTAAGAAAGGAACGAAGCTTACTGGGAAACAAGTAAAAGCCTGGGGGGGGGCATAAAACACAGTAGGAAAACTCTGGGCAGGTGGGAGGGCCCTTCTCAGCATTCTTGAGAGGCTCGGCCAAAGGCAGGAGCTTCTTGGGAGCGGACCACTGGAACCCCGCATCAGAGCGGTGGTCCGAGTACCACCAGCAGTCAACCGAAGTATCACTGGTGGTATGAGTACCACTGGTTGAGAACCCCTGGGCTAGAGCTTAGACAGATAATAAATTCATCATGACCACCTGTGATAGCTGCAGTCGCGTCCGTCAGGCGGTGGTTCTCGGGGGCCCAGTTCGCTTCCCCTCCAGGCCTGTCAGTCATGACTCCATCTTGCTCGCTGCAGGCATGCGAGAGAACAGTCTGTCCGTGATCCGGCTGACTCCTGTGTAAAGCTCCTCAAAGGGGCTTTGGTCTGTGAAAACGGTCACTGCGGAAGAGGCCAACATCAAGGCACTAGGAGCTGCTGTGTGTGAGGCCTGCTTAGAGAGAGTTCAGAAGTACCAAAATAATGTGTTGAAATATTTTTTTTGTGTGTGGGATCATAAGTTAAGATGGTCCAGAAAGTCCCCTGTTGGTTCCCTCCATCTTCCTCTCTTGTTGCCTGCTGTTTATGCTTAGAATTGCCTCCTGGAACACATACGAGGAGACCCCTTTCTTAAAACTCGCCTTTTTCTGCGATTGTAAACCCTTCAGAGCAGGAACCTGCCTTTTCACTCTCTGCTGTTATTATTTATCTAGCAGCGTCGGTACACGTGGCACTTTACAAAGGTAGGATCCCTGCCCCGAGGGGCATACAAACTAGATACAGTGCTGACACAAAGGAGGCAAGAGAAGGGGGGGGGGGAGAAGGCAGGGTAGATCTGGTAGTAAGCCTCACGAAACTCAGGGCTTACTTCTGAGTAGACATACCAAGGATTGGACTGGAAGTTACAGGAGGGAACTGGGTCTAAGACGTGGTACCGAAGGAGAAGGTGGGATTTGTAGTGGTTTGGGAGTCGGACTTAGACCTGGAAGATCCAGGTTCAAATCCCCGCTCAGCCATGAAGCTTCCTGGGTGACCTTGGGCCAGTCACTATCTCTCAGCCTCATCTACCTCACAGGGCTGTTGTGATGATGAAAGGAGGGAATTAACTATATACAACACTCTGAGCTCCTTGGAGGAAGGGCAGTATAAAAATGTGAAAAATAAATAAATAAATTTTGAAGGAAATGAGCGATACACTCACAGGTGTATCGGAAGCAGATTCCAGGCAGAAGAGGCAACAAGGGGGAAAGGATGGAGTCATTTGAGGGAGCAGGAGACCTTCAGATGGTTGAGGGTGGTGGTGAAACAGGAAAAGCAAAGGTCGGGAGCAGGGGTGTAGCGGGAATGTGCTGGTTGAGAGGGAGGGTGGGGCAAGGCTGTGGGGGGCTTTGAAGGCCAGGACGGTGATGGTGTTATATAAAAAAATAGACTGGACCACGATTTGACAATCCGTGACCAAAGTTTTGACCAGTCAACTGACCAAATCTCTTCTTCCTTTTTGTTGCCTTTCCATCGGCCAGCCCAGTCCACTACTCGAGAGCGCGTAGCGTTACGCGAGCTAAGCCGTCCCTGTTGCAAAGTGCAAGGTTCACCCCTAATCCGGCTGCCCTGAACACAAGTCAAAGTGCTAGTTTTGACTTTTAAAGCCCTATACGGCTCAGGTCCAGGGTATTTGAGGGACCGCCTCCTTCCCTCCAATCCGACCCACACTCTGAGGTCATCGGGGGGGGGCTGATAACCGTGCCGCCACTGACGGAGGTGAGGGGGATGGCGGTGCGGAATAGGGCCTTCTCGGCAGTGGCGCCCCAATTATGGAATTCCCTCCCCTGGAATTAAGAACGGCTCCCTCTTTAGAGACCTTTCGGCGGGGCCTTAAGACGTTTTTATTTAAGTTAGCATTCGATGTCTGACATGGTGGGCTGGCTTTTTAACAAATGGCTTTTAACAAATGTAAATATAGGTGACCCACTGGGGTTGCTTGTTTTAATTGTTTTAATTATTTGTTTTTAATTATTTTAATGTATATATGTGTTTTAATGTTCTATTGTAAGCCGCCTTGAGTGCCCTTGCTGGGAGAAAGGCGGGATATAAATTCTTTAAATAAATAAATAAACTGAACTGGCTCCCTCTTTCGCTGACAAGTATGAGTTGAAAAGGAGGCATTAAGCTCCACAGTGCGACTGTTGCGAGCGCGTTTGGGGCTGCACGCCTGTGCAAAGGAAGAGCCGACATATGGAAGCAGCTTTCTCCAAGGTACCGGCGGGTACAGTTTGTGTGTCTCAGTGCGCCTGTTGGCATGGTTGGCAGCTCCGCTCCTCAAGAAAGGCATTGCTTTCAAACATGAGTAATTGATGAATTGTATGTAATATGCAAATGTGAATGCATAAATCTCCTGAATGACAGCTTAATTTATGTGAGCCTTTAAGAATGTGGGATTAGATTTTAATTAAATATCTTCAAAGGCACCCTGACTTATTCAGTGGGGTTTTTTGGCTGCTGTAGTCTGGAAAGGAGGTGGAGCAGGGGAGTAGATCCTAATATTCACACACATGATCCAGTGTTGTTGTTTTTTTCTTTCCTTCCTATTCAGTCACTTTTTGTCACTGCAATCCCTGTGCATGTTTAAAGGTAAAGGTATCCCCTGACAATTAAGTCCAGTCGTGTCCGACTCTAGGGTGTGGTGCTCATCCCCATTTCAAAGCCGAAGAGTCAGCGTTGTCCGAAGACGCCTCCGTGGTCATGTGGCCGGCATGACTCTCCCTGCCGCAGCGCGTAGCATGCGGCTGGAACACGGAGCGCTGTTTACCTTCCCGCAAGCGGTACCTATTTATCTACTCGCATTGACATGCTTTGGAACTGCTAGGTTGGCAGGAGCTGGCCAAGCAACGAGAGTTCACCCTGTCGCGGGAATCGAACTGCCGACCTTTCAATCGACAGCTTATGGTTCAGCAGTTTAACCCGTTGCGCCAACCGCTGGTCTGTTTACTCATGTTTACTCAGAAGGAAATCTCATTAAGTTCAGCAGGGTTTACTCCCAAGTAAGGGTGCATCAGATTGCAGAAATGCAGAATTGAGGTCTCTATACATAGAAGTATGTTACTGTTTATTTCATTTTAAAATGCCCTGTCCTGTCAAACCCCCCCCCCCGCCCCGGAAGAAAACTAAAGTCAGCTAGCAACGCAAAAACTAAAACTGTCCCAGAATCTCAAAGCAATGTTGCGCATCCCTCCCCCTCTGAACAGCAGCAGCATTCAGCAGAAAGAACCCAATTCCTGTAGAAATACGATGGCATGACCAAAATATAATCAAGCAAGAGCTTCCTTGAATGGTCACCTTTTCGCCAACCAGCCCAATATTTGCAGTGGCCAGGAGTTCCTTTTCTGGAGAAGATTAACTTGGCTATGCTCCTTCATTCCTTGATACACTTCCAGATTGGACTACATTAATGTGCCTTCTATGGGGCTGGCTAAGTGTCTGGAAACATCTGCCCGTGAAAAGGTATTGACTGGGTCGAATGGCTGGAGCATATATGTTCAGCTTGACATCATGTGCATTGGTTCACTGTTCATTTCAGGTGCTGGTTCTTACTGTCCAGTGACCTGGATACTTTCAGAACCATCTTCTCTCTGAGGCCCCCTCTGGTGCGCTTCGTTCAACCTCTGTTCTCCCCCGCTGTCTGAATTTCAGCATATGTTCCCGAGGCTGAAGGGCGCTGTTACGATGGCATGCCCTTCTCCGGGAGACCCACCTGGCTCCATCATTGTGGACCTCTTGTCACCTTGTAAAAACATTGTTGTTTGGCAAGTGATGGGTAGCTGCTACTTTTTTGACGTTTAGCTTTGATCATTGTGCCCCCATTGCGGTTGGCTGGTTTTTGCTTGTTTACTGCTGCATGAGAGTGGGGAGGAGAGCTTTTTAATGGCTCCTGTTGGGGTGTTTTGATATTGTTTTTAATTGCTTGCCTGTGGGTCCCATTGAGTTTTGTTCTGGGTCAGCCCATCCATTTAGCTAACAGATGGAAGGGGGGGGGCAGGGACATGGCTGTGCTGCCTGTCTCCTCAGCTCCTCCTTTTCCTGCTCCATGGATTCAAAAAGGAAGAGGGGAATGAGGGAAGCAGAGCAGACAAAAAAGTACAGGTGGGCCCCCATATCCACTGATTTGCTATCCACGGTTTCAGTTATCCATGGATCGTGGGGACCCCCCCAGGCTTTTACTTTTTTCCCAGTAAGCTTTGTTTCTTCCTTAAACAAACAGGAGAAGCAGCCTCTGGCTGCTTATTACAGGCAAGTAGAATGAGACTAAGTCCTAGAGAGGCTCTGCAAGGTTAACAGAAACCTTACAGAGCCTCTCTAGGACTTAGTCTCGTTCTACTTGCCTGCAATGGAGGCTGCTTCTCTGTTTGTTTTAAGGAAGAAACAAAGCTTGCTGAAAGAAAAATAAGAGCGGGGGAGGGGAAAGCATGCCTGCCTGCAGGGGAGGTAGGGTGGGGGGCCCTCAGGAAACCATGGAGGGGGTGTTCGCTCTTATCCACGGTTTCAAGTATCCACGGAAGGGCCTGGAACATATCCCCAGCGGATATGGGGGCCCACCTGTATTGGGGAGAGGAGAGTGGTGTTCTAGAATCTAGAGACATTCTAGCCCACTATTCTCCTCTCCTCCACTAGAGACACTCTAGCCCATTATTCTCCTATCCTCCACACTTCCTTATCTACTCAATTTCCTTCTTTTTTTCAAATCCAGGGAGCTGGAAGGAGTTTCACTGTTTGTGTGTGTGTGTGTGTGTGTGTGTGTGTGTGTGTGTGTGTGTGTGTGTGTGTGTGAGAGAGAGAGAGAGAGAGAGAGAGAGAGAGAGAGAGAGAGAGAGCATTGTGAATAAGTGCATAAACACGTTCATACATTTGCCTTCCATATCTATCTGGCTATGGGAAAGCATGTTTCTCCATGCAAAAACATGCCTTTTTACACATTCGACTCTAAACTTAGTTAAGGAACTTTGGTCTTTTGTTAGGAGCAAGCTGAAACTTGGGTTTTGTTTGAGAAGGTATTGTTCAACTTGTCCTGTTTACGAAAGGATGCGTTCCGTAAACTGTTTAGAATGGCGGGGATGAAGCCTTAGAAGCGGCACGCTGTATTTAAGATGCAACTCGAAAATAACCTCTTCAGATAATAAGAGAATGTGTTCTGTCATTAGTGTTTACTTAAGGGGAAAAAAAACTCTGCCTTCAAAAGCCCGGAAACCTCAATGTGTATTAATGGAAAAGAAGGCTAAAAATATACAGCTGACCCCTCTCCTCATTACCCGCATCAACCCCTTTAATAGAATTGCAGGTTATATGTTAACTGTTTTATATACTTGCAAATGAGGCACGACGCAACCATAATGCATACATAATTCATAGGCCAAATGAACATGTGTCATTTTTCTCTGTTTGTCTATGATTTCCCCAGGCTCTTTCGCAGTATCAGGAGACGCGAAGACCGAAATGTAGGGCCTTTTCTTCAGCTCTTTGGCACTGCTCCGCTGCGTGAGTGGCACATGCTCAGCATGGCTTTTGTGTGCATGTGCGCACTTCACATGTTGACAGCTTTCCGCAAACGACAATCCCTGGCTCTTCCCTTTCTCCAAAGGGTTGTTCACAAGATCGTTGCAAGGGCAGGGCCAGCTCCAGGGTCGAAGGGGCACCGCAAGGTGATATCTGGCTGGCCTCTTCCTACCTTGGTGGCTGCCTTCCCTTAAGCCTTTCACACACCGCACGCGTCGGGGTGCGGTGCGTCCGGCTCTGGTGCAAGATCAGCCGACGTGCCGTGCCACACCAAGACGCAGCCTGTTTACACTGAAGGACACCGGAGAGGAGAGCTCCGCCCCCAGAGCTCCCTGTTAGCCAATCAGAATCTAGTCTTTTCAGACTTGATTCTGATTGGCCAACGCATCCCCCCCCCATAGAACCAAATGCTGCCTCCTTTTGGCTGAATGCGGCCAAAGCTCCATTTGTTGAACTTTGCTCGCACCGGAACTCAGCTCTACTGTGTTGCGGTGTGAGCTTGTAAAAGTTAAAGGCACACCAGGATTTTTCAGCCGCCTGCGGACGCTGCTTGACGCAACGCCCCACAACGTGTGCGGCGCGTCTCCGGCTTTCCTGTGGTAGTGAATGTGGATTTCTTGATTGGAGATACAGCTTTATAACCTTGTGCTTTGTTCTGGAGAAAATGAATAGAGAGACGTGAGCTGGTGCATTATAGTGGCTAAGGCTGCAATCCTGTGCGTAGTTTCCTGAGAGTAAGCCCCATTGAGCAGCATGGAACATACTTCTGAGCAAACATGTGTAGGATTGCGCTGTAAGAGACTGCCATTCGCATTGCACTCACATCGACTGCAGCCCCGGCTTCTGTGACCCAGGGGGGGGGGGATTGCAAGTCTCCTCTCCATCTGCTGCTGCAGCCCGCCACTCGCCCCGTTACATCGCCGAAAGCCGAGGCAGGAAATCGAGGAGGTGGAAGTGGCTTCAAGCCTGAAAGGCTAGTGATGTTCTGCCTGGTGTAATTCCGAGCACTCTGTTCTTGGGCAATGACGATCTTGCCGATGCCCAAAGAAGAGGATCCCAACCATTATTACTGTTCTCTGCTGGCAGAGAACAGTAATAATGTTCTCTGCCAGCAGGGCAGTCATGGGATGCAGACTGCTTAAACAAGGACAGGCAAGCTGTATTTCATTCCTTCCCGTTCGCTTCCTTCGATTTATTTCCAGCTCTCGTCGGAAGCTCCCATTTACCGAGTCCAAGTCTAGCTCTGCATTGTACTTCCTGGTGACTCTCCAGCATTGCAGACTGAATGCCACGTAGAGATGCCACGGATTGGACCTTCTGCGTTCAAGAACTGAGGCTCTCCCACTGAGCCTCAGCCCCCCCCCCCTTACTCCTATGAGGTTTGTCCCGTCACCAGTGGGAGATTCCTCCTCTGTCTCTCAAATTGCCAGTGAAGTGGAAAAGGAGGCAGCCTTGGTTTTCTCCTGCCGGTTCCTCTCTCAATGATTTGTCCTCCCTCGTCTTCCCCTTGGGGCGTTACAAAGCAATAAACTGAAGAAGAGGAGGTCGGAGTAGCGGCAGCCACCATTTTGCCCGAGTTTAGAACTAATCTCTGGGTTGCAACCTGCCAGCCATAGTGGCGGGAGCTGCTCACAGTCGAACCCAGATCCGTGTACCTCTTCCCAGTGTGATGAGCCATCAGGACTATCAGCCATCTGGGTGGAGTAATGCAAATATGCCCTGGGCAGTCAAGTGTTTAGCAACCTAGTTTGGTCACCGACTCCCGGGGCCTCAGCATCAGGTTCAGAATATAGCTGAAGGCTCAGGAGAGTCAGAGCTGGGAAACCATCTATAGCAGTGGTTCTCGGACTTACTTGCTCCGCGACCCACCTTCCGTGCAGAGCCTGGCAACCCGGAAGTTATGGCATTGACGTGATGACATCGTGACGTGATGACATCATCACCTTACTGCCATTACTCTTCTGGGTTGCCGGGCTTTCGTGTTTGTTTACAGTGAAAAGCATGCCACAAAAGCATTGCCGCTGCAGCCTCTGCACGGCGGTCTTTGGCCCATTCCGGTCCTTGTTGCATCGTGTTCTTGCTGATGAGTGAGATGCGACGCGACGAGGCCCGGATCGGGTTGAAGACCACCGTGCACGTAAAAAAAAAAAAATGTGCACGTAAAAAAAATTGGCAACACTGTTCTCAATGGAGCTTACTCTCAGGAAAGTGTGCACAGGATTGCAGCCTAAACCATTCATTGCCTGCTGAGTCTGGGGGAGGGGCGGCTGCAAACCCGATGCTGGCTAGGCCCAGCATCACCATTTTTGCAACAGCCTGATTATAAGACACACCCCTAGTTTAAAAACTTAAATGTGGGGGGGAGTGAGTCTTGTACTCAGGACAATACAGTATTTACAAAACTCGGAATTTCTTTCCCTTTTAGCAGAGGCTGTGCCTGATAATACATTGCTTGGCGGCGTTGTTGTTTAAAGATATCCCCTCTTGGTGAGCTTAAATAACTGCAGCTGTTGGTTGGTCATTACGAGAGGATGGTTCTGCCTGCCTCATGTGTGGCGAACTTAAAAAGAACATGGATAATTATATTCTTGGCATCTCCAGTGCGACTTGCAGGCTCATGTTTAGGAAACGCTTCCCTATCCTATACGTCTCATTATTGGCCATAGCCGCCCTGGGAATGTACGACCTGTCAGTCATTCTCGGAGCATGTCATGCGTTGGCAAACGACATGACACAATTACACAGGAGCCGAGTGTTCCAGGAGCCGCCGTTGCAGACTGCCTGGGAACATCATCAACACTTGGAGAGCATTTTTGGAAAGTGGTGAAGCCTTTAGGGCCGCCTGCCTTCTCGCGATCGTAAATCAACAATGCAGGAGGTGACGGGGGTAGGAGGAGCCCCCATGACAAATGACTCATTTGCACGTGTAACTCATCTCTTGGTGGTGCGGTCGTCTCCAATCAAGTTAACATAGCGGCTAAGAATCTCTGAACTAGAAAGCAGACCTTCTCTGATTTGACTCTCCGCTCTGCCACAAACTCATGCAGGTTGCTTCTTCTCGGCCTGGGTGCAGCGTTCAGTGTGGCAACAGTGCTCTTCCGTTGCAAGATCTTAAGGCAACCAGTCTTCTACAGGAGGGGGGGAAAAAGTAAGGGAGATTAGACAGAATCCGCTGAATTAGAGTTTATAATATGAGTTGGATCTTAGCCAGGACAGTGGTTGGTTTTTTTTAAAAAAAAATTCTTCTTCAAATCCCTTTACATACGCTTACAGAATAATCCTATGCATGTCTGCTCAGAAGTACGTCCCATTGTGTTCAGTGGGGCTTACTCTCAGGAAAGTGTAAGGCTGCAATCCTACACACACTTCCCTGAGAGTAAGTCCCACTGAACTCAGTGGCAGAATTGTGCTGTCAGCATTTTAGAGTTGTGAATTGTCAGCATTCTTATATTTGATGCTTTCAAGTGTGTTACGAGACCAGGGGTTGCTGAATTTTCTCTTGTAACTTACTCTGTTGCTTCCAGAACAGGTTTTTTTTTTGCCTCTGTACCCATCTCTATCTGTGCATGCGCACACACACACACACACACACCCCTACTTCTGTCTACTGATTCATTTAATGCATCTATGGAATGGGCTGCGGTCCACAAAAGCTCGCACTACAAACGCCATGGTTAGTCTTTCAGCTCTTCTCCAGTCTCTTGGTTGTGTTTCCAGTATAGCTTTTCCTTTCATGGAAGTGGTCCTCTTCCAGCAAGATAATTCTATTTCTTCTCACAGAAGCAACAACGGGATTATAATTCTATTTATTTATATAAATAATTCTATTTATTTATTTATTTAATTACAGCCTTTCTCATTATCAGATTTCTCATCAGATTTATACACAGGCAGGCTTTCTTAGACCTGATAAGGGTCTTTACAATATTGTTCTATTCATATATAGAACCTTCCATGCTCGAGATGGGTCCCTTCGGGGAGAAAGGCGGGATATAAATACTGTAAATAAAATAAATAAATAATGTTTCCCTTCCGAGTTTCCCCTCCTTCTGGCTTGTGCTCTGCACTTCCAAGCTTCACCCTCAGACGGTTGTCTTAGATGTTCTCTCTCTAGCTGACTTCCCCTCCTCTCATGGTGCCTTCTCAGTGTCTTTCCCAGGTCCGTCAGCAGCTTCCATCTCCCATCCAAAGTGAGAACCGAGGTCGACCCTGCTTAGCTTCTTCAGGCAGGGCACTGACTCAACCTCCAGGCCACACCTCCACACGTTTGAACGCTTTGAATTTCTTGAAATCAGGGGCTTCACTGGGGGGGGGTGCAGACTGCCCCGGGTGACACCCAAGGGAGGGGTGACACCCCATGGAGGGTTGACCCCAAAATGACTTTCTATTCTGTTTGTTACCGGTGGTGTGAAAACGCACCACTGGTAGAAAACGAGGTTTTCCAGACCCCCACCACGACTCGCGCAGGGATCGCATTTCCCAGGAGGCCTCCACATTGTGTGGTCTGGTATGGGAGGAGGTCTGTGGAGGTGACACCTCGCCCCTGGAGGAGGATCCAGCTTAGTGGTAGAGCACATACGTTGGATGCAGAAGGTCCTGAGTTCAGGTTCTGCCATCTCCACGTCAGACTGGCCTGCTTGTAATGCATGTTCTTCAGGTCACCTGAAGAATGACTGCAACTCCTGCTAAGAAAACGACAGCAAGGCAAACCCAGGGGGCATTGGGAGTGTTTGCATGCGGTCGACCAGAGCACAGGACAGATGACTCATCTGTTTGGGGGATGGGACACAAGTCTATATTTGAAGTCTATATTTGGAAAGGAGAGGTTACACTTTAAACATTTACAAAACATCCCCCTCCCCCTTCCGTACATGTTTTCCCTCAATGTCCTGTTTAGATGTTAAGTATATACTGATAATCTGTGAGAACTGAATAGGTCATTTAGAAAAATTCAATTTAAAAGCCAAAAGTCCGCACGGAGGACTGTTTCTGCATAATTCCTCATTTCCACAAACTTTCAAGGAAAACAAACCCCATTTCAGAGTTGTCCCATGTAAACAGCAGATTGTTTTTGTCTTTTATGGCAACCTTGGAGCCAATGCCTATTTGTTTTCTATTCTAATCCTTTTCTTCTGTCCCATTAATGACTGCTATGTAAGCTAAACTATGCGTTTTGCCTTCAGATACGCAATGTATTACAAGCTGCTTTTCAATTAATCTTAGCCCTTGAAAATGGCAAACTCTGTGACAGGCGACTTCGGGAGTCTCACGGTTATGTGAGCATTTCGCAAAAAATTACTCTTCATAACTGCACACATTATAATTTACACATTAAGCTCAGCAGGTTTTCACCTTAGGCCTGTTGCCAAGAATAACCTTTCCCCCTTCCCTAAATTGTCTCTCCTTTTGTCAAAAAAATAAAATAAAATAATGATAATTATAAATGTGTGACCGGCAGCACAAGAAAAGTCTTGGCAAAGCGTTATCATTTAACATTCTCCCTTTTTAATATTGAAAACCTAGCGATGAAGATGAATTTGTCACGGGGGGGGGGGAAAGGCCACCCCTCCAAATGTAAAGTGCATAATATTTAGCTTTGAAGTTGTGCATGTCACTGACATCCGGCTGGTTCACATGTGCTTCCCCACTCCTTTTTCATGCTTGGAATCGCTTTCTGTGGATTTTCAAGCCATTTGGTTGTGTGTGTTTTTCTTGCAATTTTGCAGTTCCGATTTGGAGGGCCGGAGCAACACAAAATGTGTTCATTTGGTTGTCGCAGCAAACTATGGTTGCTGCTGAACTGGTAGTAAGTGCCAGGGATGTATCTAAGTCGCTAGGTCATAAGTGCGAGTCATTTTTGCACGAGTGCAAGTCCAAGTGCGAGTAAGACCAAAAACCACAAGTCACGAGTTGAGTCACTTTGGGGAAAATAGGGTGTGTGTGTGTTTGTGCGGGGTGTGTGTGGGGACCTCTGAGACTTCTAAAGCAACCACTTGGCTTCCCCTATGCCCTTCCCCTCACCTCTCAGTCTTGTCACCACCCATCTGGTTTGGGAAAAACAAGCGTACTCGTGTCTACAATCAAACCATTTATTATTCCCTCCTTGCCCCCTCCCCTTGCTGAGCTGAGCATCCCTTGGGCTTGGAGTTTTGACCAATGAGGCAGCCTTGCCTTCCCTCACCCCTCCCCTCGCGCTCAGAGTTGTGGCCAATAGCGAACAGACGGCAATAAAAAAGGGAAAAAACTCTGAGCCAGGCTTGCTTTCCCACCCCCTCAAAAACCCTCCCTCCCCGTCGCCCTCCTCCTCCAAGGTCTCCACTGCGCCTGCCTGCCTGCCTGTGTTGATGCCGGCCATTAAAGGAAAACGACCCAGAAATGGCAAGTAGTTACCCCCACGAGTGTGAGTCAAGTGCGAGTCCTGTGGGTTGCAAGTGTGAGTCAGTGGGTCATGAGTCTGAGTCCGGGGAAAAAGTGACTCAGTCACCTTTGCGAGTCGAGTCATTTGACTCTAGTCTCCATCCCTGGTAAGTACCTCATTGAGGTTGAGCGTGAGCCCACAACACGTTCCCGGTCATCTAAAGTTGAAGGATTTGGGGAGCATTGCATCTGTTTCAGTAATCCTGACAATAGCCTTTTAAAGGAGGCTGGTATTAGTAGCCGAGCAGATATCCAACAGGCAAGGCCGGCCCATCCATGAAGCCGACTGAGGCAACTGCCTCAGGCGGTGGACCAGTGAGGGATGACCACCTCTGTCCACCCGCTCGCCTCTGTTTCTTCAACTTCTGCTCCCTGGATCTGAAAAGAGAGAGGAGAATGGAGCAAGAAAGGAAGTGTGGAGGAGAAGAGAACTGTAGGCTAGAACTATAACAAGACGACATTGAAGTGGTCAAATGGCTGATGCATGGGGACGAACCCAGAACTTCCACCTCACTCTCAGAAATGCAACTGTTCTTTTCATATTGAAAGTGCAAGAAAGCTTTAATTGCTGCTGCCCACCATTAAAGCCTAATGTGCAAAACAGTTACCCACCCCCCTCCCCCCCCAGCCCCAACGGCACCAAGCAAGCTTTACTCCCTGGAGTTCAGTAACCGACTCTGTTCTTAATGTTTGTCACTCCTTAAAGCTGTTCAGTCTGATCTATGAGCCTCGTCCTCCACAAATACAGGTGTTTCCCCCTTTGACTAATTGAACATGACAATTGTTGATACGTTGAAACCAGCGTGTAATCCTTTCAGGGTGGGTCATCGGCAGTATTTCGATGCAGATTGTTCTCCAGAGGAAGAAAGAAAAAAAGAAGGGGGGGGGGGAAGGCGAAAGCTTTTCATAAAGCGGTAGAAACTTTCAACATATATTCTGCAACTGAACAAGCGCATCCCTTTCACGAAAACATGCCTGGGGTTGGGTGGGTGGTCCTTGTACCTACTCTGCAATGACATATGTTCCCCCAACTAGACACTGGGAGGTCAGCCTGTGGCCCAGGTAATGCAGGTTGTGGCATTCTGGGCAACATCGCCTTGCTACACCTTATGAGAAAGACAGTTGCAGGAACAATAGATTCCTGTTAGAGTCTCCATGGGTGGAGCCAAACTTGTGGATGATGAGACCAAATGTGAGCAATGTAGTGAGTGACTGTTTTTAAGGTGACTCTAAATGTATGACGTAAGTACAATGGAGATTTTGGATCAGCAAACGGAGATTGTTAGTGCAATATTTCTGGCTGAACCTAAGTTGTTTAGCAGTGTGGTAGGACAAGAAACCTTTGTCTTTGTTCAAACCAAAATGAATGGGATCAAATTTCCCGAGACAATTCTAGTTCAGCAGTTTCTCTCTGGAGTCGACCTTTCAAACTCCGTCATTGTAAAACTGTGACCTTAGGGTCAACAGTATAGCATTCTGGGGTTACAACCAAATGCACATCTACCTGGGAGTAATCCCATTGAACCCAATGGGACTTACTTCTGAGCAGACAGAGATAGGATTGTGCTCTGGGAGAGAGGGATGTGAATGGCTGTGTTTGTCATGCTGATCCAAATTGCTCACTTTCAGAAGTTTGAAATATACCTATTGTGTGTGTGGGGGGGAGAGATGTTCTATTTAGGACAAGCACAAAAATATGGCATTTTATCAGCCGAGTAGGGTTGGGGTGGGACGATATTGGTCACAGATTGAGGACACGTTGACAACTGCAGCGTATAATGAATAAAAAAACCATATCATGTCAGCAGTGAATCCAGATAGTTGGAGAGAGAGAGATGACTATTGCGAACAGACATCGGTTGTTTTGGCGTGCAGAAGAGAGAAAGGATTTGTGTCCCTGAAAAGGGTGTGTTGTCCATTTGTTTGTCCATTTGTTAAACATTGCTTACTGACTACGAGTGTGCACCAAACAATGGACAAAAGTTAAACAGCATCCCAAGTTAATAAAAACTAGCAAGTCAATACAGTATGAATAGAATAAAATGTCATGGGAAAATTATGCAAGCAGATAGTGCAATGAGTAAATAAAATCCTCTCCAAATCCTGTATCAGTGGTGGAAAGCGATCTAGAATAGAAACAGACAACTTCTTATGTTCTTATACGATGGGGATAAGCAACCTCCTGGTTGTAGGAGTAGGTTTTCTTTGTGCCAGGTGCAAGGGAGTGGCGACAGGATACAGGTATCTTGTTGTCTGTGTGCTCCCTGAGGCATCTGGTGGGGCCACTGTGTGATACAGGAGGCTGGACTAGATGGGCCTTTGGCCTGATCCAGCAGCCAGGCTCTTCTTATGTTCTAACTTGGAAGGTGTACAGTGCCAAAAGAAGGGACCTGCTGGCAGATGTCCCCAGGTACAGGCGCCACAGTTTAGGTGCCGCGGCCCCAAAGACCTGGCTTTCTCCCCAAACAACCTCACTTCATGAAAACCTATGAAGACCCCAGCCAGATCACACCGTTAAGTCTGCGAGTTTCACCAGCTTGTTTCCAAGAGTGGCCAACCAGATACAGGTTGAGCAGTGGCATCACTGGAGGTGGGGTGGAACGCTAAATTCCGCACCGTGCTGACCTCCGTTACTCGCCGGCACGATGTGGCCCCGCCCCCTCGCCTTCAGAGCCATTCAGTGGGGCGAAGGCAACGCGCAGGAGACTTAGCATTCCGCCCCACCTCCAGCGACGCTACTGAGGTTGAGTATCCCTTATCCAGACTGCTTGGGACGGGAAGTTGTCTGTATTTTGGATTTCTCTGGATTTTGGAATATTTGCATAAATATAATGATATCTTGGGGATGGGACCCAAGTCTAAACACAAAATTCATTTACGTCTCATATACACCTTATATACTGTAGCCTGAATTTTATACACTATTTTAAATCATTTTGTTTCCCAGCATGCCTTGTGCTATGCCAGCCAGGTGCTGGAAAACATAGCCACCAAAATGTCTGGATTTCGGATGTCCGGATAAGGGGTCGTCAACCTGAGAGCTGACAATTAGGACATGTGACCCTCCACTAACTGGTATTTAGTGGAATACAACCTCTGAATTCAGAGTTTAGTTATCATGACCAATAGCTAATACAGGTGTCCCCTTGCTTAGTGACGGATCGCTTAATGACGATCCGGATATATGACGGAGGTCCCCAGTAAAAAAGAGCAAAGGATTTAAAAAGACACATCTTTTTAAAGCCCCAGGTCTTCAGCTGTTTTGTGCTAGATAAGGGCTTTGAAGTTCAGCGCCGTGCTTAAAGCCCCAGTGCTGAACTTCAAAGCCCTTATATAAAGCCAAACAGCTAGCAGGCAAGATAAGAGCTTAACAGCGCAATCCGACTTAACTTTTGTGCCGGTTTAACCAGTGGTGCAGTGAGAATGGGAGGCCCCAGAACGGAAAAGGGATTCAAATCCCCTCCAAAAGAGGAATTCCAAGGGGATTTGAATCCCTTTTCCGTTCTGGGGCCTCCCGTTCTCACTGCGCCGCTGGTTAAACCGGTACAAAAGTTAAGTCGGATTGCGCTGTAAATGTTTAACACTGGGGCTTTAAGCACAGTGCTAAGCTCCAAAGCACACCAAGACCCGCTTAATGACGGCTTCACTTAACGACGGGGATTTCAGAACGTATCCCCGTCGTTAAGTGGGGGACACCTGTACACTTAGCTTCCATGGATTTGTTTTAAAGCGGTCTCAGCTAGGGGCCGTCACTATGTCTGATGCCAGTGGAGTCCATAAATTACACAAAGAAGCCCTTTTTTTGATAAACAAAGGGACCCTGAGCAAGACCATAGGTCTCGAAGAATGACGGGGTCATATGGGAGGAGCTACTTCTTGCTCTTTGACCTTGGCTTTCAGTTCCTGCATTTGCAATGTCTTGATGTTGCTCATAAGACATTACGGAAGAGCCCCCTCGCCAACTACATTGGCGTTTTGGGTTGTGTGAAGAAAACCGGAAGGCAGAAATGTCCTTTGTAAACATCATTTGTAAGCACGATCTTCAAAGCGTTTATACTCCGTGGTTACGGGAGGTTTTGAAAGCAGCACACCAATGTGTTTCTAATCCAAAGACACACATGTGAATAATTGGATACACTTTTCAGAGTTGTCTGCTTATGTTAGTGACGATTGGTCAAATTTTGCTGGCTTCATTCACCACATTGTTTTGTTTTGTTTTTTGCTTGGCAGCATGTTCAAGGGTGCTGCTAGTCTCCAGCCATGAGACTATTGTGCTCATTGATGTACGTGGTTTTTGTCCACTGAATGGCTGTAACCAGAAACGGACCTGTGCTGGAAGGTTACCTCACTTTCGACGGGTTTTACCTAGTTTTTCCACCGTCTTTTTTTCACCAGGTTTTGAGAGACGGTCATGGGCCGTTTGACGACCCTGAGCCCCCAGGCAGTGACTGAGTTGGCTGAGGCTGGTTAATAGACGGGTTTCTTGAGCTTGACCTCTTCCCCTCTTTTCTCCTTCCCTACATAGGGGCCGCAGTGGCTTAGTGGTTAAGACGCTGAACTGCAGGTCGGTAGGACAGCAGTTCGAGACCCGAGTGCCGCGTGACGGAGTGAGCTCCCGTCTCCTGTCCCAGCTCCTGTCAACCTAGCAGTTTGAAAGCAAGAAGTTGGAAGTTCCGCTGCGGCGGAAAGGTCACAGCGTTCTGTTAGTCCACGGATGACCATGGCCACATGACCACGGATGCGTCTTTGGAAACGCTGGGTCTTTGGCCTTAGAAACAGAGGGGAGCACCGCACCCTAGAGACGGACACGACTGGCTTTCGAGCAGGGGAGACCTTTACCTACAATTTCCATTTCCTTCTGCATCTTGCTCTGCTAGTAGGATTGGCAATTGGTGCTCCAATCCTAGCTGTCGTGTTCGCTTATGCTAACGTATGTGCAGAGAAATAATATGCGCATGTGCACGTCTCACAAGGAAACATGACAAACGCATGTGCTAGCAGCCAGTGTCGGCTGAGCAATTACTGACGATGACAACCCGGAGTGAAAGGTCGGAGGAGGAAGCTGGCCCGCCCCAAAGTTTAATCGAGCAAGATTGCCGTTAATTGGATAACAGAGTGCCAGGTTGCGGTTTGTTCGTGTGATAGTTCCAGACCTGGGAAGTCAATTCACTTCTGCCGACTTTCATGTAAATATGTTTCCGAAGTTATTTTGCTATTTGTGGGATTTGAGAGTTTGTTGTAAGCATTATTTCTAAAGATGACGTACGGACTTCTTCGGCTTTCTAACAGTTCTTTGGGTTAGAAGCACTTTCCTTCTTTGTTTCAAAGCAGCTCAAGGCATGTATATATCAAAAGCAGGAGTTGCCCCGTGAAAAAAGGTCACATTTTCTGTTTAGAGCTAGGTATTCGGTGTTGGATAATGAAGCCCTCGGCAGATCGCCTTTTATTGCTGGGAAGCAAAGAGATGCTTCGTTTTCATTTTTGTACTTAATAACACAACACACATCACTTGTGCTGTGTTCGGATGAAAGTGAACAAGGATGAAACTAATTTTAGGGTGTTTTTTTTTCCCCCTTTCCCTTTTAACAATCTTTATTTTAATGGCTGGCCTGCTGAGCTCAGAAACAAAGTCCCTTCAAGGGGCAGGAAATCAATAACCACAAGGAAAGTCTAAAGAAAATGAATGCATTCAATGTGAGCAACTGACAGAGAAATTATTTTTGGGGTGTAAGAAGGACGATAATAAAAGGCAGATACAAGCAGGATAGAAACATAAAAATATACCGGGAGGAAAAAAAGAAAACCTTGTGCACACCTATGTTCTATTTATAAATCAAGGCCCCTGCCTTATTCTTTTCACATTTTAAAGTGGGTTTAAGGATGGTTTTCATCATTTTTTTTCTCGAGAACCAAGGTAAATATTTGTACTCGTAAAGTTTAACCAGCTGACTGTAATGGAAGCATGCGTTTTATAGTCTTAGGAAAGGAATATATATATTCCTGGCTCAGTACCTTAGGACTACCGCTCTCGATGGACTCTCCATTCAGATCTCACCAGGGATGTGGATCAAGTCTCTGGGTCCAAGTGTCGAGTCAAGTCCCAAGTCTTTGCCCCCAAGTCCGAGTCTTTGCGAGTCCCTATCTATTTAATGGGGAGAACGGGTTTAACCTGAATAAAATCTGACTTGTTGTAAGAGGCTCCAAGTTTCGAGTCTTTCGAGTTTTGTACAATTGCCGAGTCAAGTCCGAGTCAAGTCATTGACACGACTTGTGTCCAACTCAAGTCCGAGTCAAGTCATTGACATGACTTATGCCCAACTCAAGTCCGAGTCAAGTCATTGACACGACTTGTGTCCAACTCAAGTCCGAGTCAAGTCATTGACACGACTTTTGTCCAACTCAAGTCATTGACACGACTTGTGTCCAACTCAAGTCCGAGTCAAGTCATTGACACGACTTGTGTCCAACTCAAGTCTGAGTCAATAGACTCAAGTCTGCATCACTGGATCTCACAGTGGTTTCATTTGAGGGGGGACAGGAGTTTGTATCCAGGTGTCCTGCTGCTGAGGCCAGGTAAAATGGTACGGGACTGACGGGAGCCAGGGGACTGGCGATCTGCTGCCTGGCCCTGCTCCTCCTCCTCTTCCTTGCAGCAGAGTGGGAGACACCCTAGGCCAGTAATCTCTTCTCTTCCACACGTTCTCTCTTTCATTCCTCAGGTTCTGCCTTTTGGTTTTTTTTAAAAAGCATTGCAAGAAAAGGAGTAGCCGCGATAGTGTTGGCGAAAAGGAAAGGGGAGCATAGGCGGTTGTTGCACAATGAACCACAAGGACATCTGAGCTGTGTCCCAGAGCTCAAGCTGGGAAGAAGGGAGCACACCAAGGTTATAACCCATATTCATGACCACAACACACACCCTTCTTTGTTGATTGTGTGAACTGGTCCAGTGTCGGAGGAACACAGGAAACTGGAAGCTAAGAGTCAGACCACTGGTCCATTTATATATTTCTTTACCCGGCATGTACCGTAATTAATCTGTGGAACTCCTTGCCTCAGGATGTTGTCATGGCACCTGGCCTAGGTAAAGGTATCCCTTGACATTTAAGTCCAGTCGTGTTCGACTGTAGGGTGCGGTGCTCATCCCCGTTACAAGACCGAAGAGTCAGCGCTGTCTAAAGATGCTTCCTTGGTCATGTGGCCCGCATAACTCTCCTTGCCGCAGCATGAAGCGTGCGGCTGGAACACAAAACACTGTTACCTTCCCGCAAGCGGAACCTATTTATCTACTTGCATTAACATTCTTTCAAACTGCTAGGTTGGCAGGAGCTGAGCGGCGAGAGCTCACCCCATCGTGTGGATTTGAACTGCCGACCTTTCGATCGACAGCTCATGGTTCGGTGGTTTAACCCACTGCGCCACCCTGCGGCCTTGGCACCTGGCCTACATACCTTTTAAAAGGGGAGTGGACAGATTGATGGAGGAAAAGTCCATCACAGGTTACAAGTCACGTTGACTATATGCAACCTCCAGGAGTGGCGACAGGATACAGATCTCTTGTTGTCTTGAGTGCTCCCAGAGGCATCTAGTGGGGCCACTGTGAGATACAGGAAGCTGAACTAGATGGGCCCTTGGCCTGATCCAGCAGGGCTCTTCTTACGTTCTTATCTCAGGACTGTCTTCATTGACTGGCAGTAGCTCTCCAAGGTCTCAGATGCGGCTCCACCATCCTAGCCCTACCTGGAGATATAGGGGTAGAACTTGGGGCCTCCTGCATGCAAATTGTGTGCTCTACCCCTGACCAATGGTCCTTTTTCCAAAGGCCACCTAGATTTCCAGCTCACTTATGTAGCTACCATGCTATGCTGTCTAACATGGTTTAAGCATGTGTGGAATCTTGACAACCTTGAAAGCATGATGTAGGTAAGTAAAAACTCTCAGCAGCATAATTTAGGGGGATACTGTGATGGTGCACAGTTGGAGGATTATGACATAGCCAATGTGTGAACACAACCCTCCCCCCCACCCCAGATTTAAAGTGAAGCTCATTTTGAATTCTCTTGGTATGAAAAGGTAAATTTATTCCTCAACCAATCTTCAGGGCATTTGAACCTGTGAGTTCCATCTGCTCTCTAGATACGCTTTAGATGTTTGGCCTTTCAATTTTTCCCCCCTCTTTTTTTGGCAGCTGGTATGGTTGATTTGTGTATGCAAATGCCTTTTAAAGGTTTTTGGATTTTTACTTAAAATGAGAAGTGTGGATGCTCTCCAAATTGGAAACCCATTCGAGAATGTTAGTTACCTTGGGTTTGGTTTTCCAAGAATCTCCAGTTGTCTAATAACATGCGGTCCAAGGACTCAGTACACCTATATACGTAGTCCTTCTGGTTTGCCCAACATCCGGTAAGTAACCGCTTGCGGTATGCTGCTGCCCCCTAACCTTCTCGAAAGGAAGGCAAATGTTGGCACGTTTAATTAGCCTTGAAGTTGAAATCGAAAAAATCAGTCTCTGCCCCACTGCTATGAAATCATTGTGAGAAGGGCAAACCGAACCTGTCCCATTTTAAACGTTGTGCATTTCAATGTTTTGTTTTGTTCTGTTTCTTTTCAGTCAAGTTTCACTTGGGTAACTCTTCAGTACCAGCTCCAGATTGTCCTTAGTCTTCTAAGAACAATAGCTGTAGTGGGCTGGTCCCATTCTGGTCTCCCTATAACCCAAGTACTGTAGGATCAGGGATCTCTAACATAACATAAGAACATCAGAAGAGCCTGGCTGCTGGATCAGGCCAAAGGCCCATCTAGTCCAGCTTCCTGTATCACACAGTGGCCCCACCAGATGCCTCAGGGAGCACACAGCCAACAAGATAACCTGTTTCCTGCTGCCACTCCCCTGCACCTGGCACAGAGAAAACCTATTTCTAACAGAGAATCCACAGTGCCCCATTGAATGAAAACTCTCATGATTCTTTGAGAGAAGTTATGACAGATGAATGGCTATAGAACTGCCATGAGTTTATTACAGAGCAGTGGTTCTCAACCCCTTCCCAGCCGAGTACCACCTCCTGCGCCAATCTCCTGCTGCGTACCACCGGAAATGACTGGCAATGACGTCATTGCCAGTTACTTCCGGGTTTTCAGGTTTGAAGAGGCCAGAACGTGCAGGGAGGAGGCTCTGGGGAGGTGGGAGGGCCCTTCTCAGCGTTCCCGAGAGGCTTGACCAAAGGCAGGAGCCTCTTGGAAATGAAAAGTCACCGCCGAAAGCGCCACGTCGGAGCGGGGTTCCAGTGGTCCAAGTACCACCAGCAGTAGAGCCCTTAATTTCTCGAATTCATGATATTATTGTGGAATCCTCGGTCTCTGGTTGTTGTCCCCCTTGCATGTTGTTACCCTCACGGCCTTGATCTCAAGTGGCAGCTAGGAGTTCGACTCGAAGGGGAAAGACGAGCTGGTCAGTTCCCGATCACTCGTGTCAGATGCGGAGGTGCGGGGCAGGCCCAAGTGTTAGCAGTGAAGGTGAACTGGGCAACCAGGAGTCCTGAGAACTGGAGTTCAGATCGTCTTCCTGAGCTAGTTGAAGCTCCTCGGGTGCTTGATCTGACCTGTCGGGGATCTCTCGCCCTTCAGAGTAGTGGAGCGGATCCTGGGTGGGGTAGACTCCCAGGAAAGAGCTCAGATGGATCCAGGTGCTCTCTTGGAATCTGTCCAAGGTTCTAAAGCCCCACTGTGCCATTTGTCATGGGCTTCCTTGTGGGTCCCTGCGTGAGCTCATATTTCCAGGACTTCAGTTCTGAATCTTGTCTGCCATAAATTCACTCACAGCACAATCCTATGCATGTCTGCTCAGAAGTAAGTTCCATTGACTTCAATGGGATTTATTTCCAGCAAAGCGTGTATAGGATTGCAGCCTAGGCAAGCCACTCCCTCTCAGCCTCAGTCTTCCCCATCTGCATAATAGGGATAATAATGCTTACCTAGCTGGATTGTTGTAAGGACAACATCACAAAATAATATGTGTTTGACACTTTGCCCACTCGGAAAGCACTATATAAACGTTAAGTCCTGTTACTGTTGTTTCATTGTACACAAGTCCCCCAAAACGTTGTCTTGCTTTAAAAGGCTAGATGACAGGAAATCCTCAAGTGGCAAAAAAAAGGGCCTTACCTTTTTTTTTTTTTTTCACAAATTCAGCAGGGCGATAAAGAGGAGAGTTTTTAATGTGTTTCCAAGACGTTCGATAACATGCATTCTGATTGTGCTTTCAAACATATTTTAAAATGTCTTTCTCTCATCAATAATTGACTTTTCTTTTTAAGATTAGCACTTCCTAGAAGGATGCATCTAGCTCCAAGAGTGGTTTTATGATTTAGATAGGGAAAAAAATGTTTCACTGTTGGGGTATTTTCCCACATTAGTGCTATATTTAAAAAATGGGGGGGGGGGGAGAGTCCACTGTGGAATTTATCAAGGCAGAAAATAGAGTTTTGACCTGGAGCATGATAGGCTAAAGAATGGTTCTTTTCTGTGTTGTTGTTTTTAGACCATCCGATCAGATTTTATAGCCAGTTAGAATTGTCAATGAAACTCAATAGGAGGTTTAGCATATCAAAAGGGGTCAGGTCTCTCCTTACGGTACATCAAATGAATTCTGTACATACAGGAACTGTGCGATGTGAGTCATTCGAATGGCCTTGGGTTATCTGAAACATTAAACTTGAGAGCCGAAATACTTCCATAACAACGGAAACTGATCCTGGGAAAAAAAAGAAAATATTAATCACTGCTACTTTATATGTTGAAATGGTGGGTGCTCTTTATTGTAGTTTGTTCAGAGTTGGTCCATATAAAAACAAAAACTTGCAGAAATTAATATTTCACTACTGGGGAAAAACATTGCACATTGCACTGTTGCACAAAACACAAGCGCTCTGATCAGGAACAAGTGCCATGTTGAACTGGATGTCACCCAAGTCTGCTGAGCAGACAGGCGGGGGGCAACTCCTCCCCCCCCCATAAAGCAGCAAGTTCTCCTTCCCCCACCAGCCAATGGGGTTTCTCAAAAAGGCTCCAGTATGGCTTCTCAGTAGATTCTAGATTAGTAGATCCCGTGATTATGCCTTCCTTTTGAGGAAAGGTGACAAAGGTTGGGGCTTTTTAGTTTAGGAAAAGGATGAAAAGAGGGAGGGGTGTGTGATTGAGACTTATAAGATGATGCATGTTGTGAGGAAAGTGGATAGTGAGAAGTTGTATTTTTTCCCCTCTGTCAGGTCAAGGGGTCATCCAGTGACACTGCTAGGTGGAAGAGTTTGGACAAACAAAAAGAGGTACTTCACACACTGCATAATTAGCCTGTGGAACTCCTCGCCACAAGATGTGACAATGTCCTCGAGCTTGGATGGCTTTCAAAGGGGATTGGGCAAATTCCTGGAAGACCAGAGGTCTATCACTGGCCAGTGGTCATGATGGCTGTGTGCCACTTCTGGGTTCCACAGAAGTCCTTCTCTGAATACCAGTTGCAGGGGAGCAGTGACAGGCGAGCGCAGTAAGTCTTTATCCTTCCACTTATGGCTTCTGAAAAGCATTGGTCACTGTGGGGCCCTGGATGCTGGACTCGGGTGGCCTTTGGCCTGATCCAGCAGGGCTCTTATGACATTAAAATAATGTCTTTAAAATAAATAATAATAAAACCGTCCCACAGTCTTGAATGCTTTCTATTTAAATAGTCAAGTAGGTCAAGCAAATGAAGTATAAAATAGCTTCACAGTTGTAGTTTCTGTCAGGCGAGTAGTCAACCCTTAAATTGCTTGTTCTATTAACTCTCTCTCTCAGTCTCAGTCTCAGTGCAGGCTCCCCTCTCAAAACCCAGCACCTTTATCCATGAGTGTTTCATCATCCAAATTTATATACCAAATACTGTATTTGAATCAGCTGCAATGTAACGTGGTCATCGTGAGAGTCACATTTGTGGGGCAAATGCAAGAACTTGTTCTAGCCCTTTCTCACTTGGTTGCTATAGCCCCCCCCCCCATGGGCTGCTGTTTGTAAAGGTGAGCCTCTGTCCCTGAATATACTCATAGTCCATACTCCTAGATCAGAGGTCCCCAGCAGAAGCGTTGCGGGGGTTGGTGCGGTGGCCCCCAGGGCGGGGACTGCCCGTGGCGGCAAAGGGGCGCGCTTACCTCCGGGATGCGTTCCCTCCGCCGCGTTCGGCCTGGAGCTGGGCCCGCTCGCTCGCCTTGGAGCTGCTTCGGCTCCAAAATAGGCTGAAAAACGGCGGTGGAGGGGGGGCGTGACGAGCCGCACTAGGCGCGTGCTGACATCTCCCATGGGGGCATGGCGTCGGCGCCCCCCCCAGATCGTCTCTGGTTCCCAGGACTGTGATGTTTCATCCCCCCCAATTGAATCCCCTATTCATGCCTATTGATTTGAATCTCTACAAATATGAGCAGCACCTTGCTCAGAGACAGCTCAAATACAGCAATTTGAGCAGCTTATTCAAATACAGCAAAAAAAAGAGTAGAAATAAAACTGGAGATCAGAGTTGACTGACAGTGAACGGTAATCATCTAGGACAGAGGTTCCCAGCCTGTGGCACGTGTACCACCGGTGGTACTTAGAGCGACTGCTGGTGGTCGGCGACGGGCTTAGCAGTCGCTCTAAGTACCACCGGTGGTACACGTGCCACAGGCTGGGAACCTCTCTCCTAGATAATGTAGTATCTATCCCTGAAAGAACTATATACCTGTCCTGGCTTTCAACGAATGAAAGGAATATTACATTTTGATACAGCTTGAGAAATTTGTACTAGAGTGGTGTTTTCTTCGCGGATATAATCTCTGCAGTGGATGTCTTAAGGAAATGACTTTGGTGTAAATATTAGAAGTGAAATCGATGATAAGATGTCGGTATACTGTATTAGTTGTTGACAATTAACAGCCCAGTCCTATCCTGAGCCGGCTCAGAGTGTGTAGCGGAGCTGGCATACCCTCTGCTGCATGCTGTGGGCTAGCTGGGGACCAGGCCGTAATGGAGAGGTGAGTAAACATTATTTTCACTTACTTACTCCTCCTCTGCTGCGTTGTCCCCAGTGGGCCTGGTTGGATCGGCACCAGCTCTTTGGCTGTTGTAAATCCATGGGAGTCCAAGGGGGCGTGTCGTCAAGCCTGGGCCAGGGCATAGGATATTGGTGCCGCCACTGCCATGATATCCGCCCCCAGCCCTCCCCGGGCCGGTCCCAATTCCTGCCCCAATCCTCCTCGGAATGCCTCGTATGCCAATTTACCTCTTCCAGCAGGAGGCTGTTGACGTGTGCCTGTGGCCTACAACCACTTGCGCTGGTTGACCGACCTCCACGCTGCCACGCCAGTGGCCCAGGCCTTGTGCTGAGAGAACACAAGTTCCGTCAGCGCAAGGCCCAGGTAGGATTGGACCTTAGTGCTATTTCTTTTCGGTTATTTTAAAGTAAAAACTTGTTTTTGCACATTTAACCAGTAATTTGTCTAAAGCTTAGACTGGGAGTCGTGTACCACCTTTATTCTTAAATTGAACCCAACCCATTTGCTACTCTGGGAGTCACAGGCAACGTGGGGTTATTCTTGCAATTCATCGAAGGGACGAGGGAGGGAGA
Organism: Plestiodon gilberti rubricaudatus; assembly: GCA_026170595.1. Taxonomy (NCBI): domain Eukaryota; kingdom Metazoa; phylum Chordata; class Lepidosauria; order Squamata; family Scincidae; genus Plestiodon; species Plestiodon gilberti. The sequence continues at coordinate 22,764,179 of JANXHW010000013.1, forward strand.
TTGTGCGAATTGGACCTCCATACGGGGCACCCACCTCGCATGCATCTCATGGTGGAAAATTGGCGCATGTTTCTTTGTTGTGCAATAGGCCTCTCCACTGGGGGAAGCGTGTGAACTGCTTGCGCCAGAAGCCTGATTTGTGTGTCACTAAACCGTCTCCGATTCCATTGTTTTTCTCATTAACTCTCTTTGGTCTGCCAGTGTCGGGACCCAGCGACCGGGAGTTTCCCCCAAATGTGGTAAGGAGAGAGTCGCCCAGCCTTGTTTTATGGGGGTTGCTATAGCGACCAGGTTCTAGTTATCCGCTTAAACAACTTCATGTATAATTAATGTTAATTGCCCATTTTGCATGCTTGGCTTTCTTCCACGGCTGCTGAATTGGCCTGTCGTTGCCTTTGATCTGGGTAGTAATACAATGTAGTTCAATAGTTAGACAAGTGATCAGTTTGCCAACACTGAGAGGAGACAGAATCGGGTTGCCAAGAGGTCAAAGTTTCTTTCTCTTCCTAAACACTCGGGAGGTCATGTAGAGTTTAACTACATCTGGCATCTTGGAAACGTGTGCAGTCAAACCCAAGCGAAGAGAGGATTTGTTCCGATGCCATGAGGCAGACTTTGTCGAACTTGGTAGAACGGCGAGCCATGATGCCTTAAAAGAAAGAATGGGATTTCGAATTTTTCAGGGTAACCTTCTTAAGCACCCTTTCAAATGTTCGTCCTTTTGTAGCCTCCTTTTTGACATTCCACCTTGGAGGTCTGGACTGCCTTTGACTCAACGCTGTTGAAAATGGCTTCCTTTGGACCCTGAGTTCGGACGCCCCCTAGGCCTCAGATTGGACTTCCAACCTTCTTTATGAGCGGGGATTCCGGGACTTGCAAGTCTGAGAAGCGAGACGATGTCATTTCTAGCAGTAACCTTATTGGCTGCGTTGGTTTTTCTCATAGCAAATAGGAGGAAGCGACATTTCTAGCATGCCTCTAGCATGCTCTGGCACGGCTCATTTTAAAAATGACAAAATGGTGAATTTCTTTAGTTCAGGGTGCTTTTGTGGCCTTAAATATTTATTTACGAGACCTGGATGAGAATCTGAAGATGAGGAAATGTTGCTGCAAGCCACCTTAGCTGTTTTGAATGAATCCTGGTAGACATAAGCCTCCCGTTGAAAAGATCGTTCTTATTGCTTTGTCCTTCATACTACATCTCCCAAGCTCCTTTGCAGACAAGCAGCCTTCCTATTGGTCAGAGGCGTCGCTGGAGCGCGGCGGGAAGGGCGGACCGCCTGGGGGCGACGCGCGCAATGGGTGACGCGCGTCGCACTCCAGCGACGCCTCGGAGGAGGCCTCGGAGCGTCCGCCCTCGGCGGAGCTCCAAGGCCTTCTGAGGGAACCCTGATGCGCGACGTCATATTTACAAGGTTTAGCGCATGCGCAGAACGTTTGAGGGCAAATTTGACAGGCTCCGGAGACATCCTCGCCGGCCGGCTGTCGGGTGGCACGGGGGTCATTAGGGCGGGGCGCGCGCCCTCGCACAGGGCGGCGCGCGCCCTAGTGACGCCGCTGCTATTGGTGCATGAGGCTGCCATCATTTCTAGCTTGGAGCTCGCAGTTCGAATTGCTAGCATGGTTAACGTGCTAGAAGCTTTAAAAAGCGACCTGAGCGTGGTGGAGCAAGAGGGGGGGGGGGGAAACAGCTCTCCAGCTGCTGGAAGGTGAAAAACAAAAGCTTGCTTTGTTGCTGCAAAGCAAGGAACAGGCCCACTGGGAAAAGACTGTTGGAAAAGGGGTTCTGGGTCACAGATGCTAATTAGCTTGGGGGATAAACCAAAGGTTGCGGTGTCAAGTAGGAATCCCCTTCTGCCGTCCAGGAAAGACTGTAGAAAAGCCACTGTAAAACAGGGCTCTCTAAGCTCGTTCCAGCCAGGTGGCCCAGAAAGATACCCTGAATCACTGACAGGGGTGCAGTTCGCCTGTGAAATTCCCTATTAGAACGATCCAGCTTGTTTCAGTTCCCAAACCAGGTCAGAAGCTGGACTGAAACTGGTCCAGAGAATTCATTTCCTAAAGAAAACTGTGGTAATCACAGTATTGTGAAACTGAGCGTTTTTGAAAAGTGGTTTGTAAGAAAATGTTCGTTTATCATCATCATCATCATCATCATCATCATCATCATCATCATCATCATCATCATCATCACATTTCATAACATAATCATAATCATAATGATGATTTCATAACATCATCATTATGATATTTCATAACTGTTTCTGATCTTTTTTATCATCATCATCATCATCAGTATTATTAGTATTAGTATTAGTATTAGTATTAGTATTAGTATTATCAATATCATTATTATCAGTGGTGTCACGGTCCACCAGGGACTTTTAGGTGCTCACTAATTCGAACTCTAGCCAAGAGTTTAAGAACTGGTGAGATATCGTCATATAATGTTCAATGTTAGTAGTGTGGCTTGTTGCAGTTGTTCACCTGTTACCTTGTCTACACCTATATTGGCCAGATATTTCTTCAGGGCCTAGTGCACCAATGACAATAGGGGTGGTGGTCGTTTTTCTTTCCCCAAAGGCACTGAATTTCAATTCCCAGGTCTTTGTATCTTGTGATCTTTTCCAATTGTTTCTCCTAATAATAATTATTATTGGTATACACAGCCCGCCAGATGTTGGTGTCTAGATTTGGCTTGTTGAGTATTGGGTTGTTCCCAAGGACCTGGGATATTCATGGATATTTTTGTAATACAGTATGTGTGCTGTTCCAAGTAAGGCTTCTTTCTATTATTATTATTATTATTATTATTATTATTATTATTATTATTATTATTATTATTATTATTATTATTATTATTATTATTGCCAATTTCCATTTTTATTATACGGGACATCATATGCATCTTAAGAATGTACCTTTAAACCCTTGGAAAATGTTGTTTGAACAGAGATCCAACAGCCCAATCGATAACGCAGTTATGCCAAAGGAATTAGATTTAAGCCAGCAGAAGGACCCACTGAGCTAGACAGGCTGAACTCCAAGTTTGTTGGCTTAACTGAGTTGTGGAGTGGCTTTCATTGGACAAGTGAGAATTTGCTAAGTCAAACATTCAGCTCTCCTTTAAATGGTTCTTACAATCAATAAGTGATTTATTAATCGGGTTGCCTGGGGCAGGGGTGGGGTCGAACTTCCCCCAAATCAGCGCAGTTTGTCAACAGGTCTGGCATTGATTCATGAGAAGCAGATGTCAAAAATGAAGTACCTACCACAGAAGAAGAAAAAAAAAATCCAAAATCTTAACAGCCAGTGCATTGGTGCCCTCATTTATCATCGCTTGTAACCAACATATTTTGGAAGGTGTCATCTCTCATTGACATCCGAAGACGCAGTGCTTTCCCTTCTCATCTAGATAACTGCCAAGAGCAGGAAGTTTATTGGGAGGCTGCAACCTTAATGTTGCTGGGTGGTAATCCACTTCGCTTTCAGAAACGTGAGATATATTTCCAGTTGGTTTATTCTCGGCACTCCAGGGGATAGGGCACTATTTCAGTGTCTCTAATGAAGGCCAGAAAATGAAAGGCTGAGCATGAGGATAAATTATGCCTAAATGGTGGGCTAGACCCCCAGAGGAAATCAGGCTTCTGTAGGACGGTATCCCGCCATTAATCCTACAAAGCATTATGTATAATGTTAATTCTGTAAAGCTGAACTGTCGAAAGATCCGCAGGTTCACCCCATCTTTTCAGCGTTAATCATTGCAGCAGGAAGACTGCGTGCGTCCACGCCTGCACCCAAGCCAGATCGCACTCTGCGTCACGCGCAAGCGGGGCCATGGCGGTGGTTGACCTGACACGACCCATTGTTTGATATGCTTCCTATACACTCTCGTTTCTTTGCCCCCCTTCTGTTTGTGGCCCGTGGGCGAGGAGATGCCACTGGGTTGGGATCCGTTGCAGAATCTGATTGTGCCAGTGTGCAACCTGGTCTGTGGGATAGCATGGGGCATTCTCGCTACTGTGTCTGCCCAAGCATCTGTTTGCATGCTGTCCTTCATATCTCCAGGTCAGGCTGGGAAAAAGCCCCCTGTCTAGAACCCTGAAGGGCTACTGCCAATCAGTACAGAATAGGCTGATAATCAAGTACCACCTTTTGTGAATCCCAGAGATAGCCCCTGTGCACAGAAACGGGAGATGCACCCCAAATTTGGCACTCTGCTCTGCACCCTCTTGCCCCAGTCTGTGCCTCTTAAGGGCTAGAGCCGCTAGAGGACTTCATGGCCACGTCTTGACCAGCGGTGCTTCTCCACTTCTTGCAGGGTTGGGCGAGGCAGGGCAGTGGTGGTCACCAAGGTAGTGGAACCTGCTGTATTATGAAGTACTGCCATGCATGGGTTGACACGCGCGAGTGTAAATGCTGAGGTAGATGGACCAAGTGGTCTGATGACATATAAGACAACTTTGTATGTTCAGCACTGTGTTCATTGTTGTAGAGGAATGGCTGTATTGCACTGGCACGACACCACACGACGTTTAATTTTACACACGTGCAAGCTGTGCATCTGCTCCTACCCATTTTTGTCCTTACAGAGCAGAATTTTTAGGATCAGGCATGTGAAGCTTCGTAACGTGCATTGTTGCGGCCCTGATCCAGAAGGACTTAATTACTCCCGTGCTCTGTTGAAATCAGGAGGCGTTGCAGGAGGAGGAGGAGCTGCCATGCCTTAAGGCTTTGCAGGAGGAGGAGGAGCTGCCATGCCTTAGTGGTGGAGGACGTGACTTTGCAAGTTACGTTCGATCCCTTGCACCGTCAGTGGAGAGAATCACAAGTGAACCCCACTCCCAACGGCTGGGTGAGATGTTGCCAGCAGATTAGAGAATACTGAGCTAAATGGTTGGGTGAGCTGCTGCCAGCAGATTAGAGAATACTGAGCTAAATGGTTTGGTGAGCTGCTGCCAGCAGATTAGAGAATACTGAGCTAAATGGATCCATCATTAAGGTGGATGGAGTCGGTCCAAAGCAACTCCATAAATTCTTGTGTTCTGTTCACCACCAAGCATGCAAGCTCTCCTCAATTTGCAATCTGCCGAGTGATGTAATGCAATTTGAAGAGGGAGGTGGTCCATATGTGCAAAGTCCTCTTGTTGCTCGTAAGTGCAGGGGAAGGGGAGGGATGTGCGATTCTTTCTTCACTGCCCCCAACATAATCCACACTTGGGGTGAGTATGCGATACAGTCCATTGTCTTTTGGCTTCCCCAAAAAGCAAAAAGAAAGAGAGAAATATTATTTTATATTGCTAAGCATAAATAATCTTGTAATTAAACCAAAAAAAGCAACACCCACCCCTTAATAATTGCTAGCAAGCAATCACCATTCAATTAAAGAGTAATTACATGGTTATTTGTGCCCTGCAAAATAAGGCATTACTGAAATCAGTAACACAATCAATATTTTCACTGCAACAGGATGCGGCAGCGATGGACCTTTCAACCTGTGCTGATTAAATTGTCATCAGACTGTTTCCTAGTTAAATCACCACATGTTTATTTGTCTTGATTAATATGTAAATTTACATCTGATTCGAGTAAATTTGAAAATGCAGCCATGGCAGACTTCAGCGGGGCTACTCTTTCCGCATAGTGCAGTCGAAGGACTTCCAAAAGTTTCTAAAGTTTACAAAAAGTGTTGTCAGAGAGTTTCAGATGGACGTTCCGTCTGTGAGTGTGAGGAAACGGGTGGGAAATGTTCCAAGGGGGGGCAAGCCCTATTCCGCACCTTCTTCGTTACACAAGGAGATCAGACTGGGGAAGCAAGCCTAAGATACGTAGTGCTAGCAGAGATCCTATTGGCTCCCTAGGTCACCTGATTCCTCTTGGGCAGCTTGGCTGTAGTTCCCCTTCTGGCCATTGTTGGGGAGGGCAAAGGATGGATCCCTGAAAGCTGACTCAGTGGCACAGAGAGTAAGGCACCTAAGTCACGACTCCTGGCACTCTCCTCTCGTCCGTGTTTCCTATTCGACGCTCCCCACTTCCTTTTCAAATCCACGGAGCAGGAGGAGCGTTAGGGACATCTTAAACTGATATCCAACTGATGGAGGGAGGGGGGAGGTGCATTTGGCAAACAGCCTCAAGAGATCATGGGCTGGCTTTTCACAGGCCTATTTAGTCCAATATCCTGTTTCACACAGTGGCCCACCAGCTTCCTCTGAGGAGCCCACGAACAAGAAGTGGAGGCATTGCTCCCCTACAATGGGTATTCAGAAGCACAATCACTACTGCTGAACTAGGAGGGATCCAGTAGCCATCACGACTAGTAGCCATTGATATGTCCTCCAAGAATATGTCCAATCCTAGCCTTACCATAGTCCCAGTTCTGGCCGGGACAATCACGGTTCGGGAGCCCAATCCCAGGCTCCCGGCCGGTCTCCGTCATTGTCCCGGCCAGCTGGGACTTGCCCCTGTCTTTTTCCAGCCTCGCACAGCTGTGCGAGGCTGCAAGCACTTTGAAAATGTCCGAGTTCACTTGGACATTTTCAAAGTGCTTCCAGCCTCGTCGCATACTTGCGCGAGGCTAGAAGCTCTCCAAAATGGCCCAAGTGAACTCGGGTCGTTTCCGAGAGCTTCCAGCTTCGTGCGACTACGTGACGAGGCTGTAAGTTCTCTGTAATGGCCCGAGTTCACTCGGGCTGCTTCGGAGAGCTTACAGCCTCGTCTCGTAGTTTCGTACCAGCCCCTGGCCACGCCCCCAACCACGCCCCCAATCCCGGCCATGTCCCGGCCATGATTGCTTCCGCCCCCCTGCATCGGGGCAGAGGAGTAGCCAGACCATTTTTCAACCGTGGCACAAACCCTTGACGCCCCCCCATAAAAACGTGCGGCCGTAACCCTTGACGCCCCACGGCGTGGCGCCGCAAAAATGTGGAAGCCCACCAAAGTCCTCACCCACCCTGCAACAATGTCCTTCCCCCCCCCCAGGTACTCTGGAGCCTGCTTTCCCACCCTCTCAAACTCCCTGCGCCCTCCAGAAGATGTTTCCAATCGTCATCCTGCGCATGCGTGAACTCTCTAACGCGCTGCTGGGCGCTTTACAGAGTTCGCGCCAGGGGCAGAGCAGAGTGGAAGAGATCGTCGCGCTGGAGTAGGTTGTCGCTGGAGGCTCCTAGAATACAGATAAGTGACGCAAAGCAAACACTAAAGATTACAAGCCCCGCGCTAGTGCTAAAAAAAACCCTAAAAAGCTTTTTAAAACCCGAAAAAAGACCAAAACAAAAACGAAACTTAAGGAGCCTCCCGCCCCCCCGGAGCCCTTCCGCCCCTACGCCCTGGGGCCCACCGCACCACCGCCCCACATCAGACGACGCCTCTGCATCGGGGGGGGGGATTTGGTAAGGCTATCCAATCCCCTTTTCAAGCCAACCAATGTCACTACATTTGGTGGCAACAAGTCCAGCATACTAATGATGTGCTGTGAGGAAAAACACTGTCTGTCCAGTTGTCCGTCCGAAATCCCCCTCCAGTCAGTTTCATTGGAAATCTCCAGATCAAGTATTGCGAGAGATGGAGATCATCATCGTCATATAAGCTAGGTCGTCGCCCTCACGCCACTCTCAAAGTGACCTCAGGAGAAATGTTATCTCTCTGGAAGCAGAGACTCTGCAATAGACATACCTAGTATTCACCAGGGAGGGGTTTCCAGATCACACAATAGATTTTTGATCCTTGACACCTTTGTGTACAGTGTTGACCATGCACAGGATTAAATATGGCACCATGGTCCTGTGAAAAATCATCTCAAGATGTGCTTGGCAGCTACTCTGCAAGAGCAGGGCTCCCTAAGCTTTGTGCGGTTGTGTGATGAAATGTATTGATCTGTAGAGCAACTGTTCTATTATGCTATGCTGTATGGTACTGTATAGGATTCCCCAGAGTAAAGTAAAGGAATGCAATGACGAGTCGAGAAAAATAGGACATTATCTAAAAGTATGGAGCTTGAACATTTTGTTGAGACAAGGCAGGAAAGCTTTACAGGGCTGCAACAGTCAACTCAAGAATGCTTTTATGATTTTGGGGGGAGGGGGACAGGGAGTGTCCTAGACACAGGAAAACAAATCACATTCACACATTTTGTGGAAGCATGAGTACAGTAATGACACTTTTGTGCAATTGTACTAGAAACTCCTGTCATTGAAACACTGTCTGCTTCTGATAAAGAGCTTTTCCACTGCGGGTTTGATGGAGTGAAGTTTAGCTTGCAGCATTTCTGTGTGAACAAGGGAAGCCATTTTTTTTTTAAAAAAAAAATTGAAGCAGTCTCACTATAAACCTCTCATTCGTCATTGCAGGTTGGTAATACAATACAATGTTTCAGGCTGTTTTGTCAAAGCTTCTGTTGCTCATCTGGGTAAAATGCATTTCTATCAAAGAAAGAAGAACAGGGCCACATTTTAACCGGTTCATGATCCACGTCCTAAAGACCCCAGATGCGTTTGCATGGATATATTTCAATTACGATCTTACTGCACCATGGGTTTTGTAGTTTTTAAAGCCTAATTTGATGCTAAATTGTTTGCACATTTTGCTCACGGTCACTGTGCATGGCCGACAACAGTGACAAATCAACCATTTATGATGATTAGGGCTGTCACTTGATTAAAGAGATTGTACTTGATTAATCTGTGAATTGATTTAAATGGCATTCGTTTGGATATGAATAAAACAGTATGGAGAACCTGACAGCAGGTGGCAATTGTGGGGGGCCATGACTTCTCCTTCATTGGGCCATCCAGCAGTCTTAAGTGGAGGCATTGTAAGAGGCTTTCAGAGAAGTGGTAGTATACAGGTGGGCCCCCATATCCACGGATCCGCTATCCATGGTTTCAGTTATCCACTGATCGTAGGGACCCCACCAGACTATTACTTTTTTCCCAGTAAGCTTTGTTTCTTCCTTAAACAAACAGGAGAAGCAGCCTCTGGCTGCTTATTGCAGGCAAGTAGAATGAGACTAAGTCCTAGAGAGGCTCTAGTCTCGTTCTACTTGCCTGCAATGGAGGCTGCTTCTCTGTTTTAAGGAAGAAAGAAAGCTTGCTGAAAGAAAAATAAGAGCTCGGGGGGGGCATGCATGCCTGCTTGCAGGGGAGGCAGGGCAGGGGGCCCTCAGGAAACCATGGAGGGGGTGTTTGCTCTTATCCATGGTTTCAAGTATCCACGGAGGGGCCTGGAACATATCCCCAGTGGATATGGGGGGAGTACTGTACCTGCTTTGCCAGCAGAAAATCCCAGTTTCAATCCCTGACACCTTCAGACAAGATATTGAAACCCTGGAGAAACCGCTGCTGGTCAACACAGATAATATGGAACAGAATGGACCAAGGATCTGGCATCATATGAGGCAGCTCCATATTGTCATTGAAAGCATTTTTAGCTTAGTGTTGGTGCTGATGCTTTGCATGGAAAAGGCTCGGTCCCTGCTGGGGGGAGATCCGAGCCTGGAACCCTGGAAAAGCCGCTTCCAATGAGCATAGGCAATGCCGAGCGAGGTGACCCAATGAGCATAGACAGTGCCGAGCGAGGTGACCCAATGGTTGACTCAGTAGAATGCAGGTTTCCATGATTCTAGATGTACACATTTGTACGTCCTTATTTTCAGTGGGGAAATGTTGCCAAGTGTGTAAAAAATGTCTGACGTTTGCACTTTGAATCTGATTTTGTGTGTGCACACACACACGCACACAATTTTCAAGGTTTAGAGTAGCAGATTGTCCATCGCCAGATTGTTCAGACACCATGGTCGGAGCCCCCAGATAATTGGATGGTTTCTGAGTATGGAAAGAGTTAAGATTCCAGGAGTGAGTTTTGAATGCATCCAAGGCCTACTCTATTCAGGGCCTTAAAAATCAATACAAAGTGCATTACTATGCAAATCCTTCTGACAAAAGAGCACTTAAAGTTTATTTTCACTTTTGTTTCGACAGTTCACGACCGGGGAGACCCCCCAAGCGCTCTCTGGGGGTTGCGATACAAGAAAACACGCGCCTTCTGCCCCACGGAGTGCCGGGTCTCTTATCGCCGGGGCTTATCTCCCCAACAGGTAATAAAATCCGTCGGATGATCAGCTCCGTCTCTCCGTCCGGCACAGCAGTTGAAATAAACTAATATTGATCTAACTGCCTTGTCCTTCAGGGCTTTTCAAGCTTTACCAGAGGTTACGTTATTGGATTTTTTGAGCATTCATGAAAACCCATGCTGTGTTTCTGTGCTGACTAAAACCTAATGGATTTGCGATTTAGTTCTTCATTAATCGTAATTTCCTTAAAGGCAAAGTGCCATTAGATACTTGGTTATATGATATGGGGGGAGATGTTGATCTCAAAGGGCCTTATGCACGATATGGGTACTTTTCCGTGAGTGTCACAAACAAGGGAATTATTTTGTTCTTTCACTCAAGATGCAGTGATCAGGGACGGTCCTTTCATGGAGTCAGGTGAAACAGTAGCCTCCGCTGGAAGATGGGTGTGACACACACAGTGGTCTGCCTGATGCGTGTGCCCCAGCTGTTGCCCGATGCGTGTGCCTTCACTGGCCTGCTGCTTGCCACCTGCCTCCTGATGTTTGCCCCAACTCTTTCTGAGGATGCTTCCACCTCCACCTCCTCACCGCTGCCAGCCCCACTTCCTCCCCCATCCTCTCTCTTCAGTCTTTTTCAAAATGCAGCAAGAACGAGAAGGGGAGGTGGCTGCAGCGGCCAGACCAGGCGGCACTGTGGAAGCAGCGCTGGTGACGCTAACATGTCACGGCGAATACTGAAGGCAAAATGAGGGAGGGGCCCATGCACCTACAAGCAAAGCGTGGCGATGACAGTAATGGCGCGTTGACCCACCCCTCTCCTCTCAGTTTCAACTCCTTTCCTCTCTTCCTCTTGAATCGAGGGGCGTTGGAGACAGGTGAGTGGCGGGGCGTTGGAGGCAGATGGGTGCCCCCTGCCACGCCACCACCTGATGTGACCATGCCCTGGCCATACTATTTTGATTACTCCACCCAGTGCCTATTAGTCATGTAGTGCAGTGATTCCCAAAGTGTGTGTCGTCGCGGGATGTCCCCGGTGGCCCCTCCCACCGGCTCTCCCAGGCGCCACTATCTTGGTTCTCACGAGATCCGGGCCCAGCCATCTTGGATCGCGTGAGATTTCACGTGATCCAAGATGGCGGCGCCCAGCTGAGCTGGGGAGACGAGGCTTTGGCGGCGCCGTGACTCCCGTAAATTTGGGAACCACTGATGTAGTGAATTGTTTGGGGCTCAAGCTGCAATTGCACAGACTTCACAGTCACAAGGATCGTAGCAGCCTTTCAGAATTGACATGATCCTTTTTTTTTCTTTTTTTTTTGCAAAACCGTCAAATGTGGCTGTTAACTGCCCCCTGACAGACAGAAATTCAGCAGGCGAGGCATTTCCTGGTGCGGATAAGCGCTAAACATGCGTCACCTGTTCAAATTCTGTTGGCCAGGCTGGTCTTGTGAGCCGCAGAGCAGGTCCAAAAGAGGCCGCCTTAGCTTTCACATGGTGTCCACAAAATGTCCTCCAGCCCTATCCGCACATGCGCAACCAAGACGCAATTCCTCTTTGAAGCACGCCGTACTCCTTCCAAACAGCGTCCCTCCCTGATTTGGTGTGGGGAATCTTCACGGTTATAAATTGTTCTGGGTGACAATTCTGCCGTGAATTACTTTGATGTATGTGGCTAATAAATTAATATGATTACGGTAACGAGCTGCACAAGTGTTGGCAAACTCCAGGAAGGCCGGCTTTGGATTCTTTGCAGCCCTGAATTTCCCCCTGTGGCGAGAGGGTTGTTGCTACCTCTGTGCTGCTGTCACTCTGATAAATGGCAGACCCTGCAGTACCCCGGATTCCATCTGGTGTGCCCACAGACTAGACCCAAATGAGAAGTGTTTTATACAGATCACATACTCATGAGCAACACTACGCAAGAGGGTGGAAAGAAGGGATTGGGGGCGGCAGGGGGAGGTGATCTTCTAATAAAACGGGCCAACGGTTGTCGAGATCTGCTAAGTTTAATAGTTGAGCATCTACGGCAAAATTGATGATGGCAATTTTTGGGATTGGAGGGTGGTACGCTAAGGGCATGCTTTATTTTAGGCTCTTTGATTGGTTGTGTGTCTTAGCATCTGAGAATGAGTCTCCCCAGCCTTTAGCTTCTGACTTCTGGCTCTCCTTCCTCCCATTTCCTAATCATCTTTCTTTTGATTGCAAGCTTGTGGAAAGAGTTCGTTGTTTTTAGCATAAGTACTATGCATCACCCTGTCTCCAAGGCTGCTGCTGCTGCTGCTATATAATAATAATAATGGGAACAGCACACGTTTTCCAAAAATATCTGTGCGTATCCCAGGTCCTTGAGAAGGCCTCAATATCCAATAGGCCAAATCCGGCCACCAACATCTGGTGGACTACACATAAAAAACCCTGATAATATACGTAAAGTATTTACGTCTCTACTTTTCCACCCCATAGTTTCTCCAAGGGAGCTTGCATGCCTAATTTAAAATCGATGTAACCCACACACAAATTAAAATAAATTAAATAATCTAGGAACTGTAAATGAACACAGCCTAAAGGAAACAAATGCATGGATTGTGTCCCAGCTTGTGGGCATGTGTGAGGGCACCTGTGTAGGCCAATTCCACCACCCTCTCCTCCTCATTGCAGTCCCCCCCCAGTCCCTTAAAAAAAAGTCACTCCTAAGGGTCAGAGTGGGGTGGGGCATAGGGAGCTGTAGCGGGAGGGGTATTCCACCCCCCAAATGGGAACAAGCTAGTTCCAAAAGAGAATCTGTTTGACTGGGAGCTAGTCAAAGTGTCAGAAATTCTAAAGGACTGAAATGGCGCCTCTAGTTTTGAAAGATCTGGTTTGCATCCATTGACAGCTCGAGCACCAGGGTGCTAGAGGCCTGGGGCACATAATCATTGCCCCCCAAATACCCCTATCTTCAAATGGGGGAGGGGAATATGCAGTGGCTGGTGCTGGGGGGTTCCGGATGTTGGCCTGGCCAGGTGGGCCCTTTGAGTATGAGCCCTTGGCTGGTGCCCAGTCAGACCGATCTTTAGTGTAGACACTGTCATTGTGCTTGTGGAGTGGCTCTAGTTCAGGCTGGGGTGGTGCTAGAATTTGGAGCAGAATACTTGAGCAGAATGCAGAGCACAGCTATTACAGGGACGTTTCGTGTTATGGGAGGACATAAGGACATTATGGGTTACTCAATTTTTAATGCACTGGTCATCACATTTTGAAGGCAGTTGTAATCGGGCTGGTTTGCAGTATATTACTGCATTGGAGTTTTGGTTCTTCTTAAAGGATTGCCTTGGTCTCTCCACTGTAACATAAAAGAGAGTCATGTATAATAATAAAAATCTTAAGTGGTAACGGCAGCTCTTAGAATTGCTTGACTGATAGCGATGCCCCCTTTAGTCTGTACAGCCAATAGAAATAATGTAGACACTTATTTGCTTTTGACACCCAAAAAGCCAGCCATCATGCTCTTTAGCATGTGCAGAATCCCAAATTAGATAAATATTTGCTTTATGGAGCAGCGTTGAAGGTTATGTTTGCGGTAATTTGCTGCTGTTCCGACAGGCTACGAATCAGAAGTTGGTCTAACACTCCATAAAAAGGCAATAAATTAGATTAAAACGACTTTCCTGGAAAATAAATATTCCCCATATTTATGAATTGCAAAGGGATGCATCGTTTGTATGGAAGCGATTTCTTTTCTCAGACTTAAGTAAGCAAAAGGAAACCGCCCCCTCCCCACACACACCCTTATTTATTTATTTGCATCGGCTGTGAGCTGGCGGAAAATACTCTGAAAGTTGGTTTGCACGATATGTGTTCTAGAAACCCTGAGTCTCAGGCATATTGAATTGGCTGAGAAGTAAGACATAACACAACAGCCAAGTGTGTGTAGTGTAGCAAGGAAGAGACTTGCGGCCTGTCCTGATTTGAATTTCGCAGCCACTAGGAACTCATCAGGTGGCCTTAGTCAAAAGCCACTGTCGCCTCTCTGATCTCAGCCCTACCACTCTCAGGTTTTTGAGAACATTTCAGTGGCTTTGAAAAACAATTCTCCTTTCAGTGTGTGGTCTGTTCACATGCTAATCACCCTCTTGATGAAGCTCTCTGCGAAGGATGAGCAAAACATCTGGCATCTACAGGTGTCCCCCACTTAACAACGGGGATACGTTCTGAAATCTCTGTCGTAAAGTGAAGCCGTCATTAAGCGGGTCTTGTTGTGCTTTGACGTTTAGCACTGTTTAAAGCCCCAGCGTTAAACATCCAAGCTCTTATGTTGCCCATTAGCTGTTTGGCTTTAGAGAAGGGCTTTGGAGTTCAGCACTAGGGCTTTAAGCACAGCGCTGAACTTAAGTTTAAGTTTGAAGTTCAGTGCTGTGCTTAAAGCCCCAGTGCTGAACTCCAAAGCCCTAATCTAAATTAATCCCTAGCATGAAACAGCTGAAGAGCTGGGGCTTTAAAAAGACGCACCTTTTTAAATCCTTTGCTCTTTTTTACTGGGGACCTCAGTCATATATCCGGATCGCCGTTAAGCGATCCATCATTAAGCAGGGGACACCTGTATTTGAACTCGAAGTCCATGGCCACACAGCTCGGAAACCCTTAACCATTTTAATTCTCCTTTCTGTTTTTGTTTGCATGTGTTTTGAAAGTGTTGATCTTGTCCTCCTTGGCTTTTGTTCTCACTTGCCTTCAGTGACATCACTGCATGGCCAGTGTTGACACAAGTTTGCACCACTGGCCCCTAGTACACGCTTACCAGTTGTAAGAGGCAACAGACAGTGACGCATCAGGAAATGAAGAAGGGATCCAAGGCAGCTGACCAACAGTGGGGGATTGGCCCAAACAATGGACTAGGTTTATCCCAGACACCCACCTACCACCTGCTAAATTGAATTGGTTACATATTCTTGTATTGACAGTCTGTTCACTGTGTGATTCCTGATTGGGTGGGATGTGGAAGGTTCACCCATGTGACTAATAGAGGGGTGAGGAAAGTGAAAAGTTGGTGCTAAAAAGCAACCATCAGAGGAAACAATAATGGCAAATAGCACTGAAAACAGATGAATATTTGCAGAATTTATTATTATTATTATTATTATTATTATTATTATTATTATTATTATTATTATTTATTTGCTACCTTATGTTAAAACTGGGGACCATTCAGCACACATCAAATGCACCTGTTGGCTGCTCTATTTTCTTAAGAACACCTGTGTTTGATTGGAAGTATGGCTATTTCAGTATAAGACTGATGGCAAAAACATCTTTTTTTCTTCTTCTTAAATTAATCCCAACTGTAAACCTCCATTGACCTGTAAGGGTGTGAAATTTGACTTGGAGGAGAAAACAAAAAACAAAAATCTAATAGCTGGCTTGCAATACATGCCTATCCATGTCAATTACAGAAATTAAAGCTATTATCAAAATATCCTGAACGAAATAAATTTAGTGTTCTGTTTTTATTATTATACACCTGCTAACTGGGCAAAGAGGCACCTTTTTAAAATGGTGTGTCTCTTATATTTTACTGGGGGGGGGGGTGTCCTGTTCACCCCAGCTCAGTGTCTCTTTGAATGGCTGTTGCTGGTGTTCCTGCCAACGCTTTAGATTGTGGGCCCTTTTGGGACAGGGGACCCCTGAGTTATTTTTTTGTACTCCGTAAACTGGTTTGTGAGCTTCTTTTTGTTGAGAAACAATATATAACTATTTGTTGTAATTTGTAGTAATAATAAGCAGAGTTACGGGAATGGAAAATACTGTTTTGAGAAACTGGCTGGGAAAAAAGCGCAACTCCCTCTAAAGGAAGCGGCGATAACCTTTCTGGAGTTCTTTAATGTGTCGAAAGAGTATTTCTACACCGACTTATTACATTAGGCAAGGTCACCTTTTCATTTTATTAACAGATTAGGTTTGCCAGATCATGGACTTTGATTCCGGAGAACGTGGCTGAATCATGCAGGAACGTATGTCGAGTACAAAACAGGTTGAAACAACGTTAACCCCATTTGAGGTGGCTTCCATTCTGGTGGCAGTCTCTGGTTTTAGTTCGGGGACGACGGGGGTAGCGTGCAGAAAGTCCTCTTACTTGGTGATTATGTAACGCAGGATTTGATTAGATGGGCTTTTCCGCTACGACGCTATGCAGAACAATATTTGGAGTAAGCTTCTTATCTTGTACTGACTGCCCTTTCCTATACCTGAGCTTGTCTGCAAAGGGAAGATTTTTTATTTTTATTTTTTAAAAGAGTGTAGAATCAACCAAACGTTAGCAGCTGTTGGCCGCGAGGTTTAAGCCCTTCAGCTAGCAGCATCAGTGTGTGTGATCACAGGTGCGTGCTTCCCAAGGCCTCAGATGTGGGTCTGAGGAAGGGGGGGGTTTACAGCACCCTCCAGTCTTCTCCTGGCCTCCTCTAGTGTAGGGCTGGAGCACAGGCAGGACAGTCATTTGCACAGCTAAACTGCCTACCCTACACTGAGCCCCCTCATCAGCTGGGGATGAGCATCTGCTGGAAACCCCTCCCATGTCTCACCCCCCCCCCAGTACTCCCAAGTGCCTGATCCTGCAAGGACTCCCCTTGTCCCTTACCTTCTCCTCCCTCGAAGGCCCCGGACGTGCAGCATAGGGAGAAGGAAGAGAAATGCTATTTTTCAATACAAACTCTGTCCATTTCTCTTTGAATAAACTTCTAGGCCATTTAGTTTTAAGCAGTTGTGAAAGTGATTTGTGATACTGATAGTCTAATGCGGTGTGCCCAAGGCAGTGCATTGTCGTTGTTGCCCCCCTTTCTCAGTTACGTGCACTTTCCCCTTCTTTTATGTGGAGGTGTGTTACTATAGCACAATCCTGGACGTGTTTGTTCAGAAGTTCCATTGAGTTCAATGGATGCTCACAAACGATGTTCCCAGGTGAGGAGTGTGCTTAGGTTTGCAGCCTTAGAGCTGGTTGCTGTTGCCGTCTCTTCTTTCCCCGTTTCTGGGCGGGGCATCAGTCCTGATCCTGGGGCATTGGGTGGCCACCTCCTCTTCCTGCTTTTGCTGTGTGGGGAGGAGGAGAATGAGATGCTCCAGTTCTTGAAATGGCAGGAACAGGAAAAAGAGGTGACTGCCCAACAGTGGGGGATAAAGGGACATACATGGTGAGGAGGAGGCAGGGCCAGGCCAGGCAGGTGATGGGTGAGCGTCGGGCCACTCAGAGTAATTTTATAAGGGGGTACAAAGTTTCCTTGGGGCCCCTTGCCTTCATGTGAATTTGACTCCTGGCCCCCCTTTTTGACCCATTTTTGACCATGGGCCCGGGTACGATTGTACCCCCTTAACGCCCCTCGCAGTGACCCTGGGTGAGCAGTGTGTGCAGCCAACCTGCCACTTCCAACCAAGCCGCGGCCTGAGGCAAACACTCCACTTGGCCTCATAGATGGGCCATCCCTGATTCTCTGATAGGTTGAGCCAGTGCAGAGGTGTGTTGGCCTAGGGGCGAGGACTGCTCAGAGGAGCCACGCAGTCGAGTGGCGAGCGGGCAGGATGTACAGCAAGGTCTGCTGTCCAATACCTTCAGAGTCTTTGTTGTGGTTTGTTTGTTTTGTACCTTGCCATTGCAACAGTAGCGTTAGGAGCCCGAGTCGGCCACCTTTTCAGAACCAACGGGATTTGTGCCTTTGGCATGCATGCCTATTATGCAGACTTGTGTAATTATTCGTTAGGGATGAACAAAATGGTTCTTCCGTGAACATTGCTTTAGCACAAGAAGGGGGCTATGTGAGATGGGCCCCCTTTGGACTGACCTAGAACCACCCCACCCCCCCGCCTTCTTCATGTTAGTCCACTGTTCAGTGCCTCTTCTAGCAACTGCATCAGTGCCATTTCCCCCACACTGGGCTGTTCCCCCCCCCCGCTCACAAAATGATCCCAGCCAGCCAGGGAGCACATTATGAGTGTGATGATGTCACAGGACCAAAGGGCCAATCACCATTTGCACTGTGCAGCATCACCAAAGGTAAATAACGCCAGTGTTCTCTGCCCTATCTGGAGAGGCCGGGGATCGAACCGTTGAGCTTCCGTATGCCAAGCAGATTCTCTTCCCCTGAGCTATGACCCCCTCCCTCTCCTAGGTATGTATCCAAATATCCATCAATCCAGCTGCATTAGTTGACGGAATGCTCCTTTGCACAGCCCCTAATTAGTCTGTGCAGTTCGTCGCCAAGAGATGTGGCTGGTTTCAAAGCGGGATTGGACAGGGTGAATGGAGGAGGACGGCTGGGCTGTCCATGGCTACTAGTCATGGTGGATTTGCACCAGCTCTGGGTTCAGAGGCAGTATGGCTCTGAATGCCAGCTGCAGCCTTCATCTCTAGCACGTGGGCTCTCTGTAGGCAGCTGGTGCCCCACTGTGGGAAACAGGATGCTGGGCTAGATGGGCCTCCTTTGGCCTGATCCAGCTTTTAGGTTCTTATGCTGACTATCCAACTTCCATTTTGCCTGGCTGTTTTTCTTTCTCCTCCCTGCAGCTTGCTTGCAAGCATCATTTGGACATACAGGCAGGGCCCCCATATCCACTGATCTGCTATCCACGGTTTCAGTTATCCACGGATCGCAGGGACACCCTCCCCTCCCCCCCCCGGTTTTTACATTTTTCCCAGCAAGCTTCGTATCTTCCTTAAACAAACAGGAGAAGCAGCCTCTGGCTGCTTATTGCAGGCAAGTAGAATGAGACTAAGTCCTAGAGAGGCTCTGCAATGTTAACAGAAACTTTACAGAGCCTCTCTAGGACTTAGTCTCATTCTACTTGCCTGCAATGGAGGCTGTTTGTTTTAAGGAAGAAACTAAGCTTGCTGAAAGAAAAATAAGAGCTGGGGGCACACGCACGCGTCTGCCCTCAAGGGAGGCAGGGCGCCCCCCCCAGGAAACCATGGAGGGGGCGTTCGCCCCTATCCATGATTTCAAGTATCCACGGAGGGGCGTGGAACATATCCCCAGCGGACATGGGGGCAGTACTGTAGTTGCTTTGTCGGCTAGGCAAATGCCTTGCAGCATCTTCCCTCTGGTGGGTGGGCTTGTGTGGCCTGCTTCACGGTGGGTGTACGACTCTGCCTCGGAGCCAGGGACTCGCCAAGATGGCCGTTTTGACCCTTGCAGTCCAGTTTTTCTGGACTTTGTGACTGTCTTAACAAGCCGAACAAGACGAAGTGTAGCAACGATCTCCCAGGTATAAGAGCGCAATATTGGGGGGAAAGGGTGCCGTTCCCGATATGGGGAAGGAGCCGTATCTCGTTTACAGCTGCTCCATCGTTAGGCAGCAAAGTTTCCTCTTGCGATGTAACTTGATGCGCCAGGCGCCGTCAGTGCTCAGCCAAGTACAATTGACTTGGCCGCCGCAATCCACGGAGCAGGTGACTAGACGACGCGGAAATCAGGCAGAAAATGTCCTCTTCTGGCCACTCAAGTGAATCAGTCAATTACCAAGTGGCAAAACCAATCCTCAGCTTGGGGCCATTGGAGCTGCCACTTCCTATAAGTCAAGCCTTCGTTCAGTACGCTGATTTTTTTTTTGGGGGGGGGAGTAATCAAAAATTATTCTCTTTCATTTATTATGCTTATTTCAGCTAATCTGTTGAGCAAATGTGAATCAGTCAGCATCCGGCGTCGCTTCAGATGTACGCCCTCCCCGAGCAGCCGTGCTGAAATATCAAAGGGCTTGTCGCTGCCAGTTTAGAAAGACGTCCGACCCAGTGATGACCTACATAGTGAGAACGTAGTCTTAAAGGGGATCTTAGTTTTCCTTTTTTGCAGAGTGATGGAGCAGAGAGACCCAGTTCAAAATGATATTTCTTTCAGAAAGGATAAGGGTCGGCCCAATTTTGGGGGCTGTTTACAATGGCGAATCTCACATGACGCCATCGTAAATGCCGCCGTGGTGCCGAAAATGGCGCACTGCCCTTGTGTGCGTTGGAGCCGCCAGTGCAAACAGCCAACAGCTCCACGTACCTACCACCAACGATCCTGGCCTTCATTTGTGGAGGTAAGGTGTCGCCTGGGACAGCTGGTGGGCAATTTGGGGGAGGTTCACGGGAGGGCGGGAGGATCTCAGTGGCAGTTGTACATGGTGGATCCTATCCTTTCCCAGCTTAGACGCCCCTTGGACTTATAGCCTTTCTCTCCTTACACCAGCAAAATAGTATGTGTGGGTCAGAGGAGACCCATTGGTAACAAGGTGGCCCACCGGGAGATTAGTAAAATATATTGTTGCTTATCTCTTGCTGGCCGTCGGATCGCCCCCCTCCCCACCACTGTATGCAGTGTGCTCTCTGTTAGCGCGGCTATTCGGTGGGAGATGGTTGGGGTGTGTGAGTGTGTTTAGAACCTGACACGTGCCTGATATTGATTGTGAAGTATCGTGGACCTGTCCTCACCACCGCTTTAGCATTGTGGGTTAGAGATCAGACCCAAGAGGAGAAGAGAGAACATATCTGGCTCCTGTGGTGTTAGTCCAGTGGTTCCCAAACTTTTTTAGCATTGGGACCCACTTTTTAAAAAGACATTCTCTTGGGACCCACCTAGCTTTACGAGACTTAAATTAAAAAAAAAGATCTAGAAAGAAATATTTCTTTTCCAAAAAACTCGATCCATTTCTCGTAATGAGACAGCCCTAATGAATAACCTCAAGGCGTGAGGGGTTTAGTTATGTGACCCAGCCTTCACCTGCATCCCCCTTCCTCGTCACTGATGGAAAAAAGATGCTCAAACATTTATCTCCCTATATTTGCATAAGCTTGCAAACTGCAGGAACTCAGCTGCTTTGAAACTGCAGGAGCTCAGCTGCTTGCAGGGCAGTTAGCAGCTATCTGATTTTTGAATAGTCTCTGGGCTTGAGGCAATTATCTGATTTTTCCATCACCCATGTTTTCATTGGAGGCTCTACTTGCGACCCACCATAAATCGGGTGGCAACCCACCTAATCCATAGTTTGGGAAACGTTGTGTTAGATCATTTGTCCATCAAGCTCAGTATGGTCTACACTGACAAGCAGTGGAAAATCTCAGCCTTATTTGGAGATTCCAGGGGTTGAACCCGGGGTCTTCTGCATCCAAAGCAGGCAGACAGAGCTATGGCCCCATGACCACAGCAGAGAAGCTAGACATCCCTGAGTCCAGTTATAAGATTGAAGCCCACGGTAGATCTTGAGCCTGGAACGTAAGGAAGAGGAGGCAGGAATGTGGTCTCGGTGCCACCGCGCAGTTGTGGCCAAAGGACCAGGAAGGCTAAACCGCAACCACAGTCGGTCACGTGGTATCCCCAACTCCTATAAAAGCTTCCAGGTCAGGCTTGCTAAATCACAGCGCAAATGTATCCCTGACATATTTTTGTTCCTGCACATTTGTTGCAGGAGTCAAATATTCAAATAGATTTCTTTCTGTAAGCTTTTGGGAGAGGGGTGCCTGGTGGCCGTGGGGGGTGGAATTCCACTTGCACACTAGATCCCAACGGAAAAGGCTTTAAACCACTTCTCGACGTCTCCCGAAAGGTTTTTAGCAAAACACTTGTTAATCCCCGGGCTCCGGCGAGCAGAAGTGGGCCAAGCAATGCTCCCAAAGAGCTGGTGCACCTGAAAAGTCATCAGGGCTTTCTAGTCTGTTATTAAATTAACTGCACAGGGATTGCTGTTGCCTGTCCGTCCCCGCCCCCCCTTCCTTCCTTCTGTGAGTTGATGCATAAATGACATGATTTACCCTTCAATAAATCTCACATCAGATCAGGCCCCTGGCACAGTGTTCACAGACCCCCTCGGTCCCATGACAGATTATTTTTGATTGCCGTGGGAGTTTACAACAGCTTGAAACCATTCAGATTTAAAAGGCATCATTGAAATTTTATAGCGTACCTGACGTGCACGAGAGGCAGGCGTGGGCCAGCCAGAGGGATTCCCCCCCCCTCGGAGTGATATGGACGGCCTTTAAGAATCATCCGTCCGGATCTGCATGTTTAGACGATTCCAGGTGACACACAGACACACGTATGCACACGCATGTGAACGCACACACAGGGAGAGAAAGACAGACACCAGGTTATGCAATTCAAATGCATCATACAAAGAGGAGAGATGTTGTTAGGGTACTTTGATGCCCAAGAATTTCCCCGGCAGAGCTGGGCTGATGGGAAGCCTCAGGAAGTGTGAATGTGGAAGACTGGATGGGGGGGGGTTGCATCATCCCCATTGGCCCCCTCCACCAGCCTCCCCCCTAGCCTGCTTACCCTCCTTGACTTGTTTGCCCACTGGCCTGGCTGTATGGCATCAACTGCTGCCACTGTTTCTCCTGCTTGTCTATCATCGTTTGAAAAAAGGCAGAAGAGGAGGGTGTGTGGAGGAGAGAAGGGGCTGATGGTCTTGATGGTCTCAAGAGCCGGGCCCCACCTCTTGGATACCTGCAAAGAGGTATCCAACGTCAAGAGTCCTGCAGGTGAGAGGAGAGGAGAAATGAGCAGCCAAGAGTCCTCTTCTTTTCCTGCCCCGGTGGTAGCCAACGAGAATGTGCTTCTCTACCATGTCGTTCTTTCCCTTTTTTCCTTCCAGACCAATCAGGAGGAGAGGAGGGGCAGAGAGCGGCATGGTAACAGCCAGCTTTGAAAGGTGGAGGGAAAGAAAGACGAATGGCAAGGCAGAGGGGCGTTCTTCTCCCTCTCTCACAATACTAGAGCCAGGGGTCATCCGAGGAAACTGGGTGGCAGGAGATTTAGGACAGACAAACGGATGCAAAGCCTCATTCGTCATAGGAACTCGCTGCCACAAAATGCAGCAATGGCCACTGGCGAGGATGGCTTGGACAAATTCATGGAGGAGAAACGGCCTATCAGTGGCTACTAAGGTTGGCTACGCACTGCCTCTGCTTCAGCAGCGGTACACCTCCGAATGCCAGTTTCAGGGGAGCTTTGGCGGGAGAGGGGGATGCCTTTTTCCAGGGATGTGGATCAAGTCTCTGGGTCCACGTCTCGAGTCAAGTCCCAAGTCTTTGCCCCCAGGTCCCAAGTCTTTGGTTGCGAGTTGCTAGCCCTTATCTATTTAATGGGGAAAGCGGGTTTAAACCTGAATAAAATTGGACTTGTCGTAAAAGGCTCCAAGTCTCGAGTCTAGTCTTTTACAATCGCCGAGTCAAGTCCGAGTTGAGTCATTGACGCGACTTGAGTCCGAGTCGAGTCATTGACGCGACTTGAGTCCGACTCAAGTGCGAGTCAATAAACTCAAGTCTACATCACTGCCTTTTCCTCCTCCTTGTTGGCTTCCCAGAGGCAGCTGGCGGGCCACTGAAGATTAGGAGGCTTGGCCAACACAACTTCCTATATGTCTCTGGTGGGATCTACCTCATCTAGGACCCCTAACTCTGGGGACTGTTCACACAGTGCATTGCCTGAGCCCCCAAACCACAGTAGTGACCGAAGCACTACCAGAACTCATGTGAGATTGCAGCATGACCCACTTATTGAAGACCTTGGTTGTAGAGGGCAAAAATTCTCATTATTTATTTCAATATCCATATTCTACTTACAAAGACACATCAATTGTTTTAAGAATGCCTGTTCATTGTTACTATTTGGCCTTTTTTCTGCTGTTATTGTTTAATATATTATGGCAACAACTTGTTTTCGAGGTCTGTTGGTTTTTGTGGGGGGGGGGAAGATGGAATATAATTCATTTTTTAAAATCCAACATTAGGACAGACAGGTAACATGGAGGGAAACAAACCTGTCCAGGAAGGAATATGGAAGTTGGTAGCCCTTGACAAAGTGAACAGTGCAAGAATCTTCAGAGACCCAGGAAAAGTTGGATAGATATTCAAAGTAGGGTTTCTACTGAACAACGTGGGAGTAACAAGTCTTTAGGGATGAGGCTGCCAGACCAGATCGGCTTTGTGAGCCATGAATGAAACTTGGGTTGGAACCACTGCAGATTCTGGGGTGTGGGAATAGTGGAGTTTCTGAACCTTACAAGGAGTGACCAAGTCTCATTCCTTCCCAAATGGAGATGTCCTTAGCTGAATTTGAACGAGGCTGTCGTTTTTTCTCTCTCAATTCAAGCTCTCGGTGTTAACAAAGAAGACAAATCTAGCCAATTTGGAGCAAGGTGCCCAAGGTTATGGTCTCCCAGCAACCCCAAGTCAGACTCATTTCCATGGACAGCCATTAAATTACGAGATGTGTCCACCTGTGTCCCGAAGCAGAATAGCTCCAGGAGGGCTGTACCATGTGGTATTATTTTTGAATGTGTCGTTTGGCTTTGGGATAAGGTCTCTGTAGGCTTACCAGATCTCCAACCGGGACAGAGTGCAGCTAGGCCTTTAGGAGAAAGGAATGTGGGCAGGTGTAGCTTGTTAAACCCTTAGAGCACAATCCTAGGCATGTCTGTTCAGAAGCAAGCCCCACTGAACACAATGGGGCTTGCTTCTGAGTAGATATGCCTAGGATTGTGCTCTAAGGTTTAACAAGCTACACCTGCCCACATTCCTTCTCCTAGGATTGTGCTCTAAGGTTTAACAAGCTACACCTGCCCACATTCCTTCTCCTAAAGGCCTAGCTGCACTCTGTCCCGGTTGGAGATCTGGTAAGCCTAGGTCTCTGGATCGTGAGCGCCACAAAGCCAGCCCCACCCATGAGGCTGAGTGAGGTGCCCTGCCTCCTTTCCTCCTTCTCGACTTCTCGTCCACCTGCTGGATTCATAAGGAAGAGGGGAACAGAGTGGAGGAAGACATGTGAAGGAGAGCAGAGTGGTGGACTAGAGTGTCCAGACAATCTAGCTCTCCATTCTCCACTTCCCCCCTTTCGCTCTGTTCCCCTCGAGCAGGAGAATGGGGAGTGAAGGTAGCAGCTAGAGCGCCACCTGTTAACGAGAAAGAGCATTTGGTGAGCTGACTCACTTGTAGAACTGCCCCCTCCCTTGCATTAGACCTGGTGGTCTCAGGCAGGTCTCAGAACCTCAAAGGTGGGCAGGCTCTGGACCCATAAAACGATGCACAAATGTCTCCCTCTGCAGGGATTTTTCATATCTGAAATGTCGGCCTCTTTCTGCTCTGACTGTATGTTATATATGCCACACGCACATATATAGCAGCATATGAAATGATAGTATTCCACTTCCATTACTATATAAATGCTTTTTTTAACAGTGTTTTTCTTTCCAGATATAAGAACTTTGTTTTTTCCCGATGAAACCCACATAAAGTTTGCAGAGCTCAAGACTCTTCAGATACAAGGTGTTTACTCCTATTTATATCTTGTGTGAATTATAATATTTTTCCCCCCCTGGAGCATAAGTTTTGTTTAACGTGTGTCTTGTATTGCCACGTACAGTTTTCTGTTGTTTACCCTTGTGTTAGTCTAGCTCACAACCCCTTGATTGGCAGTGGGAGGAACACCCCCCCCCCCAAGTCTGGCGCGATGGGGAGGCCGGGCAAAGGCGAGCCTTCTGTGACTCGCGCTACGGGGATCGGAATGCTCAGGCAGAAAGGAAGGCTGTGAGTGCAAGAAATAGAATTTCTGATTCCATAATAATAAAAACTGCTTTGTGGAGCATACCAAAATTCCCTCTAGGCTAACCAGGCTGGCCTGTGACCTGAGGCAACATCCCATATATCATCCACCCTCGTCTGACAGGGCACCAGCCATTACTTCTGGCACTCCTGCTCCCTAGATTCAGACAGGAAAGGGGGAAATAGAGCCGAAGAGGAAGTGGGGGTGGAGGTGGGGGAGTAATAGGCTAGAACAGTGGTTCCCAAACTGTGCGTTGCGACACTTGAGTGTGCCACGACACACTCACAGGGACATCGCAGGATGTCTCCCAACAGCCTCTTCTTCCTGGCCCTCCCGGGAGCCGCCATCGTGAATCGCGTGAAATCTCTTGCGATCCAAGATGGTGGTACCCAATTTTTGCTAGATCTCGTGCGATCCAAGATGGTGGCGCCTGGGAGAGTCGGGAAGAGGCTACCCAGGTTGCATCCCGACGGGTGCTGCAGAAGAAGGGCACCACGACCCCAGTAAGTTTGGGATCCGCTGGGCTAGAACATCCTGGACACTCTATCCCCCACTCTCCTCTCCTCCCCACGTCCGCTCCTCTTCCTTTTCCAATGCAGGGAGCCAGAGGCGTCGCCCCGGTAGGGGCGGGGCCGTAAGTTTCGCTCCGTCCTAGTCCCGTTTACCAAGCGAGCAGGAGGCGGCCCCACCCTCTTACTGTCGGAGCCATTCCCATGCGGAGAAAGCAGCAGGCAAGAGACCCCGCCTGCTGCTTTCTCTGCACGGGAATGGCTCCGACAGTGAGGGGGCGGGGCCGCCTCCTGCTCGCTTGGTAAACGGGACTCGGACGGAGCGAAACTTACGGCCCCGCCCCTACCGGAGCAACGCCTCTGCAGGGAGCAGAGGTAGGAGAATCAGTGGCGGTGGGTGGGCAGATCTGTGCGCCAATCTGTGGCCTGTAACTGGCTCTAGCACGGGCCAAGCTTCTGGGAAGTAGACAAGCAAGGCTGCTTGGAGAAAGCCGTTCGCTCTATCGGCATCGTGTGCAACCACTGAAGCTTGCCGTGAAACTGATTCGGCATCCAATTCCAAATGAATCAAAGTTGCTTCTCTAGGTGGAGCCGTTATTAACTCATCCGGTTCAGTCATCTTAAGATAGCTACTAGCTTTGATAGCTTTCCCAAAAAAAAGGGCCAGGAAGATTAATGGAGGATCGATCTATCAACGGTCATTATTCATTTTTAGCCAAACATGGAACCTCCACACTTGGATTCAGTATATCTGTAATTACAAACTACCAGAAGGTGGTGATCTGCATCATGGAGTCTCTGGGCAGTCTCTGAGAGGCCTCTGTACAGCTGATACTGGAAACAGAGCGTTAATCTAGAACCTAGATGGATCTTTGGTTCGATTTAGCAATGGACTTTTTATCACTGAGTAGCGTCTACTTTCTTGCACTTACAGGCTTCTTCTCTGTGTGAGCAGCATAATGAGCCATTTGCCAGGCTTGATAGAAAAAGGTGAGATTCCGTAGTGCAGTTTGAGAGCCAACAGAATAAGAGCCATCATTGGGGGGGGGGGGGGAACCACAATACGGGGGGGGGGATGTGGCGTGCAAAGTGGAGATCTGATCCTGTTGTAAAAGCTTGTGGTGCTCAAGCGATTTTTCAGAGTGCTTGCTCGAGCACCAACTTGCCTATTCACTGGAGTTTCAGGTGCACACGTGTTCCGCGTGCATGACAGCGTGGACTGCAGAGCCCACGTGGCACCTCGGGTTTTTGTGTTGCGGCAGCCACAGAGTTTTGGAGTGTGTGGCAGGCATGCGCAACTCGTGAGACTGAATGGTGGGCCGTGGTTTGTCCCAGAGAGTGGTTTGTTCTGAAAAGCCTGCGTGGGTGTCATTAAATTTTTGGTTGCGCTTCGGTGTCGGACGTGGTTGCGCACTCTGTGAGTTCTGCCCGTGTCCTGACTGATGAGATTTACACTACAAAGAAACTGTGAGTGAATCAACACTTATGCACTCGATGTTGCCGCATAGCATCTGGGCGAAGTCATCGGCACACCTGTTGCCTAACATTTTCCACATGTGGCTGTGACATGTTTTAAATAATACCATCGCCTCTTCCCTAATGACTTCAAAGAGAGCGAGGTCATGCTCAGATTGAAAGCATGCGTTGTTTGTCTTTGGTCAGCCTTGCCTGCATTAAATGTAATAGTGAATGGATTTGAGGAGAGCAGTGCATGCAACCATAGGCCAGAAGCACACTTGGAAGGGAATTGTCGAACATGCGCAGCGTTCCCACACAAACAAATCATCCTGGGGGAACTACGGAGACGTATGCTTCCAATTGAGGTCAAGTTTGGCTTTTGGTTCATGTTGTTTGGGTCTTTCTGTCATCTCATAATGTCCTCCAGAGAAAAGAAAAGAGCAATTTGTATCTTTGAGAAGGAGGAGAAATTGCTAATTGAAACCATGTAAGAAAAGGGTAAAGTGTAGGGGGGACGACACACTATTAGTTTGGGGTTTTGTGTGTGTTTGGTTTCTTTTTTAAAAACGACATTAAGGGCCCAATCTTATCCAAATTTCCAGCACCGATGCAACTGCAATGCAGCCCCATGGTAAGGGTAACATTCCCCATACGCGTCACTGTAGCGTGGCAGGGGGGCGGACCGCCGGAGGGTGATGCGCGCACTTGCGCGTGTCACCTCCGTTCCAGGAGAAGGCCTCGGAGCCTCCGCCCCGGGTGGAGGTCCTGGCCTTCTGACGAGGCCCAATGCGGCGACGTCATTTATTAGGTTTTTTGCTCCTGTGCAGAACGTTTCTGAGGGCAAATGGCAGCCCTTGCCCTCAGCAACGGTCTGTGCATGCGCGAAAAATCTAAAACTGCACGTATTGATGCATTGGGCCTTCGTTAGAAGGCCCAGGACAGCCAGCCGGAGAGGATGTCTCGGAGCCGGCAGCAGCGGGGTCTGGAGGTAAGACTTCAAATTTGGGGTCATTAGGGCGGCGCGCGCACCCTCGCGCGCGCACCCTCGCCCTAGTGACGCCATTCCCTTACCTTGAGGAGGCCTCCATGACTACCCCCCCCCCGCAGGAACAGTTTAAGCCCTGTTGGCATGACTGAATCAACGTTGGAAAGCTGGATAGGATTGGGCCCAAAGACTATTATTTTTAAAATTGCTTTTGTATTGAAATAGCTGTAAAGCCGTGTTGAATGTCAACACATTCCGTCTACCTGAAACGTTTTTTTTATTTGCATGAAAAAAAATTCTTGGAAGATTTTTTTTCTTGAAGTCTATAAAATTAATCAAAACAACTGCAGTTGAATGTTTTTATGGTGATCCAATTTTTTTTTAAAAATTGCACTGTAAACAGTTGTCTTCCTTCTGCCCCCTCCCCCAACACACACAAACACACACACTTAAGTGGTGCTCAGGAAGTTTGGCTTCCCTGCCTGGGATAATTTTGGAAATAGCTACTGTGCTAATAGAGGATAATCAGGCTTTCCCGAAGGATTTTGTGATGTGTTCAGGGTGCCTCATTATCATAGCTGGTGGTGCTAGTATCAACCACGCCCCCTCTAGCTTTTTGGCAGCAATTTGATGGACAGCCCTTGTGACAGCTCTTCCCACTGTTCTCACCAGCCAAAGGGAGCTTCTAGAGACTCCATGACGACGCAAGGACCCCTGTGGGACTCTCCTGCCTGTAGCTGGGGTACCAACACAATGGCGGTGTGAGTTTTGGCCAACATGTGTCACCACAGCCACCAGTACTGGGCTGTTCAATAGTCAGCCTCACTGGCACGCCCTCTGATCGGTGTGCACCCTTAACTGATGCCTTCCCTTGACCACTAGGTCAGTGGTTCCCAAACGTTTTAGCACCGGAACCCACTTTTTAAAATGACACTCTATCACTCTAACTGTTCCAGCGGGTGGCGCAGCGGGTTAAACCGCTGAACCATAAGCTGTCGATCGAAAGGTCGGCAGTTCGATTCCCGCGACGGGGTGAGCGCTCGTTGCTTGGCCACCTCCTGCCAACCTAGCAGTTCCAAAGCATGTCAATGCGAGTAGATAAATAGGTACCGCTTGCGGGAAGGTAAACAGCGCTCCATGTTCCAGCCGCATGCTACACGCTGCGGCAAGGAGAGTCATGCCGGCCACATGACCACGGAGGCGTCTTCGGACAACGCTGGCTCTTCGGCTTTGAAATGGGTATGAGCACCACACCCTAGAGTCGGACACGACTGGACTTAATTGTCAGGGGATACCTTTACCTTTTTATCAGGACCCACCTAGCTTTACGAGACTTTAAAAAAAGGTGATCTAGAAAGAAATAATATATTGATTTATTTACAAAGTATTTATTTATTTATTTACTTGCAAAAAAAAACCCCTCAATCCATTTCTCATAATAAGGCAGCCCTAATGAATAGCCTCAAGTCTTGAGGGGCTTAGTTATGTGACCTGCCCCCATTACCTCTCATTGACGTACTTGGGGGGAAAAAAAACACCAGGAAAAATACACTCAAACATTTATCTCCCTATATTTACACAAGCTTGAAAACTGCAGGAGCTCAGCTGTTAGCAGGGCAATTGGCAGCTATCTGATTTTTGAATAGCCTCAGGGCTTGTGGCAATTACTTATCTGATTTTTCCATCACCCATGTTTTCATCGGAGGCTCTATGGGACCCACCAGAAATCAGGTCACGACCCATCAAGTGGGTCCCGGACCCACAGTTTGAGAAACACTGCACTAGGCTATCTCCTTAGTGTTTTTGCAGTAGCTGATCTACTTTCCTGTCTTCTCCAGGTTCAATGAGGCTTAAGCAGCAAGCGGGATTTGTATGTGCCTGAATATTCATGTATTGATCTTATTTCGCTGGCCGCGCATCCCTAGGCCTAATAGAAAAGACGCTTGGAAAGAGAGATTGCGGCCGTGTTTCCTGTCTCCGCATGCTACGCTGCCATCACTTTTCTCTTTGCAAACCATTCAAAATGTGGGAATTTACCTTCGTGTTTTGGCTACTCCAAAAGCGATAACATAATCTCAGGACAAATACTCCCAACAACCAGGCCCTACTAAAACTGCTATTTTATATCCTTATATAATAATAATATTTTTGCTCAAATGAAATGACTTTACAAACATCATCGCAAACTTTTCACCCTCCCCACCAGCCAAAGGAAACATGTGCATGCGCGCGCGCACACGCATACACGCACGCACGCATGCACGCACACACACACACACACACACACGCAGAAAAAACAATTTATGCTTGCTAATACAATTTCCCATTAAAACTGCTGCCAGGTAAATTAAACAAAACACACACACGCACGCACCAAACCCTCTTGAAATAGTAAGTAAGTGGGAAATTAATTCAACAGTTTAATCTAGAGCTAATAACAGTTGCTAGCTCTGAAAGCGATTGCTGCAGCAGGGAGTTAATTAACAACTTATTCCCTATTTGATGAAAGTAATCCACTCTAATTCCAGTGTAATTTACCTCAATGTAATATAAAACCACAAGCTGCTTCTGGTGCCAGTAATAATTAGCCTTGTCCTATAGCTGTGTAGTCGAGGCAAGTCGGCAGTATCTTCAAAATAACAAGAGGGCGGCAACTAAACACCCAAGCTTGGAGATGCTTGGCGAACTCTTTCCGCTGGAATATCCCGTGACGGTGATACACACTTAGGGTGGACTCTGGCAGCTCTATGATGTTCTGGCCACAAAACGAGAGGGAACGAGTTACACACAAAAGCTACTTTGGGTGGGCATACAGTGGACAGTTAAAAAAAATTAAGAAGTGAAATTCTGCCTGCAATTGGCCTGGATCCTCAATGGTTGAGGGCCAAATATATGACAGACAGCCTTCTCTAACGGGCATCTGTCTGTCTCAGGGAGGCAGGGCCAGCTGTGGCGGGCAACAGATTAGCAGGGGGATGGCCAGATCTGCCCCTCCTCCTTCCATTCTCTTGGACTGGAAAAGGAAAGGGGTTGGGAAGGCAGAAGAGGAGAGGTGGGCTACCGATTCTCTGAACTGGGTTTTTTTCTTTCTGTCTTCTTCAAAATATAAGCAGTGTCACAAGCCGGCGCGTCACCCTGTGCGGGGTCGGCCGACTCGGCGGCACATAACCCCACCCCCCATCCACCCACCCAAGCGCATCAACAGCCGCCTCACAGCCGCCTCACCCCATCCCGGCGCGTCACCCCCGGGAGCCGGCAGGCTGAGCCGCGTCTTCCTCGGCGGCTTGGTCGCTTCTAAGTAGGCCGAGCAAGATTTGGGTCTTCGTTCGGCCCTTCTGAGGTCAAGGCTTCGAGCGATGTTGTGCACATGCTGCTTGAAGCCTTGCCGGCTGGCCTATTTAGAAGTGGCTGAGCCGCCGAGGAAGATGCGGCTTGGCCTGCCGGCTCCCAGGAGTGACGCGCCGGGATGGGGTGAGTACGGGATGGAGGGTAAAGCGACAGGACTCCAGGCGTGTCACCACCCTGGCGTGTCACCCCGTGTGCGTTTCCTTGAATCTTTGTGAAAAGCGGAGGGCATACTTTTTTTTTTTATAAAGGAAATAAATAAATCCTGCTACCTGTTTCTTTAACATCCTGACCTAAGACCAAAAAAATAAAATAAAAATATGACGTGTAGCTGTGTTGGTCTGTTAGAGGAGAGAGAGAGAGAGAGAGAGAGAGAGAGAGAGAGAGAGAGAAGCCACACAGTCTAACCTCACTGTTTAATCGGACAAACCGAAAAGACCCAAGACCTTAAGCAAGCTTTGGAGTTCTCCAGAACTCTTCTTTAGAGAGATATAGATGACTGACTGATTGATTTGTATTACTGATCTGGCTACAGTTATTCACCCACTGGTCACCTCCAGGTTGGACTTCAATTATATCCTCTGCGGGGAGCCGTGTTCAGGAACTTCAGTTGATCCAAAATGTGGCAGCCATGGTTATAGCCATGGGCAGAAGAGTCTGGCTTAGTTGGGAGAGCTGCTGCCTTCAAAGCCCGAAGACTGGTGAACTTGATTAGTTCAAGACACGCCACCGACAAAAAGCTGTGAAAGCCTCCAGGAGGAAAGATAAGAGCTCCCAGCTGCGTCGGTCGAGTGTAGGAGGTACCAGCCAGCAGAAAAAAGCCAGGCTGCAAAAGGATACCACCTGGAAAGCAGCCGTTCATGAAAGATTGGACATTTATATATATTGTAAAAAAAACCAAGGGGGGTTAGGACAGCCTGCCCATGTACACCGCCTTGGATTAAAGTCGGAGGAGAAATCCAATGACCAAGAAAGGCGGTATATAAATACTGTATATTATTATTATTATTATTATTATTATTATTATTATTATTATTAGCCAGGTCTGCTTGGTGAGGTCATGTCCCCCCAAGTCTTTGTGAATGGCGCTGGCTACCAGTTTGTTCCTGCTTCCATTTAAGGAGACCCTACATAGAGTAAGACCTGGATACCTTAAAGACTGTCTACTCCTGTATCTGCCTCTGGTCATCATCTCAGGCCTTGTTCCAGAGCCTTTGTCTTCAGAGGTGTAGCGTGGCCTTCTCAGTGGGGGTGCCAAATTTTTGGAATGCCACCTATGGAGGCCCACCTGGCCCCTACCACACACTATTTCAGAAGAAGTATAAAGACCTTGTTTTTCTACTCAGCTTATTTTGGGGAGCGGGGCGGGTGATGTTTGGTTGTGGTGACTGGGATATTCAGTTGTGGCTTCTTAATTGTGGACCTCAGTCTGGTTTTGCGCTGCCTTTGAGTTAGTTTTATTGCTCTTCGGTTGTGCTTTGATTGCTTGTTTTATTTCATTGTAAGCTGTCTCGGGTTGCCTTGGAGGCCAGAAAAGCAGGATCAAAAGGTTTCAGAATAAAATAAATTGTCACAATTCTCCCTGAACCTTTGAGATGAGGATGAGATAGTTGTCTCAAACTATAGAGTTCTGTACTCAGTAGCATTCTGGAGTCGGCGCAAAGTAATATTTTTCATGCTTCTGTCACTGGAGCATTTGATTTGCTTTTCTTCAATTCCTTTAGCATGCATTCCAAGCAGTTTCATGGCTTCCTATCGTAGAGATCAGTCAAACTCACCTGAATCGTGTTTTCTTCCTCTTCCCGTCTATGGCCACTGACCACGCAGGAAATTTTCTTATTTAAGATAAGTGGGTTTCATATGAATCTGGGCATCAGAGCCTGAACATAATCTAAAGTTCCTTTTCTGTATGGTATCGGCTTAGTACTGAATAGTAGGAATAAGTGGTGTATGACATTATCCTACTCCATTAGATGTTAACAAGGATGTGTTTGCGTGTCTGTGGTGTGTGTGTGTGTGTGTGTGTGTGTGTGTGTGTGTGTGTTCTTTGCTATGGCTTTAAACCTTTGTTTACACCAGGGGCGGGGATCCTTTTCCCTGGTGAGGGCCGTTTTAAATATTAGAAATTTGCTTGAGGGCCAGCCGCAAGGCCGGGCGCCATTTTTATTTATTTAATTAATTTTTGCCCCCGCCCCCCATCGGCCTCTGGAGGCTCCGCGCTCACCGTCCGAAGCCGCCGCCGGGTCCGCGCGTCACCTCCGGCGTACCATGCCGACGAGGGCAAGAGGGCAAGAGCTTGCCCTCATCGGCGTGGTACGCATGTGCGAAATGGCCAACGGCCTGGTGAGAAGGGGCCGAGGCGGCGGCCGGGGAGGACATGCAAAGGCCCTGTCCCGGCCTCCGGAGGTGACGCGTGGACCCGGCGGAGCCTCCAGGGGCCGGTTGGGCGGCCTCCCGGCAATCTCTCCGGGGGCCAGACCGGATGGCCTCGGGGGCCTGATCCGGCCCTGGGGCCGGAGGTTCCCCACCGCTGGTTTACACCATGAATTTTCTGGAGTGAGTTCCTTCTAATTGTTCGATGGAGTTCCTTTGATATTTTCAGAAAGACAATCCTACCCTCTTGCAAAGGTTCCTATGCAACAGAGAAACCCCACCAACTCAGCTGAGATCAGAATTAGCAGTGTTGCCAAAGCTGCAGGAGAAATTGTCAGCCTGATCCTAGCCTCCCACCCCCATCAATATGACGGTGCCCAAATGGCAACTGCCTCATCCTAGGGCGGTGGGCTGGGAGTCTTCAGCAGGGGAAGGGGATTTTAAATCCACTTACCCCCGTGTAAGTCTCCCAACCCGCAATGCGTCTCCTTGGACCTGCGCTAGCAATTTTGCTGGCGCATGTTCGAGGAGAGAAAGAGGGTGGGGAAGCTGCTGCTGGATGGGATACGATCTAGCATGCGCCTTCCACAATGGATCCACTCCTCCCGCAGCCTCCCCATCATGCCCCCCTCCCCACCCCCTCTCCCCCCTCTTCCGCCCTCTCCCACTGACCTACTGTCATTGGCTATCGGCAGAAGGAGCGTCCTCGCTGGCGGAAAGGCGCAGGCCTCCCCACTGACGCTGCCGAGTGCTGGCAGTGTGCTAAGTAGCAACTTTTGCAACTGGCACTGACTGCTTAACAGCAGTCATCGCCAGCAAAGCTTTGGACACAACGTCAGCAGGTCAGAGTAGCCTTGGCCCTGGGTCTCTTCACCTGGCTCCAGGTAGCTGTGTCCAGACCATGAGCAACTGGGCATTTGCAGATGGCCAAAGCAGGCCCGATTTCAGTACCATGGAGAGGTCCAAGCTGCTCGGACAAGAGTCAGAGGTGCACCAAGGCCTCAAATGCCCCAGACTAGACTCCGCCTCCCTGCCTTCACAACGGATTCCTTAAAGAGGCAGGCTTCTGGTCTAGTGTCTTGCACTTCACTTTTTTTGTGGGGGGGGGTTGTCCATTGCTGTTGCTGGTGTACGGGCACTGGGAAAGGTGAGGTTCCTGGCAGGGGAAGGGCCAGTTCTTCTGAGAACTGGGGCTCTGAGAGTGCTGCCTCTGAAGGTTCCTGTTTTAGGGGGGGCCCTTCAGGCCCTGGCTCAGCGCTGGATCCTAGGACTGGGTTCTACCATATATAATATAAAGCTGCCTTCTGAGTCAGACCCTTGGTCCATCTATCTCAGTATCGTCCACACTGGCTGGCAGCAGCTTTCTCACGTTTTAAGCAAGGCTCCTTCCCCTCCCTACTGGCAAATTCTACCAAGGATTGAACCTGGAAGCATCTCGATGCAACATTGAGTTGTGACCCTTCCCCAGCAGATCCATGATCGCTGCTTCTACAACTGGGGTGCAAATGGCTCTTTGTGGTCCATGTTCTTAAAATCTAACGTTGCAGTAGCCCAATGCCGGCCAAGGCCGCTGAATTCCATATTTTCTAATCCTAGCAGAACGTCGACGACTGTTTGCTGAAAAAAACTCATTTAGTGCATGCAGTAGGGCCGGTGACACATTGCTGGGCGTAGGCTCTAATCCTGTGCACACTTACCTGAGAGTAAACCCCATCCACCATATGCGGCTTACTTCGGAGTAGACATGCCTAGGATTGTGGTGCTGGACATTTCCTTTGCTCTTGAAAGAGGCGGCGGAAACGTTTAATCATCTAAAACTCCTCGCTAACTTAATGGACATTTGTATTCAGATTTGTCGTGATTCAGTCTTTTTTCAAACCAGCAAGACACAAGCAGAGGCAATTAAACCCACACAAAATTTCTGAGGGGGGGGGGGAAGAGAATGTGCCTAGATAAAGGGCATGAAATTAAGTTGTCCGTATCTATTCTTGGAGAAACTCCCAAATTCACCGTTAATAAAGTTTCTGTTTCTCCACGACAAACAGCCCTGTCCGGCATGACATAAACACACTTAAAGGTTACTGAAAACAGCTCCATTGAACAAAATATGTGGAGGCTGAGAGCAATTTTATTTTGTCTCCTCACATATGCGTGTTCAATAAAATAATGGGCTTTTAAAAAATTTCCTAGATTAAAAGGAACTGCTAATTGCTTTCAAATGGACGGGTTGAGGGGATTCCTCATAACCCAAACAATGGTTTTGATTGAAATACAATTTGGCAAGCAATTAGACCTTATTTAGACATCAAATTGTGTGTGTGTGTGTGTGTGTGTGTGTGTGTGTGTGTGAGAGAGAGAGAGAGAGAGAGAGAGAGAGAGAGAGAGAGAGAGAGAGAGAGAGAGAGAGAGAGAGTTTAACATTTAGGAGAATAAATAGTGAAACAATTAACAAACAGGGAGCATCTTTCTGTTTTCAATAGAAGTCCTACAGGATGCAATAGTTTTGTGTAATGCTATCCTGTGATTAGTGAGAGCTGGTGTGGCCCCGTGGTGAAAAGATTTACAGCCCAATCCTATGCGTGTTTACTTAGAAGTAAGCTCCACTGTTGACAATGGGGCGTACTCCCTAGTATGAGTATTCAGGATTGCAGCCTTAAGCTGCAAATCAGGACTTTCCTGGTTCAAATCTTGTCTCTCCCATGGGTGTGCTAGTGCCCTTGGAAAAGAAGCCACAGCCTCGGTCTTCTACATCTGCAGTATGGGGGTAACAATACGTGTCTTACAGGTTACTGTAAGGGCTGCATCAAAATAATACATGTGAAATGCTTTACATGTATATTTATATTTGCATATACTTTCCTTGTTTTTCCCTGCCACCATTCCTCCCAATGCTACCCCCTCCCCAGTCTGCCTTATGTCACCATCTAGATTGTAAGCCTAATGGGGCAGGGACCAGCCTTTTCACTCTATATGTAAAGCATCTGGCACATTTATGTTGCTATATAAATAAAATAAAAAATAAAATACTGTAATTCCAAGAAATATATTTATTATATGAATATTAATTCTTGGAATTATATTATTTTCTTTACTAATTATTTGGAATCCTCCTCTTCTTCCTTCTGATAGCTCAGAAGAGCTTACATGGGACTTCCAAGCAATCTCAAGTCTTCCAAATTGAATGTGAAGCCAGTCTCTTAGTGCAGATAGAATGATTTTTAATTTTTTTTATTTTCTTTCTTTTTTTTTTAAATTGCCCTTTCGTGTCAAGATAGTTTATTCCGCGCAGGTGCAAAGCAGATGTGCCGGGGAGCTTTCAAAATGTGTTTTCCTAGTAAATGATTTCCCTCTATTCTCCCCAGTCTTGTATTATTTACTCCTCCATTCAAATCATGAATCCTTTAAAATAATGAAGGAATATACAACATGCATGTATCAAACAAAAACTTTAGAGAAGGTTGGAGAAAGATTTGATTCACTATTAATCAAATTTGTTCTCTCTCCAGCCTTCTCTAAAGTTCTTGTTTGATACATGTGTGTTGTATATTTCATAAATCGCTCTTACTATGTTAACGTTTTCCTTGCATCTTCGTGGAGTGCACTTCTTTCTTCCCTTAATCTTGCTCCTTTTCTCCCCAAGATTCCCCAAGTTCCCAAAGCAGGGACAATCATCTCTGGAAAATTAAAATAGCAAAAGGGTAAAAAAAAACTGTTGTGAAAACGACCCACTTAAGCTGCAATGAAAAGCCACCTGCAGAAATGGACAGTGAGAGAGTCAAATTCAAATAAGGCTCGTCCCTGGAAAAAGCAGGATCGGGTGCTAATTGATTGATGCTACTTCAGATATTTGGGGTTATCCTTAGGTTAGATCTTGCAAGCTGCTGTAAGGGGTGGTGGGGCATAAACTGCTGTCCCAAATTGACATGATTTGGGGAGAGTTACGAGAATGCTGGTAGCAAGTGGTACTTGCGAGGGGATTGAACCCATGGTCATCTGCATCCAAAACAGGTGTCAGGTCCGGCTCGAGACCTCCTAACGCCTGAGTTGGCATGCCAAACGCTGCCCCCTCTTCCCCTATGATGTGCCAACCTCTGCTCCCCCCACTCTCCAATGTTCTAGCTCAGCACCCTCTTCCCCTCCACATTTTCTTTCTCTCTCTCTCTCTGTCCCCCTCTTCCTTTTCCAATCCAGGGAGCAAAAGGTGGATGAGGAGCAGTAGAGGCAGGAAAGTGGATAGAGAATCACAATCACACGCACGCACACACACACACACACACACACACACACACACACACACACACACACACACACACACACCAATTTGCCACCTGATGCGGCAGCTTCAGTTGGCCTCATGGATGGACCGGCTCTGTCCAGATGGATGGAACGGCCCTCCTTTTATCCTTGCAACAAGCCAGATTACGCTGAGATACCTGGTAACTCAAGGGCACCCAGTAAGCTTCATGGCAGACTCGATTTGATTCGAATCCAGGACCTCCTAGTCAAGTCTCGCACTCTATTACACCACAATCTCGTGCATTTCATATATCTCGTAAGTTAGAAATCAAAAGCTGGCCACCCTGTGTGGCATCTGATCCGGTCAAGCTTTGAAAATGTGCTGACTCGCAGAACTTGATGGTCTGCCTGCCTGCCTACAAGTGCATCTTTTTTTTATTAAACTCGACAGCATTATTAGTGCCACACATTGAAGACCTGTAATATGACTTTAATATTGTTATTAGATGTTAATGTCTTAGGGTAGACGAAACGAGGACTATTTACTTTTCGCCGTAATGAATACTAATGTACCAGGGGACAAGTCAACATCTTTGCCTTCTGTTCTCTTTGGCCGGAGAGGAAAAGATATGAGCGGAAGACAACAATTGGTCATCTGCGTATTAAATGCAATTGGAAGTTATGACTACTAGAGCCAGCTGAAATCCAGGCCCACAGACCTCCCTTCCCATCTCTCTGCTCTGAGTAAATAAAATCAGAACAGACAGTGAGTTGTCCTGCTTCCAGGATTCTGGGTGGGAGCTACACATAATGAATTTGTTGTTTCTGCTTTAGTTTACATGGTGTGTGTGTGTGTGTGTGTGTGTGTGTGTGTGTGTGTGTGTGTGTGTTTCATCTCAGGATGAAAAGGATGGTGTAGTGGTTTGCGAGTTGGACTTAGACCTGGAAGATCCAGGTTCAAATCCCTGCTCAGCCACGAAGCTTCCTGGGTGACCTTGGGCCAGTCACTATCTCTCAGCCCCACCTACCTCACAGGGTTGGTACAAAAGGAGGGGAGGAAATATTTACACCACTCTGAGCTCCTTGGAGGAAGGGCAGTATAAAAATGTGATAAATAAATAAATCTCATGATTGGTGAAGCTTGTGTTGGTTGCATTGGGAGTTTTCTTCCAGGAAATGGAAAGACAACATATCTCACTTCCTTGAGACAGAATGTTTCTGCAGGCTTACCTCTGTTTTCTTGCCTTCACAAAAGCATTGCATCCAGGCAAGGGCAAACAGACAAAGTTTTCTGATGTCCCAACGTCAACCCACAAAAAGATGATAACTAGATGCAACCTCCAGGTTTCAGAGGTTGCCGAACAAGGTGCAAAATTGCAAACCGCCGCTAGCTTTGATAAGTCTCTGCCCTTAACTTGCAATAAGAACAGGTGGAGCAAAATGTTTTTGTGGTGTTGATGTTGGGACATCAGAAAACTTTGTCTGTTTGCCTGGATGTGATGCTTGCTTGACGCTTCCCCCCCCCCCCCCACTTTCCTTTCTAACCAGAAGTGATTTTTATTTGTTTTTAAACTTGATGATCATGTTTTTGATTGCTGCTGGTGTTGGCTTGTTGCTTATTTTTATTCCACCGGAAGAGCTCCAGATGGAGTATATGATCCCTCTTGTGAGGCTTGTTAAGCTGTGAGATTTGACTGCCTCAAGGTCTCCCAGTAGATTTTGACTCACTGGCATTGCAAATCACTCTGCCCATCATCACTCCAGCCTCACTACCCCCCACTGGTATAGGAAAGGGGGCAGGCAGATCAGCACCTATAAAAACCTTGTCATGAATCTAGCCACCTGCAAATATTCTCAATTGTCCGTTGTAAAGTGTAGTAAAGTGAGGCACATTGGGGCAAGATATCAAAATTTCACATATATGCTGATGGGTTCTGAGCTGTCTGATCTTGGGGTGGCAGTGGACAGCTTGATAACAGTGTCAACTCAGTGTGCGGTGGCCGTGAAAGACCGTCAATATTATGCCATTGTACAGATCTATGGCAAGACCACATCTGGAGTATTTTGTCCAGTTCTGGTTGCCTCGTCTCAAAAAGGATATAGAGGACCTGGAAAAGGTGCAGAACACAGCGACCAAAATGAGTAGTGGGCTGAGGCACCTCCCTTACGAGGAAAGGCTACAGCGTTTGGGGTTCTTCAGTCTAGAAAAAAGGCGCCTGAGGGGGGGCATGATTGAGACGTATAAAGTTAGGCATGGGATGGAGAGAGTGGAGAGAGGGAACTTCTTTTCCCTCTCGCACAACACCAGAACCAGGGGACATGCACTAAAATTGAGTGGAGGGAGAATTAGAACAGACAAATACATGATGGGCAACCAGAAGGAGCTGGTTGCTGGGACAGTTATCCATGGTTTGAGCACTGGTAAAGCTGTTGCTGCCCATGAGTTGTAAAACACAAAAACATAAATAAATGACCTGCCAGCATAGCTCGCCTGGGCATAAATTCAAGGTCACCCATGGTGACCAAGCAAGTGATTAACAGCCCGGTCCTATCCCCTCCCCCAAGTCCATAGCATGCAGCTGCTTTGCCACAGTGCACACTGCATGCTAGGGGGGGGGGAATCAGATCTCAGATAGTCAGGAAGAGGTAAGTAAAAAGCTATTTTACTTAGCTTCCGGTCGGCCCCCTCATCACCTCTTGGTCTCCTTGGACCCACGCCAGCTATTTTGTTGATGTAAGTCCAAGGAGAGAAAGGAGGCAGGACAAGTTGGAAAATTGGGAATAGGATCCAGAGTCCACTTTTGCCGCCGAAATCCACCCCCTCCCAGCCCGCTCCTCACCCCAGTAAGTAAAACAAGTCAAACTATTTGGGTATAATCAGTTGATGAGTTTTGTTTTGTTTTGTTGGCAACCCCCTTTTCTAAGTGGGCAGCGAGGCACCTGTGAAGTCATGGTTCCCTTGATGTTTAGTCCGGAAGAGAACCGTTGTCCCTAGCAGAGCATCTTTGAGGGTCGCACTGGGCTGGGAGGAAGTCGTCTTTGATTCCCATTGGAGCAAGACAGCTTTGGAAAATGAAAATGGACACCACGGTTTCGACAGAGCTTCAAGAGCTCCATAAGAACTACCCCACCCCAGGAAATCCCCCAAGAAAATAACAGTAAAGGCTACCCCATTTTCAGAGACACAGAAAAGACTTGAGAAATTGGAAGGGAGGGTTTCAGATCAGTCCCTAGAAGGAGAGGAACTCCCAGAAACGCATGTTCTCCTGCATCTCACTGTTGACATAGGGCTCCTTGTTTGAAATCAGACTTTCGTTGGTCTTATTCAGCTTCCACACGGGAAAGTTTCCTGGAAGGGCAAACCGATCCACACCAACGCCTCACCTCAGTGTGACTTGCTTTGGTATCTGGTTGTTGCTGTTTGTTTAGGCAAAGGTGTTCATTTGATGTTTCTGTGCCAGATGGTCTTATCCCATGACACCCCCCATAAAATATAATATATAAGCATATGTATCAATAATTCAGCCTCCGTGGCATAAATCAGTCACATGGCCTCTTCCAGCAGATGGGGAATGCCCTTCGATTTTCATACTAATAACCTAATTCATAAAACATTATTTTGCTGATTTCCATATCGTTTTCGCGTACGTTCAGAGGGAATCTGCCAAGCGCACTCCTTTTCTTGCATAATTACCCTGCTGCGTCTGTGCAGACGTTAAAGGTGGAGAGGTGAAATGAGATACCTACACTCGCTGCGGTTGCCACCCCATAGCAAAAATGGTTGGAAACCATTTTGGCGGAAGAGGGGCATCTGTCTGGGGTGGGGCATCTCTCATCATGTACTAGCCCACCACTCCCGTTCTGCTTCTCTCTGCTCTCCTTTTCAATTCCAACAAGTGGGTTTTTGCTTTCTATTTCTTTACCTAGCGCATAATTAATCTGTGGAGCTCCTTGCCACAGGATGTGGTGATGGCACATAAGAACATAAGAAGAGCCCTGCTGGATCAGGCCAAAGGCCCCTCTAGTCCAGCTTCCTGTATCTCACAGCGGCCCACCAGATGCCTCAGGGACCACACAAGACAACAAGATAACCTGTTTCCTGTTGTCACTCCCTTGCATCTGGCATTCAGAGATCACCTAAAACCAGAAGGTTGCGTATAGTCATCACAGTCATATTTTCTCTTAGTTATTATTTATTTATTTAGTTACAATATTTTTACCTCCCCGAAGGGACCCAAGGCAGCTTACAACATGCAAAAGAATACAATACAAAAAGTACAATACAAAAAAAATATCACTTTTTAAAACAATAAAAAACAGTTAACGAAAACTAATAAAAACAGCATCTAAAAATCGATAAAAGGGATCACATTACAATTGAAACAAGAGCATAAGAACAGCAGCACCCCACCTGTACCAGCAGGATGTTAAAGACCGGTCTTTTTATTATGAAAGATGCATATACCGTATTGGTCTGAGTATAAGACTCACTTTTTTCTCCTAATTTAAGTTTTTAAGCTAGGGGTGCGTCTTATAATCAGACTGTTGCAATTTAATGCCAGTGATTTAATTAATTTTTTTTAATAGCACCAAACGTTAAGGGTGCGTCTTATAATCAGGTGCGTCTTATACTCGGGACAATACGGTATTCCATTCCGCTTACCCTTTAATGGGTTTTTTTTTTTCAGAGGGAGCTTTCCAAGGCTGTTCTTGGAAGAATGGAGAGATCTTTTGTACATTTGGCCCAAATATCTTAACTTAAATCATGAATCGTCTTGGGGTTTCCTCCTCGTAGATGCTGCTGACTAAGCCAAAAGTTTCATTCACCAAAGGCTAATGATCTTCAAATCGGCCTACAAATATAATTGACTCGGTGTTCCTCGTGCCCGTTTGAGTTTCAAGTAGGTAAGGTGACATAGTGAAGGACAAGGTTGTATCTGGGTCGAGAGATGTATAGCCAGACCGCATAAGTGCTTTTAAGGACCATTTCTCAAGGAAATGGCCTTTTTTCTCTATCCAAACGACACTTATCAACTGAATTTGCAGGTTGCAACTTGCAATTGGTGCGTGATGGAGCGGTGGTGATAA
Organism: Plestiodon gilberti rubricaudatus; assembly: GCA_026170595.1. Classification (NCBI taxonomy): domain Eukaryota; kingdom Metazoa; phylum Chordata; class Lepidosauria; order Squamata; family Scincidae; genus Plestiodon; species Plestiodon gilberti. Next base: position 22,807,774 of record JANXHW010000013.1, read on the forward strand.
CGACCGTGGTGAGAGAGAAGCACTAGCAAAACAGAGTTGGGCTCTCTGTGTTCTGTGCAGGGCAGAGTTATCTCTGATCTGTAGCCTGCAAAAAGGACATTGATATGTTGGCAAGTTAAACTCTCAGCGGGCAGCAAAGAAAGAAACTCAGAGCATCTAGGAAAGGAATCACCTGGGCCAAAGGTAGAGGTACCAAGAACCGTTCTAGCTTGAAGATCGTCTCCTGCAAGACTTTCAGCGGCTTTATCACAGGTGCTGGGGGCCAACAGCCCACAGTAAATGACTCTTCAGAGACATCACTACAGGAGGGGGGCGGTACTGTAAGTACCGCACCATTCTACTCCGCGTTACGAGGTGGCCCCGCCCCCTCGCCGTCAGAGCCTTTCAGAGCGGTGAAGGCAACGCGTAGGAGACTCGCACAGGAAACAACGGAGTGTTGCCTTCACCGTTCTTAATGGCTCCGACAGTGAGGGGGCTGGGCCACCTCGTAATGCGGAGTAGAACGGTGCAGAACTTACAGTAGTGGCCCCCCTGTAGCGACGACGCCTCTGTGACTCTTGCTTCCATTCAAGTCACAATAGTGCCTAAAGTCTCCTTTGAAAAAAATAGAGTCACTCTATAATATATGGATCTCTATAGCTCATGGTGTGAGTTCCATATCTGTGCTCATTTGGTGCCCGTTTTAAATTGTATTAAGCTGTTATCTTTGCATATGTTGTGGCGGTCTGTGCTGGGATAATGTCAGCCAGCGCATTAGGCAATAAGTATGAGCAGAATGGGAGAGGGAGAGGGCTGGTTGAGGAGGTATAGTGAGTTGACTCTGGGGCACTCTTTATTGGCCAGTGATTCCGGAGAGAGGATGTAATTCCATAGTAGAGCGCCTGCCGCAGCCGGCCCATCCATGAGGCCAACTGAAGCGGTTGCCTCGGGCAGCAGATTGCTGGGGGCGCCCATCTCTGCCTGCTTGCCTCCACAGCTTCTCCTTCCACTCCCTGGTTCGAAAAAGGAAGATGGGGACAGAGAGGAAGAGGAAATGTGGAGGGGAGGAGGGTGCTGAGCTAGAACCTTGGAGAGTGGGGGGAGCAGAGGTTGGCACATCATCGGGGAAGAGGGGGCAGCGTTTGGCATGCCAACTCAGGTGTTAGGAGGTCTTGTCCGGTCCTGACACCTGTTTTGCATGCGGATGACCATGGGTTCAATCCCCTCGCAAGTACCACTTGCTGTCAGCATTCTGGTAACTCTCCCCAAATCATGTCAATTTGGGACAGGGGTGCTTCCAGTTTCTACACCACCCCCTCCTGAACCAAAAACAGCCCCCCCTCCAAAATCAGTTAAAGCACTGGATATCTGAAATGCAAATCAACCCCATCCCAGTTTTCACTATATCCGCTAACTTGCTATAATCAATGAAGCATTTCAACCTCAACTAGCATCACCACTTAGCCAAAGCCTTTTTTTCTGAAACTTGCCCCCGTGGTACATGTTAAAGTTTTACAAAAACTATTATACACACACACGCACACGCACACACGCACACACACACACACACACACGAGTCAAATAAAAGGCAGTTCATTTCGGCCATGATATCACTCTAGAACTGAAGCATTATAGAAAAGCTAAACAATGCCAAATGGATTTTTCTGAGATCAAAAGCCAAATCTATTTCTTCGCTTTCATCTTCGATGTTCCATTTCCTAGGAGTCTGACCTTAGTCAAACATCTATTAAAGTTAGCTTTTTGATCTCCCCCTCCACCCTTTTTCAAAAAAAAAAAAAAGGGGGGGAATGTCAATCTTGAAAAATTTTCCTCCAAAGACAATCACGCTATTGTGTGTTTAATGCTCCTCCAGCATCTAAGTAAATAGGATTCTCTGGAATACGCGATAGAACACTGGTTAAATGGGACAATCATTTTTGTGTCTGAGACAAGAATCAAAAGAAAGCATTCTTCAGAGGCTGTTAACTGGAACAAGAAATTCCCCCCCTTCAGTCACTGGAAACCTGTTAGCTGGTCAATCTATTGCCTGTTTTGGTCTTTTGATTAAAAAAAAGAAAAAGCTTTGTAATTTGATAACAGGTAGCTGCTTGCTTGTAATATGGGTTCCTCTTCATCAGTCAAAGCTGACTGTGCTTAATCAGAAAAAAAGGTTCATTTTCTGCTCCATTATGAGGCCTGTTGTTGAATTTCCGTACCTGTGGAGATAGAGCAGCTACTAGCTCTTCGTTCTTCCCCAGTAACAGTAAGGTTGATGGGTGGTTTTTCTGAGTCACTTCTAAAGTTCTTTTTATTCCTGGTTATTGTTATCAGTGATCCTGTCTATGCTTGCAGTGTACAATGTCTGGTAGCACCCCAAGCTTTTCATCAGGGATCAGCTGGGCCAGGAGCTTAACAGAGACCAGGCCAGACTGATCCCTGAAGCTTCAGTACCACTTGCAAAGGTAGCGGTTATTACCCAGTATCCTCTCCCCCGCCTGCTGGCCCAGAGCGTTCAGCATGGGCTGAGGGAGCATGGACTGGCAGGAGACCAGACAGCTCAAGAGACGTAAATAAAGAACATTGTTACTTACCTCTGTGTAGGCCGCCTGGTCTCTAATGGGTGTCCTCAGAGCTATGCCAGCTCTTTAACTGGTGAAAGTCTGGCGGTGGGTACGGGCCAGAAAGGGGGAATAGGATCCAGTGTACACAGCTGCTGCTGAGATCCACCCCTCACCCCTGAACCGCCCCCGCACCGGACCACTCCCCACCCCGATCCTCCCCCAATCTACCCCCACTGCTGACTTATTGGTGACAGCGGAGGTTCTGCGAGTCACTGTTGCCCATGTGTTGTTGTGCCTGGGGTTGTGCACCGGTAGCCGTGGCCCACGGAATGGCGGAGTGCTTGTCATGCAAGTGGCATGGACCTTACAGTGGTGGATTGCGAGATCCGCCAGCGTAAGGCCAGGATAGGATTGGACCCTTAATGTGTGCCCTCAGGGACAGGGGGCGCCATGGGGGCACCCAGCGAGGGGCTTTGCCTCAGGACCTCCAGCAACCTGATACCAGCTTTGGGAGGTGGTGTGGGTTGTCTTCTACTGAAAAGCTCCCAAACTGATTCAACACATGTACTGCTCTTCATTGCAGGATATTGTTGAAAACAGAGTTAGGGCACATGTGATGCTAAGCACAAAAGGGGATATATATTTTTTAATGCTATTTATTCAATTAACAGAGAGAAGAGGGACAGTTGCTCTCCCCCTTCTAAATATAAGAGAAACCCCCAGTGAGCAGGGATATAAGCTCTACAGGTAAGACTCCGCACCTTGAAATGAGCTTGGAGCCAAGTAGGTCAGATTTTGTCGTTGGACTTTCATTCTGATGTGAAGTTTGCTACTTCCGAAGGTCTGCTGCTATGCAAGAGAATCTCGCACGTCGTCACCGTTGGAGAGTTACTTTGAATTGCTCACTACGACTGGAATCCTAAATCCAGTCTATAAAAAAAAAAAAAAAAATAAGAGACCGATTTACTTGCATTTTGGCAGATGACAAATCCTCGCCACAATTGTAGGTTTTATTTATCGTCGAAGCTCAAATGTGGCTTTGGAAATATCTGTTATACACTAAGGTATACAAACCTGATCTGTGTATTTATGGAGTCAATTCAAGCTTTTGTAGATCAGACTTCCGTGTGCATCTTCCAGAATGCACTGTACTACTTTATATTTATTTATCGCTTGCATTTTAAACCCCGTGCTTTTGTTGCCAAAATGAGGTTTCCAGGGAAACTACTGCGATTAAACCAATCAGAATAAAAGTTTGGAAGTCAAAGAAAGTTTTTATTTCCCCCCCCCCTATTGTAATTAGTGTGGAGAGGGGTGTGATATCCAGATCAGATGTCTGGGGTATTTGGCTGGGGTAAAGTATTTATTTTATTTATTTTTATTTATTTACAATATTTTTATCCCGCCTTTCTCCCCGAAGGGATCCAAGGCGGCTTACAACAGAAAAGAAGATACAAAAAAGTACATACATAAATAGTTACTTTATAAAACAGTAAAAAACAGTTAACAAAAAATAAAAACGTCTAAAAGTTGATTAAAAAGATTATTACAATTAAAACAAGATCATAAAAAACAGCAGCACCCCACCTGTACCAGCAGGATGTTAAAAAAGGTATTCCCCCCCCCGTCCCCGCGTTGCCATGGTGTCTCTGCATTTTGCTTCATTAAACTTCCTGAAATCTAAGCTCCAAGAGTAAATGCAGAATACTATAGAACTGTGGTGGCCAAACTGCGGCTCCTTCGCCACATGCCGAATAATGTGCGACTCTCGGAAATATGTTGGCTGAGCTCCTTTTTGCATCACAATTAATATAAAAGCTAAATAAGAAAGTTTCAAACTTTTATAATTATTGACCAGGTATAAACTGAGAGTCCACTGGATTAAAACCTAAGTTTAATGTTCATGGCGAGTAAATATATTTCAGACTTTAAATGCTTCTTACATATTGCGGCTCTCAAACATCTGAAGTTTATCAGATGCGGCTCTTACATTAAGCAAGTTTGGCCAGCTCTGCTTTAGAAGGGTGAATGCTCTGCTCATTTTCTGGCTGGTCGGTCTCCTTCCCTCCCTCCCCCCTTTCCTCCCCCGCCCCATCTTTTTACATTTATCTTTGTGGTCCTGAGCACCAAAAGGGTCAGGCGGTCAACTATACAGAATAAGATAAACGCCACTGGAGTGGAGCTCACTAAAAGTATTAAGTATTCAATCCTGACAAATCATCCCCCATAGCCTGGACTCTAAAAAGAACAGAAAATGTCATGAAATCAATCAAGCGTCCTAAGCAGGCCTCTGAGAAGGACGGAAGGGAAAATGCAATCTCTCCCGTCCTCTTCCTTTTACAGTCTGCTGTTGTAATCTCTTTTCAGTCGTAAATGCTTCAGAATGGGAAATTGACAAACCAAGTTTATCTGCTCCTCCGCTTTCCCCGTGGCTAATAATCCCCTTCTTTTTACAAATTTAACTTTTTACCTTGAGGAGTTGCAAGCCAAGGCATATATGCTGCGAATGTGGCGCAGACACGTTCCCTGGGTTCTTCACATGTCATTTCAGATTGTGGGGCTGATGTAAGGGAGGGGTCGTAGCTCGGTGGAAGAGCAGCTGCATCCTTGGTGAGAGAGAAAAATCCCAGTCTGAAATTCTGGAGGGGCTGGATCTAGATCAGGGTCTGATCTAGATGGACTGGCTGGATGGACTTGATATTCCTTCCTATGTCCCATCTTCTCCTGGGAGATGGGTCCATCTTCTCACAACTTGCAAGAACTCCTGTAGGCTCTTGGCCAATGCTGGAGCAACACCCTAGGCTTCCTGCTTGCCATCAGACCATCTGGGTTCTGTCCAGGGTCCTGACAGGTCACCTACCATCTTCGGTTCACGACTTGAGCCCTTTGCTCCTCGGGGCTGTCTACATGCCAGTACTAGAATTCAACCAGTGCAGGTTGTGAAGGTATTTCCTGTGGTCTGCCCCTAATGTAGTTCATCTGTGGAACTCCTTGCCACAGGATGTGGTGATGGCACCTGGCCTAGATGCCTTTAAAAGGGAGTTGGACAGATTCATGGATAAAAACACCATCACAGGGTACAAGCCATAAGCAACCTCCTGGTTTTAGAAGTTGGTTTTCACTGTGCCAGGTGCAAGGGAGTGACAACAGGAAACAGGTTATCTTGTAGGCTGTGTGCTCTTGGAGGCATCTGGTGGGGCCACTGTATGATACAGGAAGCTGGACTAGATGAGGGTTGTCTGAGGGTATTAGGAGAAAGTATTAAAAACCCTCATTTGGAAACAGGAAAAAATGACTTTTCTTGGTTTTGTTTAGATGGGCAACTGTGAATTTACTCCAGATCGATTTAGGTTACAAATGAGTCCCAAGAAATTTTTAATTGTATTTGGCAGTAGGTGTCAGTGTACCATCAACACATGTTCTGTAAACACGGACAGAAACAAACCTATGCGTGTGATTGTGTATTGTGAAATACATTTGTACACCATAGGCACGTTTACGGTTCTGTTCAATGCATGTCTACTTGGAAGTAAGTCCTTCTGTTTTCAGTGAAGCGTATCCCCAGATAAGTGTGTATAGAATTCAGTACCGTCAATCAGGTCTAAAAATCGGGGGTATTCCCTCGTTTAAATAGATCACTTTGATCACATTACTTGTGTTTGGGAAAAAAAGAGCGGTCAGAAACCATTAAGTCTGCAATCCTATACATATTTTCCTAGGAGTAAGCTCCATTGAACGCAATGGGCCTTGATTTTGAGTAAACGTGAAAAGACTTGTTCTGTTTAAAATACTTTTCTTTTCTAGTATCAAGAAATGGTGTGGCTGGGATGGACACACTAGCTGGAGTGGAGAAATTAAAATTAGCAAGGGTTAACAAGTGAAACGTAGTCAGGGTCCAAAGTTATCCCAATGGGAAAACTGATTTTTGTTTTGGGATGATGCTTTTGTATCCTAAAGTCCTAGTGTGAGTGACTTTTGAGATATCACCCCCCCCCAAAAAAAAGAGTTTCTGGGATAGGAAATTGTCCCTAAAAATGATGATTAGTGCAGTTGCAAAGTTAGAATAGATACCTTTATTGGCATAAACACATCAAAAAACAAACAACCAGAAATCCCCCAACACATCCAATGTTGCAAAGTATAGATGGGGCCAGAAGGGAGAGCAAGTACCAGATATGTTTATAAATTAAAATAAAAAGAAATGACCCCCCCCCAAAAAAATGCACCACTTGATGTGGACTGAGCATGCTCTGTAGTCTCCATGAATGTTGAGGTGTCAGTCGGGAAAACACAACAGCAGAACGTTGAGAAGAGGGGGGGGGTGAGGAGACGGAATTGGCCTGTCTGGGCCGCTTGGGCCATGTAGGATTGGGGTGTTTCACATTATGAGGTGGGTCTCTGTTTTCATTTCTAATTATAAGCAGTCTCGGGAAAGGTGGGATGAAAATCACAACACAAACAACTCGCTTTGCAGAAGTTCCGCCGCCTCAAAATCCATCTTTCTTGAACAGAAATTACCAGTGAAGTTGCCACAATATTTGCCTTCGTAGGGGCTCCCAGTTGAACGCAGCTCAGGCTTCCAGAAGCTGCTATGGGTGGAATCCTGTTGAAATTAGGCTACGGAAGCAATTAAAAAACCTCCCCATCACGGTCTTCCAAGGGAGAGAGGACATTTTAGAACTGACGCCTCCTCTGCTCTGTTTGCCGGTTTAGCGGCACACATTAACATTTCATTCCTCCAGCTGTTTCATTGTTCCTTCTTTGAGAACATCACAAAAAAATGTCCTTTTTTGAGAACATCACAATTGACCCACTGCAGGTTGAAATGCAGGCAGACATGCGCAGCTGAAGCGCAATAGTGCAATTGATACGTTCAGACTTGAAATAATAACATCTTAACTGTGGATAGGTGGGTGGTTTGGAGTTTTTTCCCCCCCTCTCTTTTTGCGTTTTCCCACTTTGAATATTGTTTGTTGCAAACGGTGGTCTGTTAATTTAATTAAATGTTTTGTTTTAACGTGAGAGCCTCTACAACAGCGCTGTGCCTTGCCGTTCAATTTTAATTAATCGCACCACCTTCAGATTTGATTACTCATTGCTCCTTTTTAGTTAATTTACTCATTTGCCGTTTTGACAGAAAAAGCATTCTGACTGATGTGGAAGGATGGGTACTGGCTAACCAATTATCACACATAAAAAATGGTCTTACAGCCCAATCCTATTCTCTCCCCCCCCCCCCGTCGATGCAGCAACACCAAAATGGCTACTGCTGCATCCTGCAGGGGGGCAGTTGCGGAAGGGGGCAGTTGTGAATGTTTCTTCCCTCACTCGGTGGGGGGGGGGGATAAGCCTCTGTGGCACAGAGGGGTTTATTCAGTCCTGCGCTAACAAATTTACTGGTGCCTGACTCCCTGTGCGTTGCTTTCTCTCCGCTGACGGGCTCCTACGGCGAGGGGGCGGGGCGCCTCGTACTGGAGAGTAACGGTGGGGTGGAAAGCTGCAGAACTTAGCTTTCCGCTCCAGCGACACCAGTGCACTGGTCCGTGTGGGTCCAGGAAGGGAGCTAGGTGGCCGCCACTGCCACCTAACCCACCCCCTTCTCAGACCCAATCTGCCCTTCCCCCACCCTGTTGCCTCCTCGTTCTGCCCGCCCCTGTTCCACCCTCCGTCACCCCGTCCCGCCTTCCCCGCCGTCCTACCTTCCTCGGTGACAATTAAACAGCAGCTCAAACAGCAAAAAAATAAAATAAAAGCCTGAGCCCTTGCAATTCCTCTCGGGAAAGTCTCACCTCGCCCATTGCCGGTGTGCTGGTGAATAGGGCCCAGGGAGCCAGTTCTTAAGAAGATTCACGGAACTCTGCCTTGGCAAATGTTGCCTTTGAGTGCTCTTGGTCCAGTGATTTGCCTGTCTCTGGCTTGTGTCGGGCTGGGTTCGGTGCTGGTCATAGAACCGCGAACGTTAGGTTGGACCTTGGAAATTCTTCCTCTTTGGAAGAAGTCTTCCGGACTTGGAATGGGGATGATGATTTCAAGTGGATAATCAAGTGGCAGGAAATCCAGAGTATTTTCTTGCTTGTGTTTTTTGGGATACGTGTGCTGGGTCCTATATTTGTCACGTTGCAATAGTCAAGTATAGCATCTGGTCTTTCTTATGGAGAGCAGAGGAATGGACGTTTCGCGCACAAGAAGATTGCGGCTGTGGTGTTTCTAAGAAAACCACAAAATATTAGCGTTTGGACATGTGTCGTCCGTATGCTCCATCCCACTGGCACAGGACGTGCACAAAGCCATTTACATGCTTGTAGTGAAAATGATTGCAGGATGCAGCAGACATGATCTGATTTGCAAGAGGACCTGTTTCTCAGCGCAAAGTGGACCCATTGCAGCAATCCAACTATGCCTGGGGCGTGTGCCAGCAATTGGTAGCAGACTCTCAGGTGTTTTACCACCTCTCAGCTACCAACGTATGAGGAAATCCATGGTGGACCAAATGCGATTGCCCCATGACGGCGTAGTTTGGGTCTTACTTTTCCTAGCGTGTGGCTTGGATTGGGGCCACAGCATGGAGGTAGAAGGCACTTAGCCCTTGACCCTCCATGCTGCTTTCCTGCCAAAAGTCACATCCTCAAAGCCACCAGTTTAACCCTTAAGGTGCGCTTGGATACAGTGGCACTTTAAGGGTTAACAAGTCTCTCCGGGAAGAGGGGGTGGGGATTTTGCTCGGGGGAAAAAAAATTGGCACGGAAGTAAATGGTTAAAGATCCTCTGCCTCCACACCACGCTTCAAACCGTGACCCTACAGAGCTGCTACACACGAGTAATTATATGACCCATATGACACCATTGTACAGTGGAGCTTCTGTATCCGTGGGGGTTCTGTTCCTGGAACCTTTGCGGATCTGAAAAGTCACGGATAACTAAATCTGCGGTTGAGGAGGGGACAGGGGAGGCGCCACAGTACCTGATTTAGCAACCACACCGGCCCGCCACCGGCTTCTTGACTCTTACGCCTCTTACTCTTACGCTTACTCTTGTCTCTTACTCTTACGCTTTGTAAAGTTCCAAAGTGCTTGTAAAAAAGAAAAAAAAACATGAGCGGAAGCGACTTCCGGTTGCACGTGCAACTGGAAGTCACTTCCGGTCACTTTTTTCGTTTTACAGGTACTTTGGACCTTTACAAAGTGGCGCTAGAGGCAAGAAGTGGGCAGCGGACTGGTTTGGTTGCTAAATCAGGTACTGTGGCGCCTCCTCCCATCCCCGCTGGGAGTCTCTCCTTCGCGGATGGCCACCCCCGGATAAGGAGGGCCGGCTGTATTGTTAAAATGGGCTAGTGGGATGTCAAGAAGAGGTTCCAGGCTTCACAGAGCGTTTAGAGCAAAGCGTTTGGTTGTCCTGTTTATTTATTTATTTGTCTGTCTGTTTTTGCGGCTAGGTCTAACGGCAGCCGCCATGGCTGAAGCCATGAAATTGCAGAAGATGAAGCTCATGGCCATGAATAGTCTCCACGGAAGTGGGAGTCAGAACGGGACAGAATCGGAGAACGATGAGCTGAATTCCAATGCAGGTAAAGGAAATATGGTATTTCTTGGCATGGATGGGGACGCAATGGGCCTCCTTGGGGAGGAGAAATGCTTCCATTGTCACACTGCTGCTATTTTGGGTTGTGTACAGCTCAGAATAGCCGTTTTACGAGAGAGCCACCACATATTGAAAAGCTACAGAGTTGCTCGGCGGTAACGTGCCTCTTTACCTTTTGTCTTTGTGCTGCGTGAGTCATACGCATTCCAGAAATTAGAATGTTTTGGAAGCCATCCATAAGGGACAGGAAAGCTCTCTGCACAATGGAGGCATGTTTTCTGGTTTGGTTTTGTTTTTGTTTCCTTCGTTTTTGGCAACGGGCAAAGCCTTTGTTACGCCAACAGGTTTTGGGAGAGATGTTGATCACACCTTTGGATTTGGGCAAATGGCAGTCATAAGGCTCAGCCTTGGGGGGAGGGGAATGATTAGATGTATGGCTGTGTTGGCATGATAATAAGAATGAAAGGATGAGGGTGCACATAGCGCCTTTCAAGTGGGGAGGGTGCTTTGTGAGCATGACCTGCAATAATCCTTATGTCATCGTTCCCAGATTGATTGATTGATTGATTGATTGATTGATTGATTGATTGATTGATTGATTGATTTTAAAAAGTGTACACCCTTTCGTTCTCCCACCGGGGAACTGCAGGCAGCTTGCAAAACTCACTCAAAACAAGGTGATTGTGAAACAAAATTGAATAAGCAGCAAACACACACACACACACACACACACACACAAATGCGTGAGTAGAGTAATCAGAGGAATGGAAATCAGGAGAAATTAGGAAAGGGCCATTGAAAAAAACAGGTCTTCAATCTCTGCTGGAATACAGTTTTGGCAAAGGTGCACCTTAGTTGGCACGGCCATCCCAAGACTTCTTGACACCTGAGGAGGCATGCCAAATGCTGCCCCCCATACCTGATGATGTGCCAGCCTCTATTCCTCCCACTCTCCCATGTTCTAGCTCAGCACTCTCCCCTCCACATTTCCTCTCTGCCCCCCTCTTCCTTTTCTAATCCAGGAAGAAGGAGCAATACTGGGGGGCAAGGAGGTGGACAGAGACAGGAGCCACACACCAATCTGCTGCCTGAGGCAAATACTTCAGTTGGCCTCATGGATGGGCCGGCTCTGGGTGGGGAGGGACAAAGGAAGCTGGGCACATGCTGTTTTTAGCAAGCATGACGTGTACATATGAAGCTGCCTTCTAGCCTAGCTTCATACTGTATGGTCTACTTAATTCAATACTCCGATTGGCAGAGGCTCTCCAGCCTGGTCTGGAAAGACCAGAGATTGAACCTGTGACCTTCTGCATGTCATTTGGCTCTTCTGCATCTTGGTTTTTGGCGTTGCCTGGAACATCCTGTTAGTTGATTGAAACGACGAAGACCCCGTAAGCATTCCGGGCACAGATTCCTGCGTTCTCCCAAATGGTTGGTTTTTGCCCGTCTAAACGACTGCTAAAAAATAAATGGAATGGTGGTGTAAAACAAAAATAAAAGGAGATTGAATTGGGGGAGTGACTTCCCCACAAAGGCAGACCGACACCCAGCCACCGAGGCAGGAGCCATGCTAGTGAGGCAAACATATTATTTTAAGGAGACAGACCTACAGTTTCTTTGATTCGAGGTTGTGTTTAATAGCTTCTGTAATGGTTGCAACATGACTCTGCATCTTGATTTCAGCATGAATAACAACCTGTTCGTGTTTCATTTAGCTCCAAATGAGAAATTCTGTCTTTTTATTGTTTTAGGAAATTAGTCTGTGTACTATTGCTCCTGGAACTTTATAATTAATCACTAAAGGTTATAACTGTTGCGAGTTTGTGGGAAATAGACGCCTGAATGGTTATAACTGTAGCTGTCAAATCAGAAATATCGGTTTACTATGGTAGAGGTTGTTATTCTTTGAGGTTGTTTCAGTACACACACACACACACACACACACACACACACACACACACAGAGTAGCAAAGCATTTCAACTTACCAGTTCACTTAAAAAAACATGCATGGAGAGGATTTTTTTCTGTTCGTACTACAATTCTACACAGTGATTTCTGAGAGAGAGAAGATATCCCTTTAAATCCTTTCCACTCCGAATGATTGCCTTCACTGGAGTGGGGAAGATGTTGACAATCTGGTTGAATTTGGCTTGTCATTTCTCAAGCATTATTGTCATTCTTTTCTTCTTCCCCTCTGTGTTTTTTAAAAACGTGAATTGAAACCAGCAGTTTCCATTGACGTTTCTCTGAGAAAGATGTTGAATATGTAGTGCGCCGTCCAGAAGGATCTCACGGTTTTCCAAGCGTTGTCCATTTATAGAGGGAACTGACGCATAAGAGCCAACTGGTAGTTGGGAAATGAACCTTTCTTGAGATTGTTGGTAATGGTGATAATGCATCCGGCATGAACCCAATGGGGCATTGGAGTGCTATTCATCTTTTGTCCCATTCTATCATTATTTGTAAATGTCGAAAACCAGATCCCAGAGGATATCATTGACTCTTCTCCAGGGTGCTAAAAGCCAAGCCAAGAGGTTGATGTTGAAAACATCGTTGGTAGCAGCGCACGGTGCGTATCCATGTGTTCACCAAATCATGCCTTTGGCATAGACTTGGGAAATATACAGGTGTCCCCCGCTTAACGACGGGAATACATTCTGAAATCCCCGTTGTAAAGTGAAGCCGTCATTAAGTGGGTCTTGTTGTGCTTTGAAGTTTAGCACTGTGCTTCAAGCCCCAGCGTTAAACATCCAAGCTCTTGTCTTGCCCATTAGTTGTTTGGCTTTACAGAAGGGTTTGAAGTTCAGCACTGCGCTTAAAGCCCCAGTGCTGAACTTCAAAGCTCTTATCTAAAGCCAAACAGCTGAAGAGCTGGGGCTTTAAAAAGATGTGTCTTTTTAAATCCTTTGCTCTTTTTTGCTGGGGACCTCCGTCATATAGCCAGATCGTCATTAAGCGATCCGTCATTAAGCAGGGGACACCTATATGTGAATTTCAGCTCTCTTTTTGCTCAGTTGATCTCCTCTTGCTAAATATAAGAGGAGCTCCACTGAGCCTCTTAGCCCAACTAGCAAGGGAGTTTACTTTTACGTTGATGTTCGCTGCATTCAGTATATAAAAAAAGAATGTGTGGTGAGACACTTCAGTTCTAAACACACGGGAGAGTGGATGGACTAGGGGGAAAGACCGAGTCATTTCTCAAGTCATTTCTCAAGTCATTTCTCAAGTCATTTCTCAAGCATCTCAAGTTCTATGGGACTGACTCCCCGTTAAGTGTGTTATCGCAGCCAAAGTCCCTCGATATGCTTTGACTGGTTTGAGGAGTTTGCAAGCATGGTAGAACGGATTCCATCTCTTCCCTCCTCTCGCGTCCCACTCATGAAACAGCACTAAATGTTTCAACAGCATTTCTTTCGGAGCAATCCTCCCTAATGTTCCTCCTGTGGAGCGCATGCCCAGGGTGTCGCAAACGGGCCATAAAGCATGTTTACAGCAAGCAAAGATTAAGGGCCACCAGTGCAGACGCCGGCAACCCTCTCTCCGCCTCCGGACCGACCCTGCAGCTGCTGGTGCAGGTAAGATTTGCACTGGTCGGTGCAGGGGCGGGGGGAGGGCGGGCCGGGCTGTGAGGGAGGGCAGCCGTTGGCCGGCCCAGGCCAGCAGGGGGCAGGGGTATCAGTGGCGAGCTCTGCCGATATCCCCAGCCCTCTCCTGGCCTGGGCCACCCTTACCCCACCACCGCCCCAGATGTACGTCGGCTCAAGAGCCGACATGCATCCGAGGAGGCCCATTAGGGCCAGGCAGCCTTACACTTGGGGAAGGGGACAAATGTCCCCTTCTCCCAGGGAGTCCCCTGGCCACGCCGGAGTGGCCCGGGAAGGGCTTAGGATCCTGTGGCCGGTCACGGATACTTATGCAGGATCGGGGTGTGCAAGACCTCCAGGTGTCGTTGCTTCCTTTTCAAGACTAACTAACCCAGTGGTTCTCAAACGTTTTAGCACTGGGACCCACTTTTTAAAATGACACTCTGTCGGGACCCACCTAGCTTTACGAGTCTCTCAGAGCATTTCTCTCCCTATATTTACACAAGCTTGCAAACTGCAGGCGCTCAGCTGTTTGCAGGGTAATTAGCAGCTATCTGATTTTTGAATAGCCTCAGGGCTTGTGGCAGTTACTTATCTGATCACCTGGGACCCACCAGAAATCAGGTCACGACCCACCCACAGTTTGAGAATCACTGGACTAACCAATAGGTTGGTATGGTCCTAGAACAAATAACCAAGACAAGAAGCCCTGCTCAGCTTCCGGCAAATGAGAAACTGGGAGGAAGCTTCCTTTCTAGAGTAAATAAAACAAAACAAAAAAATCTGTGTGTGTGTGTGTGTGTGTGTGTGTGTGTGTGTGTGTGTGTGTGTGTGTGTGTGTGTGTGTGTGTTTCCTGCCTGCGTACCTGCCATGCAGTTTTTCCTCCTAAATGCAAACATCCTTCACAATCTGTTTAAAAAACCACAAATACATCACTCGGAGGAATATTTAAAGGAGCATCAGGAGGGGAGAAACTCATTGGTTTAATGGAATGCTGTCAAGAAAAATCAGCATCACAAATGACACAAGGGCAGAATTGATACTTCTGCACTGACACGTTAAAAGAAAATCCCATGCATTATTTAGAAAACTTGGAAATCTGTCAGCGGTATGATTGCCGAGTTAGCAGAAGCAGGAGCGACAGGGCTGGAGTTGAAAAGAAAAGGCGTCGGTACAGATCCATATTGTAACCTTTCATGTTTTACACCCACCATGAGTACCTAGCTATTACATGGTCAGCAATTTTTTTCTCTCCCCCTAAAAAATAAAATAAAAATCCCTCTTTTAAATTCTCATGTGCTTGAGAAGTCAAAAAAGGTAGGTCTTTTATTCTAAAAAGCCACTTGCCTAAGTTGTTATTTTGTTGTGAGAGTAAAAGATGACAAGATCCAGGAGCAACGTATTATACTGTATATATAAAAAAGGAATCTTGTTTAAATGTTTGCCAGTTTCCTGAAACAATTCACTTTCAGTCGGTACTGTAGGGAGAGAGAGAGAGAGAGAGAGAGAGAGAGAGAGAGAGATGGTTCTTTAAACACATTAATAGTATGTGAAGGAAGTATCCTAGTTCGAAAATGTAAATTCCCAATATTACACTGTTAATATACTGTACTGTACTGTACTGTACTCTCTCTGTGTGTGTGTGTGTGTGTGTGTGTGTGTGTGTGTGTGTGTGTGTGTGTGTGTGTGTAAAGAAAATGTGTGTGCACGCACACGCTTAGAAAGAAAATATCCTATACATATACTCCAGTTCCAAGGTGAAACAGCAGGGGCCCAAACATTACTCGGGCACCTTTTATGCCCTCCACTTCAAAATGTGAGCCCTTTTCAGGTATTTTGTTAATGCCTTTGCAAAATGGCTCTGAAAATCATGTGCAAGGGTGTGTGTGCGTTGGAGGAAAAACTTATTGTGTCTTTTATAACCCTGTCTACCTACCTACCTACCTGAGGAATGTTAGTCATTGCAAAACACACTGGGCTTATAGATGAGCATTTTTGTTTGTTTGTTTTGTTGCAATAAACGCACCATCATTTAGGCTCCTTGGAATAGTGTTTCTCAGCCAGTGGTTCTAGTGGTATTTTCCAGTATGGCAAGTACTACTTGGTCTCCCTGACCTGGTGACCTGGTGGCTCTGCCCTGCCTGGTCTGACCCTACCAGAATTGGATCATTTGGATGTTATCAGCTGCCTCGACCGTTACTGTAAAGTTAAAAAAAAAAAAAAAGGCCAGCTTGCACACTGGTTGGAGCAAGCAAGGGACATCACTTCGGTGCCCCCTGCATAGAGAGACCTCTCGCCTTTGCGGTTGTCTCTCCATCCCCTCTGCCTTCCTGCCCCTCATTCCCTCCAACTTGACAGGAGCTTGCAGAGGAGAGTGTTTCAACGCCTGTGCGACGAAGGGAATTGCACGTAGAAGGGCGAACCGCCGTCCCTGACGATTAAGTACAAACCTGCTCATTGTGGTCAGGGTCCACAGTCTAGTCGGCTTGGATAAGGCCCCAAGTAAACGGGGC
The DNA here is from genome assembly GCA_026170595.1 of Plestiodon gilberti rubricaudatus. Lineage (NCBI taxonomy): Eukaryota > Metazoa > Chordata > Lepidosauria > Squamata > Scincidae > Plestiodon > Plestiodon gilberti. The sequence continues at coordinate 22,823,991 of JANXHW010000013.1, forward strand.
CAATTGCAGCTCCGAAATGTGCACGCTGCGACGACAGAGTTTTGGATACTGACTTGCATGTTTAGCTTTGACAATGTCACTTGGATGAAAGGAGGTGATATATTTTGCTTTCTCAAATATTTCCCCCAACACATGTCAACCTCATGCAGGCCTCAAGGAACGACCGAGCGACTTCCAAATTAGCTTGCATGGAATAATCCCACCTACCTCTTTGCCTTCTTAAGCGCAAGCGTCAAGTCTGGCAATGGGGCAACTGCTAATTTGATAACTGTAACAAGAACCGACATATGCAAATGAGTGACGGAGAGTGCTTTCCTCCTGGAAGAGAGGGGGTCCTTGCAATGAGTCTGGCCGTCCAATCTTCTGCAATTAATTCTAGATTCATTTCTACGTCGTATAATGTTTGATAAAGTGGATGGCTACTTTTGGGCAGTGTTTGGGCAACCAGGGGTACTCCAAGATCTCCCATGGTAGGAGGTGGTGTGCCAACCTTATCTAGATAAGAATCTAGTGTTTCTTCCACTCCCTGTATTGGGAAAAAGGAACAGAAGAGAAGAAGGAAGTGTGGAGGAGAAGAGAATGGGGAGTGGTGATCTTCAACCTTTTTCACGACCCCAATAAATAAATAAAGTATGAGATTGGGGACCCACCATTGATCCTGCCCCCCCCCTTTCGGGACCTGATCTCTCCCCCCCCCACCCCTGTTGCCTCGTCCTGCCGATCTCGCCCGGCACACACCATCTGCGGCGGGGTCATTCTAGAACAGGAGAGCCGAGCCACTGTTCCCCACTGCCCCCCAGCAAATCGAAAGAGGGAGATGAAATCCCTGTGGAATTCCCCCCCCAGCATGTTCCCCATCGCCCCCCAGCATTACCCCAACGGCCATTTTGGTTCCCCTAAGTTGCTGCGACCCCACAAATAAGGCTTCACGAGAGATGGTAGCGAAGCTCATTCAGAGCTTCCCCGCTTCAGTCTGCCCTAGAGGGCAATTGGGGGGGGGGCTTTCGTGGCAGTGGGCACACAGCTTCCAAACTGATTTGCAGCATTAATTGTCCTTTTCTTTTTATATAGCCACTGCTCTCATTTTTCGGAACAAATCTGCCCATGCCTGTTCTGGATTGTTTGTTTTGGAACGTACCTGTTGTTGTTGTTGTTGATGTTGATGATGATGATGATGATGATGATTGATGATATAGAGCTTATGAGTACAGAGCTTCTAATTTGCAAAGAGTGAATGTTCTTGGGGTTTTTTGGGGGGGGCAGTGACAATGTTCATGAAAAAGTCCCCCTCCACTCGTTTAAGCAACTTTTTTGCTACTCTTCACGCCCCCCATCTATTCCTACTTCGGTGGGCGGGAACTCATTCTGGTTGCCAAGGCGAATGGTCCTTTGCATTAGGATATACCTCCAAAGGCCAGAGGATGTTATCCTTTTTGCTTTGCGCGTACACGCGTGCATTCGCACACACACAAATACAGCACTGTGTGTGTGTGTGTGTGTGTATGTGTGTGTGTGTGTGTGTGTGTGTGTGTGTGTGTGTGTGTATGTGTGTGTGTGTGTGTGAAACATGCATACTGAGTCAGCGGAAAAAGAGAAATGATATCTAGTGACAATGGATGAGGAATGGGAGAAGAATTTCAAGGCAGGTTTTCTTTTCCTTTCCTTCCCCCCCCCCTTTTTTTTGCGCAAGTACCACTTTGCAAGTATCACTTTCCAAGTTTTCTTCCGTGGATAACAACACTGACACTTGTTCTTCCCCTTCCTTCCCCAAACTGCTTCTTTTGAAGAGCCAGGCAGGGCCGGCCCATCTATGAGGCCAACTGAAACGGCTGCATCAGGCGCCAGATTAGAAGGGCACCCATCTCTGTCCACCTACTTGCCTCCACTGTCCCTCCTCCTCCATCCACCCTGGATTGGGAATGGAAGAGGAAGTGTTGGAGGGAGAAGAGTGGGAGGGCTGAGCTAGAACATTGGAGGAGCAGAGGTTGGCACATCGTCAGGAAACCCCTTTTCTAAGGGGAGGCCGCATCTGGCATGCTCTCCAAGGCGTCGGCAGGTCTTGGCCCAGCCTTGGCGCCAGGCAACCACACAGCCCCTTCTTGCCCACTGGTGCTCTGCCATCCCAGCTATCTCCACTTTTAGCACGGTCAGACCAGACAGAACAGCGCCATGCGGTCGCCACAGCAGTCCTGCAAAGTACCGCTAGTGAACAAAACACTGATCTGGAGGAATCTTATGGATCTCATTGCAAAGTGTACATGCTCCCGTTTGATGTTCTTTGAACGTCTTCTCGGAGCGAAAACCTCCGGAATCGAAACCCTACCAGTGGTGGCGTGGGCAGCGTTTACAAACAAGCAAACAAAGGAATAAATGCATCGTGCCCTCTCAACGCTGCATCAGACGGGGCGACGGCAAGGGTGCAAACTACGCAGCTGGAAAACCGTTTGGGATGAAGATCTTTCCGGGGTCTGACACCGTTCTCCTCTCCGTTACCAATTTATAGTCTTGGAGTGCAGAGGTCCGACACTTCAAAGCTTTTAAAAAAGAAAAAAAGACATACAGCATACACTAATCTTCATTTTTCCCCCCTATCTTCTTACAGCAGCACTAATGGAAATGTATTTTGTTTAATGACTCTGAAATCCTGTTTATAATTAGATGTGGGAATTGGTCTTACTTTGTAACAGATGATACTGGAATAATAATATGAGAGATGCTACACTGAGACCACTATCCTCCTAAATCTATATAATTTTTCAAGCTATTGACAGGAAATGTGTTTGAGAAAAACATAGAAAACCTAGAGATTGATTTTTTTTTCTTCTTCAAGGAACCCTTTCCCATCAAATTATGTACAAGTTTCCATACAGTCAGGTTTGCTTTGTTTTTCTCGTTCAGCCCAGGGGTCTCTGCCCTGTGACGATGACTTGGGTGGTGCTTGCAACTCAGTGTGGTTTTGTGGCTCCTTCTTAACGATAATCTGGGGGTGGGTTGTACTGCGGAATCAGGCTGTCCATGTGGCTGGCTGAGGTGGTCCCCTCGGCGGAAGGATCGGGTGCCATTGCGCCATTCGAGACCCTTGGTGTCACTCTTGTTTCTCTTTCAACGTGTTTGCTGTATTTGGAAAGGAAGAAGTGAATGAAGTGGGAGAGCAGTGACCGTAAGCATCGCCCAGGAGATGCTCTAACTCCCAGGAGATGCTCTAACTCTCAGGAGATGCTCTAGCTCAGTGGTTCCCAAACCTTTTAGCACTGGGATCCACTTTTTAAAATGACACTCAATCGGGACCCACCTAGCTTTATGAGACCTAAAAAAAAAAAAGATCTAGAAAGATATAATATTTTTATTTACAAGTATTTTTTTTTTGTTTGCAAGAAACTTAATCCATTTCTCATAATGGGGCAGCCCTAATGAATAGCCTCGAGGGGCTTAGTTATGTGACTCAGCCTTCACCTGCCCCCACTACCTGTCATTGAAGGACTTGTGGGGGGGGGGGGAAACACACTAGAAAAAAGACTCAAAACATTTATCTCCCTATATTTACACAAGCTTGCAAACTGCAGGAGCTCAGCTGTTTGCAGGGCAACTAGCAGCTATCTGGTTTTTGAATAGCCTCAGGGCTTGAAGCAATTAGTTATCTGATCTTTCCATCACCCGTGTTTTCATTGGAGACTCTACGGGGCCCACCAGAAATTGGGTCGCGCCCCGCAGTTTGAGAACCACTGCTCTAGCCCCCCACTCTCCTCTCCTCCACCCTCGCTCTTCTGCACCCTTCTCCTCCTCTTCAAATCCAGCTGATTTGGGAGAATCTGGTGCTCTCTGCATGTGAGTTGTTCCCAAGCCAAGCGGTGAGGGGGAGGTGGGGGGGGGCAGAGGCGGATGCAGCAATGGAGAAGGTGGTGGAGCATCATTTGTCCCCCACCTCTGGAGCCCAGAGGTTTTGAGACTTTGACCGCGCAATCCTATCCAACTTGCACCACCAGTGTAGCCAGCGGGGGAGGGCAGGGCGGGAGGCTTTAGAGGGGAGGGGAGATTTGAATCCCCTTTGAATGCCCTTTCCGTTCTGTGGCCTCCCGCTGGTTACACCGGCGGTGTAAGATTGCGCCGTGAGTCAGTGAACAAGGACTAGGGTGCAAGACACTGTGTGGTGAGCGCCATTTTGTTTTCTCTCTGTTCATCCTCCCTGCCCTCCTGGGGGAAAGGCCAGAGTATGGGGTTAGCATCTTCCTGGGTGGAAACAGTATTAGGAGTGGCCACCTGGAGAGGGATATGGTAATGCCTCCCATCACGCGGACTCCATTTGTGCTGATTCGCTGCAACGCTCTTCGTCCCAGGTTGATGGGCAGCCATTTCAGCCAATGGGAGCAGTGCATGGGGGCCAATCAGCTCCCATTTCCTTCAACAGCACCTCATTTCGTACTGTTTCAGACAGAGTTTGACTTTCCAAGAACAGATCCCCTGAGATGTGGAGGGGGGGATTACTATTTATTTACTGAATCTTTGACACCCCCTCCCAAACAAGGAACGCGGGTTTCTCCGTGGGGTTAAGAAATCTTTCAGTGTTGCACCAGGAAGGCTGACATAACCTTCGCTTTGATTCCAACTGACATTTCCGAACTCTGGGGCTTCTAGAAACTGGAGCAGACTCTTAACAAAACCGTCCCTGGAACCAAAAGTTGAAGCTGTGGACCTGCCTGCTCAGCCGCACATGCAGAAACGAGACCGAAATGGGCATTATCTCTTTGGACCCGCAGCGACCATGCTGAGCAGGAGAAGATGTTTCTGCCAGCGATACAGCTGCCAACAGCAGGAGCCACATAAATGCCAATTTTAATCAGTGCGGATTTTATCAAACCCACATGCAACAATTAAAAAAAAATCCTGATTTATGGAGAAGGCTGCAATGTTTCCCGACAACATATACGCATTAATGGTCTTGTTGATTGCTTCTTTATGTCTACGTATAGACCCAGCTGCTTCCCACATTTTGGAAATCGCTGGGCAAGAGGCCACCCAAGGCCCCTGAAATGATGGATGGAGGGGACCCTACGGTGAGCACACTGAACTCTCTTGGGCGCGCTGCGGTTTTATACTGGACTCCACGTCACTCCTACAGCATTTTTTCCAACGGCTTGTTCAAAGTTGATCATGGCGACTAGTCGAGAGCAATGGCGGGAGCGATGCATGCCTTGCTCTCCCGCTTGTGGGTTTCCCAGAGGCCACTGGGGGAGCAGAACATTAGATTGCATGGGCTTCAGGCCTGATTCAGCAGTGCTTGTCTTCTGTCGCTGTCCGGCCGTGGCCCAACAAGGCCGGCCACTGCTGGTCGGCTGCTGCTGCAGAGCATATGGTCAGAGGGGCCCAGAGGCCAGAGTCAACACGTGTCCTGTCTGGGATCAGAGCAGGAGGTTGGGCTCAGTCGGGAGAGCTGCAGCCTTACATGCCTGAAGATCAAGGCCAAGGATGGCAGTTCGAGACTCCGTCGCCGCTGACAAAGCTGCAAAAAACCCTGCAGCTGGTACTCTGTAAGGGGGAGTTGCCTGTTAGTCAACACGTGTGAGGGGAATGCCAGAGAGAGGCCAGACCATGAAAGGAAACACCTGGAAAGAAGCATCCTACGAAAGATTAAGACATTTATTGTATTGTAAAAACTGTTCGGTTTAGAATTGCCTGCCTATTGTAAACCGCCTTGAATTAAAGTCAAAGGAGAAATCCAAAGACAAGAAAGGCGGTACTATAAATACTGGAATAATAATAATAATAATAATAATAATAATAATAATAATAATAATAATAATATCAGAAGTGGCTGAAAACAAGGGAGAAGAAGAGTGAGCAAGAAATCACAGAACGCCCTTGATTCAAAGATGAAGGTTGCAGGGGAAAAAACTGAAAGCAACAGTGAATAGTGAACGTCGTGTGTTCAGACAAGAACGGAATCCAAAAGATTTTTGTTTACAGAGTCTGAATCGAACGTTATGCTGGGAAGAAACCTGAGAAACCGGCATGATGGCCTTCCATGCCATTTTCCACATGGCCCTCGAGACAAAACGTTGGATCACTTCTGGTATAGAGCAGGGTATCAGAAGGAGAGATGGATTGGCAAGAGGGGAGTCAGCCTGCATTTTAAAATGTTGTCAACCATTTTGAAGAGCTGACCGACCGTCGAAAAAGAGAAGACCAACTGAATCGTGGACAAAAACCATCGTCATCGTTGTGGACCCCAGCAGTCTGCTGTCCAAACTCTGATGAAGCTGCAACCTGCTTAGCTTCAAGCAAGACACCGCCATGAACCTGCAGTCCGTCCTCCAGTAGTCTTGGCCGAGTCGCGTCAGGCATCCAATGTGTGTACATTGTAGTCACCTTTTTCCTACACAGTTTTCATAACGAGCCTCGTTGCTGACTTTGGCAGGGAAATCGTGAACCACATTGCAGCGGATGATCGTTTGGAGCCATGGAACGACCTGGCCCGCTCTCCGCCACCACAGTTTTCCAAACGGGCAATAATTAGCAGCTTTGTTTCGCTGCCATGTTGCTTTCCAATCAAGCACAAATGTGTGCATCGCTGGAAAGTGCCAGGCCTAACATATTTTCCCCTTCTCAGTTTACAGCACTGTTCACTTAAGTGGGTTTTTGTTAAAGCCTTGTTGGGCATTTTGGGATTTTTTTTCATGGAGGAGCAAGTTCTGCATGAATGCTTACTCATTCGGTCCACGTTGGAGTTTGCTGGCTTTGGTTTTCAAGGAAAAGATGCTTAAAAGAAAAATCACAGCTCAAATTATGAGCTGCCTTATTTTACACACACACACACACACACACACACACACACACACACACACACACACACACACACACACACACACACACACACACACAAGCGTCCCTCCATATCTGTGGATTCCATATCCGCAGATTCACTTATCCATGGTTCCCTGCCACCGACACCCCCCCACCGTCCCCATTACCTATCTGTGGCGCCAAGCACTCATGTCTCTTCATTGCAGCCTGTTCCCGAAGCTAGCGGAGGAACTCGAGAAACAGTCAGCCGGAACAATAGAGGAGACAGCAAGAACATGAACAGGAAGCTTCCTGTTTCCTGTTAGCGTTCTGTTCATCTCCCTCTAGCATTTCAGCTGACCGCTTCTCGCGTTCCTCCTCTAGCGTTCTGGAACAGGCTGCAACAAAGAGACATGAGTGCTTGGCGCCACAGTAAGCATGGGGTTCTCTTTTATCCGCGGTTTTGGTATCTGCAGGGGTGGGAACGTATCCCCCGTGGATTTGGGGGCGCCTGTATATCTATAAATACAGAGATTAAATGCAGCTTGGATCAGAACTCACGGTTGCGACTGAATCCATCCCATCTCTCCAGAATTTGTGGATTCATTTAACTTTCCAAAACAAAAAGGCAAACAAAACAAGCTTTCACCAGTTAGTGTTCTTTATTGTATATCTTCCTGTACCTGCCATATATTTGACAATAAAATCCTTTTTTGACATTTAATCAGTAGCAGAGTTGTTCCATTCTCATTATGTATTCATGAACTTTATCACCCAGCTCAACCCATTAAGGTTGAGCCTTGTCTTGTGCTCAGACATGCCATGATATCTAAGACTGGGCACTGAAATTTGGTCAGAGCGTTGAGCGGGCCAGAGAAATGCAACCATGCCTCTTGTTTTTAAAAAGGTTCTCCTGCATCTGTTAGATTTGTGGGGTTATAAGACTTTCTTTTGAAAGCACCCTGGTGTATGCGCCTACGATGAAGCTGTCATGCTGAGATAAAACAACTTGCCCATGAAACTGGCTGAGATGGAAGTCACAAGCAGCGGATTGGCTACCCCGACTCCCATCATGCCTCATCTTCCACTTCCTGGATTCAAGAAGAAAGAGGGGAGCAGAGCCAAAAAGGAAGTGAGGAGGAAAGCAGGATTGGGAGGGAACTGAATAGGGATGTGGATCAAGTCTCTGACTCCAAGTCTCGAGTCAAGTCCCAAGTCTCAAGTCTTTGCCCCCAAGTCCCGAGTCTTTGGTTGCAAGTTGCAAGTCCCTATCTATTTAAGGGGGGGGGGAGTCTATCGAGTCTTTTCCAATCGCCGAGTCAAGTCCGAGTCGAGTCAATGACGCGACTTGAGTCCGACTCGAGTCCAAGTCAATAAAGTCGACATCACTGGAGCTGAAGAGAGACATTGCGTGGAGGGGAAGAGAGTGGGAGAGAGGAGCAGAAGTGTGGAGGAGAAGAGTGGGAAGAGGGGACTGGAATGGAAGAGGAAGTGTGAAGGTGAGGAGAGGGGAATGGAACCAAACAGGAAGTATGGAGGAGAGGAGGGTAGTAGACCAGAGCAGTGGAGAGCAGAGATGGCATACATTTTTGTCTTCTGAGTGAAGCTGCAATATGCACACACCCTGATCTGGAGATCTGTGTGGACTCAGGCAGACAGAGGGATCTCTCGCTGAACGGAATGTGTGGCTGGATCAGTTCCTTCTGTTGAAATGGGTGGTGGACACCGTTGTGAGCTGTTTGTATAACGGGGCCTCCTGCATCCGGAACAGATCACAGCCGTGCGACGCCGGTGGGGCATCCGTTCTGCAATCGGATCATCCAGATAGCTCTAGACTTGGATGCAATTACCTTAAAATGCCAGCATCTTCCGTGATCTTAATTATATGCGTGCGATACCTTCTAATTCAATTAAGACTAACTATTCCACATTAGGCTTTCTGTTAAAATCCATGTAGTGTACTATAAAAAAGTCATTAATTTGGTAATATCAATTTCACTAGTTTTAGCTCATTAACCTTGACACTGATGGTGCTGGAGAGAAGAACCTTTTTCGATAGTTTTGTTCTCAGCACAATGCAAAGGACCTCTAAAGACCACTTGAAAGTCCGCGGCCGTTATCTTGGGCCATCCGTTACGAAAATCTGTCTGTGCTTCGGAATTATAAATAGGAGAGTACTTATTTTCAAGTCACCTTCAAGGGAATGCGGTTTCAACAACTTGTTTTCTGTGAAATTATTCTCTTGGCCGGTTTTTAGGTTCCTGCAGACATATGTCTTTTAGTTTTTTCTCCCCCCCCCCCGGTAACTATACAGGTGTCCCCCGCTTAATGACGGATCACTTAATGACGATCCGGATATATGATGGAGGTCCCCAGTAAAAAAAAAAAGCGAAGGATTTAAAAAGACTCATCTTTTTAAATCCCCAGCTCATCAGCTGTTTGGCTTTCGCTAAGAGCTTTGAAGTTCAGCACTGGGGCTTTAAGCCCCAGTGCTGAACTTCAAAGCCCTTCTCTAAAGCCAAACAGCTAATGGGCAAGATAAGAGCTTGGATGTTTAACGCTGGGGCTTTAAGCACAGTGCTAAACTTCAAAGCACAACAAGACCCACTTAATGACGGCTTCACTTTACAACGGGGATTTCAGAATGTATTCCCTTCGTTAAGCGGGGGACACCTGTATATACACTGTCTCCTACTCTTCCTCCAGAAGTTTTGGGTGGCCTCCAGATCTCATACCTGGCTGGCCCAAGACCTCTCCGCACCAGATGATGTTTGCCAAATAATGCTGTCACTCCTTATGTAGCAGCCTGCCAGCCACAAACCTCCATTGCTCCTTTTTTTTCCTCCTCCCAATCCCTGGATCCAAAAAGGAAGAGAGAAATGTAGCAGAAAGGGACGTTGGAGGAGAGGAGAGTGGCAGGGCACTCTTGCCCACCACTCTCCTCTTTTCTACACTTTCTCTTCCACTCCATTCCTTTCTTCCTTTTTGAGAAGGAAGATGATGGAGGCCAGTGTCCACTGACCATGTCTCATTTCGGTAGAGTGGCCATATTCCCGTTCTCCAAATCTCAGTTGTCTAATTTGCTTATGATTCAAATCATTTCGACCAAATGGTGGGTTGAAGCCCCATGGCTTCTCCACTTCAAACTGCCCCTACCCACTGTGTTCTTTGCAGCAGAGATGTAGACTTGAGTCTATTGACTCGGACTCGACTCAGACTCAAGTCGCGTCAATGACTCGACTCGGACTTGACTTGGCGATTGTAAAAGACTCGAGACTTGGAGCCTTTTACAGCAAGTCCAATTTTATTCAGGTTTAAAAACGGGTTCCCCATTAAATAGATAGGGACTTGCGACTCGCAACCAAAGACTCGGGACTTGGGGGCAAAGACTTGGGACTTGACTGGAGACTTGGAGTCAGAGACTTGATCCACATCCCTGCTTTGCAGCAAAGAAATGGGCTATATGGAATTTAAAAACAACAAAGCAAAAACACTAACCTACATGTACTTGTTTCTTTTGAAAAGAAACAAAGGAACATTTTGAGTTCCTTTGCTGGAAAATAGCCTCAAGGCAGCTTGGAATAATGAGGATTGGCTATCAAAAAGGCTACATACAGAAATAAAAGTCAGAAGTCCGACAGGGCAATCCTGTGCGTGTTTACTCAGAAGTAAGCCCCATTGAGCTCAATGGGTCTTACTCCTGGGGAAGTGTGTGCTGCCCTTAATGCAGATGATTCCTCATGATGATTCCTCCATCAACGCAGGAGAGCAGCCCGAGAGAGAGAGAGAGAGAGAGAGAGAGAGAGAGAGAGAGAGATCACCAGAATCCTCCTAATGGTCAACTGCCTGCCCTCAAGCTTCAGTGTGATGTTTCCATAGTGTCTTTCCAATTGTGTGTGTTTGTTGTGTGTGTGTGTGGGGGGGGGACACACGATGACTGATGTGTAGGTTTGAGTGGAACATGGGTACCGAATGCTCCGTAGCTCCTTGCCAAGATGCGCAATGAGGTTTCTACAAGCTTCTGGCCAGAAAACCTTGTAAGACTTAATTCAAGAAGCAGGTTGCTTTTGTGATTTCAAACCAAGTTTCCTTTCGCCAACTAATCCCTTCCTTCTCTTTCCCTCCCACGTGACATTTATTTATTTATTTATTTATTTATTTATTTTTCACATTTTTATACCTCCCTTCCTCCAAGGAGCTCAGAGTGGTGTACATATTTCCTCCCCTCCTTTTTGTCCTCACAACAACCCTGTGAGGTAGGTGGGGCTGAGAGATAGTGACTGGCCCAAGGTCACCCAGGAAGCTTCGTGGCTGAGCGGGGATTTGAACCTGGATCTTCCAGGTCTAAGTCCAACTCCCGAACCACTACACCATCCTGGCTCACTGACATGCAAGCTTTTAGTCTCCAATCCCTTTCACATACTGCACACCTGCAAACGCACCTTTCAGGTCATCTACACCTGTCGGGATGTGACTCTTTCTCTCTCTTGTACAGAAACACACACTTTCCAAAACAAAGGGTACACTCCTTGATAAGATCTGCAGCTGTGGAGATCTGCAGTTCGGGAGGGATGCATTGGTAGGAAGAGGGTGGATATGCATCTTATTGTTATAAGCTGCTTTGAGTCCCCCCCCCATGGGGGGAGAAAGTGGCATAGAAATCGAATAAATAAATACAGCAGAATTCCCCCTCCCATCTTTTAACATTTTTTTTTTTAAAAAAAGGGAACATCTCAAGATTCAATGGTGGATTTTCTGCTGCAGTTTGGAGGAGACGAGGCAACAAAGTGGATCGAAGATGGGCCGTTCACTTTCCCTTCTCCGTTAGCAGGGGTGTGTGTGTGACCCTGATCCTTTTGACTAGCTTAATTTAAAATTAATTAAAATTTTAATTTAAAGAAACGAATACCGTTTTGTTAATTGAAAGGAAAAAATGCTATCAGGAGATCTTTTTAATGTAAAGAGAAAATGGTATCGGGGGATCTGGAGGGGGTTGACGAATTACCCCCCCAAAAAACCTCTCACTTCCCTGCAGTTCCGATTGCTCTGCCTTGTGTTGTCTGGGTGCTGCCGGGCTGCCTGGTTCACAGGCCATGGTTCAGCCCGTGTCCTGCAGGCAGATGCTGCAGCGCTTATCGCATGGCGTAGATGAAGAGGCAGGCAGGACAGCCTCTGGAACCGCAACCAAGACTCTTCCTCCTAGCCCAGCATAACCTGTGATGGACTTGTCCTCCATCAGTCTGGCCAACCTCAAGGCATCTAGGCCAGGTGCCATCACCACATCCTGTGGCAAGGAGTTCCACAGATTAAAGAAATATTTCCTTTTGTCTGTCCTGACTCTCCTGCCAGTCAATTTGAGTGGATGCCCCCCCCCCCCGGTTCTGGTGTTGTGTGAGCAGGAAAAGAACTTCCCTCTATCTGCTCTGTTCATCTGTTCTGCCTCATCCCAGGCATTGGTCCATTGAACCCAAAATGGTTCAACCCTTGACAGCTTTCTCAGGGTCTGATTAATAAACGTGGCGCTTCTGCATGTGCTCTGCCAACTGGGCTATAGCCCCATCTCCAATTAAAGAGCCCCACACAATAACTTTCTCATTCCCAACATGAACCGCCCCCCCTTAAAGAGAGAGGGGTGAATTGTCACATATGGAGGGGGGAGCTGTTGCAGATTATCCTTCCAGCTAGCAGCAGACACTCTAGCCCTCTGTTCTCCTCTCCACCTCATTTTCTCTTCCACTGAGTTCCCCTCTTCCTTTTCAAAACCAGGTAACAAGAAGAGGAGGAGGAGCGAGAGGTGGTTTCTGGTACACTGTCAAGGAAATGGGCGCAGAATCTGGTACATGCCCCATCAAGGGCTGGGAGGTCTTGGACTGGTCCTGTGAGCAGCCCAGCATCTGCCATGACATCCAAATTGGGCAAACTTCAAACCATGCTTGGTTTCTAAACCATGCAGCCCATGCTGTGGTTTCCAATTCTGGCTTGGAGGCAAACCGTGGTTTGCGCAAACCGTCGTTGATGCAGTGTGGCTATCGCAGCAAAGCAGGGCTTGCTCAAACCCAGGAAAGAAGGGAGGGAGGGAGGGAATCTGACTGCATGAGAGGAGCCGGGAGGATGCGCACTGCAGCCAAATTTCTGACTGTGATAACCGGGAGAGGGGATAAAAAAATCTGTCCTGCACCCAGGTCCGTGTGATGCATTGCTCTTTAAGAAAGTAGTAATTTTATTACGTGGGATGTCAAGAATGAACATCAACTTTCTTCCCAAAATGAAGAGCTCGGGGGAAGTGAGCATTTGTCATTATGTTTAATTTGCACATACCTCACCAGCGGAAAGGCCAGGGGAGCCCGGCCGAGAACACAGCTGTACCAGCGGCTCCGCTAATTGCCTCTCCATCCTCAACCTCATTTATCTTCATTTCTTCCCAATTATACCACATTATCAATAGTCTCTGTTGCATCAGAGGCTTAATCCCCTTTATTCAGGCGGCATTAGATAGTGGCAGATGACTTCTTGGAGGTAGTCGGAGAACGCAGCCTCGAAATGCCACCTCTGGCAGATGGCGTTGCGCACAAGGAATGGGACGCAACATTTGGAAACGTGTTACCGGGCACTGGTAGGAGACCGCAAGCTGTCGATATTTTTATAGGCCATCATCAAGGTGTGGTTTTGCTTCGCAGCAGAATGTCACCCAGCCAAGGCGCTTTGTAAAGTTTGGAAACTGTATTGGGGCCGGCTGGAAGCCAGGGAGCCCCGCAGGGGTGGTGTGTTGGGCTGTGGGGTACGAACCTTCAACCTCATGGTCTGGGGCTGGGTCCAATGAGCTACAGAGGTGTCTGTCTGTCTGTCTGTCTTCACAGTCTTCTTCAGACACAGAAGTAGAGTTGCCAGATCTCTAGATTTGACCCAAATTACCAAAAGTCTCTGGGGAAATGAGAAAAAGACCAGGGTAAGCTGGGAAGACTCCACCGGGATTCCTGCAAGCCTTTTTAACAGCCCAATCCTGGGCTACACTGCATCCCACAGGGGAATTGTGCATGCTTGGTAAGGGGATATTTGTTCCCTTGCCCCAGAGTAAGTCGCAGCATGTACAACAGGTGAACTCGGACCTGCCCCAGCGATATCACTGGCTCAAGTCCGTGTTGATCTATGTCAGCAGATCAGGCCTGGGAAGGGGGGATAGGATACAGCACGCACCAGCACCCCCAATCCATCCCCCCGCCCTCCCCCCACCCCTGTGCCGTCCGGCGAGGAACTTGCCTGTTCCAGCAGGTGTCGCTCCAGCTGCCGGCACCACTAGAAAGACGTGTTGCTGCAAAATGCTTTGCAGCGCTTTGGAAACAGTACGTGCTGGTGGAGCGAGTGCTCCACCGGTGCAGAAGAAGGATAGGATTTGCCGCAAGTCCGGGGGAAAGCAAGATGGAAGAGAAGTCGGAGAGGAGGAAGAAGAAAGTGGGAGCCCGGACATGGAGGAGAAGGAAGTGGGGGGAGATGTGCATGAAAATGTGTGCAAAGGTACAAGTGGAGACTTGGGCCAGCACTGTTTACAACGTACCATCACAGTGGAAGAAAGTGTTTCTCATCTTCCGGTGTTCATCTTGCTGTTTTATCAGTACATTAAAGGAGGGGGTGGGAGCCAGGAAACAGGTCCCTTGCTCAAATTCCTCGGGCCCCCAAACTTCTGTTGCTGCTTGGGAAGAAGCAATGAGAGCAAGCTACCTAGCAACACCTGATTAGCTTAAGCCAGTGTTTCTCAAACTGTGGGTCAGGACTCATTTGGTGGGTCTCGACTCGATTTCTGCTCCAGAGCCTCCAATGAAAACACAGGTGATGGCAAGATCAGATACTGTAAGTAATTGCCTCAAGCTCTGCGGCTATTCAAAAATCAGATAGCTGCTAGTAACCCTGCAAACAGCTGAGCTTCTGCAGTTTGCAAGCTTGTGTAAACATAGGGAGATAAATGGTTGAGCGTCTTTTTTTCTGGTGTGTGTTTTTCCCCGAGTTTGTCAATTGCAGGTAGTGGCGACAGGTGAAGGCTAACTAAGCCTTGAAGCTATTTGTTAGGGCTGCCTCATCATGAGAGATGGATTGAGGTTTTTCTTTTTTCAAAGAAATAAATAAAATGTTACTTGTGAATAAATAAATAAAATGTTTCTTCCTAGATCACCTTTAAAAAAAAAAAGTCTCGTTAAGCTAAGTGGGTCATGATAGAGAGTGTCGTTTAAAAAGTGGGTCCAAGTGCTAAAAAGTTTGGGAACCACTAGCTTAAGCTTTATTTTATTTATTTTTTTCACATTTTTATACCGCCCTTCCTCCAAGGAGCTCAGAGTAGTGTACATATTTCCTCCCCTCCTTTTTGTCCTCACAACAACCCTGTGAGGTAGGTGGGGCTGAGAGACAGTGACTGGCCCAAGGTCACCCAGGAAGCTTCGTGGCTGAGCGGGGATTTGAACCTGGATCTTCCAGGTCTAAGTCCGACTCCCAAACCACTACACCATCCTGTTCCGTTCCCAGACTGGGAGGATTCCCAGGGTTGCCATGGCTTTTACTGGTATATGCTAGCAAGAGCTCCATGTTCTCAGTGTCATCCAGCAGTGTTATGCTGAATTACCTTGACAAGGTCCCTCGTGTGGGATGAAACGTTGGTAGGAGAAATAAAGATTTCTCAAATAATAAACATGGCTAGAAAACCCATAATGCCTGCTTCGTTACAGATTCCTAACCTGTTTGAAGCTGTTGTACATGGTGGAAAGGTGCGTGAGACAAACCTCCTAAAATGGGAATTTTCGAGGAGGGTGTTTGTTTCCCTGAACAGCAAAAGCTCTGAAAAACATGGTGGTTACAGAGTTTGCAGCTTCCTATATTTGGGGCAGAGGCAAGATTCATACCTGGGAAGTCCTGATCCACATCTCTGTCTCTTAGGCACTACATTAAAGGTAAAGGTGACCCCTGACAATTAAGTCCAGTCGTGTCCGACTCGAGGGTGTGGTGCTCATCCCCATTTTGTTGTCCGAAGACGCCTCCGTGGTCATGTGGCCGGCATGACTCTCCTTGCCGCAGCGTGTAGCATGCGGCTGGAACACAGAGCGCTGTTTACCTTCCCGCAAGCGGTACCTATTTATCTACTCGCATTAACATGCTTTGGAACTGCTAGGTTGGCAGGAGCTGGCCAAGCAACGAGAGCTCACCCCGTCGCGGATTCGAACTGCCAACCTTCCGATCTACAGCTCATGGTTCAGCGGTTTAACCCACTGCGCCACCCGCTGGCCTTACAGTAGGTCTAAGAAGGTATCTGTGACAATGAAAGGGTATCAATCAAACTGTCATGTTTGCTGTTTATTTTTCCGCCGTTCCTCTATCCAATTATGCTTTTGCCGTCGATCCAACGAGTTTTCAGAAAGTTTGCAAAAGATGTGCTGGGGTGGTTTGTTGTTGTTGTTTAGTTTTTTTTCCCCTCCCCAAAATGACTTTTTATTATATAATTATCAATAGATTACCACACCTAAGTTGTGACAGACATATTTTTAAAGTATGACTGACTGATGGACAGACTGGGAATTGCTGAATTAATGGGCATATTTCAAAGACTTGGCAGGGTTAAGGAGTAATTACATCTGCTGAGCCACTTGATAACTTTCTGGAAGTAGACCAGTAAAGCCATCACTGGAGTTTTCCATTTTTAATATTTTAACTTAACCAATTTTATAGCTTACTTCGAGTGCACACTACCGAACACCCTGAACGCAGCTGTGCAAACCAGCCCGTGAAATACCGAAATGCCTTTGTAAAGCCATTCATTTATCATTTTCGACTATTACGAACCTGGCTCTTCGGGGAACTGCATAGTCCAATAGATTTCCAGACTTTTCCTCGTCGCCTCTGAACACTGGATCAGTTTTCCTCTCCCTACCCCGGTCCAAATTGACAGCTACTCTTTGGGAATCCACTGTTCTTACTTCTCTTAGTGTATATTTCCCTTCCACGCTCTCCACTTAAAAAAACAAAACTATATTTTTAGAACATAAGAATCTAAAATAAGAACCTAAGAGCCCTGCTGAATGGACTCATTTACTCCAGAATCCTGTTTCCCAAAGTAGCCCAATGAGAAGGCCCACAGAAAGAAGAGACAGGGCTGTTTCTCTCCCACCATTACATCCCTGCAACTGGTATTCAGAGATATACTGTTGCTGAACCTGGAGGTAGTGCATAGACCCTTTTAAAGCCCTCCAATCTAGTAGCCCTCCCCACATCTTGTGGCAGTGAGTTCCACAGACTAATGATGCGCTGAGTTAAGAAGCACCTCTTTTTGACTGTCCTGAACCTCCCTCCAATCTGCTTTCAGTGTCCACCCCCTGCTTCTGGTGTTGTCAGGGGAGGAAAACTTCTCTCTTCCCCCTTACATAATTGTATAAGCTTCAATCATGTCCCCCATCGTACTTGATGTTTCAGGAGCCCCAAACATTGCAGCCTTTCCGCATAAGGAAGGTGCTTCAACCCCCTGATCAGTTTCATTCCCCTCTCCTGCACCTATTTCAACTCTGCAGTATCCTTTTTGAGCTGTGATGACCAGAACCAGAGTACTCCAAGCATTGCCGCACAGTAGATTTGTATAGAGGCATGAGTGTTTAAAAAAACAAACCAAAAAAACAAAACAGTTTTTTAACAGTGTTTTTTTTTTTTTTTTAATTGATCCCTTTCTTAATGATCCCTAGCATGGAATTTGCCTTAGGAAAGTGTTATATGGTTGGAGTGCATTTTACACAGATCTGTGCGTACTCAACACGAAGCAAAATACGTTGCAGACATGCATGCCATGGTAATGGGTGGTCACACACACGCAATATTGGAAATAGTTTGGGAGAACGTCTATATGGTACCATTTAGATCAGGGTTTTCAACCCCTTCCCAGCCAAGTACCACCTCCAGCGCCACTCTCCTGCTGTGTACCATTGGAAGTGACTGGCGATGACATCATTGCCAGTAACTTCTGGGTTTTTAGGATTTCGGAGGCCAGAAAACGCAGGTAGGAGGCTCTGGGCAGGTGGGACGAGGGCCCTTCTCAGCATTCCCGAGAGGCTTGGCCAAAGGCAGGAGCCTCTCGGGAGCAAAAATGCATCGCCGAAAGTGCCACATTGGAGCGATGTTCTGGTGGCACCAAAGTACCACTGGTGGTACTAGTACCACCAGTTGAGCACCCCTGATTTAGACCCCAAATTGGGACCATTGCAGTTGGGGCTCCTAAAGACCTCCACATGACCGTCTTCCATTTTGTAAACTGGACATGTGTGAGCACGAAGTACTTCATACAGGCTCTTCTGTTATGTCCTAGACGTTGGGAAATGGAATTCCTATGGTTCCCCGAGTTCCTAAACACTGCTGTCAGCAGCATACAGAGGCCCCACCATGTTGTCCACTGCAACCAGATGAGTTTGGGCAAGGGAAGGGCAGGGCAAGGATGACGTTGGTTGAGAAGGGGTGGAAATCCTCCCCTCAAAATAGATAAATTTGGGGTGGGGCCCAAACTTGAGTCTAGGATTGCCAACACTGTTGAAAACTATTCCTGGGGATTTGGTTTTTCCCCTGACGTGATGTCATGATGGAAAGCCCAGGAGGCCAGGACCGGCCCATCTATGGGGCCAGGTGACATAGACGCCTCAGGCAGCAGATTGGCATGGGGTGCCCACCTTCACATGCCCCCTCCTCACCTCCACTGCTGCAGTTCCACTCCCTGGATTGGAAAAGGAGGAAGAGGAAGGAGCGGAGGAGGAAGTGTGGAGGAAAATAGACTGATGGGTTCGTGCAGATACTCCACCACACTTCCTCTTCCTTTTCCATAGAGTGGGAGGAGCAGAGACTGGCATATCACCAGGGGAAAGGGGGGCACCATTTGGCATACTGCCTCAGGAGCTGGGAGGTCTTGGGGGGGGCTACAGGAGCAGGGCTTCTGAGAGGGGGTAATTTGTACCTGGGCCCAGGGCGAAAATGGGGCCTTGGAGCAAAAAAGCGGGGCCCAGAAGCCCAGTTCATGTGTAGGGAAGGGGCCCAAAAGAAACTTTGTACCCCCTGATAGAATTCCTCTGAATGACCCTGTACAGGAGGCCCTAGTCAAGTCTCCTGGACCGATGCAAATTCCTGGGAACTCCCTGCCAGCCCCGGAGTGTTGACAACCCTATTTCTGTCTTTTTCTAAGTGGATTTGGCGCAAACAATCCACTTTTTATCGTGGGGGCTCAAAAATGGGGGAGGCGGTAACTCACCATTGCCTGTTTTAACTCATTTTGTAAGCCTCTGCAGGCGAAGGGGCGGGCTAGAAATTGACTAAAATCAACAAATGGCAGCACGCTCAAATTCCACCTCGGGGCAATGGATTTTTCTACCTCTACACATTATGCAAATGAGGCACACTTAATTAAGTGAAAATTGCGTGTATTTGCTTATTTGGCAAATATTTGTACCACTTCTCCTCGTCGGGGGAGGGAGGAAAGAGCGATGCGGAGAACGGAAACTCTCAGCTTTGGACCACTGGAACTCTCCTTCAGGCTGGGAGATTTCAGGAGGCCCAGAGAGCGAAGGCATTATTTTTGCTTTCAACGAGAACGTTCAATTCCCTGCCCCCCCACCTCCGAAATGTACAGCAACAAATCAAACGTCAAACACAGATAGATGTAGTGGACAGTGTGAATTTCATTTAGACAGACTACACAATTTGAAGACCCGATAGGAGGAATCTGAAACAAAAGGAGAAAATGCCTTCGGTGGATTGAACTTAGATTAGTTTTTGAAAACTTTCCTTTTTTTTTTTTTTTTTGATCCACCTAAAACGATGAAACTCATTTGCATTCTCTATAGTTTACTTTGCCGCGAAGATTCTGATTCCAAAAACCTGAATGTCCAGGATCCAAAATGAGAACATCCACAGTTTTTCAAAGACTTTGCTTTTCAGGAAGGGCCTAAATGGATGTGGCCTGCAGGGTGCGGCCCCTGCCGGCACTGCCGGCACGGCCGGGGCTCACCTTGGGGGAAGTGTAAGCACAGGAGGCCCCGATGGGCCTCCTTGGATGTGCGCCAGCTCTTTAGCTGGTACACGTCCGGGGAGGTCATGTAAGGCCGGCCCGACCAGGAAGGGAATGGGGATATGGCGGAGCGCACCGTCGATATACACCCCCCACCCGACCAATCACTCCCTCCCCTGCCAGCCCAGCCCACCCTCCCCACGCCCTCTCGCCGCCCGGCGCAGGACCTACCAGTGTCCAGTAGTACGGGTCATGCGGGACGGCCTAGTAAGCGGTACCAGCCTCCGCACCGGCGCAGCTTACTCGTTCAGTGCCACGAAAGTGCTGTACGGTACTTCTGCAACACCGCAGGCCAGCGGCGCATGCGCTCTGCTGCCTAGATCTACGCTGGATTGGGCCATTAGTCTCCTTCCCTACTGTAACTAAGCAGACACATGTAACTGAAACAATTGCACACGCTTTCCCTCTTCCCCACTGTCTCCATCCTCTTTCCTCCGCCCCACCACAGTCTCTTTTGCATCAATACCTAGACAGCAAACCCCTCGGGGCAGGGACCTGCATGTTGATGGTGCTATATAAATAGCAAGCATCATCATCCTGGGGGCTTTCTTTTCTCCCTATCTTGGCTCCTGTTTGGACTGCGTGCCCCTGCTCCCCTGCAGGCTATTTGCATTTGGAAAAAAAAAACACGTATTCATTTAGTGATGTTGCTGAGCTACTGCAGATCTGAGTTGGGAAATGAATTTTGGGAGTTCTAAATTTTCCCTAGGAAAGATGGACTCTCAGAGCTCTGTTTTTGAGCCTGAGTTTGATTCTCGTTCCCACCTCACTGGACCTCTACACCCCAAACAGATCCTTTATTTATCCCAGTGGCAATGGGGTGTTTCCTTCCTTCCCTTCCGTTGCTCTGCATGTGGCATCACAAAGCTCAAGTAGGAGACGTAAGAGGATCCAGAAACAGCCGACCTCTGGCTCGAATTGCCTTCCCAATGGAGCTCTTTTCCTAATGCATAGCGCATGGCGCATGCGTGTGCAGAGGCAGCATGTTGTTAAACGTGCCCCTCCTCCATGCTAAAGTTCCCACACCCCTCCCCTGGTGCAATTCATCAAACATTTAGGAAAGTGGTTTAGGTGCATGGTGGTTATTCCCCATCCTGTGATCTGAAAAGGTCTTTGGGAAGCTGCCACAGATGGGGTACAGCAAAGTATGCACAAGGATAGAGGCAGGCGCTTAATATTGAGCTCCCCGTGCATGATGGAGAGCCAAATTTCCATCTAGTCCAGCTTCCTGTATCTCACGGTCGGCCCACCAGTTGCCTCAGGGAGCACACAAGACCACAAGAGACCTGTATCCGATTGCCACTCTCTTGCACCTGGCATGCAGAGATCGGCCACCACTAAAACCCGGTGGCTGCAGATAGCAGCGGTGGCCAAACCGTGGCTCGTGAACCACAGGCAACTCTTTGACATATAATGTGCAGCTCGCGGAAGTACAGGTATGTTGGCTGAGCTCCTTTTTGCATCGCAGTTAATATAAAAGGTAAATAAAACATGTTCAGGCTTTATAGTTTACCGGGTATAAACTGAATGTTCACAGTGAGTAAATATATTTAAGAATGTAAATGCTTCTTAAATATTGCAGCTCTCAAACATCGGAAGTTTATCGTACGCGGCTCTTAACGTTAGACAAGCTTGGCCTCTCCTGGCTTATTTCCATCATGGCTTGTAACCTGTGATGGACTTTTTCTCCATGCATCTGTCCAATCCACTTTTCAAGGCATCTCGGCCAGACGCCATCACCACGTCCTGTGACATCCCCATCGTGAACATCCCCTCCTGAGCGAATGGATTCTCGACTTCAGCACCATCCTATCCTGGGCAAGCCAGACACAGAGAGTCGATCATCCTGTCAACAAGCCCTAATTTTCTGCCCATCTCCTTAGCACAGGACAGCCCAACTTGTGAGTCAACAGACCAAATGGAGCTGACTACCCATGTATGACCAGCTGGCTGAGTGACAGCTCCCCCATTTTTGCAGCCCCAACCAAGAGGTATATCAACTGTTGGACTGTGCTGCATTGTTGGCTACAGGTGATGTGAGCATCGGAAGCTATCTTGTACAGTAGTCCCCCCATATCCGCTGGGGATATGTTCCAGGCCCCTCCGTGGATACTTGAAACTGGACTGGAAGGGTCAAAATGGCCATCTTGGCGAGGCCCTGGCTCCGAGGCAGAGTCGTACACCCACCGTGAAGCAGGCCACACAAGCCCGCCCACCAGAGGGAAGGTGCTGCAAGGCATTTGCCTAGCCGGCAAAGCAACGACTGTATTGAGTTGTGCCATTGGTCTGTCTAGGTTGGTCTTGTCTGCATTCGTTGGTATCATCGAGGGACTGGCTACACTGAATCAGCTCTTCAAGGTTTCCGAAATGTTTTTGCTTTGGTTTTCTTTTTCCGTTCCTACCAGGAGTTGTCGGGAATTGAACCTGGGGCCTTCTAAATATAGAGAGAGTGTTCTACCGCTGAGCTATATTGCTTCCCCATTGTTTTCCAGGCTTGTGTCACTGTCTGTTTTTCCTGATGCAAAGTTCGACTGGTTCTAGTCAGGAACGATCGTCCCCAGAGCAGTTGACCTGGGGACCTCACGGTGTGGTTGAGGTGGCCGTAAGACGTCGCCTTGCTGGTTCCGAGGGATCGGACCCAATCCGGGAGTTCTGGGGCGAAGGGATTAGCACTTGTTTCTCTTCTGTGCTCTTCCTAGGCACAGGAGTAGGCCGTACGGATATCGTTCCACCAACGAAACAATCCCCCTACGAGGATGTTACATCTTCATTTTCTCTGAAGACTACGACAGTGTGTACGAAATGCGTAATGTGCCTTTGTGTATGCATTCTGAAATCTGCCCCGCTGAATTGCTTTCTCTTCTCGGAGGCTCCTGTTTCTGATTGAAATGTGAGATGTACGGTCTCCATTCCGCTGCGGTTCTGTTCCTTCTCTCCTTCCTTAGCATCTATCATACAGACATTATCTGGAATAGATCCAGGCGTGGATCATCGTCTTAATTTACACACTGCATCCACTATTTAGAAAATGATGCGGCCCCTCACTGGCCTTAATTATGATCGAAAATGTGTTGTGCCTTTTTAAGCGCGTCATTTTCCCCTCTCTTCCGTCCATGGTGGATTTAGATTCATCTTCCCTGTGTCAAGCGGACCCACTGATTCGGAGACAGGGTTGTCTTTACCATTAATTGCACACTATTCATTTATAACATATTCTCTCTCTCTCTCTCTCTCTCTCTCTCTCTCTCTCTCTCTCTCTCTCACACACACACACACACACACACACACACACACACACACACATAGAGGGACGGGCAATTAATTTTCCTAAAGGGCCACATGAGAAACTGGGAATGTTGTGAAGGGCCATTCCAGATCTCCCCCCCCCCGCGGATACTGGGGTCTGCGGATACGGATGAAGCCACCTCCGCAGCATCCACACACACCCAGCCATTCTCTTCCCATCATTAGCTTCATTAGCTGCTCCGTGTCTTCCTTGCAACAGACGCTATAAGCAGCAGCATGCTGCTTATAGCACAGACGCTGAGTGTGCGTTCGGAGGAAGGATTATTTTACTTTAATTAGCTGTTCCATATATTATTATTATTGCAGAATATTTTGCCTCGGTGCCAATCCCAGACAACTGTTTATCCAGACTTGGAGCTGGGGTGGGGAGTCTTCTGTCTCCTTAGAATCATAGAATTGGAAGGGAGGTCAACCCCCTGCTCAGTGCAAGCAACTGCTGCAGCATCCCTGACAGGAGAGGCATCTGGTGGGGCCGCTGTGTGATACAGGAAGCTGGACTAGAGGGGCCTTTGGCCTGATCCAGCAGGGCTCTTCTGATGTTCTTAAGTCAGGGTGTCATCCGGGACCTTCCCCCCCCCCCCACCACCACCATACACACACTACAGGCCAGTCAGCCTAACATCTGTTCCAGGGAAGATGGTGGAAAGTCTCATTAAGGATAAAATCGGAAAGCATATAGAAGAACAAGCTTTGCTGAGGGAGACTCAGCATGGCTTCTGCAAGGGGAAGTCTTGCCTCACAAACCTTTTAGAATTCTTTGAAAAAGTCAACAGGCATGTGGATGCGGGAGAACCCGTGGGTATTATATACCTGGATTTTCAGAAGGCGTTTGACACGGTCCCTTATGAAAGGCTCCTGATAAAACTCCACAGTCAGGGAATAAGGGGGCAGATCCTCCTATGGATAAGGAACTGGTTGAAGACTAGGAAACAGAGAGTGGGTGTCAATTCTCACAATGGCGAGAGGTGAAAAGCGGTGTGCCCCAAGGATCGGTCTTGGGACCGGTGCTTTTTTCAACTTGTTCATCAATGACCTGGAGTTGGGGATAAGCAGCGAGGTGGCCAAGTTTGCAGATGACACTAAACTTTTCCGGGTGGTGAAGACCAGCAGGGATTGTGAAGAGCTCCAGAAGGATCTCTCCAAACTGGGACAATGGGTAGCAAAATGGCAGATGCGCTTCAATGTAAGTAAGTGCAAAGTGATGCACATTGGGGCAAGAAATCAAAACTTCACATACACGCTCATGGGTTCTGAGCTGTCTGTGACGGATCAGGAGAGAGATAAGAACATAAGAACATAAGAAGAGCCCTGCTGGATCAGGCCAAAAGCCCATCTAGTCCAGCTTCTTGTGTCACACAGTGGCCCCACCAGATGCCTCAGGGAGCACAAGACAACAAGATAACCTGTTTCTCGTTGACACTCCCTTGCACCTGGCACAGAGAAAACCCACTTGGGGTGCTGGTGGACAGGTCGATGAAAGTGTCGACCCAGTGTGCGACGGCTGTGAGGAAGGCCAATTCCATTCTTGGGATCATTAAAAAAGGGATTGAGAATAAAACGGCCAATATTATTATGCCGTTGTACAAATCGATGGTAAGGCCGCATCTGGAGTATTGCGTCCACTTCTGGTCGCCGCATCTCAAAAAGGATATAGTGGAACTGGAAAAGGAGAGCAACCAAAATGATTAGTGGGCTGGGGGCATCTCCCTTATGAGGAAAGGCTACAGCATTTGGGGCTCTTCAGTCTAGAAAAAAGGCGGTTGAGGGGGGACATGATTGAGATGTATAAAATTATGTATGGGATGGAGAGAGTGGATAGAGAGAAGTTCTTTTCCCTCTCACACAACACTAGAACTAGGAGACATCCACTCAAATTGAGTGGAGGGAGGATTAAAACAGACAAAAGAAAATATTTCTTTACTCAGCGTGTAATTGGTTTGTGGAACTCCTTGCCACAAGAGGTGGTGATGGCACCTGGCCTGGATGCCTTGAAAAGGGGATTGGACAGATTTATGGAGGAAAAGTCCATCACAGCTTACAAGCCATGATGGGGATAAGCAACCTCCTGGTTTTAGAAGTGGGTTTTCTCTGTCCCAGGTGCAAGGGAGTGGCGACAGGATACAGGTATCTTGATGTCTTGTGTGCTCCCTGAGGCATCTGGTGGGGCCACTGTGTGATGCAGGAGGCTGGACTGGAGGGGTCTTTGGCCTGATCCAGCAGGGCTCGTCTTATGTTCTTATAACCAGCTGACGTGTTGAGAAAGCAAGACACAGACTTCAGCTGAAACACAACAAAGGTTATGGGGGAGCAGTGGGGGGGGACTTCTTCAAGGCGCTGTTAATGTGTGCTTGTTGCTGGAGGGGAGCTGCATGTGTACGTGTGATCTTTCTCTATCGCTATCGTGTGTGTGTGTGTGTGTGTGAGTGTAAGAGAGAGTGAGGATCTTTGCAAATGGCAGACACCCCCCCCCCGAGGCAGCACGGATCTTTAAAATGCAGTGGCTGTGATGAGACTGAGTGGCAAAGCTGCTCCCTCTGAGCCTCCATCCCCAGGCTACAGTCTCCCCTCTTCCTCCACACACCCTCCTCCAACCCTCCAGGCTCCAGTCATCAGGAAAAACCAGACCCAATGATCCAATTCAAAGAATTCCACAAATCCTTAAGTTTTACCCTCAACCTATCGAAGGGCCATAGCAAATGTCAGGATTTCTGGCTCAAAACCTGCCCGTCTTCTGTGTGGGGTTATATACTGTAGCTTAGACCCACCACGTGGAAGGTGCTTGAAAGAGGCTCCTTGTGGCAGCCGCAACACGAAGGCTCCCTAGACATGTGGGTAGAGGTGCGCCAGCATTGGGCGACGTGCAAAAGACATTTAGGCACCACTAAAATTGCCAACTACTCTATATCCTACGAGGGTCATTTCCACCAAGGGTTATTTCCACTGTTCGGATTTTGTCCAAGTGACTCAAGAACCAGAAAATTTCCCCAAAACATTTATTGCTGCTGCTGCTGCTGCTGCTTCCCGTTTAGGGACAGTCGTGTGGCGCCAAGCGCCTCTGTGGTGTCGAACATCTGTGGTGTCAAGCCTGAGACGGAGGTGGTTCTCGTGGTTTCAGCGGAGGAA
This sequence comes from Plestiodon gilberti rubricaudatus, assembly GCA_026170595.1. Taxonomy (NCBI): domain Eukaryota; kingdom Metazoa; phylum Chordata; class Lepidosauria; order Squamata; family Scincidae; genus Plestiodon; species Plestiodon gilberti. Next base: position 22,850,266 of record JANXHW010000013.1, read on the forward strand.
CGGTGTGGGTTGTGCCCGGACAAAGGCTCCACCTCCCAGTCTGGTTGATATGGGGGGGGGGCAAGTGGAGAGCAGCTGTTCATTCCTCCTCTTCAATGTCCTCATAAAGAACTTCGTCTGGATGGAAAGAAGAAGGGGGGGAAGTGAATTTTCCCGTTCTATTGGCCTTTGGAAAGGGGCAGGCAGGTGGGGGGAGTCACTGCCCATATTCAAACGGTGGAGAAGGTCTCCAGGGGCTGGGATTGGCATGGGGGGGCCCCCGAGTTGACAGCTTCCCGTTTGGCTGCAAGGACCAGGTTTAGAAAGTCCCTGTTCCCAGGTCCGCTCTCCTGGTGGCAGGATTTGCTGCTTGAGAGGTGCCCGCTTGGGACGCCTGTCTCTGAAAGAAGAGAGCAGTGTCGCAGGCCCCTCGGACAGCGGCCAAGGCTAGGGGTGATGGCCTCCGGCACAGACAGCGAGTGCCTTCAGCCCCTTCTGGGATGTGGCCCTGCCCACCCCCTGGCCTTGGAAAAGGAGGTTACCTTCAACGGAGGATGAGGGGCTCTCCCTGGCCCAGATGGTCCAGATTTGAGGAGGTACGAGATGTTTTGCGGCTTGCAGCTGTAGAGGCAAAAAAACATTTCAGTGATCACAACCATCTTCATCCCGCTTAACCAGCCGAGAGGGATCCCAGAAGAGGGAACCCGCTGGGTAGAGAAGCTGGGGGAATGTGATGCGACAGCCTCCCCCCCCCCACTCTCTGGGGATCCTGCCACCCTCCTTGAGGGCCTCCAGTGAGCCCAGCTGGAGCCAGGGACCGGCTGACAGGCCAAGCTCTTCCTCAGCCCGAGACCCTCACAACAACGGGGCCAAGATCCACGCCTCTGCAGCAGAAGGGATACTTACGTTGACGTGGGGCAGGGTGGAGCCCAACTCGCACAGGCTCCTACATGCCTCCATGGCCCTGGCTTGTTCTTCTGGGTCCATTGAGCTAAGGCTCCCAGACAGGTCCTGTGGGACACAACAGCACCTCTGCATCATGCCACTGAACCCTCTCAGAACCCGGCCCCCAACTGGGGCACGGATACCCACCCCACACCCCCAGCCAGAAGAATGCAGGACCCTTGGGAGAGTCCCCACATTGAGGCTTGACCCCAGCTTGCCTTGCCTCAGACCACCACCACCACTAAGAGCCACTCACCTCCATTAATTTAATAAATTTGCCTGTCGTGGGGACTTCGGCCAGTTGTTTCCAGAAACGGTCCCCACGACTCCTTGCTGACTCCTAAGGGAAATAGAGAAAATGGAAGAGGAGAATGAGAGGAGGAGGGGACCCCCTTTGAGGCTCTAGCCACGAAGGAGCCGAGGTGCTGGAGCCGGACCAGCAGCCCTGCCAGCCCTGGACGGCCCCCAACCCCCACCAGCTACCACTTTCTGGAAGAAGACAATGCAGAGGGTCCCAAATTCACCAGGAGCCACGGGGACCAACCAGGAGGAAAGCCCCTTGGCCCCTGGAGGGAGAATCTCAACCAGAATGTACCTGTTGGGTGCCCCTTGGGCCCCCCATACCAATGCGGCTGGGGGGTGGAGCCTTTGGCACCTCCGGGCCCACTCGGTTCCTCCGCTGAAGACAAGAGAACCACCTCCGTCTCGTCACCACAGAGGCGCTTGACGCCACACGGCTGCCCCTAAAGGGGAAGCAGCAGCAGCAGCAGCAGCAGCAGCAGCTAACACTGAAAGAGAAGGGGGGAGAAGGTGAGAAGCAGGCAGAGAGAATGACGGTTCCTCCCCCCCCCCCCGGTCATCTTACCCAACCTTGAGCTGAGGTTTCCCAGGACCCGCCTGTGCAGGATTAGGGATAAGCCCCCCAAAAGCAGCTGTGGGGAATTCAGACTTACATTTTCATGATGCAGCTGGTTGAACTCATGATCAACCTACCCTATCCCTCTTTCAAAACAAACAAACAAACAAACAAACAAGCCCTGCCCCCAACCCTCAACCCTAGCCCTCCCAAATAAAACCCACAAATAAGTAAAAAACCCACAAAAAAACAATGCTCCTCCCCACCCTCTAGAATCTCTCTCTCTCTCTTTTCCAATCTCTCTCTCTCTCTCTCTCTCTCTCTCTCTCTCTCTCTCTCTCTCTCTCTCTCTCTCGCATTCATCCGGTGAGTTTTCTCCCCCCCCCTTATATACCTGAGCAGCTGGTGATGTCACAAGGGTGGGGGCGTGGCTTCAGCCTCCCACCTCAAGGGCCACCAGCTCCTGCTTGGACTCTAGAAGCGTCTTCAGAGCTTTGGGGCATCTCTTGTTCTGCCCAGGCAGCTCTTTCTCTCCCAGAGCCTCACATGTCTGTTCCTCTAATAAACCGAGAAACCTTTGATTCGTCCCTGTTTTCTAGAGGGTCTCCGTCATAATAAATCACACGTGCCCCACTCGTGCCTCCGTAGGGTGTCAGTGATTGGGAGAGATGCCCCCTATAAGTAGTTGCAAAGCAGACCTAAGTAGCAGGAGGAGAAAACACTCTAGCACAGCAGTTCAAAGTTGCTCTGCTTTTGTGTTGTTGCTGTTTTTGCGTTTTTAATGGGTTGCAGTATCCTTTTCAACTCTTTTTTAGTGGTTTGATTTACTCTTGTATCTGTTCTTTTATTCTTGTACACCGCCTGGAGCATGGGTAAGAGGCGGTGTGTGGGTGACCTCACTCATGCTGATGTCCAGACAGAAACATTTCTCTCCAACTCTCTCTTCTCGTCGTCATACTGAACGTCACATTCACAATGCAAAAGCACCTATTCTTGTTGCATTCATTCCTTCTCCGTTGCAGGACTCGGAGTAATCTGTCGAAATACGCAGTCCTGCCTGAGGGGCGTCTTGTGTCGAACCCAGCTCGGCCCAACCTTGTTCCTCCCCGTTCCCCTCTGGGGTCCATCATGGAGGTGACGCGCTGAGCTCTCGCACTGGGTGGCGCAAACCCTCGTGATGCCGCTGAGCCCTGCAAACGCTTTTGCACCTTTTGGGGGCATTTTTTAAAATTAAAGTGGAACTGATCCGAGCCTGCCATCACCCACTTTTCAAGGCCAGCAAATCCATAAGGTGAACCAAGGCAGCTGCCTCCCAGGACAAGGTGGTGGGGGACAGGGGCGTTGCTAGAGGATGGGGGGTGGAGCACTCCTTTCTATTCTATTTGTTATCCGAGGTGCAAAAATGCACCACTGGTAGAAAACGGGGTTTTCCCTATCCCCACTGTGACTCGCACGAGGATTGCATTTAGTTAGAACTACAGAAAATATTTCCTCACCCAGTGTGTAATTCATCTGTGGAACTCCTTGCCACAGGATGTGGTGATGGCCTGGCCTGGATGCCTTGAAAAGGAGATTGGACAGATTTATGGAGGAAAGGTCCAACGCAAGTTACAAGCCTGGTTTTGGGTTTTCTCTGCATGCCAGGTGCAAGGGAGTGGCGACAGGATACAGGTCTTGTGTGCTCCCTGAGGCCACTGTGGGATACAGGAAGCTGGACTAGATGGGCCTTTGGCCTGATCCAGCAGCCAGGCTGTTCTTATGTTCTTATGAGACCATCCAACCTGCGCTTGAAAGCCTCCAAAGAGGGAGAGCCCACTGCTTGGCTCAACATGAGGCAGCCAACATGAGGCAGGCCGTTCCAATGCCAGACAGCTCTTACAGTGAGGAAAGTTTTCTTCATGTTTTGCCTAAATCTCCTTCCCTGTAGTTCCAACCCACTATTTCTCGTCCTGCCCTCGGGATTCTCTGTGTGAACACCCTGTCCACTCCAAGAGTACCCAGCGTATAATTGGTTTGTGGAACTCCTTGCCACAAGAAGTGGTGATGGCACCGGGCCTGGATGCCTTTAAAAGGGGATTGGACAGATTTATGGAGGAAAAGTCCATCACAGCTTACAAGCCATGATGGGGATAAGCAACCTCCTGGTTGTAGGAGTAGATTTTCTTTGTGCCAGGTGCAAGGGAGTGGCGACAGGATACAGGTATGTTGTTGTCTTGTGCTCCCTGATGCATCTGGTGGGGCTACTGTGTGATACAGGAAGCTGGACTAGATGGGCCCTTGGCCTGATCCAGCAGGGCTCTTCTTATGTTCTTATTTTCTTATCCTATTTCCCCTTCGCTTTCTCTTCTCTAGGGTAAACAAGCCAGTCTGGACTGTGCTCATAAAGATATGCTTCCCTTGTCTGTTCCCCTCCCTCCTTCTATTATCTCCCTTGTGTCACTATCTAGATTGCAAGTCCCTCAGGGCAGAGACCTGCTTTCTCAATCTGCTTAAGGAGCCATGCACCTGGGTGGCGCCGTATAAATAAACAGCATGTTAATTGTGCACAAACCCTTCTTCGTAAAGGTTGCTGTGATTCCAGTTCTCCAGCCTTTGAAACTAACTTCGGAGACCTCGCCAACGTTATTGAAACAATTTGAAAACTTGGGCCATGGCGCAGAGCACCGTTCTGAACTTCTTTGAGGCTTCTTTAATTTATGCAGACATCATATTGCGTGGTGTTTGTCAACGTGTCATCTAGCTAAATTTTACAAGTGCCCGAGCATCGGGGCATAGTTTCATAACAATTGCGTCGGTTTCAAACCACACGATAAAAAAAAAGCAAGAAGAATGCAGAATAAATGTTTGTTTTGCTGATGTCCTCTCCCCACCCTGTCCCTCTTATGAAACTTGGCCCCTATGTTTGGCTACATCATAAGAATTGCAAAACATCACAGTAAAACGATCCCTTCTTAACATCTAGACTTTCTAAACTATCAAGGCTGAACAGGAGTTTAAAACAGAAGAGTAAAAGCAAATGAAAGACAGAGAGATTGGAAGTTCAAACTACTATATTAATAATATTGGGGGGGGGGGCGTGTGTGCGCCTGAGTTTCATTGAAGGGTGCCTAAAGCAAAAATATCACCATGCCAACAAAAGTTTGTATAGTCAGGGCGATGGTGTTCCCAGTAGCAATGTATGGTTGTGAGAGTTGGACCATAAGGAAGGCTGAGCGCCGAAGAATAGATGCTTTTGAACTGTGGTGCTGGAGAAGACTCCTGAGAGTCCCTTGGACTGCTAGGAGATCAAATCAGTCAATCCTAAATGAAATCAACCCTGACTGTTCCCTGGAAGGACAGGTACTGAGGCTGAAGCTCAAATATTTTGGCCACCTAATGCGGAGAGGACTCTCTGGAGAAGACTCCATGAAAGTGATGGCACCTGGCCTAGATTCCTTTAAAAGGGGTTTGGACAGATTCATGGAGGAAAAGACCATCACAGGTTACAAGCCATAAGCAACCTCCTGGTTTTAGAAGTGGGTTTTCTCTGTGCCAGGTGCAAGGGAGTGACAACAGGAAACAGGTTATCTTGTTGTCTTGTGCTCCCTGAGGCATCTGTTGGGGCCACTGTGTGATACAGGAAGCTGGACTAGATGGGCCCCCTTTGGCCTGATCCAGCAGCTGGGCTCTTCTTATGTTCTTATGTTCTTAAGACTCTGATGCTGGGAAAGATTGAAGGCAAAAGGAGAAGGGGAAGGCAAAGGATGAGATGGTTAGACAGCATCACCGATGCAACGAACATGAAAATGAGCGAACTCAGGAAGATAGTGGAGGACAGGAAGGCCTGGCGGGATATGGTTCATGGGATCATAAAGGGTCGGACGAGACTTAACGACTGAACAACAACAACAAAAGCAAAAATATTGTACAGCAAATTTGCCTGTGGTTTCCTCTATTAGGACAAGCATATCGTGCAAAAGTGCAAAACCAGGAAGAAAAGGTTTAAGCATGAGTGCGTGACAGTTTTAGGTACACGTCTGAAAAATGTAGGAGGTGCAGCAATTTTCATTCGTGGCACTTTTCCGGCATGACGACAGTCTCAATGTGGAGAGGAGGAAGAATATATTCCCAAAGAAAAGGAATAGGGGAACTCGCCTAGGGGAACTCAGTTTTCCAGGGAAAAGAGCCCATTAATTCCAGGAAGCTATAATAATAATAATAATAATAATAATAATAATAATAATAATAATATAATATACTGTATTTATTTACCGCCTTTCTTGGTCATTGGATTTCTCCTCTGACTTTAATCCAAGGTGGTTTACATGGGAAGGCTTTCCCAAACCCCCTAATAGTGTTTTTTTACAATCATATATATAACTGTTCAATCTTTCATGAACAACTGCATTCCAGATGGTCTCCTTTGTAGTCTGGCCTCTCCCTGGCTGTCACCTCCCACGCTCGGCCGACGCAGCTGGCAGCTCTTATCTCTCCTCACAGAAGCTTTTTTCCCACAGCTTTTTGTCAGCGGCGTGTCTCGAACTGGCCGTTCACCGATCTTCAGGCTTACGAGGCGGCAACTCTACCAAGTGAGCCAGACCTCCTGGCAATATATATACCTTCTCATTTTAATATCGGATTTAAATGGAGATGAGCACCGCACCCTAGAGTAGGACACGACTGGCTTTCGAGCTGGGGAGACCTTTACCTTTACCTACAACCTGAAAATAGTGAGAAGGGGATGTTATGTTTATCTGTTTGTGTTGTATCCTTATTTGACAGGGGGTGCCTGGAACATGACAAAAACTCCTAAGGGGCTGTAGCCCCCCAAAAGTTTAGAATGGCTGTGAATACTTTAAAGGATTTTCCCCTTTATATCCCCTCCTCAAAACCCACCTTTCCTATGAAACCTTTGGCACAACCCCCTAGTCCCCATACTAGGTTATGACTAAGCCAAAGTACGTGTGCATGAACAAAAGGCTTATTCTTTCTCCATCTTTCCCTGCTTCGCATCTTTCGCCTTCTTTTGTGGTTTCCCCCTGTGTCTCTTATACATTGTGAGCTCTTTGGGGCAGGGACCTCATTCATGCAAAGCTCTGTGCACATGCATGCTACAATGCTAACAATTGGTGTCGGATCTGGAAGACAGCCAAGTTATGGGATGTGGAACTCCTTGCCACAGTATGTGGTGGTAGCACCTGGCCTGGATGCCTTGAAAAGGGGAGTGGACAGATTGATGGAGGAAAAGTCCATCACAGATTACAGATCACGATGACCGTAGGCTACCTCTCAAACCTAGAGGTTGTATATCTCTGAATGCCTGATGCAAGGGAACGGCAACAGGATACACGTCTCTTGTGGTCTTCTGTGCTCCCAGAGGCACCTGGTGGGCCACTGTGAGACAGGAAGCTGGACTAGATGGGCCCTTGGCCTGATCCAGCCAGGCTCTTCTGATGTTCTTAATATGCCGATGTAGCTGGAGTCTGAAGTCAATGTACATTTGGGACAGTCAACCTACAGTGTGCTAGATTTACGATGGAAACGTTGACACAGTCAGCACAGAGATAGCCGAGCTACTGAACGCCGCTGTAATTATGTCACATTCTATTAGAACATATGGTATAATTTAGCGCGGCATAAATACATCTTTCTTTGTCAATGCGCGTTGCTCATCGTTTTTGCAAATTACAGATCTGTAATAGTAAAGGTAATTCATCGCTTGACTGTAGTATTAAAATGATGGAGCCCTTCCCTGTTTGCTCAATCATTGATCTTTCCAATGGTTCGGTTTGATAGCATTAATCACGTTTATTAGCCAAGTGCTTATCATAAAGAATGTGAAGTGTTTCTGTGCTGTTGCTTTCATCTCCAATTAAGATACATTTTTTTGTCCTGCTACTGTCCATTCCATGTCAACGGGGTATTACTGATCGTAATTGGGAATAAAGTTAATGAATTCCTGGCAGTGTCAATAAGCCAGATAGACTCCCCCCCCCCCACACACACACTTCCACCAATACAAAATTCAATCGAATGCTTTTATTAAATAGTGGGGGGGAGGGAAGGTCCCTCAATTAGCCTTGTGCCACTTGGAATCTTTTATCTGATACATAATAATTGTAGCACTGGATGTTGTGTGTGGATAAGGTTGATCATAACCGTGCCTACCTGGTGTTATAGCTTTTGTTCTCCGTTTTATTGGAGGAGAAAGTTTTGGAAGGTTAGGGCCAGTGGGAATTGCTTGGGTTGTAATTGGAGAGGGATCTGTTTCCTTATTCAACAGCCAAATGTTCTAGATATGGAGGCCGGGCCCGGTACTAGAGCAGGATATGGGCCCCTGTGTGTTTGGGCCCTCGAGGCAACAAGGTACCCCCCTGCTTACCTGGTGGCGGGGGCAGCTCTGCCTCCACAGGGTGGAAGAGGAGAAACTGCTGCCCTCAGCATACCTGCGATGATGCTGAGAGCCCAGCATGCTCTGCTCTAAGGGCCAGCTGGAGCAAGGAGGCTGCGCCCAGGACATCCGATGCTAGAGAATAAGGGGAAGAGGTGGGGCTCTCTGTGTGGCTCAGCTAGGCTCCTCCTTTCTGCCCAGCCAGTGCTGGCCCATCCATAAGGCCAACTGAAGCTGTCGCCTCAGGAAGCAGATTGGTCGGAGGAGGGGCGGCCATCTCTCTCCGCCAACTTGCCTCCGCTGGTCCTCCTCCTTCCTGTGCCTGAATTGGAAAAGGAAGAGGGGGACAGAAAGGAAGAGGAAATGTGGAGGAGAGGGAAGTGCTGAGCTAGGGCACTGGGGAGTGGGAGGAGCAGAGGCTGGCACATCATCAGGTAAGGGGGGGAGCATTTGGCAGGTTGCCTCAGGGGTCGGGAGGTTTTGAGCGGGGCCCTGTCCCCAGCCATCTGGGGGTTAGGCGGGTGGGTGTCCGTGAGGGGGGGAGGTGACATTTTGTGGCTGTCGGGGGGGGTGTCTATGGCCCATGTTGGATGGTCTAATAAGCTGACCCAAAGACTTTTTGTGATCCTTTCTTGTCGAGGACAAATAATTGCAGACAACCCATTTACGTCTCCTGTCCAAGCGAGTCTTAAAACTCTGTTTTGCACACTGCTTTTCAGGCGGAAGTGAATCTTCATGGGACAAAGAGAAACTTCAGTCTCCCATCACCACCGGATCCCATCACGGAGTTAGCCATGCCACGCTGTCTGGGCAGCCCCCCCTGGGGAATGCTCACCCTCTCAGCCCTCTGCAACAGAACCACCTGCTCACAAACAGTACGTATTCCATCCCGAAAGCGCAAATGTTCTTGCAGGTTCCATGTGGCAGAAAAGCTGCGCAATAAGTCCAGATTGAGCATGACATGACTGGAATCATCAGAAGGCGCATGTATGTAGCTGAGTTGCTTATAATGGGGGGGGGGCAAGTGTTCTTTTGAAAGCGACAAGCTGTAATCCAGGGAGCTGAACCCCTAATAGTAGTAGTAGTAGTAGTAGTAGTAGTAGTAGTAGTAGTAGTAGTAGTAGTAGTAGTATACAATATGTATATACCGCCTTTCTTGGTCATTGGATTTCTCCTCCGACTTTCCTCCAAGGCGGTTTACATGGGCAGGCTTTCCCAAACCCCCTAATGGGGATTTTTTTTTTTTTTACAATTATATATAAATGTTGAATCTTGCATGAACAACTTCATTCTAGATGGCTTCCTTCGCAGCCTGCCTTTCCTTCGCAAACCCTTTCTTGCTTTTCTGTCTGCCCTTCCTCTAACTTGCAGCCAGTGTAGATGATATAACGTGCTGTGGTTGCAGATGTCTACCATATTGGAAAATATGGTATTCTATCCAGATCCTCTGAAACGTTTTGGGGATTTACAAAGAACTTTAAACCATCAAGGTGTTTATTATGTACAATTCCGCTTGCATCTTGCGAGGACTGTCCTTTGCTAGGCCCGGATGTAGTGTCATGTGACTTGATGGAAACCAATAGGATATTTTGCCATTGACCGCCATGGGATGTGAATGGTCCCCATAATAACTCAGAGCTTTGTGGATGCCCCAGAATGAGGAACACAGAATAGACAACAGTGACCCTTTTTGTGAGCCGCCCAATGCTTTACGACTCTTGGGTCATCCCAGCAAGCTTGGAAGTTTAACATCATTGAAACATACAGCTACCTTTTCTCCCCTTAGCGATGCACAAAAGAATATATTGTCCAGGCAAGAGGAGGAAACGAATACAGATGAGTTGAATGTTGGTGACAAGGTGGACGAGAAAACGGTCGTGATAGGATGACGAGATGAATGAGGGGAAAATCAGATCTGCATTGTAACGTTTTGCTTTGTGCTTTCTTCACGTTTTAAAAAGTTTGTGGGTTGTTTTTTTCACAACGTCCTTGCCATTTTTTAACGCCTCGCTCCGTCTCCTTCCCGTTGGCCGAGTGTCGCGTATTTTGGTAGACGTGTCAAACCATTTGGAATGGCTCTTAAAATCACGCCTTCCCTAGTTCCGAATGAAGTTACTGGTCAGTTTTCTGGCATGCAATTGCAGAGGTCAGCTTACATGTAGGCTGTTGATTCCCCCCCCTCCCCCAAAAAATGTTATGTTCTGAATCATCAGATTAGGCAGATTTGTATCCCCCGATAACGCTGCCTCGTCGACATATGGACTGTCTCCTTTCCGTCCTCTTGCAGGTCACTTTGTTGTCGTGGCTCATTGTGGATGACTCAGTTGTCTTCTGCAAGACTATTCAAGGGGTTTATAGAGAATTGGGCATTCTGTCTGATTTGTGAGCGCGAGATGCTTTCTGCAGCCACTTGATGTATTATGCCTTAAACTGGGGCGGTGTGCAGCTTGACTCCGTTTGTAGTTTGCATTTCGTTTGCATGTCAATTGGACTTTTAAGTAGGCACGCAACTCAGTGTGGACAGATGGCGTCTGGGAGTGTTGAAAACTCCACGGAGCAGGAGGAAAGATTACCAGGCTGCCGCGGGGGCATCGAGGAGGGAACAAAGACTCGTGTTTGTGCGAGCTTGGCGGGTGGGGGTAGAGAGTGATTGGGCCGTTTCAAGAAGAGAGAGATGCTCCCAGCATTGTCTTGTGACCCATCTTAGTTGCTAGTATATTGTCTATGTAGCCTTATGATAGGCAAACCATTGGGAGCGGGACAGGTGACATTTAAACAGTTTAGGAAAACAAGTGCTAGAAGGATCGAAACAATTATTCTGTGATAAATGCATACCTAAGATATCTCCTTTCCTAGCGGCAACATTCTCGTGTCTGTACTTTTTGAACTGGGATCTTGCTTTGCTGTTGGTTCTGGGATGGAAGGCAGGAAGCAGTGCGCCCAGGAGCGTAGCTAGGCGTCTCCCTACCGGGGGCTGTCGGCCAAAGTGATGCCCCCCGGGAAGCCACACCCCCACCGTGTGACATATGCTGGAAGCCACACCCCCGGGGGACGTCACGCAGCCTGTCAGAGAGCCAGAAACGCCCCCCCCCCCCCCGGCCTATTGGAGCCTTGGCAGCGGCGCTATGAGGTTTGCTGCCACTGCCGAGGCCCGGAAAAAATTAAAAAGTGGTGCGAACGCCGCCGCCAACAAACTGGGGGGGTGATGCCTCCCAGGCCTGCTGCCCAGGGGCAGACTGCCCCCCTGCCCTCCCGTTCCTATGCTAGTGAGTGCGCCTTTTTGCTAGCAAGTATCAGTGACCGCCCCGGCCTCTGCACCAGCCCCTTGTGGTCTTCCCAGTACATGCGTAGGCATAGCAAGGCATGGTTCACCTCTTCTGTCCCATCTTTTTCCCATCGTAGAACTCAAGGTGGCATCATTGGGGTTCCTGGCCAGTCCAGGCACAGACTTGCTCAGCTTTAGCAATGCGACTGAATCATGTGTGTGCATGCAGACACAGGATGCGACCATGTACTGGACCAGCCCATTAGTCCATGATCTCAGTCTCGTTGCCGATAATAGGCAATGTTCCTCCAGGGTTTCAGTCAGGATTTTTTCCTCTGGAGATACTGGGGATTGAACCTGGGGCAGACACGCCTGCAAGACTATACCCCTGGGGCACGGCAGACCTTAGGTCTCTATCCTAACCCCACCACCACCAGCGCTGATGCACAAGCTGGCATCCTATGGTGCGTGGGGGATGGACACTCAGGCAGCCTGCAGGAGGTAAGTAGAAGTGTTTTCCACTTACCTCCTGGTAGGCTGTGCCAGCGGCAATGGATCTCCTCGGACATACGCCACCTCTTTCTGTGGCGTATGTTCGAGGAGAGGAAAGGGGCAATGAGGTTTGAAAAGGAGGGGGTAGGATCTGGTGTGTGCCATTGCCGCCAGATCCACCCGCCCCGGTGCCTCCCCCTCGCTGCCTCGATTGCACCTGGAAACGTCTGCATGCAAATTAGTTGCTCTCCCACTTTTTTTTGGGGGGGGGGAGAGAAAAGTTTCATTTCTTTTGTTTTTGAAATCCAGGCTATTCATAAGCTTAACGATCTAGGAACATGGTGGGCTATGAATTCCGCTGAGCGCTGACCGTCCCGAACAGAATGTTGGATTCAAAGCAGACAGGAGGAGACTTATCCGCTCTCTTTGTCCTTTTTCAGGGATAGACCTGCCTTTCATGATGATGCCCCACCCACTCCTTCCGGTTGGCCTCCCTCCTGCTTCCGTCGCCATGGCGATGAACCAAATGAACCATCTCAACACGATTGCCAACATGGCGGCTGCAGCTCAGATGCACAGCCCTCTCTCCCGAGCAGGAGCATCCGTCATCAAGGTAGGGCTCAGGGCCTGGCGAGACACAATGATTGGAGTCATGTGGTACAGCTCTTGCTGGATTATACCACTTTAGCCGGGGGGGAGTTGCATGTTTGTACAGGTGGGCCCCCATATCCACGGATCCGCTATCCACGGTTTCAGTTATCCACGGATGGCGGGGACCCCCCCCCCAGGCTTTTACTTTTTTCCCAGTGAGCTTCGTTTCTTCCTTAAACAAACAGGAGAAGCAGCCTCTGGCCGCTTATTGCAGGCAAGTAGAAGGAGACTAAGTCCTAGAGAGGCTCTGCAAGGTTAACAGAAACCTTGCAGAGCCTCTCTAGGACTTAGTCTCGTTCTACTTGCCTGCAATGGAGGCTGCTTCTCTGTTTGTTTTAAGGAAGACACAAAGCTTGCTGAAAGAAAAAGAAAAATAAGAACTGGGGGGGGGCGAGCATGCCTGCCCGCAGGGGAGGCAGTGCGGGGGCCCCTCAGGAAACTATCCAAGGTTTCGCTCCTATCCACGGTTTCGCTCCTATCCACGGTTTCAAGTATCCACGGAGGGGTCTGGAACATATCCCCAGCGGATATGGGGGGAGTACTGTACATGCCCCCCCTGCAACTAAAAAACCCAGCATGGGAAAGGGTTATTATAGCCAGTAATGTAGTGGTAACGTTTGAAGTGCAACAAGGAAAAAAATGTTATATGTCCATTGGGCTGTTTTCTTCTCCTCTCACGTATTTCTGCTTTCAAATATATTATACTTCACTGGAAGAAGTCACTCATTCCATCCCAAACTCTTGGAGCGGACTGAATTAGTTTAAAACTAGGGTATGAAAACTGAAAAATTGGACTAAAAACCACTGTAAAAAAGAATATTAGAGTGCAGTACTGTGCCTGTTTGCTCAGAAGTACGTTCCACTGTGTTCAATTGGACTTACTTCCAGGTAAATTTGGATTGGGTTGTAGCCTTACAGTACACTACTATGCACATTTACCTGGGAATAAACCCCAATGCACACCGTGGAATTGCATTGCACAGGATTGCACTGTCAAGGCCCCTAGGCAAATGTCTCAGTTTGTCTTCTGCTGAGCCTGATGTTTCCTCTGAGCTCAGGTCCTTTCACAAAAGGGAGCACCTGAGTACTTTGTTGGTGCTGTAGGTGAGGTCCCAGCGCTGTGCTCAACCCCACCTTCTCCTGATTCTAGCCCTCCTGGTCCTCGCCCTCCTATCTCCCACAGTGGTACATTTCCGTATCGAGAGCTATGTCTCTTGGGGTGACGACTGCAGGGAAGCTGTTCCTAGACAGCTGTCCCAGTTTCTGAAAGCCTAATTTTTGGAGTTCCTGTCTTGGAGTTCCTAGAGGGAACTGCCTGTGTCTGAAAGCAATGCGAGACCGGCCTCTCCATGAGGCCAACTGAGGCAGATGCCTCAGAGAGTGGCTTGGCAGGGCATCCCCCTGACCTCCACCACTCCCTCCTCCTCCTCCCTGTTCAAAAAGGAAGAAACGGGAGCAGAGGAGGATTGTGGAGGAGAGGAGAATAGTGGGCTAGACTGCCCGAGATGACAGCTTTGCTGGACTGGCACGGCCTTCTTGGCCCAGCACAGCTGACCCGGAAGCAATCAGCAGTCCGGCCTGGAGGCCTGGTGGGGGTAGAAGTGGCAGGCAGGGGCAAGGTGCACGCAGCCCCCCACCCCCCACTCGTCTGCTTCAGGCCAACCCTCGAGCTGGTCAGACGAAACCGCTTGGCACTGCACCCTGCGGCAGAGATCCATTTGAGTCCCGCTGGGTTGCTGCCGAATGGGATGTGGGGGCTGACCACGTCCCCGAGGGGTCAGGAGCCTGGCTGCTGGGCGGCTTGGTTTCAGAGGCCCAGACTCGTACCGTGTTTCCCCGAAAATAAGACTGTGTCATATTAATTTTGACTCAAAAATACAGTAGGTTTTATTTTCAGGGAGATCTTATTTTCCCAACCTATGGCATGACCCCCCCCCCCCCCGGCACTTACTTTGACCGATTTAAGCTTCATTCTTTCCCGAGGGTGCAAGGCTCTGCAAGGCCTGCACTTGAGTCCTCTACCATAGAGTCGATGTTCTAGAGAGGCCAGCAAGGCCTGCAAGGAGGCTGCAACCTTGCAGAGTCTCTCTAGCATGTCGTCTCTATGGTGGAGGACTCAAGTGCAGGCCTTGCAGAGCCTTGCACCCTCGGGAAAGAATGAAGCTTAAATCGGTCAAAGAAAGTGCGGGGGGGTCGTCGGGTCGGGTCCATCTGGCTGATGATCCTAGCTAGGTCTTATTTTCAGGGGAGGTCTTATATTTATGAGTGCCAGCAAAAATCACGCAAAAATGACGGTAGGTTTTACGTTCGGGGGAGGTCTTATTTTCGGGAAAACAGGGTACGCTGCCTCACTTGACATCATTTCCGTGGCGCAGCCCTCACTGAAGGCTATAACCCAGCTTGACTAGCCTCGCCCTGGCATGATAAACGTCTGCTTCATGGACACCTTGCAATGAAGTCATCGCGGTTTCATCTTATATATCACATTTGCCATTTAGAACAAAACTGTCTCTCCCTCTTTTGCCCCCCCTCCTGCCCCCCCCACTCCAAAAATGTGCCTTCTCAGCAAAGTTAACGTTTAGTACCCTGGAAAGAAATGTCATAACTATGAAATTTGATTTCTTCTTGACAAGAACACTATAAATTAGGCTGAGCCGCAGTGGCCAGGTATGGAGGCCCGGCCTTGCCAGCTATAATCTAACCTGATGCGATTAGCAGCTCCTCCTCGCACTTCTGTCATTAAGACTCTGTCAAAAACTCCATTATAAATCCTGCTCTTCAGGGATTTACAGCTCCACTGAGAAAACTTTCTCTGTCTCTGAAACTTGGCTCGCCACAAGTCATCCAGGAATCCGAATTTGAAACCAAATGTCAGCGCTCACTGTTCCGAAGGGCTCGCTGTTTTCAAAAAAGTACAAAATGGGCAAGAGGGACTGTGAGTTGACCTTACTCTCTGGCCAGTATTCCAGTGAATCACATTGCTATCCCACCTTCTCTCTATCGTGGAACTCAAGAAATATGGGACTTCCAGTGGACACCCAAACCTGTTTAGCATCAGCAAGGTGGGGCTGTGTCATCTGCCCCCCAGACCACGTCTTGGGACCTTGCCAGCGAGCTGTCTTTTATTTTGTCCCACATGGGATTGTGTAGAGAGGGATTGTGGAGAGAGAGAGAGAGAGAGAGAGAGAGAGAGAGAGAGAGAATGATAAAAATTAAAATTAATGATAAAAGATACACCGCCTTTTCTTTACAGACTCAAGGCAGTTTACATAGGCAGGCGATTCTAAACCCCATTTTTTTCCAATGGGGTTTTTACGTATTCTATGAGAGCATAGGTAAAGGTAAAGGTATCCCTTGACAATTAAGTCCAGTCGTGTCCGACTCTAGGGAGCGGTGCTCATCTCCGTTTCAAAGCCGAAGAGCCAGCGCTGTCCAAAGACGTTTCCATGGTCATGTGGCCATGACTCAACACCGAGGCGCATGGAACGCTGTTACCGTCCCGCTGACGCGGTACCTATTAATCTACTTGCAATTTCTTGCTTTTGAACTGCTAGGTTGGCAGGAGCCGTCGCACGGATTCGAACTGCCAACCTTTCGATCGACAGCTCATGGTTCAGTGGTTTAACCCACTGCGCCACCCGCTGGCTCTATGAGAGCATAGAACCCTCCAATAATAATAATAATAATAATAATAATAATAATAATAATAATAATAATAATAATAATAGTTCCTTCTTTTGCCCCTTTTCTCCTTCTTTGTTATCAGTGCACAAGTGCATTGTGGGAAAGGAAGTGTGGAGGTGTGAGACCACCGTACCCTACCGCTTTCCTCTCCTTCACACTTCCTCGTCTGTGCCCCTCCCTTTTTCCTTTTCAGATTCAAGAAGGAGCAGTGATAGTGACCTCCTAATGCCTGAGGCGGCGTGCCAAATGCTGCCCCCCTTACCCCAGCCTCTGCTCCTCCCACTCTCCACTGTTCTAGCTCAGCACTCCCCTCTCCTCCACATTTCCTCTTCCTTTCTGTCCCCCTCTTCCTTTTCCAATCCAGGATGGAAAAGAAGGAGCAGTGGAGACAAGCAGGCAGACAGAGCTTGCTGCTCCCCACCAATCTGCTGCCTGAGGCCACCACCTCAATTGGCCTCATGGATGGGCCGGCCTTAGTGATAGGAAAGTAGAGCTGAGTGCCCCCACATCAATCTGCCCCCTTACTAGACAGCTATCTCAGACATCTTCCAGTTCTGAAGTCACATTTTTCCGTCCAGTTCTCACAGTGGTGCAAAAGGTAAAAACCAGAGCTTGTTTTTATTTTTAGAGATGAGGGTCTGAGACCTATAAGTCCCGGCTTACCATTGTCCCGGAATCGAGCCTGGCTTCGGCCTAGCCCGGGCCCGAGCCACTCCCAAGGGTGCACTGCAGATATCCAACGGGGTTCCAGCTTTGGTTGCTTCATCGACCGGAAGTTCCGGAAGCCCATTTGGATAGCCGCAGTGCACCCTTGGGAGTGGCTCGGGCCCGGGCTAGTCCGAAGCCAGGCTCGATTCCGGGACAATGGTAAGCCTACCTATAAGCAGCAAATAACATTCTCTCAAAGTTCAAGGGTAGCTTTTTGTGTAAAAAAATAAGTTCTGGTTGGAATAACCAATGTGCATTGTTTTGTCTTCAACAGAAGGAGAACTATTTTGAGTTGCAAATCTGCGTGAATTTCCTATCAAAATTAACCTGGGAATACAGTTAGACCATTGCCCTTTTCTTATGCTCCAGGTCCTTTAAATGTTGGCTCAGCCATTAGCATTTGCAGTTCATAACAAACACAGGCCTAATGTGAACTGGAAATAGCATTAAGGTCATTAGGCCTGAAAACATCATTTCATCAGTCAGGCACAGCATCAAAACAAGGAATGTTTTCTTAGCAGAAAGGAGATTGCAGAGAGCTACAAGAAAAGGCTTAATTAGTTTGAAGAAAGTGAACAGGGAATAGGGGGGGTGTGTGTGTGTGTGTGTGTGAGAGAGAGAGAGAGAGAGAGAGAGAGAGAGAGATATTCGATGGAAGAGAATGGTTCGACAATAAGATGATTGGGCAGTGCATTTAAAATACCCAGAAGACCTCTGACCATTTCCTCCCAAATTTAACCTTAGCCTATGGGTACTATAGAAGGAGACAATCCTCTGATCTTAGAGGAATTTATCAACACCCCTGTGAATGCTTGAACTGCAACATAGGGGCAGTTTGTACCCTCTCTTCATTAAGAGGGGTTTTTACCGTGTTTCCTTCTCGCTGCTTAATGTTTTACTTTTGTATTAGCCAGTGTCCACATTTACTGTATTGGCCCGAGTATAAGACGCACCTGATTATAAGACGCACCCTTAAAGTTTGGTGCTATTAAAAAAAATTAATTAAATCACAGGCATTAAAGTTATGCCAGTGATTTAATGAACAGTGCAATCCTGTGCATGTCTACTCAGAAGCAAGTCCCACTGTTATCAATGGAGCTTACTCTCAGGAAAGTGTGCACAGGATTGCAGCCTAAACCAGTCATTGCCTGGGGAGGGGGGATGAAAGTGTATGTGATCTTGCTTTACAAAAGTATACAAAACTCAGCAGAGCAGAGAACGAAAATTAACAACTGATTACAGCCTAGAAAGGGTTACAGCCTGGAGAGGGGGGAGGTATGTGTGCTCTTGTTTTAACAAAGAAAAAGGACATACCATAAGCCCTGCAGGGCAGAGAAGGAGCCCACTGTATCTCTGCCATTATCTCCACTAAAAACAAACACATGCTCCAAAATCTCCTCTTAGCCTCGCTGCTTCTTCCAGCAATGTCCCATGCAGCTCAAAGGCCCTCACTGCACAGCTGAGCAGCAGCAGTGAGTATTTTGCCGCCCTTTCTCTGCTGAACCTGAGGGAGGAGTGGCTGCAAACCCGAATTGCAACAGCCTGATTATAAGACGCACCCTTAGTTTAAAAACTTAAATTGGGGGGAAGTGCGTCTTATACTCAGGCCAATACGGTATTTATTTATTTATTTTATTCACATTTTTATACTGCCCGTCCTCCAAGGAGCTCAGGGGCGGTGTACATGGCTCCTCCCCTCTTTTTGCTGTCACAGCAACCCTGTGAGGTAGGTGAGGCTGAACGTGACTGGCCCAGGGTCCCCCAGGAAGCTTCATGGCTGAGCGGGGATTTGAACCTGGACCTTCCAGGTCTATGTCCGACTCCTGAACCACTGCACCATCCTGGCGCTCTCATTTACTCAAGAGTAAGTTCCATTACAATTTTACTTTTTTGGGCTCCAAGATCACTACAGACGGAGACAGCAGCCATGAAATTAAAAGACACTTACTCCTTGGAAGGAAAGCTATGGCAAACTTAGACAGCATAATAAAAAGCAGAGATATCACCATGCCAACAAAAGTTCGTATAGTCAGGGCGATGGTGTTCCCAGTAGCAATGTATGGTTGCGAGAGTTGGACCATAAGGAAGGCTGAGCGCCGAAGAATAGATGCTTTCGAACTGTGGTGCTGGAGAAGACTCCTGAGAGTCCCTTGGACTGCTAGGAGATCAAATCAGTCAATCCTAAATGAAATCAACCCTGACTGTTCCCTGGAAGGACAGGTACTGAGGCTGAAGCTCAAATATTTTGGCCACCTAATGCGAAGAGAGGACTCTCTGGAGAAGACTCTGATGCTGGGAAAGATTGAAGGCAAAAGGAGAAGGGGAAGGCAAAGGATGAGATGGTTAGACAGCATCACCGATGCAATGAACATGAAGATGAGCGAACTCAGGAAGATAGTGGAGGACAGGAAGGCCTGGCGGGATATGGTTCGTGGGATCACGAAGGGTCGGACACGACTTAACGACTGAACAACAACAACAAGTTCCATTAAACTCAGTGGGGCTTACTTCTGAGTAGACATGCGGGGGGATTGTGCGCTGGCCAAGGGTGCCGTAAAGCACGCTTGCTGAGGCCTGTGCTCCCCCTGCCCGCCAAAGAGGCCAAAGGCCAGCAACGTGGAGAGGGTAAGTCCCGCTCCCAGTGGCGCTGGGGGAGAGGGGGAGGGCAGAGAGGGGGCGTATCGGGCCTAGGAGGCGGGTGGGGTCAGTGTCCTCGTCAGGCGCCATATCCTCTCCACCCTCCCAGGTCTCCAACCCTGACACAGGTCTTTTCAATTCAGCGCTGCTGAATTCTGCTGACACAAATAGCCCCATAGTAGCAGAGGCTGGGGCATTACTCGAGATAAGGAGACAATGGAGACCCTTTACTCCGAGGAGACCCCCAACCTGGCACCCATGCAGCACCTGTGCTGGATAGAATTGGGCTGCCCATATATGTAATGATACTGGGCTACATTCTGCCCTTCTCTTTGTCTCTCTCTCATTCCCTTTGTTGCTTTTCCTGTTGTCTATTTGAGACTGTAAGTTTCTTGGGAGCAGGGACCCATTTATTTGTCTATTTTTGCCTATGCAATTCTTGCCTTAGACGCCCCCCTTGCAAGCAAATTGCCCGTTCAGGGGCCCATTCGCTGTCATGGATGTTCCTGCTGGAACGGCCCTGAGCACTATTCTCATGCACAGCAAATCCTCCAGGATAAATGCACGCACATTTCACCTGCTCCTAACACAAGCCATGTGACCTCAGTGCTTCAGTTGTGCTGTTTTATAGTATTGATCTTCATTTGCGTGCCAAACATTTAGAGAAGCTATGATGCAAAGGCTGGCAGGCTTGTGGTTGTTGTTTTTTTTTTTTTTTAATTTCCAATGCAGCTATAATTACTCATCCAAATGTTAATCTATTAATGAGTTCCTAAAGGACTTAATGGCATTTCTCTTCTGACAAGTGGGTTTTGGAGCTCTGTCTGTCTGAATACTGGGAATTTTATTCGTACATTTGTCTTGGTATTTCTCATTTAATTGATGCGCTCCCACTTGCAGTCGATGGGGCAGGACAATGTAGGACTTAAGTCGCGAATGAAAATGGAGGCACGGAACCACTGGCTGGTGGGAACGCAGTCACCCTTCAGGCTGCAATCCGATGCACACTAACTTGGGAGTAAGTCCCACTGAACTTAATTTTATTTATTTATTTAAAGAATTTGTATCCCGCCTTTCTCCCAGCAGGGCACTCAATGCGGCTTACAACATTAAAATAAACATGTATATTAAAATAATTAAAAACAAATAATTAAAATAAACAACCCCAGTGGGTCACCTGTATTTACATTTGTTAAAAAGCCACCATGTCAGATATCGAAAGCTAATCTAAATAAAAACGTCTTAAGGCCCCACCGAAAGGTCTCTAAAGAGGGAGCCGTTCTTAATTCCAGGGGGAGGGAATTCCATAATTGGGGCGCCACAGCCGAGAAGGCCCTATTCCGCGCCGCCTCTGTGGGGCTCACTTCTGAGCAAACATGGCGAGGATTGTGCTATCAGTGTTTCTAAACCAATGTGGGCAGAGAGGGGGCGTATCGGGCCTAGTAAACGGGTGGGATCCCCCTCTTTTCCAATTCAGGGAGTGGGAGGCCAGCAGGTTAATGAAAGTGGGCGCCTGTGTCAGTCTGCTGCCTGAGGCAATTGATTCAGTTGGCCTCATGGATGGGCCGGTCCTGCCTCCAGGTATTTCCAACATTATATCATGTTAGATTTAAAAAATGACACCCACTTCCTGTTTCCTCTTCGGTTCCCTCATGGGAGGAGGGTCTCCATTGCCTGGCAATGAGCCTCTACATCTTTCCCTATGGTGGTGGTGGGGGGGGGGCTGTGCCTCCATTGGCTTGCACTCGTAGACTAGCCCTCCTCCATTCGCAGGATTGGGGCCCACCCCTGCAAGCCTAGGCTGTGGAGTACCACGGTGTACATGTGTAGCAAAAAAGGAGGCCCTAGATTACTGGGAGGACAAATGGATTTGGAGCCATTAACCTAAATCAAGGCTTAGAATTAATAATGTCAAGCGGTGTGGCTACATTTTCCAAGCCAAACCAAGAAACCATTCTTTAGAAAGGCGCAGAAATATATTGTCCTTCAAAAGGGATTTAATACTGCAAAAAGGTCTTTGGGGGAGAATTTATGGTTTAGCTCCATAAAGAGAAGAGGGAAGAGAAGATAGATAGCTGCGAGGTAACGTCGAGGGGCAAGTAGGTAAGATCTTCAAAATGTTTCTGCTTAAAAAAATGAAAAGGATTACATTCCAAAATCTATAGCTTGCTTCTGAAAGAGAGCGTTCTCAGGCTTTAAGTTTTTTTCAGAGTTCACCTAATTATAAAAAAAAAATGCACCTCTAAACAATAGTCAAGATTTTAAATTAAATATTAAGCCAATTAAATATACAGACAAAGGGGAGCTCCATGCGTAAAAAAAAGCTGTTGTGCCAACAATGACCCCATGAAAGAACAGCAATAACACAGAAACAGATAAGAATGCTTTTTTTACGGTTTCCTAAACAAAGTTCACTACAGCAAGAACAAGGGTTAAAAGCCATACTAAAATATTATTGAAGTTAAAAACAAGTTACAAGAAGTTTAAACAACAAAACCAGTTGAACCAGTTCAAACCCAATTTCACTACTACTACTAAATTTCTCCTGCCTTCTGGTTAAGCGGGCACTATTGAGGCAGGGGGTGTTCTTTGATATTGAGCAGGGGGAGAGCAACTGTATCTGTGTGTCCTGTCCCCCCCAGCATAGTGGCAGCACAGAAAACATGTTCCCCTCTCTGTTTTCAACTTTCTTGGGCACATAAAATTAAAAACAATTACCTACAATTTTTGTTCAACCCACAAAAAAGAAGGGCATTTTCGCTGGCTAGGTTCAGTTCTAACCCATCAAATCTTCTTTGGGGTAGGTTAGCGGGTATGGTAGAAGGAGATAGGATTTGTCCTTGTGATGGTCACTTGGTGGAAGCTTTAACACACATGGTCCTAAAATGTAAACTGTATGATGATCTCCGTCAACAATATTTAGATCAATTTTGCATTCCCACCTGGAAACCAGAGATGGAAGTCATACGTGTTTTATTATATGGGAAAGACCAGGAGCTCACCAAGATAGTGGCTAAATGTTGTTGTTGTTCAGTCGTTAAGTCGTGTCCGACCCTTCGTGATCCCATGAACCATATCCCGCCAGGCCTTCCTGTCCTCCACTATCTTCCTGAGTTCGCTCATTTTCATGTTCGTTGCATCGGTGATGCTATCTAACCATCTCATCCTTGGCCTTCCCCTTCTCCTTTTGCCTTCAATTTTTCCCAGCATCAGAGTCTTCTCCAGAGAGTCCTCTCTTCGCATTAGGTGGCCAAAATATTTGAGTTTCAGCCTTAGTATCTGTCCTTCCAGGGAACAGTCAGGGTTGATTTCATTTAGGATTGACTGATTTGATCCTCTAGCAGTCCAAGGGACTCTCAGGAGTCTTCTCCAGCACCACAGTTCAAAAGCATCTATTCTTCGGCGCTCAGCCTTCCTTATGGTCCAACTCTCGCAACCATACATTGCTACTGGGAACACCATCGCCCTGACTATGTGAACTTTTGTTGGCATGGTGATATCTCTGCTTTTTATTATGCTGTCTAAGTTTGCCATAGCTTTCCTTCCAAGGAGTAAGCGTCTTTTAATTTCCTGGCTGCTGTCTCCGTCTGCAGTGATCTTGGAGCCCAGAAAAGTAAAATCTGTTACTGCAGTATTTAGTGGCTAAATACTGTATCTTTATTTGGTTTTCTGCCGCCGAAGTGCATTACAGACTTCTAGCCTTACTAACAACCCAGAGATGTAAAAATAGACTGTTTTTCTTTTTTTTTTTCTTTTAGCCAGTAGCTTGTGTCACTGGAATGATAGTGACTGTGTATTGGTATATTTAACTTGTATGTTTGTGATGCCAATAAAGGTTTGATACTGGCTTTTCCAGCAGTACTCTGATGGGATCTCCCCTGTGTCTTGTTTTCAAGATGGGACCAGTGGCATCGCTCTAGGTGGGACGGAACGCTAAGTTCAGCACCACCCAGAGCCACCGTTGCACGCCCTGCACGAGGTGGCCCCGCCCGCCTCTGGGTGGGGCGGAACTTAGCGTACCGCCCCACCTAGTGCGACGCCACTGGATGGGACAGGGAGCTGCCTTTCCATTTATTTTGCTCAGGAAGCTGCTTTGTAAACTTTTGTTTGTTTGTTTGTTTGTTTGAAAAGCTGTATAGGCATATTTTAATAATTAACCATAAAAATAAATTAGGCCAATTACTACCCGAGTATCATACCATTATCTATTATGTTCAAACTACTTGGGGAAAAAATATAATCAACATTTATAATCTACTAAGAAAAAAAAAGGATAGAAAGCTGTTTCAAATGCATTTTATACCAAAAGTCAGATAGCAATCACGTACGTTTAGTTTGCAAATTTCCCTAGATGAGAATCAGGCACTGGAGACAGGGGGCCCAGCTTTAAGTAACTACTTCTATTTACCATGTATCTGATGCTCTAGCCCTCCACTCTACTCTCCCCCACTCTTTCTCCGACACTCTAGCCCACCACTCTCCTCTACTCTCCACTTCCCCAGACACTCTAGCCCACCACTCTTCTCTCCGCCAGACTCCATCTTCTGCTTTGTTTCCCTCTTCCTTTTCGAATCCAGAGAGTGCGTAGAGAAGGCTGGGTCCAGAGATGGTGGCTTGTGCTTGTCCACTGCCATATAGGAGGACCATAGCATTTCATTAGTTGCCTCAAGCACTTTGAGGTGTCGATTTTGCAGGGATGTGGATCAAGTCTCTGGGTCCAAGTCTCTGGGTCCAAGTCTCAAGTAAAGTCCCAAGTCTTTGCCCCCAAGTCCCGAGTCTTTGGTTGCGGTTCCCTATCTATTTAATGGGGAAACCGGGTATAAACCTGAATAGAATTGGACTTTTTGTAAAAGGCTCCAAGTCTCAAGTCGAGTCTTTCGAGTTTTTTTACAATTGCCGAGTCAAGTCCGAGTCGAGTCATTGACACGACTTGAGTCCGACACAAGTGCGAGTCAATAGACTCAAGTCTACATCACTGCGATTTTGTGCTACTTCATCACAGCAGAATCAGACCGTTAACTCAGAAAAATATAGCTTTATCTTAGTTGCCGCAACCGTGTGTGTGTGTGTGTGTGTGTGTGTGTGTGTGTGTGTGTGTGTGTGTGTGTGTGTGTAGCAATCTGCTCTCTAGAAGACAGCCTTTAATGTATTGGGCTAGCGGAACAACAGCTATTTTCAGGAGAAGAAAACTGAAATATATGAAGAGCGACGGAACTGTAAAATCCACAAATGACAAAATGAAGTCATCAAGGTGTGAAAAGATGTTAAGCCTTTGAAATTTGCAATTTTCCTATTTAAATGTCCGCATTGATTTGTTACAAATACTGTTAACCCTGTGTTTGGAAAATGGCGGGGATGTTATCGCTTGTGTTCTCATTTGTAATAAAATAGATTAACTTGCTGTGAAATTTTAACTAGATGGAGACACCACAGTAGCTACCTAATGAAGCACAGCTCATTGCTGTTAAGTAGCTTAATAGATGCATACTGATTACAGGGCTGA
Source organism: Plestiodon gilberti rubricaudatus (assembly GCA_026170595.1). Classification (NCBI taxonomy): domain Eukaryota; kingdom Metazoa; phylum Chordata; class Lepidosauria; order Squamata; family Scincidae; genus Plestiodon; species Plestiodon gilberti. The sequence goes on from JANXHW010000013.1 coordinate 22,875,356, forward strand.
AAAATGGATCTGTTTACGTGCAAAGAAGAAGCCGCCTGTATGTATTTCGGCAAGAGATAGCCGCAACTGCGTTTCCTTGCTGATGTTTAGAAAGAGAGAGTTTCTCAATCCAGAAAATCTCATTCCTTGCATTCTCGCTTATTTAGAACAACTGCTAGCAGTGTCTCGGTGTATTTGGTCAAGAGTCAAAGGTTGAGACCTCCTGGGGCCTCCTGGGGACACGGGGAATGGAAACCCTTCAGTTGTCAAGTGCTTGTCTACACCTTTAGTTAAAAGCAAGATCGGCTTGCTTGCTGTTTTCCTACTGGGCCACTAGGGCACGCTGTTGACAAGTGAAGCTGTTCTGTAGTTCAGGAGGAGGCTGTCGATGAGTGGGAGAGCAAGTGCGTTGGCTGCACAAGGTCCCAGGTTCAATCCCAGAGAGAGAAATACCCTGATATGCAGCCATGGAGAGCTGCTGCCGGTCCGTGTTGAAATGGCTGAACTCCATGGCCCGCTAGTCTGACTCAGTAAAAGGCAGCGTCCTATACCATCACACTGCTTTTTGAGTGGTTTTTAGAATCGTGTCCCGCTTTTCACGTGGCCTCGTGGGGGCTTACAAAAATTGAAAGCACGATAGAAACAACACAATCATGCAACCAAAGAGGCAGCTATAAAACCTACAACACTAGGTTTAGGTAACATCAGTTGGAGGGGCAGAGAAAGCTCCAGAAAAAAAGAAAACAGAACAGTTACCTCCCCCACCCCCCAAAAAAACCCACAACAAACAAACAAACCCTGTGATGAAAGAGGTGGGTTGTCTAAGACCTCTTAAAAAGGTGAAAGGAAAGAGGCATTATGAACATTCCGTGATTTCTAGTTCAAAAGCCCAGGGGTCACCATCAGGAAGGCACTGTCTATACTAACCAAATTCTCTCCCAGAATAATGCAGATGATGCTTCTCTTGCATCAGACACTGCATGTGCCCATTACAGGAAGAGGGATGTGTTGCTGCTCCTAGATAATGGATTATATGCCAATGTTGGGGACTCTCTAGCCCACTGCTCTCCTCTCCTCCATTTTCTGTCGCAGTTTCCCACAGGAACCCATGAGGTGTGGTGAGGCAAGGGAGGTTGAGTTTCAGGACCTTGGAGAGCTCCAAGGGAGCAACTTGCTTTGCTATAGCCCGTCAGGCTCCACCCCACAGCTGCAGAGTGAGGATATTCTTAGTTGCAACAACCGTGTGTTTGTGTGTGTGTGTGTGTGTGTGTGTGTGTGTGTGTGTGTGTGTGGCACACACACCTGCTGTGCCAAGAGCTCTTAATCACATTCCCTGCAGTGAAAGCTGAGAGGTTCTTGGGATGTTGCGGTCTGACCCCTCAAGTGGGCTGTCTTGGGAGGGGAATCGGGGTCAGGTTTCCAGGGCTCCTCGCTGCCTGGCCCCCCATCACTTTTTAGGGATTGTGTGCTGGCCAGTGCCTGTTCCTCCCTGCCCAAACCCGAGTCCTAGGTGTCACTCGAGGTCAGGGTCAAGGAACACCCTTTCCTGCTCTGTTCTGCTCTTCTTTTTTGAATCCGGGAGGAGGGGGAGGAAGAGGAGAAACGCCAGAGCTGTTGTGCCGCCAGATTAAGAGGGGGGCACCTGACCCGGCATCTCAGGTGCCAGATCTTTCTCTGGCCCCGGTTTTTCAGTACCCTTGAAAGATAACACCTAACTGCTCCCCCCCCGCCCCCGCCAATACAATTATGCAGTAATATCTTCCAGATGCCTGGCAAATGCGCCAATGTTTTATTTCAGACTGTTTTAGATCAAAAACGCCCTTAAGATACAGAGACATGAAAAGGCCTAGAATAGATTACTATCTATTTAAGCTTAACAAATATGTGTTTAACTAGTGGGTTTAACACGACAGCAATTAAACGCTTCTCTTTAAGTTTTATTAGTTATTGTATGTTCATTAAATGCGAGATAATTAGTGAAAAAACAACCCCATTGGGGATTAAGTAGTATGTAATATGTATTTGTTATGTGACTTTGAGATTTGCTTGTTACGGAGCGTACAATCACTATCCCTGTTGAAAAACACATTTGGGCAGAATTCTCGGCAATGTGTTTCGAATCGGCCAACGCTATGTTATCACGATTAAGAGACTGGATTCTAGAGGTCTGTGTACTGGAAAGATAGCAGGAAACATGAAGCCCTGCTGGCTAGGGATGCAAAAAAAACACAACCACCCAAAAATTGAGGGGTGTGTGTCTTGGAACAGAGTCTAAACAAGATCCAGTGAGTGCATGAGTGAGTGAGAGCGAGAGAGAAAAGTATTATGGGATGGATTGGGGTGGGGGAACTAGCATTTTTTTTAACCGGCCTGGGACATAACTAGCTTTGGTATGGGTTAGGGTGCACCACGTGCTGCAGAATCTTGCCAACTCAATGCCCCATGTGCCTACCAACCCCCGGGTTGCACTCCCCCCCCCTTTCCCCCCCGATGCTCCCAGGAACTGCAGCCGTTCCTGTTGTGCCTGCAGCACTTTCTCTCTGTCCACTTGTTCTCCTCCTTCCAGAAGAAGAAGTGGAGGAAGCAAACACAGTTGGGCAAACTCTCTACCGCAGGGTTTCTCAACCGGTGGAATGCAAGGTAGTGTCGGTGGTCCGCGTGGCACCTGTGGATCCCCACCTCACGTCATGGAGACCTTGGCGGTGCGAGTCTTCAAACATCGGTAGGAGACTCGGCTCAGCAGGCAGAACTGCAGCGCGTGGGTTGAGTGCCGCCAGTTTCCTTTTGTAAAACTTCGGCTGCAATCCTATGTTAACTTTCCTGGGCGTATGCCCCGTTGAACAGAATGGGACTTACTTCCGAGTAGACATGCCTAGGGTTGTGCTGTTAAGAACAATTCCTTTAGGACTGACTGATTTGATCTCCGTGCAGTCCAAGGGACTCTCAGGGTGTTTTAGAGCAAACGCCAAAATGACATAGAAGATGATGTTATTTGTCTTTCTTTTTGAAGGAGAGAATTCAAGACAGCCCGTCGCCTGCCCCGTCTGTGGAAGAGAGTCAAAGGCCTGGGAGTCACGCCTCTTCGCACCAAAGCAGTAGTGTCTCCAGTTCTCCGTCCCAACTCGACATCGCAGCTGATAGAATTGGTTGGTACTGTGTTCCCCTTGGTTCTTTGGGTTCCCTGAATTCTGGAAGAGCGTCTGGCCCCAGCCAACCCTAACCCTGACAGACACCTGGGGTTAGGTGACAGATCTCTCCAGCAGAAGGGTATTGACTCACGTGGTTCTGGGGTGGGGTGGGGCTTCAAAGAGGGGGGCATTGTGGCAAATGTGTGGAGAGATTGGCCCCAAACGCAGCCATATTTCAATTACATTCAGTTGCCTGAATGACAACAGGGGGATGAGTCAGAAGGAGAGATCAGGGAAGCATGCCCACTTCTGGTGAGACGTGGAAAGCCCCAATAGGGTATGTACAATCCCCCCCCTTTTTTTAATGTCACTTAAGGAGTGCCACGGAGGTGAAGAGACAGCCGACACCAGAAAGCATAGGATTGCAGCCTAGGATTTCTTTCATTGGGTGGGAGTTTGAATGGTTGATCTAGCTCAGCCCTGTCCCACTTTGGGTTCTGCAGACATTAATGTCACCATCTCAAGTGGATGTTCCAAACCTGTACATTTGCAAAGCTTCAAAATGATCATCTCTCGATCAGTTTTCAAAATTCCCAATTATGGATACTGCTGGATCCAAGGGTCTTTGTTGAACGCCACATCAAAGAGATGGTTCTTTCATTGTGTTGCTGAACATTCGTAAACAAAGGCACAATTTTGGGTATTTTCTGAAATGTCTACCCAGGTTAAATTTCAAAATCAACACTTGGGGGAAAAAAAGGTAAATTCTAAAAGTCAAAATGCAGACTTTTTGGCCCAATTTTGAATGTGTATGAAATGTTGTTTTGCCCAGGACTTTGGAGGGAAAGTAGTATTTCCATCTAATTCACAGTAGAATTAGCCAAATCAATGGCTTTGTCTTTGTTCAATTATAATTGATGCTAAACTGTTTTGGAGGGCATTGAAGGCAGACTGAGTAGTGTGTGTAGCTTTGTTGTGTAGCTTTGTTGTCACCTTGCTGAAGGCCCATCAGCCCATCTGCATTGTCAGGTTGCTGGTGACACAACTATACCATAGACATTCAGGTATTTTGGAAAGTGTAATAGGTTGTGCTAAATTGAAGCTTGTCCGTAAACCCTACAACCAGTGCTGATGTGCTCCTATAGCCCTATCTCCCCCCCCCCCCCGTTCTCGCCAGGATAGTATTTCTCTGAAGAGGCAAAATGTTGTTCCCAGGGTAAGGATCTTCCCATGAATGGGAACGTCGAGAACACACTCCCTGTACAACCTTTGTGAAAGGGTGAAGGGGGAGAATGAGCCTGCTTTTCCATCCCACCAGCAACCTGATAATTCTCTGAACCAGACCAGACTCGCAAAAAGTTTGATTGATTGATTGATTGATTGATTGATTGATTGATTGATTGCAAGCCCTCGCCTCCTTGTGTGTGTTTAATTCCATTGACATTGGCGTAACTAATCGGGTATTATCACTGGGTACCAGTCTGCACCCTCAACCTTTTCCTCCTTGCCTAAAAATAGGCCTACATGTTTTAAAATAGTTGCTCTCTGATGGCAAACATTCATCAAATCCATGTACGGTAAATTATTTCACGAGGATTTTGAAGGGGAGTCGGTGGTGTTTTGCTTTGTTTTGGGTATTCCCTAATCTGTTAAGTGTGGAGAACATAAAGTTTTAATCACACGCGTAAGTAAGGAAGCCAGCAATCAGGGAACGAGCACATCCGACTGATTTTGCAGGTGCTACGTTAAAAAAAAATGGCTCTCTCAACGGCACCGATAATCGTCTCCGAACTGTCATCCATCAGTTTGGGTTGTTAGCCATCTCGCTGTCTATATTTCTCTATTAAGTAAGAAGAATTACAGATAATTACCAATTCTTTAAATCCTCTGGTCTATTAAAAGCATTTTTCATCTCAAATGTTTTCAATGAATCACTCGTCTTAATTAGTTAATTTGAACATTTCAGCAGAAATAGCTCCAAACTCTGTTACCATTTTCACTCTCGTCTTCCTTTTATTTGTATCACTCAAGCAAGCACATTTTCTCTTTCCATATTGAATTAGTGTTCAACTTTTTTTGCGGGGGGGGGATAGTGCCTATTTATAGACCAATGTCCCCCCTCCCAATGAAGATACAGTGCCAGTGCTAGGTTGCTGAGGACCTGAGACAAACCACTGCCCTGACTCCCCCCCCGATGTCCCTGTCCACCCCCAGATGGCCCATTGGGCTCAGTCACAGCCACCAGTACTGAGAGTTCAGGGTGGTTCAGTACCAAGGTGTGTCTGGCCAGGTGGGACTTCTGATTGGCTTGGGCACTTAGTCAGTGGGCTGGTACCTGACGCACCTCTGAGAACTCTTGACGATGGCTTTGGTGGACCATGGAAGTTCTCTAGCTGTGACATGATGTCGAGCAGTCAAGTGCTCCCAATGCAGGAAGAGCCCAGAGGTGCTCAAGGGCATCCCTCTGAATGCCTTTGGAAACATCTAGGATCTCACCAGCTTTTTATGCTCCAGCTCCACATCTGCAAAACGATAACCATTCGTGGTGCAAAGTTCATGATAGGTCCTGACCGTGCCTGGAGGAGATGTGGCAAAATCCAGTTCCAGCTCCCAAAATGCTTTCTACAACATATAGAGCGCCTCCCCCAAGCAAGGAGTGGATTGGCCATGTTGGATTTATACTTGGGGAGGGCATGTTTTTGATTTTGGTCAATTTGTAGTTCAGTGGGCACTGTGCTCCTCCCTCTCTTTCTCTTTCTACGTCTCTATCTCTCTGGCTTTCCCTTAGCTATGCTGTCCAATACTAGAGAAGGAGAACCTGTGGATCGAGAGCCTGGGCCCAACCCCAAAAAACTCCCAAAGGAAAAAGGTAACTTCCTCCCTTATTTTTGTAATGCCAAAAAGATCACAGGATAAGAATTCTTCATTGTTATCTTCACATGGTTCGCAATCATGGCCTCTCATTCTGGACTTAGCCCAAGACCTCTTTGAGCCTGAGACTATGTGCCACTTCTCCTCTGAAAAGGAAGAGGGGAACGAAGCAGGAGAGGAAGTCTAGAGGAGAAGAGAGTGGAGGGCTAGAGTGTCTCAGAGCCCATCACTCTCTTCTCCTCTACTCTTCCTGTCCTGCTCTGTTCCCCTCTTCCTTTTCAGATTCAGGGAGTGGGAGAAGGAGGAATGGTGGATGCAGATGGGTAGGTAGAATATGGGAGAGCTTACCAAGCTTTGGCCAGAAGAGACTATCTCAGTAGACCCCATGGATGGGATGTCCCTAGTCTCTTTCCTTCAGTGTATGACCCTCTTCAGGCCTGTAGATGAATGTTCATAACAGATTGTAACTCATGACTTGTTTCAGGCGGAAACGATTTTTTTACCCCATCTGTTGCAAAGCCCCCTCCCCAATATTGTGTCAATACTTTGACCATGGAGAAAAAGCTTGGCATGTTCCACCTGCTTTAGGTAGTGAGGTTTGAGAAGAGTGTTGAGAATATTGAGAACCTTTCTTGCCGAGATAGAGTCACTTGACCTCTCAGGGTGCAAGCTTGATAGAAACAACCGTACCAGAGAGCAAACAAGGGATCTGCCAAGTCCAAAAGAACCAGACTTTATTGAGCATGACGGAAGGTGTGTGTCCTGTGCGTACCAACGACACCCACCTTGCGTACCACCAGTTGAGAACCTTTGGCATAGACCACTGACATAGTTCCATTTTGGCATAGTTCCAATCTCCACTCAGCCATGAACCTTCCTGGGTGACAGTAGACCAGTTATAATCTCTTAACCTAACCTATCCCAGACAGTTGATGTTGGAATTAAACGGGGAGGGGGAGTGTGTACACCGACCTGAACTTCTTTAAGGGGAGGGCAGTAAACAATCCATATTTTATCGTCCTTAATCCATATTTGTTTATTTTCTCTATGTGAACCCATGCTTCTCTGTCAACAAGCCATATATATCTTTCTCTGCAAAGCAAAGGATATAGATTTCCCTCTCTAGGAGAGCTGTGTCTCCATTGTTCGTATCCTACTGCTGGTTGAGATATGGCTGGATGGTTATACAGAGCAGGGACTTAGAAGTTGTGGTGCCCACGTTGGTGCCTATGGTCTTAAGAACATAAGAAGAACCTTGCTGGATCAGGCCAAAGGCCCATCTAGTCCAGCTTCCTGTATCACACAGTGGCCAGGACAAGACACTGCTATTTCAGCATGGCTTTGGCCTGGACAATAGTTCGCTATCTATTTGGTTCATCGTGCAGACTTGTTTTTCATTTTGTTGCGACCTTTCCCCCCCCCTCCAAATTTTGCTGATTGATGTCTAATTTGTAATCATGATGTCCGTTTCTGTGTGTTTGTATGATCGATCGCTGGGCGCCTTGAGGTTCTGCGTGGGTGGGAAAGTGGGACAGAAGCATGTCAATGAACAAACGAAATAAATGTAGGTGACGGTGTGTCCAAATTAGGACTGGCTAAAGGGTAGCGCAGTGGGTTAAACCGCTGAACCATGAGCTGTCCATCGAAAGGTCGGCAGTTCGAATCCGCGACGGGGTGAGCTTTCCTTGCTTGGCCAGCTCCTGCCAACCTAGCAGTTCCAAAGCATGTCAGTGCGAGTAGATAAATAGGTACCGCTTGTGGGAAGGTAAACAGCGCTCCGTGTTCCAGCCGCATGCTACGCACTGCGGCAAGGAGAGTCATGCCGGCCACATGACCACGGAGGCGTCTTCGGACAACGCTGGCTCTTCGGCTTTGAAATGGGGATGAGCACCACACCCTAGAGTCGGACACGACTGGACTTAATTGTCAGGGGATACCTTTACCTTAAAGATTTGGTGCATTCACCATGACTTAGCAAGCTGTCTGACAGTTGCATTGTTGAATACTGTTCAGGTTTTCCTGGAATATCTAATTTTGCTTAGTCAGCTAAGAGTGTTGCAATTTGCAAGTAATATGGGAAAACACTATAAAACCAGATTCTCTCTCCGCAAAGATTACATCAAGCATCTGGATATTAAATAAGTGGTGCCAATTTTTACCCCTGGGTTTGCATGATTTAAAGTCATGTCTGACCTGTATATTATATGCATGTGTGTTATAGCTTACAGGTGGTCAGTTCCTCAGTTATTTTCATTACTCATATGTTTCTTTACTTCCAGCGGAAGTCTCATTTTTTCAAAGCCTGCCAGTTTGTCTTTACCGATACCCAAATAATACTATTTATTCCTGCACAGGTTTTTCAAAGTTATTATTAAGGTGGTATGTAGTTAACAACAAAAGTCTCAACGTTTATTATGTATGACAAGTCAGCAATTTACACAAGCATGGCAAACATATGTTTTCACATCTGGTTTGAGTAATATCATCATGATTTTAAAAATGATTTATAGCTCTGCAGGCCATAAAATGCCAGCTTTGCTGTAACTGGGAATTTTTCAGACATTGAGCAAATTATTGAAAGCATGTACTAAAGTGAGGGAGGGGGAAGAGGAGAGAGAAGTTGGATGTTTGCCAACACTTGGGCGCAACTTAGAAACTTTTGTATTCTGTTACAGTCGGTGGGGCAACAAATTAGCTGGGTAAAATCCAACTCCAGTAGTTAATTATTAGCATCTCCCTGGATAAGAAACATTAAATGCTGATGCTGTGATTTTGTTCCCTCTGTGTGTAGAGAGCGGAATACAGCTTAGGACCAGGGGGATTGAATGGATCATGGATGAATCTGCCCGCTCTCTTTTTGGTTCCCTTTTCCCTCCTATAGTTGCCCATTTGCACAAGATGACCCTGTTTCTCCAGTGTTTTCCTGCTTTGTGATTCCCCCTTAAGTGTGTGGGTGACAAAGATTACTCTCAGGCTATTTTGGGACTGCCGTTGAGCCCCGCCCCTTGACAGTTGGCTCCTCCCCAATATCGTTTCTCAAGGTTTGGCAGTCTAGTGACATCATCAGGCCACGCCTCCCAAACCTCAGGGGCTGACAAAGCGACCGCCTCCTCTTCTGAGGTTAGGTGGGGTTGGCGAGCAGTTTTTGGCGCCCTGTTTCAAGGACGGTGATGGTGAGGGGTCTAGAAACTAAGTCCTGTGAGGAATGATTAAAAGAGCATGGAGAAAAGATGACCAAGAGGAGAAAGGATAGCTAAAGGGCTGTCAGTCCCCCCCAAAAAGGGAAGACCTTTTTTTCTGTAGGCAAGGCTAGAACCAATGGGTTGAAACTACAGGGAAGTCGATTTAGGGAAGAATTTCCTTACTGTCGGAGCTGCCTGGCACTGGAGCAGTCTACCTCATACACTTACAGGCTCTGCATTATTGGAGGCTTCCAAGCAGAGGCTGGATGGCCACCTGTCAGGGATGCATCTCCATGCCGTAGCCCACCTCCCTCCTCTCCTTCATACTGCTCTCTGCTCTGTTCCACTCGTCCTTCTTACGTCCAGGGTGTGGAAGGAGCAGAGGCTGGCCGTCACCAGCTCAGAGAAGTCCACAGGCACCCGGAGGTCTTTTAGAGGGACTTCTTTGTCTAATCCTGTGTAAGATGCGGTGGCCGGCCTAAAGGGCCGGCCACCGCATCCTAGCCTGTTCCAGGGCTGCCCAGGTGCACCTCAAAGGAAGGGGACAATTGTCCCCTACCCCGGGTGCAAGCGGCCTGAGGCCCTATGGGCCTACTTGAATGTACACCAGCTCTGGAGCTCACCGCCAATATCCCTGCCCTCTCCCTACCGGGTTCAGCCAATGGCCATCCTCCCTGGTCCGCCCTCCTGTGCTGGCAGGACGTACCTTGCCCGGCGGGTGCAGGGACGGTGCACCAGGGGAGAGAGGGCCTCCGGCCTCTGCGCCAGCGGCCTTTACTCTCCAGGTGACGTAAACACGCTTTACAGCGCGTTTACGACACCCAGCACTGGGGGAGCGTGCACTCCCCCGGCGCTTTTCTGCACAGGATTGCACCGTATGTGGTATAATTTCCCCCTCTGGTACTGAATACCCTTTGTAGCACGAGAGAATTTTAACATGTTCAAAATGCACATCATATTCTGTCCTTTTGCTGTACAGTATTTGGAACATTCACCAAAGTTTATTTCAGCTCTAAAGATCTGAGCCCAGCATGCATTGTTCCTGAGAAGTTGTATCCCTGTCATGCGGAAAATTTCGATAGTAGCAATTAGCAACCTTTTCCACCCAGGTCCACTACAAAGGAGATTGGATGTTGCCTTGTGTTCTGGGTGTCTCCTTGTTTGAAATGGATAGGTAAGGTCTCCACTCCGTCTTTTGGCATCGTGTTAGGTTACCTTTCTTACAATGTGCGATACCTTGTTTAGCAGAGCTGCTGTGACCTGTACACTGAACTGGAAAACCTCAAGGGGTGGGAACATAGAACGGGATTCGAACCTTAGCCAGGTCAGATCGTACTTTGGGGGAAATGAGGTTTCATTTTACCTTGCAGAAGAGAGTGATAGACCTCCTGGCAGTCTTGCCCTCTTTAATGCATTACAGCTGATCTTCTGTTTAGGTGTAAATGGAATCATTTTAATGTTATCAGATTTGGGACCCAATCCTATCCAACTTTCCAGCCCCGACGTAAGGGAACAAACGTTCCCTTATCTTGAGGAGGCCTCTTTGACTGACCCCCCCTCCACTGCAGGAAGCAATGCACACCCCGTTGGAACGGCTGCATCGGCGCTGGAAAGTTGGATAGGATTGGGCCCTTGGTCATTGTATTGTGTATACCTGAAAGGAAATACAGTATGACCGTTCTCTGGAAAGCTCCTAAAAAGTCTGCTTTCAGGTTTCTAGTAATGGCATGGCCTTCGGACATCTTCAAGCCAATTTATTTTGTCATAAGCTTTTGTAGCATCACGTCTTTGATGAAATATATATGATGAGAGCCAGGATGGTGTGGTGGTTCAGGAGTTGAACTTAGAACTGGAAGATCCAGGTTCAAATCCTCATTCAGCCATGAAGCTTCCTGGGTGACCTTGGGCCAGTCTCTATCTCTCAGCTCCACTTACCTCACAGGGTTGTTGTGAGGACAGAAGGAGGGGAGGAACTATGTACACCACCCTGAGCCCCTTGGAGGAAGGGAGGTATAAAAATGTGATAGATAGATAGATAGATAGATAGATAGATAGATAGATAGATAGATAGATAGATAGATAGATAGATATCGAGGCATACTGCTTCTGCATCTGGAGCTACCACAGAGCCATCAGGACTAGCAGCCTTCCATTAATTTGTCCAACCCTACTGGGCATCTTGGGTCAGTCACCATCTTTCAGGCTAGCCTACCTCACAGGGTTGCGGTGAGGATAGAGAGCCGGGAAGAGGAATCACGTGCATTCTTTGTGAAAGAAGGGTGAGATCTAGTGGACCACTGTGGAAAACAGGATATTGAATCGGGTAAGGGCTTTGGTCTTGTAAGGATCCTTCTGTCAAGGGGTCCGGAAGAGGGGTATAGAAAGGGAGGTCCTCCTCACTGTCGACCTCCAGGTTCGCTGAGAAGGGCGCCTGCTACCTGCTTCCGGGGTCACGCCCCCAGAGGGGTTTAGCTAGCGGTAGGATGCCTATTCCCTTAGGCCTCAGAACCTCCAGAGGGCGGGGGTTAGGTCACCACGCAAGCCGCCTCTCTGGAGAGTCGTCCGATCACCGGTTGGAAAGAGATGTGTCTCCTTCAACCTCCCGGGCCGACTGCCTCATCATTGGCCGGCCGGCTCTTTAAATAGCCCTCCCAACCCCTCAGGGCCCGCCTCCCTGCCTGACTGACAGGCGTCAGAGCCAATAGGCTCTCCTGTTTCGGGAGCGGGGGCCCGACGCCGGCCGGCCGAGTTGCGCGCTCGCCCCGCCCTCACAGCAAGACGCTGTGAGCATGCCGGGCTGACGCGAGGCCCGGCCGGGAGGTCGGCAGGCCCTGGCGCTGCCCCGAAAGGGGTTTCTACCTCCTGGGGTGGCTCCCCGACGGAGTCCTCCGGCTGGCCAGTCGGCGGCTGGTCTCTCGTCGGGTCCGGCGCGCCCCGGAGCGGGCTTGCTTGTCGTCGTGGACCCGCGCTTGTTTGGCCCGAGGCTCCTGGTATCAAAGGTGGGCAAAAGGGGTTTGACTGCCCTTGGAGGGCTGGGGTGGGTTCCTCCCGGCCAAGGGAGGGGGGCCAAGGTAAGGGAGATCGGGTATTTCCCTTACAGGTCTACTCCAGCAGGGCTCTGGATATGTTCTTAATAGTAAGCTGTTGTTGCTGTTTTGTTCTTGTTTTTTTTTTTATTTTTTTACATAGCCAAAATTGGCTGAGGAGATAGAACAAGGATTAGGAATTTGTTTTATTTTATTTTATTTTTTTCACATTTGTATGCCGCCCTTTCCTCCCAGAAGCTCAGGGTGGTGTAAATGGTTCCTCCCCTCCTTTTTGTCCTCACAACAACCCTGCGAGGTAGGTGGGGCTGAGAGATAGTGACTGGCCCAAGGTCACCCAGGAAGCTTCGTGGCTGAGCGGGGATTTGAACCTGGATCTTCCAGGTCTAAGTCCGACTCCCAAACCACTACACCACCCTGGCTCTCATGGTGTACCAATCTCTTGAAATCAGAGCAACCAATCTGGTTGAGCTTTGGAAGATGAAATCGACGTGTGGTGTAGGTGCCAAACCGGCTTTGGAAAAGGGGGTGGCAGATCTTACTTTGAACCATCAGCTTGTCTTTCAAGCTAATGCGTAATGATGTCTGCTGTGGAATAATAAAAAAAATAAATTTGGAAAGAGCCATATTTTTTCCTCTGCTGTGTTTGATTTAGCAGACATGGGCATGTTTGTTTGTTTTTGCCGGTAAGGGACAGAAAACTCTCTGCTTGCTCGCCTCGAAAGCCTGTCCTTAACTCATTCGCAATCACCGGAGCACACAAATTGCTCTCTCCACTTTTTGTTTTGAAGTTTTATTTTCATGGCTTTGCGCTTTCTAATTCTCCTTTCAACTGTTCCAGCATCTGTTATCGCCGCTTTGAGAAACTTTTGGAAATAGTTTCTTTGGGGAGGGTAATAATAGTAGACAATCTTTCAGATGGACTGTTTTCATTGTCGGGCAAGGGTTGAAAATTAATGAGTTGGGAGATAAGAAAAGATCAGTAGTTTGGCTCGGGAAGTTAACTGGATTTTGTGTGGTGTTTTTTTCCCGGACTCCTTTTTTGGTGTTTGTTTCATATGATTCCAGCAACTACACAACAGAATGCTGTCCAAGTAGATTCAGTCTCGACGGTCACAGTTGAGGATATCAGCATATGTCTTTTGCTTCCCATGAGGCAATCCCGGACTTTATTCTCCCCCAAAAAAGAGTAGCAAGCAAGCACTTCATAAATTACTCCCATCTAGAGGGCTAGCAGATGGAAAGACCAACCAATATACGAAGCTGCTGTTCCCACCGATATGTGGTGCATGCTAATAGATTTGGAAGGAGTTTGCCTTTAAAGATATAAGCTGAGATCTTTTTTTTAACTTATTATCATTATCAAAAGAGATCTGAGTTTAGGGAGGGGGGGCACCAAGCGTCTGTTCTGAAAGTCCTACCGTGTCACTTGCAGAAAAGTTCTAGAACAGTGTTTCTCAAACTGTCGCGACCTGATTTCTAGTGGGTCCCAGGTGATGGAAAGATCAGATATGTAATTGCCACAAGCCCTGAGGCTATCCAAAAATCAGATAGCTGCTAATTGCCCTTCAAAGAGCTGGGCTCCTGCAGTTTGCTAGATAGCTGCTAATTACCCTGCAAACAGCTGAGCTCCTGCAGTTTGCAAGCTTGTGTAAATATAGGAAAATAAATGTTCGAGTGTCTCGTAAAGCTAGGTGGGTCCTGACAGAGGGTCATTTTAAAAAGTGGGTCCCAGTGCTAAAAAGTTTGAGAACCACTGCTGTAGAATGATGCAGGGTGACAGGCCACAGCTTATGGCAGTGGTGAAACAAGGGTGGAGCGGAGGCAAGTAGTTCTGCAAGACTCCGTTACACTGGAGTCAGCGGCCCCTCCCCCTTGCTGTTGGAGCCATTCCGGCAGCAACAGGGGAGTGTCCTGCGTGTTGCCTTTGCTGCCAGAATGGCTCCAACAGCAAGGGGGAGGGGCCGCTGACTCCGGTGTAACGGAGTCTTGCAGAACTACTTGCCTTCGCTCCACCCTTGTTACACCTCTGGCTTATGGGCCAAGCTTGTGGTTTGCGGTGCAAGGCAAAATTTGGGGATATAACAAGAGACCTGCCAGAGGTTGGATGCCAAATGCTGCCCCCCCCCCATATCTGATGAAGCGCCAGGCTCTCCTCTTCTCACTCTCCAATATTCTCGCTCCCCTCCACATTTCCTCTTCCTCTCTGTCCCCTTCTTCCTTTTCCAATCCAGGGAGAGGAAAGAGAAGGCAGAGCAGTGGAGAGAAGCAATGTAGGTACCCATGGGAATGGACTGCCAATAATAGATCAGAAACATTTTCTTAGCCTGTTTCAAGAAAGTAAAGAAAAAAAAAGATATATATTTTTTCTCCCATTAAGCACAATTGATTGGTGCTTCAAAGCTAGTTGACAATAAACCGAATAGGTCCAGCTAAGGCACTCCATAACTAACCTTTAAATGAGAAGTTGCCGGTTGTTCCGTGAGCAATTAATTTGGTGTTAAGGAACTTAATTGACCACGAGACTAAATTATTAAAGGAGGGGGAGGGCGCGCTGGTTGGGCAACAGTCACCCTAATTGGGACTTGAACCCGTACCCTTTATCTACTGTGCTGCTCAAGATGTGATTTAGGGGTTAATTGACTGGTGAGTATTTTCCGGTCTGCAATTATTTCCTGCAACGGCGCTCGACGCATACTGTAGCGGAGACCGTTTTTAATGGCAGCTTTCTGTGTTCGGCTTTGAGAACGGTGTCAGAAAGGGAAGCAGCGAAAGGAAGAGTGGAGGGTCTCGTAGAAGGATATACATAAAGAGATTCAAGGTTGTCTTTCAAGTTCCTCGTGGAAGACATCAAGTACGGAAGAGGGGATTGATGTCGATTCACAGAGACAATTGAGGGCGGCTAATTTGCACACGAGCAGTTTGCACGTCCCGCCACTCAGGCTCCCCACCTAAGGGCCATCTTTGATGTCATAAACAGAGCTGCGTCGTCGTGGGCTGTTGCAGGCTCTGTGTCTTTTGCAACGCCTTCAGTAATCAATACAAAGCGCACGGTGGAACATCTACCTAGTACAGTGTTTCTCAAACTGTGGGTCGCAACCTGGTTTCTGGTGGGTTCCGCAGGGTCTCCGAGAGTGGCGTCGCTGGAGGTGGGGGCAGGTGAACTCACATAACTATGTCCCTCAAGCCTGAGGCTATTCATTAGGTCTGCCTCATTACAAGAAGTGGATTGGGGTTTTTTTTGAAAATAAATAAATAAAATATTACTTGTCAATAAATATATTATTTCTTTTCTAGATCACCCTTTTTGAAAGTCTCATAAAGCTAGGTGGGTCCCAACACAGTGTGATTTTAAAAAGTGAGTCCTCCCGCTGCTAAAACATTTGGGAACGACTGACCTAGTATATTGTGAAATGTAATGACCAGGAAAACAGTCAGATCTCAGAGGTTGAGCCATTTGGACTTCTCCTCCAGTCTTCTGCTTTGCAAGATCCACAGTCGCACTGTTTATTTTTTATTTTTATTTTTCTGTATTTATATCCCGCCTTTCTCATCATCAGATTTCTCATCAGATTGATTCAAGGTTCGTCAGCAGCTTCCGTCTCCCATCCAAGCGGGAACCAAGGTTGACCCTGCTTAGCTTCTTCAGGCAGGGCACCGGCTCAAACCTCCAGGCCACACCTCCTTCACACACACTGTGTGTGAAGTTCGGGGCATCACAACCGGAGAATGATGCTCTGGTGCCTGCATGTCTTCTTGAGGGCCGGTGATGTTTAACCATCTCGTTGAAGCGAAGTAGGTCTGGTCAATATATGGACGGGAGACTGCTTGGAAATTCCATGTACTTTACCTGGAGTTCCAAGGTGGGATATGAATGTAATAAATAAAGGATGTTGAGAGCAAGATAATAATGATGAATAGAGCAGGGGTTCCCAAACCTTTTAGCACCGGGACCCACTTTTTAAAATGACGCTCTATAGGAACCCACCTAGCTTTACAAGACTTTTTTTTAAAAAAAAATGATCTAGGAAAAAATATTTTATTTATTTGCAAGTAATATTTTATTTGCAAAAAAAAACAAAAAACCCTCAATCCATTTCTCGTAATAAGGCAGCCCTAACAACTAACTTCAAAGCTTGAGGGGCTTAGTTATGCGACCCTAACCTACACCTGCCCCCACTACCTGTCATTGACTGACTTGGAAAAAAACACACACACCAGAAAAGAGACTCTCAAACATTTATCTCTCTTTATTTACACAAGCTCGCAAACTGCTAGAGCTCAGCTCCTTGCAGAGCTATTAGCAGCTATCTTGCAAACTGCAGGAGCTCAGCTCCTTGCAGGGCAATTAGCAGCTATCTGGTTTTTTAATAGCCTCAGAGCTTGAAGCAATTAGTTATCTGATCTTTCCATCACCTATGTTTTCATTGGAGGCTCTGTAGGACCCACCAGGAATCGGGTCACGGCCCACCAAGTGGGTCCCGACCCACAGTTTGAGAAACACTGGAGTAGAGGATGGGGGGGAAACCACCCGGAAGTGGTTATCCCCCCCCTTGAGTCTTATCTTTTAGCTTCCAGTGAAGCTTCATGATGCCACAATGCTGGTCTAAGGTGGCTCTTTGACCCGAAAGATGGCTCCAGCCAATAATGGAGGACTCTCTTGTACTGTGGAGTGTAGACTGAGAACAGAAGTTGGAGATGAGGGTGGCTTCAAACCAGCTACTTGCACTCTATAATGTTTGGCATGGTGCCCAGCTGTGGTCCCCCTGTCATGATGTCCCTGCCCTGCACCTGTCTCACGGAGTATGGTTTGATCTAGCAAGGGCAGACCAGGAAGATGAGTGCTTCTGCACAGTCTCTTGGATTCAAGAGAGATTGGCCCGAAGGAGAGCAAACTGGGCAAGTAAGTTGTCCAACAGTCCAGCAGATGAGCTCTGATCATGGTGGTCCTTGAGTCTTTGCTCTTTTAATTGTGTGCCTTGTACATGTTCCCCCGCTTAACGACAGGGATATGCTCTGAAATCCCCGTCGTAAAGTGAAGCCATCATTAAGCGGGTCTTGCTGTGCTTTGAAGTTTAGCATTGTGCTTAAAGCCCCAGTGCTGAACTTCAAAGCCCTTATCTAAAGCCAAACGGCTGAAGAGCTGGGGATTTTAAAAGATGCATCTTTTTAAACCCTTTGCTCTTTTTTACTGGGAACCTTCGTCATATATCCAGCTCGTCATTAAGCGATCCGTCATTAAGCGGGGGACACCTGTACTTCATAAAGGGGACCCAGCACTCGTAATGCTCACTTCAAACGATAGGCAAGCATCGTGAACCCCGGAAACATTCTTTAAAACATGAGCTGGGGAAGAATTCTCTGCTAGCGTTCTGCAGAAGTAGGAAATGGAACACGCACCGTACAGGTCTCTTACAAAAGCAACCTGAAACATCCTGGTAATATTTGCACAACTCAGAAGCCCCCAGCATGCCCTTGCATGCAGACATGGCTTTCTGTCACCATTACTTGGAGAAATAACCGATAGCGATCAACACGATTATTTCCCATCCACGGAACATTTTTATTTTTACTAGCATATTAGCTGGACATATGTTTTGAGAAAGACAATATAAATATGTTTAGCCTCTGAATCTAAGCTCCGTGGAAATGTTATATTACTCACTTGGAAGGGAAAGTGTAGGTGACATACTGTTCAGGAATGGGGGCCAGCTTTGCTTACAAATCAGCTGGATGATGAGGTTGCAAAAGTTATATTTTCCCTGCTTTCACTGGCGGAATTTATTAGCTCCTTGGAATTGATTCTGGATGCCTTTCATTTGCCATTGGGCTAAAGTCAAAAGCAAAATGATGATATACTGTTTTTTTGCTCACTCATCTTTTTATTGCCTAACTATTGTTATTGAATAAAAGACATTTGATATATTTCAAGAAGGGGATGGAGAGAGAGAGAGAGAGAGAGAGAGAGAGAGAGAGAGAGAGAGAGAGAGAGAGACAGACTGTTTTGCTTTCCTCCTTTCCTTTTTATTTATTTTTTAATTGTCATCAGTTTATTTGAATGCTGGCTCAATGGCGAGCCAGCGACTGAGGGCCGGAGGAAGCAGAGGAGGGGAGAATGGCTCTATTGATATCGGGGGGGGGGCGGGACAACAGGGCCTAGAAGGTCTGCCAAAACGTTATGTCACTTTATTTGCTCAGGAAGAATGGGCCGGAGCAAAGTTAATATCGATGCACTGTATGAAACTGTTCAAGTCATTATCTCTGGGAAGATAATGTGAACTCAGCAGTATCATTGCTTTGATCTTTGGTTAAAGTCTTAGCAAAACTAGATTGCTGTTTGACTGACAGCCTTGTCAGGGAATGAATGAAGACTGACACTCTAATATTGAAAACGCAGCGTTTACAGAACTTTTGGAGCCGCAAGTTTTTTCATGACAAGGCGTCTTTTGTGCAAGACTGAATTTCACATTTCACGTTTATTTTATTTTTAAAAAAGATATATAAAAGAAAATGTGCACATTGCTGGCTGCAGTGAAAACGATTTTTGGTCTCCTGGCTGCCTTGCTTGACAAAGTTGTTTTCGTTTTTGATGCTCGCGGTACAACCTACCAGCCTCGGCTTGGCAACTGTGGGATTTATCAGTTGGAACAGATACGACTCCGGCAG
Organism: Plestiodon gilberti rubricaudatus; assembly: GCA_026170595.1. Classification (NCBI taxonomy): domain Eukaryota; kingdom Metazoa; phylum Chordata; class Lepidosauria; order Squamata; family Scincidae; genus Plestiodon; species Plestiodon gilberti. Next base: position 22,894,226 of record JANXHW010000013.1, read on the forward strand.
TTTTCAAGAGCCAAAGCAACTTATGAGTTCTGCGACCCAAGTGGCCATTTCTTCCCCGTTGAGTGGGGAGTTGTGCTGAGCCAGAAAGAGATGAATTCTTTCAGGGGGCAGGGGGAGAAGGTGAGGGTACGTGCAACGACAAACAGAACACAACTTTGCACGTGTTGCTCCTTAAATGGATTCTCTGAGATGACCATCAAGTTTGGGAAGGGGTGTGAGAGAAGAGGCCGCCATTGGCTTTCAAAGAGTGCGCTGGAGAATCATGGGATTGCAGACGGCACACCCTAGTTCCCGATTGCCCTTTGGAATGTGTGTGCGGTGGTGGCATTCTGGTCTATGCTGTGCTGAACTTAGGAAGCTGCCATCTAGTGAATTAGAACATCAGAAACTGCCTTTTACTGATTCAGACCATTGGTTTAAGGCGGGCCCGGCTGGTGGATCAGGCCAACGTCCCATGTCGTCCAACTGCCTGTATCTCACAGCGGCCCACCAGATGACCAGCCCGCGTACGGTTTAAAGTAAGACACTGAGCAGTTAATTAAGGTAAAATAATCCCCCCCCCCCAGTGCTGAGTGCTAGAGAGGCTCAGCTGAAGAACAGGAAGAAACCTCTCTAGCACTCAGCGTCTGTGCTATAAGCAGCATGCATGCTGCTGCTTTTAGCGTCTGTTGCAAGGAAGACACGGAGCAGCTATTGAAGGTAAGAGAATGGCCGGGGGTGTGTGGGTGCTGTGGAGGGGGTGTTCGCCCCTATCCGCGGACCCCAGTATCTGCGGAGGGGCGTCCTGGAACAGCCCTCCACAACAGTCCCAGTTTCTCACGTGGCCCTTTAAGAAACTTGATTGCCCACCCCAGAGACCACAAAAGATCAGAAGAGACTTGTATCCTGTAGTCACTCCCTCGCATCTGGCATTCACAGATAGTCTACCTCTAAAACCAGGAGGCTGCATTCAGTCATCGTGACTTATAAGCTGTGATGGACTTTTCCTCCATCGATCTGTCTAGTCCTGTTTTCAAGGCATCCAGGCCAGGTGTCATCACAATATCCTGTGGCAAGGAATTCCACAGATTAATCGCACACTGGGTGAAACAAACAAAATCCTTTTCTTTGTTCTGACTCTCTCCCAGGTCAATTTGAGTGGGTTCTGGTGTTGTGCGAGAGGGAAAAGAACTTCCCTCTATCCATCCCATGCATAACTGTATACGTCTTAATCAGGCGACTAGGTCCATATTGCCTACACTAAAGGCTGAGCTACATTACAGGCATTGGCTCTGCCGCCGCCTCTGCCTCTGCCTACGCGCCCGCCTGTTGTCCCTCCTGTTGTCCCGCCTTCTTAAGAAGGTGATTGGAGGGAGTTCTGATTGGCATGCAGCCACTCTCCCCCCTCTCCGACGATTGGTAGGCTGCAGTAGCTCCGCGAACCGCCCCCTAGCTCTGCGAGCCCGCCCCCTGAAAAGTAGGATTCCAGCTTGAGGTACGCGCCGGCCGTGCGGAGGTCGCAGCGGCTCCGCCTGCTTCAAAAATCAGGTCAGAAGCTCCGCGACGCATGTAATGTAGCTCCGGCTTGACTCTCCAGGGTGTTGTGTGGTCACACTCGCACACTCTCATACGTATCATTTACCTTTCCTTTGTGATCATTTGGAACACAGGGGAGTCCTGTTTTGCTCTCCTGCTACCCTAATGCGTTCTTATTTATCACCAAGGGCAGTCCCGTGCATGTTCAGTCAGAGTTGTCCTGCTGTATTCAGTGGGACTGACTCTCAAGTAAGTGCCATGCAGCCTAAGTTAGGATTTGCAGAGATTGCTCACGTGTTTACTGTTAGAAAAAGCAACGAGCTCTGCCGATATCCTCAGCCCTCTCCTGGGCCGCCCTTACCCCACCTCCCCGGATGGAGGAGGCCCATTGGGGCCGGACAGCCCTACACCAGGGAAAGGGGACAAAGTCCCCTTCTCCTGAGGATTCCCGGCCGTGCTGGAGTGGCCCGGGAAGGGCTCAGGGTCCTGAAGCCTGATTCACATATGACAGCGTTGTCCCTGCTGTGCGCTTAACGGACCCGCTCTGCCCTGTATTTACATATTCATGATGTAAAAGGACACCATTACGGGGCACCAACGCTAGAATCGCTGGAGATGGCTCGGTTCAACTTTGGCAAAGCGTGTCTCGTGGAGCTTGTGGGCGGGTTCAAAGCGCAACAACAGCCACCAATCGCGCGAGAGGGGGGGGAGAGTGGTTGCATGCCAATCACAAGTTGCTCCAATCACCGCGAATGTTACAAGTCCAGAGATGGAAACCCCTTGCAAGGAAACTCCTTGCAACCCCTGGTACACACAGGCTCGTCAGAGAGGGAAACCCCTTGCAACCCCTTGCACACTGTACAGGCAAACACAGGAGGAGTAGAGAGCAAGCCTGACGCACAGAAAAATATTTCAGTTTCTGAAAAATGTCAGAAGTTCACAAGAGTTCACAAGACTTCGGCCAATCAGAGCGCGGCTGTGTTTACCCAATCACAGCTGCGCTCTCTTAAGAGGGCGGGACAGCAGGAGGGACGACAAGCAAAGCGATGCTCCCCCTGCTCCAAGCGCCTGATCACGCTTGATCAGCGCGTACGGCGGACGGGGACATATGTGAATCCGGCCTGAGGCTGGTCATGGATCCTTATGCAGGGTCAGGCTTCCCGTTAAGTTTTGCAGAGATTGCTCACTTTTTTACTGTTAGAAAAAGCTTTTTCCTGGACTTCCCCTTTCATATTTGAGAGAGAGAGAGAGAGAGAGAGAGAGAGAGAGAGAGAGAGAGAGAGAGAGATTGACATCTTCATGCTTAGCTAACAACATTTCCTTACAACAGATAAATTACAGCACCCCTTTTAAGGCCGGGCTTTTAATTTACTGTTTCCTTTCATCTGCTGCAATGATTAGGTTTTTTTTTCTTCTTCTTTTGAGCTTCTTATAGTTTGTTCTGGTCGTTAACGTTTCCGTAAAATTAAGTTTGAAAGGTGCTCTTTTTTTTAATGTTTAGATAGACCGCGGCGCACATTTGGCTCTTAAACACCAACCTCCTTAACTCGATACTGACGCCGAACACTCGCTAGCTATTTGAAGCAGTTCACTGCCTGGTTTAATGGCGCCGCCAAGGGCAATGATCGCATTACTTGCTCTTATATTTTGGGTAGGTGGGTGTTACTTTGGCAATAAAGGCATATTTCTTAAACTATGCGCAGAAGAGCTTCGGGGGTAGCAGCATGTGTCTACACTAACACGATGCACAAGAATTTATTGTAGCGGGAGACACTAAACCTTCCATGCTCTTGGCCTCATTTGTGTCTCGTAGTCAGAAGCTTGTCCTCCAAGTGTTTCCCCCCAAGGTTAGTTAGTTTAATGTGGACTATTTAGCCTGCATGAAATTCTGAGTAAACACCTTGTCACAGGGTGGAAAACAAGTTGAGGAGGGGCTGCGTAACTCTTAATCAGCTCCCACATCTGGCTCAAAATTGCCCTTCCCAAATTGAGGGCCCAATCCTATCCACCTTTCCAGCGCCAATGCATCCTGCAGTCATGGAAGCCTCCTCAAGGTAAGGAAATGTTTGTCCCCTTGCCTCGGGGCTGCATTGCGGCTGCATCGACACTGGAACGTTGGATAGGATTGGGCCCTCAGTTTGGGCCCTAAATAAGCTGCTGAAACGCATTCCCCATTTAGACCTACACTGCGATTCTTTGAAGAAAGTCAACATTTTTTTTCAGAGGGTATTGATGGATATCTAAAGAATATTTTTAAAAGATGCATGATTCCCTCGGTGTCAGAGGTGTGAACCCCCCATGGACCTCCTCCCATGCCAGACCACACGATTTGGAGGCCTCCTGGGAAATGGAATCCCTGCACGGGTCATTGCAGGGATCGGGGGAAAATCATTTTCTACCAGTGGTGCGTTTTCACACCACCGGTAACAAATAGAATAGAAAGTCATTTTGGTGTCACCCCTCCCTGGGGTGACAACTAGGGCAGTCCACCCCCTTGCCCCCCCCCAGTGACGCCCCTGCTGGTGTGCAAATGTGTTCCACTATCGCCTCTGCTCACAGAGTTTTCAGCTGGAAAAACACCTTGCAAAACGTCTTTGACCAGAGTAAATGGGGCAGAAGAAATGATCATGGACGCCGTGAGGACAGAATGAGCTCAGCAGAAGACAGCTACCTGCTGTCATTTCCCCCATTTTGCCAATTCTGTGTTTGACATAATTTTAGAATGTGACTTCTATGGTTTTGAGTTGGACTTATTCCCCCCCCCCCCCCCCGTATTCAGTTGTGCTTTATATTTTTACTTTTGAATGACTCTTTCACTGCAATCCAACACATACCGTATTTCTTCGAGTCTAAGGCGCCATCGATTCTAAGGCGCATCTTAATTTCAGGAACCCCAGCAGAAAAAAACCAAAAACCATCGATTGCAAGACGCATCTCCTTCCTGCTCAGCACCAACTCTCCCCAGCTTGCCTGCCACGGCGACCCGATTTTTACCACAACATTTTGCCCCCTCTGCTCAGTGGCGAGCTCCCTCTTCCTGAACCTGAGAGCTCGCCCCAGCATGCCCCGCGCTGCAGCTGACGATCTCCTCACTGCCTTTGAGCAGTGCCTTTGCGATCCGCCAGAAAATGCAATTTCCTTACTTACCGGGGCTTGGGGGAGCTTCAGGGAAGCCTGCGCGACCCTCTGCAGGCCTCCCCGATCTTCAGTTTGGTGAAAAACAGCGATTTTTGGCCATTTCCGGTTTTTGCGAAAACCGGAAATGGCCGAAAATCGCTGTTTTTCACTGAACTGAAGATCGAGGAGGCCTGCAGAGGGTCGTGCAGGCCTCCCTGAAGCTCCCCCAAGCCCCGGTAAGTAAGGAAATTGCATTTTGGGGTGCTTTTTTGGAGACCTTCGATTCTAAGACGCACCCCGTTTTTGGAAACGCTTAATTGGGAAAAAACATGCGTCTTAGAATCGAAGAAATACGGTACTTACCTTGGAGTACACTACATCCCATTGAATTCAGTGGGACTTGCTTTTGCATAAACCTGCCTAGGATTGCATTGTTTGAATCTGTTTGGTAGAAAAGCCACAACAAATTATAATAAAGGATGCTGCTGCTGATCATAACCAATACTGTGTCCACCACACTAGACAGATATTGTTGGTTGCAAGAAACAAAATTGGAAAAGCTTGCATTGATGTCAAATAGTTGTGCTTTGGGGAGAGTTTTAAAAAAAGAAAGAAACCTCTCCATCAGATATGATCCGTCCAACCCGTGAATACTGTTCCAAAGGACGTTATTTGGACAGGCCAGTGTTGTTCTTCGGTTTGAATAGGGATGAATGGATGAATGAACTAATGAACTCTGACAATTGTTGCAACAACAATTTGTACCAAGCAAAATGTTTCATTAGCACAGTGCAAACAAGTCCTGATGGCTAGTTTTTGGTTTTTTTTTTTAATGAAAATCAGTTTGGGGAGGGTGCAGTTTTGCGTGAAGGAGCAACGGGGGGGAGGGAGTGCGTAACCCTTTCCCCACCCATTGTTTTATCCCCAAGTCTCCCCCTGTTCTTTTTCTGCGGTAGGGGTTCAGATACATCTGGAATCCTGTGCAGAGGGGCTGTATAATTTAGGCTACAATCCTATACACATCAGACACAATACCCCTGCCAACTGGGCAGAGAGGTGCCTTTTAAAGTGGTACGCCTTTTTAAAAATATTTTAAATATGAATTATATTTAGCAGGGGGAAAGCAACTGTCCCTCTTCACCCCAGCATGGTGTCTCTTCCATTTTTTATTTTTGGGTTTTTTGGTTTTTAGATTGTGAGCCCTTTGGGGACAGGGGAGTACTATTCTGGGCTCTGAACTTTGAGAAGAATGTAGACAACTGGAACAGGGTCAGAGGAGGGCAAGAAAGATGGGTGGGGTGTAGAAAACAATGAGGACCCTGGGTGCGTGTAGCCTAGTGAAGAGAAGGCTGATAGCTCTCTTCAAGGTAGCTCTCTTCAAATCCTGGCGGAAGTATCAATAATAGAGGTAAAAGACTTCTTCTCTGCTGCCCCAGAGGCACTGGCGTCACTAGAGGTGGGGCGGAACGGTAAGTCGTGCACAGCGGTACCTCTCTGTTACATGGTGGCCCCGCCCACTCGTCGTCGGAACCAGTCCAAGCGGCATGCGTGTTACCTTCGCCGCTCGGACTGGTTCCAACGGCGAGTGGGAGGGCCCACCATGTAACAGAGAGGTACCGCTGTACACGACTTACCGTTCCACCCCACCTCTAGCGACGACGCCACTGCCCAGAGGACAGGACAAGATCTAATGAGCTAACGTAAGAGGAGGGGAGATTCTGGTTGAACGTTAGGAGAAATGTACTAATGGTAAGAGCTGCTTGATATTGGAACCCATTACCTGGGAATGGGTGGGGCTCTCCCTCACTAGAGGTCTTCAGGCAGAGGCTGCAAGAGCCCTCTCCTGTGGGTGCTCTAGCTCTGCATTGAGTAGAGGGCTGGGTGGTGATCTATGAGGCCCCTTCAACCCTGTGCTTACATGGAACTCCATAAGAGAAGGGAAAGCCCTCGAACCAATTGATTGTAGCCAATCAGTTACCTACCTGAAACCACGTTCCATGATCCATGCCCCTTCCTATGACGTATTATGGCGTATTATGCTCTTGCTGTGGCGCTACCCCTGCTACCAGGAGAGGTGACATAGCCGTGGCTATGCTAGGGCATCATTCAGATGTGCCATGCTCAGCTGCCAGGGGTTGGCGTGGACACTGCCCTGTCGTGACCTTGATTTGATGGCTTATTTGGACTCCCAGAACCAGTTACCTGGAAAAAAAAATAACACCACCATTTTACTGGTTGGAACATTAGCGAAGCCCCCTGACCCACCAGAAATTGTGCTTGTTATCATGATGTACCGGCAGCTGTCAAAAGGATTGATCTGAAACCCTCTCCCCCCACATACTATTTCTTATTATTATTATTTAAAGGATTTTTACCCCGCCTTTGTCCCGATAAGGGCAATCAAGGTGGCTTACAATTTACAGCATGTTAAAATACATAATACAATATAATACAATACAATAAAAATACTGTAATTAAAACAAGTAATTAAAACAAACAAACCCAGTGGGTCACCTTATGATTACATTTATTAAAAAGCCAGCCTACCATGTCAGCCATCGAATGCCAACCTGAATAAAAACGTCTTGAGACCCCGCCGAAAGGTCTATAAGGAGGGAGTCGTTCTTAATTCCAGGCGGAAGGAATTCCATAGTTGGGGCGCCACCACCAAGAAGGCCCTATTCCTTGCCGCCATCCCCCTCACCTCCGTCAATGGCGGCACGGTTAACAGGGCCCCCCCTGATGACCTCAGAGTATGGGTCGGATTATAAGGAAGGAGGTAGTCCCTCAAATACCCAAATACATACACACTCACACACCAGTTCTCACCTCTTATCTGTGCCTTCGAAAACTCTCCATCAGTATCTCAGCTACTTTCTGTGTTTTCAAAAAGGGGGTTGGCGTTGGCTGGTATTTTATCAAAGGTGGTAGGAACATTTTCCGGGGGGGGGGGGACCTACAAAGCTGCCAAAGCTCTGTCGAGATGGCCATTTTGGTTTTCCCAAGATGCCTTGCTCCAAGGGAGAATTTGGAAAAAATACTTCCTTGACTCAAATGGCTGAATCCAGTGGAAGTCTCCATTAACGGGAAAAGAAAAGACATGAAAACGGAAGGCCTGGAAGTGCCTTGCACATTGCATAGGTGACGTAGTGTTCTTGCGTGTGTGTGTGTGTGTGTGTGTGTGTGTGTGTGTGTGTGTTCGTTCGCTCTTCTCCTTGCCCCCTTGACGGACACACAGGGAAAAGAAATTTCAGATCAGCTCTAGCTTACACTGGAACTGCCAGTGAGTGTTCTTACTCTGTTAACAATCCGAACATTTTCTTTGGGTAGTTTAAGGTTTTATATAGTTTATTACTTGATTTTTATTTCTTTTCCCAGCTCACTGTCCAATTTCCATGGTCTTAGGACACTCTTTTTTAATTTTTTTTTTCTTTGGGAACAGAACAAGTCACTTTTTCAGTCAAAAGCTATTACTGAAGGATATAAATCCAAACAGATTGGCCGTAAAAGTAGGAACATGTTTTATTGTTTGAGAACAATTGAACTACAGAGGTTATACACTACTTCATTAATCTGAAAGACTGAATGGCCCTATTTTTCTGCAGTCTTCACAAGAAATGGTAGGAGGAAGAAAAGGGGGAAGGGGACGGAAGGCAACACTGTACAGGTGATGATCCAGATTGATACACTTTCGGGTTCAGTATGAGTGTGTTGCTATCTGCATGTGCTCTGGGTTCAGCTTTGCATGCCTGGGTTTTGGGCTCCGCTAACCCTGCAGAGCCGAGGTCTCCAAACAGGCTGGTTGTGACTCAGAAGTGAGGTCGTGGCCTAATCTCAGGTGGGTCACAGTAGAGATGTTGTCATCATTTTGCACTCGGCTCCAGTGGCGCGGGGAATCAAAGGCCACCGTCCAGCCAATCGGACAAAACTCGGACAAAACCCGTAGCCCTCACTACCTTGCACATGTGTAGAAGGCCAAAGCCCTAGAGCAGGCGTTCCCAGCCTGTGGGACGTGTAGCCCTTGGGGGTACGCGAATCGCAGGCCAGTGATACGTGAGACACAATCACCAGCTGATAATGGGCAGCTGTAGCAGCGTGAGCAGGAGGCCCTGCCCACCTGTGCTGCAACCCCGGAAAAAAGGCTACAGCCCTGTCGCTGTCCCCGGTAGCTCCTCCTACCTGTTTTCCTGGGCGCCGCCATCTTGGATCTCGCGAAATCTCCTTCCCCGATCTGATCGGAGAGGGAGTCTCCTTCTCCGAGTAGACTTCCCGCACGGCAGCCACGCTGGCTTCCGGTGCACACGATCCGGCGAGCGGCCATGGGCCGCCGGCCGGATCTTAGTCAGGATTGGGCTGTCGGTGTGTCTTTGGAACACATACATTCGTAGGCTCATTTAGCATCCATAAACCTCATCCCTGAATGAAGCCAGCGCAGTCACAGTATCACCGATGCAACGAACATGAAAATGAGCGAACTCAGGAAGATAGTGGAGGACAGGAAGGCCTGGCGGGATATGGTTCATGGGATCACGAAGGGTCGGACACGACTTAACGACTAAACAACAGTGTAGTGGTTTGGGAGTTGAACTTAGACCTGGAATATCCAGGTTCAAATCCCCGCTTAGCTGTGAAGCGTCCTGGGTGACTTTGGGCCAGTCACAGAGTTGTTGTGAGGACAAAAGGAACTATGTTCACCGCCCTGAGCTCCTTAGAGAAAGGGTGGTATAAAATTGTGATAGATAAATAAATAAGCAAGATGATGATGGAATAGTGGGTTATGTCTTCTCTGTTGGACCTGCACGATGACATTTTAATCCAAAACTATTGGAAAAGAACTCAGAAATTATCGTCTCCCTTCTCTTTCTGTTGATCAATCTTGGGAAGTCCTTGGTTCCCCAAAGGCTTCCCTTAGCACCAGGGGTCAACTGCCCTTTATTTCTGTGTCTAATTATGACTTCTTATTGCAAGTGTCCTGTCGTGATGGCCCAGGAGGAATTAATAGGGAATATTTCCGATGGCATTCCAGAGACAAGACAGGGGGGAAGAAACCCGGTTTTGCCTCTTAAAATTATTTAAACAGGTACTGCAGAAAAGCTATTGCTTTTATATGACTCTTCAAATGTTTACAGCAAAACATTTTTTGCCCATGATTGAATTTTTCACAGTGCTAAAATACCGTCGAGAAATATGTTTCCCATCAGCTTTATTGCTCCCTGGGCGCTTTCTCGACAAACCTTGTATCTGCTCAGACACAAACTCTCTATTGCAAAAAGATATCTTTACTTTTTTAACAAGCCGTGTTGCTTCGAACGGATACGCTCCCGGCGCCAGTGGGAGCGTCGCTACCTTAAGAGTAATACGGCTTTAAGGGTACTATTTTATTAAAGCAGACATGAGTAATTCGCTCCTGACTGTTATACACCCCGAGTTTATTAAGGGTATTTTACATCTGTGGAGGAGATTACTACCTCCCTTATTTTCTCCGCTGGTTGGCTTTAATGGATGGCGTGAGATATAATATTTATTAAGTCTAAGCAGGGAAGGGTATAATAGTGGAATTGTCCTTTATAACCTGTTTAATACAGCTGTAAAATAAAACCTTAATAAAACAGGAAGTGGGATACTCCATTTCCTATCTGCTTCACGTTTTTTGAAGGGTGCTTTGGGTTTGTTTGTTTGGTGGGTGGGTGTTTTTTTGTTTTTTGTTTTTTTGCATGATTCAATGGGTATAAGTTGCATCCATATATTGCTATTACGTTAAAAACAACAGCTTAATGATAGCCTTAACGTTTGTGAGATTTTGGAACAGCTTGAATTACACGGGTAAAAAGCCATGGCAGAGAAAGTTTTAAAAATGGTAAGAACAGGCAACACGAATTCATTCACGTGAAAAAATATAATATTAAATTTCAATAATATCTCAGCATTAAAATCTCAAGGAAAACCTGTACAAAACCATATGTTTAAAAACGACGTTTTGCTCAAATTCCATTGAGCATCTTCAGGCAAGCCCACATGCAGCAGGAAGATGTTACCCAGACGGGTCTACAAACACACTACGTAAGGCAGAGAGAAGCCTCGCATAAAATACGAAAATTTAAATCGTATTTGTTTGTGAGATTGTTGGACATCTCTGAAGTTAACCCTTCGCTATAACCATTCCAGGGTGGTTTCAATGATTAGTGGTCTGAGGGCGCCTCCCTTATGTGGAAAGCCTACAGAGTTGGAGGCTCATCAGTCTAGAAAGAAGGCGCCTGAGGGGGGACATGATTGACAGCACAATCCTATCCAATTTACACCACCGGTGGGAGACTTTGGGAAGATTTAAATCCCCTTTGAATCCCCCTTTGAGGGGATTTGAATCCCCTTTCCGTTCTGGGGCCTCCCGTTCTCGCTGCACCGCTGGTTACACCGGTGGTGTAAATTGGATAGGATTGCGCTGTGAGACATAAAATTATGCATGGGATGGAGAGAGTGGATAGAGGGAAGTTCTTTTCCCTCTCGCACAACACCAGAACCAGGGGACATTCACCAAAATTGACTGACGGGAGTGTAGGAGAGTCAGCATAGACAAAAGGAACTATTTCTTTATCCAGCACATAATAATTAATCTGTGGAATTCCTTGCTACAGGATGCTGTGATTGCACTTGGCCTAGATACGTTTAAAAGTGGAGGGGAAGGGGGAAAGTCCATCACAGGTTGCAAGTCATGATGGAGCCTCCAGGTTTTAGAGGTGGCCTGTTTTTGAATGCCAGATGCAAGGGAGTGGCAACAGGATACAGGTATCTTGTGTGCTCCCTGAGGCATCTGGTGGGGCCACTGTGTGATATACAGGAAGCTGGACTAGATGGGCCTTTGGCCTGATCCAGCAGGGCTCTTCTGATGTTCTTATACGGGGGGGGGGGCATAATGATCTCAGCTGATGTCCTTACAGTGTGGGAGAGGGAACGGGTAGTTTTTAAAAAGATGCGTTCCAACCACCTACAGTGTGACAACAAGTAGCAGGATAATTGCTGAAAATGAAGTCTTTTCTGCCATGCATTTCCTTGAACATCTGTTGTTCCATATGGAGTCATAAATATTTGCAACAAAATAGTTGAAAAAAAATCTCGACATTAATATGGAAATGATGAATCTGCCAAGGAAATTCAAGATTCTCTAAAAAAAAAAAATCCCCCTCTTGGCAAGTTTTGCCTTCCCATATGAGATCCTGTATTTTTTTAAAAACAACATCTCAGTGGGAAACAACAACAACAACAACAACAACAACAACAACAAACACCCTCAAAAAACCCAGCTAATTTACACTGAAAACAAAATTTCACTTGATGAGAAGTTTGTGTATCGGAAAGGGAACATTCTTGTACAAATAGTTTCACAAGCCTTCTTTAGACGAGAATGCAGCCAGGCATATCACTGGATTGTCACTGAAGGCGATTGGTCTTTTTAACCCAAACTCTGCTGGGGATGATACTAAATTTGTCAGTCCTCCCTCACCACACTTCCGTCTCTAAAAAACCCTGACACACACACACACACACACACACACACACACACACACACACACACACGTACGTGTGTGTGAAAAACAGGCCAGTTTCATTACAAAATACCTTATTTACTTTTCAGCTCCTTGCAACACCAATTGTGTTGTATTTCATCTTCCAATTTACTCTGTGTGTGTGTGTGTGTGTGTGTGTGTGTGTGTGTGTGTGTGTGTGTGTGTGTGTGTGTACACATACGGTTAGTCTTTTAAGGTGCTGCCAGAGTCCCTCTTATTTTTTGGCTGCTCCAGACGAATACGGCTACCCCTCTGGAAACTGCAACGCGTACCATGACGGTCCCTGCATCCCTTTTTAATAGGACTGTCACCAGATTAAAGACATCTTAGCTGACTCATCTTAATTGATTAACAGCTGCATAGATTTGCATATGACTTGGAGGGAAAGGACTCACTTCCTCCCTTTGTAGATGGTGCCTGCGCATGGGAGAGTGCACTGCACAATGCCACCTTGGAGGTGCCTCCTGCCATCGACATGAAAAGCCATTCACATCTTTGAAATGTGTGGCCCATTGACCGGTGGGGACCTCTTTACTTGATTAACTTCACCGATGGATCGGTTGACGACCGCAGTCCTTGTTTTTCACATCATCCCTTCATTACATGAAAGTCGAGTGGGAGGTCAAGTGGTGGCCAGCAAGGATCCTCTTGGCTTGCATCTGACCACCCACTCTGTTCAGTATCAGAGGGCTTGCGCTGGGTTCCTTCCCCTTTCTGAAGGCTGTTTATGGGGAACACATGACAGGGCCTTTTCAGTTGCAGCCCCCAGGTTATGGAACTCTTTTCCCCACTGAGGCCTGCCTGACCTCCTTGTCAGTTTTTTGCCTTCTGGTTAAAATCTTTTGGTTCAGGCTGGTATTCAGTTAAATTGATGCCCCACCATGTTGATTTTCTTTTCTTTTTCTTTTTTTGCAGTTGGCTTTCTTTGTTTATTGTTTAGTGTAAACAAACAAACAACTGCACCTGCCAGCCCCCACCTGCCCAGCTGCTGCCCCATCTGAGATTAAGAGAAAAAGATGGGGCGGCTTATCTCCTCATCCAGCTATGCCACTGCAATGCCGCGATCCTTTTCCCGAATGCCCAGGACAAAGGCCATTGCCTTTCCTCTCTCACTTCTTGTCAAGGGTGGGGGTGAATGCGGGGAGCATTCGGAGGGTGTAATTTGCATTCGGAGGGTCTGCTCCCAGTTCCAGGACCAGTTCCAGACCCAGGTAGTAGTGGTGGAGGACGATGACAGTGTGGCACACCCTGGTGGTGGTGGTGGTGGTGGTGGTGGTGGTGGTGTGTGTGTGTGTGTGTGTGTGTGTGTGTGTCTATAATAGCTGTAAACAAGAGAGCTTCTACAGGTAGGCCCCCATATCCATGGATTCGCTATCCACGGTTTCAGTTATCCACGGATTGCGGGACACCCCCCCCCCCCAGGCTTTTACTTTTTCCCCAGTAAGCTTCATTTCTTCCTTAAACAAACAGGAGAAGCAGCCTCTGGCTGCTTATTGCAGGCAAGTAGAACGAGACTAAGTCCTAGAGAGGCTCTGCAAGGTTAACAGAAACCTTGCAGAGCCTCTCTAGGACTTAGTCTCGTTCTACTTGCCTGCAAGGAAGGCTGCTTCTCTGTTTGTTTTAAGGAAGAAACAAAGCTTGCTGAAAGAAAAATAAGAGCTGGGGGGGCACGCACGCCTGCCCGCAGGGGAGGCAGGGCGGGGGGCCCTCAGGAAACCATGGAGGGGGTGTTCGCTCCTATCCACGGTTTCAAGTATCCACGGAGGGGTCTGGAACATATCCCCAGCGGATATGGGAGGAGTACTGTATATGCATCAAGGGAAACCCCTTTAACCTTGAGATCAAGATTTAAGACTTTGAGATCATGCCTCATCCTTTTAGCTCGCCCGATGGCCCATGGAAGTACATGTGCATGCAATGTGCATTTGCTTGCTTGAGTTTGCCTCCCTCGAAGCAAGACAAGCATTCTGAAACACAGAGAAGCAGAAAGTCAAGAAAAGGGGGGGGCACAAAAAAATGTGGCCCTTTGTTAGAACCGTGGATCTGGGGGAAGGAGGGCAATTCCTCCTGGCCGCTGCCACAGTGGAAGGGAAGTCTGAGATTGAGACTGAAAGTGTCAGCAGACTGGAATCGATGGAGGTGGGCTTGCATTCTTTTAAAAGTGTGGGATGGGGGGGAAGGGGCGATGTTTAGGGTGAGCGAAAAGCAAAAGTGAAATTTTGACGAAGACGGACAGACTGACGATGTTTTCATCCAAAAGTCATTGCCTTGGAATTTTCTCCCACTCAAACGTTTCGTGCCGTGGCTATTTGTAGCTTAGCCTGTTCCGTGGCATTCTCGTTGCTGGGTTGGTGGGGGTGGGGTGTGAGTGTGGGGCTACAGCCCCCTCTTTGGACCCCAATCCTATACCTGTCTATTAGGAATTAAGTCTTCCTGTGTTCCACAGGGCTTAACACGCAGTGTTAACACATTCCAGCTCTGTAATTGTGTAAATGAATTCTGAGTTTACTTGTAAGCATCACAACGGATAACACAACAGAAGCGTCGCCACATTTAGGCATATTTCCAGTTACCTCCCTGTGAGCTTCATGACAACTGGATCAGCTTTCATTGCATGTGTACTAGAATACACACACACACACACACACACACACACACACACACACACACACACACACACACACACACACGAGTTTATTAGTCCCTAAATATTAAGATGTTGTTCTCACCCATTTCTGTGGCTTTGCTTATCTGGCCCATAAAGCCCCAACGTTTCTTACCCAACGTTGCCAGATAATTCTTACCCTTAAGGGGCAGCATTTGTCATGAAGGTTTAAATAAAAATCTATACATATAGTTGTTGGTTTAAAAAGAAATTTCTCTTGACAGTCACGGTATCAAAGCATATTGTAAATATGTACCGGTTATAAATAGGTATAATTTTCAGTGTTATTAATGAGAGCTGCATTGAGGTAAATGTCATGACTGTATAAATTATGGAGGCGTCGTTGTTCACAAGTGGATGGATCTGTCGGGCCAAATTGTCATTTCATGTTCTTCCTGCCTGAGTCTCCATTCCGGGATCAGCTTTATGGAATTGTCCAAAAGTAGTGTCAAAGTGCGTCTTGTATTTATTCAAAATAGAGTTTGGTTGACAAGAAGAGTTCTGTAGAATGCATGCATGTCTATCCCCATTGATTTCTGTTGATTATCGGAAAGGATTGGATATGTCTGCCTAGTTCAATTCCCCCAGCATTAATTTCTTACAGCCACCATGCTATACAGACAAGCATGTGTTTTCCTAAAGGAAAACACAGACACAAGAGTTAACTGAGGGCCACCGTTTATTAAATACAACTCTGATCTGTGTGAAACTTTATTATAACATTAAACTTGACCCTACTTGGAGATAGAGCCAGCCCCCAAGACCTCTGACGCAGCATGCTAAATCCTGCCCTGCTTACCTAGTGATGCGCCACCCTCCCACTCACCAGTGTTCTAGCTTGGGACTCTCCTCGCCGCTCCACATTTCCTCTTCCTCTGTCCCCCTCTTCCTTTTCCAACTCAGGGAGTGGAAGGAGGAGGAGGAGCAGTGGAGACAAGTAGGTGGACAGAGAGCGGTACAACCACCAATCCGCTACCTGAGGCATCAGCTTCAGTTGGCCTCGTAGGTGGGCCTGCCCTACCTGGTGAGGCCAAGGGTTCAGTCTGCAAAGCAGGTGCACCTCACCCATCCAATGCTGACCTACAAGCATCCCTTCCTGCCCCTCTTTTCAACAGGCTTATTTACTCTTCTTTATTTATCTGGCAATTTCTATCCCATTTCCCTGCCCCCAAGATGATTATTGTAAAAATACAACAAGAAACTCCTATATTGAAGCCGCGTTATTAACTCCTTTATTGATTTATTTTACCGTGTAATCTGCTTTGTGAACTACTCTTGTTAAAAAGCGGCATATAAATATTCATAATAATATCAGTCCAACTGTCAGTCAATAATGTGACCGATCAACAAAAACCATAAAACAATCCAACACATTTATCCCAAACGGATAACAATAGTAAGCTGAAAGAAAAACTGAAGAGCAGGGAAAGGCAATCGCATGTGGGGGCATGAATGGAACGGGAATGCCCCCCCCCCGCTTAAACGATGACAACAAAAAAGCAGAAATGCTTGCCTAGCCGAAAAAGTCTTTACCAGCTGAGCTTTCCTCACCATGAGCCATAAGTTCACTCTCTCAGTCTTCCCCACCTGTAAAATGGGGATAATACTATTTCTCTTTCAGAGCTATTGTAAGGATTGGCATCTAAACTTTTGAATACTTGGGGAGCGCTTTGTAGACAAGCGTGAAGTAATCAATTTGCAGGGTTAGCTGCTTTTCTAGGGTTGCATTAGTTTGCGATGTTTTTAGGGTGCTCTGGAAACACACACATAACGGGCGAGTGCTTTGTTACGGATCACGCCCTAGGAGGAGAAAAAAGGCAGCGTGACATCGGGACGACATAAATCACAGTGCAAAAACGATTCCAAAGTTTGATTTAAAACTCCGCAACTGGAGTAATCAGCTACTCCTGAGCCCTTTTGCATTTGGAGGGTGTAATTAAGACTTTACATTTGGTGCCTGAACGGCAAGGTGAAAGCAGTAAATCGGAAGCGGCTTGACGGCTGCCAGGTGAGAAGGAGGTATTCCTCTTTTCCATTGATGAAAAGATCAGCTCACCCCCTGGCAGGGAGGCAAAGAGAGGGGAAGCAGTGGGCGAGGAAGGAGGCTGCAGCATTAATAAGTGGTTGAAGGGGGATGGACCTGTCCTTGAAAACAGATGAAAACGTTTCCTGGAATCGTGACAGTGTCTGGGGAGGGGGGATATATCCAAAAGACTTTTCTTGGAGGACAATCTCTGGGTAGCAGGATCTGGTGGTTATAGTAAGAAAGAGCAGCACCAGAACTCCCATGTTTTAACGAAAGACCATTTGATATTGGCATTTTGGGAAAGCACCTACCCAAAGGTAGCCTCTTGGTGCAAAACAGTCTTAAAGACGCATACGTCAGAAGAGCCCGGCTGCTGGATCAGGCCAAAGGGGGCCCCTCTAGTCCAGCTTCCTGCATCTCACAGCGGCCCCACCAGATGCCTCAGGGAGCAGCACACAAGACAACAAGATAACCTGTTTCCTGCTGTCACTCCCCTGCACCTGGCGCAGAAAAAACCCACTTCCAAAACCAGGAGGTTGCTTATGGCTTCTAACCTGTGATGGTTTTTTCCTCCATGAATCTGTCCAAACCCCTTTTAAAGGCATCTAGGCCAGGTGCCATCACCACATCCTGTGGCAGGGAGTTCCACAGATGAATTACACGCTGGGTGAAGAAATATTTTCTTTTGTCTGTTCTAACTCTCCTTCCACTCAATTTTAGTGCATGTCCCCTGGTTCTAGTGTTGTGCGAGAGGGAGAAGAATTTCCCTCTATCCACTCTCTCCATCCCATGCATCATTTTATACGTCTCAATCATGTCCCCCCTCAGGCACCTTTTTTCTAGACTGAAAAGCCCCAGACGCTGTAGCCTTTCCTCATAAGGGAGGTGCTCCAGCCCACGAATCATTCTGGTCACTCTTTTCTGCACCTTTTCCAATTCAACTATATCCTTTTTGAGGTGTGGTGACCAGAACTGGACACAATACTCCAGATGTGGCCTTACCATCGATTGGCCCTATTCCAGGCTTGCAATGAACATAAGAGCATAAGAAGAGCCCTGCTGGATCAGGCCAAAGGCCCATCTAGTCCAGCTTCCTGCATCTCACAGCGGCCCCACCAGATGCCTCAGGGAGCACACAGCCAACAAGATAACCTGTTTCCTGCTGCCACTCCCCTGCACCTGGCACAGAGAAAAACCTACTTCTAAAGCCAGGAGGTTGCTGATGGCTTGTAACCGGTGATGGTCTTTTCCTCCATGAATCTATCCAATCCCCTTTCAAAGACATCTAGGCCAGGTGCCATCACCACATCCTGTGGCAAGGAGTTCCACAGATGAATTACACGCTGGTTCCATTTGTTGTCACTTAAGCTTCCGTGGACCAGAGTCTCCATCCTCAGGCATGCCGATGTTGCTTGCAAACTCCCCGGTGTTGCCCCTAAGGTAGCCACCTCTTCCAACCAGAAACATGTGAACATGTTCATGCTTGTGCCACAAGCTTCACAAAAAGGATTTTTTTAAAAAAAATGAGGGCATTTGAAGGAGGAGAGGTAACGGTGTCAGTCACATAGGTGTTCCCAGCAGGAGTTCCAGGCATAATATGAAAATGTGGTGATGTCTTGGCACACTGACAGATTTGTGTCTCTTGCACATGCCCCCCCCCCCCCGTAGGTACATAGTATCTGTACTATAGATACTATGGGAGCTCTATGCATGCGTTTGGGATTACTTTATCCATGGACACAAACGGAACAAGGCACCAAATGTATGCGCTGTTGAGGGGCCCGAAAAGACCACAGCAGATTAAAACTCCGTAAACGTTTCAACGGCCTTCTCATTGTAATCTCTGTATTTTTCATTCATTCCGGGCGCGTGGGTGGCTTCCGATTCCTCTCCTCGGCAAATGTTGTCGTGTTTTGTTTCAATTTTGTTTTCATTCGCCCAGACGCCTCTTCATCTGGGTTCGCGGCTAGGCATTAAAGAGTATCCTCTGAACAGATTCAAAGATGTTATTACAGGAGGTGGCAAGTTTAACAAACCAGCTCTGCAAAATAGTCTTCGCTTTGCTCAATAAATGGAAAATTGTTGCGCACACCCTTGGTTAGGTAATAGTTGTTCTGACTTTATTTCTCAAATCTCCTCTTGTGCTCTGCATGTGCAGGTGTAACTAAAGCTTGCTTTTTGTCTTGTTTTTTAAGTATGCTTTCTGAATACTAGCTGTTAAAATCCAAACATCTTTCAAAGCATATTTTTCCAACCTCAGAGAGGCACATGGATTCTCAACACCGGTTTATAACATACAGTAATGTTTAATTTTTAAAAAAATAAAATAAAATTCCATTGCTATCCCTGCTTTGCCAATTAAGTGGTATGGGTTTTTTTAAGAGAGGATTTTCTTAGCAAATGCTTTTCTGCCTCCCTGTCCATTTCAAGGGAAGGTGGCCCAAACGCTGCCTACCATTCAGATGTGAAGACCCTATTACAAGATTAAAATAGATTTCTAATGCTTATATCATTCATCTTCTCAGTGTGTGATTTCAATCAGGGGAAAAAATGATGAATAGTTTGACAGAGGTTTTTTTTTTTCCCCTCCTTCCCTTTCCCACCCGTAAATGCTAAACTGTATTACGCTCCTGCTAGTCTTTCCCCAGCCATTATGGACTTTAACATGCAATGTGACCTTGGTTGGCAAGGCATGTTTGGGTTAGCACAAAAACTTAATCATAAGAAGTCGTAAGTAGAATCCTTCTTTTTTACAGCCCTTTTTTCGGGGGCATGGGGATTTATGGCTTGTGGGACAGGTAGGAGATGAACAATGGGCCAAATGACGTGCAGGGCTATCTCATCGGTGTGAAAACGGCCGCTGCAAATCGATGTGACCTCTGCTAGGCTGTCGTTCCAGCCCCCACCCTCCACCTCCTATTTGTCTTTTGGTGGGAGCTTAGATCTGGAGTCTGTCTCCTGGTGTCTCTCTTGGGCCAGATTATCAAAATGAATCATGGCCCTGCATAGCTCTTTTATTTCTATTTATTTTTCTGCTGTTGACTAGCTCGGGTGAAATATGATTTCTCTTTGCATCTGATCCTCACTGCAGCCAGCCGCACCTAATTTCGCCCGTGTCTCTCTCTTTAAAGAAGTCTAATAGCATTTTGAAACTTCAATCTACTCCGTGGCACCATTGCAAAACCATCAACGGTCTGCCCTGTCTCTTTGCAGTCAATATGGATTTTCCGGGTGACCTTTTTAATAGCATTGGCTTCCCACCCAGCCACCGTATTTCTCAAGCAGTCCGAGGCCCTTAGATCGTTTTAAGCAGCAAGGGGCGGCCTTGTAGCCCATTCAAGAATAACATATTCATTTCAGGTTCTTAATTGCCCACAATCAAGACTTAACGCCGTCACAGGAGGCGGTCTTAATCAAGACAGGAGTTTGTTTTTAGTTATGTCACAGAGTTCGAGCCGAATGGTGATGAGGATGATGAGGATGATGAGGATGATGCAGTGACGTTCCCAGCCCTCCCGGCGCCTGGGGGGGCGGGGTTGGAGCGCCCCCCACAAGCAGCCGGGCTCGGGGCTGAGCACCCACTCGCCGCGTCCCCGGCCTCCGGAGGCTCTGCTCCGGAGACCGAGGACAAGCCCTCCAAAGCGACCACCCAGTTCGGCGGTCGAGGGCTTTCTGAGAGGGATGAACGCGACACCGGCTTTTATAGCGTCTGCGCATGCGCAGAACCTTTCTGAGGGCAAACGGGCTGCCCGTTTGCCCTCAGAAAGGTTTTGCACATGCGCAGACCCTATAAAAGCCGGCGTTGCGTTCGGACCTCTCAGAAAGCCCTCGACTGCCGAACTGGGCGGTCGCTTTGGAGGGCTTATCCCCGGCCTCCTGAGCGGAGCCTCCGGAGGCCGGGGACGCGGCGCGGGGGCGCGCCAGCTGGGCTCCGCTGCCACGCTGCTCTGCGCAGCCCCGAGCCCGGCTGCCGCGCCCCCGCACCCACTCGGCGCTTGGGGTGGAGCACACCAGCTCCCCCCCATGTTAGAACGCCTCTGGGATGATAAGCTGAAGGGGTGGAATTCTGGACTCTTCCACCACACGTTCTTGAATCCTCCCCATCCAAAAAAGCATTTCTAGTAAACCAGAAAATCAGGAGGGGGTCTACATTTAACTTTTCCTTCAATGTGCAATGTGCTTGAATATTGTTGTTTTTCCCCATAGAGCAGTGTTTCCCAAACTTTTTTGACCTGCGGCTCCCTTGGCTCCCCATGACATTTTGTTGATGCCTGCCAATTGGCATGGCACTGTTTTCCGGGATGATTTCATGGCACTTCACAGCTCCCCTGGCTGGTTTCCGCGGCTCCCCTGGGAACTGCGCCTCCCACTTTGGGAACCACTGCCATAGAGGATGACTCAAAAATATGACACCCCCCACTGCATTAGAAGTAGGGGTGTATGGTCAAGGAAAAGCAAAGCTATGAGGCTTCTCCTACTTCAGGAGCAGTGATATCAACAGCCAGAGCTCTCATTTGCTGTCACTGAAACGTTTTTCAAAGAATCTGAGCTCAGAAAAAGTATCCGGCTCAACAGCAGGCAAACTGAGACAGTTTCCAAGGGGGCATATGTTAATATCCAGGCCATCATCTTTCCCAAGGGCCACTTGAGAGGCAGTATGTAGCTCAGGTTACACTGAGCCTACAGTCCTATGCAAACATTTCTGGGAGTAAGTCCTATTGAACCCAGAAGGACTTCAGTTTTTACTTTGGGCTGGTCTTTGACCATAATAAAGATATTGATTGATTGTAGGACTTCCGAATAAACTCCCCAGTAGCAATGTATGGTTGCGAGGGCTGGACCATAAGGAAGGCTGAGCGCCGAAGAATAGATGCTTTCGAACTATGGTGCTGGAGTCATTCCTAAATGAAATCAACCCTGACTGTTCCCTGGAAGGACAGATACTGAGGCTGAAGCTCAAATATTTTGGCCACCTAATGCGAAGAGAGGACTCTCTGGAGAAGACTCTGATGCTGGGAAAGATTGAAGGCAAAAGGAGAAGGGGAAGGCCAAGGATGAGATGGTTAGACAGCATCACCGATGCAACGAACATGAAAATGAGCAAACACAGGAAGATAGTGGAGGACAGGAAGGCCTGGCGGGATGTGGTTCGTGGGATAACGAAGGGTCGGACACGACTTAACGACTGAACAACAAACCCCACTGTGTTCAGTGGGGACTCCCCAGATTGTACTGCTAGGCATCTTTCATATTTATCTGGGATTTTTTTCTTTCAATTTTGATACTTTTTTCCCCCCAACTGTCACAACCCACTCCACAAGTCCGCGATGAAATGAGCCTCATCTTTAAATGAAGTCAAACCACTTCCAAAGCAGGAATAAGTTGCAGAAGAAGGAAACACTCTAATGAAGAAATCGAAAGTTCATTATTTCTCACGCAATCTTTGTGAGCATACGGCGAAGGTGTCATGGCACTTCAAAATTAACCTCTACAGGCCTGAAGTGGAATGATGTAGAAATTCCTTCACACGTCACACTATGTCAGGTAGATTAATTAATTTAGCATGTTCTAAGATTATCGTTGGTGAATTCTCACCAGGCGTATCGTTGGTGAATTCTTACCAGGCGTATACAGCTGGTGCTCTCCCCACTAGGCTATAGCCCAGGGGTGGCCCAACTGCATCTCCTGAGCCACATGCGGCTCGTTGACCTATAATGTGCGGCTCTCGGAAATATGTTGGCTGAGCTCCTTTTTTATCACAATTAATATAAAAAGGTAAATAAGACATTTTCAAGCTTTATAATTGTTTACCAGGCATAAACAGAGTCTACTGGACTCTGTATTAAACTACATAAGTTTAATGTTCTATGGTGAGTAAATATATTTCAGAATTAAATGCTTCTTAAATATTGCGGCACTCAAACGTCTGACGTTTATCGTATGTGGCTCTTCCATGAAGCAAATTTGACCACCCCTGCTATAGCCTCTCTTTTGGCTGTTGCTGAATTACATTTGTTTGCCGCAAGAGTCTGACCTTTTTGGTGCAACAGAGTAATATGGCTACCTTTCTGGAAGTTGCTTTTCCCCACCCGCTCCCAAGATCTCTTGTGTTGTGTTGAGGGATGGTTTTGACTCTCAAAAGCTTATGCCAGCAATTAATTGTGAGAACCTGACCCTCAATATAAAATATTTAAGCAGGGGAAATTGTATCTCGACTTTGACGCAGAGAGAACTCGTTGTTAGAAGTGTGTAACCGGAGAGGTCTTTGGCAATGGTATGGGGGTTGGTTATGCCGTCCGTACTCTGAAATATTAACTGAACTGAAGCGACGAGACAGAATCCCATTACTGACAAGAAGTAATTATTTGCACTTAATGCACTCCAAGGGAATACAAAACACTCTCTAAGCAGAGACGTTGGCATTATGGAACAACAACAACTGATGCACCTGGGTTATGGATCAAGTTCAGAGCCGGCCTATCCGTGAGGCCAGCTGAGACTGTTGCCTCAGGCATCAGATTGGTGGAGGAGGCCTATCTCTGTCTGCCTGCCTGCTTGCCCGCATTGCTCCTCCTCCTCCTTCCTCTCCATGGATTGGAAGAGGAAGATTGGGGCAGAGAGGACAAAGAAATGTGGAGGGGAGTGCTAAGCTAGGACATTCATTGGCGTGTGGGAGGAGCAGAGGCCTAAGGGGGGCAACATTTGGCATCACTTGGGGATCAGGAGGTCGTGGGCGGGTCCTGGGTCAGGTCATGGATTCCAGAAGCAAACCAGATGCTGCCAGAGAGCTGTCCTGAGAAGTTCTCCTCCGAACATGCGCTGAGCTGATCCAGCTTTTACAGATGCAATGCTTCATCGCCCACTTCATGGATTTGCGCGCGTTTTTGCTGCCCTTGCTCCTGAAAAGAAGGGATGCTCTTGCAAGTCGAAGGCGCCTCCGTGCCCACCAGCAGGATTGCCACCTGTCCTGTATTGGATACCCTGCCTTGGTTTGTCAGGCGCAAACATCACTTTACTTTTAGGAAAGGCTACAGCGTTTGGGGCTCTTCAGTCTAGAGAAAAGGCGGTTGAGGGGGGACATGATTGAGACGTATAAAATTATGCATGGGATGGAGAGAGTGGATAGAGAGAAGTTCTTTTCCCTCTCACATAACACTAGAACTAGGGGACATCCACTCAAATTGAGTGGAGGGAGGATTAAAACAGACAAAGGAAAATATTTCTTTACCCAGCGTGTAATTGGTTTGTGGAACTCCTTGCCACAGGAGGTGGTGATGGCACCTGGCCTGGATGCCTTTAAAAGGGGATTGGACAGATTTATGGAGGAAAAGTCCATCACAGCTTACAAACCATGATGGGGATAAGCAACCTCCTGGTTGTAGGAGTAGGTTTTCTTTGTGCCAGGTGCAAGGGAGTGGCGACAGGATACAGGTATCTTGCTCCCTGAGGCATCTGGTGGGGCCACTGTGAGATCCAGGAAGCTGGACTAGATGGGCCTTTGGCCTGATCCAGCCGGGCTCTTCTTATGTTCTTACCCAGAGCGCTGTCGTTCTTGCCTCTGCAGGTTCTTTTCTTAACACAACGCAGGGACAGGCTGCATCCCAATGGGATTAAAAAGCACAGCGAGAGACCGCTTAACCCGTTCTGACGTGATCCTTGTTCAGCTCACAAATACACGCCGCCCCCCTTAGCAGGTTTTTCACCCCCAAGAAGACGTTTGCCAGGTCTCCATCTATTTGGCCGCCTCGCGTTCAGAGGTATGGCGGTTCCATGTAGCCATTGTGGCTAATTAGCCATTGATTGATGTGATTGATCTAACCCTCTTTGTAAAGCCAATTAAGCCAGTGGTCCCCACCACATCCTGGGAGTCACCACACTCTGAAACCGCCAGACAGCTCTTCTCCAACACAGTCGTCTTCCGTGCGCCAAAGCTGAGACCCACCTCAAACCCCAACCTAGGATATTGGAGCAACATAGAACCCACCTTCAGTAGCCCGGCTGGCCAGTGAGCAAGAGGGTTGGGTGAGTGAGCAGCCATGATGTTGCCACAGTTCCTCGTTTCTCCCGTCCGTTGGCAGCCAATCAGCATGTGCTGTCATGGTGTCGTTCCACCCCTTCTTTCCTTCCAGGCCAATTGGAAGGAGAGGGCTGAGGGGGGCATGGTAACACCGCACGTTCAATTTTGAAAGGTGGAGGGAGGGAAAGAAGAAGTGACAAGAGGCAGAAAAGAGGCAGCCTCTGTGGCAAACGTAGGACTGACAGATGGGTGTGAGGCTGAGAGGGTTTGGGGGGGGGGTTGGCCAATGGAACCCCCTCCCAAGTCAAAATCTCCAGCAGAATTTGCCTTCTGTAGGATCTCTGACCTTGGCTACTATTCTGAGCCTCGGAACAAAATGGCGGAGGCAGCCCCTGAAATTGGATCGTGACCCGCCTCTGGGTGCTAACCCACCTGTTGAAGACCTCTCCCCTAGCCCAAAGGAGATGACCCTGCAATCTCTGAGAGGAGCAATGAACGAAAGGAAAGCAAATGGGCATATTTCTTGGCTGTGGGGCCGACTTGCATTAAAAATCATAGCAAGAAACACAAACCAGTAATGGAGAGCCATAAGGAAACCAGTAAGGAAAGCTTTCGTATGAAATGTAATAGTTAAAATGCATTTCTGTAATGGTTAAAATGCAGTTGAAAATGCTGGCTATTGGGGTATCAATCTAGCCTTTCTGCTGCTTTCTGATTCATTTTCACTTCTCGCCAGTCCCAGCGTTAACCCTCGTTGCTGTGTCACGCTCTCGAAGCAAACCAGGTAGTTGCTTGACTGCTGTTTCTGATGGAAAGGTGAACAGAACCCTCATCCTTTTTGGTCCTCTTTGCGATGCTCAGAGAGTCTGTATGAGTGGAAATATACCGTAGTAGTCGATTCAGGAGCATGTATTCTGTGATTGCGCTGTGCAAGAACAGATATTAGTATTGGGGGCATGGTTGGCGTTCTATATAAAATAGCCTTCTATCACGGCAGACTATTGATCCACTCCTGCTATCCTAGATCCTTTAACTGGAGGGGCCTGCAGAACCTTATGCATTCAAAGCATATATATTGCCATAAATGCCAGTACCAGATTGTTGATGGTCCTGGGACAGAGACCAGCACTGGACCCCTTCTCTGGTAGAGAAGGGACCCTTCTCCCTTTCTTTGATGGTACATTAGGTTCTACCGCTGTCATCGGTAGTGGGGGGGGTTGGGGGGGGTCTGACGTTTGGTGAGCATGGGCTGTTAGTTGTGTGTCACCTGGCTGATCACTGGCAGCTGAGACTGAGTTGTGAATCAGAACTTTCCAGGTTCAAATCTCACCTCTGCCATGAACTCACTGGTGGATCTTAGATTAGCCACTCCCCCTCAGCCTCAGTCTTCCCCATCTGCAATATGGGGATAATAATTCTTGTAGGTAGAGGTGAAAGAAAACGTTTTTTCCCCCCACCAATTTCGGTGTTTAACCTAAATGAAATAGCAGAAAGCTCTGTTATGTGTTTTTGTTCCAATTCATTTTTATCAACCGTAACTGCTTTAAAAGTGTACTAGGTGGGTGGCATAGGTTGTACTGTGTCGGCAGATGAAGAATGACGCAAATTTACAATTTTTTTTTTTTTAGCAGATTGTTTAGCAGAAAGCGGTGTTATGTGTCATTATTTCGTTATCACCATTTTCTCCTGCCCCTAACTATTGGGTTATTTGTGAGCAAGATCATACTTGTCAAGTGCTTTGCATGCTTGGAAAACACTGTACAAATTATTTATTTATTTATTTATTTATTTATTTAAATGTGGGTTGCAATATAGTCTCATGACCCTTCCTGTCTTGTCTTCACAGAGGAGGTTCAGATTGCCATCCCAATCATGAAACCAACCCTAGAAAAAGTCCAACTGGCCGGACAGACTTTGCCGCCGGGGTTTCCTGCTCCTTTTCTGTTTGCTGACGGCTTGTCATCCGTAGAAACTCTCTTAACGAATATACAGGTAAAACACAGTACTCCCCCCAGATCCGCTGGGGATATGTTCCAGGCCCCTCCGTGGATACTTGAAACTGTGAATAGGAGCAAACACCCCCTCCATGGTTTCCTGAGGGGCCCCCACCCTACCTCCCCTGCAGGCAGGCATGCTTGCCCCCCCCCCCAGCTCTTATTTTTCTTTCAGCAAGTTTCGTTTCTTCCTTAAAACAGAGAAGCAGCCTCCATTGCAGGCAATTAGAACGAGACTAAGTCCTAGAGAGGCTCTGCAAGGTTTCTGTTAACCTTGCAGAACCTCTCTAGGACTTAGTCTCGTTCTACTTGCCTGCAATAAGCAGCCAGAGGCTGCTTCTCCTGTTTGTTTAAGGAAGAAATGAAGCTTACTGGAGACAAAGTAAAAGCCGGGGGGGGGGGGTGTCCCGCAATCCTCTGTTTGGGGGTTGGACAGTGGTGTTATGGTAAATTTGAAGCATAGGAGCACATTACACACACACACACACACACACACACACACACACACACACACACACACACACACACACACACACACACACACACAAAAGAATCAACGTTACATTTCTTCATTTGAGTGTTTTCTTCTTATTATTTTGAAAGTGCTGATACTATGAAGATGCAGTTCATTTCACCCCAAACTCTTGGAACGGGTTACAATAGTTGAAAACAAACTTATCAAACCTGAAAAATCAAGTTAAAAATAGATCAGACGACAGCCCAATTCTAACCAACTTTCCAGCACCGATGCAGCTGTGCCAACGTTCTGCGATGTGCGCTGCATTCTGCGATGGGGGGGGGGGGAATCACAGAGGCCTCCTCAAGGGAAAGGAACATGTTTTCCCTCACCTCAGGACTGCATTGCAGCTGCATTGGCCCTAGAAAGTTGTTTATGATTGGGCTGTAAATGTATAAAGTATATTTGAGTGCTAGTCTATGCATGTTTCCTTAGAAGTAAATCCTGTTGTGTTCAGCAGGACCTACTGTCCGGTAAATGTGCATGGCATTGTAGCCTTACTGTGACATGAGCTGTTTAATGTCTCTCAGGCAGTCCTTGGGAAGACAGTAACCTAGAAATTAACTTATGCCCCCTAGGCACACTTCTCAGTTTGCCTCCTATTGAGCCTGTTGAGTCTTGTCGGCTAAGGTCCTTTGAAAAACGTTTCAAGAGCGGCACCTGGGTGCTTCTGCAGATGGCATCGATATTCCTGTTGTAGAAGAAGTTCTAGAGCACCACAGCCTAGCTCGTAGTAACTTTTTTTTTCCTTATCCTGCAACGTTCTTACACACAATTGTCCGCGGTCATAGAGATTAATAACATTTTGCTTCTCCAACAATAAGGTCCACCAGCGGATGGATAGAGCACCAAGAATGGTGATTAAGCTGACCAGGCCAAAATAAAACCGCATCACTTCTCCCCATGCCTGATCTCGTTTTCTCCGGGTCTCGTTTTATCTGGTCCACATATCGTGGACCGGATATCTGTTGCCCTTCTGCCTCTCGGTTCATGAAAAAGATTCTATTTTCAGTAGGGATGGCATGTGCCTGTTTTACAGGGTTTGCTGAAAGTAGCGGTAGATAATGCCCGAGTACAAGAAAAGCAGATCCAGCAGGAAAAGAAGGAGCTGAAGATGGAGCTGTGTAGGGAGAGGGAATTGAGAGAGAGCCTGGAAAGGCAACTCACGGCTGAGCTGCACAGCAGAGGTAAGTCAGAATAGGGGGAAACGCACGCACATGTACACATGCACGCACATGTGGGTTTCTTGCATGACACTCCTTGGAATGTCTTCAGTGGTGCCCCACCCATCACCACCACCACTACCACCTCCTCCTCCTGTTCTTTGGATTCGAAAAGGGAGAGGGGATGGAACTGAACGGGAAAGGAAGTGTGGAGGAGAGTGATGGGCGAGAGTGCTGACGATACTGAGCCTCTCCTCTTCCTCTTCTGCCCCCTTCTCTTCCTTCTCTTTAATTCAAGGAGCAGGGGGAAGAGAAGTGGCCTGCTCCCTCCACCAGTTCTTTACCAAAAGCAACTGTCTCAACCAGCCCCATGAATGGGCCAGCCCCAAACCCCTTCCCACTTCAGATTCTGAATTTGCGGAGTTATATGTACAGATCTGCTTCCTCTGAGGAAACGAATTCGGCGGCGCTTGTCGGCAGGGAAACTGGGCCCGTTACAGCTCTTCAGAAATCATTCTACTCGGGTGACCGTCTTTATTCAGCTTCCCTACCCTGTACGGGTCATAGAATCACGCTCACGCTTATTTGTGAGCATTATCTGTTCGTATTTAATCTCCCACATCCCATTTATCTGTCAACGGGGCAGAATTGGCCAAATGGTAAAATGGCAAAAAGGTATTAATTACCGATCGCCAATAGCAAGGTCCTACAAATAGTCAGTGTGAGCTAATGATTGTCTAGTTGCCTGAAAAGAATATGAAACACAGTACAGAAATCGTCAGGCCAAGAGATGACTGGAACAATGATAATGAATCGCTTAATTTGGAACATGAATTTCATGTTGAATTCTTTGAATTCTTGCAAGTTGAGCTCTGAACTCAAATTATCCTGATCTCTCTACTCTCCTGTTTTGACACATTCCTGGCTAGGATCCTTACTCATCCAACTCCACCCCCCTCCGCCATTCAAAGGTGTCCCCTTCCCTCCAATTCCCCCCCCCCCGTTCTTCCTGACTCCCCTAACACCTGGCATCCCCTCTCACAGGCTTCCCGTGAGACTACCTATCCTTCCCCTAAATCTCTTGTCAAACTCAACCTTTGTGTGACACCCGTAGCCTGATAATCGCCATGCTGTACTGTCACTGATCCTCACTATTCTTTCCTGGTAAGAACATAAGGGAAACTCTGCTGGATCAGGCTACTGGCCCATCTAGTCCAGCATCCGGTTACCTGCAGTGGCCCACCAGCTGCCTCTGAGGAGCCCCCAAGCAGAAGATGAAGGCAGATCCCACCCTTTCTCCGCTACCACCGGCATTCAGAGGCTTTCCCTATGTCCACTTCCCATCTCCTCCTTTGGTTGTCTCCTCTGTCTTTTTTTCTAGAATGTGAGCCTTCGAGACAGGGATCATTCTAGGTGTTGTTTTTACTTAATTCTATGTACAGCACTGACTGGTGTTATATACCGGTAAATAAACGAATAAAAAAACATGAATATCAGTTGAAGGTGGGAATAGTCCCAATTAACAATATTTCCAGTGTGGCAACACAGCTCACACTTCACTGGCTTTAAATGTTCAGACTTGTTAGTAGACTGGAAGCAATGTAAATCGGTGATGAAATTCAGGAGGCAAGACTCCATTTGGGGGGGGGCAGTGTTCTGTACTGCACCCTGAATGAAGCGTTTGGTTTTGTTAAAGACGACAATTCTGTGTTTGCAAAGTACTGCATGCAAAAAGTCCAAATGGCAAGTGATGAGACATTCCGATTCAGGAAATATTTTGATGCTATAAAATCAAGTGCCAATAGAATCCTTGGGAGCTAATTGCGGGGGGGACGGGGCGTGTGCGTGGCGAAGGAGAACATCATAATCTTGCCTGCCAAATGCAGAGCGGAGGAGCGTCTCTGTTTCCTAATCCCATGGAGGCGTTGGTAATTGCGTCTTTTCATCTTTCAGCGACGATTCAAAAGCGCTTGAAGAAAGAGAAGAAGGCTAAGAGGAAACTGCAGGAAGCCCTTGAGTTCGAATCGAAGAGGAGGGAACAAGTGGAGCAGGCGCTGAAACAGGCCACCTCCGGCGATGGCCTCAGGATGCTCAATGGTAACGGACTACGTGGCTGTTGTCGTGGCATTTATGGTGAGGGGGGTTGAATCTTAGGCTGCAAATCCATGGAACGGAACCCGAAAACCTACCCGTCCCAAATGCATGAAAAACAAGGACCTTTTCAAACGCGATTCAAAAAGACAAAGAACGTAAGGAGGCTCCTGAAATTGTCTCGGTTCCAGTGTTGGCGTTCCAACGTTCCAAGATTGTCTAGTTGGCTCGAAATCTCCTGGTTCCAGCTGCCTCCATCCCTCCTTTTCCTCCTCCTGCTCCTTGTAGTCAAAAAAGGAAGAGGGAAACAGAGCCGAAGAGGAAGTGTGGAGGAGAAGAGATCTGTGGGCTAGAAGGGTCTCCTCTGTATTTCTGCTCTTTCCCTCTCTTCCTGTTTGACTACAAGGAGCAGGAAGAGTTGGGGCAGAGGCAGGCAGGAGCAGATAACAGGCACTGTTCGCTCGAAGCTGCAGGGCCGCGTGGCTAGAATCAGAGCCCCAAGCAGCTTCCTTCGCGGTGCTCCAAAGCTTGGTGATGATGATGATGATGATGTCATCGCCAAGCACTCCGGAGCTGCTCTCATGCAGCTCCGATAGGGCGCTGTGCTGGAATATGTAACAGTTTCCTGCAGCATATCATTTCCTTTGGTTTACTTGTACCTTCCCCACTCCTCACACACCACGTTCCCAATGCACATTGGTAAAACGCTCCAGCAAAGCAAGCTTGATGCGATTGTGTGTACGTTTGTTTCGAGATGCTTTTGTTGTAGTGTTTTACCAATTCATAGAAGCAAAATTACGCTGAATAGTAAAATTGTTCTCTCCTTTCTCCTCGTTATGCGCACATTGATGGAATGCTCCAAAACAAACAAACAACCCCCCCAGTGTATACATTGTTAATGAAAAGTGGGGTGGAGGAGACGGCTGAATGCCATCGCAAAGAAACTCTGCACACAATTCAGAAATAAGAAACAGCACAACAAAGGATCTCTTTGTGCAACTCCCATGCTTTTCAAAGCAGGCATGCCCGGGAGAATTTCCTAGTGGAGCTTTCCTATTAAGTGTGAGCTAATGATTGTCTAGTTGCCTGAAAAGAATATGAAACACAGTACAGAAAGAAGTTCTCATATCTGCCGTCTTCCTTCTACAAGGTCTGCTCACTTACACAAATCTGTCATCAGCTCTTGCATCTGGAGAGGCCCATTTCATGAATGTTTTGCTTTGCAACTTTGCAGATGCCGGGATCCCAGACATGGAAGTGGAACACAATGGAACCCAACATGACAGTGCAACAATGCAAGGTAGGCTTGCGTCAAAACACGACTTGCATCGTATGCAAAATGTGACTTGCATCGTATGGGTGTAGAGGTGTGTTCATTCCACCGGAAAGGCCAACGCAACAATATTGGCCTCGTTTATTAACAAAGAAGATTGATCTGAGGCATTCCTGGAAAAGGGCTAGGTACTTTCTCTCCTTGAACACCACCAAGAACTAGTCTTCCATGCAAAAGATTTGCAGGTTGTCCTCATCAGTTATGTGCAGAGCAGGAAACGGCCTGGGGAGGCGAAAAACCAAGATGGTACCAGTAGGGTTTCCTTGCTTTGTAGGCCTTCTAGAGGGAGGCTGGTCAGCAGGTTGCCCTTCTGCTGCCCCTGAAAGGCTGCTTCATGGTAGGGCCGGCCCTGGAACCAAGGAACGAATGATATTGCAGGGGGCCAGGGGGGCTTAGTGGTTAAGACGCTAAACTGCAGACCGGAAGGTCATAAGATGGTGTAGTGGTTTGGGAGTCGGACTTAGACCTGGAGGATCCAGGTTCAAATCCCCGCTCAGCCACGAAGCTTCCTGGGTGACTTTGGGCCAGTCACTCTCTCTCACTACCCGCCTCCTAGGCCTGATGCGCCCCCTCTCTGCCCTCCCCCTCTCCACGTTGCTGGCCTTTGGCCTGTTTGGCGGGCAGGGGGGGGCACAGGCCTCAGCAAGCGTGCTTTACGGCACCCTAGGCCAGCGCACAATCCCCCCGCATGTCTACTCAGAAGTAAGCCCCACTGAGTTTAATGGAACTTACTCTTGAGTAAATGAGAGCGCCAGGATGGTGCAGTGTTTCAGGAGTCGGACATAGACCTGGAAGGTCCAGGTTCAAATCCCCGCTCAGCCGTGAAGCTTCCTGGGGGACCCTGGGCCAGTCACGCTCAGCCTCACCTACCTCACAGGGTTGTTGTGACGGCAAAAAGAGGGGAGGAGCCATGTACACCGCCCCTGAGCTCCTTGGAGGACGGGCAGTATAAAAATGTGAAAAATAAATAAATAAATAAAGAACTTAAGAAGAGCCTTGCTGGATCAGGCCACAGGCCCATCTAGTCCAGCTTCCTGTATCTCACAGTGGCCCCACCAGATGCCTCAGAGAGTACACAGCCAACAAGATAACCTGTTTCGGTAGGACAGGTCGGTAGGACAGCAGTTCGAGACCCGAGTGCCGCGGGACGGAGTGAGCTCCCGTTTCCTGTCCCAGCTCCTGCCAATCTAGCAGTTCAAAAAAAGCAAGAATTTGCAAGTAGATAAATAGGTACCACTGCGGCGGGAAGGTCACAGTGTTCCGTTAGTCATGACCATGTTAGTCATGACCACATGACCACGGAAGCGTCTTCGGACAGCGCTGGCTCTTCGTCCTTAGAAACGGCGCTGACACTGCACCCTAGAGTAGGACACGACTGGCTTTCGAGCAGGGGAGACCTTTTCCTTTACCTTACCATGGAGCTACAACCCCTTCTCATGCCCCAAAGCACCCATCTTGGTTTCCTTACCCTGAAAGTCTTCATTATAATGGGGAGAGGCCCAGTGCATTTCAGTGTTCTGCCATTTCCATTGCCATAACTCACTTGTGGGCTGCCCATAGATGGTACATCAACCAATTTTTATCAACCAATCTCCGCACCCTATAAAATAAACATACTGGGTGTCATTAAGTGCACCTTCAGATCAATGATTTTTGCAAATGACATTCGAGTACCATTCGAGTGATGCGTTTTTTGCTGATAAAAGCAAATTAAATTAGCACAACTACAAGCGGTGCTGATAAAACCTCGAAGCCAACCAGCAGCACCATTAGCTAACAAAGTAATATTTTCTCTTTACTGCTTTGCGCCATTTAGTTATTATCCTATTGGAAATCTAATTATAATCCTTTTACTCCCCAGTCAAACTCCACAGTTTTTGCAAGCTTAGCACTGACATGTGATTTCATTACATTTGATTGCTTGCGCCCAGATTGACTTAACTTCACTCGGAGACCTAAAAGCCCTCTCAGTTTCTCAGATTCCCTGTTTGCACATTACAGCAACAGCTCCTTTAATTAATTAGCAGGAACAGCACTAACATGAACTGCTGAACAGAAAATAACATCATTTTATGATCGCAGAGAGACTTCTCCTTTTGCAAGTTTATACCTTAGTTAACTTTTGTATATGAGGGCATTTCGTGCGAAAGTGGCTATAGGGGCACAACTGAAAAAAGAAAAGGATATCCATGCATTTCATCTTCAGGTTTCTCTCCCACTTAAAAAAAATAGAGAGATTGAGAGAGAGAGAGAGAGTTGATCTGATTTAATAACTCAAGCAAACCAATACAGGAAATAAGAACACCTTATCGTTTAAGAAAGCAAGACAACAGAAAGCAAAGCTACTTAGGCCTCCGCGGTTTCAATTGGAGAGTTGAGCATGGACGAACAACACAATCCTGTGCATGTTTACTCAGAAGAAAGCCTCGTTATGTTCAATAAAGCTTGCTCCTGGGTAGCTGTTTATAGGATTACAGCCCATGTAGGCACCCTGTTTCCCCGAAAATAAGACCGGATCTTATATTAATTTTGGCTCCAAAAAACACAGTAGGTCTTATTTTCAGGGGATGTCTTATTTTTTTTAATGTACCGGTACAACAATTTACATTTATCCAAATGCAATCATGTCGTCTTCTTCTGGAACATCGTCATAACTCTCCAAACCCCGCATTCCGGCTTGAATTTCTTACGACTCCATTGCCTGTAGAACCTTTGGCCCAATCTCTCATGTCCAGCAATAGAGCAGGCGAGCTCCAAACTACCTGTAGGCCTTATTTTTGGGTTAGGTCTTATATTTAGCAGAACCCTTTAAAATCATGCTAGGTCTTATTTTCAGGGTAGGTCTTATTTTCGGGAAAACAGGGTAGCTGCCTTATCATCAGGGCCGGTGCCAGGCTTTTTTGTGCCCTAGGCAAGGCTAACTACTTGTACCCCCCCCCCTGAAAAAAATCATAAGGCTTTATAATTATATTCCATAGCACTGTTGTGGCTTTTATCTTTTGTCAGTTGCATTTTTACATGGGTTAAAAAAACCCTAATCTGTATAAAACTCTGCCCCTCAAAGGTCAGTACTGCGACCCTCTGAGGTCTGTGCCTTAGGCGGCTGCCCAGTTGGCCTCATGATAGCACCGGCCCTGCTTATCATCAGTCAGGCTATTGATCCATCTAGCTCAGTACTGTCTCTACTAGCTGGCAGTGGCTACCTTGGGTTTCTTCCTTACCTACCTGGGATCTGCATACTGAGCAGGTGCTCAGCTTTAAGATGGAACATTTTTCAGCTTGAAACGGGGTTTTTTGAGGGAGGTAAAATGTTCCGTGAAAGCCCCGCCACGCTCACTCTTCACCGCCTTGTTGGTGGTCCCGGCAATGGCGGCAACTGCACTCTGTGTCGTTCATGCTCTCCTTTGGCGGCGGCAGATGGGAAAGGGGTGCTGCCCTTGCTCTGAATTGGCTTAATGGCACCATCACATAGCCAAAGCTGATAGTCTGTGTGGCATCATTATGAAGCCAAATCGGAGTGAGGGCAGAGCTTTCCTGCCCCCTCTCACATTATACCAGGCAGCTGGTGGAGAAAAAATAGCAGCAGGGAGGAGACCATCAGTATTGCTGGCAGTAGCCATAAAATAGCCAAACACCATCCCTGTTTCATACAGACCTATCCCGAAGAATCACCAGATGAAAGAGTTCTCTTTGCAGGCCACGACCAGGACATTGAAGTGAGAAGTCACCTTTTGGTTCCACCGTATCTAAAAGAAATGAGCTTTGGCTGGATTCTGTCCAAAATATTGAGTAATAAGATTATTTTAAAAATTGCTTAGAGTAGATAACACCATAAAATGCAAGATCACACAGCCTGCAGGTTTGGTTTTTGACAAACCAGGTATGCATTCAAATAAGCCCCAAATTAGTAATTATCACCAGCTTTGTGCCTCTTTGGCAGAGATGTACAGTGGGCCCAACTCTTCCGTGGGTTAGCCATCCGTGGATTTGACTCAGCGTGGATGGCTGCCACAGGGCCCTGCTGATCCTGTAAAAAAATAGCATATCTTTTAAATAGCGGTTTAAAAACTGTTTTTCTTACCGTTGTAGAGTAGCAGACAGGCAGTCTCCAGTGATTAGAGTAGATAACATAAAATGCAAGAATGCGGGTTTTAAACCACGGTTTAAAAGGGACGCTATTTTTTTAAGCGGAGGATTTGACTATCTGCGGTTTTTGGCATCCGCGGGAGTTCCAGGAATGGAACGCCCGCGGATACAGAGGGCCAACTATATAACTTACTTTGCCTTCTGCTAGTTGTCTGTTGGACTTACGGCTGAAGCAACAGGACTCCTCTTTGGGTTGTACATCATCTGAAGTCGAATTACTTAACCAACCAAATACTTTATTGCTAGAAGCCAACCCGTGCATTCAGAAACAGCCTGTGGTACAGCCCTCTTGGAGGTCAGAGTCACACTGAAATACTTATCCATGTATTTAAAGAAAAACAAAGTCCTCCCTGCTCATAGCCAACAAGCATATTACGGAGAAGGCATTGTATGTTAGGGCGAAGCTCATTGCTTCTCCCTAACATGCAATGCTCAGGAAATATTTGTATAAGGGGAGCATTAAACATGTACCCACACACACACACACACACACACACACACACACACACACACACACACACACACCTGAATTCTGAAGCGGTACAATCCAGCATCATGTGATCATCCTGGTGGTACAGCTCTGTTTTGAGTATCCTTAGCCTAGAAAAGCCTGGAACCCTTCTCCCTGATGTGCTAGTTGTCTGCATGCAGGAGAGATGTTACAGGAGAGAGCTGTTCCAACGTGCAATCTCCCACCTGCGCTCCACAGTGATAGACTCCCAAGAGCGTTAGCACTCTGTTTGCAGCAGGCAGGCTCCTATGGTGCCTGTGTGGTGGAGAGTTTCCTTGTGCACCATCAAAAGTGTCCCCTTTTATGCTCACATGAGCATGGGCTAGGGTTCCCACCTCCAAAAGAGTTAGTGGCTCTTTCCCTCCATGATACCAAATGTAGAACTGACATCTATGCCATGCAATAACTACCCTGTTAGGAAAGAAAATATCATCCAGGCGAGAGATTACCATCATTAACATAGGATTTGGCTCACAGGCGCATTTGTGAGATCTTTATTCATGTTACACAATGCAGCGGGTATGAAAAAAAAACCTTTCTAAATGTCTTGCTTATTAAGGCAGTCATGCATTTCACGGTAGGTTGTAAAAGAGCCTATCATGCACTGGGGGCTCATAAGCATATTTTAGTGTTGGAGAATATCATTTATACCCTTTTTATATTGTCAATATTATCTCTAGAGAATTAAATTATGCTTTAAACTATAGCAAATCCCCAGTTTGGCTCACCTTTCTCTAATTTCATTTTTTAATAGAATGAAGCCCGCGTAAATGAATATTTGATTATGGGATAATCCTAATAAAAGGATACGTTTATGGCCCAAAGATTTATTTAAAATCTTGACTCTGTAATGCAGTAAAACACGCCGTAAAATGGGAGCGTCGAAAGGTAGCAAATGTTCCGTGTGGGATGGGTTTTTGACCCTTGTTTCTTTTCTTCTGCGTCCAGTTCTGGACTCTACATTTCCCCAAAAATATTATAGAGCTGGAAAAGGTGCAGAAGGTGGCAGTCTTCGTGATCCGGTGGCCCATTCTTATGAGAATAAGTGACAACGTTTGGGGCTTCTTAGTTTAGGAGAAAGGAGTATATGGGGAACATGACTGAGGCTTCTAAAATTATGCAGGGTGTGGGGCGTGTGACCATCACACGTTAGAAGCCATAAGCAACCTCCTGGCTTTGGAAGTAGGTTTTCTCTGTGCCAGGTGCAGGGGAGTGGCAGCAGGAAACAGGTTCTCTTGTTGTCTTGTGCTCCCTGAGGCATCTGGTGGGGCCACTGTGTGATACAGGAAGCTGGACTAGATGGGCCTTTGGCCTGATCCAGCAGGGTTCTTCTTATGTTCTTATGTTAGAGGGACTTCTCTCCCTTTTCTCCCAGCACCGAAACCAGGAGTCATCCAATCAAACTTATTGGCACGGCATTTAGGAGGGACAACAGGACGTACTTCACCATACAGACTGTGGAACTCACTGCCACAAGACAGGGTACTGGCCACCAACATGGATGGCTTTAAAAGGGATTTGGACAAATTACCAATGCCAGTTAGTCATGATGGCGAAGCGCTGAGGAGACGGGCGCCCTCCTCTTGTCGTTACTCCAGCCTATTTTCATGTATGATGGTGGGAATGGGGGTGCGCTCAAGGCAACAATATTCATCTGTTCTAAAGGCCTCTGCAATCCGGTACCAACACCCTTTCTGAGATTCCCAGGCTCCTAAGGATTCCTCTGGCAACCGTTTTCCCCTGTTCCTTCTTTGTGTTTATGTCCGAGCTCCGTCTGAGATCATCTCTGTTTGGAGAGTGTGTGCCCTCTTAAAAACATGAAACAG
The DNA here is from genome assembly GCA_026170595.1 of Plestiodon gilberti rubricaudatus. NCBI lineage: Eukaryota > Metazoa > Chordata > Lepidosauria > Squamata > Scincidae > Plestiodon > Plestiodon gilberti. The sequence continues at coordinate 22,932,709 of JANXHW010000013.1, forward strand.
TCAATCATTAATTAGCTGTTTCCTGTTTATAACAAGGCGAATACGCTGGATGCGGATTAGCATTCGGCTCCCGCATTCGGCTGTTTATAGTTCCAGATGTTTTTGTTTTATCTCGGAGTTGACTTTGACAGCTCCCGTTAAATGATAAATCACTCATATTATAGCTGAAATGCATTTCAAAATTGAAATGTAGCAAAACTCGGCGATTGCTCCAAGGATCTGTGTCGGTCAATACAGGGCTCTTTCCTGGTATTGGCATATGCAAAAGAGGCAGGGGAGATATGTCAACATTAGACCCTGGCTGGCTGAGAGAATCATTTTCGTATCACCTTCAAAATCAGTAGATGCTGCTTGGGGCTCGACAACGAATAGGAACATAGATCTGCATTCCATGTGGGTTTCAAAGAGCATCTTTTTGTTTGAAGAAAAAGGAGATAAATAAAAGTGGATACAGCAACAATGGCCAAAATAACTCCCCTACCCTATCCGGGGAGGAAATATGGATTTATTCCCCATGATGGTTTTTAATGCTTTCTGGCATCTGAAAATACGCTTTCTTCCGGAGGTGCAAACATCGTAATTTACGTGATTCCATGTCCATGTTACTCACTGCTCGTATAACACCTAGTTGCGCCCACGATTCTGGCGTCTGTGATGTTGTCCCTCACGTCCATGGTGCAGATTATGTTCCTAAAAATATTCGGGATGAAAGTCAATCCATGAGCCAGGATCCTGATTGGACTGTCCTGTCCTCTCCCGTCACCCCTTCTCCAGCCACCTGTGATGGACTTTTAAGAACATAAGAAGAGCCCTGCTGGATCAGGCCAAAAGCCCATCTAGTCCAGCTTCCTGTATCACACAGTGGCCCCACCAGATGCCTCAGGGAGCACACAGCCAACAAGATACCCTTTTTCCTGCTGCCACTCCACTGCACCTGGCACAGAAAAACCTACTTCCAAAGCCAGGAGGTTGCTTATGGCTTGTAACCTGTGATGGTCTTTTCCTCCATGAATCTGTCCAAACCCCTTTTCAAGGCATCTAGGCCAGGTGCCATCACCACATCCTGTGGCAAGGAGTTCCACATATGAATTACACACTGGGTAAAGAAATATTTTCTTTTGTCCGTTCTAACTCTCCCTCCACTCAATTTTAGTGCATGTCCCCTGGTTCTGGTGTTGTGCGAGAGGGAGAAGAATATCCCTCTATCCACTCTCTCCATCCCATGCATAATTTTATACGTCTCAATCATGTCCCCCCTCAGGCGCCTTTTTTCTAGACTGAAAAGTCCCAGACGCTGTAGCCTTTCCTCATAAGGGAGGTGCTCCAGCCCACGAATCATTCTGGTCGCTCTTTTCTGCACCTTTTCCAATTCAACTATATCCTTTTTGAGGTGTGGTGACCAGAACTGGACACAATACTCCAGATGTGGCCTTACCATCGATTTGTACAACGGCATAATGATATTGGCCGTTTTATTCTCCATCCCTTTTTTAATGATCCCGAGCATGGAATTGGCCTTCTTCACAGCCGCCGCACACTGGGTCGACACTTTCATCGACCTGTCCACCAGCACCCCAAGATCTCTCTCTTGATCCGTCACAGACAGCTCAGAACCCATGAGCGTATTTTCCACCATCAATCTTTTCCCCCATCAATCTTCTCAATCCTCTTCTAAAGCCATCTAGGCCAGGTGCTGTCACGTCTTGTGGCAAGGAGTTCCACAAGGAAGGGGTGTGTGTGTGTGTGAGAGAGAGAGAGCCCAAAAATGGAAATTATTGTATAAGCTGCCATTTTGCAACTGGTTCCTCCTCTCCCAGCCAGCATTTTTCCTGAGTATTCCAGCAAAGCAACAGTAGTTCCTGGAAGCCTATGGTCTGTCCGTTCCCTGATCGGAACTCAGGTTTTTTCGAAGCTATAATCCACGGAATTACTGTGTTGTCTTCTTTTCTCTTTCAGAAAACAGAACATACATCAAGCCTACCATTATGTACTGAAGACACTTCATCGGAAGGGGGAGGGAGGGGTTAGGGTTAGAAATGATCACTATCGGACGACCATAGAACTCCTGAAAGACGTCTTGTCTAACCTTTGATGCCTTCAGTACTGTGTGAAGAACAGGGTTGGTAGCATTGAAACGTGGACGTTGTCGAGCGACCCCTGCGATGAAAACTGCCAAAATGTCACTGAGAAATATTGAGACCTTCTTTGCAAACTTCCCATACCGAACCAAACCTGTCTCAACTGATCGTTTTAGGTCCCAGAGGATAGAAGGAAGAAAAAAAGAAAGAGAGAGAGAAATTTTAGTATTTTTAAGCACATGCAGGAATGATTCCCCCCAAAAAAACTAACTTTGGGTTTGTTTGTTTTTTATTATTTCAAGGAGTTAGCTTTTACTGTATAGCGATGGCACAATGAATTTAATAAGCTGTAAAGGCCTTTCACTGGCCGTATGTCCAGTTTTATCACTGAAACTGTTCAACATGGAGCTGTTTCAATTGTGTTTATAAATTTAAGCTTTGTTTACTGAAGCTGAGACTCAATATATATTACGTTTTGAAGAGAAAAAAAGTGTGTACATTTTTTTAACATGATGCTGATGCTGATGATGAAAATGTAAAAAAATGGTCCTTTCCTTAGATGATCCGTTTCGGAGTGTGAACTAAATCCCCAATAGCCGATGTAATAAAGGGATTATCCATTGAAGCTTTTTTTATTCTCTGTTCCGCTTGGCATTTTGGTCTTTTAAAACAGGGTGGGGAGGGGGAAATGGCCGACTCTGGGGTAGAATGTTAGATAATGGAAACTTTAAAGGCTAGTTTCTCTGTTGTACCATATTAAGTTAAAAGTACACATTCTTTGTTAAAATGTTCTTGCGAAAGACTACAGTATTAAAAAAACCCATTTTGTTTGACTTTGGAAATTGCTTTTTTAAAAAAAACAAAACAGCATTGGTTTGGGGAGACCCCACTCTGTGCCCCACCCCAAGATGATAGCCATAGAGCAGGGTGGCCCAGCCACAGCTTCGCGAGCCACACACGGCTCTTTGATATATAATATGCAACTCGTGGAAATATGTTGTCTGAGCTCCTATTTATTTATTTATTTATTTATTTATTTTTCACATTTTTATACCGCCCTTCCTCCAAGGAGCTCAGAGTAGTGTGCATATTTCATCCCCTCTTTTTGTCCTCACAACAACCCTGTGAGGTAGGTGGGGCTGAGAGATAGTGACTGGCCCAAGGTCACCCAGGAAGCTTCGTGGCTGAGCGGGGATTTGAACCTGGATCTTCCAGGTCTAGGTCTGACTCCCAAACCACTACACCATCCTGGCTGCATCACATTTTTGCATCACAATTAACATAAAAGGTAAATAAAAAAATGTCAAGCTTTATAATTATTTACTGGGCATAAACTGAGAGTCCACTGGATTAAAACACAAGTTTAATGTTCATGGTGAGTAAATATATTTCAGAATTTAAATGCTTCTTAAATATTGCGGCTCTCAGACATCTGAAGTTTATCGTATGTGGCTCTTACGTTAAGCAAGTTTGGCCACCCCGAAGCAACCCTGAATAGCACGAATGGTCTAATGCAGGGGTTCTCAACCTGTGGTACGAGTACCCCTAGGGGTACGCGGACAAATGGCAGGGAGTACACCAGAGCCTGCCCCTTATCAGCATCAATCAGTAGTTAATTACTTGTTAATTAGAACTTAAATGCAATCCCGTCTGTCTGTCTGACTCTCTCTCTCTCTCTTACTCACTCACACACACACACACACACACACACACACACACACACACAGAGTTAAGACATTTTTTCACATTTAAAATTGTCTTACTACTTTTTATTTAACGATTAATTAGCTAATCGATTGATTGATTAATCCAATTAATTAGCAATTAATTAGCAGGGGGTACTTCAGAAAATTGGACCGTGATAGGGGGTACCCGGGCCTCCAAAGGTTGAGATATAATGATATAATTTCAAAAAGAATCTGCTTTTTAAAATATGTTATTTATATTTCTTACATACCTAAATATTACATTGAACATTTCAAATGTTTTCACTGAAATGGACCCTGTTGAGCCAAGTGGATCCACTTGGATCCAGTGGATTGTGTCCAGGGGTGGTGGTAGCATGCGTCGTAACATTTTTCCGGCGATGGTGTAGCCGGGTAAGAATGGCTGCCGAATCTCCAGTTTGAGCGTAATAGGTTTGCTGCGTTTCTGTCGCAACAACAAGGCTGCAAAATTGGAAGAGCGAGAAGAATACGGAACCGCCAGAGATCGATAAACAGCAGCAGACAATGAGCAAGTAACAAATCAAGAGGCAAACTGAGCTGCGTCCGTCCGATCATCAATATAATTATCAAATTATGGCAACAATTCAATATTGCTAACAACATTAAACAGTTGAAGCCATCCTTAACACCAAGAATAAGCTCTCGCTGTCTCTCTGTTCCCACCAGTTATGGTAACGAAAGGAAGGGGAGCGGTAGGAGGAGACACAGCTGTGAGCAAATAATGTAGGGTGACCCGGGGGGGGGGGGGGGAGCTGCAGGTGGTAGAATTTGGGTTTGATCTGCATGCCCAGTGGGAGGGGAAATGGAACATAGGAAGCTGCCATACAGAGTCAGACCATTGACCCATCTAGCTCAGGGTTGTCAACACTGACTGGCAGCAGCAGCTCTGTGGAGTTTCAAACAGGAGCTGTTCCCTGCCCTACCTGGAGATGCTGCCGGGCATTGAACCTTCTGCAGCAACGCGAGTGCTCTCTCTCTGAACTACAGTCCCATCTCCTGAAGCTACAGCCCAGTGCTGTCATGCCGCGCGCATCACCCCCCCCCCGCCCGCGCCCCTGCCGGCATGCGTCACCCCTTGGCTGCCCTCTTGCCCTCAGAAGCTTGTACGCATGCGCGAAAATGCATAAAATGACACATAGGCCTAGTCAGAAGGGGCCGGGGCGCCCCGGGAGGACGCTCCGAGGCCTTCTCCCGGCCTCGGAGGATGATGCGCGTCACCACCACCCCCGGCAGCCCGCCACCCCAAACACGCTACAGCCCCTCCTCACATGCCCAGAGGGAGAATCAGGGAACACTTGAAGTAAGGAAGAAAAAGCGAAGGAGGTTAAAATGTCTTCATCACCCCGATCTGTATCAGCGCAGATGTAGTTTTAAATTCATCCCAGTGTGAGGCTCATGACAATTGGCGGTACCTGCAGCGCCATCATTGTGCATCTGGCGGCTTCCTGGCAAGCCAATATTTTGCACCTGACTCCGGTTGGTGGACTTTATTAAAAATCAAAGTGGATCCTGCCACCCTGAAGGATACTTGGGTTGGGAAACTTCCTAGAGTTTGGTCAATGTCAGGAGCTAAACAACTTCTTTTGCTTGTGCTGAGCAGAGGGTTGGACTAGATGACCTCAAGGTCTCCTTCCAACTCTAGTATTCTAAGGTTCTGAGTTTCAGGCGCATTACTGGACATTCCAGCCAGTCCACTGGGGACTTAGCTCAGCTCTGCTTTAGCTGGAATTGATAAAATTGAGTGGAGGGAGAGTTAGAACGGACAAGAGAAAATATTTCTTCACCCAGCGTGTAATTCATCTGTGGAACTCCTTGCCACAGGATGTGGTGGTGGCACGTGGCCTGGATGCCTTTAAAAAGGGGATTGGACAGATTCATGGAGGAAAAGACCATCACAGGTTACAAGCCATAAGCAACCTCCTGGCTTTGGAAGTAGTTTTTCTCTGTGCCAGGTGCAAGGGAGTGGCGACGGAATACAGGTTTCTTGTGGTCTTGTGTGCTCCCTGAGGCATCTGGTGGGGCCACTGTGAGATACAGGAAGCTGAACTAGATGGGCCTTTGGTCTGATCCTGCAGGGCTCCTCTTCTTATGATGTCCAGGACATGGATATGAGGGGGAGAGAGAGAGAGAGAGAGAGAGAGAGAGAGAGAGAGAGAGAGAGAGAGATTTCAAACCCATATTTATTATTGTGATGATTTATTGCTGATATAGCACCATCAATGTGCAAGAGAAAAGACTGGGTCCCTGCCCCGAGGGGCTTGCATGATCTAGAAACAAATACTAGGAAGAATGCACAGAAAAGGGGGGATTGTTACCAGGGAACATGGGGAGAGAATAATACAGTTATTTCATATACATTTATTTAGGCTTAGATGCAGTAGGGTAAAGAGACTTTCACTGTTAATCACCACAGTGGAAGCAGAGCCTCCTAGGGAGACGGCTGGATCATAGAGCAGAAATGAGCAACAGCAGCATATTAATTGCACCTACAAGGGATTAATAGAAAGAACCATGATGTGGACCCTGTGTGCATGAATGAAGGTGGGTACGTGTACACACACACACACACACACACACACACACACACACACACACACACACACACACACACCAGTCTGCTGCCTGAGGCAACTGCTTCAGTTGGCCTCATGGATGGGCCGGCCTTGATGTTCCGTCCCCAAAAACACTTCTCGTCCCACCTTACTTCTTTCTCACTGCCTCAGATTTGGAGAGGGGTGGGAACTGGGAGTCGCGGAGGCAAATCCCTGAGGCAAAATACCTTAACCATGCTAATGGCAAGCATTGTTTTGAAACACCCTAGCACCATCATCCTAATATCCTTTTCCTCCTCAAAGCCCGAGCTGCAGTCCTTTGCCCTGCATTGATATTAGCTCGGTGAGCACTCCATCGATTTCTCATTTGCCCTTCCAAGAATAGTTTTAAATGTCAACGCACTGTCAAGTGAAATTTAGGGGACTGGGAGCCTTCAGAGAAAGGAATCTCTTGTTGAATTGTTATTAGCCAGCTCTTAATACATATTGACAAACCAAAGCTCAGAACTGGTAGGTCTCAACTCAAAGTAATGAGCGGCCTTGTAAGTAACACTTCCATGCAGAGAATCCTGCTACGCTGCCAGGGTGGCTTATTCCACAGATGCAGATCAAGTCTCTGACTCCAAGTCCCAAGTCAAGTCCCAAGTCTTTGCCCCCAAGTCCTGAGTCTTTGGTTGCGAGTCACGAGTCCCTATCTATTTAATGGGGAACCCGGGTTTAAGCCTGAATAAAAGTGGACTTGTCGTAAAAGGCTCCAAGTCTCGAGTCGAGTCTTTTACAATCACCGAGTCAAGACCAAGTCAAGTCATTGATGCAGCTTGAGTCCGAGTCGAGTCCGAGTCAATAGACTCAAATATACATCACTGGCTTTATCCAAGGATACTGGCCAGTTGTGATAGTCAGGATGGTGTAGTGGTTTGGGAGTCGGACTTAGACCTGGAAGATCCAGGTTCAAATCCCTGCTCAGCCACGAAGCTTCCTGGGTGACCTTGGGCCAGTCACTATCTCTCAGCCCCACCTACCTCACAGGGTTGTTGTGAGGACAAAAAAGAGGGGAGGAAATATGTACACCACTCTGAGCTCCTTGGAGGAAGGGCGGTATAAAAATGTGAAAAATAAATAAATAAATAAAATAGGTCACCAGGGGATTCACAATCAGAAATCTATTATTCTACTTCTTGATTAATAAGTGGTTGGATTTTTTCAACTCTACTGTTTGTCCCAAGAGGCTCAGGTTAGGGAAATGTTCAGCCTGTGTCTGTTGGTCCAGCTGAGGTTCCAGTACAAAATACACTAGAGCTGCACACTTATTAAATTCAAGCTAGCAGGAGGTGTGGTCCCGAGGTTGAACTGCCTGAAGACTGCCGGAAGCTAAGCAGGAACAGTCAGTTTTCGTGCTGGAAGGGAGACCAGGAAGTCACTGATAAGCTGTCATGACCCTCGGTGGCAGAGAGGAGTCGCTGTTGCGCGGTGAGAAAACCGACTGGAATGCTGAGAATGTCAGTGACAGACCGATGACAACTGGAAAAATGTCTCCCTGTTCAGCATGATCTGTGGCGTCCTGCGGAGAGCTCGAGGCTTGTGTTCAGCAGCTAATGAAGATGACTACCTCATGGAGGAAACCAGCTGGAATTGTAGGGTTCGCCACATGACCACGGAGGCGTCTTTGGACAACGCTGGTTCTTCGGCTTTGAAATGGAGATGAGCACCACACCCTAGAGTCGGGCACAACTGGACTTAATTGTCAGGGGTCACCTTTACCTTTACTTATACAGAGCAACATTGTAAAGATCCTTATCGGATCTAGACCTTCTCTGCCGGCATCGCGTCTGCGGAGAACCGTCCAGCTGAGCTTTTCCGTGTAGTCCGGGGCCTGCTCCATCTGCCCCCCCCCAGTAGATGGGGCGGAACACACGGTGGCTCGCTGTGATGAGTTTGCAAGACACTTCGTGGACAAAGTCGATCGGATTCGGCATGACTTGGACGCTGCGTTAGCAGTATCTAATGATGTCCCTGAGGCACCTGTCTGTTCTTCTTCCTGGGATTCTTTTCAGCTTGTAGAACCTGAGGATGTGGACAGGATTCTTTGGAGTGTGAGACCGTCTGCTTGCCCACTTGACCCTTGTCCAGCATGGCTGATTAGAGCTGCCCAGACGGGGCTGGCCGAGTGGACGGGGAGGGTGGTAAATTCATCTCTGAGGGAGGGGATGGTGCCACCGTCTTTGAAGCAGGCGGTGGTGCGCCCCCTCCTGAAGAAACCCTCCTTAGATCCCACTATCTTGAACAACTTCCAGCCAGTCTCAAATATCCCATTTCTGGACAAGGTGATCGAGCGGGTAGTGGCGTCTCAGCTCCAGAGGGTCTTGGAGGAAGCTGATTATCTGGATCCATTCCAGTCTGGCTTCAGGCCGGGGGTTCGGGACAGAGACGGCCTTGGTCGCCTTGGTGGATGACCTGCGCCGGGGACTGGACAGGGGGAGTGCGTCCCTGTTGGTCCTGCTGGACCTCTCAGCGGCTTTTGACACCATTGACCATGGTGTCCTTCTGGGTCGGTTGGCCGGGTTGGGGCTTGGAGGCACCGTTTTGAGGTGGTTCTGCTCCTTCCTGGCTGATAGATCCCAGAAGGTGGTGCTGGGGGATGCTTGTTCGGCACCCTTGCCCTTGAGGTGTGGGGTGCCACAAGGGTCAATTCTGTCCCCCATGCTGTTTAATATCTATATGAAGCCACTGGGAGAGGTCATCCGGGGGTTTGGGGTAGGGAGTCATCAGTATGCGGATGACACCCAGCTCTTTCTCTCCTTTCCACCCGACTCCAAGGGGGCGGTTGATGTCCTGAATCGTTGTCTGGAGGCAGTTGGGAGCTGGATGGGGGCTAACAAGCTGAAATTAAATCCTGATAAGACAGAGGTTCTGTTGGTCCAGAAGTCTACGACTCAGGTACTGGATCATCGTCCTGCTCTGAATGGGGTTGTACTCCCTCTGAAGGAGCAGGTCCGCAGCTTGGGGGTTCTCCTGGATGCGCAGCTGCTCCTGGACTCCCAGGTGGCGGCTGTGGCCAGGGGGGCTTTTGCCCAGCTTCGGCTGGTGCGCCAGTTGCAACCGTACTTGGACCGTGCAGACCTGGCCACAGTGACTCATGCCCTAGTGACATCTAGACCAGATTACTGCAATGCGCTCTACGTGGGGCTGCCTTTGAAGACTGTTCGGAAACTGCAACTAGTGCAGAATGCGGTGGCCCGGGTGGTTGCCGGGGCCTGTCGGTTCGACTCAGTCGGACCATTGCTCCGGCGGCTACACTGGCTGCCGGTTCGTTTCCGGGCACAATTCAAAGTGCTAGTTTTGACTTTTAAAGCCCTTAACGGCTCAGGTCCAGGGTATTTTAGGGACCGCCTCCTTCCTTATAATCCGACCCGTACTCTGAGGTCATCAGGGGGGCCCCTGTTAACCGTGCCGCCATTGACGGAGGTGAGAGGGATGGCGGCGCGGAATAGGGCCTTCTCAGCAGTGGCGCCCCAATTATGGAATTCCCTCCCCCTGGAATTAAGAACGGCTCCCTCTTTAGAGACCTTTCGGCGGGGCCTTAAGACACTTTTATTTAGGGAAGCATTCGATGTCTGACATGGTGGGCTGGCGTTTTAACAAATGGCTTTTTAACAAAGTACATGCAGGTTGACCCACTGGGGTTGTTGTTTTTAGTTGTTTGTTTTAATTGTTTTTAATTACTGTTTTAATTTTTAATGTTGTTGTTGTTCAGTCGTTAAGTCGTGTCCGACCCTTCGTGATCCCATGAACCATATCCCGCCAGGCCTTCCTGTCCTCCACTATCTTCCTGAGTTCGCTCATTTTTAATGTACATGTTTTTTACATTAATGTACATGTTCGCTCATTTTTAATGTACAACGCTAATTTTTAATGTACATGTATTTTAATGTTGTAAGCCGCCTTGAGTGCCCTCGCTGGGAGAAAGGCGGCATATAAATTCTTTAAATAAATAAATTAAATAAATAGATAAGCCTGCCTATGTAAACCGCCTTGAATAACATCTGAAGAGCAATCTGAGGATAAGAAAGGCGGTATATAAATATATATATAAATACAGAAATAGAAATAAATGTAGCAATGGGGTTGTGATTCTTCAGTGCGTGGAGGTTGGTGTGTCCCAAAGCATTGCACAGGCACAAGAAAAATGCAGCCACCATCACTGGGAAAGTTGCAATACTGGGCCAAATAAGGACAATGGCTCCCCTCCCCTGCTAAATAGAAGAGAAGAACTACCATTTGAAATATGCCTTTGCGTCCAGTTAAAAGGTAAAGGTTTCCCTCGCTTGGAAGCCAGTCGTTACAGACTCTAGGAGCCAATGTTCATCTCCGTTTCAAAGCCGAAGAGCCAGCAATGTCCAGAGACGCTTCTGTGGTCATGTGGCCGAGGTGCATGGAACGCGGTTATTTATTTATTTTATTTATTTACAGTATTTCTATCCCGCCTTTCTCCCCGAAGGGACCCAAGGCGGCTTACAGCAAAAAGAGAAATACATACAAAAAATACAATATAGAAACAATCACAGTTTAAAACAATAACAACAATTAATAAAAATTAATAAAATTACCTTCCTGCCTCAACGGTACCTATTAATTGACTTGCAATTTCTTGATTTCGAACTGCTAGGTTGGCAGGAGCTAGAGCCGAAGATGGTAGCTCACTCTGTCCCGCGGCACTCGGGTCTCGAACTGTTGTCCTACCGATCTTCCGGTCTGCAGCATCTTAACCACTAAGCCACCATGGCGTCCTGTGTCCAGTTAGCAGGGGCTATATCCAGCTCAGAGGACAGTGGCTTTAAATGCAAAAACGACAAAACCCAACCCAGTCATTTGCAATACATAGAGCTACTATAGCTTTTAGGTTAATACATACCAATCCCCACCTACTCCCATTTCAGTGGAAACTGTCGTTTCAAGTAGAATGGCAATCTTTTCGGCGAGGCATTGTTATCCTCTCCTATTTACTTTGACTGATGACAAAACTGTTATGATCTGGCATGGAGAGTGGTGATGAAACCGATAAATCCTCTTGCAACTGGGCTCCGCCTCGGGAACAGCCTCTCGAAACTTAGCAAGCTTCACCTCCTTCCCGGATAGCCTTGCGGGGCCGGCTAAGTTCAGGGACTGGAAAAGAGGGAGGATCAATTTGTGAGCATCCCAATTCCTGACAGGCCAAATGACCCGTGTCTAATCTAGCGCCGTTGCTTTACATTACAAATCGGGACATGATGCAGTGGAAAATCTCCTGACACAACCCAAGGAGGTGGGAATAGGGGGGTGGGTGACTTGGGTGGTAGACTGCAAAACATGTCAAGGTTACATGCGGCTGATTGGCTCTCCTCTGTCTTGGACAGATTAATTATACCGGCTTTTGGCTAGCACCAATTACCTCACAATCTGTAAGCTCTGATTCACGTCCAAGGAAACAATATGAAATTTCACAATGCATATCGTTCACTTCTGGGATGAAAAAAATCCCGTATTTTTTCCCCTTTTGTTTTGTTCCCTTTTGTTTTAGCTGTTTGGGCTAAACTAGCCCCCCTATGCTTTTTTTTTCCCATGTTGCCTCTGTATCCCAAGATGCAAACTGCCATGATTGTTTGTAGAGGAGCTTCTATTTCCCAAGAGCACCCTCCCCTTGACCAGTAGACAAAGACCTTGACTTCGAGTTAGGTCATTTAGCTCAGGAAGTCCGCTTGACTCCCAGGAATGGGAAATACAAGATCCCAGGTCCCCCAATATCCAGTCCCTCAAACAGTACCTTACGAACACCACTGGCCATAAAACTCAGGAGCCCAACTCTCTCTCTCTCTCTCTCTCTCTCTCTCTCTCTCTCACACACACACACACACACACACACACACGCACACGCACACGCACACGCACACGCACACGCACACGCACACGCACTCACTCGCCTGGTCCACCATTGAAGCATCGAATGTAAACCTGGGGCTTCCTAGTCCTAATCCAGCACCCTACCCACTACACCACACTATCTGAGTAGAATAAAATGAATATTGGTTTCCTATTTCTTGTTTATTACATTTCTATCCAAATGCTCCCCACACAGACACACTAACCTGGTTTTGTGCCAGCCTCTGCTCTTCCCACAGCCCTGGACTGGCAAAGAAAGAGGGAGACAGGGCAGGAAAGGAAGTGTGGAGGAGAGGAAAGGAAGTGCGGAGGGTAGAGCATCTCTAGTCCCTCACTCTCCTCCACACTTCCTCTTCCACTCCATCCCCCTCTTCCTTTTCTAATCCAGGGATGTGGGAGGTGAGCATTGGGCAGAAGTGAGTGCCCCCCCCCTGCCAATCTGTTGTCTGAGGTGACTGAAGTCACATGCTCTCCAAACATGCCATGGGAGCATGAAATGCTATTCGTGTGGTTTTGTTTTTAAACATGTTCCTGTCACAATGATATTTCATGCAAACACGACTCCTGCACAACTGGGCCCCCAATTTATGTGGCAGCCCCCCCAGTTCATCTATGATACCATCTGGTGCAGGTCACATGATCAGGTGGCTTGGCAGGGGGGGCCTGCCTCTATCTAGCTTCTACCGTTTCTCCTCCTGATCCTTGGATGTGTAAAGAAAGAAGGAAATGTCCCAGGACATGTGGAGGAGGAGAGAGTGTCAGGCTAGTGTTTCTCCTCTCCTCCTCCAAATTTCCCCTTTTTCCTTCTTCCTTTTCCAATCCAGGAAGCAGGAGGGAGAACAGCATCAAACACAATGATTGGTGGGCTGCCAGATATGGGGCCAACATTTGGCAGGCCCTGCATCAGTGTGGGTGGGTGGGCACCTCCTCTGCCTCATGAAACAGCACGAAGCAAAACAGGAGCATTTTCAATGAACGCGTAAATTCAAAAGGTCAGCGGCGATCGACGAAAGCTGGCCGTTACACACACACACACACACACACACACACACACACACACACACACACACACACAACTTTTGATGAATGGCCATCATAATTCCTAAGTCATAAAAAATATCTGTATTTTTTTTTTAATAAAGAAAGAAAATCTGAGTTACTTATTATTATTCCAAATGGAAAAATTAATTGTAAATAACTGGAAGTCAATTAAGGCTGGGCTCTGCTGGGTAATGCAAATCCTTTATGGTTGTGTTTCAGTTAACTGCCTCATTAATGATTTATAGATGTGTATACAGCTGTGGGAACAGCAGCATTATCTAAGGTACTTGGAGAAGAATTACATATGAAAAGAGCCACAAAGCTTGGGGGGAGGGGGGAGGGGGCAGGAGGAAATTGCTTCCTGCCATAACTTCAACCATATTAAAATGCAAAATGTTCCAAAAGAGACCAGGATGTTTGATCATGGCAGAAAGCTCTCACAAAGTTGCCGGTTTCAATTTCTTAAAAAAAAATAAAATGAAAAGGGTTCAATCTCTTCGCCCCCTCTCAAAAATGTACAACTGCACAACAGACCAAGCACTGAACCCATATCAAAGTCAGAAAAGAAGGCATTAAAGAAGCTCTCTTATTAGAAGGCAGTGCCATTTGCGTTTGGCAGTGATGTAGACTTGAATCTATTGACTCGGACTCGACTCGGACTCAAGTTGGGTCAGTGACTCAACTCGCACTTGACTCGGCGATTGTGAAAGACTCGAAAGACTCGACTCGAGACTTGGAGCCTTTTACGGCAAGTCCAATTTTATTCAGGTTTAAAAACGGGTTCCCCATTAAATAGATAGGGACTTGCAACCAAAGACTCGGGACTTGGGGGCAAGGACTTGGGGACTTGACTCGAGACTTGGAGTCAGAGCCTTGATCCACCTCCCTGGCGTTAGGTGTTTGGTTATATCGGAAAAGATGAAGGAAAACTACATTTCAACTCGGAATCGGTTTTTACAGTGCGGCAGCGCTTGCTGTAGGTGCATCACTGCACGGTAAGCTCATGATTTCTCCATTCAGTTCTATAGCAGAGGTGAGTGGGCCAACAGAGGCGGAGACCCTGCCAACTTGCTGCCTGAGGCGACGTGTCTCAGTTGGCCTCATGGATGGGCCGGCCCTACTCCAGCCCTTTCATTCCAATCCAATATCTTTCTCCAGATGTTCACTGGTCAATGTTGCGGTTTTTTGAGTTGGGTTAGTATGCATTTGAGATCCACACCGACCCTGATGATGAGGTTATGTTGTTTGGGATATGAAAAGAGATTTTATTAGTATTTTTCGGTTTGCTTTGTACATATTGGACCTGATCAAAAGAGCGCCACGGGGCATGGAAAGAGTGCTGCCGCCACACTGGCAGTGGTCAGTTCTCAGCAAATCGTGAATCACTGTCACTGACCATAAATTAGAACGCAGAGCGCTGACAATCTCAGAAGGGGAGATCAGCTCCCCAACACTGCGACATTCTTGCCATCACATTCATTTCCATTATGTTTTCTTGAATAAGGGCCAGAAATGTTTATGACAATTTCAATAACATCATAAACCGGGTGGCCGAGGAAGATGTGTGCAAATGTGTCGCATACTAAACCAGGGAAGCCACACTAGTGTCGTCTCATTTGCTGTATTTTATCATGCATTTTACTTTCAATAACATCGCATTTCTGAGCGTGGATGGGAGTTCTCCAAAAAATACTCACTTTGCATTTACGCACCTATAAATCCTTCCCAAGCATTGATGAACCTGGAAAACAATGAAATACTCTGATTAGGGTGACTTGTAGAAGGCATGACAAAAAGACAGCAAACTCAAAATGCCTATTATTATTATTATTATTATTATTATTATTATTATTATTATTATTATTATTATTATTATTATTATTTTATACTTTTCACCTCTTCTTTGCCAATGATTTATAATACACAAGCACAAGAAGAGCCCTGCTAGATGGGACCATTTAGTTCAGCTTCCTGTTTCGCACAGTAGCAGGGCCGGCCCATCCATAAAGCCAACTGAGGTGATCGCCTCAGGTGGTGAATTGGCAAGGTGCCCACCGCCTGCCTGCCACTGCTGCTCCTCTTCCTCCTCCTTCCATGCCCTGGATCCAAAAAGGAACAGAGTGGAAGAGGAAATGTGGAGGAGAGGGGGTGACTAGAGTAGAAGGCGTCAACAGGTGGGTTGGAACCTGGAAGTGGGTCTCAACTTGTCCTAAGATGGGTTGTGGCAGTGCATTGAAGGTTGAGGCTCAGGGTTATGGGGTCTGGTATGCGGTGAATACCACCAGAGACTGTGGCCTCTGGTGTCACTACGGGGGGGGGGGGGGCGGAGCTGTAAGTGCTGCTGAAATCCGAGCCTCCCTTACACAGACGAACTAAGCGGCCCCGCCCCTCACCCTCGCAGCCTTTCAGAGAAGCGAAAGCAACAGGCAGGAGACTCCCTGCCTGTTGTTTTTGCTTCCCTGAACGGCTGCGAGGGTGAGGGGGCGGGGCCGCTTCGTTCGTCTGTGTAAGGGAGGCTCGGATTTCAGCAGCACTTACAGCTCCGCCCCCCCCTGTAGTGACGCTAGTGACTGTGGCTTTGAAAGGGTCGCTTTGGCCAACCCCCCTTAATCTTCAGTGCCCCCCTTAGTCTCCCACCCATCCACCTGTTCTCCCCCATTTCCGCCGGTCTTATTGTAGACAGGATTGTGTCGTAATCGAGTATATTTGCACATGAGTAGAATCGATAGTTTGGAAAAGGGCTGAGCTGGAAGTTTCCAGATCCGGGGGGGGGGGGTGTGTGTCCGGGCCAGCCTGTACCTACACCTGGCTTAGCCGGGGGTGCCTCCGTGCCCTCCGCTGCAGCACCCCCTCTCGTCGCCCCCAACGAGGCAGCCGGAATGTGCCTCCAAGAGGCAGGGACTGGGGGCAGGGTGAGGTTAATGAAGGGGGCGACTGGGAACCCACTAGTCTCTCAGGCTCGCCGCAGGAGTCTAGGGGGCACGCCCTTGCGGGGGCAAGTCCCCCAGGGAGAGCGTGGGAAAGACCAAACAGAAGGGAAACAGGACCAGGCACTGGCGTCGACAGGGGGCGGCGGGGGGGGCGGGCCGCTGGGGGGTGTCGCGCGTCTAGGGGTGACGCGCGATCACCCCCCCACTTACAGTTTGGAGCGGAGGGTGGGCCCGCCCTCCCTCCCTTGTGTCCGTTTGGCTCCAAAATGAGCCGAAAACGGAGCGGGGAGGGCGCTCTGCTCCTGCGCGTGACGTCACGCGCAGGGGTGGAGCCTCCCCTTAAGGGCGACGCGCGCCCCCGCTCTGGGGTGACGCGCGTCGTCGCAACGCGCCTGGGACCAGGGTAGCCAGGAGGAGAGACCTAGGTCTACTCGGGAGGAGGGGCCTGGGTTTACTCGAAGGGAAGGACCCAGGTCTACTCGGAGGGAGACAGGAGAAGCCAGGGCAGGACCAGGAAGGGGAAGGGCAGGCTAAGAAGCCATCCATAAAGGCAGCGACGGTCGATGATGGAGGCAGGCTCTTATCTGTCCTTAAGGTTGAGCCCAGGACCTCTTGTAAGACCTGACAAGGAGGAGGAAGAGGGTGACTTGAACCCCCTCCCCTGAGGAATTCTGAGGCCTACTCAGCAGCAGACTCTCTGCAAGTCAGGTAAGGATCTCCCATCCCTTCGCTGGGCTGGGGAGCGATCCTTCACCCTCAACCCTTGGAGCTGGTCTTGCCCTGGCCCACCCCCCTTCCCAACTCACCAGGACGCTGACCCCAACAGGGGTATTGGGGTAGAGGGCACAAGTGGTGCCCTTTATTCACTGGGTCTTCCCTTTCACTGTCTTTGAATGGTGTGATGAACACGGGGAGGCTATTTCAACAGCCTTTGTTTGTCATTTTTCTGTGTATACGTACCCATGTATCCTAGCAAGCATCATCAGAAGAGGCATTCCCTCCCATGTGTGAGAAAAAGGGGAATGCTTCTTTCTAGCCTACCAGGCTTCTCCTCTCCTCCACACTTCCTCTTCATCTCTATTCCCCTCTTGCTTTTTGGGTCAAGAAAAAGGGAGGAGGAGGTGGATGGGCAGAGGTTGATGGGCAGAGGTGGGCAACTGGTATCCTCCCCAACGGTACCTGAGGCAATGGCTTCAGTCAGCCCTGACTGGCCACATGGTCATATCTCTGGATAGGTTGTCTGAATGGTGCTATGGTCATTTTCCATTTCCAGTGGTTTGCTTCTCCGTTCCTGCTATTGGTTCTGCTGTGCTGGAGCGAGTTGTTTCACTGTGTGTGGAGGGGCAGGCTGCTGTTCCTTGGCAAACTGGCATGCTTCCGTGTGGTTTGAACCCGACGAACGGGCCGTGGAGGACTCCTCATCGTAGAATGAAATAGTCCAGTTGGCATCCTCCAGAGCATGTCTCGGCGGTTCCACCGACGATAGCGGCAAGAAATAGCCAAGACAAGGTGTTCCTAAAAGGAGACAGATTTGTGTGTGCTCATTATACCTTGCCCAGTTTTGTTATTCGAACTGTGTCTGGCTTCAGGGCAGGTGGAACTTCTGGTTGCAGGGTGGTGGCAGGTGTGAGATAATTTATAGGAGAGGCAAAAGTGGTTATAGATTTTAGCTGTCACCTTCCTCCAGGCTGTAGCCTTAAGTTACAAAATCAAGGAGGGGATAAACTACAACCCATAGACTGTATATCATGAAAGTTTTGAAATAATTCCAAACTTTACTTTGGTCTTGTGGAAGATAGCAGCAAGAGGAGCCACTGGTCTTGTCTTCAGGACTGGCGCAAATTGACCAGATCAGAAAGAAATAATCTGGTAGCCCGATCTGTGTTATATTTTGTGCTCTCGCTTGTCTAAAGGCTGTCAATTGGACGTGTCCTCAAAACTGAGATTTTGGAGGTGATGTCTGGAAGACCTGAGGATCTGAGTTCTGATGGAATGGTGGGTACAGGTACAGTGTCCCCCCCCCCCGCTTAACGACGGGGATACGTTCTGAAATCTCCATCGTAAAGTAAAGCCGTCATTAAGCGGGTCTTGCTGTGCTTTGAAGTGTAGCACTGTGCTTAAAGCCCCAGCGTTAAGCATCCAAGCTCTTATCTTGTCCGTTAGCTGTTTGGCTTTAGAGAAGGGCTTTGAAGTTCAGCACTGTGCTTAAAGCCCCAGTGCTGAACTTCAAAGCCCTTCTCTAAAGCCAAACAGCTGAAGAGCTGGGGCTTTAAAAAGATGCATCTTTTAAAATCTTTTGCTCTTTTTTTTACTGGGGACCTTCGTCATATATCTGGATCGTTGTTAAGCGATCCGTCATTAAGTGGGGGACACCTGTACTGGGGCAGATCCCCATGCTAAAGGGCAGGATTCTTGCGGTGAAGGCACGAAGCCAAGCAGTGGACCCAAAATGGCCTGAGATTAGTCTTTGCCACCTGTCCGCTTGAGAGAAACAATAAAAAACAAACTGGAAAAACCAGGGTGTTTTTGGCAAGCTAGCCTACCCTGAACCCACGCCAAAGACCCAGGGCAAGTTAACAATTTTTAAAAATCAATTAAAGCAGAATAAAAAACAATCCCACTTGGCGCCTTCCCACTTGGCGCTTCATAAGCTCTAGCTGGGTGGGGAGAGGTGATCTGGAGCAGCAGTAGCTTTTCTTCCCCCCCCCCCCATCTCCCTCTAGCAGTGCTGGAAGGAGAAGGGGGCCACCATTGCCGCGATGCTCTTCCAACTTGCTCTCAGCAATCCGGAAGGGGATCGGAGCATCCACAGAAATGGTGAGCTGGGGAGGGCAGCAGACCGACAGGCTGGAGACTCATTAGGCTTACCATCGTCCCGGAATCGAGGCAGGCTTCGGCCTAGTCTGGGCTCGAGCAGCTCCCAAGGATGCACCTCGGCTGGCCAACGGGGTACCAGCTTTGGTCACGTCGTCAACTGGAAGTTCCAGAAGCCTGAAGCCCATTGGCCAGCCAAGGTGCATCCTTGGGAGCTGCTCGAGCCCAGACTAGGCCGAAGCCTGCCTCGATTCCGGGACGATGGTAAGCCGAAGACTCATCAGTCTGTTGCCCCTCCAACTTTGCCGCTCCACATGACCATTTCAATTTGCCTCATGGTAAGGCTGGCCCTGGAATATAAACGATGCTGGCCGACATTCTGCCATAATAAAGACCTCCAAGCCATTGCTGCCATGTGAGATCCCAAATGAACAAGTCCGGAATCACTGCAATGCCTGTTGGAGAGTTGCCTTTCTCTTGGAATAATTTTGGAATCTTACGTGCTGTAACGTGTAGCGATTCAGGAGTCGGACGTAGACCTGGAAGATCCAGGTTCAAATCCCTGCTCGGCCACGAAGCTTCCTGGGTGACCTTGGGTCAGTTACTGTCTCTCAGTGTATTGGAAAATGCGGAAGATTTCCCCGAGGCCCCTTGCTCTGGCAAAACTGGGACATAAAGGGTTAAAATGCAGGCCTTAGCAATAGGCTTGCTGCACAGCTGCAGCCAGTAGAGGCAGCCTGGCCATTAAGTGTACAAGCATCACCTGGAGGCAGGAAGGGTGTGGGTTGCAGAAAGGAGGAAAGCTTTGCAGGAGAAAGACTGACCGGCCTGGCTGTGTGATTGACCTTGGACTGGCTTGAGGAACCTGCTTGATATTTGACCTTGGACTGCTTGAGACACCTGTTTTGGACTTGGGCTGCTAGACCTGTGAGTGCAAGAAGGTAAAAGTGACCCCTGACACTTAAGTCCAGTCGTGTCTGACTCTAGGGTGTGGTGCTCATCCCCATTTCAAAGCCGAAGAGCCAGCGTTGTCCGAAGACGCCTCCGTGGTCATGGGGCCAGCATGACTCTCCTTGCCGCAGCGCGTAGCATGCGGCTGGAACACTGAGCGCTGTTTACCTTCCCGCAAGCGGTACCTATTTATCTACTTGCATTAACATGCTTTGGAACTGCTAGGTTGGCAGGAGCTGGCCAAGCAACGAGAGCTCACCCCATCAAGGATTCGAACTGCCGACCTTTCGATCGTCAGCTCATGGTTCAGCGGTTTAACTCTCTGCACCACCCGCTGGCAAGAAAAGGGAACTAATCAGCCTAAAGCAGGCCTACGCCTCTTAAGGGGACCATAGAATGGATTTTCTGGGACACTCACCCTCACCTACCTCACATGGTTGTTGTGAGGACAAAAGGAGTGCAGAAACTATGTACACCACCCTGAGTTCCTTACCTTGGAGGTAAGGTGGTATAAAAATGTGAAAAATAAATTAAAATAAATGACTGAGTGAATGAAAATGCATTCATTTTCAGAGAGAGAGGGGGTGTGTGTGAAATTCAGACCAGGAGACCAGTAATTTGAAAAACAAGAGGGAATGATTTACCAGACTGTACCCATCAGAGTTTCCAGAGCTCATGGGCAAGGAGGGAAAAATTGATAGCGATGTTTTAGAAGGTTCGGCACCCCTTGGGACCATCTCCTGCATTTAATAAGAAAAAAGGCACCTTTTGCGCATCCAATAAAAATTGAGCCTCTCATGAAGATTTATACCATATTACATGGAGAAATTCAATGTACAACGATCCCCCCTGGTGTGCTCAGATCTCAGAGTAATTCTCCTTGACTGTGCGATCAACTTGGATTCAGTGCTGGCTCCGCTGCATTCAATATTACAGACTTGTAGAGGAAGAGGATATCTTTGTTTGTGAGACAACTTGCCGGTTATCTTAAACAAAGCTAAGTTGTGATCCAGACTCCAGAGCCCACTTGCTGGGAATTAAGTCCCACTCGGAAGTTGTCGGTAACGCATGAAATTCATTAGCACAAGGGGTAGTCGGGGCTAATAGCGTAGGTGGCTTTGAAGGAAAGGCTGCTGGGGCCAAGGTTCATGGGTTATGGTTTCCATAAGTGGGTAACAGCAGAAAGCTACTAAGTAGCGCCAACTACCTACACACAAAGATCAGCTTCAGAGGTCTGTCTCGGGGCCGGTCTGTCTGTGAGACCGATTGAGGTGGTTGCCTCAGGTGGAGGACTGGCAGGGAGGAGTGATTCTGCCTCCATCTGCCAAGCACCTCAGTTGCTCCTTCTCCTCCCCCTGTACCCCACAGGAAGAGTGGAGTGGAGTGAAAGAGGCAACATGGTGGGGAGAAGAGTGGTGCCCTAGAGCGTCCACCTCTCTCCTCTTCCCCCATACTTCCTCTCCGACTCTCTTTCCCTCTTTCATTTGCAATTGAGGAAGCAGCAGCAGGAGGAAGAGTAACTGGTGCACCCCCAGTGTGTGTGTGTGTGTGTAGGGGGGTAGAGTTCGGTAAGACACCTCAGGTGCTGGGATGTGTCTTGAGCCTGCCTGCCATATCTCTTTGTCTTTCCATGATAGGTGGGCAGGAGATGTAGAGTCTTTTCTGTGTCTGTGGAGCACCATCTCTGAAGCCATTTGCTAGAGTTCCTATCTGCTCGCATTTAGAGCCAAACTAGCGGAGATCTTTAACACGTGCTTGGGATCCGCATGTCTCTTGTCTTCTAGATACCATCTTTGGGGTAAGGTAGGTAAAGGTGACCCCTGATAATTAAGTCCAGTCGTGTCCGACTCTAGGGTGTGGTGCTCATCCCCATTTCAAAGCCGAAGAGCCAGTGTTGTCCGAAGACTCCTCCATGGTCATGGGGCCAGCATGACTCTCCTTGCCGCAGCGCATAGCATGCAGCTGGAACACGGAGCGCTGTTTACCTTCCCACAAGTGGTACCTATTTATCTACTCGCATTGACATGCTTTGGAACTGCTAGGTTGGCAGGAGCTGGCCAACCCCGTCGCAGATTCGAACTGCCGACCTTTCGATCGACAGCTCATGGTTCAGCGGTGTAACACTCAGGGAAGGGGACGAGCGTCTCCTTCCCTGAGTAGACCTCCCGTCAGGTGGCCACGCTGGCTGCCGGTGCACAGGGTCTGGTGGGTGGCCATGGGCCGCCGGCCAGATCCTAGTCAAGATTGCACTGTAAATGTGCACAGGATTGCACTCTAATTTTTTTGTATTTATTTAGGATCCCCCCCTTTTCAGAGTTGATACATTTGTTTTGAACTATTGAACCCCACTCTAAGGGTTCTGCTTAGACAAGGAGGGACAAACCATTCTGTGCTTCTTGCATGTCTTCTGATTCTACCAGTTTGAGGTACGTTGGTTTTCTTGTTTGTATGTGTACAAAGATATAGGCATATGTCAGTGGACACTTCACGAGCCTGAAAACGTCTGATACGGTACATCTGTTCATCTTTCATCTACCATTTTAGTTTTGTGTGCACCATAAACAGACCAGTACAGCTACCCCTTCTGGCTTTCAAAAGGCTTTTTTTCCTCCAATGATGTTTTTGTCAACAGAACCCACCCTGTGGCCCTTTTGGGTGGAAGAGTGAGCTCAAAATGGAAACAAAATAAAATGGAAAGCAGCCTTCCTGCCCCATAACTGGGTGACTTCAGACAATGTTTTTAACCTGGAACTGGCGCCAGATGGACAGGTATGCTCCCAAGGCACAGGTGCAAAGGATATTTTTTTATTTATTTACAATATTTATTATACACCACCACCCCTTTCTTGCCCTGGTACCTCAAGGTAGGTAAAGGTCTTCCCTGCTCAAAAGCCAGTCATCTCCAACTCTAGGGTGCGGTGCTCATCTCCTTTTCTAAGGCCGAAGAGCCAGCGCTGTCCGAAGACGCTTCCGTGGTCATGTGGCCGGCATGACGAATAGAACGCTGTTACCTTCCTGCTGAGGCGGTACCTATTTATCGACTTGCAATGTCTTGCTTTCGAACTGCTAGGTTGGCAGGAGCTGGGACAGGAGATGGGAGCTCACTCCGTCCCGCGGCACTCGGGTCTCGAACTGCTGTCCTGCCTGGTCTGCAGTTCAGCGTCTTAACCACTAAGCCACCGCGCCCCCTGTTACCTCGAGGTGGCTTTCTATTAATTAAGAACAGTACAAAAACAAAACATGTTTAAAAACCCACCACAAGGAATCTCAGTGCCTCCAATCCCCAACCAAACCACAACACTGTACTCAACAAATTGACAAATCACTCAACTGTCCTCACCCTAAAGTCAATGATCGCACCCCCCAAAAGTGGAATGAAAACACCAGGCCTTTGCACAGCCTCGGAAGGAGGCTAAGGTTGGGGCCAATCGTGCCTTGCTGGGGAGGGCGCTCCAAAACCCCAGTGATGATTTATGTTTTGGAAGCCTGCATGATAGAATTTGACATTTTCCAGCTGAGGTGTGGCCCATTTCCAACTCATGCTTCATTACGTCGCGCTCCCTTGGAGAGGCTGAATAGAGTAAAAATAACCAGGTTGTTTAAAATGTAGAAAGGCATAAATTAATTCTTACCAGATGGCCCGTTCAATTGTCATCTTCATAAAAATTATGGTTGACAAACTTTTGCCCACCACACACACACACACACACACACACACACACACACACACACACACACACACACACACACACACACACAGAAAGAAAATCAAAAACAAAATGAAAATAAGCAACCCAGGCGGGCTGTGAAAGCTTTAAAAGCCAAGGGATAGGTCTTGCTTCTCGACTGACCTGTTTCTCCCTGTTTCCCCCCCCCCGTATATATTTGTCTAATATGGCCTGACTCATGTTTCACACCTAGGAGCGTGCATTGTAAAGAACTCTCTGCGTGTGGGGCTCAGGAATTGTGCCAGATTTTTTAAAAAATCATAATTAAAAAACAGTTTAGCCTTGAGGGGAGGATTGTGGGTGTGAGAAAAAACGCCACCCAGAACGAGTGAGGTGTGAGTGACCCCCCCCCGTCTGAAACTGTTCACACTTTGGAAAAAGTGCTGTGCGACTTGAGCACAGCTAACTACCCCAGATGTTACCTGCAACCAGGTAACCTTGCTTCTCCTTCTGAATATTTATTCTATCCGTGTCCGCTAATCGTTTTGCATTGGGGTTGAATACGGGCTGAGCAATCCTAATTTCTCCGGGGAAAAACTAGGTCTGTTTGCCCAGGGTAGCAGGCTCTTTGAGGAAGCTGACAGCCATCGAGTCCCCAGTTCGAATTTCACTTCCATCAAGAACTAGGCCGGATCTACTCATCGTCCAGGAGACTGAGGGTCGATGACATGAGCTACCATTCTGTTCAAAGAACCAAGCGTTTCCTTTTTATGACCGTAACCCTGTTGCATATTTGCTGCCATACTGCTGTCCTTATATGCGGAGGTGGAATTCAGGATGGGCCCCTAAGCAGACCTTGAGCCCAATCCTATGGGCCTGCTACCCCTCCAGAACTCGCGCGTTCCAGCAGTGCAGCATGCTTAATGGCTGCTGCGAAAGGCGACACTCCATTCTGCGCAGCTGGGCCATCAGCGGCAAGCGGCTGCAGCTGTGTGCCAGCAGCCTGCAACAAACCCTGGGGCTGGCAGGTCGGTGCAGTAGGCAGGTACACCCATCTCCTGTCCTCTGCACTTCCTCTGCCACTCTAGCCCACCATTCTCCTCTCCTCTGCATTTCCTCTGCCACTCTAGCCCACCATTCTCCTCTCCTCTGCACTTCCTCTGCCACTCTAGCCCACCATTCTCCTCTCCTCTGCACTTCCTCTGCCACTCCATTCCCCTCTTCTTTTTCCAATCCAGAGAGTGGGGAAAGTAGAAGGAGCTGTGAAGATGAATGGAAGGAAAGAGGTTGGTTGGTGTCCCCCCTTCCCAATCATGCTGCCTGTGGTGACCACTTCTATTAGTCTCATGGACAGGCCAGGCAGGGGGGGCAAGCAGGCTCCAGAACGCCTCCCTTTTTTTGGGCATATGTTTGTTTCATCCACCTCTTGGCCTGGGTGCTTAACACTTGTGAGCAATAATCGTATTAGTATCAAGCAGCTTAACACAAGAATTCTCATACATGTATTTCGAAGCCTGCGTGCAGGGACGAGGCATCCCCCTCCTAGCCCCAGATGGTTTTGTCCTCACAACAACTTTGCGGGGTAGGTGAGTCTGAGCAAGGGTGTCACTAGGGTTGGTGACACTGGGGCAAGATCTCATGGTGTCAACACCCCCCCCATGGACCTCCTCCCATCCCAGACCACATGATGCGGAGGCCTCCTGGGAAATGTGATTCTCCCCCCCCCCCCCGTGAGTCACGGTGGGGATCGGGAAAAACCCATTTCCTACCAGTGTTGTGTTTTCGCACCACTGGTAACAAATAGAATAGGAAGTCATTTTGGTGTGTCGCCTCCCTGGGGTGACACCTGGGGCAGATCTCCCCCTCCCACCCTCCTCCTAGTGATGCCCTTGAGGCTGGCCCAGGGTCACCCAGGAAACTTCATTGCTGAGCGGGGATTTGAACTTGGATCTTCCAGGTCTAAATCAAACTCCCAAACCATTACACCATCCTGCCTCTCTTATCTTAGCCGTGCTCCACAAACTCTCCTGCACCCTGCTTGTTTGGGGGGCTTTAGAATCCTGCTTTAGAATCATGCACTTGTACACATATGGAAACATTTGCCTGCCTGCATTTGGAAATGTTGAGCGGAAAGCAAATTCTCCCCCCCCTCCTCAAAAGTGCCTCGTCGTGTTCCTGCCATGTGGAGACCCAAAGATGTGCTCCTCTTCCTTCATTCCCATCTGCTTCTGTTTTTGAACCTGTGTGTCAATGTTCTTCTCGCGTATGACAGAAGAAATCAAACTGGGTGCCTTCGATGTGTGGTGCACCAACGTCTCTTGCACATATCGCTTGCTGAACAGGTCAGGCAGATTTAAAAAGAAAAAAAATCAAGATCTGTAATATCGAGAATAAATATTGCCCCTGCTTGCTGGCTTCCCCCGTTTCCTCCACTTGCTTTGCTTGCCGTTCGCTTTGTCACCTCCCTGGATGTTGGTTTTTAACACCCTTTTTTCACTTCTCCCATGACTTGGAATTCTGTTCTTTGCTATCTGAAAGTGGGGTGTTATCCACCTCCCATCTTGCTGAAATGTATTTATTTTAATCACATTTTTGCCGCCCTTCCTCCAAGGAGCTCAGGGTGTTGTATATAGTTAATTCCCTCCTTTCATCATCACAACAGCCCTGTGAGGTAGGTGAGGCTGAGAGATAGTGACTGGCCCCAGGTCACCCAGGAAGCTTCATGGCTGAGCAGAGATTTGAATCTGGATCTTCCTAGTCCAACTCCACAACCATTGTACCCTCCTGGCTCTCACAATACAATGCATTTTTATTTGTACACAGAAGCAATGTTTATGGGATTTCCAGCCATGTGATATCAGCTCTTAAATTGAAGAAATAAAGAATATTCTTACAACTTTGTCTGTTGAGATTCCTGTCCTCTGATCCTACCGGTATGCAGAAGCGGGCGACCAGAGCGGATTATCCAGATCAGACGCAGCAATAAAAAAATCAACGGGCTCATGTGCTACCATCATCAATGAAGACTTCTGTATTCAATTATCTAATCAAGGGGCCTCCTGTGCTTCAGATGCCTGCTCACTATATCAGTCTAGTGCTCCAAGACAAGGTTAACAACATCTTTCAGCCTGTGGCTGAGTTCTCCAATTTTCTGCTTTTGAAAAAATCCCAAGTGTTTGGGGATGAAACGTTAAGCAAGGAAGACTCAAGACTTTTTTATTGCTGAGTCTGATCTGGATAATCCGCTCTGGTCGCCCACTTCTGCATACCGGTAGGATCAGAGGACAGGAATCTCCACAGACAAAGTTGTAAGAATATTCTTTATTTCTTCAATTTAAGAGCTGATATCACATGGCTGGAAATCCCATAAACATTGCTTCTGTGTACATAGTAAAAAGCCATGAAAATCTACATGTATATGCATTTTTATTTTATTTTATTTTTCACATTTTTATACCGCCCTTCCTCCAAGGAGCTCAGAGTGTTGTACATATTTCCTCCCCTCCTTTCTGTCCTCACAACGACCCTGTGAGGTAGGTGGGGCTGAGAGATAGTGACTGGCCCAAGGTCACCCAGGAAGCTTCGTGGCTGAGCAGGGATTTGAACCTGGATCTTCCAGGTCTAAGTCCGACTCCCAAACCACTACACCATCCTGGCTCCTGGGATTTTTATGACACACAAACACACGCATCCCAGTGGACTGATTGTATAAAATATGAACATGGCTACTAATTCTATGCATGTTGTATGTTTGCATACCATACACTACGGAAAAATCCACAGTCAGTTTCTTTTTGTAGGAAATTTATGAAAATGCTTGAAATAGTTTTGTTCAAATACAAAAATATGAGGGGCAATGGAAAAAAAAGAATCCAGATTATTTAACAGAAGAGAGCAGAATGGAAAGGGGAGGGGGAAACTGTGCAGTTCGGACAGAATGGAAACCGGGTTATACAGTTATCTGTAATCTGAATCGGTCTTTGTTTTCCTCCTTTAAAATATATATTTTAAAGGGAAGTTTTCAAGTGGTCGATGTGTTACAGTCTGGTATTATTAGGAGACTTGGGTTTTAATCCCTTCTCAGCTATGATACTCATTGGGTGACCCTCAGGCTAGTCACTGGCCCTCAGGCTAGCCTACTTCGCAGGGTTACTGGGAAGCTAAAAGGCGATGATTGGATACAGGGTGACTTTTTTACATTCCTTTTTTTGTTCAGCGCAAATTAACTGCAAATAATGCTCATTCCCTTTTTTCCTAAATTTCAGAGGCAAATATATAAAACAAGAGTCTTGTGGCACCTTTCAAGACGAACCAATCTACTGGGGCAGAAGCGTTTGTGAACAAGAGCCCACTTTGCCAGCTGCAAGATGAATGACAAGCCCTGTTCTTGACCTTCGGAGCGCATTGCAGAGCTTGAACTGAAAAGGCTTTGCACCAGAAGAGAACCAAATCGTGTAAGGAACAAGGGGGCTGCAGCCGTGCTCCTGCAATGGGACGCATCGTGCGCGGAAAATGAGATGAGATCTGTCCAGAGATTTAGGTGAAGATATAATCATGTCGCATTCCAAACCAAGAGGGATTTCAATGAGTTTTGCATGGTCAAATCCCATTAATAAGCTGGCCGCCTTCCAAGGTCTCTGTGTGTGCCTCGCTTCTCTGCCACAGTGTCCAGAAGGTAAGAAAACCTCACCTGCTCCGTCGTCTCTCTGCGTTTTTAATTGCTTTCTTCTTGCTTGTGATGGGATAAAACAGGCTTTGGATGAAAGAAAATAGCCCAGCCACTCGCTGGGACGATGAGGTGGGTGCGAGGAGTGAAAAGGAGAGGATTTGTGAATATTTATTGATGATACTTATACTCCTCGGGTTCTTTAGAAACCACAAGACTCTTGCAAGATCATAACAGCCTTGAAAGATCAGGCCCAAGAAAGCCCACTGTTTCCCACAGTGCCCCCCCACCAGCTGCCTCTGGGAAGCCCACAAGCAGGAGAGAAAGGCAGACCCCCCCCCCCGCCATGGATCGCCTGCAACTGGTATTCAGAGGCAGAAACAGCCACCATGACCTACTTGCCATTGATAGACCATGAATGTGTCCAATCCTCCATGAATGTGTCCAATCCCCTTTTCAAAGCCATCCAAGCTATAATGCCCATGGGTAGGTTAGCCACACCACCTAACTGTTAACCTACCCACGGGGGCGCACACTCTAGATTTGTTGCTTTTTTCCCTCCACCCAGTACTGGCAGCTGGAATCCCTCCTCCTCCTCCTCCTTTTGCTCCTGGAGCAGGAGAGGAAGTGTATGGAGAAGAGAGTCAGGAGACACTCTAGGCCAGTGTTTCCCAAACATTTCTGAGCTGCGGCTCCCTTGATCATTGGCGACCGTTGCTGGTGGCTCCCCCTTATATTACCTTGATGCCTGCTGCCAATTGGCATTGCACTATTTTCCGAGAGGATTCTGTAGCACTCCGCGGCTCCCCTGGCTGGTCTCCGCGGCTCCCCTGGGAACTGCGCCTCCCAGTTTCGGGAACACTGGACTAGGGTGATGAGGGCAGGGTAGGTGCAGGAGTTCAGGACCTTGGTTAGCTCCCAGTACAGCAGGGTAGATTCCAGGCAACTGAAATGGGCTGCGAATGGTGTTGCTCCAGCAGTTGTATGGAGCAAGCTGAGACTCTTGATAGGTGTTCTCTCTAGGCTCCACCCCTTAGCTGCTAAGTGGTTTGGGAACCAGTGCCCTTCACTCTATGTTCTCCACACCCTTCTTCTTCTGCTCAAAAGCAGGCAGGGAAGGAAGAGCAGCAGGTGGCTTGCCCAGGCAGGTAGGCGGTTAGTCGGTGACCCCACACCAGCCAATGGAAGTGGGGAACTGGTCCAGCAAGCAGGTGAGGCCAGGAGGCTGGATGGGCGGCCAGGTGTGCAGGTCAGGGATGTGGTCAGTGGTGCCCACCAGTTACCCACGCCGTCTAATCCACGTCTCAAAGTGGATTTCCGCATGGCCAGCCTCATCAATACACTGGTCCTTCCAGGAATGACCGTTGCACCTCCTTCCATGGCAAGATCCCCCAGGTGGATGCTGAGGTCAGTGAGCAGCAGGTGCGACGTGGGATTCCCCTCCAAAGACAAAAAGGCAGTCTGGGTGCATTTTCTATCGAAAAGGAAACCATTATTACCAACGGCCCAGAGCTTAATTTCCCATCGTATCTGTAGATGCAGATTTCAATGGTCGCTTAACCTAAACAAGCATGATCTGCTATTTTAAGGCCGGATGACATTTAATTAGTGTGAATACATCTAAGCCCGATCATATTCGTTCACTTGTCTTGCCGGGCATTAGCTGACTGCTGTGAAGCATAAAGGATTTTTGTGTGTCCCCCAATCCCTGTGATGAGACATGATTAATGAGATGAAATCCCCAACTGGAGTTTCCTACCAATCAATAGGCAGATGGGCCGAGGTAGATGTTGAACAAGAGACAGCAGGAGATGCTTAATAAGTGATTACTATATTGGTGGGAGGAAGAAAGGAGAGAACGAGCGGCTGAGGATGATTGAGAAGCAGCATCCTTCCACACACCTTCCACACACCTTCTCAATCAGCCGCATCTCAGCTTTGGGGTCTTCATCTTTTCCAATGCTCCGTGTTCGCTCGCCCGCACCGGGGACCCCGGCAGGGGGGTGGTGAGGGCGAACTCGATCGCAGGGGCGTGGTCAAGGGGGTCGTCGACCTTCAGGTCGTGGCCGCCTTGTCTTGGCTTGGCTCACGTTGGCCTCAGAATTACCTGGAGGAAGGGGGTTGCCTCACCCAGCAATCTTCTCTCCAGTCTGGACCTCGGTTCGTGGGCTTCCAAGCACCAGGGCTGTGGAGCTTAGCACCAGACCAGCCTCCTCATTGGCCTCTAGTGAGCTTTTATTACAGATCTCTGGCTGCCCCACCCTGCCCTGCTGAGGCCTTGCCCCCATGAGGGCTCCGCCTGTCCCGGCTGATTGGCTGACTGCTTGATGAGCCGGGTCCCAGCTGTCAGTGAGTAGCCTGACAGCTTGTTGACTGTGCTTTGCCCGTCGCTGTGCTCTCCCCACCTGTGTAGCCTGACAGCTCCCGGGTGGGTACTGTTCCCCCTGGCTCGCCTGCCTCCCCTGGTGGGGCCCTGGCAGAGGTTAGCTCCGGAAGTCCAGGCTTGCTGCAGACATGACCCGGACACTCAGCAAAGGATAGGTTTCTTCTCAAGGGCTCTGTGGCTGGTTCAATGCTTGGTTCAGTGGGGATGGTGTGTCCTGAGTTGTCAGTCAATGAAAAGATCTACTTCCAAGCCGGTCAGTCTACGAGGCCAACTGAGCCGGTTGCCTCAGGTGGCAGATTGGAGGGGAGCCTCTGCCCACCCTCTCGCCTCCACTGGGCCACTTCCTCTTGCTTCTTGGATTCAAAGTGGGGAATGGAGCAAAAGAGGAAGTGAGGAGGAGAGAAGGTTGGTGGGATCTGCCTGCCCACCTCCACTGTTTGTTTGTTTACAGTATTTTTACCCTGTCTTTCTCCCCAAAGGGACCCAAGGCGGCTTACAAAAGACAAAAATACAAATACAAAAGCAGAATCACTATTTAAAAGCAATATAAACCATAACTAAAACTCATAAACGATAACAATCTTAAAACAATAGGCCACTACTACAATTAAAAGTTGTTGTTCTTCTTCCTCCTCCTTCTGCCTCTTCCCTCGCAGGGCAAGCAGAAGTTTTTGTTCCAAAGCCGTGGAGAGGGAGCCGGCATTTTGCCAAGCCTGGTTCTCTCCGGCAAGACAAGTTGTTCATGCTGAGGAATCAACTCTGAGGAAGGGCCAGCCTTTATCAGGCCTCTTGTATAGAGACTGGTCCTTTGAGTCAACTGACGGAGGGTTCAGTCAGTTGGTAGGGCTGGCCCTGTAAACGAGATGGTGCCCTGCCCTGGGGAGCACAGTTCAGTCCACAAGGCTTGTGGTTGGAACACAACTCTGGTAGCACCGCCGGTAAGATACGTTATCAAGAGCCTGCCTCCCGCCCCCCTATGCCTCCCACCCTGACCCTGCCGACTCTCCGTCAGCGGGCCTTCTTCCTCCCGGTAGCGCGTGCTGGGCCTCTCCAGTGGCAGTCCTGAAGCGAGCAGTTCCACACGCTTCTGGAGTGCTCTGTCTCCAGAACACTAGTTCCGCCTTCGGCAGCACCAGCCCATAGGATTGGGCCGTTAGATGTCGAAAATTATGCATGGGATGGAAAGAGTGGATAGAGGGAAGTTCTTTTCCCTGTTGCACAACACCAGGGAACATCCACTAAAACTGACTGGTGGGAGAGTCGGAACAGACCAAAGATAGTGCATACTTAATCTGTGGAACTCCTTGCCACAGGATGTGGTGATGGCACCTGGCTTAGATACCTTTTTAAAAGGGGAGTAGATTGATGGAGTGGACAGATTGATGGAGGAAATGTCCATCACATAGGTTACAAGTCATGATGACTATATGCAACCTCCAGGTTTTAGAGGTAGCTTACCTCTGAATGCCAGGTGCAAGGGAGTGGCAACAGGATACAGGTCTCTTGTTGTCTTGTGTGCTCCCAGAGGCACCTGGTGGGGCCACTGTGAGATGCAGGAAGTTGGACTAGATGGGCCTTTGGCCTGATCCAGCAGCCAGGCTCTTCTTATGTTCAGTACAAGGCAGTTTCCTATGCTCCTAGAAATCCTACCAGAGCTGGGCCCAGACCCCTGGACACTTGAAATGGTGGGCCCAATGTTGTCCTTTCTTACCCACAATGCATCAGCTACTCCTACTGCTCTTACTCAGCTTGCTGCTCCCTGGATTTGAAAAGGACGAAGGGGAGGGTGGGTCCCACGTTGCAGGTGTGTGTGTGTGTGTGGGGGGCTGACGTGGGTCCCAGCTCTTGAAAGTTGAAGGCCACGACCTTGCGATGCTACTGCATAACACACTTCACTAAATGAGCTTCTTAACCTACTTAACCAAGGAAGAAGGCTTCCATGACCTCCTTATCAACCTAAATCATTTAAGGCATTTCTTTCCAGCTGTAAAAAGATTCCCCAAACCGAAGAGCCAGCAGCCGGTAGTGACTTTTGTCCAAGGGGACCTTTTTATTGTGGCTGGAAGCCGGGCCGTTAATGTGCCACCTTGTGTTTGTTGAACTCTTACTTTGCTGCTAGCGCTTGGCTTTAAAAGGAAGACGAGGGAAGCATCTTTGCAAAACCTTCTCCGGAAAGGCAGATGCGTTTGTGCCCAGGCCATTGCAACACTTTAGCAGAAGGACCTGCTGGGAAATTTAGCTGCTTTGATCAAGAAAGCATCTGTTTGAAGATTACAGGCATTCTCTTCCTCTGAGCTAAACATCTGTTCTGCTGCAGCTGACGGTTTTCAGAACTGCTTTGGTCATTCTTTGCCAAATTATGGGGGGAAAGTTAAGGGATGGGCAGCATCAAGTTGCAGGACCCACTTGTCGTACCCAGGCTTCCAGGTATGCCGCTAGACTCCTGAGATCGCTCGCCAGTTGCACCAGACTTTTCCTTCTTGACTTGCTGTTCCTGAGTATCATGGCCATGGGCAGCAACCAAGCGTTCGGCCCAAATGAAGACTGGGAGGCAAACCAGGAATCCGGATTGAGGAATCGGGAACAAAGTCAGCAATGAGAAGCAAGCCAAGGGTAGGTAAGGTGGGGAAAGAGCCCAGGATGGCGTAGTGGTTCTGGTGTTGGATTTTTAGACCTGGAAGATCCAGGTTCAAATCCCCACTCAGCCACGAAGCTTCCTGGGTGACCTTGGGCCAATCACTATCTCTCAGCCCCACCTACCTCACAGGGTTGTTGTGAGGACAAAAGGAGGGAAGGAACCATGTACACCACCCTGAGTTCCTCGGAGGAAGAGCGGTGTAAAACATTAAGAATAAATAAAACCCTGGAGAGCTACGACCAGTCCGTGTTGAACATCAAGAAAACACTCCTTGCACATGGGAAAAATAACATTTCAGAGAGGAAAGAGCACGTCATTGCGCGTGATTAAACAGGCATGCCACATGGTGGCGTATCACAGTAGTATATGTTGTATATTACTGTGGTAGTATACAATATATGTGGTATTTTGTAGGAGCATTGTCATATGTGACAAAGCTCTGGCCACATGATTACCTTAAAAAAAAGACTTTTTTTCCCCTTTTCTCCCTTTTTCTTTCTGTCAGGAAACCAGGGATGTGGAACAAGTCTCTGACTCCAAGTCTCAAGTCAAGTCCCAAGTCGTTGCCCCCAAGTCGTGAGTTTTTGGTTGTGAGTCTCTATCTATTTAATGGGGAAAACGGGTTTAAACCTGAATAAGATTCGACTTGTCGTAAAAGGCTCCAAGTCTCGAGTTGAGTCTTTCGAGTCGAGTCACGTCCAAGTCGAGTCAACTTGAATCCGAGTCAAAAGACTCAAGTCTCCACCACTGCAAGAAACTTCCTTTGACTTGAATGCACTTCATCTATAGATTAAAAACATCCCTCCGATTGAACTGGCATAGACAGGAATGATGCTGCCATCTATGGGATGGAAGCATGTAACAGGCAGACATAAGACACGCATTAGTGTACTTGAAATGATCGCATTTTCTTCCCCTGTTTAACCGACCTCCCCTTCCCTCCCTTTTATGTGTCAACTCTCTCTGGCGTCAGGGGCAAAACTGTGGGGAATGACTGAGACCAGAGAGAGACAGACCAACAACAGATATTTTATTTGTTGGAAAACTGAAGATGAATTAAGAATATGTGAAACTACCTTCTATTTCAGAGGTGGCCAAACTGCGGCTCCTGAGCCACATGCGACTCTTTGACGAATAATGTGCGGCTCTCGGAAATATGTTGGCTGAGGTCCTTTTTGCATCACAATGAATATAAAAGGGAAATAAGAAAGTTTCAAGCTTTATCATTATTTACTAGGTATAAATTGAGAGTCCACTGCATTGAAACATGTTTAATGTTCATGGTGAGTAAATATATTTAAGAATTTAAAGGCTTCTTAAATATTGCGGCTCTCAAACATCAAAGTGTATCGTATGTGGCTCTTACATTAAACAAGTTTGGCCACCCCTGAGTTACATTATTGGCTCATCTAGTAGGTCAAGCCAAAGTACTGTACTCAATTTCTCAGGTCAGGTCCCAGATCTCCTAGTGTTTGAAGTGGCATGTTAAATATAGTCCTCTTTACCCTGTCCTGTACCCGCCACACCTCCACCACTTCCTTCACCAATGTCATGGATTCAAGGAGGAAAAGGATAATAGAGTCAACGAGGAAAGGTGGGAGAGACACTCTAGCCAGCCACTCTCCTCTCCTCCAGACTTCCTGTTCTACCCCTCTTCTTCCTGTTGAATCCAAAGACTGGAGGAGGAGAAACAAAGTTGGTGGGCTGGCGAGCAGAGAGAGGCCCCACCAATCCTCTACCAGAGATAGCTGCCTCAGTTGGTCATATGGTCAAGCTGGCCCTTGGGTGTCCGAGTATGATAGTAAGATCAAGTGTCTTGATAGTTTGGCATTGTGTACTTTTAGCTCAGTATTTTGGAAACTGTGGGTCAGGACCCACTTGGATCCCCCAAAATTAAGGGGATTTTTTTTGGGGGGGGGAATAAATAAATGATTGCTTGTAAATAATTGAATAAAAGTATCGTTTCTCTCTAGATCACCCTTTTTAAAAGTCACGTAAAGCTAGGTGTGTCCTGATAGAGTGTCATTTTAAAAAGTGGGTCCTGGTGCTAAAATGTTTGGGGACCACTGTTGTAGACGATTAATTGGAAATTAAGTGGACATGCTATTATGCATTTCGTAAGCTGTTATCTGACCCGACAGAGCTCTATGCTTCGTTTACACTTGACTGGGGTGATACCTCAAGGCCATCACTCTTGGTCTAACCTGCCTTGCAGGGTTCTTGTGAGTAACCACCCATGGGTTACTCACAAGAACCCTGCAAGGTAGATCAGACCAAGAGTGATTGACTTGAGGTGTAAACCTGTTCTTTTGAGAAAGGGAGGAATGCAAAGAAGAAGAATAGAATAAATTTCAAATAGGTAAAAAACCAATCATTTCACCTCTGCTAGTATCTAGCAGCATACATGGGGTCTAGACATGGGAGCTGTTGTATTTGGTTTGGCATCCACTTAGCCTGGCCTTTCCATCCTCTCTGATGTTAGGAGCCTTAAGTTTGACGGTGGCTACATGTTTCTTTTTCTTTTTTGCTTCGGATAATGCACATCTAATGAGGCAGGTGTTTCCTGATGCGAGAGGAAGGGAGAATACCTGTAGGCACAGTTGGATTTTTGTTGAAGCGTCTAGTGTGACTTGGAAGTAACGAATGGTGCATTATTATTTTTTATGATACTAAGGGTCCTCGTTTTTCTTTGGCTGAAATATAAACCAGAAAGGGGAGGGAACCTAGATAATAACTGCATAATAGCTCCATAATCTGTAGAACTCATTACTGAAATCACTAATCTGCAAATAGGGACCCTGGAAGAATGATGTTACTCAGCAGTATGTTAATTGCCTGACCATAGCAGTTTGATATGTCCTCCGTACAACATAAGTGCTTGTTGAAAATGAGGACATGTACGTAAAAACTGGCCTTGCTGGATCAGACAAAAGGGCTGCCTGGGCTGGCTCTTTTGTCTCCAACAGAGGTTGGCCAGGTGAATCTTGGAAGTTCAGGGCATGATGGAGATTGTCCCAAGCATCGGAAAAGGAGTGAAGACTATTTGCTCACATATCCCACCTCTGGGCTTCCCAGAAGCAGCTGATTGGCTACTGTGGGAAACAGAATGCTGGGTTAGATGGACCTTTGGCCAATCCAGTGTGGTGGTTCTTTTGCTATTGTCAAACAAAACAACCATAGACGTCACTGAATGTCTTCGACACTCTAGCTCACCATTCTCTTCTGCTCTACACTTCCTCTTCTGTTCTTTTTCCTCCTACCTTTTTAAATTCAGGAAGCAGGGGGAGGAAGAGGTGGATGGTTAGCAATCAGGTAATGAAGGAACATTTGGCACATTGCCAGTGCAATCCTAACCAACTTTCCAGTGCTGGTGTAGCCGTGCCAACAGGGCACACACTGCATTTAGCAGTGCAGAGGCAGTTATGGAGGCCTCTTCAAGGTGAGAGAACGTTTGTTCCCATACCTCGAGGCTGCATTGCAACTGCACCGGCACTGGAAAGTTGGTTAGGATTGTGCTGTGTATCAGGTTCCAAGGGAGTTTGGGCCAGAGCTGGGTTGAAAGTGGTCAGATCATAGCTACATGATGAACATAGGGCTTCTCTCCCCACTTACTGACCGAGTTGAAGAACTTGGCCTACCCAGCTTGCATTTTAATTGCCAAACTGAGTGGCGGCGACATGACCCCCCCCAAAAAAAGCGCCATCCCAAAGCTGAAAGGCTCTTCCAAATTCTGAGCGGTGAGCGCAAATGCAATCTGCGCCGTCTGATCACCACGCCACCAACTCCTGGCACCGCCGCGAAACATTATTTGGATACAAAAGCTGTTAAGTAGCAAAAACAACGTTGTCTTTCTGACTTTCATTTTTTTCGTCAGACTGGATTCCAGACTTATACTAACACATTTGACATTTCAAACTGCTCCGCAGAAAAACATGTAAAATGAGTCCATGTTTTAAAACAGCAGGGAAGCTTCCAGTGCTACAATTAACTGGTAACATATGCCGCTGCTGCCAAGAGGATTTTTAATCCCTTTAAACATTAATGTAGTATTTTTGCTTCTGTCGCAATACGGCTGCCATCTGCGTTTGAACCTGCTGGGAAACCAGGGATATGATAAGAGAGGAAAAGAGAGGGAGAGGAAAATAAGAGGGGGGAACAACACATAGACAATCTTGTGTGTGTTTAGATCCAGCATCTAAAACAACAATTTAAATGTTTTCTAAAGTATTATTAAAGAGTCAGATGGCGGTGCGAAACCTGCTCAAATTGCTCATCGCAGGGCAGCATGAAACCAAAACAAATCAAAACACAAATGCATGTTTGTTGTTTGTTCCTAAAGCGTTGTTTTTTTTCGTTCAGTGTTTTATTGGCATACCTTTTGTGGAGCAAATGCTAAGCTTCTAAAACCGGCCATGGCCTTCCTAAGGAAAGCAAATGCCTTCTACGGCTGGATGGCGCATTCTTCCCATGGCGCATTGAAAAAGCATTGATTTGAACCATCGAAAGGCAAAAGTGTTAAATTAGATAGGAAGTGTTAGATAGGCAGACTAGTGTAGTGGAGCGTTCTGATGGGTGAGCAAGAGGTCACCACAACACCTCCTCTAGCCACGCCCACACAGTCCTCCTAAGACTAGGCACCCACAACAAAAAATGTCGAATTGTCTTGTCGAAATGACATCTCGAAATGTCAACTCGAAATGTCTTCATTAGAGTATCTTCTGCCTGCCTGTTTCTGTTTGATGCTTATTATTAAGTAAAATATATCTCATTCCAGATTTTTGGCGTGGGTGTCCATATTTTAAAATAAGTGTGTAAACATTGAAAGGTGTGTGTGCGCGCATGTGTGTGGGCATTGCACATCTGTAAATGCATAAATTCCACCTTTCAATTTTTACACATTTGTTTTGAAATATGGACACCCACTCCAAGAATGTGTACAAAGGTGTAAAATTGAAAGGTGTGTTATGCACAGATGTGTGCTATGCACATAGACAATGTCTACGTTCCATCTTTGGATCATCTCAAGGCGTGCAGTTGGCTTGGACAGATTTAACAGTGGGAAAGAGTCCTGTTACCAAAGAGTGAACCATTGATGTTCAGACGCTGTATACCTTTGAACTAGTGGCGTCACTAGGGCGCGCACCGCCCTAAAGCGAGGGCGCGGGCGCCGCCCTAATGATCCCAAATACTGCGGCACGGAGGGACCGCCAGCCAGGGAGGATGTCGTCCGAGCCGGCAGCAGCAGGGCCCGGGAGGAAGACTTCCGCCACGGAAGTCTTACCCTCGGGCCCCGCTGTTGCCGGCTCCGAAGACATCCTCCCCGGCCAGCGGTCCGGGGCCTTCTAACGTGCCCAATGCGGTGACACGGTATTTATTAGGTTTTTCGCGCCTGCGCAGAACGTTTCTGAGGGCAAGGGCTGCCCTTTTGCCCTCAAACGTTCTGCGCAGGCGCGAAAAACCTAATAAATACCGTGTCGCCGCATTGGGCCTCGTCAGAAGGCCACGGACAGCCGGCCTCGGAGCCTCAGGAAGGGTGACGCGCAGCACAAATGCGCGCGTCACCCCTCCGGCGGTCCGCCCCCCACCACGCTCCAGTGACGCGCGTGCTTTGAACCCCCATCACCACCTCTACACTCCCCTCTCCTCCACATGTCCTCTTTTTTCTATCCTCCTCCTTCTTTTCCCAATCCAGGAAGTGGAAAGAGAAGGAGGAGCAGAGGTGGCGAGTAGGTGAACAGAGATGGGTGACCTCCACCAATTTGCTGCCTGAAGCAACTGCTTCAGTTGGCCTCATGGATGATCCGGCGCTGAGGTGTGCAAAAGAGTGAAAGGCAAGGTGCTTTTCACTAATATTTTGCCCCATCCTCAAATGGCAAGTTTGAAACTCGCATCCCCCCCCATCACTGCAGCACTGCTATTAATACTTCAGGTACCACTGCCCCCCCCCCCCCGACTTTTGTTTTGTTTTCCTGAAATAGGATTGGTGTGGAAAGTTCGGAGCACTTTTGATGGCTTCTCATCAGATAACGACAAAAGCCCTCATTGAAAGCTGTCTTATTTGGGCTGAGCATCGCAAGCTTTTTCGTCTCAGGAGAGAGATTAAATAATTTCATGTGCAACTGCTCAAAATATTTTCTGAAACTCCTGTAAATACAAGACTGCCAAAAAACAAAACAAAAAAAACACCCCACAACCCAGCATATGTTAAATGCGGCAATCCTCCGGGGGGCCGAGAGGAACAGAACACTTCTGCGAAAGTAATTAATACGCGCCAATACTTCAAATCTGTTTCATCAAACTGAATCACTTCCCCCTCTGTGTCACACCCAATATTTAACATATTTTTTGTTAGCTTTTAGAAAGAAAGGGGGAAAAAACAGCAGTGCCGCCATGGATCGGCCCACAAGAATACTGAACGATAAGCCCTTCTGTTCGGAGGCGAACGCTTTGAATCAATGCGTTCCTTTTTTGGAGGCGTTTCAGTCAAACTAGGAAATATATTTGTGGAATATGAATTTTGCCGATGAGAAACTCATTTTTTGGCAGGGCCCGCTAATCCCATTTGGGAGTTGCTATTAAGGTGAAAAGCGTAGGCTAGCAAACAGCTCCAACATGAATTAAGAAACTGAGTGCAGAAATCCATGCCTCTCTGCCACCTGCAAGAGTATTTTTAGGCATCTTGTCTCCCGTAGAATTCAGAGACAAATACCATCTCATTAGGGAAGAAAATGTTTTCACAGTGAGTTTACAGCTTGACTCTCATTGTAAGCTGAAGGTTTTTTGATATTTTAATAATATTGAGCATTTGAGTAGCATTTCCTGAGTGTGCAAAGCATTTCACAGGTATAATCTTGACGTTGTCCTCGCAGCAACCCTGTATGGGAAGTCAGTTTTATTATCCCCATATTTCAGATGGGGAAGACTGAGGCCGAGAAGGAGTGGCTTGCCTGAGCCAACCTAGTGAGTTCATGGCAGAGTGAGATTTCAACCGAGAAACTCCCAATTCTCAGCTCAGTCACTTACCCACTATGCCACACCAGTTCAGACGCAAACTAGCTACATATTTATTGTTAGCCCTGCTAAAGATGTTGGCAGATACAGCTTTGTTCACAGGCCGACAACAGCCTCCTGTGTTAAACCATTTAAATGGGGGGAAAAGCAGTCTCCAACTATTTATCATTTGACTTTTCAAGTTACTCAGTAAAGCAATGGTCCCAACAGGGAGAACTTCATTTTACCTGTATTATTTACTTCAGATATAGGCCATTTATTAAGGAAAATCACCATTCTGCCCTGCTCGTAATAATTCCCTGAAGTCCAGGAATGATGAAAGATGCCATAAGACTTTTCAGAGATGAGCTCTCGGGGCAAAACGCTTGACTTCAGGTAAGAATAAAGACTTTGCTTTCATAGTGCATTCCTTTTTGCTTTTTTTAATTAAGGGAGTCAACTATGTAGAAGGGTTGCATTTATATATGTTCTAACACTGTACCATGTGTCAATATTTACGTGGAACAACCGGTTCACATGGCAACCCGCCTTTCAAGTTGGAACAATTGCAGAGCTCTGCCTAGTGGTTCAAATCCGAGCACACAATTCAGTTGACGAAGAACAAAAACTTCCTTTCAGTTTGTAAGCAATATATCGGGTATTGGAATGTATTAATTGGGAAAAAAATCATTTTGATCCTTTTACAAGCAGGGGCTTGAAGGTATTATCACAGTCAGGGTTAATTGCATGAGAAACAGCATGTGGGCCCATCGAATGTATTAGCCTTTAGTTCATCTAGCTTAGTATCCTGTCTGAACAATTAGTTCTGTAGGCAGCCCTGGTACACATTCATAAAGATGATGGAGCTACAGTATCAATCTGTCCATTCTAGCCCTTGTCAAATTACGGGACAAGATCTGGAAAGCAAGATCCAAGTGTGATCTCCCAACTGAAATCGGAGTCAGAGAAGAATTCTTGGTTTAAAACCCACTCCTCCTTCAAGGACCATCAACTGGTCCAGGAACACTCCAGGAATAGAAAGAGGAAGTCCCCCGTCCCCTCACTGGTCCCCTCACAGGGACGGCCCATTCATGAGGCCAACTGAAGAGGTTGCCTCAGGCAGCAGGTTGGTGGGGGGCGCCCATCTCTGTCCACCTATTTGGCTCCACTGCTCCTCCTTCTTCTTCCACTTCCTGGATTGGAAAAGGAAGAAGCGGGCAGAGAGGAAGAGGAAATGTGGAAGGGAGGAGAATGTACAGCTAGAACATAGGAGAGTGAGAGGAGCAGATGCTGGCACATCATCGGGGAAGAGGGGGTGGTGTTAGCGTGCCACCTCCGAACTCAGGCTGTCTTGGCTTGCAAATGAGTCTAACAGCGCAATCCTATCCAACTTACACCACCGGCGTAACTCAGCGGTATCCTGTCCAACTTACAGCACCGGTGTAACCAGCGGTGCAGCGAGAACGGGAGGCCCCAGAATGGAAAGGGGATTCAAATCCCTTTTGAATCCCCCTTTGGAGGGGATTTGAATCCCCTTTCCTTTCTGGGGCCTCCTGTTCTCCCTGCACCGCTGGTTACACCGGCGGTGTAAGTTGGATAGGATACCGCTGTAAATGAGGTCAGGTTCGCTTGAACATAAGTCTATTTTCCTTCCATGTTTTGGTGGGAAGGAGAAATGTGCAAATCTCAACTGAAAGTGTCCAGTTCAGAAATTGTATATACTGTACTGTATTACTGAAAAAAAAAATCACCTGTTTTTGTAGCAAAATGATGTGTGTGCGTGCACAAAGTAAGAGATTATGGGTACTGATATTTTTCTATTTCGGTATCAAATTTAGCAGCAACTAATTTCAATTCAATGAATAAAATTACATCTTGAAAACACGTGCTCTAATTCGGAAGGAAAGAAAACGAGCCACTGTGTGCCATACCCAATGGGTTGCAACTTACAAAAAGAACATAAGGAGGGAAAGAGAAAAGAATGAAAGGGGGCAGGACCACGAGTCCCTATTGATAAAGAAGAAATATGGCCCCTTTCCAATCTAAAACTTGACTTCCGTGATAAGAAATCTGCTGT
This sequence comes from Plestiodon gilberti rubricaudatus, assembly GCA_026170595.1. Lineage (NCBI taxonomy): Eukaryota > Metazoa > Chordata > Lepidosauria > Squamata > Scincidae > Plestiodon > Plestiodon gilberti. The sequence goes on from JANXHW010000013.1 coordinate 22,975,143, forward strand.
TAGCGAAACCTTTGAAGATAATTAATTTTAGTAGCCCGTCAAATGATTCTTTAGACTTTTAATTTGATGCCAGCATCTCACCCTTCCACTTAGTGTTTTCAGGAACACCACCAAAAGAACAAAAAAATCCCCTGAAAGCAGGACTTTTAAAGTCTGAAAGGAAAACCGAAGAAAGGGAAAGCTTTTGGCTGGCCACATGCATAAAGAAAAATATCTAAAGACTTATTTCAGAAGAATGTGAAACTAAATATTTGGAATGTATTTATTGTCCTTAGTAATCCCACATCAGACGACTATGGGAAAATTATAGGGCTTGGTTGGGGGTAAACTGCAGTCAAATTTCCATCTCTCTCTCTCTCTCTCTGGGTTCAAAATTTTATTTGTTTATAACTGAAACAATTACAACACAAATAAAATACATAAGCAGCAAAGACACAACGACAACGCAAAACACAAAGTTTTTAAAAGCACTTCCACTTATCTCCACTCCAGACATAACTAACCATATTCTCTATTACCTCATTCATACAATATAATACACTTTTCTATTAAATCCAACTCTTCTCATTCTCGAAACCCACAAGTATATAAATCATTATTATCTAAGCCCTGTAGAAACACCATAAATGGTGTCCACTCTGTCACAAATTGGTCTGTTGTCTTTTCTCTTATTAAAGACGTCAACTTTGCCATCTCTCTCAATGACCCACGTCTGGATATATCTCCTTTCCATGCAGACTCTACTGCGGAGGGGAATGTCCTTGCTACCTGTGGTGATCAGAGGGAGTGATGGCGGTGGATACACGATGGGTGATGGGCAGCAACGGTGACGACGGGTGGCAATGGTAGCGACACCAACAATGATGGGCAGAAATGGAGACAGGCGGCAATGGCGGGCGGTGACGATGGGCGACAACGACGGGCAGTGACAACAATGGGCGGCAATGGCGGCGGCAATCAAGTCAATTTAATTAATTAATTGGCTGACAAAATAAAGAATTAAAAATAAAAAAGATTTGTAAAATTTATTTATTTAATTGTGTGTGGGTGTGTCCCGGTTTAGAACCGGGAATCTAGTAAGCCTATTCATAAGAGATGCTGACGTCTCAATAGCTTGGTTCAGCTGGTGCTTTGCTACCTTTCCACAACATATAAATACATTTAAGATCTGACATGTGCACAAAAACTCAAGAAGATACCACGATGCAGCAGGCCCAGAAGCCAGTTCATACCCTCTTCGTATTCAACGGAAAACTTTCAGTTTTCTTACTGAACCAACAATTTGAACTGTGGATATAAATATCGTTTTCAGAATGGACTTCAGCCAGGAGAGTCAAGGACAACAAGAAATTTAAAAAAAGGTTCTGGCTCTGTTCAGGGTTGCTTGAACAAATGTGCATATAAATAATGAAAAATGGTTTGAAGATGCAATAAAATTGATTTCCCAGCTAGACGTTTAAATGTCATCAAAAATGGTAATCTACTCAGGTTCTCATCACATCAGCACTGTGGCTTACCATCCATCCCGGAAAAAACCGAGACTGCCCCGGTTTCCAGAGCCTGGTCCCGGTCTGGTCCCGGCCACAGGGCCTGGAACCAGGGCAATCCCGGTTTTCTGGGTCCACCACCACTTCTGCTTCCACGATTTAAAAAGTGTTAAAAGTTTTCCTTGCGACGCCATCTTGGATCTCACAAAATCTCACGAGATCCAAGATGTGGCAGCACCCAAATCTCGTGAGGGCACATGAGGCAGTAGTGAAGAAGAAGAAGAAGAAGCAAAAAGGCCTGCAAATTAAAATATTTTTTAAAAAATTCTGAAGGGGAAAATAAAGTAGGGGGGGGTGCTCCGGTTTGGGCACCTCAAAATTTGGTAAGCCTAGCACTGCTGCCCACCAAATGCTCCTGTACAGAACGTGATCAGTGGCCTATCACATTCAGAGTAACAAATTAACATTCGATTAGAAATCCCAACCTGGAAGCTCTCCTGTCTACCACTGGCATGTCGCTATGAGTGGCCTTCATCCATATTCTGGAGTTTATTTATTTATTTATTTATTTTTCACATTTTTATACCGCCCTTCCTCCAAGGAGCTCAGAGTGGTGTACATATTTCCTCCCCTCCTTTTTGTCCTCACAACAACCCTGTGAGGTAGGTGGGGCTGAGAGAGAGTGACTGGCCCAAGGTCACCCAGGAAGCTTCGTGGCTGAGCGGGGATTTGAACCTGGATCTTCCAGGTCTAAGTCCGACTCCCAAACCACTACACCATCCTGGCTCCTCCAGCCATACACTGCATGGGTGGGATGGGAAACCAAGAAAACGTGGTCAACTGGACCCCTCTCTAGAGATGACGTTACTAGGCTTGCCAGGTCAGAGACATCCCCTGACTCGTGGTGGGTGGGGCCTAGTGATGTCACCTGGCTACCAACTATTGATTAATGTCCCCCCCCCCCCATATTCTGTTGCCGCTTCTCCAATTTGGTCAGTTGGAGGATAGTATGCCAGCATACCACTAGCATACCAACTGTATGCCTTCAATTCTGAATTAAGCTAAGGGGGCAGAGGGGGGGCAACAGGAGATTGGGCTGGTCACCCAAAAGGTCTCTCTCTTGTCGGGCTGCCATGGAAGTCATGAGAACGAAAATATTAAGGGTAAGTATTTTTTCACTGACCCTCCACAGTCTGTGTCTCAGGCTAAAACCTTGAGGTCTGGTAACCCTAAATGCAATGGCCAGCGGGTGACGCAGTGGGTTAAACCACTGAACCATGAGCTGTCGATCGAAAGGTCGGCAGTTCGAATCCACGATGGGGTGAGCTCTCGTTGCTTGGCCAGCTTCTGCCAACCTAGCAGTTCCAAAGCATGTCAATGCGAATAGATAAATAGGTACCGCTTGCGGGAAGGTAAACAGCGCTCCGTGTTCCAGCTACATGCTACGCGCTGCGGCAAGGAGAGTCATGCCGGCCACATGACCACGGAGGCATCTTCGGACAACGCTGGCTCTTTGGCTTTGAAATGGGGATGAGCACCACACCCTAGAGTCGGACACGACTGGACTTAATTGTCAGGGGTCACCTTTACCTTTACCTAACCCTAAATGCAACATTCCCATTATACATTTTGTATGCACAACGAGGCCTGTTCTCAGAGGGCTCCATTGTTCCTCAAATTATGAATCTAACCCCCCACCCCCCACCCCTCAACTTTCCATTAGGAATCAATATTTCGGCATAGCATTTATAATAAAATATTTAATATGCATGAAGTAGTATATTTTTGTTCCTGCTCAGTGCAAAAATACTTACCCTGAATATTTTCGTTCTCATGACTTCCATGGCAGCCCGACAAGAGAGAGATTTAGCCTGTATATTTGTTTCTGCTTCTGATCTTCACATGACCTAGCACTGGAATTCAGATTTCTCCCAGTCATTTCTCTGGAAAAACGGATTGAACACACAAGAGCGGGCGAGGTATAGTAGAACAAAACCCTTCAAAATACGACGTGCTCTGGCTTTAATGGCAGTGGTCTGAACAGGGCCGTCCTAACCATTGGGCATGCTGGTCGGTTGCCCGGGGGGGGCATGAGCATAGGGGGCCATATAATTTTCGGCGCTTCCTAGATCATGCTGCTACCGCCACAGGAAAAAGTGTTTTTTTAACTTCCCTGAGGGGGTGTGCTGGTCCCCCAGGGGGTGCAGAGATCCTGTGGACCCCTCTGCAGGTCTCCCCATGCCTCAGAACGGCCCTCCGACACAATTGCAACCCGGTTTCGTTGGAAAATATCGTTGGGCCTGTAATGCAGTTAAGACATGAGGCAGACAGTTGATTGACTACCAGGTAGCAAAAACAATGGCCAGTTGGCTACCTGGCCAGATGGTCAATTGGTAAAAATAGCAGGCGGGGTGGAGCAGGCACATGGTCTCTCCCACCTCCCAACGGAACCGGCTTTTTCTCCCATCCTCATCAATGGGCTGGTCCTGGCTGGGTTCTAACCAGTTCTGCATTCTCCCCTCTAATTCTGCCCACATCCCTCTCACATGTTTCCACTAACTGGGCTATGGGGCACCTTTAAGTGGCGGTGCTCTTCTCCAGAATGGGGGGGGTTAGAGCAACCGTCTCTATTCAGCCTAGCATAGCGGTTTTCTCAGTGGCTGTTTGCGGGTGTCTTTTTTGGACATGATGAACCCCTCTGGAACAAGGAACTATTTTCTGTTGCTATGCAAACTGCGTTGCAAACGTTTTTCTGCGTTTTCCGGGTCCGCTGCCGCTGCTGCTTCCACGATTTAAAAAGTGTTAAACGTTTTCCTGTGCAACAAAGCAATATGCAAACATTAGTATCATAGGAAGGACAAGAAGAAGATGAATGTTCCATCGAGACAGGTAGGTACCCTTCAAAAACAGGACTCGCAGAAATCTATTCCTAAGCCCCAGAAAGTTCAAACCGAGGGTGCAAACTCCTTCTTTGCTCTACCCAAGACTTGACACAGTGATCCTCTTCCTCCCCTCCTCCTCCATCATGATTTAGCATTCCAAAGAGGACTTTTCGAAACATTGAGCCGTCCCACTGTGTCCCTGTCCTTTCCTTTCGTAAACAGATTGCAACGGATGAGCCAACGCAGATCAACACGTCTTGAGTGACACTGGGCACAGAACTGAAACATTTTTGTTGTGCTGAAGGGTGCTTTTCTGACAACACGTTTTTGAAAGTAATTTCTTATCTAAGAACCCTGACGGGGAGGGGAAGCAGTGTGGCAAAGATTTAAATAATGATGGGCTTGAATCCAATGTTGCAGCCCTGAGCATGCAGACCATGCTTTTCCATCGCTTGCAATAGCAGGGGAAGGGGCCCTATACAGACTTGTGGATTCTATTTGGGGGTGTGGTTTGCAACCACCAATATCACTGTCTACTCCCATTCCAACTGGTTCTCTTTGTGATGCGAGTCCATTACTTTGTGAGCCTCATTGTAAAGGCACAAGATGTTTTCCACCTCCACCCAGCACGTCCCAGTCTGCAGCACCATTTCCACTGGTGTCACTATCAGGGTTGCCAGAGAAGGGTCAATATTCCAGGTTCATCTACTTACCTCCTGGACAGACCGTTAGAAACTGTATGACCACCATGCTTAAGACTGAGCTCCTTCCACCCCCTTTTTTTTAAAATAGATTTTATGTTTACAATGTCATTTTTGAATTCTTTTGGCCACTTTTATTCCCCACGAGCCATTATTATTTTTAGGCTGTAAGTCTCTTAAGGGCAGGCCTGCTCAAATTTTGAAAAAATGCTGCATGCCACTCTGAGCCTGTTGTTGTTGTTGTTGTTGTTGTTGTTGTTGTTGTTGTTGTTGTTGTTGTTGTTGTTGTTGTTGTTGTTGTTGTTGTTGTTGACGGCGACGACGACGACGATGACAGTATTTATATACCGCTTTTCAACAAAAAGTTCACAAAGCGGTTTACAGACAAAATCAAATGATTAAATGGCTCCCTGCCCCAAAAGGGCTCACAATCAAAAGCCTATGGGATAGAGCAGGATATAAAATCAAACAAACAAACCAATGAGCATGCAGATTTCCTCTGTGAGGAAATGTTGAAAACTCATCCTTGACATGTCGTGAAGACCTGTCACTCCAAAAGAGAAGAGGTCAAAGATTCCATTGGGCATTCCCATGTTCTTGGCATCACTTTGGATCCAACCCATTGTGTCATGTTGATTGGTCCTAATAAAATATTACCAGGGCCAGTGCTATCATTAGGCCAACTGGGCAGTCGCCTAGGGGGCAGACCTCAGAGGAGGTCTGCCCTCCTCTTATAATCTTTTATAAAGATTAGATTTTTTTTTAAACCAAGTTGCATGTAAAAAATGCAACTGACAACTTATATATTTTTTTATTTTAAGATAAATACCACAACAATGCTATGGAATATAATTAATTATCAAGTCTTATAAAAAATTGTGGGGGGGGGGTGCAAGAAGTTAGCACAACTGGGGCACAAACTAGCCTGGCACCAGTGCTGGGTAGAATGTGATTTTGGGGATTTGTTCCCACGTATGAACCAACACCGTTACCTACAATTTATACTGAACAGGTTGTCTTTGTACTCAGCACGAAGCCTGATTGCTTTGGAATTTGGTTTCTTTGGAAGGTAATTTTCTGTGCCAGATTTAAGGGTCATCTTCAAACATCACAAAACCAGTCCCAGAGCAGCTATATGTGGGGGGTGGGTGGGTTCCATGGCTGATATGAAGTGCCAAATAGAAAGCCGGGGAACATAGCAAGCAGTTGGTGGGTGGGTGGTTAAGCTCACTCTCGAAATATCAGAAGCATCCTTAAGTCATCTAGCTACTTGTGTGGGTTGTTAATAGTCCTACTGGGAGCGGACTTAAAAGCCATCCTCCGTGGGCAACGCTGTGTGGATGTGTCAACACATTATGCCAGAACGATCACAAATTAATGAACTTGACAGCATAACGTGAGCATTCGCGCCGCCATCCGTTGCAGAACAAGTTTCAAGGTAACTTTTGAAAGAGGCATAGATCTCCACAATTCAAAGAATGAGAACATATAGCAATGGGAAAGTATTGTATATAAGGTTTACTTGTAAGGAGCTTAACAAAGAGAAAATACAGCTTTCTAAAGCAAATAGAAACAAATGATTAAGATCCAGTTCCTTTCAAATATTCGTATGAAACAAAGAGTTTTGTAGTACCTTGACTCTAACAAATTTACAGCCCAAACCTATCCTTTTCTCTCCCCCCCCCTGTGTTGGTGAAGCCTTGCCACTGTATCCAGTGGAGGGGGCAGATCAGGAGGTTTAAGCAGGGATTTAAATCCCCTTACCCCTTGGTAAGTAAATACGCGTACTCCTTTGAAGGAAAGCTATGGCAAACTTAGATAGCATAATAAAAAGCAGAGATATCACCATGCCGACAAAAGTTTGTATAGTCAGGGCGATGGTGTTCCCAGTAGCAATGTATGGTTGTGAGAGTTGGACCATAAGGAAGGCTGAGCGCCGAAGAATAGATGCTTTCGAACTGTGGTGCTGGAGAAGACTCCTGAGAGTCCCTTGGACTGCTAGGAGATCAAATCAGTCAATCCTAAATGAAATCAACCCTGACTGTTCCCTGGAAGGACAGGTACTGAGGCTGAAGCTCAAATATTTTGGCCACCTAATGCGAAGAGAGGACTCTCTGGAGAAGACTCTGATGCTGGGAAAGATTGAAGGCAAAAGGAGAAGGGGAAGGCCAAGGATGAGATGGTTAGACAGCATCACCGATGCAACGAACATGAAAATGAGCGAACTCAGGAAGATAGTGGAGGACAGGAAGGCCTGGCGGGATGTGGTTCATGGGATCACGAAGGGTCAGACACGACTTAACGACTGAACAACAACAACCCCTGTGTAAGCTTCCCGCTACACAATGGGTCTCCTCGGACCTGCACAAGCAATTTTGCTAATGCAAGTCCGAGGAGAGAAAGGGGGCGGGGAGGAGGTTGCTGGAAGACAAGGCTTTGGCTGCAATCCTATCCATACTTTCTGGAGAGTAAGTCATGCATAGGATTGTGTGGTTTGTGCATCAGATAACAATTTCATGCATTAATATACCCCCCCATAGCATCTCTCCCCAAAACTCAGGTCGACGTCCATAGCTCCCACTCGTTGGTTATCCTGATTTCTCCAAGAAGCAAAGCCAGCCAGAAATAGCAGACAACTACGAAATTGCTTGCACAAGATAAATTCATAAAATTCATTTGGGGAAAATCCAGGTAATTTACATTGCAGGTATGTCGGTTCCAACTTCCATTCAATGTGAGCCACTCAAAGCTAGCACAATTATGTGTGTGGTCAAATCAAGCAAAGGGTCTATTGGTTCATCATTCCTGTTGAGCAGAAAGCTCTCTTTGTTTTCAAAGGCTTGTAGGTATATCCAGCAATTAACGTGATAAGATGACAATGTTGGAGCTCATAACCTGTAGTCCATCTTACATGTATTCCTTACATCTCTTGCCACATTTCTGTATATTAAGGCTTTGTGGTCTGTGGTTATTATGGACATAGAATTGAAATGTCTTTTCAATAGATTTAATCCCCAGGTATCCAAAAGTGGAGATGAAAAACTGAAAAAGGTGGACATGTGTTAACTAGCAAGGACAAATTTCATGTTGTGAAAGGTATTCAGAATCTTGGACAGAACGTCTAGCTGAGTTAAAGGGTTTAGTGGGTCAGGGGAGATATTGTGTTACATCTTATCGACGGAGGAGGGTGATATAACCCCTGCTGACTGGGCAAGAGGCGCTTTTTCAATGGGTGCTCCTCTTATATTTAGCAGGGGGAGAGTAACTGCCCCCCTTTCACCCCAGCAGAGTGTCTTTTCTGGTGGCTGTTTGCTGGTGTTCTTCTGCATCTTTTTTAGACTGTGAGCCCTTTGGGGACAAGGAGCCATTTAATCACTTGATTTTGTATGTAAACCGCTTTGTGAACTTTTTGTTGAAAAGCGGTATATAAATAATAATAATTAATAATGGAAAGGGCCGCAGCCTTTGTTTGTACAACTGTATCATCCTGAGGATCGGACGATATGACGTAGTCTTGCTTGTGGTTGGCATCTGTTGTATGTATTGCGAGTGTTGAATGTTGTTTGTTTTTAATGCCAATAAAGGTTCCTACTACTACTACTACTACTACTACTACTACTACTACTACTACTACTACTACTACTAGCCCTGCTCCCTGAAAGCGAAGAAGAAGAAGAAGCGAGAGCCTCTCTAAAGCTGGTGCATCACCAGGTAAGGGGGTAGCATTTGGTACGGCAGGGTGGAGAGCAGGGGTGGCCAACCTTTCCGCAGGTATGCTCCTGTCCCTTGAATGGTTGCCTAGGTGAGGGCATTTCAGCAGGTGCAGCTGCTTGAGCAGCACCATCAGCCCTGGCAGCTGCCCAGATGCTGTCTTCTGCACAACTCTTAAGAACGCAGAGGCCCTCCTGGTGGAAGGTTGGTCACCCCTGGTGTAGCGCAAGGAGGGGGCCACATTTAACACAGCAGTTCAGGTTCTGGTGGATCCTGACCCAGCCCTAGGCTAGAAGCATGGATAGTGGGCCTGATCCTGCTTTGCCTTTTGCGCTCGATCTGTAAAGGTGCAAACGGTCCTGCGTCTGAGAACATCAACAGTTATCCCTTCACACCGCTAGCATCCTTTTTTTTACAAGCCAGCAGAACATTGGCGAAGCCACAGAAATTTCTAATCAATGATATTTATTCATTCGGTAAACCTGCAACAATCCCACGAAATGGCCGGGGTGACTTTTATACGGAGCTGTTCCAAAACGATGCCATGTTTAAATTTCATTTTGTATTAAAACAGGAAAGCAGCCATGACTGATGTCGAAAGAGAATGAACTTCTAGGAGTTGGTGCAAAATTAATCTCGCCTTTTGGGGCAGGGTTTTTTTTTTTTTTTGTATTTGTTTTTGTGGGGTTTTTTTGCTGATATAGCACAGAAGTATGATTATTTCATTTACAGGTAGAAAAAGGAAAAATGGTGATTGCCCACATAAAAATAATAATAAAAAGCTTTATTGGTGGAATAGAGCGTTATGAAATGTCAACACGGTCATTTTTTTCCCCAACAGGAGCGTGAGGCTTAATTGATCATCCAGGGTACTTTTGTACACAAAGGCAAGTATACATTCTTTATCTTAATGTCACAGATGATCTTCCTTTTTTCTAATCAGGGACCCTTCTGCATCATGCTTGGACTTATATGCCATTTAGTGCTCGGAATTGCATATAAATAAGTTCATGGGAACAAATACTGTTAACCTATATATTTCTTTGTAATGCCATTTGAATAAGCATTTCCCATAGGTAGTGGATGGCAAAGGGGGACCCATTGAATTCAGGCTGGCCCAACCCTCCAAGCTTCAGAAGCGTTGCTAGGGATGGGGCAGGGAGGGCGGTGGCCCAAGCAGCAGGGGGTGTACTTGCCTGCGGATCCGTCGCCCCCTCCGCCTCTTGGTCCTCTTCGTGCAGCTGTCCAAACAGGAGCCGAAAAGTGCCGAGGTGTGTGTGTGTTTTTGCGCCGCGCCACTGAACATGACGTCACGCCACCAGGGGGTGGGCTTGTGGTGTCACGGGGGGTACCGCATCAGCAGCCCCCCACGGAGGGTGTAGGAGCATCACTGCCAAGCTTGAGGTGGCAAGTTGGCCATGCCTAGTTGGTCCAAACATGCGCACATTCCTATCCCCCCCCCTCAACGTTGCTGCCAGCAGCATCTGATGTCCTTCTTCTTGCTCCAGGAGTGGAAGAGGAAGTGTGTTGGGAAGAGAGTTAGAGTGGTGGCCTAGACTGTCTCCCTAGGCTGTCGCTCAAACTCCTTCTGTCCGGGGCCGGACTTACCAACCGCTGGGAGGAGCCTGCCCAGCAAGCCCAGGGCCATGTACATGCTGGGAGGGGCTGGGAAGGACTCAGCTGGGCAGGGTGTGGGCTACTGGTCAGTGGAGCAGAGTGCACCTGCCCACGCTGCAAGTATCTTCAGGAGCCTCCCCACCCCACGGCGAGTACCTGCAGGAGCCTTCTCGTCTCCTGGAAGAGGAGGTATAGGACCCAGAGGGCAACCAGGCAGCGAGGGTGCAACCAGGAAGGGGAGGAGGGGCCAGCCAAGACCAGGGGAATATAAGGAGTGGGCCAGGGATGAGAGAGGGCTGGCAGCTGCTTGCAGGAGAGATTCCAGAACCCTGGGAGGCTGGAGAAGACCTTGAGGGGTGGGGTGCTGGCCACCCCTCCCTCCCTGTCTTTGTACTGAGGCCCAGGGGAAGGAGGGACCAGTCTGGAGGGTGTGGTCCAGGAAGCCTTATGGAGATGGCTGAGCCTGGGCTGGTGGGGACCCCAGGGGCAGGTAGGTGCCCCCCTTTTGGGGGGCTCTGACACCCTCCTCCACACACTTCTGTTTCAGAAAGAGGACGAGAAGTGGTGTGTGATGAGCCATCCACACAGGGCAGGACAAGTGCGTGACCAGCCTCCTCTTTCTAATTTTTTTTTTTATTTGTGAAAAACCAACCGCACATGGAGATTCCTCCCAACAACTTCCAGTCCCCTTTATTCTCCATGCAGTAAAATAGCCACCTAGTGATAATCTGTTGTGGCTGTAATCCTGTATTACCTTCCTGGGAGTCAGCCCCATGGAATATAATGGAGCTTACTTTTGAGTAGACTGTACATGCCTAGGATTGTGCTGTAGGTCTTTCACACACGCTCCCCATATAACTTTCCAAAGAGGAAAGAAACAGTACAATGAGTGGGACCGGGGGGTGGGGGGTGAGGAAGACAGAACCAACAGTAACAGGGCAAATATGTGCAGTAGATGTTTTCTGTATATAGGTAAATAATGGTGACCTTGTTGAAAAAGGTGAAGAAGCATCAATTATTAAGTGATGGGTGCATTTTTAAAATCTATTGTGTGCCTCCTTAATAAGACCCATAAGCAGCGTTATCAATGCAGAGGCGTAGCTAGCCTCTGTTGCACCCCGCATGACGTCGCTAGCCCTGCCACGCCCCAATAGCAACATCACCCCAGCGGTATTACGGCCACAACCACGCCCCCGCCCCCCGGTGGCAAAGACAGCGGCAAAAGGCTACTGATGGCCCGGGCAGGAGGGTGAATCCTTCCAGCCACCACAAACCGCGTGGCCGTTTCTCGGCTGCTGATGTGGTAGCTTGTGCACCCCCTGCGTGCCGCCTTGGGGCGTGCCCCCCCACCTCATCACTGCTTCCATCTCATAGTGTTACATCTTCCCTTTCAAATATATCCCAGTCCCTTGGTTAGATTTTCCACCGTGATGGTTTGGAGCAAAGGACTATGTTAAGCTGTGCAAGCAGAACTTGTGCCTGCATTCAGCAGAACCCATTGGAAAAGTTGCGAAGGACAAGGCTGCCTGCCAAATACCACTGGTTAAAATAGTTTATTATGCCACAGCAATCCTGAGATTACACTTGTCTCTTGAATTACAAGGGCAGGCAGAAAAGAAGGGGGGGAACCGTTATCCTGCTGGATTTCATGACAAAGGCTGAGCCAATTTGTGCTGTTCTTTTCCACTGGATAACAAAAAAACCGAACGACAACATTCCAGAGTCCACTTCTGCTCGGAGCATCCTTTTAATCAAACATCACAGCATTCCGCTACATCCCTCAGTCATCCTTTGTCATGGCCCACACATTCTTCTCATAATTTGCCCTAATGCTCAGGATTCAAGGAATCAATTGTATATTTTCATATATTAATTTTTTAATATTTCTTTTTTGGTTCCCTGAACATGATCTGTTTAGGGACTTGGGTTCACAGAGGTGTAACAACAGCCCAAGCAAAGAGGAGCAGAAATCCATGCTGGAAAAACTAGAACGTTTGGCCAGCCAAGTCCTGCCATTTGAACTCATCCAGGCCCACACCTAGTATTCGGCTTTGAGATCTGTTCCTTTAGCTGCTGTTCGGTGAGTTTTATCCATAATTTGCACTATGCAAATAATACATGGTCCTCTTAAATTCACTTAAAGTTGTCTTGTTATTGAGTCATCTCGTTGTTGAGAAACAAAATCAATTCCCGGCCGGGGCCACTGTCTGTGTGGAGTTTGAACGTTCTCTTTTCCCCATGTCTGCGTGGATTTTCTCTGGCCCAGAAAGCTCACATTTATGTCAATATTTAATATTAGAAGTGTTTTGGGTCTTTATTGAGAAGTTTGGTGATGATCAGAAATATGCCGTAAACTCTTGTTTACATATATCAATTAGCCTACGGTAAAATTGGTTTTGTTATAAGTCGTTTGGCTGAAAGTTGCAGTTTCCAAGTTGACAATTGACAGTTGACAATTCAACTTTCCAAGTTGACAATTAAAGTTGTTGAAAATTGACAACTTTAAGTGAGGACGTGCTGTACTTGCAAAAGGTGGTATTTGAGGGGGAAATGGTTGTAAAGTCTGCTTTGGAGCAAAAAGCATTTGGTTCTAGAGGTGTGCAACAGGGCTCATTCGTTTCTAGAAACGAAACAAATGTCAGGACCACAAATCTGCTCCTTATGGTCGAGGTTTTCATGAGTGAATTGCTCTGCTTGCAGTGCTACGCTACTGCTTCATCCGTTGCTTTTTTTGGTTTCTATTTCCCCAGCAGGTCAAACCGAGGGCAAAGGGAGGGGGGAGAGGAGGCGACGCAAAACTGACACTGGAGACTGTACAGTCTTCAACTCAAACGCGTTTTGGCGACGGACTCCTGCATTGGGATCGCGGTCCTTTCCACACGGAATCCTCCAATCACAGCTCAAGCGGGGAGGGGCCTGGCACTCTATAAAAGAGAGGAGAGTGCGGCTCGCTTTGGATCCCCGGTCTAGATCCTGTCTTTAGAGTCAGAACGTTTTGCAGGTCCTCTGCTGTTTGCAAAGATAGTTCTGATCACCAATTTTAGTTCCGGAAATCATTTTCCCAATCTGTTTTTTTCCTTTCCCGTTTGCAGTAGGGTTGCCGGGTCGAATGCATGGGATCTGTTACAAGGTAGGACCTAATAGCGGTATCTCATGACTGCCAACTTTTGGGGAAAAAATGGTTCTGAGGCGGTGCCCAGTGGCAGTCCTAAAATGACCTGAAATTAACCTTTGCCACTCACCTGCCCAAGAAAGAGCTGGAATGGTTTAGTGCAGTGTTTCCCAAACTTTTTCAACATGTGGCTCCCTTGACCATTGCTGGCCATTGTACGTGGCTCCCCAATACATTAGGTTGATGCCTGCCAATTGGCATTGCACTGTTTTCCGAGAGGATTCCGCAGCCCCCCTGGGATAGTGGTATAGTGGTTTGGGAGTTAGACTTACCCAAGAATCTGGACCTAAACTATTTCATCATCATCATCATCATCATCATCATCATCATCATCATCATCAATAATAATAATAATAATAATAATAATAATAATAATAATAATAATAATACAGTGTTTATGCTCTGCCTTTCTCTGGTCATCAGATTTCTCCCCTGACTTTAATTCAAGGCGGTTTACATGGGCAGGCAATCTAAACCCAAGTGGTTTTTACATATTTCAAATGTCCTAATCTTTCATAGGATGCTCGTGCCAGGTGGTTTCCTGCCTGGTCTGGCCTCGTTCTGGCATTCGCCTCCCACGCATCGACTTGACAGGCCAGCTTCAGAATTCTGTCTCCCACAGAAGGCTTCTGCAGTTTGTCAGCAGCATGCCGACAGTTCTACGACTGCTCACAGATACTCCTGAGTGTCTCGAACTGCCGTCCTTAGATCTTCAGGCATATGAGGCGGCCGCTCTACCAACTGAACCAGACCCCCTGCCTGTGGCCATCAAAAATACATTCCCAGTCCAGTTGCTGCTCATTCCGTTTTGCACACGTACATTCCACCCTGATATTGAGTTTCATTTTCCACCTGCTCTGTATGTGTGTCTTAAGAGTTACAATAAACATTCAGTTAGAGTGGAAATGTACTGACTTGCGATTGTTTTTTCCGGAGTTGTTTTTCACATGGAAATGCAATCAAATGTTCAGAGCATGGAGCTGTTCACCCTGGGAAATCTCACTCAGGTCCTGCCCCTGTCTGTGTCAGTCATCCTGTGGAACAATTCAGGTTTCATACGTACTACTATGTGAATTAACCATCAAGCACGGCCGGCCCATGCATGAGGCCAACTGAAGCTATCGCATCAGGCAGCAGGTTAGTGGAGGTGCCCATTCTTGTCCACCACCTTGTCTCCGCTGTTTCCTCCTCCTCCTTCCACTCTCTGGATTGAAAAGGAAGCAGGGGGCAAAGAGGAAGAGGAAATGTGGAGGAGTGCTGAGTTAGAACATTGGCGGGTGGGAGGAGCAGAGGCTGGCACATCATTGGGTGAGGGGGGCAGTATTTGGTATGCCACTTTAGGCATCAGGAGATCTTTGGTCAGCCGTGCCATCAAACATTACATGAACCAGATACAAAAGACTGAAATCGTGGTTGGGGGGCAGGGAAAGAAAAGAATACATGGATGAAACTATCCACATGGAACTGCAACCAACCCTTAAAGCCATGTGATTTGAGAACACATTTGTTCTGACAGTCATTCTACTCTGACTTTAGATGCTCAAATGGCCCACTCATGTCACGTAGAAAAATCTGTTTGTTAATGGAACCCCAGAGCTGTACAGAAGTTTCTCCCTCTTGCCGCAGTTACTGATTTTCCTGGCCTAGGAGTTCAAATCCATCTCGGCTCTTTCGTAAACCCAGCTGCGCCCATCTCTCAAAATTAATACTAAATTGAATTAGTTTGCAAAGTATGCTTACGTTTAGAGATAATAAAATAGTTCGAGAGAATAAATAAAGCACAGATGTATGGGGTCACAGAGATGAGGAGTGGACTTGCATGGGACAAGGAAGAACTCCTATAAACCCTTGCCCTTAATGGAAACATTAAACCCCTCCATTTGAGTTGCAGCTCCTTGTGATGGGGGGGGGCGGGAGAGGGGGCGGAGAGGAAGCTTCAAAGTCCTGCTGAACACTTACCTTGCACATCAAAAGAGTTAGCTGTGTGAGCAAAACAAGCAAAAGTGTTCTTAAATTAACCGTCCCATGTGCTTGATGATTAATCAAAAGCCACCTCCGTTGCAAGAAGATTGTTCAGCCTGATATGAAGATCTATAGGCAGGTAGTAGACTAAAAGCTTCCGAGGTCTAAAAAGCCATGTTCCTGTTTCATTAAAATATACAACTATAAAACTTCCAACGTTTCGGCAGTTGTTTCGAACTGCCTTCCTCAGGGATCAAAGAGCCTCGAGAGAGTTTGTAGAAATGGCTGTGTGCACTTCCAAGCAGCTCTCTCCAGGCTCTTCGATCCCTGAGGAAGGCAGTTCGAAACAACTGCCGAAACGTTGGAAGTTTTATAGTTGTATATTTTAATGAAACAGGAACATGGCTTTAGACCTCAGAAGCTTTTAGTCTACTGAATGTTGTGGCCATGGAAACCTTGGTGTTTATTATAGGCAGGTATCTGCCCAACATCTATGTAGGGTTGACCCCAGATCTCCCCTGTGGGGACAGGCACTGCAATGCCCAAGGGCAGAAAGGTACCAGGTTAAATCCCGGACTTGTCTGTGCAGGGCAGAGAAGGTTTCTTGTCTGCAGAGACGTCGTTAGGGGTGGTGGTGAGCCCCTAGGTGTCGGGGTGTCGAGCTCCGGAGGGGGTGCACTGCTGCTGTGGCGCCGGCAAATTTTGGCGGCACTGTGGCGACACTGCCACTGCTCCGGAGCAGAGCATCCCCTTAAGGCTGACCCACACCGCACGATTTCCGGCACGGAGGCGAGCAAGCGTAGGTGCCTGGCCACTCGCCTCCGCGCGCTGAACTAGGAGTGTCTCCCAGCGAATAGTCCCTCCTGTTGTCCTGCCTTCTTAGAAAGCGCAGCGGTGATTGGCTAAGCACAAGTGCGGTCCGATACACGAGAGAAGAGAGAGGGGGGCAGGAAGGAGAGAAAACTAACAACACAATTTCTGCCGGGAATAGAATTCATCTTGCTAACTTTTGTGAGAAGGAGAAATGGATCCAAGAGAAATCGGAGACTCAAGTGAGTTCCGATTGAGTGACAACCCCTTTCATCCCACCCTCTCATCTGATTGGCTGAGTGCAGTAGCTCCGCGAACCCGCCCCCTCAAACATGGGCCAGAAACATTTTCGCTCGTGCCGGAACTCGGGAGAGCGCAGCTGCTCCGCGTTCAGCTGCTCTCTTCCGCAGTGCAGACCACACATCTCAGCACAGTTCCTCGTGCGTCTGGGACACGCCGGAAATCGTGTGATGTGTGTCGGCCTTTAAGGGCTAGAGGCTTAAAGCTAGAGCATGAGAGGAAGTGTGGAGGAAAGGAGAGTGGTGGGCTAGAGTGCCAGAGGAGGTTTGGACAGGAGGACAGTGATGGGCTAGAGCAGTGGTTCCCAAACGTTTTAGCACTGGGACACACTTCTTAAAATGACACTCTATTGGGACCCACTTAGCTTTACGAGTCTTTTTTTTTTTAAGGTGATCTAGGAAGAAATAATATTATTTATTGATTGATTTACAAGTAATATTTTATTTATTTATTTGCAAAGCCCTCGGTCCATTTCTTGTAAATGAGGCAGCCCTAATGAATAATCTCAAGGCTTGAGGGGCTTAGTTATGAGACTCAGCCTTCACCTGCCCCCACTACCTGTCACCTGTCTGGTCAAACACCAGAAAAAGATGCTCAAACATTTATCTCCCTATATTTACACAAGCTTGCAACCTGCAGGAGCTCAGCTCTTTGTATGGCAATTAGCAGCTATCTGATGTTTGAATAGCCTCAGGGCTTGAGGCAATTACTTATCTGATATTTCCATCACCTAAGTTTTCAATGGAGGCTCTGCTCGCGACCCACCAGAAATCAGGGTGCAACCCACCAAGTGGGTCCCGACCCACAGTTTGAGAAAACACTGGGCTAGAGCATCCGAGGAAGTGTAGAGGGGAGCAATGGAGCTGCTGCCTGCCTGTGTTGGAAATGGTAAGCTAGCTAGACCATGTCAGACTCCGTCCAAAGCAGCTTCCGATATTCTCCAACCACAGAGCAGAACTAAAGTAACCAACAACATCTGAGCTCCAGGGGTTTCCTGGCCTACGTTGTGGCTGTGTTTTATTCCTGTCAGACGGCAGGGTATCCTTCACACTCCGAACCAGTTTCCTTTCTCCCCCTTCCAGCCCTTGAGGACCACGTGACCCATTTGCACTGCCCTCAAAGTAGTGGCCGAGCGTGACCTGCAGTCTATGCCAGGGGTTCTCAACCTTTGGAGGCCCGGGTACCCCCCTATCATGGTCCTATTTTCTGAAGTACCCCCTGCTAATTAACTGCTAATTAATTTGATTAATTAATTAGGTAATTAATCATTAAAAAGTACTAAAACAATTTTAAATGTGAAAAAGTGTCTTATTTAACTCTGTGTGTGTGTGTGTGTGTGTGTGTGTGTGTGTGTGTGTGTGTGTGTGTGAGAGAGAGAGAGAGAGAGAGAGAGAGAGAGATATGCAAGGATCTCTTTTTCCTCCAAGTCACACTTCCCAAAATCAGCTCCTCCCTCCCCCACCCCACCAAAGTATATTTTCCAAAGTACAAAAATAAGCCCAAAACCAAAATCAGAGAGACAGAAGGGCTCCAAAAATAATTACAATTTAAAATCCATGTTAATTAACACTTAATTAGCTGCTGATGGGGCAGATAAGGGGCAGGACTTGGCGTACCCCCAGCAAGTGGTCCGCGTACCCCTAGGGGTACGCGTACCACAGGTTGAGAAACCCTGGTCTATGCTATGCACTGTGGGAGCAGCGATGTGATTGTTTTTGCCAGTGATCTTTCTTGGGCGCACAAACAAGGGAGTAAATAAAGAGAGTTGTGTTAATTTCAAGCTCCATTAGGAAGAGGATAACAAATCAATGTGTATCAAATGGGGGGAAAGGGGAAAAACTAGGTAGGGCGCTTTTTTAAAAGATGTCTAAAAAGGCAAGGAAAGAGTGTGGGGAAACGACAGGCCACTGTTTGACAATGTGTCTTTAGTTGACACGGAGAAGCCCAGGCAAACCCCAGGGCCGGCCTCAGTTGGCAGGCTGGGTCAGTCAGCTTGATTTGGGGGTCCTGGTTGTCTCCACAGCCTCACACTGGGCCCCGCCTGGGGCTTACAAGCCAGGTGTTTGAGACTACCTTTCTGGGCAATCAGCCATTGGTCCCAGAGGATTAACATTCCAGTGGGGGACTGGTACAGGAAGAGGGTGCCAGTGCACCCCCCCCCTGGGTCCCTTGGATGGTGTAGTGGTTTGGGAGTCAGACTTAGACCTGGAAGATCCAGGTTCAAATCCCCGCTCAGCTACGAAGCTTCCTGGGTGACCTTGGGCCAGTCACTATCTCTCAGCCCCACCTACCTCACAGGGTTGTTGTGAGGACAAAAAGGAGGGGAGGAAATATGTACACCACTCTGAGCTCCTTGGAGGAAGGGCGGTATACAAATGTGATAAAATAAATAAATAAATAAAAACTCTAACCTTCTATGACTCGAAGATCTGCCCTGGCTTTTCATCATATGCGAGGTATATTTGAAATGGCTCGTTTCATCTTCTGAAAACATCAACGCTTTCCGCCCTACACGCTCCTGGGAGGGGCGTGTCCTACATTTTCTCCCCCCTAACGTTGAGGACTGTCAGTAGTGAAGAAGCCAAGAGGGACCAAAAGACTCTTTGCGCACGGGGAATACTTTTCGAAGGGGGTTTCATATGTATGAGCTCTCTCTCTGTTTGTCTCTCCTGCTTTTTTCCCCTTTTACTGTAGCTTCAATAAGCATTCTTTCCAGTTCATTTCACCTACTAATGACGACGTCGCAGTGACACAAAGGGAGAGTGCAGAAAACAGCCACAGACATCGTGGAAAGAAGTCTGTTCCCCCAGCCACAATCCAGCGCAAATCCCTGCATGGCGATTGAGCTGCGCCGGCACGGGCTGGAGTTCTCCTCGGGGCAAGATGACATTTGTCCCCTTGCCCTTGGGTAAGCCCCAGCAGCCACAATGGGTCAACTCGGCGATATCACTGGCGCAAGTCCGTGATGGGGAACCAAGCAGTTAATGTAACGTGTGTGTTTGACCCTATTGGTGGTTGCACCAATTCCAACTGGTCACAGAAGCCCAAAGCCCAATCATAATTAGTTTGCTTTGGGCACCTTCATAAGTGGTCTTATGAATAAGGGGACCAAAGAGACCATGTGAGCTTAGTTGGGTGATCAGGATTCAGGAGTTTGTGCAGGTAACCAAGATCAGCACCACAAACAGCTCCAAAGGAGCAAGGCACAGGCTAGGGGGCTCTCAAGGCCTAGACTCACAGGTTGTTCCAGCCGAGGTATGAGGTTAATTGAGCTTGAGTTTAACTGAGGCTAATATGGCCACTCACTAGGGCCGCGGTGGCTTAGTGGTTAAGATGCTGAACTGGAAGGTCCGTAGGACAGCAGTTCGATACTCGAGTACCGTAGGACGGAGTGAGCTCCCGTCTCCTGTCCCAGCTCCTGCCAACCTAGCAGTTCGAAAGCAAGAAATTGCAAGTAGATAAATAGGCACCGCTGTGGCGGGAAGGTAACAGCGTTCCGTTAGTAACGCCGGCCACATGACCACGGAAGCATCTTCGGACAGCGCTGGCTCTTCGATCTTAGAAACAGAGATGACCACCACACCCACGACTGGTTTTCAAGCAGGAGATACCTTTACTTTTAATATGGTCACTGAAGAGTTTAATGTGGCTAGTTCTGCCCCTTCTCCTGGGGAGCCTGCTGTGGCTTATAACGTCCCTGCCTTATTCCTGAAATGGTGGCTCCTATTGCACAGGGGAAACCGAGGCTCCCTTCTGGCTGTGGAGGGGCGCTGAATCCAATGCAGGGGTTTCTGGAGAACATTAGAGCAAGTGGAAAGGCTAGCCAAATGAATAAGAGGGTTCGCAGTAGCTTTGTGAAAACCATCAGCGAGGGAGCCTTTCAGATTTCTTAGGGTCCACAGTCCTGCAGCTGTGGGGCAATCCCTGAAAAGGTCCCGTCCCTGGTATCCACCAGTTGTATCTCTGTCAATGGTAGATCAAAGATCAAGACCTTAGTGGCACTGGCGTCACTGCAGGGGGGCAGAGCTCTAAGTTCCGCAGTGATCCGACCTTCCATTACACGGGTGAACGAAGCGGCCCCGCCCCCTCGCCTTCTGAACCATTCGAGGCGGTGAAAACAACGCACAGGGAGTCTCCTAGGCACAATCCTAGGCATTTCTATTCAGAAGAAAGCCCCATGGATGCCTAGAATTGTACTCTAAGGTTTAACAAGCTACACCTGCCCACATTCCTTCTCCTAAAGGTCTAGCACTCTGTCCCGGTTGGAGATCTGGTAAGCCTGAGAAGAGCAGACTGGGCAGAATGCAAGGAAATGTTGTCTCTCGTGTACTGACGCCGGAGGATGCAAAGAAATGATGCATGGTGCAAAGCAAACAATCAGTATTTCACATCAAGGGAGTAAGTGCAAGGCCATTTTGAGAAAAGTCAGTTATTGTTCAGGAGCAGATGGGCCCAGGGAATGTGTTAGCCATGTACGAGGTCATTATGGAAAAAAAATTAAGCTGATCATGCGATCCCAGTCCCACACAACACCCCTGGTATATATCATTACATGTTTAACAATCTTGGTTTGTCTATTTAATGCCTCACTTTTCCCCTTCAAAGGTAAACAATTACATTTATTTACAAATAAAGCCCGTTTCCTCTCATGAGTAGAACAATCAGATTGCTTTATCAATGTGTCATCTCGGGAGTAGAGTGTTTAAGAAACATAAATTGACCGAGAAACAGTTTGCTACGCTGAAATGCTGTTGTGAAAAAAAACACAAAATCAGATAAAAGGAAAACAATGCTTTAATCGGAATGATTTCAAAATCAATTACATTCATCAAAATAAAAGAGAAGTGATCTGCTAAGCAAAGAGGGCCTCCATGCTTACTTAATAGCGACACAAATAATTTTTAAGAAGGTCTGCGAATTTTCCATACCATCTTGATACAATCAAATGGAAGTCCCATTTAGCCTAATGAGCATTACGATTAAATCATTCGCTCACAGATCAAAGGAGATGTTAATTATGTAAACGACTTGTTCAGACGCATAAAATTGTTCCATTAAAGCTTCACAATTAATATATACAATATTTAGGAGCGGCTTAAACTTTTTTTTTTCCCCTTCTTCTTTTCCTTGTTAAAACTTGATTGTTCCCATTTGACAAGTTTCCCTGAATGTACTTATGGGGAGGGAAATAATTTTGAAGTCACAAAAGTAACAAGCAGCTAAAAGACTTTATTGCCTTCTCTGCTCCCCACCCCCTGCAATGTTTATATTTATTTATTTATTTAAAAGTTGGTTCCAAAAAAGCATTTTGTCACCAGATGTTAATTAGGAATGTAAGATAGGGGAGGACCTGTTAAACCGTGCTGGAAAGGAAGCAGAGAGGAGGTGGAGGAGGAGAAGTTGGCAGGGTTGGTCACTGTGAATTGTATATTGGATATAAGCCTCCTATGTGATACTATTGCAAAACAAATCCCGAAATTGCTTCTTTTCAAAGTATAGTTAGCCCCCCAAATGCACATTCAGGTACAGTGTGAGCACACCAGAATGTCTGGTGCAGGGGTGTCACTAGGGTTGGTGACACCTAGGGTGAGATCTCATGGTGAGATCACCCCCATGGGCCTCCCACCCACCCCCCATGGGCCTCCTCCCATCCCATCTCATTTCTTAGGGTATGATGTGGAGGCCTCCTGGGAAATTCGATCCCCACGCAAGTCATCGAGAAAAACCCATTTTCTACCAGTGGTGCATTTTCGCACCACCGGTAACAAATAGAATAAGAATTCATTTGGTGTCACCCCTCCCTGGGGTGTCACCTGGTGCGGTCCACACTTCCCTAGTGATGCCCCTGGTCTGGTGCCCCCCATCACCAGTCTTTCCAACCCAACTGCTCCCCACTCAGCACGGACAGAACCTGAGCCACTGCCCAGAGTAGGAGTCACGACAGTGACTGTTCCTGTTGTAACGTCTTTGTAACTTCCTTACACCCGCCATTTTGTAAATCAGTTGAAGTAAGCCCATACCATCGTCCAGGGCACTGGTCTCAAACATGGTTGCACGTCCCTGAGCAGTTGGAGCATTCTACTCTGGGGCAATTCCCCAATGGCACTGGAGCATCTCAATCGGGACATTTCATAAGAAGCCCATGTCCAACATTCCTGTATGAAGGGTGGGGTGGGGGCCTTCTCCATAAACAGATTGCTCACCAACCAAGCCGTGCAGCCTGCTAACAAGGAGAAATTACAGTTCAAAGCAACCGAATGGCTGAAGGGTCACTGCTAAAATATTCAAGCTGTATTGGTTATTGAGTAATTTATTTCCAGCTGAAGTTTTACTAAGGAAAGCAAATCATGAGAATGGCCGACTGCTGACACTAAATAATCTTGGAAATCGGAGGGAACAGTTGTAAGAAAACTGATTACTATTTAAGAATGATGAACATAAATCCTTCCAAACTCTCAAGGCCAGCTGTAGACATCAGCAGATTTTTCCGCCAAAGGCAGTGCCTCCTTCATTTAAAAGGAGTCCTGAAACAAACAGACACACACACACACACACACACACACACACACACACACACACACACACACACACACCACTTTTGAACACTTGGTCACAGTATGATCTCCAACCTGGTGGTTCCAGAGTACATTGGGAGGTTGAGCACAAATGGATCTCATCAAGAAGGGAGAGCCGGTCCATCCATGATTCAGGCTGAGGCTGTTGCCTCAGGCAGTGGATTACTGCAGGGAGTGGGAACCTCTTCTGTTCACATCCTCTGCCGTTCATGGTGTCCATGCTATTGGCCACCACTTCCTCCTCCACAACTTCTGTTTCTCCTGTGCTCACTGTATTTGAAAAGGAAGAGGGGAATGGGGCGGAAGAGGAAGTGGGGAAGAGGAGAGTGGTGGGCTAGAGTGTTTTGTAGGAGACGCTCTAGCCTATCAATCTTGTCTCCTCTCCTCATAGTACCTCTTCTGCTCTGTTTCCTGCTTCCTTTTCAAATGCAGTGCTCTGAGGAGGAGAGCGGAGTGACTCTCCACAGGCAGCAGAAGGAGGTGAGGGAACAATGGTGGGTGGCGTGCCGAAGCATAGACGGCATTGGCATCCTGCCCCAAAGATCTCGGGCCAGTCGGGAAATTAACCAAGTCAGAAACAAAAATGTTTTCCTCCTCCAGTTTCCTTGTATGTCTTTTAACAGAGTGGCATGGCAAGCCCTAGAGTTTGATACGATGCGGAGGGAAATGTAGGTGAGCTGTTTCAAAGTACACAGACGCATTTCCAAACCATGTTATAAAGGTGGCTCCTGAACCGGAACTGAATCGGTGAGTTAAAAAATAACGATGATTTTTTTTTTCATGAATTTTCATGAAAAAAATTTCATGAAATTTTTTCCCCCATGAATTTTTTCATGAATTTTCATGAACAGGTTTTTTTTTTTTTTGATGAAATACGGTACGAATATTCAGTGGTTTGACTCTCTCTTGGAGTTGGTGCCAAGGTGCTGGTGGCCATGGTGCAAGGTCCTGTACTGAGTTCCCCTGGCGCTCCCCATTCACATTCTGAATTCAGGGCCAACCTCCTGCCGCTTCAGGTGGCATGAACAAACGCTGTCCTCCTCACCTGGTGGTGCACCAGACTTTGCTCCTGTCCCTGAATTGGAAAAGGATGACGGGGACAGAGCCAAGGAGGACACGTGGAAGAGAAGAGAGTTGTAGGCGAGAGCACCATGACAGTCTAGCCCACAACTCTCCTCTCCTCTGCATGTCCTCTTCTGCTCCATCCCTCTCTTCCTTTTCCAATGCAGGGATTGAGAGGAGGGGGAGTGCCAGCGAAAGTGAGTGTGCAACACCCCCCCTCCAGACTCCCACCTGAGGCAATTGCCTCGGTTCACCTCATGGATGGACCAGCCCTGGGTGCATTGGAGTACTGGAGGGCTCAAGGGTTCATTGCGGATTCTCTGAACTCTGTAACCACTTTGCAGGTACCCACCCTAGCTGAGTCCTGACGCTCCCTGGTTCTGGGTACAACTGAAGATGGAGTTCGTGATCTATAAGACTTGGCCATAACTAGGGGGCAGCAGAAGTCGATGATATTTTTCTATCTGGCTCGTGTTGGAATCCGATGCTCCCCTCACCCCAACTAGACTAATATATTTCAGCCAGTCAGTCAAAAACCTCTCTAAGTATGGCTACATTTCAAGATGCCCAGGTTATTTTTAATGTTTCCTAGACCCAGGGGTTGAATTAACTAACCCCTTTTCTTGCCAGGAATCTATAAATCATCAAGAAAATGCCAAGGTTTCTCTCTCTCTCTCTCTCTCTCTCTCTCTCTCTCTCTCTCTCTCTCTCACACACACACACACACACACACACACACTCAGTAGATAAGCACTGTATATAGGGAGGAGGGAGTTGATTCTGCTAAACAGGAGCTGCTGTGAATTTTTTTCTTAAGCATTATGAAATTGACGGGGTTGTGGTAGGGAAGTGGATGGAATTGTGCTGGCTTTGCCAATTCCTTTAATTAAAATAACCTTCATTCAACTTTGTTTTCTGCATCCAACCTGTGTTGTTAATTTCTAATGGGTTAGAGGAGGAAAGATTTGAGAAGGGGGGGGGGAGAGAGAGAGTAGGCAAAGAAAGAGACAGAAGGGCTGTTTTGGTGTCATTTGCTGCCCCCTCCTGGACAAACGTGGGCAAAAAGGATCCCTTTCCAAACCCATATTGGTCAGGAAGGTTTATGAAGACAGTTCTGGACACACATGTCGAATGATGAATACAAACATTTGGCTTAGTGGTGTCAGATGTGAACATTTGCCAGGGTTAAAAAATCCAAGAGCTATGGAGAGAGAAGGGGCGGTTCAGAAGTAATGAAAACATGGATTTGAACCCAGAAGTACCCAAAAAATGTGTTGACTGCCTTGTTATTTCTTTGCTTTGTTGTCCCCACCCAGCAAGAAACGTTGACAACGTACAATAATAATTGTTTATTAATGTAGTCAACCACCCTCAGAACAGTGCAGAAAACAATAGATTCCTATAAAAAAAGAGAATCATTAAGTATTAAATATCAAAAAGATAAAAATGCCACAGGCCCAGAATAGCTGTGGTTCTAATCCCGATTGTGGGGGTCCCCCGTGCGTTCTTGTCAAAAGGACAAAAGTTTCCATTTGCTTTCAAGTGGAGTCCCCCCCCCTTCATTTAAAAGAGCATATGGAGGTGCAATTGGAACTAGAACGGGGAGGAGGCGCAAAGTGGTAACGACATTTTGTTCAGTTTTGCCGACCCACGGACATGAACATAAGAAGAGCCATAAGAACATAAGAACATAAGAAGAGCCTGGCTGCTGGATCAGGCCAAAGGCCCATCTAGTCCAGCTTCCTGTATCTCACAGTGGCCCCACCAGATGCCTCTGGGAGCACACAGCCAACAAGATAATCCCGTTTCCTGCTGCCACTCCCCTGCACCTGGCACAGAGAAAAACCACTTCTAAAGCCAGGAGGTTGCTTATGGCTTGTAACTCGCGATGGTCTTTTCCTCCGTCTGGGGCTTTTCAGCCTAGAAAAAAGGCGCATGAGGGGGGACATGATTGAGACTTATAAAATTATGCATGGGATGGAGAGAGTGGATAGAGGGAAATTCTTCTCCCTCTTGCACAACACCAGAACCAGGGGACATGCACTAAAATTGAGTGGAGGGAGAGTTAGAACAGACAAAAGAAAATATTTCTTTACCCAGCGTGTAATTCATCTGTGGAACTCCTTGCCACAGGAGGTGGTGATGGCATCTGGCCTAGATGCCTTTAAAAGGGGTTTGGACAGATTCATGGAGGAAAAGACCATCACAGATTACAAGCCATAAGCAACCTCCTGGTTTTAGAAGTAGGTTTTCTCTGTGCCAGGTGCAAGGGAGTGACAATGGGAAACAGGATTTATCTTGTTGTCTTGTGCTCCCTGAGGCATCTGGTGGGGCCACTGTGTGATACAGGAAGCTGGACTAGATGGGCTTTTGGCCTGATCCAGCAGGGCTCTTCTTATGTTCTTATGTTCTTATGAATCTGTCCAAACCCCTTTTAAAGGCGCCTAGGCCAGGTGCCCCCGCCACCACATCCTGTGGCAAGGAGTTCCACAGATGAATTACACACTGAATTACATGCTATTTAAAGGGGGGAAGGAAAGAAAAAAGGCCACATTGCACACTTCACATGATGTGTTGTTTGACCCTTAAAGTCTGCACTTCAAGGATAAATGTTCCCATGCAAAAGAAGAAACTTGTCTGTTTGGCTTCGTTAGAATTAGTTTCCTAGCATGATTTTAGGTTTTCTGCTTACTTGTTTTCCTTTTCTTGAAATGTATTTCTTAATTTTCTGGAGTGCATTTGTGGACTTGTTTGCACACAAACACATCCAATAAGCATATGGAAAAGGACCCATATATCATGCTGGACTCTGCGCTATTAGTACAGTCAACGAGTACAATATTTGCATTTTTTACTTAACTCGTCTATTAAGGAATTCATCTAGTAAAGAATCTCACTGTTGGATGTTTGCTAGGGGTTTTGTGGTCACATTATTCACCTTGGCTGGGATTTGAACTCACTTCTTGAAGGAAATGTTGCGAGTCCCTCTCAGGAAGGAAGCTCTCGGCAACACCAGCCTACGAGCAGACGACACACATTCTTTGTACAGTCTCTCCAGATTGGGAACATGACTGGGGGAGGGAGGGTCTTTAATTCTTTCTCCCTGCCTCCAGCTGGAGGGGCCAACAGCTGCTATTTGACAAAGGGGGGAAAAATCCTCCCATTAGGTGCCAATGAGAGACCCTTCTTGAATTATGGCTGGTGGGCAATCCAGCTGGGACCGTAGCAGGAGCAAAGGATTCAAACCCTCGCCCTCAAGCCAGATCAAGGTCTCTCATGGCTTCTGTTTCCCAGGCTGGCATAGTGGCTAAGTATGGCAGACTGGGTCTTGAGTTCTAATCCCGGTTCAGCCACGAATCCCGGTTCAGCCAGTCTATGGGCTTGCTATGACTGCTGCATCTGGAATGCATGATGCCTCCATTCAATTTTGCAAGAGTCTACAACAGGGCTGGGCAAACAGTTTGCTTCCAGGGCCACATAAGGGGGTTGGAAATGGTCAAGAGGGCCTTTAACAACAACAACAACAACAACAACAACAACACCACCAACAACAACAACATACAGTATTTATATACCGCCTTTCTCGGTCATTGGATTTCTCCTCCGACTTTAATCCACGGCGGTGTACATGGGCAGGCTGTCCTAACCCCCCTTTGGGTTTTTTTTTACAATATATATAAATGTCCAATCTTTCATGAACAGCTACTTTCCAGGTGGTATCCTTTTGCAGCCTGGCTTTTTTCTGTTGGCTGGCACCTCCTACACTCAACCGACACAGCTGGGAGCTCTTATCTCTCCTCCTGGAGGCTTTCACAGCTTTTTGCCGGCCGCGTGTCTCGAACTTATCAAGTTCACCGGTCTTCGGGCTTTGAAGGCAGCAGCTCTCCCGACTGAGCCAGATTCTTCTGCCCAGTTTAATGCACAGGCTTGTCGTCCCCATTCCCACCGTGACTTTGATTCCAGCTCAGATATATGAAGCAAAATTGCATTCCATTCTTGTTTGAGCACCCAATATTTGCTGCCGCTTTCCTTTTTCTTCTTTTTTGCTTGCAGTATTCATTTTTGAATCGGAGCTCTCCCTCTCTCTCTCGCTCTCTGTTTGCAGCCAGTTCTCTTAGACTCGCATTGATCCCACACGGAATGCAGACTCATGCTCACCCTTCATGCAACTTCATGTCTTTTCTTCGTGCATTGCACACGCACTGATACTGCAGCTTTGAAAAAGGTTACTATGCTTATGTGGGCAGAGCTGGCATTGGTGTGTGTGCATGTGCGCAGGTGTGCGTGTGTGCATGCACATGTGCACACCTGCACAGGCAAATGATCAGATTTTATCCACAGATGGGGGAAAGTCGAATGACTGGAGTGGAAGCTCTCACGGGTCCGATCCGGCCCCTAGGCCTTACCTTGCCCACCTCAGCTCTAAAATATTCCCTCCCTCTTATAAGAAGAAAGTCCCTTTTCCAGTCTCTGAACAAGGCTTTGGGTCTGGGGGCTCCCAAACCCCAACCTTTTGTCCCAAGATGCCTGTACTGACATCACTCTGCTCATTGCTAAATAGCTGAACCCAGGAGTGGTTTATTTATTTTGTACGTTGCTTCCCTGTAGGGCGCACTTTATCACGGTGACGACTAGATCTATCACCCTCTACCTGGAGCTATAACGGGAGCGTGCTCAGTTCAACAAGCCCTTCCTCCAGAGTAACTGAACTGTAAATTGTCCTTGACCAGGCAGATAAACAAAAAACACTTCCCTTGTTAATCTGCCGAAGACCAATAATTGACTGTCTTCCATCCACTGTGGAAGGATGTGGGTGGCGATGGGGGTTTAAAAGGTCTCATCCTTCACATAGTGTCGCTCTGCTCACATGCCAGAGCTCATCAAGGGCCTCCTTGTACCATATTTGGTGCCGCAAGGGGCTGGGTGGTGGTGGTGGTGGTGGTGCTGGAATGGGTTTTGGAGGTATGTAACAGGCATGACTGTATTCAGATTGAAGAAGGGTTCCTCCTCAGTGACCCAGGTTAGACCCCATGCCAACGGTGCATGGAGGCTATGGGTTATGCCTCTTTCCCAAGGCTCAGCATCCAAACATCCCACAAACTCCACCTCATCCATTCAAGGACCAGATCATGCAGATGCTTCCGTTGCCAAATCAAGGTACACCCACCCACAATCTCTTATCTTGGGAGGGGTGTCTCCTGTTTGCCCTTCAAACCCTGTTTGCCTGAGAGTTTGAGACACCCTAGTTGTCTCACTGGGCAACACCCAGCTGCTGTTTCCAGGGATGTGGATCAAGCCTCTGGGTCCAAGTCTCGAGTCAAGTCCCAGG
Source organism: Plestiodon gilberti rubricaudatus (assembly GCA_026170595.1). Lineage (NCBI taxonomy): Eukaryota > Metazoa > Chordata > Lepidosauria > Squamata > Scincidae > Plestiodon > Plestiodon gilberti. The sequence goes on from JANXHW010000013.1 coordinate 23,004,751, forward strand.
TCTTTGCCCCCAAGTCTCGAGTCTTTGGTTGCGAGTCAACTGGTAGGCTCAGAACTGGTAGGTCTCAACTCAAAGTAATGAGCGGCCTTGTAAGTAAAACTTCCATGCAGAGAACCCTGCTACGCTGCCAGGGTGGCTTATTCCACAGATGCAGATCAAGTCTCTGACTCCAAGTCCCAAGTCAAGTCCCAGGTCTTTGCCCCCAAGTCCCGAGTCTTTGGTTGCGAGTCACGAGTCCCTATCTATTTAATGGGGAACCCGGGTTTAAACCTGAATAAAAGTGGACTTGTCGTAAAAGGCTCCAAGTCTCGAGTCGAGTCTTTTACAATCACCGAGTCAAGACCGAGTCGAGTCATTGATGTGACTTGAGTCATAAGAACATAAGAACATAAGAAGAGCCCTGCTGGATCAGGCCAAAGGCCCATCTAGTCCAGCTTCCCGTATCTCACAGTGGCCCCACCAGATGCCTCAGGGAGCACACAAGACAACAAGAGACCTGTTTCCTGCTGCCACTCCCCTGCACCTGGCACAGAGAAAACCCACTTCTAAAACCAGGAGGTTGCTTATGGCTTGTAACCTGTGATGGTCTTTTCCTCCATGAATCTGTCCAAACCCCTTTTAAAAGGATCTAGGCCAGGTGCCATCACCACATCCTGTGGCAAGGAGTTCCACAGATGAATTACACGCTGGGTAAAGAAATATTTTCCTTTATCCGTTCTAACTCTCCCTCCACTCAATTTTAGTGCATGTCCCCTGGTTCTGGTGTTGTGCGAGAATGCGAGTCCAAGTTGAGTCCGAGTCAATAGACTCAAGTCTACATCAATGCCTATTTCCTTCTATATGTTGATGCTCAGAAGCCGCCACCCCCCCCCCCCCCGTTTGAGGGAGGTTTTTTTCCCCTTCTCACATAATGCCAGAACCAGGGGACATCCGTTCAAATTGACTAGCGGGAGAGTCAGAACAGATGAAAGGAGATATTTCTTTACCCAGCACGTAAATAATTACTGCCTTGCCATTGGGATCCTAGGTCCTGCCAGCAGAAATGCTGAGAAGAAAACGACAGTAGTACAAGCCACCCTAAGAACTTATCAGCTCACCAACCACTCTCCCAGAGTCCATGGCAATGTTGCTGGCATGCCCAAATAACACAGCAGCATGCTGCCTAGGCACCCCACCAATCCACCACCTGAGGCATCAACCTCAGTTTGCCTCATGGATGGGCTGGATATATATAGTATATCCCTGCACTGGGATCCATTTTTTTTTGGGGGGGGGAATATGCTGCTACAGTACTGTGGGATCCAGGGAGCTAGCGATAGATAGATATTTCACCTCACATCTTGCTGCTCATGTTCACACTGAATCCAGATCTCTGCCAATCCGAAGATTTGCACATCTTACGAAAAACCTCAAGCTAATCATCTGCAGTGCCTTCCAGCAATCCCATTGCTACCAAGAAAGAAAGAAAGAAAGAAAGAAAGAAAGAAAGAAAGAAAGAAAGAAAGAAAGAAAGAAAACACCCCTCTGATTTATTAACTGCAGATCAGGATAGGACAGTAACAGGTGGCTTTCGAAGGTATCTTACCCAAAAGCATTCCTGAGAGAGTCTGGCAAAACTGCTGACAAAATGTAACCGTTTCCCCAAGTTCTATCAGTCACATTTCATTACTTTTTCATCACCTGGCACTTTGATGCAACCTGACTTGACAAGACGACGGTGCACCGTCAGCTACAAACTTTGACTACAAAGCCTGACTTCCTTGAGAAACCATTGCAACTTTTTCCCCCTTTGCCGGCCTGGAATTGCCGGTCTCCATTTCACCGAACGGCATCTACATATAGAAAACCCGGTTCAAGTTCTGTTTTGCTACATAGTCTAATTGTACAGTGTGCCCGAGAAATACAACCATCCCAGTTATAAGAAAAGCCCTGTTGAGTCAGACTGAGGCCTATCTAGGCTAGGATCCTGTTTTGCACAGAGGTCAACTAGACGCTCCCAAGAAGTTTGCAAGCAGGACTTTTCTTTTTCTAGTTTACATCTTATTTTGTTTTCTTTTATTTCAATGAGGTGGCCAGAACCATACACCATACCCCAAACATAGTTGCACCATAGGTAAAGGTAAAGGTGAGCCCTGACAACTAAGTCCAGTCGTGTCCGACTTTAGGGTGTGGTGCTCATCCCCATTTCAAAGCCGAAGAGCCAGCATTGTCCGAAGACGCCTCCATGGTCATGTGGCCGGCATGACTCTCCTTGCCGCAGCACATAGCATGCGGCTGGAACACGGAGCGCTGTTTACCTTCCCGCAAGCGGTACCTATTTATCTACTCGCATTAACATGCTTTGGAACTGCTAGGTTGGCAGGAGCTGGCCAAGCAACGAGAGCTCACCCGTCGCGGATTCGAACTGCCAACCTTTCGATCGAGCTCTGTATTAATGCATGATGACCATGTTGGCAAAATTCTAGTTCCAGTCTTTGTTTGCATAGCCTCTGGAACAGGTGTTTCTGCAAGTCTCTTTTGAGAACTGTTTTTTTTCCATTGTAAAGGGACGAAGAACTGCAGTTTTTTTTTAAGGCATCCAAATAATTAAATAAATAGGATACGAGGCACCACAAGCAACGAGGCGATTGGGCTCCCTTGCCGTTTCCGTGAAACCGATGCGGAGTCTTTGTTCGATGGCTTTGTATATATTCAAATGTTCATGCGCTTGCTTCGGAAAGCCGAGCTGACAACATGATTAATTGGACTGTATCACTCATTGGCATCTGGCAGTTTAATAGAATTAGCTGAGCCCAAGTTCATCTTTAAATACCATGATCACATTTCGTATTAAAAGAGCATCAACTTCTATTTTTCAGGGGCTGCAAACAGGCATGGGAATGCCTCGCTCCTTCCCCTTTCCCCTGGATAAAACAAATACACAAACCCTAAGCCAAATTAATACCAGTTAATAGCCGACTAGGTTACAGCGTTTGTTCATGAAGAAAAAAAAATCAAAACAGTTCCTCAAATAATAATGGAGTTCTTCAAATGGGATGTAGCAACTTGTCAGGTTTTTGTGTCCCCTTCGTGTTTCCTGGCCACCTTTCTGCACCAGTAGGATACCAAAGACAGCTTAAAAAAAAGTAAAGGTGACCCCTGACAATTAAGTCCAAATTAAGTCCTTGCCACAGCGCGTAGCATACAGCTGGAACACGGAGCGCTGTTTACCTTCCTGCAAGCGGTACCTATTTATCTACTCGCATTAACATGCCTTGGAACTGCTAGGTTGGCAGGAGCCGGCCAAGCAACGAGAGCTCACCGTGTCGCGGATTCGAACTGCCGACCTTTCGATCGACAGCTCATGGTTCAGCGGTTTAACCCACTGCGCCACCCGCTGGCTTACAAATTATTAAATACAGGATATATCAGGAACAGAGGCAGCTGCCAAATACGGAGTCATGCCATTGAGCCACCTAGCTGAGAACTGTCAACACTGTAATGTAGCGTCTCTCCATGTGTTCAGACTGGAATGTTTCTCTGCCTTAAATGGAGGTGCCACCAGGCATCAGACACGGGATCTCCAACATGCAACATATATTCTTTGCCCAGAGCCACATCCTCGCCCATAACAGTGGCCTGTGCCTTTCGGGAGATGGGTTCAAGGGGGGTGCTTTGCTTTTCCTGCCCACCCACCTCCATTGCTTCTCCTGCTCCCTGGATTTGAAAAAGAAGAGAGGAAGTGCTCAGAAGAAGTGTAGGAGAGAGAAGAGTGCTGGGCTAGAGTGTCTCTGGCACTCTAGCCCACCATCCTCTTCTCCTCCGCACTTCTTCTTCCTCTCCTTCTCAAACCCAGGAAGCAGGAAGAAGAAGAGTGGCAGCTGGTGCACCACTGGCCTTCACAGCTCCTCCTCCTCTTCCTCGCACTCCCTGGGTTGGAAAAGGAAGAGGGGGATGAAGCAGAAGAGGAAGTGTGGAGGACAGGAGAGTGGTGGGCTAGAGTAGCTTGATGCTCTAGCCCACCACTCTCCTCCTCCCCATTTCAGCTCCATCCTGGCCCTTTTCCTTTTCCAGTCCAGGGAGTGGGAGAGGAGAAGCTGGCACATCGCTTTATAAAGGGGGGGGGGGGTACTTGATCAGGTGCATTTTTTGGCAAACTGGCAATCCTATGATGGCTTCTCCTTCATAAAATGTGCAATCAGAACCGGTTCTCAAGTTGTGTCAAAGTTTTAAAATGTGGTTTTTACAGTGCATTGCCCAAGCCTGAAGTAAGTCCCATTATAGTCAATAAGCCTTACTCCCAGGTAAGTGTGGATAGAATTGCAGCCTAAGAAAGAGAGTATTCTGCTTCTGTTTCCTCTTGTTAAAAAAAAAAAAAAACCATTCTGGCAATGTAACCCAAGCCATGTGCTGAATAGGCACCTCCAGCAATTCATACCAGTCTCTGGGTGCTTTTAAAAAACACCAGGATGACCTTTTCTCCTCTTTGGGGAAATGTCTCTTCTTTACGTCCTGACCTTTCTGTGTTTCTTCAAGTTGGAGTTTTTTTATTTTCCCCCCAAACTGTAATGGCTGAGAATTGATGCAAAACATAAAAACCTGTCAGATACTCAGGTCTGAGCTCTGTGCCTTGCTCAAAGAGCTTCAGAGGAGCTGTAAAAGTGTAATGGTTTCACAAAGGTGACCCACAAGATATGGCTGTTCCTGAAAAGTCACCCCCTAGCATTGACTCGCCTTGATCATTCCAAGTCGAAACCTTCGACTTGAATCTTCACTTTTTTTCGGTTGCCATCTCCTGCCTCTTCTCCAGGTCCCACACACTCCAAATATCCTAATTCAGCACTTTCCTCCCCTCCACATTTCCTCTTCCTCTCTGTCCCCATCTTCTTTAGGAGGAGCAATGGAGGCAAGTAGGCAGCCAGAGATGGGCGCCCCTACCTTTCAACTGCCTGAGGCAACTGCTTCAGTTGGCCTCATGGATGGGCCGACTCTGGCATACTGCAGTGTTTTTGTTGTGGGACCCCTCTTGTTTTTCAGATAAGCAAGGGGCCTAGGAAAATACATGGTGGCCACAATGGAATAGGACTCGAGACTGCTGAAAAATGCTCACCTTGCATTGTGAGAACTGAAGCCAAGTTTCTAAGCCTTATGACGTAGGGAAGACACATTATCCAACGAATACTCATTCTGTAATCTCAAGGCCTGGAAGGAATGAGTTGGAGAAACTTGCCATTTAGCTAAGAAGTATCTGTAACTTCTAATTTCTATAAAATGTCAATAGATAGGTTTGATGGTTCTCCAGGAAGAGGTAATTTTCCAGTCAAATGCATATGCATTATTAACTTGTATAACTGTACCATGCTATCAAAGGAAGAAAATCTATATGGTACTTAAAGCGAGTGTATTGAATGGGACTTGGAAAAGCCAATTCAGCATTCATATAGCTGATCATAGAATGATTATGGCTAACAATATCTCTTTTGTTGTTGTTAATTAGTTGCACTTGATCAGGCAATGCTAAGTGGAGTTATTGCATTAAGGGAGGAGAAAATCAAAACTTCAATAAAGCTTTTTAGTGTGATAAATCCAGTGAGATTTTTTTTTCTCTCCACGACACCAAACTGATTGCCGAACTTCAACAAAAGGTCAGAGCATGGACAGGTCCATCACAACGCTGTCCTGTGTTATTGCAGGTTGAAAGGGGAAGATTACCCCAGCTGTTCCCAATATGTCCGAGGAAAAGCATGGAAGCCAACCTAAGGGAAACTCTTCCTTAAATCAAACTGGGGCTGCCAGAATATTCTCTTACGTATCAGTAATAATTATAGCGGCTCCAAATATTTTCCAATTTCCATTTTGGGGGAGAATCGGTTGTTTGGTTGTGTAGGTATTTTTTTTTTCTTTAAAACCACTTTGATAAACGTTGACCATCATGGATTCTTGATGTGTAGCCTTACCATCATCCTGGAATCGAGCCTGGCTTGGGCCTAGTCCGGGCCCGAGCAGCTCCCAAGGATGCATTGGGTCTGTCCAATGGGCTTCCGGCTTCCGGAACCTCGGGTCGACGACGCAACCGAAGCTGGAACCCCATTGGGCAGCCGCAGTGCATCCTTGGGAGTTGCTTGGGCCCAGTCTAGGCCGAAGCCAGGCTCGATTCCGGGACGATGGTAAGGCTATTGATGTGCAATTAATGCGTCCTCCTGGCCAACACACTTATTGAACGGATTCTTGGTTGGTGACCCAAGGTTGTATCCGAATGAGGTGTTAATAATGACACTGAAATACCCAGTATGGAAGGGACCATTGGAAAACCCATCTACCTGAGAGGAGGGGCAGAGATGACAATGTAAGGGGATCCGTTCCCACCCTCCCCTTTGTGTGGTTCTTGTAACAAAACAAGGCTTTCTAGCAACGACTGGTTGAGGCATACGAGAGTTGATGTGGTGGGACAAAATTATGGAAGTCAAGAGGAGCTGAACTAAGAACTGGAGCACCTTTTGGGGGCCTCTCTGGCAAGATGGCTGGCTGAGATTCTGGAGGGTGACGGACTCGACCTTGGGGGAGCTGGGGGGTGGGTGACGGCCGATAGGAAGCTCTGGCGTGGGCTGCTCCATGAAGTCACGGAGAGTCGGAAACGACTGAATGAAGAAACAACCACATGCCTCTCTGGAGAACTGATGTAGACCTGCTGTGACTGCTGTTGCTTGTCAGGAGGTCTCCTCCTAGACGTCTCTCTCCCAAGCAATGACCTCCAGTGATCTCTCCTCCATAGGAAGCCAGAATTGAGTCGGTGATGTGCCTGGAACTTCTCAGCAGTCAGGAACATGAGGAGCGTGTAAGGAGATTGTTCATCACCAACATTTCCTTTGGCGATGGAATCTTTAGTCCAACCTTCTCTGCAGCACCTTCCTGGAGCGGCCACATGAGGAATCGTGCACCATTAGGGATCACACAGCAAATAGGATTGTCCACTTCGGACTTGCCCCACAATCTTGGGGACTCCAGCTGGCCCCCCACAACCCTAGCAGGGGAGCTGCTACTGACACCGTACGGCCAACGCATGGCCTTAGGTCCAGACCTCCAACTGTCCCCGGGGCCAGCAAGGCACAGGGTTGGCTGCTCCTTACAGGATGGGGGCCTCCCTACTCCAGTGCAATGCTGGCCCTTTAACCCCAGGGCTGGAGTAGGTGGGGATGAGGGAGAGACAGCTCGGGAAGGGGCGGGCCCAGGGTTTCATGAGGCACTGGGGGAGCTCTCTGGACAGGCTACCTGAGGGCTGCTCTGGGGCGGAGGGAAGCCCAGGAAGGCGCCAGGTAGGAGGAAGACGATGGGGGGAGCAACCCTCTCCCCACTGCTGACTCTGAGGCCTGGTTGGGGGATCCTGGCTGTGGGGCCAGCACCCCTGCCTGCCTCAAATCTGATTCACAACATGGCTCGAGCTCTTGAGCCACGGACTGGACATTGGAGTTGAACCTTGCCTGTGTTCCTACCCCTCAGCCTCGGGGGCCAAGGAAGATTCCCAAGGGGGGGGCGCACCCCTCTCAAGACAACCCTGCTGGGGCAGAGGACAGAAAAACTTACAAGGATCTTCAAACACTCTGTATCCAATCACTGAGGGTAAGTGAAGGCAGTTGAGAGCAAGTGAGGTCAATATAAACAAATGGATGTTTTCACAAGGAGAACTAAAGGAGGTGCTACTGAAAAATGTTGGTGGGAAAATTAGAAGTAGGTTTGGCTCAACTCTATTAGTACAGTAATTCTATTTGTAGTTTTGGTTGCCTGAGAATGGTTGGTTTTGTTTTCATTTTTCATTTTCAGAAAGAAAATAGGATCCTATTCTGATTTAGGTCCTTATGATCTGTTGGCCCCCAACTTCATTGCTATGGAAGATGACGGAGAAGATGATGTATTGTCAGCTGTCGTTCGTCCTGAAGAATAACAATCTTCCCCCTCCATATTAAAGTGGCTTTCAGGCAAATCGATCGCTCATAGATCATGCTGTAAGACTCTCTGCTGATGTTAATAAAGCATTCTGTAATAAGGACTTTTTATGTGTTGTATTTATAGACAGCGAAAAACTTCAACGTACTTTAGTCTTAACGGATGGCCTTTGAAAATAAAGCTCCAAAAGTAGTTAGGTCATTGTGACTCTGAATTTTATGGTATTGAACATGCAATGATTTTCTTTGGAGTGTCGTTCCACTACTGCCGTTTCATGCGGGAAGTGCTCTTTGCCCCGCCCCACCATCGCACGAAGCAAGGGGGAGAAGATTCCTGCATCCTATTGGGCGCCATGTTGGGGTGGGCGGGACATATGGCCATCTGTTGGCTGGCATTCTCTTCTGCGTCAGTGTGCTTCGGATTCTTAACCCCCACCCCACCTTCCAATTGAGCGTTCTGAGATTAACTGGTTGCCTCTGGAGCTGGGTAGGAATTTTTTGCTTTCCACCTGATTGGCCTTCGGTAGCAGTTTTTTCACCTGTTAGGGTCAGGTGTTTGGCAGTTTTTCCCTGTAGCCAGGGTGGTCACATCTGGTAGATTCGGTGCAAGCCAAGGGTCAGGAGAAGGGATTTTGGTGTGTACCCTGACGTAAGCAAGATCAGTAGGGGAGACCACTACAATCCCTGGAGGCTGACTGGCTCAGGGAGGCCAACTGGTGATCCCTTGGACTACAAAGTCCACCTCAAAGACTTTCCGGTGGTGCAGTCCAGCTTCCTCGAGCCGTCAGGGTTGGTGTCGAGAAGATCGAGCTGTCAATTGATTGACAGTGAGCAGCTTTGAGTCAGGGTGGGAATGCTCAAAAGGGGAATAGATGGTGGTTTCCTGCCTCCTCTACGTTCAAAGCCGGCACTAAAGGGGGGGGGAGGAGTTTTGAAGCCCATTGCCGGTTTATTCGAGCGTTTAAGAACATAAGAAGAGCTTGGCTGCTGGATCAGGCCACAGGCCCATCTAGTCCAGCTTCCTGTATCTCACAGTGGCCCCACCAGATGCCTCAGGGAGCACACAAGACAACAAGATACCTGTTTCCTGTTGTCACTCCCTTGCACCTGGCACAGAGAAAACCTACTTCTAAAGCCAGGAGGTTGCTTATGGCTTGTAGCCTGTGATGAATCTGTACAATGTTGTATATATACGGGAGAAGACGCCATGTAATAAAAAGACTTGTACTTTAATCACCTCCAGTACCTTGACGGATCTCCTGACGGCAGCCGGCATAGGCACACAAAAATCACTAAAATCCAAGGGTATTAGCCCAACATTTCATTCCGGTCTCGGAACCTCTTCCTGGGGCGAAATCGAGTAGATTCAGATGTCGTTGTTCCTTGTTAACTCCCTGTTCACATAAGTATCCACGAGGAACAACAACATCTGAATCTACTCGATTTCGCCCCAGGAAGAGGTTCCGAGACCGGAATGAAACGTTGGGCTAATACCCTTGGATTTTAGTGATTTTTGTGTGCCTATGCCGGCTGCCGTCAGGAGATCCGTCAAGGTACTGGAGGTGATTAAAGTACAAGTCTTTTTATTACATGGCGTCTTCTCCCGTATATATACAACATTGTACAGTAATTGTGGGCCATGAAAGCCTTCGAACAAAATTGTGATGAATCTATCCAAACCCCTTTTAAAGGCATCTAGGCCAGGTGCCATCACCACATCCTGTGGCAAGGAGTTCCACAGATGAATTACACGCTGGGTAAAGAAATATTTTCTTTTGTCTGTTCTAACTCTCCCTCCACTCAATTTTAGTGCGTGTCCCCTGGTTCTGGTGTTGTGCGAGAGGGAGAAGAATTTTCCTCTATCCACTTTCTCCAGCCCATGCATAATTTTATACGTCTCAATCATGTCCCCCCTCAGGCGCCTTTTATCTAGACAGAAAAGCCCCAGACGTTGTAGCCTTTCCTCATAAGGGAGGTGCTCCAGCCCACGAATCATTTTGGTCGCTCTTTTCTGCACCTTTTCCAATTCTATTATATCCTTTTTGAGGTGTGGTGACCAGAAGGATTGATATCAATAACATGTGGCTCAATTTATACTCCAAGTAACATGTGCAATGAGCAAACATGGGGTCGGTGGGGCAGGGGAGAGCATGCTGGGAAGCCCCACCCTTCTACCAGTGCACTCACGGAACTCCACTCCTCCCCGCACGTTCAATATTTGTCTGCAACAAATGCTGACTGCAGAGAGAATTCCTCCTAAAGAAACTCTCCTCACACTTTGGTGTTTGCTGCTGCAGACGAACCTGGAATACAGGGGGCGGGGCTTCAGGAGCACATCGATGAATGGGTGGGGCTCGCTGGGATACTCTCTCCACTCACCCCAACGATGCGTTCGTTGTACGTATAAGAAGTAATGTCTGCACAGGGCTAGTGGGTAATAGTAGTGGCCAGTGGCATCACTAGGGCGCACGCCGCCCTAAAGCGAGGGCGTGCGCGCCGCCCTAATGACCCCGACTCCCTGCACATATCCCAATTTGCCGCGCCGCCGTCTTACCTCCGCTGCTGCCGGCTCCGCCGGAGACATCCTCTCCGGACGGCTGTCCTGGGCCTTCTGATGAAGGCCCAATGCGTCAATATGTGATTTTTTACGTTTTTCACGCCTGCGCAGTACGTTTCTGCGGGCAAAGGGCCGCCCTTTTGCCCTGAAACATTCTGCGCAGGCGCGAAAAACCTAATAAATGACGTTGCCGCATTGGGCCTCGTCAGAAGGCCGCGGACCTCCGCCCAGGGCGGACGCACCGAGGCCTTCTCCTGGAGCGGAGGCGTCCGCGTGTGAGTGCGTGCACGGGTCCGCACATCACCCTTTGCACGCGTCACCCCCAGGCGGTCCGCACCCCCGCCACGCTCCAGTGACGTGCGTAGTAGCGGCAAATTTTGAAGTGCTAGAGCACCACTCCCTTTTAGCCACGCCCCACTAAGGCTATACAAAAAAAGAAGTCAACTTTACATTTCTTTATTAGAGTACTTCGCAAAATGTGATTCCTTCCCATTTCAGTCCATTCTGACGCTTCCTTCCCTGTCTGCTTCTAAGTGTGAAGCATTCACATGTGCAATACTACAAGTCATCAAGTGGTGAACATGCATGTGTGAAACAGCCCCCCCCCCGGTGTGTGTGTGTAGGGTGTGTGTGTGTTTCTAGATTTGGAAAGACCGAGCTATCAATATATGTACATTTCCATTGAAAGCAATCGGGCTGTAAAATTACTTATCAGGTCATAGTGCTGAGAGTTATTTGACTTTCTGTTGGCGCTCAGTTAGATTGCTATAGTGCACCCTTTTCAATCTGTCACTTTTTCAGATCTTTTAAGTGCCATTGATATCATCCTGGAAATTTCAATCACTGGAGAGGGGTCTGGCTTTGGAAATTATTGATGTCTCTAATATGGTCATATGTCATGGGCAACGACAACATCTTTGAATAAATCTCAGCTTGTGTCGGGTCTTAAAGAACATGAGATGGGAGTTAAAGCAGTCGAGAAGCTTCCCAAAATAATTCAGAAAATGTAAATATTTCAAAAATTAAAACGTACAGAGAGACAATGATGGTGTAGTGGTTTGGGAGTCGGACTTAGACCTGGAAGATCCAGGTTCAAATCCCTGCTCAGCCACGAAGATTCCTGGGTGACCTTGGGCCAGTCACTATGTCTCAGCCCCTCCTACCTCACAGGGTTGTTGTGAGGACAAAAAGGAGGGGAGGAAATATGTACACCACTCTGAGCTCCTTGGAGGAAGGGCGGTATAAAAATGTGAAAAATAAATAAATAAATAAATAAAATATAGTCAAAGCCATCCAAAGTGGTTTAGGCTGCAATCCGAAACACACTTTCCTGGGAGTAAGCCCCATTGAATACAGTGGGACTTATTTCTGAGTAAACATATCTAGGCTTGTCCTGTGACACAAGATACATCATGGTTTAAAAGGGGTAAGGACTGTTATTCATGACTTCTAGAATACAGCGACCATCGATGTGTGTTTACTCAGAAGTAGGTCTCGTTCTGTTCAATGGGGTTTAGTTCCAGGTAAATGCATATATGTAGGTTTGTAGTCTTCATCTCAACTTTGACATACGGATGATTAATATTTGTTTTAAAGAACATTCATTCATATAATGTATACCCTGCTTTCCATTAAAGCTCAAAACGGTTTACAAATGAAACGTAATTCAAAACAACTGATGACAACCTGTCATCAAAAACAGATTCTTAAAAAAATACTGCGGCCAGTTAAAACAGAAGCCAGCAAATTAAAAACAGATACCGAAAAATTTGACTGACAAATCATTTATTTAATGTGCATGTTCTAAACATGTATAACTTCAGGCACAAAGCTCCCAGAGTGATGTACATATTAAAAAGGACACAGGAGAGCATTTTGTAAAATAATTTGCAGAAGAGTCTCTGGCTCAGTTGGGAGAGCTGCTGCCTTCAAAGCCTGAAGACCTGTAAACTTGATAAGTTCGAGACACGCGGCCGGCAAAAAGCTGTGAAAGCCTCCAGGAGGAGAGATAAGAGCTCCCAGCTGCGTCGGTCGAGTGTAGGAGGCGCCAGCCAACAGAAAAAAGCCAGGCTGCAAAAGGATACCACCTGGAAAGTAGCTGTTCATGAAAGATTGGACATTTATATATATTGTAAAAAAAAAAACAACCAAGGGGGGTTAGGACAGCCTGCCCATGTACACCGCCTTGGATTAAAGTCGGAGGAGAAATCCAATGACCAAGAAAGGCGGTATATAAATACTGTATATATTATTATCATTCCACTCATTTTTTTATCGCATGACTGTCACTGTCTAGTTTTCTTTGCTTCTTTTTAAAATCAGTTTTGAGTTGGAAGTTTTGGAGAGGTAAAATAGGATGTTTTCCTCTCTCTCTCTCTCTCTCTCTCATATTTATGGCCAGTTCTTTTAGACCTGCATTGCTTCCAAACAAGACACAAGTTTGCTAGTGGCTCAGTCTTGACAGGCGTGACCTGCAGCAGTTGACGTAACTGACAGGACGGGCCAGCCATGTTGCGAGCATGAGGGGAGATCTCGACTTCCCTGCTCTGAGCTCACCTGAAATGAAAATCAGTTTCCCAGAAAATGTTCGGATACCCTCTAGTGGTATCACTTGAAACAGACCAGAAAGTTGTTTTTAGATTTAAATGGTAAGAAATTGAGGTCATTTTGAGTTAAGGGTAGTATTAGGTTAGTTGATGTAAGAGCGTAAGAATAGATTACTCTGCAATTATACAGGGTATAAGTAATTATAAGAATTAAATTAAGTATAAATGTTAGTGGCTAATCTGGATCTTTACTGTTATGCTGTACTTTTCTTTCTTTGCCTGTATTGTCTTTGTCTTTTTTTATGTCTTACAATAAAATAAAAATATTTTTGAAAAAAAAAACTAGAAAACAGGGAGAGAGACTCCTACCTAAGCATAGCTTGCTGCCACAGGTGACCCGAATCCAGGTTGGAGTCAAATGAAAAAAACAAAAACAAAAAATCCATACAGGGTGTGTGTGTGTGTGATTTACTGTTCTTCAGTGGAAATGAAAACGTGAACCTTGATATTCCTGGCAACCGACCCCTCAGAGGACTGAAGCAACGATGGGGATATTCATCTCCGATGCAGAGATTTATGCTGTGGCTTTTACGGGTTTAAATCAAATGCCTGTCACCCCCGGGTCGCACACCTGATCATTGCTGCGTAGAAGAGACACCCCTTTTCTTGTGTGTGCATACTAGTTGACCACAGGTCAAAGTCAGGCTGATAATTATTTACAAAGCTCCTTGCTCCAAGCTTCAGTATCAGGCTTCTTCCCTGACCCTTTTTTGTTGCTATCGCTATGAAAGAAATCTCGTACCATGAACGTAGGTTGCCTAGAGGCGAGAACATGAGGGTCGTCGTGAACCCAAGAGGAGAGAATGAGTTATCTGGAATCCGATGACTGACAAAGGGAGTCTAAAAATGAGGAGTGGGAAGACTTTGAAGGAAGCATCCCTTTGTTAGGGATGTATATGAACCCTTCTCAAAGAGATCACAACGACCCCTCCGCTGAACTAAGAGATCTTTTCAGTGTTCCTGAACAATGCAGCCCAGTCATAGAAATCCACTTTGCAAAACGGCCTTAAGCTGTTGCCGTTAACAGTCACCATTTTTTTCAAAGCTCTTTTAAATCTATAGAGAGGCCAGGAAGCACCCTTTAGGGACTAAATTTTGCTGCGGGGCCCTCATTTGCTACCTCTGCACTCATTCCTCATCCCACAGAGTGGTAGTCTTACACCTATTGTACTGACAGACTCGCAATACACTGCAGGAGGAAGCTACTGCTACTGTATGTGGTGCCAGTCACCGTAAATGTCGCTTTAGTGACAGCTCAATGCGCAAGAGATTCCTTCCTTCTCCCCGATACCTGCTCAGATAATGAAAGACAAGGACAACATTGCTGCAATGAACAGTTTGATGTCATCTTGACATTTCATAATTAACAACACAAGCCTTGAGCATTTAACAAAAACAACAACAACAAAAGCTGTTATAGGCTGCTTCTAGCCAGTTTGGGCGTTTAAAGACACACCAATTTACATTCAGTGCTTTGTAAAGAAAAGGTGAGAAGGCTAAGAAGTCTTGTCGGTTTGAAATCAAGGCTGACATGACTGCGTTTTTCACCTCAACGTCCAGAATCCAGATTCAGAGCTTGGATGGCAGAGAACAATCCAGATGGGTCCGGAACCGGAGTTGAGCTTGGAGTCATCCCCTTTTTTGGCATCTTTGGACTTTGGCAAGGACTAAGTGCCACACTATGCAAGCTTCATATCCGTTCAACAACAGTTTTTAGAAAGAAATGTCCTTGCTTCTCAGACTAAAACTAAATGATCCCCGGCAAAAATCTCTCCGTGCTTAAGTCCTGTGTGCTCAACAAGCGAGCGCACCATCTTCCTTGAAAGGGCAGCTTAACCACTCAGGCCCCACCTCACATGACTGCTGCAAATGGAAAAGATGCGTTGGAAAGCCAGACTTGGAAAGGCGGCAGAGGGAGAGAGGAATTCAACAGATATCAAGTCGGTAAAAAAGAAAGAAAAAGCCCACTGTGAGGGACCTCAGAGCTGGTGAGATCTGGGCAGCCTGTTCATCCCTTCCAAACAGGCAGGCTGAACTCAGCCGACGGACAACGGGACTTGACAAAACACACAGAAGAGACCCCAGGCGTCTCAGTATAGGCTGGTTTTCTTCATGATGCGCAAGAATTCCTGCTCGTTGACCTCCCCGTCCCCGTCTCGATCAGCTTCGTCGATCATTTCCTAGAGCATGACGAGGAAACAGAAGGTTTGCGACTTAGGGAATAGATGACACTGTCTAGAACACTGGTCCAGCTAGGTTAGTCTCCTCTTCACTGAGTGGCAGAAACTCTCCAGAATTTCGGACAGGGACCTTCTGCATGCACAAGTTGCCCAAGCAAGAATCAAACCCAGGAACACCCCATCTGAATACAGACTGTTGTAGAACCTTATGGCTTCCTTTCCTCCACTGCAAAACTATTCATGGTGTTCCTACTTCGCGTCTTTTCAACTAGATCTTTCAACAAGATCTTTTGCAACAACCGGTCTGTAATGAGGGCTTCCCACCTTTTGTACTGGGCCTGCTCCTGTGCTTTTAACAGCAGCTAGCACCACGAAATTAAGCAGGTGAATATGTTTCCTGACAAAGAGATATGGGGAAAAAAATCACCTGCTCAATTTCTCTACATCAGAAACAAGCTGCTGTTAAAAACACAGGAGCAAAGCCAGTATAAAGATGGCACTCTTAGTCATAAAAGGACCTTCCTTCTCCCTCATTCTGTGCTTCTTTGGGATTAAACTCTGCTGGCTTCTTCAATGAAGCCCAGCCATGCCTGAGAGTGCCAGGCCATCTCTGAAGGAGACTTGAACCATCTTTTTGAAGGACAAAGAAATGGGTCCCCCGCAAAGTTCCAAGACTTGGAAGAGGAGCCCCCCCCCCTTTCAGAAATGACAACCGTAAGAGTCCTGCTGGCTCAAACCACAGCTGGTCCAGTCCAGCTTCCCACAGAAGCCAACCAGATGCCTCCAGGGAGTCTACATGCAGAGCAGACAACACAAGAGCCCTCCCTTGCTGCGGACTCCTAGTACCTGGAGAACCTGAAGACCCTATTTAGCAATCGGAGCATACATATGAACGCACCTCAGACAGACGTCAGGTCAGATCAATGGGCCTATCCCAAGAGTTTTCAACCCCTTTCCCGGCTGAGTACCACCTCCGGCGCCACTCTCCTGCGGCGTACCACCGGAAGTGACTGGCGATGACATCATCGCCAGTTACTTCTGGGTTTTCAGAAACCAGAACACACAGGTAGGAGGCTCTGGGCGGGTGGGAGGGCCCTTCTCAGCATTCCCAAGAGGCTCGGCCAAAGGCAGGAGCCTCTCGGGAGTGAAAATGCACCACCAAAAGCACCACATCAGAGCAGGGTTCCAGTGGTCCGAGTACCACCATCAGTCAGCCAAAGTACCACTGGTTGGTACTGGTACCACTGGTTGAGAACCCCTACGCAGACTACACAGAGCTCTCCAGAGTTTTGGGCAAGCATCACTCATAGCGCTACCTGGAGATGCCAGAGATGAAAGCAGGGGCCCTTTTGTAAACAAAGCAGCTATTCTGAGCCACAGCGTCGCGACACCCCCTTGAATTTGTGGCACAAGAACAGACTCCCAGCGTTAGTTGTGCTTGAGTATGATCAGCCACAGAATTTGGACACAGCCGAGTCAGGGACTCTTGAACAAATTGAACCAGTGGCAAAAGCCTTGCATGCCAACTCCCCCGCCCCCCATTCCAAACCTGCAGCTCCTCATCGGTGAGATTCTCTCCCAGTTCTTTGGCTACACGCTTCAGGTTTTTAAAAGAGATTTTGCCAGTTTCGTCGTCATCAAAGAGCTTGAAGGCCTTCAGAATCTCTTCTTTGGAATCTTTTTCAGCCTTAATAGAGAAACAAAAACCAACACAAACGTAATGGAGGACTAAATCGAGGCCTGCAGCTAAAGATTGGGCTGGTTACTGAAATCATTATTACACAGTGTTAACAATGTACATGGCACTTTGAAGGGTTTCAAAAGTAAAGAATAGAGAGCTGCTGTAGTGCTGACAGGCTGAATTAGTGCCTAATTCAGTGACTAACAGGCTGAATTACCAATCAGGAAGTCCCTAGTTCAAATCTCACCTTTGACAAAACGCATTCTTTCAGCCCCCTAATAATATGGAGGCAATAATACTGCTCTGCTTTATCAACTTGCTGTAAGAATTACTATACAATATATTGTATGATACTATAATACTGTATATTCTCATTACAACAGAATGTAATACAATGTAATTACAGTACAATATGTACTCTCCACAACCAATCTGGGCAGAATGACAAGACCACCTGTGTCCATACTGAGGAGAACGGAAGTGTTCTTCACTTGCAAAGTTGTCATGCCCCATTTGTGAGCATCCGCAAGAACTGAACTTGGCCCTGCCACGGGGGGGGGGGGGGGGGTTACCATAGCTGGAGCCTGGCATCCAGACATACGACAGGGCAGAACCATTTCAGGTGCAACTTCGTCAAATTCAGGCGCAAAGATTACAAGACATTCTCAGCCCCGGCTTTAGACCTTCCCCAGAGAAAGCAACCAAAGGCCAGGTTTTTGCTACCGTCAACCTACCATTTTCTGGGTCATCACTCCTAAGAAGTCATTGTAGCTAATCTTCCCAGTCCCTTCCTTATCGATGTCTATAATCATTTTCTTGATTTCATCTTTCTTGGGTTCGAACCCAAGTGCTCTCATGGCGACCTGTAAACAGTGAGGAAAGACTGGCATCTCAACAGGGAAAAGGAGCAGACATGGGCGTAAAGCATTCAGTAATAGAAGCAGAGTTTTTGCATCGAAGAGGAAGGGCCTGTTCACATCTTGATCAGCAGACTATTTGTGTTAAGACGATGGACAAAGAGAAAACGAAGGCATGATTGGTGTGCCTATTAGGACAGGCCTCCTAGATTAGAAGAGTGCCCCCTGCTGTTAACTTGTCTGGACCACCACCAAGGATGTCCCTTGCTAGAGCAAGTCCTAGTGCATTCTGGCAGTTCTGTCGAACTGACTCTATGCTACCCACAACCTACACCTCCAAGTTCCTGGAAGGATGGCTGGCCAGCCGGTGCAATTCTTCACTGGACAAGGAAGCAAGCAATCCTACAGAGACATAGATGATTACCCCAAAAGACAAGAACGACCAACCGCCCAATCCTATGCAGGATTACTCAGAAGTATGTCCTACTGTGTTCTATGGGGCTTATTCCCAAGTCTGCATGCCTGGGATTGCAGTCGTAGAAACAGCGGAACCAGGCTTGCCTTCAATTCTTTCACATCTATGCTTCCAGTCCCGTCCGTGTCAAACAGATCAAAGGCCTCTCGGATCTCCTGCTTCTGTTCTTCCGTGAGTTCAGTTTTGGGGGCTGTCTTCTTCCTCGGAGGTGGAGCTACCAACGGAGTCTTCTTATAGCTGGAAGCCTTAAAACATAGATCAAGGGCAGAAACAAGAACGTTAGTTGACTCAAAACCCCAGTCCTAGTCCATGTTAATGCAGGATGCCGACCGCCAAACTAGGGTTGAAACACCCTTTTCTTCCGGCCTCACTTTTGCAGCTGCTACGTAGAACATGACTTCATTACAAACAGGAAGCTGAAACTCAGAATGCCAGCAGGGTTGATACTGTATTGCAGATCTTCTGCCTAGACCAGGGGTGGCCAACCTTTCACCATTAGGGTCTCTGTGTTCTTAAGAGTTGTGCAGAAGACAGAAACTTGGCAGCTGCAAGTGCTGATGGTGCTGCTCAAGCAGCAGCAGCTGCTGAAATGCCCTCACCTATACAACCATTTAAAGACCAGCATTCATGTTGAAAGGTTGGCCACCACTGGCCTAGACAATAATCACAGCCCATCCAACAAAGTTGGTTCACCGAGAAGAGCGCACAGGAAAGTAAACAACATATACTGAGTAGACCAAACATCTCACCCTTAATCTACTACTGTCTATATGCCAATGCAACAGAAGCATCGTGGTCCGCAGCACCTACAGACACCTGAGCGACTACGTTTCCCTGAAAAATTCAACAGGAATGTTTTCCAGATAACTTTGCCCAAAACTGATTGGGATCCGATTTACCATGTTTGGATTTGGTATGCACTTGGTTTTCCGTTACCCCCAGTTAACAAATGAGTAGCTATGATTACTGTACAGTATATACTTCTGATTATATGTGCTTCCTGAAAGCTGTCACCTGAAAAAGGTAATTGCAACTTTGAAAACTACCATTTTTATTCATTTACTTACGTAAAGTATTGTATCCTGCTTTTAGCCTTCCATTCCAGGGGACCCAAACCATACATATTCATAGATTTATACCCCCCTTTTTAATCAAAATAAGCCCCGGGGGTGGTGACAATAACAATCCAGGAGCTCTTGGGCAGAGTTATTTTGCAGGCAAGAAGGGGGGGGGGATAAGCGCCCTGCAGCTGCTCCATCCTCTGGTCAAATGAGAGGGGAAGGCTGTTCTTTTCCTGACCATAGTCACTGCAGTTCATGCCTTAAAGGTAAGAGTTCTTTTTAAACCTTTTCAATTGCAATTTTATTAATATTGTAGTTTACTATCGCACAAGTACTGTCTTGAGAGCCTTTTTGTCAAGGTAAGGAAGGCAATACAAAACAGGAAGCAGCTGCCTACAGACCCTTTAGCGTCCCTAACTCTTGTTCATCGTCAGCATGGGCTAGCAGCAGCTTTTGGGGCTTTCAGGGTGTGTGTGTGTGTCAAGGGTGTGTGATCGTTTCCCAATCCTGCCTGTGCCAGGGACTGAAACTAGGACCTTCTGCATGCAAAGCACGTGACGTTATCACGGACTCCTGAATGCCTCAGATTAATAGATGAAGCTGCCATCTGCTGAGTCCAACCACTGGTCTATCCAGTTCAGCACGGACTACACTGACTGGCAGCAGCTCTCCAGGGTTTCAGGCTCTGGGGTCTTTTCCCAGCCCTAACCAGGGTCAATGCCAGGGGCTGAACCTGGGGAGCTTCTGCCTGCAAGGCAGCGGCTCCGCCCACTGCGCTATAGCCCCGCCCCCTCATTGCACGCGGCACAGATTCGAACGAGCCTCTGGAGGGGGGATTTTGACAGCTTCTCCCTCCCAAGAAGCAGGGAAACCCCTTCCCCAGAGGGTCTATCTGCATGTATTAGCATATGCGCAGCGCAAGATTTGCATAAATTAGCATATACGGGCAATGCCGCAAAGGGGGCGGAGCTTGCTGCTCCGCCCCGCCCCATGGAACCGGCGTCTCCACCTACTCCTCCCCGGCCGCAACCTCACTGACCATCCCGAGCTGGGACCGTCTGAAGCCGCTCCGGTCCCGCCGTGACAGGACAAAGCAAAACAAAACCGAGCCCAACCGTCGCCCACGACGCCGGGTCAATATCGCGCTTTCTGATTGGCTCAGCGCTCCACACCCGCCCTCCGGCGCGCAGAGGCTGGAGCAACTTCCGTTGCGATTGGTCAATCAGCTCGGGCGCGCCAGAGCCGCACCCCACGGCGATTGGTTGATGGAGAGGTCGCGCGGAGCCTCCCTTCGGCGGATTGGATGAGAAGGGAAACGCCCAGAAGCCAATCGGAGAGCGGCCCTGCGCTCGGCAGATGCTCGGCCTAGGGGCGGGGTCTGCTGGGGACGTGCAGAGGGAGGAGCCGGGTGGTTTGCGGAGCAGGGATTGGAGGAGGTGTGGAGGTGGGCGTGGCTGAGCGGCGGGCTGATCTGGCTGAGGATGAGAATCACCTGTCGGTGCTGGGAGAGGCGGAGGAGCAGCAGCATCTCGGTCGCGCAGGTGGCGGCAATTCCCGCAGGTGAGGGAAGGCGTTGGGACGCCCCCAGCAAGGGACTGTGCCCCCTTGTTCCTCTTTCATAGGGAGGGGCTGTAGCTCAGTGGGTGGAGCAGCTGCACTGCCCAATTTCCATCCCTGGCAGGCAGCACCCCCAGGTCGGTGGGGCTGAGAAGAGGATCCCTGCCTGACGGCCTGGGGAGCTGCTGCCAGCCAGTGTCGCTGAGAGATTCAAGAAGGACTGCTCCACACAGCCTGTGGAGCCAGCCTGTGGGACTCCCTGCCACAAGATCTGTTGGTGGCTTTAAAAGCGGATTGGGCAAATTCCAGGAGGGCAAGTCAGTCTGATAGTTGCTACCAGTCCTTCTAGATATGTGCTACTTCCACCAGCAACATACCTCTGAATTACTGGGGAGCCATGGTGGAGGAGACTGGTTCCTTTCTCGCCTGCAAGTTCCCTGCAGCAGCTGGTGGGTCGCTGTGAAAAATGGAGTAGATGGACCTTCGGCTTCATCTCTAGCAGGGCTTTTAAATGTTCTAATGAGATGTGTGTGTGCCTTGCTTTTGTATGTTCGTGGCGCCAGGCATGAGTTGTCTTGTCATCCTTACAACAACCTTAGAAGGTAGGAAAAACAATGACGACCATCTTTTTCCACCTTAAGGAGTCTGCTGTAAGCCTACCTGGACCCACAGTCCGTTTCATCAGATGCATGAGGGGATATCTTCCTATTCCTCCCCACTGAAGATGCATGATCCCATGGTCTTCAGTCTTGAAAGTTTATGCCAAACTATTTTGGTTTGCCAGATCTTTTGAGGTGCAAAAAAGACTCTACTTGTTGTTTTTGCTTCAGTGGGCTAACACTGGAACCTGTAACGAATACGAATACCTTTACAGTACTGCCCCCATATCCGCTGGGGATATGTTCCAAGCCCCTCCGTGGATACTTGAAACCGTGGATAGGAGCGAACAGCCCTCCATGGTTTCCTGAGGGGCCCCCGCCCCGCCTCCCCTGTGGGCAAGGCGTGCATGCCTCCCCCCCCCCCCCCCGAGCTCTTATTTTTCTTTCAGCAAGTTTCGTTTCTTCCTTAAAACAGAGAAGCAGCCTCCATTGCAGGCAAGTAGAATGAGACTAAGTCCTAGAGAGGCTCTGTAAGGTTTCTGTTAACCTTGCAGAGCCTCTCTAGGACTTAGTCTCATTCTACTTGCCTGCAATAAGCAGTGGGAGGGTGTTTCTCCTGTTTGTTTAAGGAAGAAACTAAGCTTGCTGGAAAAAAAAGTAAAAAGCTGGGGGGGGGGAGGATCCATGGATAACTGAAACGGTGGATAGCAGATCAGTGGATATGGGGGCTCCTTGGCATATTAAATTACATGGATAAAATACAGATAAAACCACCAACACATGAATAAAATTAAATTTAAAGTAAATACAATACAATAAGCCAAAGACAGTTATCAAGCCGAATTCTAACCATGCTATTTTATCATTTCTGTGGGTCGCAGGCCTCTCTTCTTAATAACTGCTTTCAGAAAGGTTGCAACGGTCATTGTAAGATCAACATTAACTCCGGCCAACAAGTAGTGGAGTTTATCCAAGTCATCCTATCCTTCCCTTTTTTAAGTGGAAATCCTTGTAAGGGGGGCCAATACAGAATCGTATGAAATAGGGATTCAATCTCACCAAACGAACAAGTACATAACCTTTCTTCCAATGGAATACTACCTCCGAATCTATAATGGTGAGCAGGTCTTATTAGCGGCACAGAATAGCTCTCGCTGTTCAGTATCAAACAATCTGTGGAACCTGTAAGGTAGAGAATTCTAAATATGCCCATCTTGCAGATGGAAGGGCTGAGGCTGAGCAGAGGTGACTTGCCCGCACGTCAGTAAGGCTACATTTCTGTACATGCCTAACCCGCACTTAAGTCCCATTCTACTCAGTAGACTTTTCTTCTGGGTAGGCATGTATAGGATTGCACTTGGGGGAATTTCTCGTCTGTTATTTTCAGTTACTATGTTATGCCAGCTCTCGCTAGGTCTGTTGTAGACAAAATGAACACATTTTGCAACTGTGACAGGGAAAGGGGCTTCTGTTCCTAAGAGTGTATAAGTGTAGGGTGATGTTGGGGGTCCTCTTCCATTAGGAACTGTGCGGTGCTGGCTGGCTCCACCCAGGGAGAAGGGAGTGGCTTCTAGGACAGGGATAATATAGGCCTTTTCTCACTCGCCTGCTTGTCTCCTTGAATCCAGGGAAGAAGTTGGAGGTGTAACGCATTTGATTGGTGCTTTCTTTGAAGAATCCGCTGTGCAGTCATAAGTATCCTACCGTTATGGCCACACGACTGAGACCAGTAAGTTGGTTCATTCATTTCCCCCAAATATCTCTGATGCTTGTTTTTCTGCCTTAGAAAGCAATAACAAAAGCTTATGGGATGGCCTTGGGCCCAGCCTCCCCATTGCATCTTACCTACCTCACAAGGTTGTTGTGAGGACCAAAGCATGGGGCGTTGTGAACGCTTTTCTGCGCTTTTCAGGGGAAGGATTAGATGATAAAAAATGAAGGCATTGTCCAAAGTGCTAGAATGCATCTGTTTGGGCTGGTCATGTGATAGCTCCGTGCAGAATGTATTTCATCATATAACAGACTCTTTTGATGCTTGGGGGGTGAACTAGATGATCTCCAAGGGTCCTTCCAACTAACCTATGAAGGCTGCATTGTTTTATCAGTGTCCCTGAGAACGGATTAGCATGTTCAAGTGCCTAGTATAATAATAATAATAATAATAATAATAATAATAATTATTATTATTATTATTATTATTATTATTAAGGTTTCTAGTGAACCCTTGTAGCTTTCTTTCTTTCTTTCTTTCTTTCTTTCTTTCTTTCTTTCTTTCTTTCTTTCTTTCTTTCTTTCTTTCTATTTCTATATTGAAGTTCTCCCTCTCTTTTCCTTTGTTTCATTCCAAAGAACCAAGTGCAGTTGCGAACACTCGTACTTGGGGTTGTACTTTGCCCACATTAGGGAGCTCCATGATAATCCCCTGCTTGGTTTGCAGAAGGTCCTGGGTTCTATCCCTGGCAGCATCTCCATGTTGGGCTGGGAGCAGCCATTGTCTGAAATCCTGGAGAGCTGCTGCCTGAGCTAGATGGGCCAAGGATCTGACTCTGTGTGGCAGCGTCACGTATTCCTGCCTTGACCTGGTTTGCGCTTGTCTTTCCAGGCAAATAAGAAATGTACCGTGATAGGCGGCTCAGGGTTCCTAGGTCAGCACATGGTGGAGCACCTGTTGGAGAAGGGCTACTCGGTCACCGTGTTTGATATCCGCCAGGGCTTTGAGAACAGCCAAGTCCGGTTCGTCCTGGGCGACCTTTGCAGCAAAGAGGTATGGGCCAGGCAAGGCCGAGCAAAGAGGCTGGATCTTTTGATCAGATCGAACTTGGCCTCCCACGCCGAGCTCCACACGCGCTGCCTCTGGGCGCTTGGCAAGCTGATGACATCACCGCCGAACGTCCGTCCCCTTTCAAGGACAAGGTTGCCGACCCCACCCCTGGATTGAAGTGTGAGCTGCTCCTCAAAGGGAGGGGTTGAAAGTTCTCCGCTTTCCTCCAATCACTGAAAGATCCCTAAGGCAGTGTTTCTCAAACTGTGGGTTGGGACCCACTTGGTGGGTCGCAGCCTGCTTTCTGGTGGGTCCCAGGTGATGGAAAGATCAGATAAGTAATTGCCACAAGCCCTGAGGCTATTCAAAAATCAGAGAGCTACTAATTGCCCTTCAAAGAGCTGAGCTCCTGCAGTTTGCAAGAGAGCTGCTATTTTACCCTGCAAGCAGCTGAGCTCTTTACTTGTAAATCAATATTATTATTATTATCTATTTCTAGATCACCTTTTTTAAAGTCTCATAAAGCTAGGTGGGTCCTGATAGAGTGTCATTTTTAAAAAGTGGGTCCCAGTGCTAAAACGTTTGCGAACCACTGCCGTAAGACGATCCTAGCGATGCAAGAAAATGCATTTTTGCCCCCCAACAGCCCTCTTTCCATTGGGCAGCAAGAAGATGGTCTTCTCTGACTTCTCCGAGACCATGTCAATCTTCTCTGAGATTGTCACGGTCCCCGTAAAGACCTGTCTTCTCACCGTCTCTTTTTGTCCCCAGGACCTGCTTCCAGCTTTACAAGGGGCAGTTGTGGTCTTTCACTGTGCCTCGCCAGCCCCTTCCAGCAATAACAGAGAGCTTTTCTACAAGGTCAATTATTTGGGGACCAAAGTCGTCATTGAGGCCTGCCGAGAAGCTGGCGTGCAGGTAAGGGGAGGGGCAGCAGATTGCAGAGATCTGACACCTGAGGTGCACGGTCCACCTTTGTGTGCAGGCGGACTAGAAACACGTTCTTGGGCTGTTGGGTTTCAGTGGGCAGAAGAGATCTGTTTCCCGTGTTTCCTTAGTTCATTCGAGCCAGGATGGTGTGGTGGTTCGGGAATTGGACTTAGTCGTGGAAGGTAAAGGTAAAGGTATCCCCTGACAATTAAGTCCAGTCGTGTCCGACTCTAGGGTGTGGTGCTCATCCCCATTTCAAAGCCGAAGAGCCAGCGTTGTCCGAAGACGCCTCCGTGGTCATGTGGCCGGCATGACTCTCCTTGCCGCAGCGTGTAGCATGCAGCTGGAACACAGAGCGCTATTTACCTTCCCGCAAGCGGTACCTATTTATCTACTCACATTAACATGCTTTGGAACTGCTAGGTTGACAGGAGCTGGCCAAGCAACGAGAGCTCACCCCGTCGCGGGAATCGAACTGCCAACCTTTCGATCGACAGCTTATGGTTCAGCGGTTTAATCCGCTGCGCCACCCGCTGGCCTGGAAGACCCAGGTTCAAATCCCCGCTCAGCCACGAAGCTTCCTGGGTGACCTTAGCCCAGTCACTCTCTCTCAGCCCCACCTACCTCACAGGGTTGTTGTGAGGACAAAAGGAGGGGAGGAATTATGTACAATATCTGAGCTCCTTGGAGCAAGAGCGGTCTAAAAATTTGAAAAATTAATAAGCTGTGCTGGCATTCTCCTGGAAACCCCTTGAGCTGGGGGTCCGAGGGGGTGAGACTCTTCTTGCACCACCCATGGGTGCCAGCAAAGAGCACAGCAAACGACGACTTACTAAGGAAGGACTACTACACACAGTATAATGTATGGCAGTGGTTCTCAAACGTTTTAGCTCCGGGACCCACTTTTTAAAATGACACTCTATCGGGACCCACCTAGCTTTACAAGACGCTCAAATGTTTATCTCCCTATATTTACACAAGCTTGCAAACTGCAGGAGCTCCGCTCCTTGCAGAGCAATGAGCAGCTATCTGATTTTTGAATAGCCTCAGGGCTTAAGGCAATTAGTTATCTAATCTTTCCATCATCTGGGACCCACCAGAAATCAGGTCGCGACCCACCAAGTGGGTCCCGACCCACAGTTTGAGAAACACTGATTTATGGATTTAACTTCCACAGAACAAGATGATCCTAGCTGGCTGAAATTGGGATTAGGCAGATTTGTGAACAATAGGTCTCTCAGTGGAGACTCCATGTTCAGAGGCAGTCTACCAGTTGCTGAGTGGAAGAACAGTGTGGGAAGGCTGTGGCCTTCCTGCCCTGCTTGTGGGCTTCTTGGTTGGCCACTGCCGTCAGCAGGATACTGAATTAAGTGTGTGCCTCTAGCACGATGCTGTGGGCTGGCTGTATGTCTTGCCCAGTTGCCACCAAGTGCTCTGCATAATTGATAAAACTTTTGTTTTCTTTCCTTGTCCCATGCTAGAAGCTGGTGTTGACCAGCAGTGCCAGCGTCGTCTTTGAGGGCACGGACATCAAGAATGGAACTGAAGATCTCCCCTATGCAAAGAAACCCATTGACTACTATACGGAGACCAAGATTCTGCAGGAGAAGGTCTGAATGCTCTCTTTGTACTGTTGCGCGAATATGTGCTTTGATGTTGGACTGAGTCACCAGCTGCAAGGTTGCAAAAATCCACAGTCCAGCAGCGTAGGAGAATGCCTTTGCTGGAGTCTTCTGTCTGCCTGTGGAGATGAACTTGTGAGGACCTCTTGGGAGCATGCTCAGTGTAGCCCCACCTCCATGGTGCGTACATATTCGTCCCGCCTTCCTCACGTTCTGTCTGCAGTGGCCAGCGCTGAACGTGGGGAGATGTCCTCCCCTGATTGCCGCCTTGGAACATTTCAGGGCTGACAGATAACATGAAAACAGCAAAGCATTTAACTTGGAAACGTAAGAACATAACATGTGGTAGCCTCCCCTGTCTTAAGTTCTGTCTCTTTCCAAAACTGAGGCGCCGTGCAAGAAACCGAGAGAACGTGCGTTTGTGCTGCTCGCGCTTGACTGTGGAAGTACGGTCTCTTCTGCGTTTGAAGACATGCGATGGGCCGTTTCACACCTCCTTGTTTCTTTTGCAGGCGGTGCTGAGCGCCAGTGATCCGGGGAGGAATTTTTTCACCGTTGCTATTCGCCCCCATGGGATCTTTGGGCCGCGGGATCCTCAGCTTGTTCCGGTCCTCATCCAGGCAGCCAAGGATGGCAAGATGAAATTCATGATTGGGTAAGCCAGGTCTGGTCCCCTTGCAAAATGTGCTGGCTGGCTCTTTGATTTGCATCCTCTAGGACTCAGTGCTGCCTAGGAGCATCGGGACTAGGAATGAGACCAGTGGCGTCGCTCCGGTAGGGGTGGGGCCGTAAGTATCGCTCCGTCGTAGACCCTTTACCGAGCGAGCAGGAGGCGGCCCCGCCCCCTCACTGTCGGAGCCATTCCCCTGCGGAGAAAGCAGCAGGCAGGGTCTCTTGCCTGCTGCTTTCTCCGCACAGGAATGGCTCCGACAGTGAGGGGGCGGGGCCGCCTCCTGCTCGCTCAGTAAAGGGACCCCGACGGAGCGATATTTACGGCCCCGCCCCTATCGGAGCGACGCCACTGAATGAGACCCTCGCAGATGGATTCCATACCTTATGTCTGTGTGTCGCTTGGTACAGCTGGAATTCAGAAAGGCAAGTTCTTCCCTTCGTATTATATGGGGAACCCGCAGCGATTGTAATACCCTTTTTGTTCAGTTAAATAGCCGTAACAAGCATCCTCAAAATACAGAGCATATCAGGATATCTTTATCAAAAGATTAGGAGAAGGATATCTTTATTCCCACCCAAATAATAAATCCGTTTCCCCCCCCCCCAAATATATTTAGGGTTATGAAACAGTCCAACGTGATTTGTTTGTTAAAATGTTTGTTTAGAAGATTTCTAGACCACCTTTCCCCAGGCTACAAGCCTGGTGCTCATGTTTTTTGTGGGTTTTTTGAAACACAGTCTTCAAGATGGTCAACAAAGCCGATTAAAAACTAACAAATTGTTGTCTCTGATGGAGCAATGATTAGATGGGTTTGAGAAAAAGAACCTTGGGATATTGAATGAAATTATTGAAAGAAGTGACAAGTAACTGCTCTTTAGAGCAGGGGTTCCCAATCTTCAGAGGCCCGCGTATCCCCTACGTACCAATTCACGATAATTGGGCAACACCATCTTGGATCTCGTGAGATTTCGTGAGATCCAAGATGACGGCACCCAGAAAAACAGGTAGGAGGAGCTACCGGGGACATTTTTCCAGGTTGCGGCGCAGGCGGTCGCCTGCCTGCACCACAACCCGGAAAAAATCCCCTTTAGCAGCTGTCCCTTATCAGCTGCTGCGATCAGCAGCTGATAAGTGACAGTGTCTCACGTACCCCCGGGCTGCGGTCCACGTATCCCCACAGGTTGGGAACGCCTGGTCTATAGCAGTGTAGCATCAAACAAGGCAGGAACCAAGGCCTGGGAACTGAGAGCTTCCAGGATCATGTTTAAACTTTGTGTCCTTTTTCAAAATGGGCAGCTGCTTTCGGTGGAGGCCAAGCTATCTGGCTAGTCCAGAATTGCAAAGTTGCCAAATCTGCAAGTTTTTGAAAGTCTGATTAGGACGCGAGCATAAGTTTGACCCTTGCCCTGCAACTCTTTGGCCTGCTAGAGACCGTAGCTGCAGGTTCAGGGGCAAGAAGAGGACGAGTCGAGGCCTTATCGCCTTTTGTGAAGTTCAGCAGGTGCAGGGGCCCTCCTCGCCTGCCCCTGGTGTGTCTTGCTTGTTTGTTGTTGGCATTCACCTGAAGCCCTTTCCGCTCTCCGGTGCAGTGATGGGAAGAACTTGGTGGATTTCACCTTCGTGGAAAATGTGGTCCATGGCCACATACTGGCTGCAGAGGAGCTTCAGAGAGACTCTCCCCTGTGTGGGAAGGTAAGGCTGTCTCGTGGTCCTGCAGAGCTAGAGGGAATTAAGGGATGGGAGAGAAATGTTCCCCTCTCATTCAACATGTGCGGTGGGGGAGGGCCACACAAGGGTGAAGACCATCCTCCTTCCCCCCCCCCCCACTATGGGTTGGGGTGTGTTACTAGCACGTTCGTCCCCCTTTATCCCTATTTTCACTTTCTGTTTTTTTTCCCCTGTGTCTCTTCTCGATTGCGAGCCTTGTGCATCTCGTTCCTTTTCTCTGGCAAACCGTTTGGAGAACTCCTTGTTTAAAAGCGGTATATATTCATTTCTTCCTGCGTGAACTTAAATAAGAAATTAAATTCATTTATTTATTTTGCGACATAAACCACTTTGTGAACGCCTTTTTTGAAAAGCGGTATATAAGTGTTCCTATAATAATAATAAAACATTGAAAAGTAAGAAATAAAAGTCCTGAGTGCAGACAGCGGAACACTTTCTTCTGAGACTGATGGAGGCTACTGTGCCAATAGGAAAAAAAAAGTCCTGTTTTATCAGCCCCTGTGGTTCACTGATTTCTCCTTTTTCCCCGGCCTTTGTGTCTTGCAGGCGTTTCACATCACGAATGACGAGCCAGTTCCCTTCTGGGAATTTTTGTCCCGTATCCTGATTGGCCTGAACTATGAGGCCCCCAAATACCGCATCCCCTACTGGCTGGCTTATTATTTGGCCCTCCTCCTGTCGCTGGTTTTGTGGCTGTTGAGCCCCATCGTTACAGTCAATCCCACCTTCACGCCCATGCGGGTGGCGCTCGCCGGAACGTTCCACTACTACAGCTGCGCGCGCGCCAAGAAGCACCTGGGCTACAAGCCGCTGGTTCGCTTAGACGAAGCCGTGGCGAAGACTGTCGCGAGCTACCCCCACCTGCGCCGGGACTCATAGCTCTCTGAGACCTCAGAGGGCATCTTCAGAACCTCCGCCGTGTACTTTGGCCTTTGGGACTCTCGGCCTTTGCTCTGATCGTGGCTGGAACATCTTGGAGGCGGCAGTTTGGGACTGTTATGCTGCTCCTGCGTGAATGGCGCATGACTGATGTGCTGCGGTTAGCATCTCTGAACGCTGATCGGAGTCCTGTGCCATTTGGACAGGTCGATGAAAGTGTCGACCCAGTGTGCGGCGGCTGTGAAGAAGGCCAATTCCATGCTCGGGATCATTAAAAAAGGGATTGAGAATAAAACAGCCAATATCATTATGCCTTTGTACAAATCGATGGTAAGGCAACATCTGGAGTATTGTGTCCAGTTCTGGTCACCACACCTCAAAAAGGATATAGTTGAATTGGAAAAGGTGCAGAAAAGAGCGACCAGAATGATTCGTGGGCTGGAGCACCTCCCTTATGAGGAAAGGCTACAGCGTCTGGGGCTTTTCAGCCTAGAAAAAAGGCGCCTGAGGGGGGACATGATTGAGACGTATAAAATTATGCATGGGATGGAGAGAGTGGATAGAGGGAAATTCTTTTCCCTCTCGCACAACACCAGAACCAGGGGACATGTACTAAAATTGAGTGGAGGGAGAGTTAGAACAGACAAAAGAAAATATTTCTTTACCCAGCGTGTAATTCATCCGTGGAACTCCTTGCCACAGGATGTGGTGATGGCATCTGGCCTAGATGCCTTTAAAAGGGGGTTGGATAGATTCATGGAGGAAAAAACCATCACAGGTTACAAGCCATAAGCAACCTCCTTTTTTTTAGAAGTGGGTTTTCTCTGTGCCAGGTGCAAGGGAGTGACAACGGGAAACAGGTTATCTTGTTGTCTTGTGTGCTCCCTGAGGCATCTGGTGGGGCCACTGTGTGATACAGGAAGCTGGACTAGATGGGCTTTTGGCCTGATCCAGCAGGGCTCTTCTTATGTTCTTATTTCTTAGCACCTCCAGCCAGATCCGCCACAATCCCTGTGTGCTTGCCGCGACTAGCCTTGCCTTTTCAAAGGGCAGGGAAGTGTGTGCGAGAGGGCAGGTTTCTTTGGCTAGTTTTTCTTTGTCTTACACTCAGCTGGATTGTTTTTCCATGCAGGGCAAAAATTGCTCTTTTTTTGTGGAAGGGGCAGGGAGGGTCTCTTCCCAGCCTGAGCCAGGCATAAGTTCACTTCTCAGCCACTGCGAGGAGATTCTGGAGCATGTTTCTGAAATACGCCGATAACCCTTTGTCCAGGCGCCTCCCGTTGTGAAGTCCCTTTACAGGGTAGGGGTGGGGTTGCCTCCCTGGCCACGTTCTCGCTGTTCGTGTGCCTCTTCGCCCTGCCCCTGTGTTCTTGCGCATTGGCTGACGTCCTGAAAAAGGACAAGCGTGCTGTCTGTAAGCCCCCCTTCTCGGAAGTTTAGCCAAGCGCACGAAGGTGGTGGCTGACCGAATGCAGTCCCCAGCCTTGCCCCCACTTGTCAGCCTGCTCTCTGTGCATGCGCAGGCACCATTGTGGTGTGGGCACGTCGGGGGTGGGAGGGGCTGGAAGAACAGCGCGGAGGTCTCAGATAGCTCCCCTGCTCCCTTTTGAAACCGGCGAGAAAACGGAGAGCAACTTCTTTTGGTTTGCCAAATGGAAATAAAAGGACTCTCAGCATCCCTGCTCTGGAAGGGCTCCCTCGATAAGGCTGCTGCTTTTTTGAAATGGGTGAAACGTGGGGTTTTTTTGGGGGGGGGGGGGAGAGCGTTAAGCAGTGGTGTTT
Organism: Plestiodon gilberti rubricaudatus; assembly: GCA_026170595.1. NCBI lineage: Eukaryota > Metazoa > Chordata > Lepidosauria > Squamata > Scincidae > Plestiodon > Plestiodon gilberti. Next base: position 23,036,618 of record JANXHW010000013.1, read on the forward strand.
GCCCCTTATCTGCTGCCGTTGGGCAGAAAGGCTGCAGTCTGTTCCGTGGCGATACCTTAAGAACCTAAGAAGAGCCTGGCTGCTGGATCTGGCCAAAGGCCCATCTAGTCCAGCTTCCTGTATCTCACGGTCGCCCCACGAGATGCCTCAGGGAGCACACAAGACAACAAGAGATCTGTATCCTGTCGCCGCTCCCTTGCACCTGGCATACAGAGATAGCGTACTTCCAAAACCAGGAGGTTGCTTATAGCTTGTAACCTGTGGTGGCGCATCTAGACCAGGTACCATCACCACATCCTGTAGCAAGGAGTTCCACAGATGAATTACACGCTGGGTAAATATTTTCTTTTGTCTGTTCTAACTCTTCCTCCACTCAATTTCAGTGCATGTCCCCAGGTTCTGGTGTTGTGCGAGAGGGGAAAAGAACTTCCCTCTATCCACTCTCTCCATCCCATGCATAATTTTATACGTCATGTTGTAGCGCCAGTTCAACTGGCTGATTGAGGGCTTGGGCTGTGACGTCGATTTGCAGCTTGCAGTGCCCCTCGGCTCACCCCTAGGCGATGATGGGGGCAAACACTGCAGCACCTCCTCGTCGCTTGTTGAAAGTTTGAGGACTTGAGCCATGTGCAAGGAACTTAAAAGACTCGAGCAAACGCTGTCCCAAGAATATTCTCTGTCCCTCCGAGTTTATTCCTCGGTTTCAAAAAGCCAAGCACACATGCCACATTCCTGAGGAGAGGAGAAGTCTCAGAGCTGTGTGTGCACCGACTGTGATTTATTTATTTGCTTTTTTTTGGTTTGTCTACCACCTTGCAGGCCTCCCAAAGCAGTTTGTGTACAGTTAAAAAAAACCAAGAACAAAATAATCAGGTTTTCTCCTCTGTCGGGTCACGGATGCAGGATTTGTCCCTGACTGCCAAAGTTTCTTGCTCACAGCAGCTCTAAGCGACAACAAAGGCTGGGAGGAAGAGATGGCAACAGTTTTTGACGCAGCCCAGATATAGTCTGCTGACTTTAGAGGCTAGTCCAACGGAAACTCAGTAGATCTTGGCGTGCCTGCCATTAGTAAAGCATCAGTTTTCCGTAGCCTCTTTTTCAACGTCGTCTTCTTGGGAATGGCAGGCTGATAACGTCGGGTGGTCACAAAACAGGGCAAAGTGTCTTGCAATGCGATCTAGCAGCCGAGGGAATCTGCTTTGTCAGTTACAGCTTCTTCTTGAGTTTCTTAAAGGTAAAAGTTCCCCTCGCTCGGAATCCAATTATTACCGTCTTTTAAATAATGGGGGGGGGGGGGTGTTGGCTTCACCTTGCTTCTAAGGGTTCATTTACTCTTTTCCCCCCTGTCCAGTTCTTAGGCGCCTCCCCTTGTTAACCATACACATGCTCATCTTGCAATACATTACAACTTGCGATCCAGTTTCCCAAAGTAGCACGGTGTTTTCAGGAAATCTACAAGCCAGGGCATGAAGGCAATAGCTCATCCTGTGACCCCGGCTACTGCTCTTCAAAGGTACATTGCCCCGACTGTGGAGGTTATTAGTTACAATACCTAATACAGTGATGGCGAATCATTTGGGCTTGGTGTGTTTAAAATTTTTGAAAATGCCTAACTTGACTCTGCTGGTGTCCCCCCCCCCCAACTTTTAATAGTACTTTGACTATTGCTACTTTTAATAGTAATTTTGAATTGAGCTGAACTGAAAACAAGTATAGAACACATTGCATTTTATTTAACATCAATTGGTGACTTTTTTGTTGCTGAGTTTTACTAGAGAATAATTTGAAAGAGGTCTGCCAAAATCTCTGCCCTAAACATTCAAGACAAGCCTGTAAAACCTTTGTGAAAATGTAAGGTGTGTCGGGGGCCCTGGGGGAACCCAAAATGACCCCGCGTGTCACCAGTGACACGCATGTCATATGTTTGCTATCACGGGCCTAATATCTATTGATAGATCAGTCGTCTATGAATCTGTCTGACAGCCATTGTCCCATCTTGTGATGGTGAAGTCATAAACTAGTTGCATGTTATGTAAAGAAGAACCTTATATTTTTCTCCCTTTCGGCCACAGAACAATCCAGGCTTAAATTTGCTGGTCTCTACTGATTTCAGTGGGCTTCAGAGAGGTTAACTGGCTGCTGGATCGTGGCCTTGGCGTGTTAAGCAGCGGCAACATTGATGACATGCATGCTTCGTTTTTATAACTTCCTTTGAGCTTCGGTTGAAACGTTTTTGCGATCGTGTTTGACCATCGCCGATGTAGGGAAAAGGGATATGTAACGCAGACGAGCCCTTTGGCCATGACAAACCTGATCTGGAATTTAGATCTTCGTCGAGCTTCCTGCTGTGAAAATGCCCGTCAAATTCCAGCTCGATCGGTTGGGTGCAACGCCAGGGTTTGCCTCCAGGTGGTGGTCCCGAGCCGTCTTTGCTCTTTGTAAGGAACTCTTTGCCCTGTGCAAGCAATGCCAGTCATTTCTGCAGAAAGCCAAAGGCATTTTCCTGCACTGCAAGGATATTTGTCCTGTGGGACATTCCTAGAATGAATGGCCAAGGGTGGCTGTGCGGCTGCTGGTTAGGCTCAAGCCACAAGCTTGGTTGACATAGGGATTGCCATCTCTAGCGAAGAGACAACTCTGGTCTTGAGGACTGCGTGGGCCAGCCAGGTCCTAGAAGCTGCCATTTTAGAAGAAATAGTCCAGGGAAAAGGAGGTTTTCTTCTTTCTCGGGGCTAAAACTAGACAAGACTTTTAGCTCTTCGTTGATTGTGGTTTCCTGGCATATTTTACTGTCAATAGCACCTGGGGGTGGTATGGTAATCTAGATCGAAGGGGGCTTTAATCCTGCAGTCCCAATCCAGATTCTCCCCCCCCCCACTGCATGCTTTGCCCCGGGGAGGGAACTTCCAGATCTTCCACATGTGCTATTTACATATTTAATAGCATTTTGTGCAGGCAGGTATGCATCTCGTTTCTGCCCTTGGTGATTAGGAAAGTCCTCTGTCGGAAGGAGCCCATTTCGGGTTGCCAAGGCTCCACGGCCTTCCTTGGGGAAGGGGACCCCCCTCCGGCCTGGAGTGGGAGGAGCTATGGCTGCAAGTGAAGTGGAGGCTTCCTTAGTTGAGACCACTGGCCACTAATCCAGGATAGTGGGCTGATGTGTCGTCGGTGGGACCCAATACTTGGGAGATCAGGGCCGACACAAAACCTCCTGATGGCTGAGGTGGCATGGCATATGCTGCCCCCCCCCCGATGATGTATTAAAACAGGCAAAATAAAATATTTCTTTACCCAGCGTGTAATTCCTCTGTGGAACTCCTTGCCACAGGATGTGGTGATGGCACCTGGCCTGGATGCCTTTAAAAGGGGTTTGGACAGATTTATGGAGGAAAAGTCCATCCCAAGTTACAAGCCATGATGGGGATAAGCAACCTCCTGGTTTTAGCTATCTCTGAATGCCAGGTGCAAGGGAGTGGCGACAGGATACAGGTCTCTTGTTGTCTTGTGTGCTCCCTGAGGCATCTGGTGGGGCCACTGTGTGACACAGGAAGCTGGACTACAGGGGCTTTTGGCCTGATCCAGCAGGGCTCTTATGTTCTTAAGTTCTTATGTACCAGCCTCTGCTTCAGAGCTCTAGCTCAGCACTCCCCTCCCCTCCGCATTTCCTCTTCCTCTCTGTCCCCTTCTTCCTTTTTCCAATCCAGGGAATGGGAAGAGGAGGAGGAAGAGCAGCAATGGAAGCAAGTAGGTGAACAGGGACGGGTGCTCCCCACTAATCAGCTGCCTGAGGCGACTGTTGCAGTTGGCCTCATGCAGTGGCCGGCCCCACGGGAGATGGACAGGAATCTCTCGGGGGGTGGGTGGGGGGGGGGTGTTGAATGAGATCCCCAGAGAACCACTAATCCCAACCCCTAGTTTCCGATAACTCCAGGCAGAAGCTCTTAGCTTGCCGTGTCTCTTTCAAAAGAGTCATCGCCGTCGTCTCCTGCCCACCCACTTCCTCGTCCCCCTCTGATCAGCTGGGAGAGCGTCTCCTTCCCTGAGCCCCGCCGGCTGTCTGTTCAGAGTGTTGTTCAGAGTGTCTCTTGGCCTCCGCCTCTGTTCTGCTTGTCTGCTCCAATTTCCCTGGCCACCCTGGAGGTGCTTGTAGGATTGCAGAAGCTTCCCTCTATCGCAACTCTTATATCAGAATGCAGCCGGCAAGCAGCATCAAAGGGCAGCCAGTCATCGGGGGCTTTGGGGAGTTGGAAGGACAAGGAATGCAGCTTTGCGGGAGGCATCAGTCCGGGTGGAAGATGCTTCTTTGGGCTGCTCGCTCTCCGGTGGAGTAGCAGCCGCAGAGCAGTTTTGTCCCACTCGGCCTTTGTGGCTTTTCTGCCGTTGGAAAGCTGCTCCGCACCGCAGCTGGTTGTTAAGGTGTGTTGAAATCAGGCACTTAAAATTCTGGCGGCTCTTCACTTCTGCGGGGCAGGGCTTATAGCTGGCTACAGCACCTGTTCTTCACAGCATCGACTTGGGTGCCAAATCCTGCTTGGAAAACAAGCTGGCCCTTAATCTTTTTCTGCCCTTGTCTCTCATCTGTTGTTGATATATCTTATTCCAGTGGTTCTCAAAACGTTTTAGCACCGGGACCCACTTTTTAAAACGACACTCTATCGGGACCCACCTAGCTTTACGAGACTTTAAAAAAAAGTGATTTATTTACAAGCAATGTTGTATTTATTTATTTATTGGGGGGGGGGAACCTCAATCCATTTCTCATCATGAGACAGCCCTAACAAATAGCCTCAAGGCTTGAGGGGCTTAGTTAGTGGGTTGCCCCCACCACCTGTCATTGAGGGACTTGGGGGGGGGGAACACCAGAAAAAAGATGCTCAAACATTTATCTCCCTATATTTACACAAGCTTGCAAACTGCTGGAGCTCAGCTCCTTGCAAACTGCAAGAGCTCAGCTGTTTGCAGGGCAATTGGCAGCTATCTTATTTTTGCATAGCCTTAGGACTTGAGGCAATTAGTTGTCTGATCTTTCCATAACCTATATTTTCATTGGAGGATCTGCGGCAAGCACCAGAAATCAGGTCGCAATCCAATCCAAACCTTTATTGGCATACAGACATATACGGAACAAAACAAGAATACACACCCCACAAAAGCCAGCATTTTAACAGATATAAAAAAACCCCGTTATTTAAAATTTTGCATTAAACTACACATAATTAAGAATAATTGATAATAAAAACTTGGACACCAACTCCAACATATCTACTCGACAATCATTCGGAAGAAATTTTAGGTTTTGCAAGTCGGATAATCTAGTCCTACCAACAAGGGGCATTGTCAAAAGGGTTGTGACCCAACAAGTGGGTCCCGACCCACCGTTTGAGAGACACTGTCTTATTCTGTTCCCATCATAAGCCTTCTGTTTCGATGGATGGGATTCTGCTGTCGGCAACTGATCCTAGAGTTTCCTCTCTGTTTGCCCTCGCTCGGTTCCTTGACAGCTGCTCTTTCTAAATTTGGGAGATAGGAGAGAAAAGTGCAGATGGGAAAAAAATGTGTTCCTTACAGCCAGCCTCTGCTCCTCCCACTCTCTGGATTGGAAAAGAAAGGGGGGGGCAGAGCAGAAACGAAAGGTGGAGGACAGAAGAGTTTTGGGCCAGTGCACTGAGCCACTCTAGCACACTACTCTTCTGTCCTCTACGCTTCCTTTTCCTCTCCCCCTCTACTTTTCCCAATCCAAGTAGTAGAGGGGGCAGTGGAGGCAAATGGGTGGGCAAAGGTGGGCTCTCCTTTGCTTCCTGAGGCAACTGCCGCAGTTGGCCTCATGCATGGGCCGGCTGTTGCAACTTGGCAAAATCTAGGCAACGTGTCCTAAGACTCTGCCCCGAGGAGCTTACAGTCTACATAGGCAGAAGGGAAGGAGAGGCTATGTGATTGTCTGGGTTGCACACACTTAAGCTTAGTTATAGTAGAGCGAGCGAGCACAGCTAAGGCGTTGTGCCCAAAGCATCATGGGACAAGGTGGATTTTAAGAAGGGATTTGAAGGGAATGAGAAGAGACCTCGCATTGCATAAAAATGGAGGGAGAAACGTTTGCACGTAATCCATCTGCTGGACTTACTTCGCTGTAGTCATGCATAGGATTGTGCTGTAAGAGTTTTACGAACCTTCTAAAGCAAGGGTTCCCAACCTGTGGTACTAGTACCACCAGTGGTACTTCAGCCGACTGGTGGTGGTACCCGGACCACTGGAACCCCACTCCAACGCAGCACTTTTAGTGGCGCGTTTTTGTTCCCAAGAAGCTCCTGCCTTTGGCCGAGCCTCTCAGGAACGCTGACAACGGCCCTCCCACCTGCCCAGAGCCCCCTCCCTGCGTTTTCTGGCCTCTGAGAGACCCCGAAGGAACGTGATGATGTCGTCGCCAGTCACTTCCGGTGGTACTCAGAAGGAGAGTGGCGCCGGAGGTGGTACTCGGCCGGGAAGCGGTCGATCCTGTTCTAAAGGATCAAACTCTCTAAATGTCATACAGAGGACAAAGGTTTCTCATTTAAACAGTGCGACCTCGATTAGCACTTGGAAACCTGTACAGCAAGCTTCAAAAACCATCTGTTTCACGACAAAGTCGGTACTTAAAAGCTGGGAATGATGCTTGAGAAATGCATTTGGGAGAAATTTGGGAGCGGCGTTGGCTGCTCAGGAAGGCCGGAGGAAGGAAGCGAGTGCTGTCGGTGCTTGGGGGAAAGTGTGGCGCTATGGTAGCCCCCAAATTTGGCAGGTGTTTGTCCCCAAGGAGTCGCAAGGGGGAGAGAGAGGACAGCAGGGTCAATGACTGGCGGTTTTGCATTTGGCCAGTACTGGCTCATGGCTGAGAGAACTGGGGGCACTCGAAATGGTAAAGAATTCCAGTCAATCTTTTCCCGTGAGTCAGAGCTACGGTCGAGCTCTGAGAAGCGACACACCCGGCTCCAGAAAGGGCAGAGATGAGGCTGGGCCTTTGTTGTGGAGGAATTTGTAGTATCTCCGTACAGGTGTTGATGTGGCACCAGATAGCATAATTGGTGCGTGTCCCACTTCTTGGAAACCACAAGGTGTGGAGCCTGATGCGGGAGCCCCAGAACTGGACGGAGGTTCACCCCAGGGGTCACTGCCCAGGGTGTGCCATCTGTCCTGGCTGGCACCTGTCTACCCAGGGAGGGGCGAGCATTGAAGAGTGCCATAGGTGTTTGGTGGCCAGGGCGGGGAGAGAAAGGGACAGAATGGCTCCTCTTTGCCCTGGTGTGTGTGTGTGTACATTCCTCATGCAGATTGATTACATGTTGATGCGGGGGGGGGGGGGCGATTCCAGACCTTATCGTCTTGGGTACCAGGGGGATTTGGCCTGGGCCTGATTGAGGCAGTCCTCTCGGGTGGCAGATTGGCGGAGCGGTCCATCCACCTGCCTCTGCCACAGTTCGCCTTCCCTCTCCCTCCCGCATCCCTGCCTTCATCTCCCCATCCCGTTCCCCCACCATTGTGTAGATTCAGTATCTAAATTGTAAGCCTCTTGGGGTAGGGACCTACCTTTCACTCTGTGTAAAAGCACCACGGACGGTGGTGTAGAAGTCAATGGCTGTACAAACAAACACAAGGCAAGCTTCCAAGCATTGCAGGATGCATTCAAGGCACAATCCCATTGGGATGACGAAACGTTGGCCCAAATGTCGCCAAGACCTGGCCTGCAGCCGATAATAAGAGGTTGCTTGCTGAGTTTGCAATAATGCAGAGGAGCGTTGAAAGATTGTTTATCGTATGGTACATTCACATCGCATTCTGATAAAAACAAAACAAAAGCACCATAAATATATGATCTAAAATACTCAATATAGACGGGAAGTTAGAAGCAGATATCTAAACTGCAAATATAATTTTTGCTTCAGTTGTCACATCCAGGAAACCAGCAAAATCTCCATTATAGGCTCGATTTTGGCATTCCATCACTATATGTTGGATAGTGTGTTTTTCAGCCCCACAATCACAGTTTGGGGATGGTATTTTGCCTCGTTTGTACAGTGCACATCTACCGTGCCCCGTGCGGATTCGGTTCAAAGTTGTCCATATTGCACGGGGCTGGTCAAATCCAGGCATTTTTTTCCCCCAAAATACAGGGCAAAGTACAGCATTGTGGTGGACAGTTTCTGACCCAGCGTTGTTTCCACATATTATGAATGTCACAATCTGAAGCCTCGAAGTTATGGCAGCCAGTTAATCTTAGAGATCTCCTGGCTATATCACATCGCACTCGAGCGTTGAAGGATTCAGTACGGTACAAGGGAATTTGAAACTCGGTGGCTTTCACACTGTTTGGTGTCTGGGAGCTTCTTTTGGAATCCTCTGTGTTTGGCTTCAGTGGAGAAGACACGTGGTCCTGTTTCTTAATACTCCGTGGTGGGGTCGTAAAAGCTCTGGAAGGCCCTCACTCCAAACTAGGCGACTGGGGAACGGGGGTTTGGTGGTAACAAGCGCAAGGTTGAGATACAATCCGAGGCTCTGCAGAAGAGCCGGGTGCTGCCCCGGCTCCCCAGAAGCATCTCGTATCTAATTTGGCAGAAGGGCATTCTGTCTGCCGCTTGCAGCGGAGGAGGAGGACGACGACAGCTCCTGCAGGGTGATTCATGAAAAACCAGTTTGATTTCCTTGCATCAAATGGGTGGTTTGACTTCCACACCCTTGCTCTTATAACTTTCAGCATCCCTCCTCGCCCTTCTTGAGAAAGGGAGGGTGGAGAGCCTCCTGGCTCTTGCCTGATGGGTGATCGACAGTTAGAGAAAAACAGCGGGACACCCAATTACGCGCCGAGTCTCTTAAATATAGAGCTGTTGGGAAAAGATTACTCTTTTGTCTGAAGCACACGTGCAGTGCAATCCTAGGCCTGTCTGCAGAGAAGCAAGTCCCCTTGTATTGCATGGGGCTTTACTCCCAGGGAGGTGTGTAGAGGGGGGTTGCTGCCCTCGTCTGTGAAATTTGCCGTCACAGGGCACACAAGTTCGCTTGTAGCATTTCAGTAATTTGATGATTTATAATGAAACCTCAGTAGTGGTGTAGTGGGGAGTTTAAACGTGCAGGAGCTCATCACGACACCCTCTGTAGCCACGCCCCTCTGTAGCCACGCCCCACTGTCTCTACAACAAAACAAAACATTGACTTGAAATGTCTTTATCAGTGTGTTCTCCTGGCACTTATTCTGACTTCGAAATTTACAGTACTAAATTGAAAGATCTGGCAGCGCATTTCATCCCAGGCTCTTGGACCGCTCAATAGTTTAAAATAAATGTATAAGAATGGAATTTTGAAATATCACAGATAAATGTTAAAGGTATCTTAGACCGCTAACCTGTGCATGTTTGCTCATATGTAAGTGCCATTGTGTTCAGTAGGACTTAAAAGGTAAAGGTGACCCCTGACAATTAAGTCCAGTCGTGTCCGACTCTAGGGTGTGGTGCTCATCCCCATTTCAAAGCTGAAGAGCCAGCGTTGTCTGAAGACGTCTCCGTGGTCATGTGGCCGGCATGACTCTCCTTGCCGCAGCGCGTAGCATGCGGCTGGAACACGGCATGCTGTTTACCTTCCCGCAAGCGGTACCTATTTATCTACTCACATTAACGTGCTTTGGAACTGCTAGGTTGGCAGGAGCTGGCCAAGCAACGAGAGCTCACCCCCCGTCGTGGATTCGAACGGCCGACCTTTCGATCGACAGCTCATGGTTCAGCAGTTTAACCCACTTCCAGATAAATTGGCATAGGGTTGTAGCCTTCGTGTAACGTGAGCTATATACTGCCTCTCAGGCAACCCTTAGGAAAGACTCAAGGCCTAGATATTGACACGTGCCCTTAGGCACATGTCTCAGTTTGCCTCCTGGTGAGCCTGCTACGTCTCAGCTCAGATCCTCTGTACAAGGTTTTCAAAGGTAGCATTTGAGCAATCCTCCCGGCGGTATCACCGCTCCTACTGTAAAGAGAAGTGCTGGAGCTCCGCTTCACCCCTGTTCCCCCTCCACGTTAGCAAACTAAAATATTGTAAAGCACATATACATTAATGACGGATTGCTTAATGACGGATTGCTTAATGACGATTCGCATATATGACTGAGGTTCCCAAAGTGTAAACTAAGAATTAAAGCTATAGTACTGTATTTTAAATGCAAAAAAAAAAAAAAGTCGTCTTTAACTCTGTGTTTGTGTGTGTTTGTTTCTACCTCTATTGACAGGTAGAAATCTTGTGCTTTGTGTTACACTCATAGTGTACACTGTGTTTGCCATTCATTCCCTATTACAACTCCACTGTGTTACATTGAGGACTCGCTTAAGGACGGTTTCACTATATGACGGGTTTTCCAGAACACATCCCCTTCGTCAAGCGGGGGACACCTGTATGTGTGTCAGTCACACTGGAACTCCCTCTAAATCTGGACATTTAATTGGGTATGCCTAATAGATAATTTTGCAGGACTCTGGTGAATTCATATGTTCAGAGTTTATATAGTAAGCTGCTGCCTGCGGAGTCAGAATCTTGGTCCCTCAGGCTCAGTATTGTCTACACTGACTGGTAGCATGTTTTCTTTCCTAATCCTACCTGGAGATCCTGGGGAATGGATGTAAGCTACCTGTTCTGTGTGCAAAGCAGTGCTCTGCCACGGAGCTACAAGCCCTCCTCAAAAGGGGATGCTTCCCCATGGGAACTTGAGAAGTTTGTGTCTTTGTTTTGCAGGCGTGCCCCTCCCAAGCGAGCCATCTTCCTTTTTGTTTAAATTTCCATGTTGTTGTTTTGCAATAATAGACTGTACTACATAGGTCATATTATTTTGCAAACCATAATAAAAATATTATGGTTTTTGCAATGTTTTCTTGCCCCCTTGCACGTAGCATGGAGTTATTAAAGTGGATAAGCTTCCAGGACAGGCCTGAGGTCTCCAGGATTTGGCATCTGTCTCCAAATGGCTGCTGAAAGCAATCCTGGAGATTTTAACAGGGTGAGTTGACAACCTTACTAACCATCATGGTAAACAATAGTGTCGGGGGGGGGGGAAGAAAGGGAGTGGGTCAGCTTGTCAAAATGCTGGTTGATGACTTCTGGAAGCACTTCTGAAAGCTCACGCTCTTCCCCAGATTGACATTGAATGGAGCCAGACAAAACGGGGGAGAGGGGGGGCATATCGGGGAGGGGGGACTTTGCAAATGACATTGATCCCTCGCTGCCCCCCCCCTTGCTTGCAGGATGGCTCACTATGAACTTAGATGAACCTTGTCGGTGCAAGGAACACACAAGAGTGAATATTAATGGTTAGGGTGTTGGACCCGGAAGACTTGAGTTTGAATCCTCTCTCAGCCATGAATTTTGCTGGGGGACCTTAGGCTGGTCATTATCTCTCAGTGTAACCTTCCTCTTAGAGTTGTTGAGAGGATGAAAAGCGTGGGAAGAAACCACGTCCCATCACCCATCGCCTGGGAGGAAGGGCAGTATATAAACATGAAACTATGATTAACTATCTTTCCATGCCTCCTTTTAAAACGAAAACTTTGTACACAACTAGATTGGACAAACGACAAAAGCAAGATCTGCAGAAAGTTATAAAACTACCCTGATAACAAGGAAAAACTGAAACAGCAGAGGCATCGCTGGTGGTACTGTAAGTTCCGCACCGTTCCACTCCCCAGTACAAGGTAGCCTCACCCCCTCGCCGTCGTCGGAGCCATTCCGTGCGGCATGGAGTCTCCTGCAGTGGCCGCACGGAATGGCTCCGACGGTGAGGAGGCGTGGCCACCTCGTACCGGGGAGTGCGGTGCGGAACTTACCGTACCTCCTCCAGCAACGCCTCTACAAAAGGCCGTGAAAAACCAACAAGATCAATACACCCCAGCAGTCTTCTCAATATGGACTAGCTCCCTGAAATTGAACTAATGGAGCTATAGTCATGCCCCCATTCCCAGCCTGATCCTATCCAGCTTACACCAGTGTAACCAGCGGGGGAGGGCAGGGCTGGGGAGGGGAGATTTAAATCCCCTTTGAATCCCCCTTTGGAGGGGATTTGAATCCCCTTTCCGTTCTGGGGCCTCCCGTTCTCGCTGCACCGGTGGTGTAAATTGGATAGGATTATTTATTTTATTTTTATTTTTTCACATTTTTATACCGCCCTTCCTCCAAGGAGCTCAGAGTGGTGTACATATTTCCTCCCCTCTTTCTTGTCCTCACAACAACCCTGTGAGGTAGGTGGGGCTGAGAGATAGTGACTGGCCCAAGGTCACCCAGGAAGCTTCGTGGCTGAGCGGGGATTTGAACCTGGATCTTCCAGGTCTAAGTCCGACTCCCAAACCACTACACCATCCTGGGCTGTCAGTGTCAGAAATTTGTAAACTGGTTATTGAATGATTGTCTGTGTATAGATGTGTGGACAGAGGGGGTTGCCTTGGTTGGGGGTTCTCACTGCTGGGGCCCCACATTTAACCCTAAACTGGATTTTGCGAAAGGGAAACCGACTCTGGCTCAGTCTCTGCTTCTCCCTGTCGTCGGCCCGTGACGTCTTGAGCGACACAGGGCAGGGAATGCGAAGAATGTGCCAGGGAAGGCAACTCCTTGCTGAAGTGCACAAGGGGGGGGAGGAGGGGGGAGACTCTTTGCTGCGGATGGAGAAACCTGTTTGATCCCCTGAAGGGCAAAAACACACACCCACATCGTCCTCGCCCTCCCCTAACAAGGCTGGGCCTTGGCAAAGCAGCCGTAACTGGGGTGCAGTGTGCCTTGCCCACATTAGCGCCGAGGAGGGCTGGTTGGGCGAGTGCTCCGGCCACAGCTGCGAGTCCTGTTAAATGCTCGAGGATATCTGTGGAGAGGGAAGCCGCCGCTGAGAGCCTGAAACCCGTGAGTAGCACGTTTGATGGCGTGAAAAGATGAGAGAAGCTTCCTTCTGCTGTTCTTTCCCTTCCTGGCTTTTGAGTCTCCTTTGGGGCGGAAGGGTGTCCTGTCATTTGATGCAGAGGTTTCGGGAAAGCTGTTTCGCAGATGGATTCTGCACTTTGCGTCGTTCAGAAGTGGGGCTCGGCTCGGCACGGCTCGGCCTGTTGCTCTGAACTGCACTTCTGGGCTGTGAGGCTACCCATTGCTCGTTGCCCTGCGAGACAGTGGTCGCTTTATTTTCCTGACAGAAAGGCCCCTGGTATAAGAACGTAAGAAGAACCCTGCTGGATCAGGCCCAACAGACCCACGTACTCCAGCCTCCTGTTTCCCACAGTGACGCACAAGCAGGAGAGGAGGGCAGACCCCTCTCCTTCACTGACTAGTAGTTCTGGAGCCTTCATGTTTAGTGTGATGGTAGTCCCTTTTGTCTGTGAATTGAGGGTGCAGGGATGGTCAATGAGATATACGGTATAATGGGATGCTTGTCTCCCCGTCGCGCATAATGCTTCGTATACATTATTTCAGTATTTCTTACAACAGCCCTCTAAGGTAGGGCAGTATTCAGGCTGAACTAGCTGATCTGTCTATTTCAGGATTGGGGTCTGCATGCCTGCTTTTCCAAATGTCAATGACAGCTGTCCAGCACCCTGTTCCGCATTGTGGTCCTGGTCTGGTCCTTGTGGAGCTGCGATTTGTCCTTTGTGGGGGGCGGGACAGGGAAGCACCAATCGGCATGTGACCTAATTTGGTCCCGATGGTTCCCAGATGGGGGGGGGGCAAGGCTGAGATTGGCTTGCTTAAGGCCACCAAGGTGAGTCTGTGGCAGAGATGTGACTTAAAACCAGAGACGTGAGCACAGCTCATGCTGTTAACCACTATGCTCACTCTCATGCAACGCTTTGCCCTTTCAAATTTCTGTCTGTCATGCAGCTGTTAAAAAAACACACACGAAAGAACTGTGAGCCCGTATGTAGATGAGCAGGAAGGGAGACATTTTTTCCCTGTTGCCTTCTGACTTGCCGGAAGCCCTTCAACAAAACAGCTGGATGTTCTTAAGGTTTTTACTTCCCCAAATAGACTTCAAAGGCACAAAATAGACTCGGTGACCCGCCAGAGAGAATGCCAGGCCTTCAGTCACGACGTACTCGGCCTAGATATCTGCCATATGTCCTCTGCTTCTAAGAAGCATTTCTCGTTCGTTCATCCTGGGTGTTGGTTTATGATGATTTTCCTGGCAGGGCCCTTTTTGTGCCTTTAACAACCTGCACAGCAGGCAGCCGTTCAACAGGTTAAGTTCCACACAGCATGCGGGGGTGCAATATGGCCAGCCATGCCTGTTGGATGTCCGCCTGTTGTGCAGCTTGCTAATGCCCTGAGAGAAAGAAAGGTGACCATCCCTACTAGAGTAGCAGTTGGCTGCATGTTTTTGAAGTGCAATGGTCGAACTAGCACCAGTTTGGGGTAGACGCCAAGCCACCCATGCGTCACAGATCTCGATTGAGTAATGCTTTGAATATCCCCATTCTTGTACCTTGAAAGAAAGTTTTGCTCCTTCGCGTAAACATCTCTATTTAATATAATATATTATCAGCTGTTCAAATTGTAGCTCGGCAGCTGCAGGGTGTGAAATAGGCTGCGCGCTGCAAGGCACCTTACCGTTCATGCGCTCGCGTTTAATTTCCTGTGCGCTTGCAACAAGACACACCCATTCCCCGCTCAAGAGATCAAACTTTTGAGGGCTGTTTGCATGTTAATCTGCACCTCCTATAGGTATGTGTACCTAGGTGCAGTCATTGCTATGTGTACCTAGGTGCAATCATTGCTAGTCTGTACTTGGGTCCAGCTATTCACACATTCGCCTCGATGCAGGTAGACACTGTACATGAATTGGCAATCTGAGAAATGAGTACTTGGAAGTGTTTGATTTTTTTTTCCCTTGACACAATCTGCCATGGCTCTTGCCTCAGCAGATTTGTGTTGGGAGTTCTTCCCCATATGCACTTCTGAGGATCGAAGGAGCTGGCAGTATGGGGGGGGGGTGCGCGAAAGAGCCCCCCTCAGTCCCATTTTCCCCTCAGTCCCATTTTCCCAGGATCATGAATCCTGTTATCTCTGTCCTCACACCCAGCTCTCCAGCTTTTATCCTAAGGCTGCACTCCTATGCATGCTTACCTGGGAGTAAGTCCCATTACAGTCAAGGAGATTTGCGTCTGAGTAAAAATGTATAGGGTTGCGCTGTAATTTGGCTGCGTTAAGGACCAAGGAAGCTGGCATCTTTTGATGGGCCCCTGTGCCTCCGGCCGTTTCTAGGGAATCTCTGCTTTCCTCTAAACAACAAAGCACGTTTCTAGTCCTCATGGGTGCAGTATGGTACAGAAAGGCAAAAAAAAATGGTGTATCGAAGCCAGGGCCATGTAGTTGCTGTGGTTCTGCTCGAAAGGCGTTTGAGGCAACCACCTCAATGAAACTAATCTGGGGTGACTAGGAACTCTGTGTTGCTTTGAGTTCCACTATGGAGAAAGCTGGGATGTCAGTAAAATTACATGCAAGTGTTACATTTTGGTACTGCAGACAGAATTCACTATAGCTGAGAATCTTGGCTTTCATTTTCGAATTTCTAGTTGTGGCGGGAAAGAGAGGCTTCTTGGAAGTCTATCTGGGGCACTGCCTGGTGAAATTGCAGAAGGTCGGAAGCAGGGAGGGGCGGGGCAAGATTTCCCATGATTTGAAGTGGGTGGGGCTTCCATGCGTTGTATGAGTCTGAGGTCCACCTCCTTGCAGGAAGAGAGAGAATCATGTATGCAAATCGAGCGGTAAGGTGCAAATACGCTTAATTTGTACCCTGTGCACAGGGAATGGAATTGGGTTAAACTTGTTTTTAATATTTTAAATAGACTGTTAATATTTTAAAATGTTAATGGAGATTAAATTCTGTTTAATGGAATTGACGCAGCCCTGAAAAACAAAACTTAACATAGGAAGCTGCTTTCGATACACTGCTAGTTAGTTTAGTAGAGTATTAGTGGGTTTGACTGGCGTTGGCACACTAAGATGGGTCTTTTCCTGCCCTACTTTTACCTGGAGTTTGAACTTGAGGCTGGGACCGTAGCTCCATGGTCGGTGGTGGTGGTCTTTGCATGTAGAAGATTGTAGATTCAATCCCTCGGATCTGCAAGTAGGATCCCTCTCTGAAACCTGGGTGGGATTCTACCAGTCAGGGTGGATAGTACCAAGAGAGGTAGATCAACAGCCAGGTTTGGTATATGGCTGCTTCAGACCATGGCCGGCCCATCCATGAGGCCAATTGAGGTGGATGCCTCAGGCAGCAAGTTTGGTAAGGGCTCACATCTCTGTCCATCTCCTTGCCTTTGCTGACCCTCCTACTCCGTCACTCCCTGGATTGGAAAGGAAGAGGGGGACTGAGAGGAAGAGGAAATGTGGAGGAGAGTGCTGAGCTGGAGCATGGGAGAGTGAGGGGAATGGAGGCTGGCACGTGGTTGGGTAAGGGGGACGGCTTTGGGCATGCTGCTTTAGGAGGTCTTAGGTTGGTTCTGCTTCAGCCGACTTCGTACATGCAAAACAGCATCTTCGCATCTACTCTTGAGCTGTGATGCTTCCCCTACTACTTTATGTGTGAAGGGGGTAGCCTGGAGAATTTCACTGAAGCCTGTGACACACCGCCCGCGTCCTGGTGCGTTGCAAGAGTAGCCAACGTGTCGCCACGCACCCTGTCTACAGTGGACCTGTGGATTGGAGAAGAATAAGATGTCCCGCCCCCCGCTCTCTGTTAGCCAATCAGAACCGAATCTTTTCAGACTCGATTCTGATTGGCCTAACGTGTTGCTCCCGCCCCGCCCCCACAGCACCAAACGCAGCCTCTCATTGGCCAAAGTTCGACTTGTTCAACTTTGCACGCAACGGAACGCAGCTCTCCTGCATTCCAGTGCGATCTTGTAAACAGAAAACACAGCTAGACGTGTGCGGTGTGACTGCCATAGGCTTTAGCTACTTGCGCCTTACTGCTCCTGCACGACTGTCATTTTATTATTATTATTATTATTATTATTATTATTATTATTATTATTATTATCATCAGTATTTATATACCGCTTTTCAACCCGAAGTTCACAAAACGGTTTACAGACAAAATCAAATGATTAAATGGCTCCCTGTCCCAAAAGGGCTTTTTCCTCCTCCATTAGATTGAAACGCTAGCTCCAGCCTGGGTGGTACGGCTGGCTTAATTACCCCTTCTGGTGATGCCAGTCAATTTGTTTGTGCCAAATTGATTTGATCATCTCTATGTGCATAACTTGAGGAATATGAATCATTCATTGCGCTCCTGATGGACGCCAGGTCTTTATTTCTCGGTTTGTTTATTTGCTTCTGTTTTATGCTCCACCCAAACGCCAGGGATTCGTGTCAAGTTTTAAGGACTGCCATAGAAGGCAGCTCAAAAAAACAAATGGAAAGATGTCTTGCTCTGTCTGGCTTGGTATTGTCAACACTAGCAGTAGCACGGCAGGGTTCTAGATAGGGAATTTTTTCTGCCCCGCCTGGAGACGCCAGGAGTTGAACCCAGGACCACTTGCATGCCATGCCGTGGCTTTGCCCATCAAGGTATGGCCCCTTCCCAAATGTGTGTGTTCATTTTAATGTATGTATTTAAATATTTACATCCTGTTTCTACAGCATATGTTCCACAACAACAATTATTTGCAAGAAACTCCTATTCTTTAAAAAGAGAACAATCAACACACATCCAAACGAAACCAGCGTAAAAGAACTTGAAAGTGTATTGATTTCTTTAAAAGAAATGTAAATGCCAAGGAGAACGTGGTTGATGGTATCGAAAGCCATGGAGAGGTCCTGGAGAACAAACAGGGTCACACTTCCCACCTACCCCCATCTCCCCCCCCCCCAGCAGTCATTCTCCACCTTTATTTTTATTTTTTTGCTATGGCCCCTTAGGAGCTCTGTTTCCAGCCCCCCCCCCCGTCAAACGAGGATGCAACACGAACAGTTAAACATAAAATCCCCTTCTGACAGTTTTCAGTCTGTGCCCACCTTCAAATGTACCAGGGCTCCTTGGGGGGGGGGCATATGGCTGCTTAGGGCAGCCACGTTTTTAAAGGGGGCCTGGATAGATTGATGGAGGAAAAGTCCATGACAGGTCACCAAGCCATGATGGGGATAAGCAACCTCCTGGTTTTAGTAATAGGCTCTCTGTTAATGGGAGTGGCGACAGGGTACCGGTCTCTTGTTGTCTTATGTGCTCCCTGAGGCATCTGGTGGGGCCACTGTGAGATACAAGAAGCTGGGCTAGATGGGCCCTTGGCCCTTGGAAGACTCTTCGGATGGTCTTAAGTTAGTTTCTGCCCGATCCGCCCATGAGTCAAGTGAAGCAGTTGCTTCCGTAAGCTGATTTGGGAAAGTGGTGAGTTCAACAGTGACTGTCTGATCTGAGCATCTTCCTGGCTTGGCCCATGTCCCTGTTTGAAGCCTGCAAGGGGTCTGATCAGGGAGCTTTCTGTGGGATGCGGGGAGAATGACCGACGCTGCTGGCATCGGCAAACAGCGCAATCCTATCCAACTTACACCACCGGTGTAACCAGCGGGGGAGGGCAGGGTGGGCGACTTTGGAAGGGAGGGGAGATTTAAATCCCCTTTGAATCCCCCTTTGAGGGGATTTGAATCCCCTTTCCGTTCTGGGGCCTCCCGTTCTCGCTGCACCGCTGGTTACACCGGTGGTGTCAGTTGGATAGGATTGCGCCGATAGTCTTGCCAAGTGGGGAGATTGGGAAGCTTCTTGACCCACTCCGCGTGGACTTTGTGCAGGATTGTGGTACGGGTGAGGAAGCCCCCACTGCATCCCCTTGAAAGCCCCCAAACGCCGGGTCCCCTCTTCTCCCCATTCAGGCTTTGCAAGAGGGGCAGCGACGGAAGCACTGGCAGCGAAAGGGGAAGAGATCTCCCGTTCCCGTCTTTCCCAGCCCTATCTGGGGATTCGAGTGATTTACCTCGGGCCTTCTGGATGCCAAACAGGTGTCCCTGAATGATCTTGCTGCCGCCTAAGATGGCCGGCTGGGGAGCTTACAGGAAGTGTGTAAAAACCGAACCTCACCTACTTTCCAAACCATGTTTATAAATAGCTGTACGTCTGGTTATCTGTGGTGAGCAAGAGTCACCCCAGGGAGGGAGGTTTGGCGTGGCCAAAGAAGATGCTGCCTACTGAGTTCGACCATTGGTCCATCTAGCTCAGTATTGTCTTCAAAGACTGGCAGCATGGTTTCAGAGAGGGGTCTTACCTGGACAGGCTTCCAAAGATTGAAACAGAGACTGTTTACAAGCCCCACCCCCACATCTATTTGGAGTTGGGAAAAGGTGGTGAAATACCTTTTCTTGCCAAGACTTTGCTCGTAAGTTGCTGAATCAGCCAGCCAGAATTCTCTTCCCTCTACACCTTGGGACTCAAGTGGCTGCAGGCGGAACGCATGCTGAATTCAGCACCCCGCCTAGAGCTGGTTGCTGCTTGGTGACCTCCTCCTAGGGTGCTCTAACCACTGGCGAGGGCTTGAGACTTGCAGAGCTAGCAATGACATCCCAAGCTTTAGAATCTCATGTGCATATCAAAGGCATCTATAGAGCCTTCGTTACGCGCACGTGCGCACACACACACACCGACCGACCGCCTCAAGCCGTGTACACATTTTACCTGATCATTCTGTAACCGTATGAAAGAACTGGTACTTGGAAATGTTCCTTTTCCCTGTTCCTTTTTATGCTTGTACCATGCAAGGCCGACCTGGGACCTCCTGACACCAAATGCTGCCCCCTCCCCCTGTACCTGATGATGTGCCAGCCTCTACTCCTCCCACTCTCCAATGTTTTAGCTCAGCGCTCTCCTCTCCTCCACATTTCCTCTTCCTTTCTGTCCCCCTCTTCCTTTTCTAATCTAGGGAATGGGAGGAGAAGGCGGAGCAGTGGAGGCAAGTAGGTGGGCAGAGATGAGTGCTTCTCACCCACCTGCTGCCTGAGGCGACTGCTTCAGTTGGCCTCATGGATGGGCCGGCCCTGTAGGTAGCTGTCTTACCCTGAGTCAGACTCATCTGGCCAGAGGCGTCGTAAGGTGGGGTGCCTTGGTGCCCAGGGCCCCAAGTGGTGCCTAGGGCCCCCAGGTGCGGACCCCTGAAGGGGTGCAATCACGCGCTCAGGAGGGCGAAAACGTACCTTCTTTGCAGGCTGCGTTTCAGCCTTCCTGCCCACCCTTGCGTCCGAACGGCCCCAAATACAAGTGAAAATAGCGGAGGGAGGGTTTCGGAGGCAGGGCGTGACGTCATGCGCCCACCCACGTGGGGGCGGCGACACGTCACGTGGGGGCGGCATCGC
Organism: Plestiodon gilberti rubricaudatus; assembly: GCA_026170595.1. Classification (NCBI taxonomy): domain Eukaryota; kingdom Metazoa; phylum Chordata; class Lepidosauria; order Squamata; family Scincidae; genus Plestiodon; species Plestiodon gilberti. The sequence continues at coordinate 23,056,934 of JANXHW010000013.1, forward strand.
ACCAGCGCCCCCCCCACGTGGGGGCGGAGCAACACCACTGCATCTGGCTCAGTAATGCCAACTGTTTGGTCGCAAGGATCCAGGGTTTCAAACAAGGGATCTTTCCCAGCCTGATCTGGAGCGGCCAGAGGTCAGAATTTCTGCATGCAACAGTTTTGGTTGGGCCTCCTGACTCTGGTGCCATGTCTCTGAGATTGTACGCCGTTCGTTACAAAACATCTCTCTCCTTGAGTGTTTGGGCAGGCAAGCAGTTGGTCAATTTAATAAACCAGTAATGAACAGTACAACGGATACGGTATCTCACTCAGGATAAAAACAAGCCTGGTGCCTTCAAACCTTAGAATGAAATCATTAAAATGTCAACTTTATCTTATTCAGTGACCTTTTTGCTTAGCTTTTTATACAGTTCCTGGACCTCGAAACACCAATGTTGATGTACTTCTTTAAGAACCAAGTCTCTAAGGCCTCAGGTTGAGACAGGTCATGTGAGAGAACACGGGGGGGGGGAGTTTCGGTTTTGCAGCACAGGAGTGGTGCGTTGTGAGTGGTTGGGGCTGTACGATCTCCTGTGCCCAGATGGACTAGCAACTAGAGACATAAGCTGTGCTTACTTTGTTTTGCTGTTACTGATCTCCAAAGTTAACGCACTGGCTTTCCCCCAAATTGTTAGCAATGCATAGTTGAGTTATTCAGAGAAATCTGTTTTGTGCAGTTGTGCCCGCATATACAATAACCAAAACCATCTTTTCATATTGGGGGGGGGGGCTTGGATTTTATCAGTGCAGCTTGTATGTTCGCTTATGGTAGTGTGTTCCCCATCTGTGTGAGCCTGTCGCACTGGACCTATAATTAATTCTATAATTTATTTATAGAATTTATACCCCGCCTTTCTCCCACAAGGGCAACCAAGGCGGCTTACAATAAAATAGGGCATATAATGTCCCTTCAATGTAGATCATTGACTGATCACACAAGCACAGCAATCTCAGCCTATCCAGAATCCAGGGCCTGTCCCGGGAGGGGGGGGGGTATGCCAGATGCTGCTACCCCCACCCTTGTGCCATGCTATGCCTTGCCACACCAAATGGGCATCCTTACTAATGGGGGATTGTACTGTACATATACCCCTTACCAGCTTCTGCCCTTATCGCTCCTCTTTGTCTCTGGGTTTGCAAAAGAAGAGGGAAACCGAGCACAGAAGGAATGTAGAAGGGAGGAGAGAGACACCCTAGGCCACTGTTCTCTTCTCCTCTACGTTCTGCTTCCATTCCATTTCCCTGTAACAGCTGTAAGAAATCAGGAAGAGGGTTTTGACAGTCTTGATCAGCCTGGTCCAACACGCGGCCCCCGGAGGCTTCTCTCTCCCCCCAGCAAAAGCACTCAGCGCCGAGCTGTTCCAAGGCAGCCAGCCCGATCCGCTCTTTTCCTGAACCTCCGGAAGAGAGCCAGTCGGGCTGGCTGCCTTGGAACAGGTCGCCCCAAGGGCCCCAGCATGCCTCGTGCGCCACTGATGCTTCTGGCAGCAATAGAAGATGATGAATGGAGATCTGTGCTCTTTGTAGCACTGAACTGTTCTGAGGGGAGGGGGGAAAGCAAAGGCATCCGAACCAAGTCTGCTCTTCACATTTCAGTAGCCAGCAAAGCCCCTTGACATCAAGGCCTGCTTTTCTGTTTGGGCAGAGAGAACTAAACACTATGAATAAAGTGGAAACCTGAGTACTTGTTTGTTCACTAGCACGGATAGCTTGAAAGGGGAAGATCCTTTTTAAATTTAGATGCACTGTTCCTTTGTCATTTAGATTCACTGTCACTCCTATTTATAGGGGGGGAGGGTAGATGAGATGGATCATATGAAAGGAAAGGGGGTGTTGCATTGGGGGGTTGTCCTTTTTTAAAAAAGAACAGACCCTTTGGGGGTGTCAAAGGGAGAATGGCGGGGACAACATCTTGCACTTCTGCTTTGAAGAGAAATATTTATAATTATATTATTTAATTGTTAATGTAATTAATTGTGCGGCCCCCGGGTTTCGTGTCGAAGTCAGCATGCGGCCCTCGAGGTGCGAGAAGTTGGACCACCCTGGTCTTCTCTGGTGTGATCAGCTGTAAGGTGGATGAAAGAGACCAAGGCCTCCTCTGGCTGTTCTAGAAGGAGAGAAGCCACATCACTTTCCATTCCCTCCCAGCCACCTCTCGGCACACCAGTCTTACCCTGCATATTTCTGTGCTGACTTGTTCCCTCACCACAACAACGCCACCTTTGCGCTGAATGTGTTGGCCTCTCTGCCAAGAACTGCTGTCAGCATATGGGGGAAGTTTTCGCACCAGGTGTTTGTTCAGCAGGGGCACCAGCTCTGCGTCATTGGGATCTCCGCCTGGTTCTCGCAAATATTTCACCGTTCCCATAGCAGCCAAGTACCATGTGCCGGAAATGGAGTGGATGGGTATTACTCGATTCCACCTGTTGTAGGTATTGCTTGGCTTACTTTGCAAAAACATGTTCTGCGTTGACTTAAAAAAGTTATCTGAAGGTAAGCAATGGATAGGCCAGCGGGTGGCGCAGCGGGTTAAACCGCTGAACCATAAGCTGTCCATCGAAAGGTCGGCAGTTCGATTCCCACGACGGGGTGAGCGCTCGTTGCTTGGCCAGCTCCTGCCAACCTAGCAGTTCCAAAGCATGTCAATGCGAGTAGATAAATAGGTACCGCTTGCGGGAAGGTAAACAGCGCTCCGTGTTCCAGCCGCATGCTACGCGCTGCGGCAAGGAGAGTCATGCCGGCCACATGACCACGGAGGCGTCTTCTGACAACGCTGGCTCTTCGGCTTTGAAATGGGGATGACCACCACACCCTGGAGTCGGACACGACTGGACTTAATTGTCAGGGGATACCTTTACGTAAGCAATGGATGCTGCCAACCCGAGTCCAACCATTCATCCCTCGAGTTCAGTATTGTCCAGCTCTCCAGGATTTCTGGCAAGGATTTGCAAATGCAATGTGACTGAACTTGAGACCTTTTGTGTGCAGAACAGGTACTCCACCCACTGAGCTATGGCCCCTTATTTGTTTGCTTGGTTCAATATATATTTGAAAACCCTAGGGTTGTTTGGGGGCCTGCCATCCAAACTGGGTCATTCCTCCCCCTCCACATGAGCACATCCTGCTTCCTCTCTGGGTGTACCATTCCCTTCTCCTAATTGCATTGGGGAATGGTCCCAAACCATCCCCTCACACACAATCAGAGGGGATGTTCAGATTGACCCCCCCCATGCAACTAGATGTTGCATGGCATGCTGCAAGGGTAGGAGGGCATGTTTCTGCACATCCTGAATCATGCATGGGTTAGCTAGCTTGAATGGGATCTGAACTGACCCCTAGTTCTCCTCCAAATAGAGCTCTTCTGCAAACAGGCAACGCCATAGTTACTAGACAGTCTGTGGTCCTTCCTCAAATTCATTCACCAGGTACCATCATTATCATTTAGATTCTGTTCATTTCAGCGTTTAGTGGCAATTAATTCTGATGTGCTCTTGGCTGCTCTCTCTCTCTCTCTCTCTCTCTCCCCTCTTTATCTACCTATTCATTAGCCTGTTTTGTTTATTAATATGTAAGGTCATTCATTTAATTTATTTCCCTATTGGCATGTTCTTACACTGTGTTTTGCACAGTCTGAAGGCGCATGGCGCGGTAATTATGCTGAAGCTAAGCAGGTTTGAAACTCAGGGCTAGCACTGGGGCAAAAACTCCTTGGCACCTCCTGCCACGGCCGGCCCATCCATGAGGCCAATTGAAGCAGTCGCCTCAGGCAGCAGATTGGTGGGGGACGCCCATCCCTGTCTGCCAACTTGCCTCCATTGCTCCTCCTCCTCTTTCCACTCCCTGGAGAAGAGGCAGAGAGAGTGAGGAAGAGGAAATGTGGAGGGGAAGAGGGTGCTAAGCTAGAACATTGGCGAGTGGGGGGGAGCAGAGGCTGGCACATCGTCGGGTAAGGAAGCATAGCTTTGGCATGCCAACTCAGGTGTCAGGTCTGGGGCTGGTCCTGCCTCCTGCCCACCCTGTGATGGCACATTGGGTGGCACCATTACCACTGCCTGAATGTTCAAGAGTTGGCGCGGTCATCAGAACCTAAGAAGAGCCCTGCTGGATCAGGCCAAAGGCCTATCTAGTCCAGCTTCCTGTATCTCACAGTGGCCCCACCAGATGCCTCAGGGAGCACACAAGACAACAAGAGACCCGTATCCTGTTGCCACTCCCTTGCACCTGGCACAGATAACCTGTTTCCTGTTATCACTCCCTTGCACCTGGCATACAGAGATAACCTACTTCTAAAACCAGGAGGTTGCTTGTAACTTGGGATGGACTTTTCCTCCATGAATCTGTCCAAACCCCTTTTCAAGGCATCCAGGCCAGGTGCCATCCCCACATCCTGTGGCAAGGAGTTCCACAGATGAATTACACCCTAGGTTAAAAAAAGGGTCATGTGGGTCCTCTTGAGAGCTTACGCCCTCCGTCAGTGCTTACCCTGGTTGACCCTTAATGCTACCCCCATTGGTCCCTATCACTGCCTGGTTGGGAGACTTCCAGGAATCCTCTGTCGACTCACTGCCTTGAGTTATTCATTTACAAAAGCAAAGGGACAAGACGTAAGCGCTCAAAGTACGTTTGCGTACTGTCTTGAGGACCTAAAGGTTGGTATGGCAGAATATCAATCTTTCAAAGTAAATGAATAAAGGACGATCGTCCCGCTGGAGTCCATAGAGAAGCACTTTGGCTCCCTTTAGCCAAGTGCCTTTGGAGATCCCCATTGTTCAGTGGGGCAAACAGCTGCGCTGGAGCCCACTGGCTTTGCTTATTTATAAGCCCCACCTCTGCCGGTACACCACTGGATGCAGTGACAAGGGCAGGGCATTGCCTTATGGGTAGCAAAGGAGGCTGCTGGATGCCAGCGTGGCTGGATGCCAAGGACACTCCCGGCCACTGCCGACCTAAGTCTCCATGAGGGTTTGGAGGAGACTTTCCATGGCGCTTGCGGTAGTTCTTGGCAGCTGCCCTCTTTGGGTACCAGAGCCTCGGGGGTAGGTCATCGGTGTCCTGATAGCCCAGTGTGTCCCAGTTGGCCGAGCCTTCACACCATCCCTGATTCCAGTTGATCTGGCCAGCTGATTACTGTATTCTGCTGGGCGCCCTCTGCTTCTTGGATCACCCAGCCCGGTTCCGGTTCATGTGTCGGGGAGGGCCTCGCCTCTCCGTGACTTCTGAATCGAGTCTTTGTACCTGCACAGAGAAGCCACTGCGAAGAGAGGGCAGGGACTGCTGTAGCTCCTGCTCCGTGACTCACGGCTGAAAAAACACATGTGGTGGAAAGAGACGGCCTGTTGTTCCCCCAAGCCAGACCTGAAACATGCCTCCGACATGCCCAGGTTTGCACAAGTTTGCCAAGCCAGAAATTCCAGTGGAGCTGGCTGGGATGAGCTATTCCAAGTTCAGGTGTGAAAAGAGGATGACGGTGTTAGCTTTTATTGGCGATCGGAGAACAGCGCCACACAGCAGAGCGTTCCCCATAATTCAGCTATTTATGGCAAGCAATTCGCCAGAGAAGCTCCGCACATCAAGCTTGGAACATGGTAAAAACCAAAACAAGCAAACAAAGCGCAACAAATGTGTCTCGTTGTTGCTAGCGCATCTGGCTCTAGGACTGTTCAGGCTTCTGAAGAGACTGGACAGACCCAACTGCTTGCACAGACTTCCACTGCAAAACTGAAACGGCCCCTCGGTTCCCTCACATGGCTTATCTCATCCTGAGGCCTTCTGGGCTTCTTAAAATGAAAGAATACAACACTTTTGAGCTGCCTGTGACTAACATATGTACTAACAAGTGTATGTTAGCCCTAACCTGGCTAACATCCAAACCTCAGGAACCGATAGCTGCACTGTTCGTGGGAACAGAGGAAGTGGAAACAGAGGAAAGGGACAAACAGGTTCTCCTCTTGTGACTGGTTAAATGTCCCAAAGAACTTGATAATTCTGCTTGCTGATGGCAGCGGAGCAGAGATAAACTAGGATTATATAATTGACAGAGGTGAGGGGGGTGGCGGCGAGAGATAGGGCCTTCTCGGTGGTGGCGCCCCAACTATGGAATTCCCTCCCCCTGGAATTAAGTATGCCTCCCTCTTTAGAAACCTTCCGGCGGGGCCGTAAGACGTTTGCATTTGATTGTGAATATGATGGGCTGACTTTTTTTTTTAATCAAAGGCAATCTTAGGTGACCCACTGGTGCTTGTTTGTTTTAATTGTTTAAATTGCCTTGTTTTAATTATTTTATTGTACTTTTGTATTTTTAACATGTTTTAAGTCTGTAGGCTGCCTCAGTTGCCCTCAGTGGCGTCACTGCTGGGGGGGGGGCGAAGCTCTAAGTTCTGCTGAGATCGGAGCCTCCGTTACACGGAGGAACGAAGCGGCTCCGCCCCCTCGCCTTCGGAACCGTTCAGGGAAGCGAAAGCAACGTTGCATTCGCTTCCCTGAAAGGCTCCGAAGGCGAGGGGGCGGAGCCGCTTCGTTCCTCCGTGTAACGGAGGCTCCGATCTCAGCGGAACTTAGAGCTCCGCCCCCCCAGCAGTGACGCCACTGGTTGCCCTGTCTGGAGAAAGGCAGGATATAAATTCTTCAAATAAATATAATATTAATGTTGTCATGACTGTTTTGCATTTCTATGCTGTTAGCCACTTTGGATTTCCTGGTGGAAGAAAAGCAAAACAAGCTTAAAAAAAAAATGGAATAATAAGCAGGCTCCCCTTTGTCAAAAGACCGGGATTGCCTGTTTTGTGCCCCCCAGGAGTCATTCCTAACTGCATTGAGAATCTGACTGTTGTTCTCTTCTCTACAGACCTGTCTGCTGGTGCAACATCTTGATTCTGAGGGAGGGGCGAACCAGTCGCACGTTGAACCATGCTGTCTCTTGGTGCCGTGAAAGGTAACGGATGTTGTTATTAAGCAGATATTCCCCCCCCCATCCTCAAGCGGTGAGCAGTCCAGGAAAAGGACTCCAGCAGGGCTCCCCAGTGTCGTGCCTTTAGTGCCCGTGTTCCCGCGGATGGGCGGGTTTGGTGCCCATGTTCCCGCGGATGGGCTAGTCCAGCACCACCACCCTCGCGGTGTTGCCTCACCTTCTCTGACTACATGTGGAGACCAGGGCTAAGAGTGAGGGAGATTCGCCAGGGCCACACAGGGTGGGTCAGTGAGGCTTTGGGGACTATCTAACCCCCGCCCGCCCGTCCGCCCGCCCGTCTGCCCGCCCGTCTCCAATGTCTCATTCCCTGCTCATTAGATGGTGTCATTCTCCCGAGCGAGGATGACCGGAAGAGGATCATCACCCAGATGAAAGTGCGGACGACACTGAAAGGAGACAAGAGCTGGATCCAGCAGAGATCGGATGGCGAGGAGGAGCAAAATCGCAGCCCCTTGTGAGTCAGGACGTCCACCGGCCCCTCTGCCTCTTGGGCTTCACCCCCATAGTTCATCAAGTGCTGGCCAGCTGAAGGCCCACGTTCTTCAAAAGATGGGATGATGGCCTCTAGCTTGGTTGGCTTTAAAAAGGGATTCGACAAATGCATGGAGGACAAGTCTGTCGATGGCCGCCACCAGATTCAGCAGCCTAGAGCAATGGTGGGAGAGGGGGGTGCCCTTCCTTCCTCTCCTGCTTGGGGGCTTCCCTGAGGCATCTCGTGGGCCACAGGATGCTGGGCTAGTTGAGCCTTTGACCTGATCCAGCAGGGCCCTTCTGATTAGCTATGCTCTATGAAACATCCATATAGAGAGGCAGTCTACCTCTGAATTCTCAATGCTAGGGAACAATGGTGGAGAAGAACGTTTGTCCACCTCCTGCTTGGGGGCTTCCCAGAGGTTTCTGGTGGACTGAGAGAAATGAAAGCTGGACTAGTTAGGCTTTGGTCCTGATCCAGCAGCACTCCTTATGCTCTAGCTGAGTAGCTAGAATCTTGTGGATTTCAAAGGCATTTTGCATTTCCTTTTGCCCGAAAAGCGTGTGCTTGACTGATGCTGTTAACATGATGATTTCTCTGTCTCTTGTCCCCCCCCCCCACCTTCCTCCTAGACGTTCACCGGTGAGAAGCAGGGGCGCCAATGGGAGATCTCCAGTCTCGCCGAGAAATTTGTCCCCAAACCGCAGGTGCCTGTGGGGATCTCTTGCAAATCTCTTTTTGGGCCAGGTCACCCTGTTTTCAGACTGCCTCAATATCCCTCCAGATTGGAATGTTGCCTGTTTGAATGGGAATGCAAGAGACCCTCTCTAATGTTTTGTATAGGAAACTTTATTTTCTGCTCTCATACGTTCCCGTTCTACGGCCTTCACCTGCCCATCCCTCAGTATTTATCGCCCACCACTCTTCCTTCAAGGAGCTCAGGGTGGGACCCATTATTTCCCCCCACCCTGCTTTTATCCTCACAACAGCCCTGTGAGGTAGGCTGGGCTGAGAGATAGTGACTGGCCCAAGCTCACCCAGCGAGCTTCATGGCTGGGCAGGGATTTGAACCCGTCTCTCTCAAGTCCTCACTTGACACACTAACCACTACATCAAACTGCCCCTCTAAAGTACACGCTTTGGTTATATCGCCTGGTTATATATTTCTCTCCCGTTCTCCCAGGACAACATCTTTGGAGTCACCTTCCCAAGCAGAGTTGCAGTCTTCTCCAGGAAAAAGTTCTCCTCCTAGGAAGTGAGTGGGCCTCTTTTCCTTCGAGAGTGGCAGCATTGCATCGCTTGTTTGTTTTTGAAAGACAAAAATAAGTACCTAGATTGCAAGTACAGCATCGTTGGATTTTGCACAGTGTGTTTTGAGAATGTCTGTTCGTGTCTGTGCTTAGGGTCTTTTTTTGTAACGTTCACTCTTTTACTCTGTCTATGGCAACACTTCTGACTTCCCTAAGTGGGGAGAACGAAGTTGCAGGGGCGACCGACCATACCAGGTCTGCTTTCCTGGTGAGGGGAGTCCTCTCTTGGAGGCTTATAGTGTTTTTGTCACAGTTGGCAACTTTATTCACCAATATGCAAGTAGTAAAAAAGTACAGTAGAGTCACTACCCTGCATCAGATCTCCAGAGAGTGTCTGTCTCTGTCCCCCCCCCCCCCCAATGAACAGATGGCTTTTGGCCTCCTCACAGCTCCCTCAGTCTCTCTGCCTCAGCTGCTTCTTTACTGCAAACTGCTTAGATGATGATGATAAAAATAATATTAACAGTATTTATATACCGCTTTTCAACAAAAAGTTCACAAAGCGGTTTACAGACAAAATCAAATGATTAAATGGCTCCCTGCCCCAAAAGGGCTCACAATCCAAAAAAGATGCAGAAGAACACCAGTAAACAGCCACCAGAAAAGAGACTGTGCTGGGGTACAGTTACTCTCCCCCTGCTAAATATAAGAGGAGCACCCATTGAAAAAGTGCCTCTTGCCCAGTTAGCAGGGGTAGATACACACAGACTCACACAGAGATACCTGCCTGCGTCCCTTAGCTGGGAAGGGCCACCTTCTTCAAACTAACGTCAAGGAACCGATTCCCCACTTGTCCAGCTACCATCCCCTTGAAATGAAGCTGTCTCCCATGTCCCACTGCCTTTTGAGACTAGGTTGGCGGTGAGGTGGGAGGGGGCCTTCCCGACCTGTGGAACTCCCTGCCACTGAATCTACATCTGTTTATGCGCCTGTCAAATAGGCTGTTTGCTGCCAGCAGGAGCACCTTCTGTCTTGAGTTTCATGGGGAATTTTGTCAGGACTGGAGCACAGGGATAGAGGGTGAATCGTCTCCCCCAACTGAGTGCTCCCAATTCTGAGTGCTTTCCGTGGTTACCGTTTACAACGACAACATTGTAATAGTCCATATGAGCACTTTCACTCTTTAGTGGGGAGAATTCGGTCTCAAACAAAGGATTTTTCTGGTTACACTAAGAATAAAACCTAACTATTAAGAAGTTCTCAGGATGGTGAAGATATTAGGTAGATAGCAAAGGAGGGAGAATGTAGCTCCTTGCAGGAGCGCATGCTCTATGTGCAGAAAGCACCGTGTTCAAATCCTTGGTATCTCCTGGTCCAGGTGACAAATATTTATCTGAAACCTTGATGAGCTGCTGCCAGACTTTGTAGGCAATACTAAGCTAGGTGGACCAATGTTTTGACAAAGTGTAAGGCGACTTCCTGTGTAACATTTTGGGAGATTTCACAGACACTGTCCAATAGGCGTCTGCAACAGCTGTGCAACCACAATTGACTCAGCCCCATTGCAACGGAAGCAGCGCATTTTCCCTATTCCCTGACATTCTGAGCACTGGAACTAAGGGGTCTCCCCGCAGCAACCGGGCTTACTTGGGGGAGAAGGTCTAGGCCACCTCCAGTGACTGTGAAATGACTCTGTGTTCAATTTCAGTTGATTAGATTATAATCCCTAAGACTTTTTATTCCTGTTGTATATCTTTTCCTTTTGGAAACCACTTACTTTCTCCATGTAGGTCCCCGAGCGCCACATCACCTTCTGGATATCTTATCCGGTGAGTATACAGGGATCGGATGAGAAAGGAAAAGATACCATTTTGCTCTCCCGGCCGGCCTATCCAAGAGGCCGACTGAGCCCGTTGCCTCAGGCAGCAGATTGATAGGAGGTGCTAACTGCCCATCTCCCACTTACCTGCCTCTGCCTCCCACTTCCTCAGCTCCTCCTCCTCCCTGAATTTGAGGAAGATGGGAACCGGGCAGAGAAAGAAGTGTGGGAGAGAGGAGAGTGGTGGGCTAGAGTGGCAAGGCTACTCTAGGCCACTTGTCTCTTCTTCTCCCCACCTCCTCTTCTGCTTCATTCCCATTTCCCTTTTTAAATTTAAATGGGACAAGGAATAGAATCAGTGCAGCGACTACCGGTAATCTGACTTCAGGTAAGGAGGCTGGTATGGGGCAGGTTACGTCCGGTACCTGGAAGTCTTAGGCGAAGCTGTGACATGTGACCCTGCTTCTTTCCTGTAGGGGTGTTTTCACGAAGACCGTTGATAAGACTGCTCCTCCAAAGACAGCACCCAATGGCTCGCCCAAAAGGTTAGTCGGATTGTTTTCTGGACCTGAGGCTGGAGTGTGGCTTTGTATATGTAGTTGAATCCCTGTGGTCTAAACCAGGGGTTCTCAACCTGTGGTACGGGTACCCCTAGGGGTACGCGGACCTCTTGCTGGGGGTACACCAAGCCCTGCCCCTTATCTGCCTCATCAGCAGCTAATTAAGTGTTAATTAACATGGATTTTAAATTGTAATTATTTTCGGAGCCCTTCTGTCTCTCTGATTTTGGTTTGGGGCTTATTTTTGTACTTTGGAAAATGTACTTTGGTGGGGTGGTAATTCATCAAATTAATTAGCAGTTAATTAGCAGGGGGTACTTCAGAAAATTGGACCGTGATAGGGGGTACCCGGGCCTCTAAAGGCAGGGGCGTTGTCTGATATGGGGCGGTGGTGCGGCGGGCCCCAGGGCGGAGGGCTCAAGGGGTGGGGCGGGGCTCCTCCCGTTTTGGTTTTTTTTTTCTGTTTTCCGGGCGATTTAAAGTGTAAAACCGGGATGTTTAAAGTGAATATTTGCTTTGCGGCACTTATCTTGACTATGGGGCATTCCAGCGACGTTCTTCTTCGTGCACCCGGGCACATAGCTTCTCTGTGTGCCCGGGCGCGGACTCCGTACCGCCCCCAGGAGCACTTTCCGGACTTTGCGCATGCGCAGACCCTTGGAGTTTCCAGGGATGTTCTGGGCATGCGCAAACTCCGGAAAGCGCTCCTGGGGGCGGTACGGAGTCCGCGCCCGGGCGCACAGAGAAACTGTGTGCCCGGGTGCAGGAAGAAGATCGTCGCTGGAACGTCGCTGGAACGCCCCATAGTCAAGGTAAGTGCCGCAAAGCAAACATTCACTTTAAACATCCTGGTTTTACACTTTAAATCGCCCGAAAATCATTTAAAAAAAAAAACCCAAAAACTGTCAAAAATAGGTTTCGAAACCTAAACCTAAAATTTTTGACAGTTTTATTGGGGGGGGCGTTGGAGTGCCGCCCTAGATGCGGGGGCGCCTGGCGACGCCACTGTCTAAAGGTTGAGAACCCCTGGTCTAAACAGGTCTGTAGCTAGACATTTTGTCGTAAGGCAGCCAGGAATGATTGCAGAACCAAAATAGGGGTTGCCCAATATCCCGAACCATGCCCTCAGCACTTGATTCGAGCTTTGCCTGGCCGCAGAATGAACGCATGTGGTGGGGGTGGGCTTACCCCCCCCTTGGGGATTGGGAGTGTGGTCGTGGTCGTTAAGGGACTTATTTTCTTGCCCCCTGCCACGCTCCTTTCTGTTAGAGTGTACATACCTCACTCTACTTTTATCCTCACAGTGACCCTGTGAGTTAAGATGAGCAAAGCAGGGCAACCAACTGAACTGAAGTTGAACTCCGTTGAACCTATTTAAATCTCCCCACTTCTAGTCCCGCTACGCTAACCACTACACCGCGCTGGCTCTCCGCAGTAGCTATCTGCCTATTTCTAAAGTCCCCACCCCCGTGCTGGTAGGATTGCAGCCAAAATGGGACCGCCCACAAAGGAGATGGAGATTTCTGGGTACTCGCTGAACACTGGGGGTTTGCAGAGATTTGGAACTTAAAATAAAAGGCAATCAAAGAGGACAAAAGGGCCCAAAAGTGTTTTGCTTCCTGGGGTGTTTAAGGGTTAAAACTGGAGAGAGTACATGGAAGATTCCTAGAGGGGCTACACACTTACTACTGCTGCGCCACGGTGTGCAGAGGGAAAGAACTTTCAGTTACCTGGAAGAACTGCAGTTTTGTGAATGAGAAAGAGAGGAAGACAGATTATAGACACACAACGCAATCCAACGTAGAGATCCAGCCAGCGGACCAGGGTTGCCCGCCGGATCCTATCCCCGTTCCAGGCCGCGCTGCTGTGGCCCGGAGGTCTACTCCATGCCAGGATGGTGTAGCGGTTTGGGAGTCGGACTTAGACCTGGAAGATCCAGGTTCAAATCCCCGCTCAGCCAGGAAGCTTCCTGGGTGACCTTGGGCCAGTCACTATCTCTCAGCCCCACCTACCTCACAGGGTTGTTGTGAGGACAAAAGGAGGGGAGGAAATATGTACACCACTCTGAGCTCCTTGGAGGAAGGGCGGTATAAAAATGTGAAAAAATACATAATAAATACTCAGGAAAGGGGACGTTCGTCCCCTTCCCCCGGTGTAAACTGGGGAAGGCCCAATCGGCCTCCTAGGACTTCCGCCAGCTATAAGAGGAGGCTGTGTAATGGCTGAGCCGGCCCGGCGGGGGCCGAGAATATGGTGGACGCCATCCCCGCCCCCTCCCGGACCGGCTTGGCCAATGGCCCCCCTCCCTCACCGCCCGGACTGCCCGTGCAGCCATTGGCGGGAGCCTGACCTTCCTCCGGCGGCCGCATGGACATCCTGGCGGCGGAGTGAGGGCGGCCGGCCTTGCGCCAGCCTCCCTGATTCATGAGTCTTCGCTCACACTCACATAAAGGTGTGAGAGTGAGAGAGAGAGAGAGAGAGAGAGAGAGAACATACTCTAAAGAAAGATCCATTGATCCCATTCCTGGGACTACACAACTGACTCCCAGGAAGATGAGCCTGCTACACCAGTTAGTTGCAGAACCCCTCGTGTGACTTTTTAGTGAGCAATGGGTAGAACTGGCCGCAGCTTTTTCCTGGTGTCTCCACAAACCAAAGGGACTAGTCACTTGCATTTCGAATTGACAGACAGGGGCCATGGAATCTCCGCCAAGGAGCCAGGCCCTCCACAAGTGCCCTGTAGCTGCAGCCCTGGATCCAAAGCTCATTTCTTCAGGACTTAACCCCGTTACCTTACGAGCAGACATTACCCTGCAGAAATAGCTTGCCCAAACCTCTGATGATCTCTGGGTGTGTTTTTGCTTTCAGTGCCAAGACTGCCAGCCTGCCCCGCATCTCTCCTGGGTACAAGATGTCGACTGAGGAATATAAGAAGCTGTGAGTACTTTTGCTCTCCACAAGCCGCTACCTTGGGGCCCTTCCAGTTGTGCTCCTTGTGCAGAATCGCAACATTCCTTCTGCAACACAATAGATATTGTAATGTTTGGGGGATACAGTAGACCAGTGCTTCCCCAACGTTTTAGCACTGGAACCCACGTTTCAAAATGACACTCTGTCGGGACCGACCTCTGTTCACACAAGCTTGCAAACTGCAGGAGCTCAGCTCTTTGCAGGGCAATTAGCAGCTATCTTTGCATGTGCTGCTGTGCTCCCCAGGGACTAGTAACCTTCTGGCTCTTGTCTCGCTCGTACACGGAGCTTATGGCATGTCTGCCTTTTGGTGAGGCTGCTTCAGAGAGGGGAGGGTGGAACCCCGGCTTCTTCCTGCGGTCGCTAAGAAAAACGGAGCCCTTGACCCACATGTCTTTTCTTTGCTGCAATTCCAGAGCCCCCTACAATGTCAAACGAGAACCAGCGGACCCTTGTGATGCGGAGCGCACGGTTTCCTCCGATGAGCAAAAAAAGAGGTTCGTCATCTTGGCCGGGCCAGCCACTCCCTGAGGCCGATTGAGACGGTGGCCTCAGGGACCAGGTTGGCAGGGGGTGCCTGCCTCTGTCAACAACCCTCGACTGCTTCTCCTCCTCCTTTCACTCTCTCGATTGCAGAAGGAAGAAGGGAATGAAACTGGAGAGGAGGCGTTGAGGGAGAGTAGCCTCTTTCCCTCCATTTCTCTCTTTTCACATCCAGGGAGTAAGAAGACGAGTGGCAGAGACGGAGGTTGCCACACCACTGGGCAGCTGAGGGAGGGGGGGTGTCGCCATCTTGGGCATGCCATCTTGGCTACTTCATCTGGGCACCACTCCTGCTAGCTTCCTCCTACCCTGCTCCATGCTGGCTGAATTTGAAAAGGAAAAAAAGGAATGGAGCAGAAGAGAAAGTGAAAGAGAGGAGAGTGGTGGGCTAGAGCATCTTCTGGGAGACGCTCTGTCCCGCCACTCTCCTCTGCTCTGTTTCCTCTCCATTCCCCTCTTTTCAGATCCAGTGAGCACAGGAGGAGGAGGAGTGGGGGCGGCTATTGTGTACCTTCTATGATCCCCCTCAAGAAATGTAGAAATGGGTCTTCTCAGAAGCCACCGGCCCGCCTTTCACCCAGAGATGTGCCTTCTCTCCGCCTCTCTTTGCAGGACTGAAGCTGCAAGCAGTGTGCTCCGGCGAACAGCTGGCAAGGAGCGTTCCTATGTCTTTTCAGCCGCTAAGAAAAGCAATGGGTGAGCTTGTGGGAAGGAAAGGGGGAACAACGAGGGGATCCAAGGACATGTACTCTTTGGTAGTGGCCAAAAACACCGAATCCAAAACCAGCCAGGAAGGACAACCATTCGGCTGAACTTTGTGACAGGTTTCAAGAAACCCCAGGAGACATTGGCTTTCATCCAGAATTACGGTGGCTTCTTAGGAGATATTTGAACCTCCAGTCCCGATACAAGAGTGTCACATGCATATGTGTGAGGTGCAAGATGGGCATCCCTCTGCAAACAGTTATTCACAAAGTAATCAGTAAAAATTGCCGCGGTGGCTTAGTGGTTAAGACGCTGAACTGCAGACCGGAAGGTTGGTAGGACAGCAGTTCGAGACCCGAGTGCCGCGTGACGGAGTGAGCCCCCATCTCTTGTCCCAGCTCCTGCCAACCTAGCAGTTCGAAAGCAAGAAATGGCAGGTAGCTGAATAGGTACCGCTGCGGCGGGAAGGTCACAGCGTTGCGTTAGTCACGCCGGCCACATGACCACGGAAGCGTCTTCGGACAGCGCTGGCTCTTCACCCTTAGAAACGGAGAGGACACCCTAGAGATGGACACAACTGGCTTTTGAGCATGGGAGACCTTTACCTTTACCTAATCAGTAAAAAACTGGGGGGGGGGGGTACTGACCTTTTGAAATGAGTTGTGATCTAAGCTTGTTCGGCATTCGTTAGATTCTGTTCTTGTGTCTCCTTTGCAGAAGCCCATCCCCAGATGCACTACCCTTCCTGGCCAAGAGGTGAGTGAAGCCATGGCAACAGCGCCCCCCAAAATTACACCCAAGGACCCAAGACGTTGCTTTTTAAGCTGTCCTTTCTGTGGAATTGAGGGACAAGATTAGACTGCGTTCAATCTGGAGAAAGAGAGAAGGATGCAGTGTCTGCTGAGATGCGCTAACGCTGGGATGCTAGAAACCACTAGATCACGGGCATCTTCACTAGACGTTTAACTGGCTTTGGAATGGATTTTGAGTAGCTTTAACTGCCGTGACGTACCTGCCTAGTTTAGCAGTTTAAGATCCCCAGAGAATTGTGTTTTTGGGAGAACGTTTCAGATTCTGCATTGCAAGCTCATTATCACTGTTGAGGATTACAGTTTCCAAAAGTTTCTTGGCTAGAAGCCATGGCAGTCAAACAGGGCACCGTAGCTGGAACGCTTGTCTTGGGCCTCTGTCAGTACTTTCCCAAGAGTCAGTCCTGCAAGGACAGGGGATGGAAATTACGTCCCCAGATAGGGCCCAAGACCTCTTGAAACCGGATGTGACATGCCAAATGCTGTTTGTGCATCCCCTTACCTTGTGAAATGCCAGCCTCTGCTGCTTCCATTCTCTCCCCCCCCCACCTAACAGTTTATCTCTATTGCTCCTTCTCCCTGGATTCCAAAGGAAAAAAGGGAAGGAAGTGTGGAGGGGAGGACAGAGTAGTGGGGTAGCGCACCCACACTTCCAGTTCCTCTCCATTCCTTCCTTCCTTCCTTCCTTTTTGAATCCCCAGAGGGGTGCTGGAGGCCGGCAGCATGGAAGCGCCCCCCCCCCATGAATCTGCTCATGAGAAGTGTCTCGGCCAGCCCCATAGACAGAACACCCCTGTGCTCAGATTGGATTCCCTGTCCAGCCATGAATATTTATTTATTTATTTTTCACATTTTTATACCGCCCTTCCTCCAAGGAGCTCAGAGTGGTGTACATATTTCCTCCCCTCCTTTTTGTCCTCACAACAACCCTGTGAGGTAGGTGGGGCTGAGAGATAGTGACTGGCCCAAGGTCACCCTAGAAGCTTCGTGGCTGAGCGGGGATTTGAACCTGGATCTTCCAGGTCTAAGTCTGACTCCCAAACCACTACACCAGCAGTGGGGAACCTCCGGCCCCAGGGCCGGATCAGGCCCCCGAGGCCATCCGGTCCGGCCCTCGGAGAGATTGCCGGGAGGTCTCCCAACCGGCCCCTGGAGGCTCCGCCGGGTCTGCGCGTCACCTCCGGAGGCCGGGAGAGGGTCCTTGCATGTCCTCCCCGGCCGCCGCCTCGACCCCTTCTCACCAGGCCATTGGCCATTTCGCACATGCGTACCACGCCGATGAGGGCAAGCTCTTGCCCTCATCGGCATGGTACGCCGGAGGTGGCTTCAGACGGTGAGCGTGGAGCCACCGGAGGCCGATGGGGGGCGGGGGCAAATAAAAATGGCACCTGGCCTTATGGCCGGCCCTCAAGCAAATTTCTAATATTTAAAACGGCCCTCGCCAGGAAAAAGGTTCCCCGCCCCTGCACTACACCATCCTGGCTCCATACTGACATGAAGTGGGGGAAGCAAGACAAAAAAGTTCTGAAGTTCAATCTCCCACCCTGAAAACGAAGCAGGGAAAAACGAGAGGGCCGATCCATTGACTCGTGGGCTTTTTCTCTTCCTGCAAGGGTTGACATAGAGGAAGACATGGGTCCACGCGCGAGAAGTCAGACTGTGCCGGCTTCAGGGTGGTTCAGTAGCCGGGAGAAAAGGTAAGATAAAAGGGAATGGGAAGAATTGGAATCCGTTGATTGACTTTTTACATGAAAGGGAAAATAAGAACGATAGAATGATACGTGGCTTTGTTGAGTAGGATAATTTGTTTATGATTAAGGGTAGTATTAGGAGAGTTGATTTATGGATATAAGAATAGTTTATTCTGCAAATAGGCAGGATAGAAGTAATGATAAGAATGAATTTAAATGTAAATGTTAGTGGCTAATACAGATCTCTTCTGTTATTCTGTGCTTTTATTTTTTCTCTCTCTTTTCTGTAGTTTGTTTTTATGTAATAGATTATATTAAAATAAAAATAATTTGGAAAAAAGATAAAAGGGAGTTGGGGGATCTAATTTAAAGTAGAACAAACTGAATAAATTATATGGAATATGTGTTTTCAAATGCATTGCCACTTTTTAACTTTCATTTTGTAAGCCGCTTTGAGTTACCCTTCAAATGCAATTCAAGGACGCTCCAGGTTATTGGCTGCATATTTTACCCCTTAAGCCAATGGTTCCCAACCGTTTTAGCACCGGGACACAGTCTTTAAAATGACACTCTATCGGAACCCACCTAACTTTAAAAACTAAAACTAAAAAGTGATCTAGGAAGAAATAATATTATTTATTTATTGATTTACAAGTAATATTTTATTTATTTATTTGCAAAGCCCTCGGTCCATTTCTTGTAAATGAGGCAGCCCTGATGAATAGTCTCAAGGCTTGAGGGGCTTCGGTATGAGACCCAGCCTTCACCTGCCCCCACTACCTGTCACCTGTCTGGTCAAACACCAGAAAAAAAGATGCTCAAACGTTTATCTCCCTATATTTACACAAGCTTGCAACCTGCAGGAGTTCAGCTCTTTGTATGGCAATTAGCAGCTATCTGATTTTTGAATAGCCTCAGGGCTTGTGGCAATTACTTATCTGATCTTTTCCATCACCTGGGACCCACCAGAAATCAGGTCACGGCCCACCCACAGTTCATGGTGGAGCCATGCCAAAGGCCAATTGCAATTGATGACAATAGGCTGCCAGTCCCTCCTGAGGATAGCAGTGACCAAGACTAACCACCACTCTTCCTTTGGGTTGCCAGCAGTACCAACGGGGAAAAGCGGAGTCCATCTGAGTCCCCCTGGAGTGAACCAAGGCTGGGAAATGCAGCTTCCACCACCAGGTGAGCACAACAACCTCTGTTCTCTTTTCCATTTCATATTGTGGTAACACATGAGCACCAAAATAGTCAAAAATAATAATAAGCGACCATGCCCTTGACTCACAGCTCCACTAACTAAAATTGCCCTCCGCGACAATTGATCAACTAAAGTTTTCGTTGATTAATCTACCAATTAAGCTTGAAGGCCCACCGTAATTATGCCTATCTATAACAATCAGCTTGCAATGCTACGGCCGCAGTCCTGGAAATGATCCCCACTGAATACATTGGACTTGCTCCTGAGTTAACAGTGCTTTGGGTTTTGTAAAGAGGTTTAGCCATTGTCCTGGTTCTTACATTCAGACCCTTGGCATGAAGGCAAACTCCCACTACAAGGGACAGAGCTTCCGAGAAGCTACGTCTTTTATTCAAAGAGAATGGACAATCACGTTTTGACTACAGCGAAGTGACCGTCCCAAATTAAAATCTTGACTGGAAACGTTGGAAATCTGGGCAGAGCTTTATGAACCATCGCTTAAGCCCTACTTATTCATGCATTCTGTTTAATGCTCGTACAATCTGAGTACAGGACAAGACTCACCAGCTTGATTTCTTGACCACAGCCAGGACAGGTTAACAACAACAAATAAAAAGGCAGCTCTGATCAGCAACCTTTTTAGAGCCTCTACACCAATTACATGTTTGAGTGTACATGATCCTGTTCCAGTTGGGGTCATTGACAGAAGTGATGTTCTAGTCGTGGGACCCAGGGAGGAATCAGGACCCTGGACAGCTCCAAGTGGAGGCAGAAGTTCAGGCAGGGGCAAGAGTCCAAGCAGGGTTTCAGGACCCTGGATAGCTCTGAGGTGGACAGTTGAGAGTAGATGCTGGTGTCTGTGCCAATTCTGATGTTGCTCTAGCAAAGGTCTGGCGCTACTGAGGACATGCACACATGCGTCAGCTACGAGGGTGGTTGGCTCCCCCCTTCTCCCAAGGAAACCATCTGGTGCTTTAAAGGTAAAAGGTAAAGGTATCCCCTGACAATTAAGTCCAGTCGTGTCCGACTCTAGGGTGTGGTGCTCATCTCCATTAAAAGCCGAAGAGCCAGCGTTGTCTGAAGACGCCTCCGTGGTCATGTGGCCGGCATGACTCTCCTTGCCACAGCGCGTAGCATGCGGCTGGAACACGGAGCGCTGTTTACCTTCCGCAAGCGGTACCTATTTATCTACTCTCATTGACATGCTTTGGAACTGCTAGGTTGGCAGGAGCTGGCCAAGCAACGAGCGCTCACCCCGTCGCGGGAATCGAACTGCCGACGTTTCGATCGACAGCTTATGGTTCAGCGGTTTAACCCGCTGCGCCACCCGATTGTGTAGATATCAGCTCCAGCAATGTTGAAAGGCTCTGCTGCCGGGTCCTCCAAGGAATCCACTGAGCCAGAGGAGAGGAATAGCGTGGAGTGGAGTTTGGGGATCTGGCTCCTGGAGGAATCCAGGGTTTGTGCTGGGGGAAATTCACCTCCACATATCTGTCTCCTCGGAATCTTCGGCCTCGTCTCTAAATTGTGATGGTTCCATTCTTGAGGTCATGGCACGTATCTAAAAATATATTGCATGACTGTCAGCACAATCCTATGCATGCCTACTCAGAAGTAAGTCCTACTGTGTTCAATGGGGCTTACTCCCAGGAAAGTGTGTATAGGATTGCAGCCTGTGACAAGTACATAAGAACCTAAGAAGAGCCCTGCTGGATCAAGCCAAAGGCCCATCTAGTCCAGCTTCCTGTATCTCACAGTGGCCTCACCAGATGCCTCTGGGAGCACACAAGACAACCAGAGACCTGTATCCTGTTGCCACTCCCTTGCATCTGACATTCAGAGATAGCCGACTACTAAGACCAGGAGGTTGCTTATCCCCATCGTGGCTTGTAACCTGTGATGGACCTTTCCTCCATTAATCTATCCAATCCCCTTTTCAAGGCATCTAGGCCAGATGCCATCACCACATCCTGTGGCAAGGAGTTCCCCAGATGAATTACACGCTGGGTGAAGAAATATTTTGCTCTAACTCTTCCTCCACTCAATTTTAGTTCATGTCCCCTGGTTCTGGTGTTATGCGAGAGGGAGATGAATTTCCCTCTCTCCACTCTCTCCATCCCATGCATAATTTTATATGTCTCAATCATGTCCCCCCTCAGGCGCCTTTTTTCTAGACTGAAGAGCCCCAAACGCTGTAGCCTTTCCTCATAAGGAAACGCATGTATAATGCAGGTACACTCATCGGAGAGCCAGGATTAGCTCTAATTGCCTGTTGAGTACGTGTTCGGTGTCACACCTGGGTTTGTCTCTGTATACCCTTATATAACTGCTCAAAGTCAACTATGGAAGCAGGTTGGGGCCAGGTCATGTGAGGATTAAGACACGTCAGCATGATGACGTACAGCAAATCATGCCAAGCCAGATCCACTTACTATGAGATGAAATGGGTGTTGGAGTGGGGATGAAAGGCATTTCGGCTTTGGAAAATCAGAGACACTTTGCAGTTCAGACGATTCTGTCCTGTGCCGTGGTGTTGAGTAGCTTCTTTCTTCTTTGCCTCTCGTTGATAGCGTTGACACTGGGAGCAGGAGTCAAGCCGCGAAACCCAGCTCTGAATCCGCTTCTGCTTTCAGCCACTTCAGTTCTAGGGAGAGCAGGTAGAGCACATTAATTCTGGACTTCGGGAAGCTCAATCAGACTGGACGGGGGAGCGGAGAGGTCTGTAGAATGGTCGCTTACATCAGCCTGTCCATCGCGGGTGGAGGCGATCACTCTCTGGTTTGTAAACTCAGGCCATAGCTTGGAGTAGGCATTGTGACCAACCAGTTTTGAGCAGGACCAATTCCAAGACCTCCTGGTGCCTCGGGCTCTAAGAGGTCTTGGACCAGTCCTTGAGTGGTCATCAGCCTTGGAACTCAGAGTTATTTCTTGTTTTTTATAACATTGGTGAAATTGATCCAGCTTCCCCCACCACCACCACCACCACCTCTGGAGGGAATCCAGAGAACTCCAGTAAAACATGAAGCAGTTCCACCTGACTGGTCAGACTCCCTTCGGAGTTGGATGGAAAACGATCACTTCCACCACCGCAAGAAGGGACCATTGATGAGGCCAGGAATGCAGAAGGCCACGATCCCCTCCGCATGGGAATGCTGTGATACATGAGCACCAGGGAACATATAGGATAGTGCAGAGGTGGCCACACTTGCTTAACGTAAGAGCCACAAGGGATAAACGTCAGATGTTTGAGAGCCGCCATATTTAAGAAGCGCTTAAATTCTGAAATATATTTACTACTCACCATGAATATTAAACTTGTGTTTTAATCCAGTGGAGACTCAGTTTATATGCGGTAAATAATTATTAAGCTTGAAAATGTCTTATTTACTTTTTTAAAATTAATTGTGATGCAAAAAGGAGCTCAGCCAACATACTTCCGAGAGCCGTACATTATACGTCAGAGAGCCACGTGTGGCTCAGAAGCCACAGTTTGGCCACCCCTGGCTATAGTGTGTTAGTTCAAAGTCAAAACCTTTAATGGCATAAAATAGTGTCTTAGTTACAAAGAAGGCATTTTGTTGTCACCGTGAGGTCAGACTGCTGAACCTGGTACACAATATCAGCTTCCACACTTTTTGTATTGTAATGTGATGCCCATGCTCCTGCCTGTATTAACCTGAGCAAGACACAGACACAGAGACACACAGAGACACAGACACACACACCTCTTCCTCGGCACAAATCCTTAGCAGCACTCTCTTAAACTCCAGGGACCCCAACACAGCTGTGGCTCTTATTTCACCCACTAAAGATCTACAAGAATGGGATAGCTAGAGGGAGGGTCCCCTACAAGTCCAGGGTGAACCCCGTTTTCTCTACTGTGGTGTACAGCGGCCCAAATAGGACCCCAAAGATCATGCTTTGTTTTTTGCTTTCTTCTCCCAGCTATAGGAGATCGGGCGATCAGGAGAAGAGCGAACTGCTTTCTCGCAATGACTCTGCTCCAAAGGTTACTGCTTCTCCTTCAAAATGCAGGTACAACCCATTGAAACTTGTTTACTCCCCACTCTGGTGACTCAGTCAATGGTACTTTTCCTGCGGTTAGAGCTGGCTTGACTGGGATGGAAGGAGTGGAAGAGAAGCAAGTAATAAGAACATAAGAAGAGCCCGGTTGCTGGATCAGGCCAAAGGCCCATCTAGTCCAGCCTTCTGTATCTCCCAGTGGTCCCACCAGATGCCTCAGGGAGCACACAAGGCAACAAGAGACCTGTATCCTGTTGCCACTCCCTTGCATCTGGCATTCAGAGAGAGCCTACTACTAAAACCAGGAGGTTGCATATACCCACCATGGCTTGTAACCTGTGATGGACCTCCAATCCCCTTTTCAAGGCATCTAGGCCAACACCACATCCTGTGGCAAGGAGTTCTCCAGATTAATTACCCGCTGGGTAAAGAAATATTTCTAAAAAATAATTCCTAATTTCTGTTGCTTTCATTGCCACAGTGCGAATGGAGGAAAACTATCGCCTGAGCCAGGTGCAGAAATGCGAAGTGGCATTTTTTCTGAGGACAGGTAATTCCGTCTCCCTCAAACAGCAGTCATGCATTCCTGAGCAGTAAAGTGTTGTCTCTTCTGATAGCCGGGAATAAACTACAGTTATTCCTGGCTTCCATGTTCCCTAGCTACGGATCAAAACAGATGTGCTGTTTCATCTATCTAGTTCTCAGGGTGTTTTTTTTCCTTTCATCAGATGAGGGATATTTCAGACACGCTACGTTCCTTAGAGGGTATTCCCTCGGACTCTCCAGTCACAGCTCGGCTATCGGTTTTCAGTAAAATTAACGTTTAACCCCAGAAACTATTGATTTTTTTAAAAAAATGTATTTATAAACCTGTTTCCAGTCTGTCTTTCTCCCCATCAGGGGGACTCAGGGCAGACCCCAAATCCACAATAAGATGGTAAAACCTATTAACAAAACATACTTAACGGAATGAAACATACCTGATGGAATATAGCCGCCAGGTGAAAGAGGAACGACATGGCACACGGCTAGTCTCGCCCAAGCGTCTGGTGGATCAGGAATGTTTTCACGTTGCAGTGGGGGCACGTCCTGCAGCAGGGAGTTCCACAAGTTGGGCACCAGCACAGAGAACGTTTCCCACACATTGCCACCAAACGTGCTTCCACGAATGGTGGCCTGCATAAGAAGCCTCTCCAAATGATCTCAGGGCATGGGGGGGGGGGAGACAGTCCTTCTCTGATGGTTGATCTCTCCTTATAGCCACATGTTTAAGGAGAGCCTCAGTGTAAGACTCAGCAAAAACTGAGACCCTTTGAGGTCAGTACCATGGCAGAAAGATTGCATGACCAAGCTGTTGTTATCCGCAGCTACCAAGCGAAGCCCCAGAGTGTGATGGGGAGCCCGATGCCGCAGTCTCCTCGCGTGACCCTCTCCCCAGAGGCGAGAGGCCCAAAGAGGTAAGCACACGAGAGAGAGTCGGTGGTTTGCACAGGCGGTCGCAGAGCATTCCAGTACTGTGCCTGTTGGTCCTCTCAGGCTACGGCTGCCACAGGCCAGCTCGTGGAGCTTCCCTCAAAACCTCTTGCTGGTCTCTCCTTAGCAGGCCCAGCGGTCATGACCGAACCAGAGATGACGAGACCGCAGTGGAGACACACCATCGGTCTAAGGTTGGAGAATACAGGAGTGACACGATTGCTGACTTCCCAAGGTACAGGGGGCTTCGGAGGAATCGTGGAGGTCTGGCGCCATAGAGCACCCAGACTCAAAATCCTAGAACGTCTCTTCTGAGGCAAATAGTAGACACAGGGCCGGCCCAAGACCTCTTGCTGCCCAAGGCAGGATGCCCAAGGCTCCCCCTTACCTGATTATGCTCCAGCCTCTGCTCCTCCCACTCACCCATGTTCTCTCCTCCTCTCCACATGTCCCCCCTCTTCCTTTTCCAGTCCAGGGATTGGAAGGAGAAGGAGCAATGGAGGCCAGTAGGAGGACAGAAATGGGTATTCCCACCAATCTGCTGCCTGAGGCAGCTGCTTCAGTTGACCTCATGAATGGACCGGCCCAGAGTAGCCAGCAGGCAAGGGGCAGAGGAGGGTATTCAGGTGGAGACCCTGGGGAGCAAAGGGTTGAAGCTCCTTTTCTCCAGTGCGGTGGTCCTGATCTGTGGGGATCTGGTGGTTCTTTAGGTATAGAAAACATGCCAAAGCGAGCGACCAAAACAATCAGAGGGCTGGAGAAGCTTCCTGCGAAGGAAAGGCTACGATGTTTGGGGCTTTCTGTCTTCGAGGGGAAAAAGGCTATTGAGGGGAGTCGTGATTGAGATTGATAAAACGATGCATGGGGTGGAAAGGGAAAAGGTTTTCTCCCTCTCTCACAATACTGGAACCCGCCAATGGAGCTGATTGGTGGGAGATACTGGAGGTATACCCCGTATTTTTTCGCTCCATAGGATGCATCGGTCCATAGGACGCATGCATCCTATGGAGCTAAAAACAGGGAAAAGAATTCTTTACTTACCTGGACTTGTGGGGACTTCGGGGAGGCCTGCATAGGGTCGCGCAGGCCTCCCCGAAGACCCCACAAGCCCAGGTAAGATTGATTAATTAAACATTCGCTCCATAAGACGCACACTTATTTCCCCCTATTTTTTTTGGGGGGGTGTGTTTCTTATGGAGCGAAAAATACGGTAATTGGTCTGTGGATGACCACTAGCTTGGGCAGCTTTCAAAAGGGATTGGACCAAGTCCTGGAGGAGTGGTCTATCCAGGGCTAGGAGGAGTCATGATGGCTGTGCGCTGCCTCCCTCCGGGAACAGAGTCTCTGAATGCCAGTTGCAGAGGAAGGAGACATGGAGGAAGAGCGGCATGCCTTTCTCTCTTGTTCCTGGGCTCCCCAGGGTCACCTGGTGGGCCAGTGTGAGGAAAAAAAGGATGCTGGGCTAGGTGGACCTTGCACCTGATCCAACAGCCAGGCTCTTCTGACACTGAATGGAGGATGGACAGTAAACCCCCAAAGAGCACTGGGAAAGCTTGTTAATATACACATGGAAATGAGATGCGTCAGGGGTTCCCAACCCCTTCCCGGCCGAGGACCACCTCCGGCGCCACTCTCCTTCTGAGTACCACCGGAAGTGACTGGCGAAGATGACATCATCACCAGTTACTTCCGGGTTCTCAGAGGCCAGAAAACGCAGGGAGGGGGGGCTCTGGGAAGGTGGGAGGGCCCTTGTCAGCATTCCTGAGAGGCTCGGCCAAAGGCAGGAGCTTTTTGGGAGCAAAAAACGCGCCACCAAAAGTGCTGCGTCGGAGTGGGGTTCCAGTGGTCCGGGTACCACCAGCAGTCTGCTGGAGTACCACTGGTGGTACTAGTCCCACCGGTTGGGAACCCCTGAGATACGTGCTAGTTCATGTACCACAAAACGCTTCCTTTGCTGTGCTCTTCCCTGACAGATCTGCCCTGGATGAGAAGGAGGAAGGACACTCCTTCAGAGACGACAAATACGGGAGCTCAAATTCCTGGGTTTCAGAATTCTCTGAGCACCAACCAGTGACAGCCAGGTAATGGCTCTGATGACCAGGTCCCTGGGGAGAGGGCACGATTCTCCTCTTTCTCCGATTGGTTGAATGGACTAGTTTCCAGCGGTCCTCCTACACTGAAGGACTTCTCTGTCTCTCGTAGGCCTCGCTCCTTGGCTAGGGACAGCATGAATGTTATCCCGGGGGAGAGATACAGTGTGCCCGCCCACCTCGGGGACCATGAAGACGTTGGCCCAAGCAGGTATGGAGGAAGGGGTGTGTGGGTGGTGGTCCCATCTTGAACCACGTTTCAGCCTTCTTAACAGAAGGAGCTGTTCCACAAGAAGACTCCATCTTCTCAGGGGTGGACAGCAGAAGCTGCTCCTGGCTGTCGGCAACCAGAGGGCTGCTCCAAGATCAGAGGCGTTTCTATACTTCCGTGCGATGAAGGCACCAGCCATTCCGTGTGGTGAAGGCACCGGGCAGGAGTCTCCCTGCCCGTTGCCTCGGCTGCACGGAATGGCTCCGATGGCGAGGGGGCGGGGCCTCCTTGTTCCTGGTTGTAAACGGGGACTAGGACGAGGTGCAACTTACAGTACCGCCCCCACCGTAGAAACGCGTCTGTCCAAGATCTCCCCGTGTTCTGAGCTGTTGGGCCAAATCACTCCCTCCTGGCACTGCTTCTCCCACTCCCTGGATTTGAAAAAAGAAGAGGGGAACGAAGAGTAAGTGTGGCGGAGAAGAGAAGACTGAGCTAGAGTGCCTCTGAGGCTCTCTAGGCCACCGATCTCCTCTCCTCCATACTTCCTCTTCCTCTCTCCCCTCTGACTTTCTTTGATCCTGGGAACAGGAGGAGGGATGGTGAAGGTGGGTGGATAGGCCCTGTCCAAACCCTGTTCTTCCAGCGTCGTGAATGAGCCAGCCTTGATGGATCACCATCTTGGAGGAGCTGCCTCTCGTATGACATCATCTCCGAGGAACCGGCTCTCGTATGACATCATCTTGGAAGACCCGGCTCTCGTATAACAACAAGTTCTCATAGCATCCTAACTAGACATCCCTGGAAAGGCTAAAGCAAAACCTCCTTAGGCTGCGATCCTGTACACACTCGCCTGGGAGTAAGTCCCGTTGACTTCTATGGGACTTACTTCTGAGTAGACATGCCTAAGATTGGGCTGTTAGTCAGCTTGACAAAACACGTTGGTAATCTCTTGCGTGCAATTTCCAAACCATGCTACCATTTGCCACAAGGGGGAGGCCGTGAATAGGCAGCTCTGAGAATCAGCCCAGTGGCCATTGCGTGTGTTGTTTAATGACAGATGGTCATGTTTTCTGTGGGGCGGAGTAGAAGTTTCCTTTCGTATGCTTTACGAAGCCCTGGTGGAATGTGGGATCTGCATTTCCCCATCTTTGATGGAACTGTTAGTGCTAACACCAGGTTGCTAGAGATCCTGGGGACGAGCCCTGCAATGGACAACCCCCCCCACGACACCCTCCCACCCCCTTTATCGCATTGGTACCACTGCCACCCATACTGAGAGTTCAGGAGTTGGGGCAGCCAGGTGGGCACCTTGACCATCGCCCAACTTGGCTGACACCTGACACCACCTCTGAGAATTACAATGTCCTAAGTAGGACCGACCCAAAATAGGAAACGGGTCACGAAACGTTCCTTTCAAATACGCTTGGTTAATTATAAAGTGGTTAAAGGTTTTGGAACTATGTGGCCACAGTCTTCAAACGGAGTTCAAATAGACACCCATCGTTTTGCTCATCCTTTGCAGAGAGCGTCTTCAAGAGGGTGAACAGACCACACACACAAATCTGAGGCACAAGGGTTTGTTTGCAAAGTCGAGTCCTGTTGGTGGAACAATATATGCAGTTGTGTTTGTGTGGTTCGATTGCCGTTGTCCTTCAACCCCATCACGGCTAACAGGGGAGCCTGGAGGGTCCACCAACAGTGCTATGGGTTACTCTGGTTTATTCCTGAGCTGGTCTATTCTTTTCTTGCAGATCGTTCTCTAGTTTTGAGAGGAAGTCCACGCAAGAGGTGGCATATGAGAGCCCAAGCGACACGGAATACAAAAGGGTGGAAGCGCACCTGGCAAAGTAAGAGAAGAGGCAATGGTTGTAGGTGGCTGTTGATCAGAGGCTTCGCTAGTGGGGGGGGGGCGGTACTGTAAGTTCTGCACAGTTCTGCTCCGCGTTCTACTATAATGTTCTTGGGAATCCAAGAGTGTTTTCACACTGGACATAGCATGACTCTTACGTCATTCAATAAAACCAAGTTGGCCGTCCTTTTGTACACTGCCATCCGATAAGTATGCACCGCGATAATATGAATGAATAGCAAAACCAATATTTACGGTAGCATTGATATAGTACTTGTGGACTGTTCCCAGCGCTCCATGAGTATCCTTACGACCACCATACAAGGTAGGCTGGTATCCTTTCCATGTTGCATAGGTGAGAGAAGAGTGGATTCCCTGAAGCCACTTCAGGTCACATGTGAGATTTGAACTGGGGACAGCTGGCAGACCGTATAGCCATTGCAAACTGACTCCAGCCATTTTGAAGGTCATCTGTTGCTGTCGTCGTCATGACTGAGTTAGTTCTACAATGTCCATGGTGTGTGTACACACCTGATTCAAACGTCACTTCCAAATAGAAGTTCTCACGTTTTCACGGCCGGTACATACTACTGAATTAAAAAGAAAATGCTCTGCGTTTTCACGGCCAGAAAACTGGGAGCATTTTATTTTTAATTCCGTCATCAGTCCCTTCCAAACTGACCGTCTCAGTGGCCAATGTCAAGCCAACGGAGCTGTCTTTCCTTTGTCAGGACTGGCTCTTGGTCTAGTGAAAGTAGCTTTAGCACCACCGGCACCCAAAGCGAGTTCCTCAGAGCTGCCCGGAGAGAGGAGCCAGGGCTGGACACGGCCAGGTGAGTACCGGGTTCAACAGCCGTTCTTGCTGGGGGACGTCTTTGGAGAAGTGCATGCTGGGAGTTCCAGGCTCCGTCCGTGGCTTTTCCAGTTCAGTGGATCGTAGGATCTGCCCGAGACCGTGAAGAATGGCTGCTAGCTGGACTCGACTGCTGGTGGCGGAAGAAAAGCCCATCGGGGCTGCTCATGACCTGTAGCTCAATGGTTGGTGCTCATGCTTTGCATGCAGACAGTCCCAGGTTCATTTCTGGGCAGCACCTCTGGGTAGGACAGGACAAAAAAAACAGCCCTGTCTGAAACCCTGGAGAGCCACTGCCAGCATCAGCATTACTGAACTGGATTGAACCCATGGTCTGGCCTGGTATGCGCAGCTTCCCATGCCCTTAAATGTCATGTGTCGCTGGGTTCTCAGTCAGATTTCCTGTGGCCCTTCAGGGAACTGCAGTTCCCAGGGTCCCCTGCTTGGGAGCCAGGGCAATTAGACAGGCTTGCAACCAGTTCATCTCTAATGTCGACATGTCCATATCCCCTTCCTCGGCAGGTCCAGCTCCCTCTCCACAGAGAGTGGTGTGGCCACTCCAGAATATCAACAAGGAGAGTATGGCTACGACTCGGACACAGCCAGGTAAGGAACCCTAATGGGCTGTGACCTCGGATGGCTGCCGTTTCCCCTTTTTCCCTGCAGCACGATCTTCCGACTGTGGATTGGGAAGATGCTACAAATGCACCTTCCTTCGCCAGCATATTGCAGGTGCCATTGGTTCTTCCTTGCCCCTGCCGCCCTGCCTTTAAGACCAGCCAGACATACACAAATGCGCAAAACCTTTCCCCCTGGCTTTATCTCCATGCTTAATTTTCATGTGTCAAAACTGCTGCGAAATGCACAGGCGCATGGCCAGGAATAAACTGGCAGCTCAGTGTGCTAGGAGCATCGCTGGGTGAGCCGACATTTCCTGGGATTCCTCTGCAATGTGACGTTTCTGGAGTTGGCGCGAGAGAGACATGATGAATACCGCCTCCCTTCTTGGGATGGCTGCTATTTTTCACCACCCGGAAGTTATTTCCGTGCTCCATGACGCACCTTCTCAAGGCGTCGCAGTCTTTCCAAAGCATGCAAAATGGCGACTTCTCCCATCGCTGATAAAACATGTCGAACACGCAGCCACACCCATTCATCAGGGAGAGGAAAAAGCAGGGTGGTCACATCCGTAGGCAATGGAGGAGCATCCATGAGCTATCCTGCAAACAGCCGTGTCTGGTTGCGTCCTTTAAACTTCCTCTGCATCGTTTCGCTGACCTAACTGCTGCTAAGTTCAGAGACCCACTCAAAATCGACACGTCCAGCATCTTCCCCTCTTGCCAGATCCGTCCCATGTTCTGAACCATCCCATGTTCTTAGGGGCAGGAAGGAGGCTTGTTCTGAGGATCTGAAACTTATGTGTGAGGTTCTAGAACTGAGCCGAGCCCCACAAGGTGGAACAGCCTCATTCGGAAGTGCTGGAGTTCTTCTGGCCCCAGATAAATCGAGTCTGAGCCCTGGAAGCGCAACCCAGAAACCTTCAAGTCCAGCCCTGTGGAATGATGCAGTATTCCTGATTTATGTGATCTGTCCTGTCAAATGCTTGCAAAAGAAGTGACTATCCAGCTGATGCCATTATACTCCTGTGCTTCACTTATTGCCTTCCGTCCTTTCCTCAAGAGACGACAAAAAAATTGCTCTCCTTCTTTCTAGGTATTTGACAACAGTGAACGATTAACTTGCATTTCTCCAGGCTTAACATTTTGTTTGTCTTCAGCCCCTTCCCTGCATTTTTATAAACCCTTGATCTCTGTCTCTGCCTTCTTATGAATCCTGTTAGATGTGTCTACGGCAGTCATAAAGTGGCAGGCAAAGCTGGGCCCAATATTACAGCAGCAACTCACCTGTCTTGTGGAATCTTGGCATTATCTAGAACTCCACTTATAGATCAGTGCCTTTCATCGATGTGATGCTTCTGCTTTTGCAATGGAATCATCTTGCTATTATATTTCGCTCGTGATTCCCAGTAATCCACAAAAGGCTTCATCGCGATGTACTGTAAACTCTCCAACCTTGAATGCAAGCACTTGGTTTTGTTTTCCTGTTTCACACAATTGTTGTCCATCCACTGATTTTTCGGTGTTAATCCTTTGTTCCCGGCTGTTTGCAGACCCTCTTAATTTTGTGCCTGCGGTTATTGTGCCACTCCTGGTCTCCATCCCTTTGTGCAAGTGGCTGATGTGAACATGAAACTAGTTCTTTGCAGGTTAAAAAGAAACTATGGACCATCCTTTTTTAGCTACGTCTTATTAATCTGTTGCATAGTCTCCTCTTCTTTTGGTCGAAAATCTAACCTGCATTTGGAGAGCTAAGTTGTCAGAATGTTATCTAGGGTTGTGTCAAAGCCTGTGTTTACAGCTGAATATATCTGGTCCATTGTGCGCTGTTTACCATTCTCCATTCTCCTTTGTTTCCATCTGTCTTCCACGGAGTTCTCCAAGATGGAAGCTGGTGGGCTTTGAGATTTCCTCAACTAGTTTCTTGGGCATCGATGGGCCTAAACTTAGATTTTGCTGCTCTGAATTTGTTTCAGATAGCCAAATATCCCCCCCCCCCTTTTTAGTAGTGTTCTTGGAAAACGGAATCTTTTGATTGGACATGCTTCACGAGAGGAATTCATTTGATATTTGGCTATTCCTTCCTCTTCCCATTTCCTTCTGTTCTTCCTTGGCACATATTGGCCCCCAATCCAGCGACATGGCTGGCCCATGAGTCTTGAATTAGCGGGACTTAATTAATAGGACTTAGCTGGATTGGGTTCGTTCTTGGTGGAACATCCTACTTTCCTTGACGTGTTCTTGTTGGATTGGTGAAAAGCCTCCTTCTGAATCATCCATGTGTTCTGATCCTAAACGCATTTACTTAGATGCAAGCCCCATTGATTTCTATGGAGCTTACTCCAAAGTAAGTTCTCTTTATCTTCTTTGATCCCTCCTTTATCTTCTTTATCCCTCCTTGTGGTTAAAATAGTTTGCAATGTTGCAAATTATTTGACGTGGTCTCTTTCAACACTGCCCGGCGTTTCAGGATTCCTTTTCGAGCCCTGGGATTCTTTCTTTTTTTTCGTTCGGCTGCTTTCCGTCTGGAGAATCTCACTCCCTTAATCCTTGCTAGTTCTTGGAGACTCCTTTCGGTGCTCACTTCAACTTTGGGCTCCTGCAGCGACATTGGTCTTTCACCTAAATGTGGTGCTTCGGAACGCTGTGTCCTGCATCTCAAGGGTAAACAGAAACTCTTCCTGTGTATGGATTAACTACCCTGATAGTTAACTGTGGCAAACTGCCAACGCAGCCATCCTCTGAGAGATCATGCTATGGTGACGATCAGAGTTTCTTTCAGCCTCTTCAGGAGGGTGACTTCTGACATACCTGAGACCAGTCTTAGGACTCCGTCGTCCTATCTGGACAGGGCAGTTTACAACTCCTGTGTGTTGGAGAGCGAGCGCAGGTCATCGTCGCCGTATCTGGACTGCCAGCCTCCCAATTCCCTCCAATCAGGGACTAGCCATGGGATGCCATCGTATCTGAGTAACCACTCATACAGTCCCAGCAACTTTGAAAGGAGTCACGGGATAACGTCGTCGTACCTGAGCAACCAGGCAATCGACAGCAGAAGGTAAAGAGGTTGTGAGCGGCGACCAACAGGCTTAGCAAAAATGTGCCGAGAGCAGTAGGGAGAAAAGCATGCGGGAATCCGATGTGAGAATCTCGAACCAGGTTCTCCAGAGGTGGGGAGAGCCGTCAGAAATCAGTTTGGGACCTCGTGGCAACAGTCACTCTTGAAAGTAGAGAAGTCAATCGTGGGAAGGGAGGGATTCAGTGGTGCTGAAGTATCTAGATTGTTAGGTAGAAAAAAAAACACTCCCCACTATAGGAAACGCAGGACGCTGCCATACTGAGTCTGACCATTGCTCTATGTAGCTCAGTATTGTCAACACAGGCCGGCAGTGGCTCTCCAAGTTATCAGGTAGGCGTTTTTCTCTGCCCTACCTGGAGGTTGAACCCAGGACCTTCTGCAGACAAAGCAGATGCTCTTCCATGGAGCGATGCCTCCTCCCGAACTCTAGGAGAAGCGACGGGGAGTTGAGACTTCTCAGTGCTTCGACTGCAGGAGGTCCCAGGTTCAACTGGCAGCATCTCCACGTAGGGCAGAGAGATCCCGGAGAGCCGCTGCCAGTCAGTGTTTTCCAGCACAGAGCTGGACAGGCCAATGGCTGACTCAGCATTAGTCAGCCTCCTATGATGCCATGATCCAAACCTCGATGGTCTTCTGTTCGCATGCAGTCCTGTTCAGCCCTATATAAAAAAACTCAATCAATGATCCATCTGTTTTGCCTGGCCAGCAGGTCATTTGGAAAAGTATCTCTCGATCGTCTCAGGCTGCAGCAGGAAGACAAAATACAGCACCTAGTGCTCAAATACAGCACGACACAAATAATCCAGGATGACAAGACGATAAGGTGCCAGCTGAAGGAAGGGTCCATTTCTTCCACCCCAGTAAAAAACAAGATGGTTTTTTGACCCAAACTGGGAGGCGCGGCTCCCAGGGGAGCCGCATAAACCAGCCAGAGGAGCCGCGGAGTGCCACGGAATCCTCTCGGAAAAGAGTGCCATGCCAATTGGCGGGCATCACCATCATGTACAGGTGGGCCCCCATATCTGCTGGGGATATGTTCCAGGCCCCTCCGTGGATACTTGAAAATGTGGATAGGAGCGAACACCCCCTCCATGGTTTCCTGAGGGTCCCCCCTGCCTCCCCTGCAGGCAAGCATGCTTGCCCCCCCCCAGCTCTTATTTTTGTTTCTTCCTTAAAACAGAGAAGCAGCCTCCATTGCAAGCAAGTAGAACGAGACTAAGTCCTAGAGAGACTCTGCAAGGTTTCTGTTAACCTTGCAGAGCCTCTCTAGGACTTAGTCTCGTTCTACTTGCCTGTAATAAGCAGCCAGAGGCTGCTTCTTCTGTTTCTTTAAGGAAGAAACAAGGCTTACTGGGAAAAAAGTAAAAGCCTGGGGGGGTCCCCATGATCCTTGGATAACTGAAACCGTGGATAGCGAATCAGTGGATATGGGGGCCCACCTGTAATGGCCATGGCCAATGGTCAAGAGAGCCACAGGTCGAAAAAGTTTGGCTTTTTAACGAACACTGTGCAGGATCCTTGCAACTGGCGTGGCACCTCAGAAGTAAGACGTCTAAGGGCTTGTTGGGGTGATCTTTTCCGCTCCACATGATCGTGCACACGATGATGACGCATGTCCTGTCCCCTCTCCTTGGTTAATTCTTTTAATTGCATTGGGGGTAGTTTGGTCAAACTGCCCCCCTCCCCATGTGATTAAAGGAACTCATTCAGAACTAGCAGGGCTAGGATGTGCTCGTGTGTTTTACCACATGGGGCTGGTCTAGGGTTAAAATACATTTGTAACAACACATGGTAGTGTATTGTTTGCATGCATGCACACACGCACGCACGCACATACACAAAGAAAGTGTGTTGAAGGGGTCCTGATGCCTTTGACAGGGACTCTGAATGATCCAGGCGCATCTTGGAAGCTCTCTTTGAGGTTTTCAAAGATGTTCCCACAGAGGCCTCCTCTCCTTTGAGTTTTTCTCGTTCTCGCTTTGCTGCAAACCCCCCCCCCCCCCGATCTGCTCAATGTGGTGTCTGGTTCTCCCTCGTAGATCCTACTACCCCTTCCGGGACAACTCCGCTGCCTCCTCTCCGAGAAGCCATCGAGTGCCTTTCTATAGGGATGTCTGTGACACAGAGGTTGGAAGGTAAAGAGGAAGTCAGGAATGAGCTAGAATGGGGCAGTCATCTTTGTGTTTATGTGTTTGCATTCACATCCTGACTCTCTCCCATGGTGGAACTCAAGGCTCAAGAACGTAGAGTTCTGGGGTGGTCTCCCATCTGGGCTGTGTCTTGACCTAGACCTATTTATTTTGGCTCTAGCACGGTTGCGGCATGCTGCAGGAGCAGTGGAAGAGTAATACTCCACATCTGGAGTATTGTGTCCAGTTCTGGTCACCACACCTCAAAAAGGATATAGTTGAATTGGAAAAGGTGCAGAAAAGAGCGACCAGAATGATTCGTGGGCTAGAGCACCTCCCTTATGAGGAAAGGCTACAGCGTCTGGGGCTTTTCAGCCTAGAAAAAAGGCGCCTGAGGGGGGACATGATTGAGACTTATAAAATTATGCATGGGATGGAGAGAGTGGATAGAGGGAAATTCTTCTCCCTCTCGCACAACACGAGAACCAGGGGACATGTACTAAAATTGAGTGGAGGGAGAGTTAGAACAGACAAAAGAAAATATTTCTTTACCCAGCGTGTAATTCATCTGTGGAACTCCTTGCCACAGGATGTGGTGATGGCATCTGGCCTAGATGCCTTTAAAAGGGGTTTGGACAGATTCATGGAGGAAAAGACCATCACAGGTTACAAGCCATAAGCAACCTCCTGGTTTTTAGAAGTGGGTTTTCTCTGTGCCAGGTGCAAGGGAGTGTCAACGGGAAACAGGTTATCTTGTTGCCTTGTGCTCCCTGAGGCATCTGTTGGGGCCACTGTGTGACACAGGAAGCTGGACTAGATGGGCTTTTGGCCTGATCCAGCAGGGCTCTTCTTATGTTCTTATGATCTCCCAGTTGTGTGTGTGTGTGTGTGTGTGTGTGTGTGTGTGTGTGTGTGTGTGTGTGTGTGTGTGAAAGCCCCCCCCCCCGCATGCCCCGTGTCAGAAACAGCTGCCATCACCTATGGCCTCATCCACCTCCTTTCTCCTGTGCTCTCTGGGTTTGAAAAGGAGGAGAGGAATGGAACAGAGCTTGAAGAGAAGAGTGGTGGGCTAGAGTGTCTCTGGGACTGTGGAGGAGAGAAGAGTGGTGGGCTAGACGGTCAGCTCCGCAGCGCCAAGAGGGAAGCTGTGTGTGGCTTCAATTCCAGCTTCGCGCCGCTTCCAGGAAAGGCTGCCTAGGATGTCAGTGGCGCCATCTTGCACATTCAGGCGCTGTTTTCATTTGCACATAGCATGTGTAGGGGGGGCAATCCCAAGTGGGGTACACTCAGCAAACGAGGTCATCGGCGAACTTGTGGTTTTTTTATGATCGTTGTTGTATTTTATTTTTCTCTGGTTGTTAGCTGCTTTGGGTCTCTTTGGTTAAGGACGAACGACAGGGTAGAAATATTTTAACTCAATAAATGTTGCCCCCAAATGTTCTAGAGCAGGGGTCCCCAAACTAGAGCCTACGGGCCACGTCCGGCCGACCAACGCATCTTGACCAGCCCGTTGAGCCCAGTGGCGCTATAATTCTATGCAGCCCCCCTGCACTGCTTCCTTTTCACACACACCCATCTTCCACCACATACCCTCCTCCTGCTGGATTGGGTCCACACTCTCTGGTGTAAATATATGGTGAAAATATTTTTCTCCTCTTGCAAAAATTCTTAAGAGTTGTCTGTAATGCGTGGGAGTGTAATTGAGTGATGTGGGAGTGTAATTGAGTGATGTGGTCCTAGCAGCTGAAACTTTGGGGACCCCTACTCTAGTGCCTCTAGCCCAGGGGTGGCCAACCTTCCACCATGAGGGCCTCTTGTCTTCTTGTCTAGAAGACAGAATCATTCATGGCACCTGCAAGTGCTGATGGTGATGCTCAAGCAGCTGCACCTGCTGAAATAAATGCCCTCACCTAGACACCCATGCTGAAAGGTTGGCCAGCCCTGCTCTAGCCGTTCCCTCCCACCCTTGGGTGTGTTAACCAAACCGCCACTTCTCTGATGCACATGGTTTTTCCACTGCTCTTTCCAGCGGCAAAGGGCTCCTCTTTGTGAAGGAGTCGGTCAACAGCACAGAACTCTCTTCTTCGCCACGCTACAACAGGTAAGAGTACAAAATATGGAAGGGACGTGTGGGTCTCACGGAAACACGTCAGCGGTGTGGGCGGTGGGGCGGTGGGGCCCCGGGCGGCAGGCGGGCCGGCGGTGGGATGTCACGACAGGCGGCGGAGGCGCAAATCGTCCTGTTGGTCGGGGCCAGCAAGGAGCGCCGGCAGCGTGTTTGGCCCTCCCGCCTGCCCTGCACCTCAGTGTGGAGCATAACGGCCGTAGCCGTTACGTCACTTCCTGCGTGGGGTGTGTGTGTGTGGGGGGTGGTCGTACCTCCGCTACTGAAACACATCCCGTGTTCATGTGCAGATGCATCCGCATGTGAGCGTTTGTGGATTTTGAATATTCGTATCCCGCCTTCTCTCCCCTCCCTGCTAACTCAGCAGGGAGGCACTTTTTCAAGCAGTGGCGCTTTCATGCTTAGCGGGGCGAGAGCAATGGTCTCCATGCAGCCAGTGGCTGTGGCTGGTGTCTCTCTTGAGGGGAGCCGGGCAATGGCGCCATCAGCAGAATGCGCGGGGGGGAGCAGGGAGGGATGGTGCGCCAGCCACTTCCGTCTCTGAATCTTCATATTTCATTGAAGCAATGAACAAAAAAGTCTTATCTACCTTCTCCTCCTCCCGAAATTGGAAAAGCCGCCTTGGTTGCCCTGTCAGGAGAAAGGCGGGGTATACATTCTTTAGAGAAATAAATAAATCAGAGGTGGATTGAGTAGAAACCCACCCATCTCCAGCACACTTCCTCTTCTGTTTTTGAATCCAGGGAGTGAGAGAATGAGGAGCGGTGGAGGGCAGGCAGCCCCTGCCCATCTTCCACCTGAGGCACTTGTCTCAGTTGGCCTCATGGATGGGCCAGACCTGCCTTGTGGAAACATGAGGGGGAAATGTGCAGGCAGAATTCCTCCCAACTTCTCATTAGGCTGAAACTTGCGCTCACTTCCCCGTGTTCTGGCCAAATTAGTGCAAAGGCACCAAGATAATCGGCATGCATGCATCCTTCATGATTACATTTTATGATAATAACATCACATTGTATTGTGTTAACATTAAGTCTAGTTAAATAACTTCAGACATCTCAGGCTTAGACCTGTATTTAGGTTCTGGCTGTCGTCTCTTCCTCTCACGGCCTGTGATGCTCCTAGCAATTGGTAAAGTATCTGAATTGGAGCCCCGTTGTCTTATCCGCATGACAACGTTGCCTTCCCTTCTTCCTCCTCCAGTCGCAGCATGGTCGATCTGTCTGATCTCGAGAGATCAACCTACAGCAGTGCCACCTCTCTGAACAGCAGCCCCCCCAAAAGGTATTTATTTATTATTATTAACTTGCATGGTGCCACTAACGTGCAATGCTGCTTTACATAGAGTGACAATACAGATCCCTGCCCTGAGGGGTTTACAATCTCTATATTGACACAAGGGAGACAACAGAATAGGGAGGGAGGGGGAGACAGCCAGCTGTAAACAGGGGCAGAGTATGCAACTGTCTTAGTTACATGTGGCCGATGAAGGCCAAAGTCATCGCATCCAAGGTGGCTTAAATGTCCTCCCATCCCACAGGTGTGCGCATTTAACTCCTGTTGCATATAACTCCTTAGGTAAAAATGCCTTTTAGGAGAGCATTCCAAGCATCAAAGTCAGCAAATCAAACAAGTGGAGAATTGTTTCAGCTTCCGACTCTCCCTCACTGGAGGTCTTCAAGCAGAGGCTCGATAGGCACCTGCTGGAGATGCTGTAGGAGGATTTCCTGCTGCATGCGCAGGGGGTTGGACTAGATGACCTTGTGGGTCCCTTCCAAGTCTATAAGAGTAATTGCTTTGCATGCCGGAGGTCTCGGGTTCGTAATTATAACTTAGAATTGTGGATAGACTGGATAACTTAACACTCAGATGCATGATATTTGTAGCCAGATTCTGTGCTCCTCCTTTTTCTGCCAATCCTCCCAAATTTCTGCCCGTCTCTTATGCATGCCCCACACACCCATCTAGCAAATCACCCCGTTTTTTTAAATTATTTAAATTAAAAGTATGAATGAAGAAGTACATAATCCAATTAATTAGCTAATTAAATATGGGGGTACCTGGACCGTGACAAGGGGTACAAATGGCGACAAAGGTTGGGAACCCCTGGCTTAGATGGTGACACAAGGGAGGCGGTGATGGGGGGTGGGTGGGTGGGGCATTTGTCATCCCGGTGAGCTGCCGTTGGTGTCGAACTGTGCAGGAAAAGCTCGAAAGGGACCGACAAATAACATTCGATCGTTACTCTACAGCGATGACGTTCTATGCTTTGGGACAGAGGAGGGGGTTCCGAGGGGGTTCCGATGGGGTTGTGCATGAATGGTGGTTAAGCAGGATGGCTGAAGGCCGGTTGCTTGGGTGGGGTAGTAGCAGGGAAGTGAGTGTTTTCTGGCAGCCTCTGACTAGCTGCTGTGGGTAGAGCCCATGGGACAGATGGAGGCTTTTTGGACGCCCAAGAGACGTTTGTCCGCTGCCCTGAGGTGTTTCCCTGTTTGTATACGAGAGCTTAGTGTAGTGCAGTCTTGTACACACCGGAGAGTAAGCCCCATGGCCTACAGTGGGACTTACTTCTGAGTAAACACGCATAGGGGTGTACTGTGAGAAAAGAAACTCTGAATCGGGACTTCCCGTCTCGCCTCTTCCATGAGCTCACTAGATGGCCTTGGGTGAGCCACTCCTTCCCAGCCTCAGTCTTTCCATCTGTAACATGGGCATAAGGGGTTTTACTTGCTTTACAGCATCACTGTAAGGACAGCATCCAGATAAAATATGCCAAGTGCATTCAGAAAGCATCATGTAATGTGAAGCATCGTGATGTAGAAGTGGAAGAAAATACACTCGATGCGAGATAGCTTTCTTCCTGGCCCCAGCATGCCACTTGCCCAGTAAATGAGCGGGGGGAGGGGGGATGTCCAGGGCCCAGAGGAAGCTGGAAATACTTCCTGCCTAGGGGTCAAGGATGCTGGGCTAGATGTGCCTGTGATCCGACCCAGCAGGGCTCCTCTGATCACGTCCTGATCTGAAACTCTTAAAGGGCCCCTTTTGAAGTTGAACCAGACACAGGATTCCACTCGCCATGCTGGTGGTAGAAGACTTAAACCGTGTCAAATCGCCACAGGTTTCGCTGCCAGCACGTAATGTGGGGGGGGGGGAATGGCCATGCCAGCCCTCCTTATTCTGAATCCGATCTCCAAGTGGTCTCATCGTGAAAAAGTGGCTGCATTGCATTTTTCCATCAGTGTGGCTGGAATGAGGGGCACCTTTGTAGCTGAGACCAGGATGGCAAACTTGTTTGCGTCACCGCTTGGCTCATCTCCTCCTCCTCCTCCTCCTCTTCTTTAGGCTCTTTGAAGACATCTGCACTTACTGTGGCCGCGAGATCCGCAACTGCGCTAAGATAACCATTGAGAACCTGAAAATCTGCTGCCACGAATACTGCTTCCGGGTAAGGGTCCACGGGTACCAGAGACAGCAGCACATCAAATGCGACTCGACCCCTCATGTCATCGTGCTTTGCGACGGCAGACACTATCCCCACCCCCACCCCCTTTACTCAAGTCTCTGCTGCTCTTCCTGCTCCCGGATTGGAAGAGAAGGAAAGGGACGAAACGGAAGATAACTGTTGTAACTGTCCCGGTGCCACCACAGACTAGACCTCGCCCAGCTCATGGGGAAGTCGCCTGTTCCACTGTGGGACAAAACCAAGGCTTCTCACCTGCCTGAGGGAGCGGGGAGAATATGAGGCACTAGCAGGGCCCCCAGCACACGTCCCAGAAAGCGCCAGAAGCAACACTTTGTCCCGTAGTCTCACAAGTGGAGACCTTCTTGCAAAACGCATACTGAGCTCCTCGCGCATCATGCATCGCGCACCGTCAAGCCTATTTAGGCCATTCGGAGGGTCCAGAGAAGAGGAGGAGGAAGTGGGTGTCGGGCACAAGCCCCTCCCTTCTTCCATCTGGGGTGGTTGGGGAGGAGGACAGAGCAACAGCCCCCCCCCCCCGCCCCGGGCCAGCCAGCTTCCGGACAGCCATTCATGTGTATTACACACACTAACCTCTCCCTCCCTCCCAACACACACACACACACACTCGAACCTGCTCACTCCTTCCTTCCTTGTCCGCAGTGTGGGATTTGCCACAAGCCCATGGGAGATCTGCTGGATAAGATCTTCATTCATCGAGATATTGTCCACTGCGATAAGTGCTACGAGAAGCTCTTTTAGGTGAGTGGTGCCTTTCCTGCAAAGCAGCCGGGACGCTCCAGAATGTTTTCCCCAACTTTTTATTCCATCGGTTCTTGTGATTGAAAACTCCTTCGTTGGGTGATCACCTCTTAGTTAATCCTGGGTTTCCATTTTCTTTCTATTTTTCA
The DNA here is from genome assembly GCA_026170595.1 of Plestiodon gilberti rubricaudatus. Lineage (NCBI taxonomy): Eukaryota > Metazoa > Chordata > Lepidosauria > Squamata > Scincidae > Plestiodon > Plestiodon gilberti. The sequence continues at coordinate 23,098,776 of JANXHW010000013.1, forward strand.
CCATTGTTTTTGTCACATCCTGCCATGGTGATGGCAGCAGGCGGACGCTATTTTGGTGGAACACCAGGGATTCTTGAGGGGAAAAAATAGGCAGCCACCATTTTTTTCCCAGAATGCCCTGGAGCGATGCAACATTCAGGCCACTGCTGGAGGCAAAAACTGCAATAAAAAGCAGAAAAATAAAGGAAAATGAATGAATTGAATGATGAAAAGCGGAGTGGTTGAGTACTCCTCCATCATCGTTAGCATTCACGTTGGAATGAATGAAAAATTGAGCACAATTGCTGGATTCCAAAAAAGATGTGAAGCAGGGTGGATCTGCTCAGCTTTTTTTCTACGCTGATCAAATCGTGGAACTCCTTCCTGAAAAATGCACACATGGCTTCTTCAATGCGATCCTTTCAGCACTTGGCAGAGTCCATCGTATTCTCTTTTGGTGTTTTAAGGCATTGGCGTAGCCACAGCGGCTGAGTGGTTAAGGTGCTGAACTGTAGACCGGAAGGTCGGTAGGACAGCAGTTCGAGACCCGAGGGCAGCGTGACGGAGTGAGCTCCCGTCTCCTGTCCCAGCTCCTGCCAACCTAGCGGTTTGAAAGCAAGACATTGCAAGGAGATAAATATAGGTACCGCTGCGACGGGAAGGTCACAGCGTTAAGAACATAAGAAGAGCCTGGCTGCTGGATCAGGCCAAAGGCCCATCTAGTCCAGCTTCCTGTATCACACAGTGGCCCCACCAGATGCCTCAAGGAGCACAAGACCACAAGATACCTTGTTGCGTTAGTCACGTTGCGTTAGTCACACTGGCCACATGACCACAGAAGCGTCTTCGGACAGCGCTGGCTCTTCGGCCTTAGAAACAGAGATGAGCACCGCACCCCAGAGTCGGACACGACTGGCTCTTGAGCAGGGAAGACCTTGACCTTCGTAGGAGAGAGAACATTCCAGGGTGGTAGTCATGGGGTAGTAGTCATTCTCCCCCTATCCATTATTTGTTGCTCCAAATGCTACTCCTGAGGAGAGCAGGACTTTGTGAGTGTGGCAGTGTTCGCCGATGCACTCGCACTGCCCCACCCACACATACAGGAGCGCAGGGAGGGTAGAGCCAGTGTTGTATAGGGAGGGCCAGTGTGATCCTTTAGCACCTCTGAGCAAAATGCTTTTACCTGCTGCCGTTTGTAGCATGTTGTCGTCTGTTCGCTGCCATGTTTTCATTCCTGTTTTCTTGCTTTTACTGGCGAGTCAGGTTAGCCCCCTTCAGACTAACCTGTGATTAGGCGGGATATAAATCCCAATGATAAAACAACTAAAAGTGTGCTATTGCTTGCAGTGTGCATCTTCAGTCAGATCGACCGGGAGGCTGCCTGAGGGGGTCACCTCTGTTGGCGGATTGGGGGGCACCTCATCCCTGCCTCCAGGAAGGAACAGAAGTGTGGAGGAGAGACGTCCTCTTCCGCCCGGTTCCCTTTTCAAATCCAGGAAGTGGGAAAACGAGTGGCAGAAATGGGGCACCACTGGGGAAAGGCGGAGGACTGGTGCACTGCCTCATAGGCCAGGAAGTCTTTATTTGGCCTGGATTCACCTGTTCCCTCTCCAATTGTCTCCTAGGACTTCTTGAAGAGCGAGACAGAAGAATCTGTACCCTCAGCCGTGCAAACTGAGATGATTCCAGTGGCGGCTTCTTCACCACCACCACCACCACCACGAGTATTGATCCCTCTGCTCTCAAGTTCTTCTTCTTTCACTACCTTTTCCTGGGAAAAGTGATTTGCACCCACTAGTTGACTTGGCCAGTCCCTGGCTAAGGGCACCTCCGACCTAACAGCCACAAAAAAGCCACATCGAAGAAAAGGGTATCTGAGATTCTGAGCACCTTCAGGTGGGGGGAGGGGTATACGCGTGCGTTCAGCATTTCGGAGACACTTCTCCGACGGCCCGACTAGATAGGATCCAGGAGAGACAGCCTCTTTTTATCCAGCACAATCATCTCTCTTTTCCAGTTCCTGCCTGTTAAATCTTTCTCCCAATTTTGTCTTTGGAAGTTGATTCCCAAAAAGTGTCTACATGTGCAATAGAGACCATGGGCTCCTCTTTTGTCCCTTGCCCCCCCCCCAAAAAAAGCAGAGAGAGTAAATGTGACTGTGTTGCAGCTTTTCTAAAAGAAGTGCAACCAGTTTCACTGAGAATCAATGTCCTTAAGTTTAAAAAAAAAAGGAAAGAGTTACGGTCAGTTTGCTAACACACCTTCTTCAGAGGCTACAAGCTGCTGTAGGACTAAGTGTATGGCAGGCAAAGAACTGTTAGCAATGGGAGCCTGCTTTCTGCTGAGTCTGGTAATTGCCCCCACCGAGTTCAGTATTATCAGCACTTTGATTCAGGACTTCCATTGTTTAAATCTTGCCTCTGCTACGAACTCACTTGCAGCGCAATCCTGTGCATGTCTACTCAAAAGTAAGCTCCATTGTGTTGAATAGGATTTACTCCCAGGTATATGTGTATGAGATTGCAGCCTAGGTGGCCTTAGGCAAGACACACCCTCTCGGGCCTCAGTCTTCCCCATCTGCAATATGGGGATAATGCTACTTTCTTACCTTGCAAGGTTCTTGTAGAGCTGCCACCAAGATAATACATGTGGATGCTTTGCACGTTCAGAAAGGGCAGCACAAACAGAGGCGTCGCTCCGGTAGGGGCGGGGCTGTAAGTATCGCTGCGGTTACAGTCGCTTTACCGAGCGAGGAGGAGGCAGCCCCGCCCCCTCACTGTCCGAGCCATTCGCCTACGGAGAAAGCAGCAGGCAAAGAATGGCTCGGACAGTGAGGGGGCGGGGCTGCCTCCTCCTCGCTCGGTAAAGCGACTGTAACCGCAGTGATACTTACAGCCCCGCCCCTACCTGAGCGACGCTTCTGAGCACAAATTTGATTTTGAGCAAAGGGGAGTGTGTCCCAACAGTGTTTGTTTTTTATTTCAGTGCAGCTGTGGGAAGCTCAAGCTCAGGATTTAATCAGTGCCGTGGTGTGATGGGAATTGGAATGCTTCATTCTTTTCCCGCAGGCCATTTTCCTGTCCCAAGACCCCCTTCCCAAATTTTCTCACTGCAGAGAAAGGAAAACGACACACCTCTAATATTTTTAGCTGGCTGATTTCAGCCTTCCGAAGCAGGATACATTGAGACTTTGTCTCCTGAATGTGGTTCCCTGATTTTCAGAGAACCCTGACTTAAAACAACCGTTGGAGTCCTTTTTCCGCTCCAACGTGTTTTGTGGGCTGATTCATGTGGTCCAATTGTGGGCTGATTGACGTGGTCCTATTTGTCACTAGATGACTGCAGCACCAAACCTGCGGTGTGGACGGGCTGTCGCACATCTGGCATCCTTTTTGACTTATATATCCAGCTGCAGTGTCATCATCTCATTGAATGTAATTACGTGACGTACACGCAGGTACGACTGCTGCACCCCTATTGGGTGGTTTCTAACCTGCCTGCGTTCCTCCTGATAAAACAGTCACCGCACTCTTGAGCTGAGATACAGTTTGGCAAAGTCCTTTGCACGAGCGAAACGCTGTATCGAGACAAACCTTTTGCACTTCAGTTTAGCAATAATATCTTCAGGCAACAGACAAAGTATTGCAGCCCTCTGGGAAGACGGAGGCTTTCAGCTCAGTTGTCTCCAGCTAGGCGTGCCAAGTCACCGGTCCTCTGTGTGGAATGGCTGTACCTGAGCAGGTGTGTCCTAAAACGGCTGACCTACTGACTTGAGCAAAGGTATTTTGTTCGAGACCTTGGTCAATGTTTCCCTTCCAGCCGGATTTTCTCTCCTCCAGTTCTAAAACGGATTTGCTTTTGATTTTCACCATTAGAGTGCACGTTTTATTGAGCAACACGTCAAAATGGCAGGTGCTGTTGGCTGGATGGCTTGTTTTCCTCTGCGATGCATGTCATTGCAACAGGCCTGCCCAAGTCCCCCTGGTGCCTGGGCCCCCTGCCCCCCCACCACCTGCCATCGCTTCCGTCCTTCTGCCTCTGCTCCCTAGATTAAAAAAGGAAGATGGAAGCCGAAGAGATCTGGAGTGGGGGGAGCGTAGTGGGTCTGATGCCCCACCCCACCACTCTTCTCTCCTCTGCAGGTCTTCCCTTCTTTCTAACCCACCCCCTCCCCTCCAGACTTCCTTGGCTGCTCCGTTTTGTTCCCCCTCTTAGTCAAATCCAGGAAGCAGGAGGAGGAGAGGTGGAGACAATCGACCCTCTACCACCTGAGGCACCTGCCTCAGTTGGCCTCGTGAATGGGCCGTGCAAGCTGCTTTGGAAAGGGAGCTCCAGGTCATTCTAGGTGTTTGCTTCATTGTCCTTATTTTGCCAGTCTGTTTTCTTTGCAACAAATGCTTAACCGCTGCCTGCCGTTCTAATAAATATTATTAAGATGTCATGTACAAAAAGCTGACTTGTGTGTTTGACTTCATGGTCTGGGTGATGTACTTCCTGGTGGTCTAAGGCAGGGGCGGCCAACCTTTCAGCAGGAATGCTCCTGGCCCGTTAGTGGTTGCCTAGGTGAGGGCATTTCAGCAGGTGCAGCTGCTTGAGCAGCACCATCAGCACTGGCAGCTGCCAAGGTTCTGTCTTCTACACAACTCTTCAGATCGCAGAGGCCCTCATGGTGGAAGGTTGGCCACCCCTGCTATGGAGGGAGGGAGGGAGGTTTTTGGAGGGGCAGATGAAAAGGAAACTTCTTCCCTACAGCCTAGAAATGTCTCCCCCACAATAGTTACTTGGGAAAGAGGACGTTCGTCCCCTTCCCCAGGTGTAAACCGGGGCCAGCCCAATAGGCCTCCTCGGATTTCTGCCAGCTAAGTAGCTAAAACTTCCTTGATTTTTTTTTGGGGGGGGGGCAGTAGGACCTTAGTATGTTGTATGAATGTCAAGACTTTCTTATTGAGCATTCATTGTTTTCCAATCTACAATGAAGAATTATTTTCCTGTCTTTATAACTTTCCAATCTATCATGTGACCATTATATCCGTGTCATCCGTGACCATTATATCCGTGTCATCCGTGGTTCTTTTCATACTTGGTCTTCTGTGTAAGTTCACCTTGAAAAAAACATTTTATTTGGGCTCTTATTGTTTAAACACACTGAGCACAAAATATGTATCCCTTTTCTTCAGTTGAATGGCTACCCTTTCTTTGCCAAACTGTGAAATTAGAGAGGAGGGGGGAAATGAGTTCAAAAGAATTGCAAGAATATCTACCTCAAAAGATTTCATACGTGTCAGCATTATATCCATGTAAAGAAAGGGTAGCCGTTCCATACAATGCCTGCAAATCTTGGTGACGCCAACTCCTCGCACCTGAGCAATGTGGGTCGTCCCCAACCTGATCTTCATGGGTCTCACTTTAGCAACCAGCTCCTGACAGGGAAAAGAAAAAAGAGAAACAAAAATCAAGGGGGGATTCATGAGCCTCCCTCCTCCAGCCCCCACAAAAGCCAACCACAATCTATCCATGTCTCCTCTATAAAACGAACACTCTTCATGTGCATAGAAGCACCATAGGGTGTCTCAACAGTTAAGTCCCATCCAGGGCGGCTAATTAAGTTCCATGTAAGAATGCCTGCATGATTCCTTTGGCCACAGAATGCCTATATAGGCTTGGCATTATTACTCCAAGAGACTGCAGTCCGAGAACACCTATATGTTGTTTGGATGGTTGTCTATTACTTAATAGAATATTGACTTCAAGCTAGGGCACCGTTATGCCTGAGCCACCATATTATCAGTTATCATCAGAACTTCCTCTAACCCATTGCAAAAGCAACAACTGCTAACAGAAGGCCTGGAATGGTTCCCATATTGCACCCTAATCATTGCACCCAAAAGGCCTTGCATTAAATTTAAAATTAAGTCGATTACAAAGGCTTACCGTAAACAGCATGCCAAAGTTTCGTTTCCAGTGCCTCGGTTTCCCTAAGAGCGTGATCTTTGCCCCCTTCGTGCATAAAATGGGATGCTCTTACCACTCTGAACAGTTTCAGCTCTCCCCTTTCCACAGAAAAAAAATCCAAAATCACCGATGGTAGAAGAAGGTAAGAGAACACCTGGGTGGTAACATTCTTCTTTCTTAGCAGAAAAACCACAAAGTATTGCGGTGAGAATATTCTCACCACATCGAACTGCTACCATGTCTTGCAATAATACTAATATCAGCAACAGAATAACTTAAACTACAGTACTGCATTACTGGTAATAGCAGACTGACACACGAGACTCACTGCGTCATTCTCATTTCCGCTGGCAATAGCGCGCCGTGCCGTGCCCCAAAAGGTTGTAGTTGTAGTGAGGACAAAATGAGGAAGAACCACATCTGTTGAGTTCCTTGGTGAAACTGCAGGGTAACTGAACAATGTCGCCAACAACAATGTTTACTCAGGAGCAAACCCTGCCAAAGCAAATTTCATTCTCACAGGATTGCATCCACACTGCCCAATCCTGTGCATGTTTACTCCCATGAAAGTATAGGTGCTGCTGCTTACTGCTGAGTCTGGGCACTGGGCCACCACTCCCAATGTGGTCTACTCTGATTGGCAGTAGGTTGCTCAGGAGGAATGTTTCCAAGTCCACCACCTTGATATCCTTTCACTGAAGATGCTGCAGAGGGGTCACCCTATTCATCTACTGCAGCAAAAACAAAAGGCTCGTGGCAACTAGGGAATAAGCACTATTCTTTAAATGCCAACGAGTGAACCAACATGGTGGGACTTACTTCTGCATAGAATCCCACTGCTCTGATCATTGTGGGCAACGTTTTCCAGGGCCGGCGCCCACTTTGTCATATGCATCAGGTCTAGTCATCAAAATAAACAGGTTATGCACAGGGCCGGATTTATGCGCAAGTTAAAGACACTACAATTTAGGGCCTCTCAATACGAACACCTCCAGTTGAACATAATCTGCTGAAAAACCACAAGCCTGTGCCTGTGAATATCTGCAAATATAAAGTGTAATTTTCCCCCCTTTTCTTATAACAGCAGCTTAAAATAATAAACCGCTTTTGGGATGGGGTATCTCACTGTATCTGGAGGGCCCCCCCCCCAGCATGGCTTAATCCAACTGAATTCATGTATTCTAAATATGGAGAAGAAGAGCAAATGGTTTGTTTGAGATGGTGTTTTGCGTTTGGCAATGCAAGAAATAGCCCCCCCCCCCGATCTTGGCAATGTTGAACTTTGCTGTGTCTCTCTAATACTATTAACAGGTAGGAACCAAGTGTTGCATGGGATCCCCCTGTATTTTAGAGGAGTGCCCCGGTTTGGGGCTTGCTTCCAACAGTCCGAAACAGAAGCCCTGCAGCTGCTATCCTAGACTTGCAGGGAATGGAGGTTTCAGGAGGGAGGGAAAGAAAAAGAGCTTCAAGCAAAGGCACCAGCTGGAGATGCTCTAGGATTTCCAGCTGCAGTCTGGGGGTTGGACTAGATGACCTTGTGGAGCCCTTTCAACTCTATGAATCTAGGAAAAGGGAGTTTGCTTTCCTTCGCTCCTGATGGCTTCCCTTGCTGTGCTGTAAAGTAGAGGTTCCCAACCTTTGTCGCCAGGTGTACCACTTGTCACAGTCAAATTTTCTACAGCGCCACCTGCACCAATCAATCAAAAAATTATTATTTATATGATAAATACTTATATATAAATATAAATGTATTTATAATATTTAATTTAAATGAATATGTGCACTAGATAGGTGACAGTGTCAGCAAATGCAGCAATTAAGCCACTGTGGGGTGTTTTGTTTTTCCTCTTTCTTTTCCAAGCAGTAGTACTCACAGATCCATTTCCTGCTTTGGAAGCCTATCCAAAAGAGCAGATATAGAGGCTTCAGTTCAGGAGCAGAATCTCATCCTGCATCCTCAGTTTTCAGTCTCTCTGGGTTTGGGCCTCTCTTTCCCCGGGACAGTTATGTTTCATTCCTCGCCCCCCCCCCCATTGAATCCCCTAATTCATGCCTATTGATTTGAATCTCTACAAATACTGTGCGAGCAGCATGAGCAGCCCCTTGCTCAGAGACAGCTCAAATACAGCCAAAAAAAAAAAAAGTAGAAAGAAAAGAAACAGGAAATAAAAGGCTTGTCTGCTTTGTTCTTGCCTGCGCCACCTAGTGGTTCAGTGGTGTGTATACGGGAGGGAATATGAAACAGTACAGAGCGGAGATAAGAGCAGAAGCAGCTGAGAGAGAGAGATTGGAACGGCAGAGAGGAGCCCGTCCAGGTAAGAGGCCTTGGGGGATCAGCTTTCCAAAGTCGAGACCAGCAGGTCAGAGATGCTTTGAATTGCAAGTCAGCCGGGAGATCGCAAAACCCAGACAGGGACCAGCCTGTCGTGTACCACCGGCAGTCGCTCAAAGTAGGTTGGGAACCTTTGGTCTAGAACAAAGTGAAAAATCAGCAGTGGCAGAACTTGCTGTGAGAACTGGTCACCAAATAAACTTTGATCAAACTCAGGTCCTTTCCACAGGGCAACAATACCACACCAGAATCTATAGGGAGGCAATAGAAATTCAAACACATCAAAGCAATAGAAACAGAAAGGAAGACACTCTCAGCATCAGCAATGCCTGGCTTCCAGGGCTTAAACCTGCCAGAATACAAAGCTGTGGAAGTGAAAATGGCCTCAAGAACTCTGGCAATGATGGACAGGCAAAGGAAAGTGCGAGTGTGCCTTTAAGAATGCCAAGCCAAGCTGGCAGTTGGGCCTGTGGCTGACTGGCAGGTGATGCTCACCTGAGCTACCTTCCCAAGGATGCTGCCTAGATGACCTTCCCAAGGATGCTGCCAGGCCCTGCAGCTGCTTTCCACAGCTGGAAGCGAAACGTTGGGGTCCAGTCCTCCCTCCGGTGTGTGGATTGCCTCCAGCCTGAGTGTGTTTGTAGCCTGGCGAGAGGGGCTGGGTGGCAAGAGGGCGGAATGTCCAGGCTGCAGGTGACAGTTGGCCACGCCCACCGGTGACATCACCTGTTGCCCAGGTATATAAAGGGCGACCCAGGCTGGAATCTCCCAGAGTGTCAGGGAGATTAGTGGGGAGAGAGAGAGAGAGAGAGAGAGAGAGAGAGAGAGAGTATGTGTTAGGAGGAAGGTAGGGAAGGTTAGAGTGTGTGTGTGTGTGTGTGTTTGTGTGTGTGTGTGTGTGTGTGTGTGTTAGAAGGGAGGGGTTAGAGTGAGAGCGAGAGCGTGTTTGTGTGTGTGTGTTAGAAGGGAGGGGTTCGAGTGAGAGAGCGAGAGCGTGTCTGTGTGTGTGTGTGTGTGTGTGTGTGTGTGTGTATTAGAGTTAGAGTTAGAAAGTGGGAGGAGTGTTTCTAGATTAGTTGCAGTATTGTTTTTTTATTGGGTTTTTTGTTTTAGGGTTTTTTTATTTTCCCAGAGATTTTTCTTTTTTCTTTTTCTTTCTTTTTTTCTTTAGTCCGTTAGCGTTAGGGAGGGAGGATGAGACCCTGCAAGTGGCTGCGGTCCATGTAAGTACCAGTTCGTGGCAACTTCTCTTGCGTAGGCTCACCATATCCAAATCCGGGACAGATTGCAGCTCGACCTTTAAGAGAAGGAATGTGGGCAGTGGGCCGGTGTCGCTTGTTAAACCCCTTACTCCAGTGGTTTCCAAACTGGGAGTTGCGGAAACCAGCCAGGGGAGCTGCGGAGTGCCACGGAATCCTCTCGGAATACAGTGCAATGCCAATTGGCAGGCATCAACATCATGTCTTGGGGAGTCACTGCCAACCAATGGTCAAGGGAGCTGTGGGTCAAAAAAGTTTGGGAAACGCTGCCTTACTCAGAAGCAAGCCCCCTACAGGTGAAGGCGTTAGACCACACACAACTCTTTGTCCTTGTTTCAGAGGCAGACGGGGATATTAAAATGTCTTGCCGGGGGGGGGGGAGATGCCCAGGCACACAGTGTGCACCAAGGGCTAGGCGAAGTATAAATACCCCCCCCCCGGACCTTCTTTCTGTTGAAGAATATAGGGGTTTTGTAGCAGAGTAATAGCGGAAGACTCCTCTCCTGTGGTAAAAACGAATTATCCCAAGCACCCAGGCTAGAATGCTATCAGTAAAAGACACACAGAGGTAGAGGCTGGTAACAGTTACAAAAAGAAAGTTTACTTACAGATTGCATATATACATCTTCTGAGTAGGAGACCCAGAGGTCTAACATTCAGAGTACAAGGAACCCTATGTAGCTGTCCTTTTGCATGTGGGGATGGTAGATTCAAGGCGCATCTCCACACGTCCTCCTCCTCGGAAGGCTGAGGTCCAAGAGAATGTGGCTGGGGAGGGACAGGAAGGAAATGGGGTCAGGGGCCACACCCCTGCCAGGGACCATAGAGAGGACAGGCCAGGTGAGAGGTGCCCAGATGGCACACGGCCCCCCCAGCGTCCTGCAGCCGAGCGCTGCCCATTTCCAACCCCCCTTCTCAGCATCGGATGCTGGAGTCCACGAGGCCCAACTCTGCTCGCAGACTCCCAAAGTGATCCTTTGGTAATATGTCAGCTTTTATCTCTTGCGTTGGACAGTAGTCCAACTTGATAAGCTTTTAGAGTTCAAAACAACCATCCTGCCGGGAAACTCCGTCGTACAATACACTTTTATAATTAAAATGTAATGGTTCAACTTTACGTTTTGCTCCCAACATTGGAAGCATCCTCAGAAGTATTTAGCTACACACTGCAGCCAGCAATAAAAGCCTTCTTCTGTTCCCCGGATGTTTGCGTTACAGTTAATTTTCTCACAGCTGATCTTCATTAGCAATTTCCATGCTATTGTCTGCAACTCCCCGTTTGTAATGGGTCCCCGAGCTGCAACAGACCCCCGAGCTGCCATCTTCGAATGGCGTTTTTGGATCCGATTTTGATTAATATGGGGGGTTGGGAGGATTTAGGAATACTTCAGTATATTTTATTGGATGTGAGGGATGGAAAAATGGAGAAGGTCACTTTGTTTTTAGAGCTGGTTGCCAAGAGACGTTTGGCCAATTATCATAGTCCTTAGATTGTATGTTAGGGCAAGATGCTCTTTTATTTTCTATAGTGGTTGTGCCAATAAAGGAGCTATCTATCTATCACAAACAAACAAACAAACAAACAAACAAACAAACAAACAAACAAACAAACAAACAAACAGGAGAAGGCTTTTATTGCTGGTTCCAGTGTGTAGCTAAAGACTTCTGAGGATGCTTCCAACGTTGGGAGCGAAACGTAAAGTTGAACCATCAAATTTTAATAATAAAAGTGTATTGTACGACGGAGTTTCCCGGCAGAATGGTTGTTTTGAATCTGGACACGTCATGAGGATCTAAGAATGATAAGTTTTTCTTTGCACATGTCACGCACACAATGATATTTAATGTCAAGGTGTTTTGTGCGTGCATTGTCCTTCTCTGACTGTGCCAATTTTATGCAGCTCTGGTTATCCTCAAACATTTGGACTGGCTTAGCTTCTTCTATGCCCATGTCCTTTATTAACTGACAAAGCCATTTTAACATCTTGCATGCTTCGGATGCAGCGGTATATTCTGCTTCTGTGGAGGAAAGAGCAACAGTGGATTGTTTACGGCTTGCCCAACTAATTGCCCCACCCCCATACAGGAACAAATGTCCACTAGTTGATTTACGGTCAGATCTGTCTTCACCAGTCCAATCTGCATCAGTCCACCCCACTAACTTTGGGTTGTGACTGGCTGGCAGTTTTAGCTTGCAATCCACAGTGCCCTTTAGCTATCTGCCTACTCTGTGGATTGCAGTCCAGTCTTCTTGTGTGGGAGAACTGGTTCTCCTGCTTAAGATCCCTACAGCTGTTGTTGCAATGTCTGGCCTGGTCACACAACGTAGGTACAGAAGCTTTCCTATATAGCTTCTCTATAGTTGTGATTGTTTGGTAAGAGTACGCATTTCTCTTTGTGTTTAAGAAAGCCAGTTTCTATTGGTGTTGCTGCTGGATGGGCATCTTTGACTCCTATTGACTCTTAAATCCAAAATCGTTGTCTTTTGACTGAGAGGATAACTTCCATCCTCTTCTTTCTCAATCTGGATGCCCAAGTAATATTTAGCATCTCCCAGTTCTTTTCTTTCCACTTCCTTGTCTAGGTGGTGTACAATGTCTTTGTAGTCTTCAGAGGCGTCGCTCCGGTAGGGGCGGGGCTGTAAGTATCGCTGCGGTTACAGTCGCTTTACCGAGCGAGGAGGAGGCAGCCCCGCCCCCTCACTGTCCGAGCCATTCGCCTACGGAGAAAGCAGCAGGCAGGGTCTCTTGCCTGCTGCTTTCTCCGTAGGCGAATGGCTCAGACAGTGAGGGGGCGGGGCTGCCTCCTCCTCGCTCGGTAAAGCGACTGTAACCGCAGCGATACTTACAGCCCCGCCCCTACCGGAGCGACGCTTCTGGTAGTCTTGCTCCCTTTCATAGCACGCAATCAAGTCGTCCGCATAGATGAAAAGATAAGTCCATTTCTCATCTTTGTATCGTGTGTACAAGCATTGGTCTGCTGCCTCACCTTGCAAAAAGCCTTGTTGGGTTCGCATTTGATCCAGCTTCTCCTTCCAGGCTCTGGCTGCCTCTCTCAGGCCATATGGCCCCTTCTGAAGCTTGCATACAAGGTGTGCCTTTCTTTGGCTTGTGAAACCTGGTGGCTGCTTCATGTATAGCTCTTCTGTTATTTCACCATGCAGAAAAGCTGTCTTGACATCTAGGTGCTTGCCATGCATATGTCTTGAAGCAGCTACACTTAAAAGTAATTTTATGGTGCAGTATTTCACCACTGGGGCAAAGGTCTCCTCATAGTCCTCCCCAAAGTTCTGTGAGTAGCCTTTGGCGACTAATCTCGCTTTGTAGCGCTCCAATTCTCCTTCTGCACCTTTCTGGCTGCACTGGGGCATTCCTTTGCATCACGGTCCCTTCCGCCACACTGGAAGCAGGTCTGGGGACTTCTTGGGTTCTCCTGGCCTCTGCCTATTGATGTGTAGATTCTGATCGCTGCCAGGCCTGTATGGAGGTGCATTCGCTTTTCAGCTCAGCCAAAACTGTCTTAAAGTTTAGCTCTCTTCTGGAGACTCCACTAACAAAGGGTCCAAATATATGTTCATCCAGAGAGCCAAACAAAATGCAATTTTCAGATTATCATTCTGACAAAGATCAGTAAGCTCCAAATCTTGCAACAGCTGAATTAACTTTTTGCAATGACTCTCACAGTCTTCCTTCCTGGTCAGATTAAGTCAGCATAAACCCCTAACCCAAGTAGCCTGATCTTTGCAATTGGTTTTTGCATAAGCTTCAGTGAGATTGGTCATCATGTCCTTTGCAGTTTTTTCATCTCTAAGGTGGCATAACTGCTCTTGTTTCAAGGCTCTGAGTATATGAGTGACCTACCTTGCCTGTGCATCCAACTTGCTCCATTTTGCAATTTGGTCTGCATTGTCTCAGACATCAGAGGTCTAACATTCAGAGTACAAGGAGCCCTATGTAGCTGTCCCTTTTGCATGTGGGGAGGATGGTGGATGCAAGGTCCTCTGGTGAGGAGCACATCTCCACATGTCCTCCTCCTCCGAAGGCTGAGGTTCAACTTAGAATGTGGCTGGGAAGGAAACGGGGTCAGGGGCCACATCCCTGCCAGGGACCATTAGTGCAGGCCAGGTGAGAGGTGCCCAGATGGCACAGTGCCTTGCAGCCGAGCACTGCCCATTTCCAACACTTTCTTCTCCAAACAGGAAGCCTTTTTATACCGTACTCATACTCTCCCCACCCCTCCCAGCCAAAAGGAGACAGCTGTCCTCAATCTCTCAATTAGGGTACTCCAGGCCAAAGGCCGAATGCCTTCACCTGTAGGGGGCTTGCTTCTGAGTAAGGGTTTAACAAGCTACACCTGCCCACATTCCTTCTCTTAAAGGTGTAGTTGCACTCTGTCCCGGATTTGGATACGGGAAGCCCAGAGTCTTGCGGGTTTATCCCCAAGGCTCTGCAGAGGGCGAGTGGGGGGAGGTCAGGGTCTCCCCCCCTCTGTCCGTCCCTGGCCCTTCTTTAGTCCCCCTCTTTCCCCTCAGCTCCTCACATTCTCCCCCCTTCTCTCTTTCAGCTGCTTCGGCTGCCTACACAGGAGGAGGAGCAGGCGTGTGGCACCAGCCGAATTTATCCAGGAGGTGGAGGGAGCCACTGGGGCCGCTGTCCAGGATGAGGGGGCAGGGGTGCAGGAGGAGAGGGGGGAGGGGGCAGTGGGGCAGGAAGGACCAGTAAGTCAGGAAGGGCCAGCGGGGCAGGAAGAGAGGGGGCAGGGGGCAGGGTGGCAGGAGGGGATGGGGGTGGGTCCAGGGGGGCAGGAGGGGATGGGGGAGGGGGAGTTAGAGGGGCAAGAGGGGACGAGGCAGGGGGAGTTAGAGGGACAGGAGGGGATGGGGGAGGGGGAGTTAGAGGGGCAAGAGGGGACAGGGCAGGGGGAGTTAGAGGGGCAAGAGGGGACGGGGGAGTTAGAGGGGCAAGAGGGGACGAGTCAGGGGGAGTTAGAGGGGCAAGAGGGGAGGGGGGAGGGGGAGTTAGAGGGGCAAGAGGGGACAGGGCAGGGGGAGTTAGAGGGGCAAGAGGGGACGGGGGAGTTAGAGGGGCAAGAGGAGACGAGTCAGGGGGAGTTAGAGGGGCAGGAGGGGATGGGGGAGGGGGAGTTAGAGGGGCAAGAGGGGACAGGGCAGGGGGAGTTAGAGGGGCAAGAGGGGACGGGGGAGGGGGAATTAGAGGGGCAAGAGGGGACGAGACACGGGGAGTTAGAGGGGCAAGAGGGGACGGGGGAGGGGGAGTTAGAGGGGCAAGAGGGGATGGGGGAGGGGGAGTTAGAGGGACAGGAGGGGATGGAGGAGGGGGAGTTAGAGGGACAGGAGGGGACAGGGCAGGGGGAGTTAGAGGGGCAAGAGGGGTTGGGGGAGGGGGAGTTAGAGGGGCAGGGGGAGTTAGAAGGGCAAGAGGGGATGGGGGTGGGGGAGTTAGAGGGGCAAGAGGGGTTGGGGGAGGGGGAGTTAGAGGGGCAGGGGGAGTTAGAGGGACAGGAGGGGACAGGGCAGGGGGAGTTAGAGGGGCAGGAGGGGACGGGGGAGGGGCCAGCGGTCCCAGCAGCCAGCGGGGAAAGGAGCTTCTGGAGTTGGCTGAGGAGGAAATTTTCCTCCTCTACCATCCTCAAGGCTCCTCCTCCCAGCTGTGCTTGTCTGGTTGAGGCAGCGGCTCCCCCACCTCCTTTCAACGTGGCTGGTGTCATCCCAACACCACCAGAAGCCAGAGGTGAGGAGTGGGACTGGTTGGGGTGGGGGGCAGTGTTGGGGACCCTGCACGAGGCTGGGTCCGTGGTGAAGAGGGGTGTGGAAGCGGGCTCAACCAACTCTTCCTTCTCCCCTGCCTGCAGGATCAAGCGCAGCTGTCCCGGAACTCTGCCGCCTCGACTCCATCAGGCAGAGCTGCCAGGAGGCCCGGAAGGAAAGCAGAGTCCACTTCTGCCCCGAGCAGGCAGCCCAGGAAGTCTTGGTGAGTGAGCTGCAGCAGGCAGCCCTTTGGGTCCCTTGAACCCTCGAAAGCAGGGCAGGGGGGGAGCAGCCACACGGGGAAGTGACTAACTCTCTTCTGCTTTTTCCTCTCTTCCAGGACATCATGCAGAACGCAGAAGCCTGCCCCGACCCTGCTCTGGTGCTCAGCCGGTCGTTTGAGACCATCGCCGAGTTGAGGTATCTATCGGATGTACAGTAATGGGGGACTGGGGAGGACAGGGTTGGGGCCGGAGAGAAGAGTGGCTTCTCTTTGCAGAAAAGCGAGCAGCAGGGAAGCAAACCAACTTCCCCAGGGCAAAGCAGGGCCTCCCTGCAAGCGCACTGACCATCTTTAAGACGCGGGTGCGGGGAGGGGGGGTTGTGAAACCATCCCCTGGCTGTCTCTCAGCCTCAGTGGCCAGGACCATCCTCTCCTCGTCCTCCCGCTACAGAATCTAATCCTTTCCTCTTTCCTCTTCCAGTGAAATGGAACCTGCCCTTTCAAGATCTTTGGAGTCGGCCATCATGAAAACATCTGTCTCGAAATTGAGCCAACTGGAGCAGCACGGCACCCAGGTAGATTGCGACGGGACATCAGGGCGGCGGGAGGGACTGGCTCACTCCCTTCCTTTCTCAAGTCACCGTTTTAGTGGGGAGTGAGAAACCAGAGCCCAAACCGTCACGATGGGGCTCCTCGTGATGGCCATTTCATCTTTTTTTCATCGTCCTCATCTGTGATGTTTTCCATTTCCTTTAGGACCCACGAAACAGTCTAGAGAGAATGCTGAGTGGGCTGATGTATCGGAACCCCACCACCGGCCATCTCGTCCAACTGGTGGGGGTAAGTGTGTGGTAGAGTTGTTCTTGATGGAGAGACGATCCTTTCCAGGGCAACGATGCCAGGTGGTGCAAGGGAGTGGCCACAGGAGACAGGTTGTCTCTTGTGGTCTTGTGGGCTCCCTGCCTGTGGCATCTGGCGGGGCTGGGCGCTGTGAGATCCAGGAAGCTGGACCAGACGGGCCTTGGGCCTGATCCAGCAAGGCTCTTCTTGCTGGATCAATGATACTGAGGTGCCCTTTTTTCCCCACAGGACCTCGACGAATTCCTTCGTGCGGGGGAAACTCCTGCGAGAGACGTGAGCGGTACCAGCATCCATTGCCTGTACAATTGCACCACAGCCCTGCCATCGGTCCTGGTGAGTATCTCGCCCACTTCCACGGCTGGGTTCTACACCCTCTCATGCCCATTGTCGGCTTTCTGGGATGAAGTGCAGAAGAGCTGTGCTGGCTCTTCTGTGACCCATTGCACCTAGGTTTTGCTGGGGGGGGATGTCTAGTTGGGCACATGGAAGCCCCTGAAGGAGGGCAGTAGTAGCAGGAGTACCAGAAAGTGGCCTGGGGAATAAATGCAATGTCTTCTTCTTCCCTCTACAGATGGAGATCATGAAGGACAGGGTGCCCGCAGATATCAATGACTTATGGCTCAGGAAGAAAGGCATCACCTGCTCCTCCTCTAAAGGTAAGAGCCATTGGCACGGAGAGGGGGGTGGCAGGCCACATCCCAGAAGAGGCTGACGCCATCTGGTGCCCGCGCCAGAGGCCAGCTTCTGTAGCTTCGGCTCCCCGCTACCCCTTTGTCAAAGTCCCATCAGCTAAACTAACTCTCCCTCCTCTTTTCTTCCATCCAGAACATCTTCCCTGCACAACATCGGACGAGGAGGAGTAGGAAGAGGAGGGAGACCCACCAACTTGCTCCCTCCTGGCTTTCTTCCTGAAGATGTTCTGCGGGCGTTGGATGCTGGCGTTCCAGCTGCTGCCCGGCTCCGCTCCCCGCATCGCCCACTGGTCCTGGATCCGTCTGCTCCTGGCCGAACTCCAGGCAGGATTCCCGGCATCGAAGCAACTGGCTGTGTTCCCGGCGGGGTTGAAGATCCATCGGACAGACGGCACTTCCTGGCGGACTCTCCACCTGCTCCTGGCCCCCTGGCAGCCCGGGGCGCTGCAATTCTTCCGGACTTCAGCCTCTCCTGTGGTAGGCAGCTGCAGCCGAAGACACCGCCCCTACCACCCACCCTTCATGCAGTCTGAGACTAGCTGGTCGCCTATTTTGGGGCCGGGTAGGAATTTTTGGCCACCATCATGATTGGCTCTTGATGGTGGTTTTTTCGCCTACCCCAGACTGGTGCTTGGGTGTGATTTGTTATGTTGTCCTCCCTCCCTTGGTTAAATAAAAAAAAATATTTAACCAAGACACTGTCTCCTGGTTTTTTTCCCCTTTGTCTCTCTTATTGTCTTGGGGTGATGAAAGAGGGATTATTATTTTTTTACAGCAGTGGCAACTCTTCAGCTTGACTTCACTTGAACCAAAACGGAACCAGACTGCTGGCGCGTAACATGAAGAAGGTGGCAGAGCAGCTTTTAAACTGACCCCTGGGGGAAAGCCAACAGGAGCCGAGGGGCATCCGGTTCGGGACTCCTCATCCCTAGGGAATAAGGGTGGAGAGGTTCAGGAACAGCAAGGTTACGACAGAGTAGAAATTGGGAGTGGAAATGGGATGGGACAAGACAGCCGGTCCATCAGGAAGAGAGGATGCAGGGGGAAAAAAAAGCAAACAACCCTTCTCAGGGAACCTGACAGACGTGCTTTTAAGCAAATGCCCGAAGTCTCCGAGTGAAGATGGGAGAACTGGAACGTTTGGTGGCGAGGGAAAACATTGACATAGTGGGCATAACGGAAACCTGGTGGAATGCGGAGAACCGGTGGGATACCGCAATCCCAGGCTACAAACTCTATAGGAAGGACAGAGAGGGACGTGTTGGAGGTGGCCATCTATGTCGTAGAAGGGGTAGAATCCACCAGAGTAGAGAATGAAGGGGGGTCCAACTCTACCATTGAATCACTGTGAAAACCTGAAGGGGACCTCGAGATGAGGAAACAAATCAGAGAGATGTCAGTGAGAGACAGGGTTGTGATCATGGGTGGGTGATCATCGCTGGGTGAGCCGACATTTCCTGGGATTCCTCTGCAAGGTGACGTTTCTGGAGTTGGCGCGAGAGAGACATGATGAATACCGCCTCCCTTCTTGGGATGGCTGCTATTTTTCACCACCCGGAAGTTATTTCCGTGCTCCATGACGCACCTTCTCAAGGCGTCGCAGTCTTTCCAAAGCATGCAAAATGGCGACTTCTCCCATCGCTGATAAAACATGTCGAACACGCAGCCACACCCATTCATCAGGGAGAGGAAAAAGCAGGGCGGTCACATCCGTAGGCAATGGAGGAGCATCCATGAGCTATCCTGCAAACAGCCGTGTCTGGTTGCGTCCTTTAAACGTCCTCTGCATCGTTTCGCTGACCTAACTGCTGCTAAGTTCAGAGACCCACTCAAAATCGACACGTCCAGCATCTTCCCCTCTTGCCAGATCCGTCCCATGTTCTGAACCGTCCCATGTTCTTAGGGGCAGGAAGGAGGCTTGTTCTGAGGATCTGAAACTTATGTGTGAGGTTCTAGAACTGAGCCGAGCCCCACAAGGTGGAACAGCCTCATTCGGAAGTGCTGGAGTTCTTCTGGCCCCAGATAAATCGAGTCTGAGCCCTGGAAGCGCAACCCAGAAACCTTCAAGTCCAGCCCTGTGGAATGATGCAGTATTCCTGATTTATGTGATCTGTCCTGTCAAATGCTTGCAAAAGAAGGGACTATCCAGCTGATGCCATTATACTCCTGTGGTTCACTTATTGCCTGTCGCCTTCCGTCCTTTCCTCAAGAGACGACAAAAAAATTGCTCTCCTTCTTTCTAGGTATTTGACAACAGTGAACGATTAACTTGCATTTCTCCAGGCTTAACATTTTGTTTGTCTTCAGCCCCTTCCCTGCATTTTTATAAACCCTTGATCTCTGTCTCTGCCCTCTTATGAATCCTGTTAGATGTGTCTACGGCAGTCATAAAGTGGCAGGCAAAGCTGGGCCCAATATTACAGCAGCAACTCACCTGTCTTGTGGAATCTTGCCGTTATCTAGAACTCCACTTATAGATCAGTGCCTTTCATCGATGTGATGCTTCTGCTTTTGCAATGGAATCATCTTGCTATTATATTTCGCTCGTGATTCCCAGTAATCCACAAAATGCTTCATCGCGATGTACTGTAAACTCTCCAACCTTGAATGCAAGCATTTGGTTTTGTTTTCCTGTTTCACACAATTGTTGTCCATCCACTGATTTTTCGGTGTTAATCCTTTGTTCCCGGCTGTTTGCAGACCCTCTTAATTTTGTGTCTGCGGTTATTGTGCCACTCCTGGTCTCCATCCCTTTGTGCGAGTGGCTGATGTGAACATGAAACTAGTTCTTTGCAGGTTAAAAAGAAACTATGGACCATCCTTTTTTTAGCTACGTCTTATTAATCTGTTGCATAGTCTCCTCTTCTTTTGGTCGAAAATCTAACCTGCATTTGGAGAGCTAAGTTGTCAGAATGTTATCTAGGGTTGTGTCAAAGCCTGTGTTTATAGCTGAATATATCTGGTCCATTGTGCGCTGTTTACCATTCCATCTGTCTTCCACGGAGTTCTCCAAGATGGAAGCTGGTGGGCTTTGAGATTTCCTCAACTAGTTTCTTGGGCATCGATGGGCCTAAACTCAGATTTTGCTGCTCTGAATTTGTTTCAGATAGCCAAATATCCCCCCCCCCTTTTTAGTAGTGTTCTTGGAACACGGAATCTTTTGATTGGACATGCTTCACGAGAGGAATTCATTTGATATTTGGCTATTCCTTTCTCTTCCCATTTCCTTCTGTTCTTCCTTGGCACATATTGGCCCCCAATCCAGCCACATGGCTGGCCCATGAGTCTTGAATTAGCGGGACTTAATTAATAGGACGTAGCTGGATTGGGTTCGTTCTTGGTGGAACATCCTACTTTCCTTGACGTGTTCTTGTTGGATTGGTGAAAAGCCTCCTTCTGAATCATCCATGTGTTCTGATCCTAAACGCATTTACTTAGGTGCAAGCCCCATTGATTTCTATACTCTTTATCTTCTTTGATCCCTCCTTTATCTTCTTTATCCCTCCTTGTGGTTAAAATAGTTTGCAATGTTGCAAATTATTTGACATGGTCTCTTTCAACACTGCCCGGCGTTTCAGGATTCCTTTTCGAGCCCTGGGATTCTTTTTTTTTTTTTTTTCGTTCGGCTGCTTTACATCTGGAGAATCTCACTCCCTTAATCCTTGCTAGTTCTTGGAGACTCCTTTCGGTGCTCACTTCAACTTTGGGCTCCTGCAGCGACACTGGTCTTTCACCTAAATGTGGTGCTTCGGAACGCGGTGTCCTGCATCTCAAGGGTAAACAGAAACTCTTTCCTGTGTATGGATTAACTACCCTGATAGTTAACTGTGGCAAACATCCAACGCAGCCATCCTCTGAGAGATCATGCTATGGTGACGATCAGAGTTTCTTTCAGCCTCTTCAGGAGGGTGACTTCTGACATACCTGAGACCAGTCTTAGGACTCCGTCGTCCTATCTGGACAGGGCAGTTTACAACTCCTGTGTGTTGGAGAGCGAGCGCAGGTCGTCGCCGCCGTATCTGGACTGCCAGCCCCCCAATTCCCTCCGATCAGGGACTAGCCATGGGATGCCATCGTATCTGAGCAACCACTCATACAGCAACTTTGAAAGGAGTCACGGGATAATGTCGTCGTACCTGAGCAACCAGGCAATCGACAGCGGAAGGTAAAGAGGTTGTGAGCGGCGACCAACAGGCTTAGCAAAAATGTGCCGAGAGCAGTAGGGAGAAAAGCATGCGGGAATCCGATGTGAGAATCTCGAACCAGGTTCTCCAGAGGTGGGGAGAGCCGTCAGAAATCAGTTTGGGACCACGTGGCAACAGTCACTCTTGAAAGTAGAGAAGTCAATCGTGGGAAGGGAGGGATTCAGTGGTGCTGAAGTATCTAGATTGTTAGGTAGAAAAAAAAACACTCCCCACTATAGGAAACGCAGGACGCTGCCATACTGAGTCTGACCATTGCTCTATGTAGCTCAGTATTGTCAACACAGGCCGGCAGTGGCTCTCCAAGTTATCAGGTAGGCGTTTTTCTCTGCCCTACCTGGAGGTTGAACCCAGGACCTTCTGCAGACAAAGCAGATGCTCTTCCATGGAGCGATGCCTCCTCCCGAACTCTAGGCGAAGCAACGGGGAGTTGAGACTTCTCAGTGCTTCGACTGCAGGAGGTCCCAGGTTCAACCAGCAGCATCTCCACGTAGGGCAGAGAGATCCCGGAGAGCCGCTGCCAGTCAGTGTTTTCCAGCACAGAGCTGGACAGGCCAATGGCTGACTCAGCATTAGTCAGCCTCCTATGATACAGCAGTGCTCAAATACAGCACGACACAAATAATCCAGGATGACAAGACGATAAGGTGCCAGCTGAAGGAAGGGTCCATTTCTTCCACCCCAGTAAAAAACAAGATGGTTTTTTGACCCAAACTGGGAGGCGCGGCTCCCAGGGGAGCTGCATAAACCAGCCAGAGGAGCCGCGGAGTGCCACGGAATCCTCTCGGAAAAGAGTGCCATGCCAATTGGCGGGCATCAACATCATGTACAGGTGGGCCCCCATATCTGCTGGGGATATGTTCCAGGCCCCTCCGTGGATACTTGAAAATGTGGATAGGAGCGAACACCCCCTCCATGGTTTCCTGAGGGTCCCCCCTGCCTCCCCTGCAGTCAGGCATGCTTGCCCCCCCCCAGCTCTTATTTTTCTTTCAGCAAGCTTTGTTTCTTCCTTAAAACAGAGAAGCAGCCTCCATTGCAAGCAAGTAGAACGAGACTAAGTCCTAGAGAGACTCTGCAAGGTTTCTGTTAACCTTGCAGAGCCTCTCTAGGACTTAGTCTCATTCTACTTGCCTGTAATAAGCAGCCAGAGGCTGCTTCTTCTGTTTCTTTAAGGAAGAAACAAGGCTTACTGGGAAAAAAGTAAAAGCCTGGGGGGGTCCCCATGATCCTTGGATAACTGAAACCGTGGATAGCGAATCAGTGGATATGGGGGCCCACCTGTAATGGCCATGGCCAATGGTCAAGAGAGCCACAGGTCGAAAAAGTTTGGCTTTTTAACAAAGACCGTGCAGGATCCTTCCAACTGGCGTGGCACCTCAGAAGTAAGACGTCTAAGGGCTTGTTGGGGTGATCTTTTCCGCTCCACATGATCGTGCACACGATGATGACGCATGTCCTGTCCCCTCTCCTTGGTTAATTCTTTTAATTGCATTGGGGGTAGTTTGGTCAAACTGCCCCCCTCCCCATGTGATTAAAGGAACTCATTCAGAACTAGCAGGGCTAGGATGTGCTCGTGTGTTTTACCACATGAGGCTGGTCTAGGGTTAAAATACATTTGTAACAACACATGGTAGTGTATTGTTTGCATGCATGCACACACGCACGCACGCACATACACAAAGAAAGTGTGTTGAAGGGGTCCTGATGCCTTTGACAGGGACTCTGAATGATCCAGGCGCATCTTGGAAGCTCTCTTTGAGGTTTTCAAAGATGTTCCCACAGAGGCCTCCTCTCCTTTGAGTTTTTCTCGTTCTCGCTTTGCTGCAACCCCCCCCCCCACTCTGCTGAATGTGGTGTCTGGTTCTCCCTCGTAGATCCTACTACCCCTTCCGGGACAAATCCGCTGCCTCCTCTCTGAGAAGCCATCGAGTGCCTTTCTATAGGGACATCTGTGACACAGAGGTTGGAAGGTAAAGAGGAAGTCAGGAATGAGCTAGTGGGGCAGTCGTCTTTGCGTTTATGTGTTTGCATTCACATCCTGTCTCTCTCCCTTGGTGGAACTCAAGGCTCAAGAACGTAGAGTTCTGGGGTGGTCTCCCATCTGGGCTGTGTCTTGACCTAGAACTCTTTTGGCTCTAGTACGGTTGCGGCATGCTGCAGGAGCAGTGGAAGATCTCCCAGTTGTGTGTGTGTGTGTGTGTGTGTGTGTGTATGTGTGTGTGTGTGTGTGTGTGTGTGTGTGTGTGTGTGTGTGTGTGTGTGTGTGAAAGGCCCCCCCCCCCGCTTACCTGGTGGCATGCCCCGTGTCAGAAACAGCTGCCATCACCTATGGCCTCATCCACCTCCTTTCTCCTGTGCTCTCTGGGTTTGAAAAGGAGGAGAGGAATGGAACAGAGCTTGAAGAGAAGAGTGGTGGGCTAGAGTGTCTCTGGGACTGTGGAGGAGAGAAGAGTGGTGGGCTAGACGGTCAGCTCCGCAGCGCCAAGAGGGAAGCTGTGTGTGGCTTCAATTCCAGCTTCGCGCCGCTTCCAGGAAAGGCTGCCTAGGATGTCAGTGGCGCCATCTTGCACATTCATGCGCTGTTTTCATTTGCACATAGCATGTGTAGGGGGGGGCAATTCCAAGTGGGGTACACTCAGCAAACGAGGTCATCGGCGAACTTGTGGTTTTTTTATGATCGTTGTTGTGTTTTATTTTTCTCTGGTTGTTAGCTGCTTTGGGTCTCTTTGGTTAAGGACGAACGACAGGGTAGAAATATTTTAACTCAATAAATGTTGCCCCCAAATGTTCTAGAGCAGGGGTCCCCAAACTAGAGCCTACGGGCCACGTCCGGCCCACCAACGCACCTTGACCAGCCCGTTGAGCCCAGTGGCGCTATAATTCTATGCAGCCCCCCTGCACTGCTTCCTTTTCACACACACCCATCTTCCACCACATACCCTCCTCCTGCTGGATTGGGTCCACACTCTCTGGTGTAAATATATGGTGAAAATATTTTTCTCCTCTTGCAAAAATTCTTAAGAGTTGTCCGTAATGTGTGTGAGTGTAATTGAGTGATGTGGCCCTAGCAGCTGAAACTTTGGGGACCCCTACTCTAGTGCCTCTAGCCCAGGGGTGGCCAACCTTCCACCATGAGGGCCTCTTGTCTTCTTGTCTAGAAGACAGAATCATTCATGGCACCTGCAAGTGCTGATGGTGCTGCTCAAGCAGCTGCACCTGCTGAAATAAATGCCCTCACCTAGACACCCATGCTGAAAGGTTGGCCAGCCCTGCTCTAGCCGTTCCCTCCCACCCTTGGGTGTGTTAACCAAACCGCCACTTCTCTGATGCACATGGTTTTTCCACTGCTCTTTCCAGCGGCAAAGGGCTCCTCTTTGTGAAGGAGTCGGTCAACAGCACAGAACTCTCTTCTTCGCCACGCTACAACAGGTAAGAGTACAAAATATGGAAGGGACGTGTGGGTCTCACGGAAACACGTCAGCGGTGTGGGCGGTGGGGCGGTGGGGCCGCGGGCGGCAGGCGGGCCGGCGGTGGGATGTCACGACAGGCGGCGGAGGCGCAAATCGTCCTGTTGGTCGGGGCCAGCAAGGAGCGCCGGCAGCGTGTTTGGCCCTCCCGCCTGCCCTGCACCTCAGTGTGGAGCATAACGGCCGTAGCCGTTACGTCACTTCCTGCGTGGGGTGTGTGTGTGTGGGGGGTGGTCGTACCTCCGCTACTGAAACACATCCCGTGTTCGTGTGCAGATGCATCCGCATGTGAGCGTTTGTGGATTTTGAATATTCGTATCCCGCCTTCTCTCCCCTCCCTGTTAACTCAGCAGGGAGGCACTTTTTCTAGCAGTGGCGCTTTCATGCTTAGCGGGGCGAGAGCAATGGTCTCCATGCAGCCAGTGGCTGTGGCTGGTGTCTCTCTTGAGGGGAGCCGGGCAATGGCGCCATCAGCAGAATGCGCGGGGGGGAGCAGGGAGGGATGGTGCGCCAGCCACTTCCGTCTCTGAATCTTCATATTTCATTGAAGCAATAAACAAAAAAGTCTTATCTACCTTCTCCTCCTCCCCAAATTGGAAAAGCCGCCTTGGTTGCCCTATACATTCTTTAGAGAAATAAATAAATAAGAGGTGGATTGAGTAGAAACCCACCCATCTCCAGCACACTTCCTCTTCTGTTTTTGAATCTAGGGAGTGAGAGAATGAGGAGTGGTGGAGGGCAGGCAGCCCCTGCCCATCTTCCACCTGAGGCACTTGTCTCAGTTGGCCTCATGGATGGGCCAGACCTGCCTTGTGGCGACGTGAGGGGGAAATGTGCAGGCAGAATTCTTCCCAACTTCTCATTAGGCTGAAACTTGCGCTCACTTCCCCGTGTTCTGGCCAAATTAGTGCAAAGGCACCAAGATAATCGGCATGCATGCATCCTTCATGATTACATTTTATGATAATAACATCACATTGTATTGTGTTAACATTAAGTCTAGTTAAATAACTTCAGACATCTCAGGCTTAGACCTGTATTTAGGTTCTGGCTGTCATCTCTTCCTCTCACGGCCTGTGATGCTCCTAGCAATTGGTAAAGTATCTGAATTGGAGCCCCGTTGTCTTATCCGCATGACAACGTTGCCTTCCCTTCTTCCTCCTCCAGTCGCAGCATGGTCGATCTGTCTGACCTCGAGAGATCAACCTACAGCAGTGCCACCTCTCTGAACAGCAGGCCCCCCCCAAAGGTATTTATTTATTATTATTAATTTGCATGGTGCCACTAACGTGCAATGCTGCTTTACATAGAGTGACAATACAGATCCCTGCCCTGAGGGGCTTACAATCTCGATATTGACACAAGGGAGACAACAGAATAGGGAGGGGGGGGGAGACAGCCAGCTGTAAACAGGGGCAGGGTATGCAACTGTCTTAGTTACATGTGGCCGATGAAGGCCAAAGTCATCGCATCCAAGGTGGCTTAAATGTCCTCCCATCCCACAGGTGTGCGCATTTAACTCCTGTTGCATATAACTCCTTAGGTAAAAATGCCTTTTAGGAGAGCATTCCAAGCATCAAAGTCAGCAAATCAAACAAGTGGAGAATTGTTTCAGCTTCCGACTCTCCCTCACTGGAGGTCTTTAAGCAGAGGCTCGATAGGCACCTGCTGGAGATGCTGTAGGAGGATTTCCTGCTGCATGCGCAGGGGGTTGGACTAGATGACCTTGTGGGTCCCTTCCAAGTCTATAAGAGTAATTGCTTTGCATGCCAGAGGTCTCGGGTTCGTGATTATAACTTAGAATTGTGGATAGACTGGATAACTTAACACTCAGATGCATGATATTTCTAGCCAGATTCTGTGCTCCTCCTTATTCTGCCAATCCTCCCAAATTTCTGCCCGTCTCTTATGCATGCCCCACACACCCATCTAGCAAATCACCCCGTTTTTAAAAAAAATATTTAAATTAAAAGTATGAATGAAGAAGTACATAATCCAATTAATTAGCTAATTAAATATGGGGGTACTTGGACCGTGACAAGGGGTACAAATGGCGACAAAGGTTGGGAACCCCTGGCTTAGATGGTGACACAAGGGAGGCGGTGATGGGGGGTGGGTGGGTGGGGCATTTGTCATCCCGGTGAGCTGCCGTTGGTGTCGAACTGTGCAGGAAAAGTTCGAAAGGGACCGACAAATAACATTCGATCGTTACTCTACAGCGATGACGTTCTATGCTTTGGGACAGAGGAGGGGGTTCCGAGGGGGTTCCGATGGGGTTGTGCATGAATGGTGGTTAAGCAGGATGGCTGAAGGCCGGTTGCTTGGGTGGGGTAGTAGCAGGGAAATGTGTGTTTTCTGGCAGCCTCTGACTAGCTGCTGTGGGTAGAACCCATGGGACAGATGGAGGCTTTTTGGACACCCAAGAGACGTTTGTCCGCTGCCCTGAGGTGTTTCCCTGTTTGTATATGAGAGCTTAGTGTAGTGCAGTCTTGTACACACCGGAGAGTAAGCCCCATGGCCTACAGTGGGACTTACTTCTGAGTAAACACGCATAGGTGTGTACTGTGAGAAAAGAAACTCTGAATCGGGACTTCCCGTCTCGCCTCTTCCATGAGCTCACTAGATGGCCTTGGGTGAGCCACTCCTTCCCAGCCTCAGTCTTTCCATCTGTAACATGGGCATAAGGGGTTTTACTTGCTTTACAGCATCACTGTAAGGACAGCATCCAGATAAAATATGCCAAGTGCATTCAGAAAGCATCATGTAATGTGAAGCATCGTGATGTAGAAGTGGAAGAAAATACACTCGATGCGAGATAGCTTTCTTCCTGGCCCCAGCATGCCACTTGCCCAGTAAATGAGCGGGGGGAGGGGGGATGTCCAGGGCCCAGAGGAAGCTGGAAATACTTCCTGCCTAGGGGTCAAGGATGCTGGGCTAGATGTGCCTGTGATCCGACCCAGCAGGGCTCCTCTGATCACGTCCTGATCTGAAACTCTTAAAGGGCCCCTTTTGAAGTTGAACCAGACACAGGATTCCACTTGCCATGCTGGTAGTAGAAGACTTAAACCGTGTCAAATCGCCACAGGTTTCGCTGCCAGCACGTAATGTGTGTGGGGGGGGGGGAATGGCCATGCCATCCCTCCTTATTCTGAATCCGATCTCCAAGTGGTCTCATCGTGAAAAAGTGGCTGCATTGCATTTTTCCATCAGTGTGGCTGGAATGAGGGGCACCTTTGTAGCTGAGACCAGGATGGCAAACTTGTTTGCGTCACCGCTTGGCTCATCTCCTCCTCCTCCTCCTCCTCTTCCTCCTCTTCTTTAGGCTCTTTGAAGACATCTGCACTTACTGTGGCCGCGAGATCCGCAACTGCGCTAAGATAACCATTGAGAACCTGAAAATCTGCTGCCACGAATACTGCTTCCGGGTAAGGGTCCACGGGTACCAGAGACAGCAGCACATCAAATGCGACTCGACCCCTCATGTCATCGTGCTTTGCGACGGCAGACACTATCCCCACCCCCACCCCCTTTACTCAAGTCTCTGCTGCTCTTCCCGCTCCCGGATTGGAAGAGAAGGAAAGGGACGAAATTGAAGATAACTGTTGTAACTGTCCCGGTGCCACCACAGACTAGACCTCGCCCAGCTCATGGGGAAGTCGCCTGTTCCACTGTGGGACAAAACCAAGGCTTCTCAACTGCCTGAGGGAGCGGGGAGAATATGAGGCACTAGCAGGGCCCCCAGCACACGTCCCAGAAAGCGCCAGAAGCAACACTTTGTCCCGTAGTCTCACAAGTGGAGACCTTCTTGCAAAACGCATACTGAGCTCCTCATGCATCATGCATCGCGCACCGTCAAGCCTATTTAGGCCATTCGGAGGGTCCAGAGAAGAGGAGGAGGAAGTGGGTGTCGGGCACAAGCCCCTCCCTTCTTCCATCTGGGGTGGTTGGGGAGGAGGACAGAGCAACAGCCCCCACCCCCCTGCCTCGGGCCAGCCAGCTTCCGGACAGCCATTCATGTGTATTACACACACTAACCTCTCCCTCCCTCCCAACACACACACACACACACACACACACACACACACACACACACACACACACACACACACACACTCGAACCTGCTCACTCCTTCCTTCCTTGTCCGCAGTGTGGGATTTGCCACAAGCCCATGGGAGATCTGCTGGATAAGATCTTCATTCATCGAGATATTGTCCACTGCGATAAGTGCTACGAGAAGCTCTTTTAGGTGAGTGGCGCCTTTCCTGCAAAGCAGCCGGGATGCTCCAGAATGTTTTCCCCATCTTTTTATTCCATCGGTTCTTGTGATTGAAAACTCCTTCCTTGGGTGATCCCTTCATAGAAATCACCTCTTAGTTAATCCTGGGTTTTCATTTTCTTTCTATTTTTCACCATTGTTTTTGTCGCATCCTGCCATGGTGATGGCAGCAGACGGACGCTATTTTGGTGGCCACCAGGCATTCTTGAGGGGGAAAAATAGGCAGCCACCATTTTTTTCCCAGAATGCCCTGGAGCGATGCAACATTCAGGCCACTGCAGGAGGCAAAAACTGCAATAAAAAGCAGAAAAATAAAGGAAAATGAATGAATTGAATGATGAAAAGCGGAGTGGTTGAGCACTCCTCCATCATCATTAGCATTCATGTTGGAATGAATGAAAAATTGAACTCAACGTGCTTCTTTTGGTTTGCTCCTTTGTTTGTTCTGAAACCAACATGCGCAGCCCACGAGGCAGTTGGAGTGCTGGGGTATACTGGTAGAGCACAATTGCTGGATGCCGAAAGAGTTGTGAAGCAGGGTGGATCTGCTCAGCTTTTTTTCTACGCTGATCAAATCGTGGAGCTCCTTCCTGAAAAATGCACACATGGCATCTTCAATGCGATCCTTTCAGCACTTGGCAGAGTCTATCGTATTCTCTTTTGGTGTTTTAAGGCATTGGCGTAGCCACAGCGGCTGAGTGGTTAAGGTGCTGAACTGTAGACCGGAAGGTCGGTAGGACAGCAGTTCGAGACCCGAGGGCAGCGTGACGGAGTGAGCTCCCGTCTCCTGTCCCAGCTCCTGCCAACCTAGCGGTTTGAAAGCAAGACATTGCAAGGAGATAAATATAGGTACCGCTGCGACGGGAAGGTCACAGCGTTAAGAACATAAGAAGAGCCTGGCTGCTGGATCAGGCCAAAGGCCCATCTAGTCCAGCTTCCTGTATCACACAGTGGCCCCACCAGATGCCTCAAGGAGCACAAGACCACAAGATACCTTGTTGCGTTAGTCACGTTGCGTTAGTCACACTGGCCACATGACCACAGAAGCGTCTTCGGACAGTGCTGGCTCTTCGGCCTTAGAAACAGAGATGAGCACCGCACCCCAGAGTCGGACACGACTGGCTCTTGAGCAGGGAAGACCTTGACCTTCGTAGGAGAGAGAACATTCCAGGGTGGTAGTCATGGGGTAGTAGTCATTCTCCCCCTATCCATTATTTGTTGCTCCAAATGCTACTCCTGAGGAGAGCAGGACTTTGTGAGTGTGGCAGTGTTCGCCGATGCACTCGCACTGCCCCACCCACACATACAGGAGCGCAGGGAGGGTAGAGCCAGTGTTGTATAGGGAGGGCCAGTGTGATCCTTTAGCACCTCTGAGCAAAATGCTTTTACCTGCTGCCGTTTGTAGCATGTTGTCGTCTGTTCGCTGCCATGTTTTCATTCCTGTTTTCTTGCTTTTACTGGCGAGTCAGGTTAGCCCCCTTCAGACTAACCTGTGATTAGGCGGGATATAAATCCCAATGATAAAACAACTAAAAGTGTGCTATTGCTTGCAGTGTGCATCTTCAGTCAGATCGACCGGGAGGCTGCCTGAGGGGGTCACCTCTGTTGGCGGATTGGGGGGCACCTCATCCCTGCCTCCAGGAAGGAACAGAAGTGTGGAGGAGAGACGTCCTCTTCCGCCCGGTTCCCTTTTCAAATCCAGGAAGTGGGAAAACGAGTGGCAGAAATGGGGCACCACTGGGGAAAGGCGGAGGACTGGTGCACTGCCTCATAGGCCAGGAAGTCTTTATTTGGCCTGGATTCACCTGTTCCCTCTCCAATTGTCTCCTAGGACTTCTTGAAGAGCGAGACAGAAGAATCTGTACCCTCAGCCGTGCAAACTGAGATGATTCCAGTGGCGGCTTCTTCACCACCACCACCACCACGAGTATTGATCCCTCTGCTCTCAAGTTCTTCTTCTTTCACTACCTTTTCCTGGGAAAAGTGATTTGCACCCACTAGTTGACTTGGCCAGTCCCTGGCTAAGGGCACCTCCGACCTAACAGCCACAAAAAAGCCACATCGAAGAAAAGGGTATCTGAGATTCTGAGCACCTTCAGGTGGGGGGAGGGGTATATGCGTGCGTTCAGCATTTCGGAGACACTTCTCCGACGGCCCGACTAGATAGGATCCAGGAGAGACAGCCTCTTTTTATCCAGCACAATCATCTCTCTTTTCTAGTTCCTGCCTGTTAAATCTTTCTCCTAATTTTGTCTTTGGAAGTTGATTCCCAAAAAGTGTCTACATGTGCAATAGAGACCATGGACTCCTCTTTTGTCCCTTCCCCCCCCCCAAAAAGCAGAGAGAGTAAATGTGACTGAGTAGCAGCTTTTCTAAAAGAAGTGCAACCAGTTTCACTGAGAATCAATGTTCTTAAGTTTTAAAAAAGGAAAGAGTTACGGTCACTTTGCTAACGCACCTTCTTCAGAGGCTACAAGCTGCTGTAGGACTAAGTGTACGGCAGGCAAAGAACTGTTAGCAATGGGAGCCTGCTTTCTGCTGAGTCTGGTAATTGCCCCCACCGAGTTCAGTATTATCAGCACTTTGATTCAGGACTTCCCTTGTTCAAATCTTGCCTCTGCTACAAACTCACTTGCAGCGCAATCCTGTGCATGTCTACTCAAAAGTAAGCTCCATTGTGTTGAATGGAACTTACTCCCAGGTATATGTGTATGAGATTGCAGCCTAGGTGGCCTTAGGCAAGACACACCCTCTCGGGCCTCAGTCTTCCCCATCTGCAGTATGGGGATAATGCTACTTTCTTACCTTACAAGGTTCTTGTAGAGCTGCCACCAAGATAACACATGTGGATGCTTTGCACGCTCAGAAAGGGCAGCACAAATTTGATTATGAGCAAAGGGGAGTGTGTCCCAACAGTGTTTGTTTTTTTATTTCAGTGCAGCCGTGGAAAGCTCAAGCTCAGTATTTAATCAGTGCCGTGGTGTGATGGGAATTGGAATGCTTCATTCTTTTCCCGCAGGCCATTTTCCTGTCCCAAGACCCCCTTCCCAAATTTTCTCACTGCAGAGAAAGGAAAACGACACACCTCTAATATTTTTAGCTGGCTGATTTCAGCCTTCCGAAGCAGGATAATTGAGACTTTGTCTCCTGAATGTGGTTCCCTGATTTTCAGAGAACCCTGACTTAAAACAACCGTTGGAGTCCTTATTCCGCTCCAGCGTGTTTTGTGGGCTGATTCATGTGGTCCAATTGTGGGCTGATTGACGTGGTCCTATTTATCACTAAATGACTGCAGCACCAAACCTGCGGTGTGGACGGGCTGTCGCACATCTGGCATCCTTTTTGACTTATATATCCAGCTGCAGTGTCATCATCTCATTGAATGTAATTACGTGACGTACACGCAGGTACGACTGCTGCACCCCTATTGGGTGGTTTCTAACCTGCCTGCGTTCCTCCTGATAAAACAGTCACCGCACTCTTGAGCTGAGATACAGTTTGGCAAAGTCCTTTGCACGAGCGAAACGCTGTATCGAGACAAACCTTTTGCACTTCAGTTTAGCAATAATATCTTCAGGCAACAGACAAAGTATTGCAGCCCTCTGGGAAGACGGAGGCTTTCAGCTCAGTTGTCTCCAGCTAGGCGTGCCAAGTCACCGGTCCTCTGTGTGGAATGGCTGTACCTGAGCAGGTGTGTCCTAAAACGGCTGACCTACTGACTTGAGCAAAGGTATTTTGTTCGAGACCTTGGTCAATGTTTCCCTTCCAGCCGGATTTTCTCTCCTCCAGTTCTAAAACAGATTTGCTTTTGATATTCACCATTAGAGTGCACGTTTTATTGAGCAACACGTCAAAATGGCAGGTGCTGTTGGCTGGATGGCTTGTTTTCCTCTGCGATGCATGTCATTGCAACAGGCCTGCCCAAGTCCCCCTGGTGCCTGTGCCCCCTGCCCCCCCACCTGCCATCGCTTCCGTCCTTCTGCCTCTGCTCCCTGGATTTAAAAAGGAAGATGGAAGCCAAAGAGATCTGGAGTGGGGGGAGCGTAGTGGGTCTGATGCCCCAGCCCACCACTCTTCTCTCCTCTGCAGGTCTTCCCTTCTTTCTAACCCACCCCCTCCCCTCCAGACTTCCTTGGCTGCTCCGTTTTGTTCCCCCTCTTAGTCAAATCCAGGAAGCAGGAGGAGGAGAGGTGGAGACAATCGACCCTCTACCACCTGAGGCACCTGCCTCAGTTGGCCTCGTGAATGGGCCGTGCAAGCTGCTTTGGAAAGGGAGCTCCAGGTCATTCTAGGTGTTTGCTTCATTGTCCTTATTTTGCCAGTCTGTTTTCTTTGCAACAAATGCTTAACCGCTGCCTGCCGTTCTAATAAATATTATTAAGATGTCATGTACAAAAAGCTGACTTGTGTGTTTGACTTCATGGTCTGGGTGATGTACTTCCTGGTGGTCTAAGGCAGGGGCGGCCAACCTTTCAGCAGGAATGCTCCTGGCCCGTTAGTGGTTGCCTAGGTGAGGGCATTTCAGCAGGTGCAGCTGCTTGAGCAGCACCATCAGCACTGGCAGCTGCCAAGGTTCTGTCTTCTACACAACTCTTCAGATCGCAGAGGCCCTCATGGTGGAAGGTTGGCCACCCCTGCTATGGAGGGAGGGAGGGAGGTTTTTGGAGGGGCAGATGAAAAGGAAACTTCTTCCCTACAGCCTAGAAATGTCTCCCCCACAATAGTTACTTGGGAAAGAGGACGTTCGTCCCCTTCCCCAGGTGTAAACCGGGGCCAGCCCAATAGGCCTCCTCGGATTTCTGCCAGCTAAGTAGCTAAAACTTCCTTGATTTTTTTTTGGGGGGGGGGCAGTAGGACCTTAGTACGTTGTATGAATGTCAAGACTTTCTTATTGAGCATTCATTGTTTTCCAATCTACAATGAAGAATTATTTTCCTGTCTTTATAACTTTCCAATCTATCATGTGACCATTATATCCGTGTCATCCGTGGTTCTTTTCATACTTGGTCTTCTGTGTAAGTTCACCTTGAAAAAAACATTTTATTTGGGCTCTTATTGTTTAAACACACTGAGCACAAAATATGTATCCCTTTTCTTCAGTTGAATGGCTACCCTTTCTTTGCCAAACTGTGAAATTAGAGAGGAGGGGGGAAATGAGTTCAAAAGAATTGCAAGAATATCTACCTCAAAAGATTTCATACGTGTCAGCATTATATCCATGTAAAGAAAGGGTAGCCGTTCCATACAATGCCTGCAAATCTTGGTGACGCCAACTCCTCGCACCTGAGCAATGTGGGTCGTCCCCAACCTGATCTTCATGGGTCTCACTTTAGCAACCAGCTCCTGACAGGGAAAAGAAAAAAGAGAAACAAAAATCAAGGGGGGATTCATGAGCCTCCCTCCTCCAGCCCCCACAAAAGCCAACCACAATCTATCCATGTCTCCTCTATAAAACGAACACTCTTCATGTGCATAGAAGCACCATAGGGTGTCTCAACA
This sequence comes from Plestiodon gilberti rubricaudatus, assembly GCA_026170595.1. Lineage (NCBI taxonomy): Eukaryota > Metazoa > Chordata > Lepidosauria > Squamata > Scincidae > Plestiodon > Plestiodon gilberti. Next base: position 23,133,286 of record JANXHW010000013.1, read on the forward strand.
GTTAAGTCCCATCCAGGGCGGCTAATTAAGTTCCATGTAAGAATGCCTGCATGATTCCTTTGGCCACCTAATGCCTATATAGGCTTGGCATTATTACTCCAAGAGACTGCAGTCCGAGAACACCTATATGTTGTTTGGATGGTTGTCTATTACTTAATAGAATATTGACTTCAAGCTAGGGCACCGTTATGCCTGAGCCACCATATTATCAGTTATCATCAGAACTTCCTCTAACCCATTGCAAAAGCAACAACTGCTAACAGAAGGCCTGGAATGGTTCCCATATTGCACCCTAATCATTGCACCCAAAAGGCCTTGCATTAAATTTAAAATTAAGTAGATTACAAAGGCTTACCGTAAACAGCATGCCAAAGTTTCGTTTCCAGTGCCTCGGTTTCCCTAAGAGCGTGATCTTTGCCCCCTTCGTGCATAAAATGGGATGCTCTTACCACTCTGAACAGTTTCAGCTCTCCCCTTTCCACAGAAAAAAAATCCAAAATCACCGATGGTAGAAGAAGGTAAGAGAACACCTGGGTGGTAACATTCTTCTTTCTTAGCAGAAAAACCACAAAGTATTGCGGTGAGAATATTCTCACCACATCGAACTGCTACCATGTCTTGCAATAATACTAATATCAGCAACAGAATAACTTAAACTACAGTACTGCATTACTGGTAATAGCAGACTGACACACGAGACTCACTGCGTCATTCTCATTTCCGCTGGCAATAGCGCGCCGTGCCGTGCCCCAAAAGGTTGTAGTTGTAGTGAGGACAAAATGAGGAAGAACCACATCTGTTGAGTTCCTTGGTGAAACTGCAGGGTAACTGAACAATGTCGCCAACAACAATGTTTACTCAGGAGCAAACCCTGCCAAAGCAAATTTCATTCTCACAGGATTGCATCCACACTGCCCAATCCTGTGCATGTTTACTCCCATGAAAGTATAGGTGCTGCTGCTTACTGCTGAGTCTGGGCACTGGGCCACCACTCCCAATGTGGTCTACTCTGATTGGCAGTAGGTTGCTCAGGAGGAATGTTTCCAAGTCTACCACCTTGATATCCTTTCACTGAAGATGCTGCAGAGGGGTCACCCTATTCATCTACTGCAGCAAAAACAAAAGGCTCGTGGCAACTAGGGAATAAGCACTATTCTTTAAATGCCAACGAGTGAACCAACATGGTGGGACTTACTTCTGCATAGAATCCCACTGCTCTGATCATTGTGGGCAACGTTTTCCAGGGCCGGCGCCCACTTTGTCATATGCATCAGGTCTAGTCATCAAAATAAACAGGTTATGCACAGGGCCGGATTTATGCGCAAGTTAAAGACACTACAATTTAGGGCCTCTCAATACGAACACCTCCAGTTGAACATAATCTGCTGAAAAACCACAAGCCTGTGCCTGTGAATATCTGCAAATATAAAGTGTAATTTTCCCCCCTTTTCTTATAACAGCAGCTTAAAATAATAAACCGCTTTTGGGATGGGGTATCTCACTGTATCTGGAGCCCCCCCCCCCAGCATGGCTTAATCCAACTGAATTCATGTATTCTAAATATGGAGAAGAAGAGCAAATGGTTTGTTTGAGATGGTGTTTTGCGTTTGGCAATGCAAGAAATAGCCCCCCCCCCCCCCGATCTTGGCAATGTTGAACTTTGCTGTGTCTCTCTAATACTATTAACAGGTAGGAACCAAGTGTTGCATGGGATCCCCCTGTATTTTAGAGGAGTGCCCCGGTTTGGGGCTTGCTTCCAACAGTCCGAAACAGAAGCCCTGCAGCTGCTATCCTAGACTTGCAGGGAATGGAGGTTTCAGGAGGGAGGGAAAGAAAAAGAGCTTCAAGCAAAGGCACCAGCTGGAGATGCTCTAGGATTTCCAGCTGCAGTCTGGGGGTTGGACTAGATGACCTTGTGGAGCCCTTTCAACTCTATGAATCTAGGAAAAGGGAGTTTGCTTTCCTTCGCTCCTGATGGCTTCCCTTGCTGTGCTGTAAAGTAGAGGTTCCCAACCTTTGTCGCCAGGTGTACCACTTGTCACAGTCAAATTTTCTACAGCGCCACCTGCACCAATCAATCAAAAAATTATTATTTATATGATAAATACTTATATATAAATATAAATGTATTTATAATATTTAATTTAAATGAATATGTGCACTAGATAGGTGACAGTGTCAGCAAATGCAGCAATTAAGCCACTGTGGGGTGTTTTGTTTTTCCTCTTTCTTTTCCAAGCAGTAGTACTCACAGATCCATTTCCTGCTTTGGAAGCCTATCCAAAAGAGCAGATATAGAGGCTTCAGTTCAGGAGCAGAATCTCATCCTGCATCCTCAGTTTTCAGTCTCTCTGGGTTTGGGCCTCTCTTTCCCCGGGACAGTTATGTTTCATTCCTCGCCCCCCCCCCATTGAATCCCCTAATTCATGCCTATTGATTTGAATCTCTACAAATACTGTGCGAGCAGCATGAGCAGCCCCTTGCTCAGAGACAGCTCAAATACAGCCAAAAAAAAAAAAGTAGAAAGAAAAGAAACAGGAAATAAAAGGCTTGTCTGCTTTGTTCTTGCCTGCGCCACCTAGTGGTTCAGTGGTGTGTATACGGGAGGGAATATGAAACAGTACAGAGCGGAGATAAGAGCAGAAGCAGCTGAGAGAGAGAGATTGGAACGGCAGAGAGGAGCCCGTCCAGGTAAGAGGCCTTGGGGGATCAGCTTTCCAAAGTCGAGACCAGCAGGTCAGAGATGCTTTGAATTGCAAGTCAGCCGGGAGATCGCAAAACCCAGACAGGGACCAGCCTGTCGTGTACCACCGGCAGTCGCTCAAAGTAGGTTGGGAACCTTTGGTCTAGAACAAAGTGAAAAATCAGCAGTGGCAGAACTTGCTGTGAGAACTGGTCACCAAATAAACTTTGATCAAACTCAGGTCCTTTCCACAGGGCAACAATACCACACCAGAATCTATAGGGAGGCAATAGAAATTCAAACACATCAAAGCAATAGAAACAGAAAGGAAGACACTCTCAGCATCAGCAATGCCTGGCTTCCAGGGCTTAAACCTGCCAGAATACAAAGCTGTGGAAGTGAAAATGGCCTCAAGAACTCTGGCAATGATGGACAGGCAAAGGAAAGTGCGAGTGTGCCTTTAAGAATGCCAAGCCAAGCTGGCAGTTGGGCCTGTGGCTGACTGGCAGGTGATGCTCACCTGAGCTACCTTCCCAAGGATGCTGCCTAGATGACCTTCCCAAGGATGCTGCCAGGCCCTGCACCTGCTTTCCACAGCTGGAAGCGAAACGTTGGGGTCCAATCCTCCCTCCGGTGTGTGGATTGCCTCCAGCCTGAGCGTGTTTGTAGCCTGGCGAGAGGGGCTGGGTGGCAAGAGGGCGGAATGTCCAGGCTGCAGGTGACAGTTGGCCACGCCCACCGGTGACATCACCTGTTGCCCAGGTATATAAAGGGCGACCCAGGCTGGAATCTCCCAGAGTGTCAGGGAGATTAGTGGGGGGAGAGAGAGAGAGAGAGAGAGAGAGAGAGAGAGAGAGAGAGAGAGAGAGAGAGAGAGAGAGTTTGTGTTAGGAGGAAGGTAGGGAAGGTTAGAGTGTGTGTGTGTGTGTGTGTGTGTGTGTGTGTGTGTGTGTGTGTGTGTGTGTGTGAGGAGGGAGGGGCTAGATTGAGAGCGAGAGCTTGTTTGTGTGTGTGTGTGTGTGTGTGTGTGTGTGTGTGTTAGAAGGGAGGGGTTAGAGTGAGAGCGAGAGCGTGTTTGTGTGTGTGTTAGAAGGGAGGGAGGGGTTAGAGTGAGAGTGAGAGTGTGTGTGTGTGTTAGAAGGGAGGGGTTCAAGTGAGAGAGCGAGAGTGTGTTTGTGTGTGTGTGTTAGAAGGGAGGGGTTCGAGTGAGAGAGCGAGAGCGTGTCTGTGTGTGTGTGTGTGTGTGTGTGTGTGTGTTAGGAGGGAGTGTGTGTGTGTGTGTGTGTGTGTGTGTGTGTGTGTTAGAGAGAGTTAGAGTTAGAAAGTGGGAGGAGTGTTTCTAGATTAGTTGCTGTATTGTTTTTTTATTGGGTTTTTTGTTTTAGGGTTTTTTTATTTTCCCAGAGATTTTTCTTTTTTCTTTTTCTTTCTTTTTTTCTTTAGTCCGTTAGCGTTAGGGAGGGAGGATGAGACCCTGCAAGTGGCTGCGGTCCATGTAAGTACCAGTTCGTGGCAACTTCTCTTGCGTAGGCTCACCATATCCAAATCCGGGACAGATTGCAGCTCGACCTTTAAGAGAAGGAATGTGGGCAGTGGGCCGGTGTCGCTTGTTAAACCCCTTACTCCAGTGGTTTCCAAACTGGGAGTTGCGGAAACCAGCCAGGGGAGCTGCGGAGTGCCACGGAATCCTCTCGGAATACAGTGCAATGCCAATTGGCAGGCATCAACATCATGTCTTGGGGAGTCACTGCCAACCAATGGTCAAGGGAGCTGTGGGTCAAAAAAGTTTGGGAAACGCTGCCTTACTCAGAAGCAAGCCCCCTACAGGTGAAGGCGTTAGACCACACACAACTCTTTGTCCTTGTTTCAGAGGCAGACGGGGATATTAAAATGTCTTGCCGGGGGGGGGGGGAGATGCCGGGGGGGGGGGAGATGCCCAGGCACACAGTGTGCACCAAGGGCTAGGCGAAGTATAAATACCCCCCCCCCCGGACCTTCTTTCTGTTGAAGAATATAGGGGTTTTGTAGCAGAGTAATAGCGGAAGACTCCTCTCCTGTGGTAAAAACGAATTATCCCAAGCACCCAGGCTAGAATGCTATCAGTAAAAGACACACAGAGGTAGAGGCTGGTAACAGTTACAAAAAGAAAGTTTACTTACAGATTGCATATATACATCTTCTGAGTAGGAGACCCAGAGGTCTAACATTCAGAGTACAAGGAACCCTATGTAGCTGTCCTTTTGCATGTGGGGATGGTAGATTCAAGGCGCATCTCCACACGTCCTCCTCCTCGGAAGGCTGAGGTCCAAGAGAATGTGGCTGGGGAGGGACAGGAAGGAAATGGGGTCAGGGGCCACACCCCTGCCAGGGACCATAGAGAGGACAGGCCAGGTGAGAGGTGCCCAGATGGCACACGGCCCCCCCAGCGTCCTGCAGCCGAGCGCTGCCCATTTCCAACCCCCCTTCTCAGCATCGGATGCTGGAGTCCACGAGGCCCAACTCTGCTCGCAGACTCCCAAAGTGATCCTTTGGTAATATGTCAGCTTTTATCTCTTGCGTTGGACAGTAGTCCAACTTGATAAGCTTTTAGAGTTCAAAACAACCATTCTGCCGGGAAACTCCGTCGTACAATACACTTTTATAATTAAAATGTAATGGTTCAACTTTACGTTTTGCTCCCAACATTGGAAGCATCCTCAGAAGTATTTAGCTACACACTGCAGCCAGCAATAAAAGCCTTCTTCTGTTCCCCGGATGTTTGCGTTACAGTTAATTTTCTCACAGCTGATCTTCATTAGCAATTTCCATGCTATTGTCTGCAACTCCCCGTTTGTAATAGGTCCCCGAGCTGCCACAGACCCCCGAGCTGCCATCTTCGAATGGCGTTTTTGGATCCGATTTTGATTAATATGGGGGGTTGGGAGGATTTAGGAATACTTCAGTATATTTTATTGGATGTGAGGGATGGAAAAATGGAGAAGGTCACTTTGTTTTTAGAGCTGGTTGCCAAGAGACGTTTGGCCAACTATCATAGTCCTTAGATTGTATGTTAGGGCAAGATGCTCTTTTATTTTCTATAGTGGTTGTGCCAATAAAGGAGCTATCTATCTATCTATCTATCTATCTATCTATCTATCTATCTATCTATCTATCTATCTATCTATCTATCTATCACAAACAAACAAACAAACAAACAAACAAACAAACAAACAAACAAACAAACAAACAGGAGAAGGCTTTTATTGCTGGTTCCAGTGTGTAGCTAAAGACTTCTGAGGATGCTTCCAACGTTGGGAGCGAAACGTAAAGTTGAACCATCAAATTTTAATAATAAAAGTGTATTGTACGACGGAGTTTCCTGGCAGAATGGTTGTTTTGAACTCTAAAATCTGGACACGTCATGAGGATCTAAGAATGATAAGTTTTTCTTTGCACATGTCACGCACACAATGATATTTAATGTCAAGGTGTTTTGTGCATGCACTGTCCTTCTCTGACTGTGCCAATTTTATGCAGCTCTGGTTATCCTCAAACATTTGGACTGGCTTAGCTTCTTCTATGCCCATGTCCTTTATTAACTGACAAAGCCATTTTAACATCTTGCATGCTTCGGATGCAGCGGTATATTCTGCTTCTGTGGAGGAAAGAGCAACAGTGGATTGTTTACGGCTTGCCCAACTAATTGCCCCACCCCCATACAGGAACAAATGTCCACTAGTTGATTTACGGTCAGATCTGTCTTCACCAGTCCAATCTGCATCAGTCCACCCCACTAACTTTGGGTTGTGACTGGCTGGCAGTTTTAGCTTGCAATCCACAGTGCCCTTTAGCTATCTGCCTACTCTGTGGATTGCAGTCCAGTCTTCTTGTGTGGGAGAACTGGTTCTCCTGCTTAAGATCCCTACAGCTGTTGTTGCAATGTCTGGCCTGGTCACACAACGTAGGTATAGAAGCTTTCCTATATAGCTTCTCTATAGTTGTGATTGTTTGGTAAGAGTACGCATTTCTCTTTGTGTTTAAGAAAGCCAGTTTCTATTGGTGTTGCTGCTGGATGGGCATCTTTGACTCCTATTGACTCTTAAATCCAAAATCGTTGTCTTTTGACTGAGAGGATAACTTCCATCCTCTTCTTTCTCAATCTGGATGCCCAAGTAATATTTAGCATCTCCCAGTTCTTTTCTTTCCACTTCCTTGTCTAGGTGGTGTACAATGTCTTTGTAGTCTTCAGAGGCGTCGCTCCGGTAGGGGCGGGGCTGTAAGTATCGCTGCGGTTACAGTCGCTTTACCGAGCGAGGAGGAGGCAGCCCCGCCCCCTCACTGTCCGAGCCATTCGCCTACGGAGAAAGCAGCAGGCAGGGTCTCTTGCCTGCTGCTTTCTCCGTAGGCGAATGGCTCGGACAGTGAGGGGGCGGGGCTGCCTCCTCCTCGCTCGGTAAAGCGACTGTAACCGCAGCGATACTTACAGCCCCGCCCCTACCGGAGCGACGCTTCTGGTAGTCTTGCTCCCTTTCATAGCACGCAATCAAGTCGTCCGCATAGATGAAAAGATAAGTCCATTTCTCATCTTTGTATCGTGTGTACAAGCATTGGTCTGCTGCCTCACCTTGCAAAAAGCCTTGTTGGGTTCGCATTTGATCCAGCTTCTCCTTCCAGGCTCTGGCTGCCTCTCTCAGGCCATACGGCCCCTTCTGAAGCTTGCATACAAGGTGTGCCTTTCTTTGGCTTGTGAAACCTGGTGGCTGCTTCATGTATAGCTCTTCTGTTATTTCACCATGCAGAAAAGCTGTCTTGACATCTAGGTGCTTGCCATGCATATGTCTTGAAGCAGCTACACTTAAAAGTAATTTTATGGTGCAGTATTTCACCACTGGGAATATAATTTTTTTGGGAATATAATTTTTTTTATTTTAAAAAACCATACTACTTCAATTGTACATACCCGCACGTAAAAGTCCGTTACATACCGGTAAAAGCAAATAATACAACTTCTCTACCAATTACTTCATATCTTTGCTTAACTTATCCTAATACAGTTTTTTCCTTCAAGTTATCGGTGGAGTGGTCCCCTCCATCCACGGCCAAAACTTTATCCATTTAGTTCTTGGCATTCTCTTCCTTTCATATTCACACAAACTCCTCATTTTGCATACTATAAAATTAACAGATACCTCTGGTAATTTTGGTTTATTTGTTTTTACCTCCCTGTTTCTTGCATAAATTAAAGCTGTAAGGACTAACAGATTTAGAAGTCTTACCGTGGACCAGGGGACCATCCAAAACGGAGCAATCAGTCTTCCTTGTTCGTTAACTGTTTTTCTTTTCAGATTCTTCCTCGGGCCTCTAAAGATTTCATCTTTCCGTGTTCCCGAAACAATGGTCTCCCAGTTTTGAGTTGCCAAATCAGGCCAAGCAAGTTCTTTTGCAAGTCTTTTCCAGACCTCCTGTGCCGCAGGACAGTCAGACACAAAGTGTTGTATTGTCTCTCTTCGGCCCCTTTGCCGACAAGTTAGTCTGGGGCAAAATTGTTCATCTTCAGGTAACCATGGCCTTGTCGTTCTTACATCACAAACTTGATGGAAAAATCTCCACCGTGTCTCCCATAAAAAAAATGGTACTCTTTTGTCTTTGAAAAACATTATTGGATATATCGGTTCTCTCAAATATATAGACAAGTTTAACTTTTTACATTTCTTTTCTAAGTCAGGACGGAAATAACAATATTCCAAAATTAAACGATACAATCTCCCTTTAAGTTCTTTGATAGTCAATTGTTTATCTTTTAGCCAATTCGATTGGATTTTATATTTCTTAACATATCTGTAAACATCCATTAGATAGTCCGGGCCAGCATATTTCATAACTGCTGTTACTCTATACAATAAACTTTCCTCCTCCCACCATGCTTTCCCCCATGTCTTCCCTTTCCATCCCTTGGCAAAAGCTATTTGCCAAAATTTTGGTTTTGCATCTTGACTTATATCTTGATTTGCTTTGTGCTCTAAAAGGGCCCATCTCCCAAAATTAAAGCTCAAAAAATTGGCTATAAAGATAGGTCCAAAAGCGGGGAGCTCAAGACCTCCTTGGTCTATGCTTCTGTAGGCCGTGGCTCAGGCAAGAGGGAAGTTTACTGTGCCCCATAAAAACTTAAATATATTTGCCTCAGCTTCTTTAATCACCCACTCAGGAGGTGGGTATACTGTGGCTAAATTTGTAGCCACCGGCAGTAGATACGTTTTAACGTATAATGCTTTCTGATAGATGCTAAGATTCCATTTTTTCCACATTACAATTTTATCTTTTACCCTGTCTATCCACTTTTTCCAATTGTTTTGCCACCCTAGGTTCTGTACCGAGAAATATATCCCCAACAGCTTCACTGATTCCGCTTTTGCCAGATTATTTTCAACCTGTGAGAGGCCTTGCATTTTAGACACCATTGTGGTTATGATAAGTTCCTCTTGTGATGTTCCCAATGAAATTAGAAAACTTTTTTGGATATTTAATTTTGCCCCCGAGCATCTTTCATACTTTTCAAATAACCCCAGCAATGTTTGTATTTCTGACTCATTTTGAACTAGCACTGATATGTCATCTGCGTGCGCAACACATTTTACCGTGATAGGGTTGTTTTTAGTGTCTGTGGTCCTGTCTTTTTGATATATGTGCCCTTTTAGCGCCATTTTTTTGTTTTGAAACTCTCCAGGATTTTGTGGGAGAGATAAGGTGATTCCTCTGATTTTTCCCTCTAATTGTATTGACGCCAAAAGCGGGTCCAATGCCAGGACATATAGTAATGGGCTCAGGGGGCAACCCTGTCTTACTCCTGTTAAAAGAGGGATCTTTTTTCCTCTCCACCCATTCACCTGAGGTGTTAACCGTTGCTCCTCTATAGAGCATTTTTAAAGTGTCAATAAACTGAGTTGGAATACCTTTATGGTTTAGAACCTCCCATAAGAAAGAGTGTTGTACTTTATCAAAGGCTTTCATCTGGTCAAGTTGAGCTAAATAACCTTTCCAAGAACCTCTTTTAGCCAGTTGAAAAATTTCTCTAAAAAGGCAAAGAGAGTCAGTCATAAACCTCCCTGGTACGGCACTGGTCTGATTTCCAAGTACTAGTTTGCTTGCTACTTTTGCCAATCTTGTGTTTAGGATCTTCGTCAAGATCCTATAGTCAACATTAGTCAATGCTATAGGCCTCCAATTCTTTGGGAGTGTAATGTCCCCTTGCTTCGGGAAAAAGATGAGCACCCCTTCTTGGAAGGAGCTGCTCACCTCACCTCTTTGAATAAAAAAATTCAGGACCTTTGCGATAGGACTACTGAGACATTCCATGAACTCTTTATAAAATTTCCATCCTAGGCCATCCGGTCCTGGGGCTGATTTTCCTCTCCCACTCACTATCGCCTTCTTAACCTCCTCCTCTGTAATAGGACATAGGAGAGAGGCAGTATCTTCTCCAGTCAAGCCATCATACAAGGCGCTCATTCTACGCTTTGGTAAATTGGCTAAAAAAATTTTTGTTTCTGTGTCATTAATTTTTTCCTTCATAAATAGGTTTATGTAAAAATCCACCATTATTCTTACCATTTCTTTAGGATGAAAACTCACTTGGTCTTGTTCTGTTGCCCGCAGGCCCTTACATTCTATGCTTGTTTTAGGAATCTTATTTTTTGCCCATTGGTCAACATCTACGATTCCTCCCTTTGTTCTAAATTCTTTATGGTTTGTTCTTTTTTCCCTTTGTTTTTGTTGGAAAAACATAATAGTCTCGGATGATCTTTTCAAAATCTCTCTATCGTATGGAAGGCCTGAATTTACTTTTATGTGGCATTTCAAAAAGTTATAAATGGCTCTATGATAGTTCAAAATTTCTTTTTTATTTGTTCTGCTCTCATAACTTTGGCACCTACTGGCGATAGTCTTTTTTAACCTTTCCCACCATACTGCCAGGTCATCCAGATATAAGTCAAGTAGTGATAATGTTTCTGTTAAAGTAAATTCAATCATTGTCTTGTATTCAATTTTTTCTAGGTTCTGTGGTCTTAACCTCCAGAGTGATTTCCCTTTTGGGTAAACCTTCCCCATATTACATTCTATTGCCAAAATTCCATGATCTGGCCAAGGAGACAGGATTATTCTGCATCGTTCTACAATTATTTCTGGTGGGACCCATATTCTATCAATACGGCTAGCGAATCGCGGATGGTAGAAAGTGAACCTTACTGCACCTTGCTCCCCATAATTATCTATAAAAAATGCTCTATGCCCTGTGGGTAAAACATCCAAATTATTTTGAATCTGTAAAGCTGCATCTGTGAGTCCTCTGTCAACTAAATAGGTCTGCAGTGCAATTTCTTCAATTGTTAAGGATTTACAGCTTTGTTGTTGCTTTTGATGGATTGGCATTCCAACATTTATTCTGTCAGATGTTTTGGTTCTGTTGTTAAAGTCACCTGCAATTATCAAATTCCTCCTTGTTTGACAATAATCTTTTAGTTGGGGCCAAAAAATTTTCCTCCCATTTTGTGTAACGGGGGCATACAATCCACATAAGCGAAAACCTTTCATTTCTATATTCCCATTAAATGTGAGTTGTTTTATGGTGAAATCTACCACCAAAAGACGGCCCGGGACCGCATCAATTACTGAATCAACTTTAAGATCTTCTCTACTACAAAACAGAATACCCACCCCTGCAGATTTTTCCTCTCCATAGGACCATATTGAAGGGCCCAGAGTCCAGCCTTTCAGAGTCCAGTATTTCACCACTGGGGCAAAGGTCTCCTCATAGTCCTCCCCAAAGTTCTGTGAGTAGCCTTTGGCGACTAATCTCGCTTTGTAGCGCTCCAATTCTCCTTCTGCACCTTTCTGGCTGCACTGGGGCATTCCTTTGCATCACGGTCCCTTCCCCCACACTGGAAGCAGGTCTGGGGACTTCTTGGGTTCTCCTGGCCTCTGCCTATTGATGTGTAGATTCTGATCGCTGCCAGGCCTGTATGGAGGTGCATTCGCTTTTCAGCTCAGCCAAAACTGTCTTAAAGTTTAGCTCTCTTCTGGAGACTCCACTAACAAAGGGTCCAAATATATGTTCATCCAGAGAGCCAAACAAAATGCAATTTTCAGATTATCATTCTGACAAAGATCAGTAAGCTCCAAATCTTGCAACAGCTGAATTAACTTTTTGCAATGACTCTCACAGTCTTCCTTCCTGGTCAGATTAAGTCAGCATAAACCCCTAACCCAAGTAGCCTGATCTTTGCAATTGGTTTTTGCATAAGCTTCAGTGAGATTGGTCATCATGTCCTTTGCAGTTTTTTCATCTCTAAGGTGGCATAACTGCTCTTGTTTCAAGGCTCTGAGTATATGAGTGACCTACCTTGCCTGTGCATCCAACTTGCTCCATTTTGCAATTTGGTCTGCATTGTCTCAGACATCAGAGGTCTAACATTCAGAGTACAAGGAACCCTATGTAGCTGTCCCTTTTGCACGTGGGGAGGATGGTGGATTCAAGGTCCTCTGGTGAGGAGCACATCTCCACATGTCCTCCTCCTCCGAAGGCTGAGGTTCAACTTAGAATGTGGCTGGGAAGGAAACGGGGTCAGGGGCCACATCCCTGCCAGGGACCATTAGTGCAGGCCAGGTGAGAGGTGCCCAGATGGCACAGTGTCTTGCAGCCGAGCACTGCCCATTTCCAACACTTTCTTCTCCAAACAGGAAGCCTTTTTATACCGTACTCGTACTCTCCCCACCCCTCCCAGCCAAAAGGAGACAGCTGTCCTCAATCTCTCAATTAGGGTACTCCAGGCCAAAAGCCGAATGCCTTCACCTGTAGGGGGCTTGCTTCTGAGTAATGGTTTAACAAGCTACATCTGCCCACATTCCTTCTCTTAAAGGTCTAGCACTCTGTCCCGGATTTGGATACGGGAAGCCCAGAGTCTTGCGGGTTTATCCCCAAGGCTCTGCAGAGGGCGAGTGGGGGGAGGTCAGGGTCTCCCCCCCTCTGTCCGTCCCTGGCCCTTCTTTAGTCCCCCTCTTTCCCCTCAGCTCCTCACATTCTCCCCCCTTCTCTCTTTCAGCTGCTTCGGCTGCCTACACAGGAGGAGGAGCAGGCGTGTGGCACCAGCCGAATTTATCCAGGAGGTGGAGGGAGCCACTGGGGCCGCTGTCCAGGATGAGGGGGCAGGGGTGCAGGAGGAGAGGGGGGAGGGGGCAGTGGGGCAGGAAGGACCAGTAAGTCAGGAAGGGCAAGCGGGGCAGGAAGAGAGGGGGCAGGGGGCAGGGTGGCAGGAGGGGATGGGGGTGGGTCCAGGGGGGCAGGAGGGATCAGCAGGGCAGGAGCCAGGGGGGCAGGAGGGGATGGGGGAGGGGGAGTTAGAGGGGCAAGAGGGGACGAGGCAGGGGGAGTTAGAGGGACAGGAGGGGATGGGGGAGGGGGAGTTAGAGGGGCAAGAGGGGACAGGGCAGGGGGAGTTAGAGGGGCAAGAGGGGACGAGTCAGGGGGAGTTAGAGGGGCAAGAGGGGATGGGGGAGTTAGAGGGGCAAGAGGGGATGGGGGAGGGGGAGTTAGAGGGGCAAGAGGGGACAGGGCAGGGGGAGTTAGAGGGGCAAGAGGGGACGGGGGAGTTAGAGGGGCAAGAGGGGTTGGGGGAGGGGGAGTTAGAGGGGCAAGAGGGGACAGGGCAGGGGGAGTTAGAGGGGCAAGAGGGGACGGGGGAGTTAGAGGGGCAAGAGGGGACGAGTCAGGGGGAGTTAGAGGGGCAAGAGGGGATGGGGGAGTTAGAGGGGCAAGAGGGGATGGGGGAGGGGGAGTTAGAGGGGCAAGAGGGGACGAGTCAGGGGGAGTTAGAGGGGCAAGAGGGGATGGGGGAGTTAGAGGGGCAAGAGGGGATGGGGGAGGGGGAGTTAGAGGGGCAAGAGGGGACAGGGCAGGGGGAGTTAGAGGGGCAAGAGGGGACGGGGGAGTTAGAGGGGCAAGAGGGGACGAGTCAGGGGGAGTTAGAGGGGCAAGAGGGGATGGGGGAGGGGGAGTTAGAGGGGCAAGAGGGGACGGGGGAGTTAGAGGGGCAAGAGGGGACGAGTCAGGGGGAGTTAGAGGGGCAAGAGGGGAGGAGGGAGGGGGAGTTAGAGGGGCAAGAGGGGACAGGGCAGGGGGAGTTAGAGGGGCAAGAGGGGACGGGGGAGTTAGAGGGGCAAGAGGAGACGAGTCAGGGGGAGTTAGAGGGGCAGGAGGGGATGGGGGAGGGGGAGTTAGAGGGGCAAGAGGGGACAGGGCAGGGGGAGTTAGAGGGGCAAGAGGGGACGGGGGAGGGGGAATTAGAGGGGCAAGAGGGGACGAGACACGGGGAGTTAGAGGGGCAAGAGGGGACGGGGGAGGGGGAGTTAGAGGGGCAAGAGGGGATGGGGGAGGGGGAGTTAGAGGGACAGGAGGGGATGGAGGAGGGGGAGTTAGAGGGACAGGAGGGGACAGGGCAGGGGGAGTTAGAGGGGCAAGAGGTGTTGGGGGAGGGGGAGTTAGAGGGGCAGGGGGAGTTAGAAGGGCAAGAGGGGATGGGGGAGGGGGAGTTAGAGGGGCAAGAGGGGTTGGGGGAGGGGGAGTTAGAGGGGCAGGGGGAGTTAGAGGGACAGGAGGGGACAGGGCAGGGGGAGTTAGAGGGGCAGGAGGGGACGGGGGAGGGGCCAGCGGTCCCAGCAGCCAGCGGGGAAAGGAGCTTCTGGAGTTGGCTGAGGAGGAAATTTTCCTCCTCTACCATCCTCAAGGCTCCTCCTCCCAGCTGTGCTTGTCTGGTTGAGGCAGCGGCTCCCCCACCTCCTTTCAACGTGGCTGGTGTCATCCCAACACCACCAGAAGCCAGAGGTGAGGAGTGGGACTGGTTGGGGTGGGGGGCAGTGTTGGGGACCCTGCACGAGGCTGGGTCCGTGGTGAAGAGGGGTGTGGAAGCGGGCTCAACCAACTCTTCCTTCTCCCCTGCCTGCAGGATCAAGCGCAGCTGTCCCGGAACTCTGCCGCCTCGACTCCATCAGGCAGAGCTGCCAGGAGGCCCGGAAGGAAAGCAGAGTCCACTTCTGCCCCGAGCAGGCAGCCCAGGAAGTCTTGGTGAGTGAGCTGCAGCAGGCAGCCCTTTGGGTCCCTTGAACCCTCGAAAGCAGGGCAGGGGGGGAGCAGCCACACGGGGAAGTGACTAACTCTCTTCTGCTTTTTCCTCTCTTCCAGGACATCATGCAGAACGCAGAAGCCTGCCCCGACCCTGCTCTGGTGCTCAGCCGGTCGTTTGAGACCATCGCCGAGTTGAGGTATCTATCGGATGTACAGTAATGGGGGACTGGGGAGGACAGGGTTGGGGCCGGAGAGAAGAGTGGCTTCTCTTTGCAGAAAAGCGAGCAGCAGGGAAGCAAACCAACTTCCCCAGGGCAAAGCAGGGCCTCCCTGCAAGCGCACTGACCATCTTTAAGACGCGGGTGCGGGGAGGGGGGGTTGTGAAACCATCCCCTGGCTGTCTCTCGGCCTCAGTGGCCAGGACCATCCTCTCCTCGTCCTCCCGCTACAGAATCTAATCCTTTCCTCTTTCCTCTTCCAGTGAAATGGAACCTGCCCTTTCAAGATCTTTGGAGTCGGCCATCATGAAAACATCTGTCTCGAAATTGAGCCAACTGGAGCAGCACGGCACCCAGGTAGATTGCCACGGGACATCAGGGCGGCGGGAGGGACTGGCTCACTCCCTTCCTTTCTCAAGTCACCGTTTTAGTGGGGAGTGAGAAACCAGAGCCCAAACCGTCACGATGGGGCTCCTCGTGATGGCCATTTCATCTTTTTTTCATCGTCCTCATCTGTGATGTTTTCCATTTCCTTTAGGACCCACGAAACAGTCTAGAGAGAATGCTGAGTGGGCTGATGTATCGGAACCCC
The DNA here is from genome assembly GCA_026170595.1 of Plestiodon gilberti rubricaudatus. Taxonomy (NCBI): domain Eukaryota; kingdom Metazoa; phylum Chordata; class Lepidosauria; order Squamata; family Scincidae; genus Plestiodon; species Plestiodon gilberti. Next base: position 23,148,873 of record JANXHW010000013.1, read on the forward strand.
ACCACCGGCCATCTCGTCCAACTGGTGGGGGTAAGTGTGTGGTAGAGTTGTTCTTGATGGAGAGACGATCCTTTCCAGGGCAACGATGCCAGGTGGTGCAAGGGAGTGGCCACAGGAGACAGGTTGTCTCTTGTGGTCTTGTGGGCTCCCTGCCTGTGGCATCTGGCGGGGCTGGGCGCTGTGAGATCCAGGAAGCTGGACCAGACGGGCCTTGGGCCTGATCCAGCAAGGCTCTTCTTGCTGGATCAATGATACTGAGGTGCCCTTTTTTCCCCACAGGACCTCGACGAATTCCTTCGTGCGGGGGAAACTCCTGCGAGAGACGTGAGCGGTACCAGCATCCATTGCCTGTACAATTGCACCACAGCCCTGCCATCGGTCCTGGTGAGTATCTCGCCCACTTCCACGGCTGGGTTCTACACCCTCTCATGCCCATTGTCGGCTTTCTGGGATGAAGTGCAGAAGAGCTGTGCTGGCTCTTCTGTGACCCATTGCACCTAGGTTTTGCTGGGGGGGATGTCTAGTTGGGCACATGGAAGCCCCTGAAGGAGGGCAGTAGTAGCAGGAGTACCAGAAAGTGGCCTGGGGAATAAATGCAATGTCTTCTTCTTCCCTCTACAGATGGAGATCATGAAGGACAGGGTGCCCGCAGATATCAATGACTTATGGCTCAGGAAGAAAGGCATCACCTGCTCCTCCTCTAAAGGTAAGAGCCATTGGCACGGAGAGGGGGGTGGCAGGCCACATCCCAGAAGAGGCTGACGCCATCTGGTGCCCGCGCCAGAGGCCAGCTTCTGTAGCTTCGGCTCCCCGCTACCCCTTTGTCAAAGTCCCATCAGCTAAACTAACTCTCCCTCCTCTTTTCTTCCATCCAGAACATCTTCCCTGCACAACATCGGACGAGGAGGAGTAGGAAGAGGAGGGAGACCCACCAACTTGCTCCCTCCTGGCTTTCTTCCTGAAGATGTTCTGCGGGCGTTGGATGCTGGCGTTCCAGCTGCTGCCCGGCTCCGCTCCCCGCATCGCCCACTGGTCCTGGATCCGTCTGCTCCTGGCCGAACTCCAGGCAGGATTCCCGGCATCGAAGCAACTGGCTGTGTTCCCGGCGGGGTTGAAGATCCATCGGACAGACGGCACTTCCTGGCGGACTCTCCACCTGCTCCTGGCCCCCTGGCAGCCCGGGGCGCTGCAATTCTTCCGGACTTCAGCCTCTCCTGTGGTAGGCAGCTGCAGCCGAAGACACCGCCCCTACCACCCACCCTTCATGCAGTCTGAGACTAGCTGGTCGCCTATTTTGGGGCCGGGTAGGAATTTTTGGCCACCATCATGATTGGCCCTTGATGGTGGTTTTTTCGCCTACCCCAGACTGGTGCTTGGGTGTGATTTGTTATGTTGTCCTCCCTCCCTTGGTTAAATAAAAAAAAATATTTAACCAAGACACTGTCTCCTGGTTTTTTTCCCCTTTGTCTCTCTTATTGTCTTGGGGTGATGAAAGAGGGATTATTATTTTTTTACAGCAGTGGCAACTCTTCAGCTTGACTTCACTTGAACCAAAACGGAACCAGACTGCTGGCGCGTAACATGAAGAAGGTGGCAGAGCAGCTTTTAAACTGACCCCTGGGGGAAAGCCAACAGGAGCCGAGGGGCATCCGGTTCGGGACTCCTCATCCCTAGGGAATAAGGGTGGAGAGGTTCAGGAACAGCAAGGTTACGACAGAGTAGAAATTGGGAGTGGAAATGGGATGGGACAAGACAGCCGGTCCATCAGGAAGAGAGGCTGCAGGGGGGAAAAAAAGCAAACAACCCTTCTCAGGGAACCTGACAGACGTGCTTTTAAGCAAATGCCCGAAGTCTCCGAGTGAAGATGGGAGAACTGGAACGTTTGGTGGCGAGGGAAAACATTGACATAGTGGGCATAACGGAAACCTGGTGGAATGCGGAGAACCGGTGGGATACCGCAATCCCAGGCTACAAACTCTATAGGAAGGACAGAGAGGGACGTGTTGGAGGTGGGGTGGCCATCTATGTCGTAGAAGGGGTAGAATCCACCAGAGTAGAGAATGAAGGGGGGTCCAACTCTACCATTGAATCACTGTGGGTTAAATTACCAGGCTCAAGGAGCAATGTAATAGTGTGTGTGTGTGTGGGGGGGGTGTTATCGTACCCCACATCAAAAACCTGAAGGGGACCTCGAGATGAGGAAACAAATCAGAGAGATGTCAGTGAGAGACAGGGTTGTGATCATGGGTGGGTGATCATCGCTGGGTGAGCCGACATTTCCTGGGATTCCTCTGCAAGGTGACGTTTCTGGAGTTGGCGCGAGAGAGACATGATGAATACCGCCTCCCTTCTTGGGATGGCTGCTATTTTTCACCACCCGGAAGTTATTTCCATGCTCCATGACGCACCTTCTCAAGGCGTCGCAGTCTTTCCAAAGCATGCAAAATGGCGACTTCTCCCATCGCTGATAAAACATGTCGAAAACGCAGCCACACCCATTCATCAGGGAGAGGAAAAAGCAGGGCGGTCACATCCGTAGGCAATGGAGGAGCATCCATGAGCTATCCTGCAAACAGCCGTGTCTGGTTGCGTCCTTTAAACGTCCTCTGCATCGTTTCGCTGACCTAACTGCTGCTAAGTTCAGAGACCCACTCAAAATCGACACGTCCAGCATCTTCCCCTCTTGCCAGATCCGTCCCATGTTCTGAACCGTCCCATGTTCGTAGGGGCAGGAAGGAGGCTTGTTCTGAGGATCTGAAACTTATGTGTGAGGTTCTAGAACTGAGCCGAGCCCCACAAGGTGGAACAGCCTCATTCGGAAGTGCTGGAGTTCTTCTGGCCCCAGATAAATCGAGTCTGAGCCCTGGAAGCGCAACCCAGAAACCTTCAAGTCCAGCCCTGTGGAATGATGCAGTATTCCTGATTTATGTGATCTGTCCTGTCAAATGCTTGCAAAAGAAGGGACTATCCAGCTGATGCCATTATACTCCTGTGGTTCACTTATTGCCTGTCGCCTTCCGTCCTTTCCTCAAGAGACGACAAAAAAATTGCTCTCCTTCTTTCTAGGTATTTGACAACAGTGAACGATTAACTTGCATTTCTCCAGGCTTAACATTTTGTTTGTCTTCAGCCCCTTCCCTGCATTTTTATAAACCCTTGATCTCTGTCTCTGCCCTCTTATGAATCCTGTTAGATGTGTCTACGGCAGTCATAAAGTGGCAGGCAAAGCTGGGCCCAATATTACAGCAGCAACTCACCTGTCTTGTGGAATCTTGCCGTTATCTAGAACTCCACTTATAGATCAGTGCCTTTCATCGATGTGATGCTTCTGCTTTTGCAATGGAATCATCTTGCTATTATATTTCGCTCGTGATTCCCAGTAATCCACAAAATGCTTCATCGCGATGTACTGTAAACTCTCCAACCTTGAATGCAAGCATTTGGTTTTGTTTTCCTGTTTCACACAATTGTTGTCCATCCACTGATTTTTCGGTGTTAATCCTTTGTTCCCGGCTGTTTGCAGACCCTCTTAATTTTGTGTCTGCGGTTATTGTGCCACTCCTGGTCTCCATCCCTTTGTGCGAGTGGCTGATGTGAACATGAAACTAGTTCTTTGCAGGTTAAAAAGAAACTATGGACCATCCTTTTTTTAGCTACGTCTTATTAATCTGTTGCATAGTCTCCTCTTCTTTTGGTCGAAAATCTAACCTGCATTTGGAGAGCTAAGTTGTCAGAATGTTATCTAGGGTTGTGTCAAAGCCTGTGTTTATAGCTGAATATATCTGGTCCATTGTGCGCTGTTTACCATTCCATCTGTCTTCCACGGAGTTCTCCAAGATGGAAGCTGGTGGGCTTTGAGATTTCCTCAACTAGTTTCTTGGGCATCGATGGGCCTAAACTCAGATTTTGCTGCTCTGAATTTGTTTCAGATAGCCAAATATCCCCCCCCCCTTTTTAGTAGTGTTCTTGGAACACGGAATCTTTTGATTGGACATGCTTCACGAGAGGAATTCATTTGATATTTGGCTATTCCTTTCTCTTCCCATTTCCTTCTGTTCTTCCTTGGCACATATTGGCCCCCAATCCAGCCACATGGCTGGCCCATGAGTCTTGAATTAGCGGGACTTAATTAATAGGACGTAGCTGGATTGGGTTCGTTCTTGGTGGAACATCCTACTTTCCTTGACGTGTTCTTGTTGGATTGGTGAAAAGCCTCCTTCTGAATCATCCATGTGTTCTGATCCTAAACGCATTTACTTAGGTGCAAGCCCCATTGATTTCTATACTCTTTATCTTCTTTGATCCCTCCTTTATCTTCTTTATCCCTCCTTGTGGTTAAAATAGTTTGCAATGTTGCAAATTATTTGACATGGTCTCTTTCAACACTGCCCGGCGTTTCAGGATTCCTTTTCGAGCCCTGGGATTCTTTTTTTTTTTTTTTCGTTCGGCTGCTTTACATCTGGAGAATCTCACTCCCTTAATCCTTGCTAGTTCTTGGAGACTCCTTTCGGTGCTCACTTCAACTTTGGGCTCCTGCAGCGACACTGGTCTTTCACCTAAATGTGGTGCTTCGGAACGCGGTGTCCTGCATCTCAAGGGTAAACAGAAACTCTTTCCTGTGTATGGATTAACTACCCTGATAGTTAACTGTGGCAAACATCCAACGCAGCCATCCTCTGAGAGATCATGCTATGGTGACGATCAGAGTTTCTTTCAGCCTCTTCAGGAGGGTGACTTCTGACATACCTGAGACCAGTCTTAGGACTCCGTCGTCCTATCTGGACAGGGCAGTTTACAACTCCTGTGTGTTGGAGAGCAAGCGCAGGTCGTCGCCGCCGTATCTGGACTGCCAGCCCCCCAATTCCCTCCGATCAGGGACTAGCCATGGGATGCCATCGTATCTGAGCAACCACTCATACAGCAACTTTGAAAGGAGTCACGGGATAATGTCGTCGTACCTGAGCAACCAGGCAATCGACAGCGGAAGGTAAAGAGGTTGTGAGCGGCGACCAACAGGCTTAGCAAAAATGTGCCGAGAGCAGTAGGGAGAAAAGCATGCGGGAATCCGATGTGAGAATCTCGAACCAGGTTCTCCAGAGGTGGGGAGAGCCGTCAGAAATCAGTTTGGGACCACGTGGCAACAGTCACTCTTGAAAGTAGAGAAGTCAATCGTGGGAAGGGAGGGATTCAGTGGTGCTGAAGTATCTAGATTGTTAGGTAGAAAAAAAAACACTCCCCACTATAGGAAACGCAGGACGCTGCCATACTGAGTCTGACCATTGCTCTATGTAGCTCAGTATTGTCAACACAGGCCGGCAGTGGCTCTCCAAGTTATCAGGTAGGCGTTTTTCTCTGCCCTACCTGGAGGTTGAACCCAGGACCTTCTGCAGACAAAGCAGATGCTCTTCCATGGAGCGATGCCTCCTCCCGAACTCTAGGCGAAGCAACGGGGAGTTGAGACTTCTCAGTGCTTCGACTGCAGGAGGTCCCAGGTTCAACCAGCAGCATCTCCACGTAGGGCAGAGAGATCCCGGAGAGCCGCTGCCAGTCAGTGTTTTCCAGCACAGAGCTGGACAGGCCAATGGCTGACTCAGCATTAGTCAGCCTCCTATGATACAGCAGTGCTCAAATACAGCACGACACAAATAATCCAGGATGACAAGACGATAAGGTGCCAGCTGAAGGAAGGGTCCATTTCTTCCACCCCAGTAAAAAACAAGATGGTTTTTTGACCCAAACTGGGAGGCGCGGCTCCCAGGGGAGCTGCATAAACCAGCCAGAGGAGCCGCGGAGTGCCACGGAATCCTCTCGGAAAAGAGTGCCATGCCAATTGGCGGGCATCAACATCATGTACAGGTGGGCCCCCATATCTGCTGGGGATATGTTCCAGGCCCCTCCGTGGATACTTGAAAATGTGGATAGGAGCGAACACCCCCTCCATGGTTTCCTGAGGGTCCCCCCTGCCTCCCCTGCAGGCAGGCATGCTTGCCCCCCCAGCTCTTATTTTTCTTTCAGCAAGCTTTGTTTCTTCCTTAAAACAGAGAAGCAGCCTCCATTGCAAGCAAGTAGAACGAGACTAAGTCCTAGAGAGACTCTGCAAGGTTTCTGTTAACCTTGCAGAGCCTCTCTAGGACTTAGTCTCGTTCTACTTGCCTGTAATAAGCAGCCAGAGGCTGCTTCTTCTGTTTCTTTAAGGAAGAAACAAGGCTTACTGGGAAAAAAGTAAAAGCCTGGGGGGGTCCCCATGATCCTTGGATAACTGAAACCGTGGATAGCGAATCAGTGGATATGGGGGCCCACCTGTAATGGCCATGGCCAATGGTCAAGAGAGCCACAGGTCGAAAAAGTTTGGCTTTTTAACAAAGACCGTGCAGGATCCTTCCAACTGGCGTGGCACCTCAGAAGTAAGACGTCTAAGGGCTTGTTGGGGTGATCTTTTCCGCTCCACATGATCGTGCACACGATGATGACGCATGTCCTGTCCCCTCTCCTTGGTTAATTCTTTTAATTGCATTGGGGGTAGTTTGGTCAAACTGCCCCCCTCCCCATGTGATTAAAGGAACTCATTCAGAACTAGCAGGGCTAGGATGTGCTCGTGTGTTTTACCACATGAGGCTGGTCTAGGGTTAAAATACATTTGTAACAACACATGGTAGTGTATTGTTTGCATGCATGCACACACGCACGCACGCACATACACAAAGAAAGTGTGTTGAAGGGGTCCTGATGCCTTTGACAGGGACTCTGAATGATCCAGGCGCATCTTGGAAGCTCTCTTTGAGGTTTTCAAAGATGTTCCCACAGAGGCCTCCTCTCCTTTGAGTTTTTCTCGTTCTCGCTTTGCTGCAACCCCCCCCCCCACTCTGCTGAATGTGGTGTCTGGTTCTCCCTCGTAGATCCTACTACCCCTTCCGGGACAAATCCGCTGCCTCCTCTCCGAGAAGCCATCGAGTGCCTTTCTATAGGGACATCTGTGACACAGAGGTTGGAAGGTAAAGAGGAAGTCAGGAATGAGCTAGTGGGGCAGTCGTCTTTGCGTTTATGTGTTTGCATTCACATCCTGTCTCTCTCCCTTGGTGGAACTCAAGGCTCAAGAACGTAGAGTTCTGGGGTGGTCTCCCATCTGGGCTGTGTCTTGACCTAGAACTCTTTTGGCTTTAGTACGGTTGCGGCATGCTGCAGGAGCAGTGGAAGATCTCCCAGTTGTGTGTGTGTGTGTGTGTGTGTGTGTGTGTGTGTGTGTGTGTGTGTGTGTGTGTGTGTGTGAAAGGCCCCCCCCCGCTTACCTGGTGGCATGCCCCGTGTCAGAAACAGCTGCCATCACCTATGGCCTCATCCACCTCCTTTCTCCTGTGCTCTCTGGGTTTGAAAAGGAGGAGAGGAATGGAACAGAGCTTGAAGAGAAGAGTGGTGGGCTAGAGTGTCTCTGGGACTGTGGAGGAGAGAAGAGTGGTGGGCTAGACGGTCAGCTCCGCAGCGCCAAGAGGGAAGCTGTGTGTGGCTTCAATTCCAGCTTCGCGCCGCTTCCAGGAAAGGCTGCCTAGGATGTCAGTGGCGCCATCTTGCACATTCATGCGCTGTTTTCATTTGCACATAGCATGTGTAGGGGGGGGGCAATTCCAAGTGGTGTACACTCAGCAAACGAGGTCATCGGCGAACTTGTGGTTTTTTTATGATCGTTGTTGTGTTTTATTTTTCTCTGGTTGTTAGCTGCTTTGGGTCTCTTTGGTTAAGGACGAACGACAGGGTAGAAATATTTTAACTCAATAAATGTTGCCCCCAAATGTTCTAGAGCAGGGGTCCCCAAACTAGAGCCTACGGGCCACGTCCGGCCCACCAACGCACCTTGACCAGCCCGTTGAGCCCAGTGGCGCTATAATTCTATGCAGCCCCCCTGCACTGCTTCCTTTTCACACACACCCATCTTCCACCACATACCCTCCTCCTGCTGGATTGGGTCCACACTCTCTGGTGTAAATATATGGTGAAAATATTTTTCTCCTCTTGCAAAAATTCTTAAGAGTTGTCCGTAATGTGTGTGAGTGTAATTGAGTGATGTGGCCCTAGCAGCTGAAACTTTGGGGACCCCTACTCTAGTGCCTCTAGCCCAGGGGTGGCCAACCTTCCACCATGAGGGCCTCTTGTCTTCTTGTCTAGAAGACAGAATCATTCATGGCACCTGCAAGTGCTGATGGTGCTGCTCAAGCAGCTGCACCTGCTGAAATAAATGCCCTCACCTAGACACCCATGCTGAAAGGTTGGCCAGCCCTGCTCTAGCCGTTCCCTCCCACCCTTGGGTGTGTTAACCAAACCGCCACTTCTCTGATGCACATGGTTTTTCCACTGCTCTTTCCAGCGGCAAAGGGCTCCTCTTTGTGAAGGAGTCGGTCAACAGCACAGAACTCTCTTCTTCGCCACGCTACAACAGGTAAGAGTACAAAATATGGAAGGGACGTGTGGGTCTCACGGAAACACGTCAGCGGTGTGGGCGGTGGGGCGGTGGGGCCGTGGGCGGCAGGCGGGCCGGCGGTGGGATGTCACGACAGGCGGCGGAGGCGCAAATCGTCCTGTTGGTCGGGGCCAGCAAGGAGCGCCGGCAGCGTGTTTGGCCCTCCCGCCTGCCCTGCACCTCAGTGTGGAGCATAACGGCCGTAGCCGTTACGTCACTTCCTGCGTGGGGTGTGTGTGTGTGGGGGGTGGTCGTACCTCCGCTACTGAAACACATCCCGTGTTCGTGTGCAGATGCATCCGCATGTGAGCGTTTGTGGATTTTGAATATTCGTATCCCGCCTTCTCTCCCCTCCCTGTTAACTCAGCAGGGAGGCACTTTTTCTAGCAGTGGCGCTTTCATGCTTAGCGGGGCGAGAGCAATGGTCTCCATGCAGCCAGTGGCTGTGGCTGGTGTCTCTCTTGAGGGGAGCCGGGCAATGGCGCCATCAGCAGAATGCGCGGGGGGGAGCAGGGAGGGATGGTGCGCCAGCCACTTCCGTCTCTGAATCTTCATATTTCATTGAAGCAATAAACAAAAAAGTCTTATCTACCTTCTCCTCCTCCCCAAATTGGAAAAGCCGCCTTGGTTGCCCTATACATTCTTTAGAGAAATAAATAAATAAGAGGTGGATTGAGTAGAAACCCACCCATCTCCAGCACACTTCCTCTTCTGTTTTTGAATCTAGGGAGTGAGAGAATGAGGAGTGGTGGAGGGCAGGCAGCCCCTGCCCATCTTCCACCTGAGGCACTTGTCTCAGTTGGCCTCATGGATGGGCCAGACCTGCCTTGTGGCGACGTGAGGGGGAAATGTGCAGGCAGAATTCTTCCCAACTTCTCATTAGGCTGAAACTTGCGCTCACTTCCCCGTGTTCTGGCCAAATTAGTGCAAAGGCACCAAGATAATCGGCATGCATGCATCCTTCATGATTACATTTTATGATAATAACATCACATTGTATTGTGTTAACATTAAGTCTAGTTAAATAACTTCAGACATCTCAGGCTTAGACCTGTATTTAGGTTCTGGCTGTCATCTCTTCCTCTCACGGCCTGTGATGCTCCTAGCAATTGGTAAAGTATCTGAATTGGAGCCCCGTTGTCTTATCCGCATGACAACGTTGCCTTCCCTTCTTCCTCCTCCAGTCGCAGCATGGTCGATCTGTCTGACCTCGAGAGATCAACCTACAGCAGTGCCACCTCTCTGAACAGCAGGCCCCCCCCAAAGGTATTTATTTATTATTATTAATTTGCATGGTGCCACTAACGTGCAATGCTGCTTTACATAGAGTGACAATACAGATCCCTGCCCTGAGGGGCTTACAATCTCGATATTGACACAAGGGAGACAACAGAATAGGGAGGGGGGGGGAGACAGCCAGCTGTAAACAGGGGCAGGGTATGCAACTGTCTTAGTTACATGTGGCCGATGAAGGCCAAAGTCATCGCATCCAAGGTGGCTTAAATGTCCTCCCATCCCACAGGTGTGCGCATTTAACTCCTGTTGCATATAACTCCTTAGGTAAAAATGCCTTTTAGGAGAGCATTCCAAGCATCAAAGTCAGCAAATCAAACAAGTGGAGAATTGTTTCAGCTTCCGACTCTCCCTCACTGGAGGTCTTTAAGCAGAGGCTCGATAGGCACCTGCTGGAGATGCTGTAGGAGGATTTCCTGCTGCATGCGCAGGGGGTTGGACTAGATGACCTTGTGGGTCCCTTCCAAGTCTATAAGAGTAATTGCTTTGCATGCCAGAGGTCTCGGGTTCGTGATTATAACTTAGAATTGTGGATAGACTGGATAACTTAACACTCAGATGCATGATATTTCTAGCCAGATTCTGTGCTCCTCCTTATTCTGCCAATCCTCCCAAATTTCTGCCCGTCTCTTATGCATGCCCCACACACCCATCTAGCAAATCACCCCGTTTTTAAAAAAAATATTTAAATTAAAAGTATGAATGAAGAAGTACATAATCCAATTAATTAGCTAATTAAATATGGGGGTACTTGGACCGTGACAAGGGGTACAAATGGCGACAAAGGTTGGGAACCCCTGGCTTAGATGGTGACACAAGGGAGGCGGTGATGGGGGGTGGGTGGGTGGGGCATTTGTCATCCCGGTGAGCTGCCGTTGGTGTCGAACTGTGCAGGAAAAGTTCGAAAGGGACCGACAAATAACATTCGATCGTTACTCTACAGCGATGACGTTCTATGCTTTGGGACAGAGGAGGGGGTTCCGAGGGGGTTCCGATGGGGTTGTGCATGAATGGTGGTTAAGCAGGATGGCTGAAGGCCGGTTGCTTGGGTGGGGTAGTAGCAGGGAAATGTGTGTTTTCTGGCAGCCTCTGACTAGCTGCTGTGGGTAGAACCCATGGGACAGATGGAGGCTTTTTGGACACCCAAGAGACGTTTGTCCGCTGCCCTGAGGTGTTTCCCTGTTTGTATATGAGAGCTTAGTGTAGTGCAGTCTTGTACACACCGGAGAGTAAGCCCCATGGCCTACAGTGGGACTTACTTCTGAGTAAACACGCATAGGTGTGTACTGTGAGAAAAGAAACTCTGAATCGGGACTTCCCGTCTCGCCTCTTCCATGAGCTCACTAGATGGCCTTGGGTGAGCCACTCCTTCCCAGCCTCAGTCTTTCCATCTGTAACATGGGCATAAGGGGTTTTACTTGCTTTACAGCATCACTGTAAGGACAGCATCCAGATAAAATATGCCAAGTGCATTCAGAAAGCATCATGTAATGTGAAGCATCGTGATGTAGAAGTGGAAGAAAATACACTCGATGCGAGATAGCTTTCTTCCTGGCCCCAGCATGCCACTTGCCCAGTAAATGAGCGGGGGGAGGGGGGATGTCCAGGGCCCAGAGGAAGCTGGAAATACTTCCTGCCTAGGGGTCAAGGATGCTGGGCTAGATGTGCCTGTGATCCGACCCAGCAGGGCTCCTCTGATCACGTCCTGATCTGAAACTCTTAAAGGGCCCCTTTTGAAGTTGAACCAGACACAGGATTCCACTTGCCATGCTGGTAGTAGAAGACTTAAACCGTGTCAAATCGCCACAGGTTTCGCTGCCAGCACGTAATGTGTGTGTGGGGGGGGGGGAATGGCCATGCCATCCCTCCTTATTCTGAATCCGATCTCCAAGTGGTCTCATCGTGAAAAAGTGGCTGCATTGCATTTTTCCATCAGTGTGGCTGGAATGAGGGGCACCTTTGTAGCTGAGACCAGGATGGCAAACTTGTTTGCGTCACCGCTTGGCTCATCTCCTCCTCCTCCTCCTCCTCTTCCTCCTCTTCTTTAGGCTCTTTGAAGACATCTGCACTTACTGTGGCCGCGAGATCCGCAACTGCGCTAAGATAACCATTGAGAACCTGAAAATCTGCTGCCACGAATACTGCTTCCGGGTAAGGGTCCACGGGTACCAGAGACAGCAGCACATCAAATGCGACTCGACCCCTCATGTCATCGTGCTTTGCGACGGCAGACACTATCCCCACCCCCACCCCCTTTACTCAAGTCTCTGCTGCTCTTCCTGCTCCCGGATTGGAAGAGAAGGAAAGGGACGAAATTGAAGATAACTGTTGTAACTGTCCCGGTGCCACCACAGACTAGACCTCGCCCAGCTCATGGGGAAGTCGCCTGTTCCACTGTGGGACAAAGCCAAGGCTTCTCAACTGCCTGAGGGAGCGGGGAGAATATGAGGCACTAGCAGGGCCCCCAGCACACGTCCCAGAAAGCGCCAGAAGCAACACTTTGTCCCGTAGTCTCACAAGTGGAGACCTTCTTGCAAAACGCATACTGAGCTCCTCATGCATCATGCATCGCGCACCGTCAAGCCTATTTAGGCCATTCGGAGGGTCCAGAGAAGAGGAGGAGGAAGTGGGTGTCGGGCACAAGCCCCTCCCTTCTTCCATCTGGGGTGGTTGGGGAGGAGGACAGAGCAACAGCCCCCACCCCCCTGCCTCGGGCCAGCCAGCTTCCGGACAGCCATTCATGTGTATTACACACACTAACCTCTCCCTCCCTCCCAACACACACACACACACACACACACACACACACTCGAACCTGCTCACTCCTTCCTTCCTTGTCCGCAGTGTGGGATTTGCCACAAGCCCATGGGAGATCTGCTGGATAAGATCTTCATTCATCGAGATATTGTCCACTGCGATAAGTGCTACGAGAAGCTCTTTTAGGTGAGTGGCGCCTTTCCTGCAAAGCAGCCGGGATGCTCCAGAATGTTTTCCCCACCTTTTTATTCCATCGGTTCTTGTGATTGAAAACTCCTTCCTTGGGTGATCCCTTCATAGAAATCACCTCTTAGTTAATCCTGGGTTTTCATTTTCTTTCTATTTTTCACCATTGTTTTTGTCGCATCCTGCCATGGTGATGGCAGCAGACGGACGCTATTTTGGTGGCCACCAGGCATTCTTGAGGGGGAAAAATAGGCAGCCACCATTTTTTTCCCAGAATGCCCTGGAGCGATGCAACATTCAGGCCACTGCAGGAGGCAAAAACTGCAATAAAAAGCAGAAAAATAAAGGAAAATGAATGAATTGAATGATGAAAAGCGGAGTGGTTGAGCACTCCTCCATCATCATTAGCATTCATGTTGGAATGAATGAAAAATTGAACTCAACGTGCTTCTTTTGGTTTGCTCCTTTGTTTGTTCTGAAACCAACATGCGCAGCCCACGAGGCAGTTGGAGTGCTGGGGTATACTGGTAGAGCACAATTGCTGGATGCCGAAAGAGTTGTGAAGCAGGGTGGATCTGCTCAGCTTTTTTTCTACGCTGATCAAATCGTGGAGCTCCTTCCTGAAAAATGCACACATGGCATCTTCAATGCGATCCTTTCAGCACTTGGCAGAGTCTATCGTATTCTCTTTTGGTGTTTTAAGGCATTGGCGTAGCCACAGCGGCTGAGTGGTTAAGGTGCTGAACTGTAGACCGGAAGGTCGGTAGGACAGCAGTTCGAGACCCGAGGGCAGCGTGACGGAGTGAGCTCCCGTCTCCTGTCCCAGCTCCTGCCAACCTAGCGGTTTGAAAGCAAGACATTGCAAGGAGATAAATATAGGTACCGCTGCGACGGGAAGGTCACAGCGTTAAGAACATAAGAAGAGCCTGGCTGCTGGATCAGGCCAAAGGCCCATCTAGTCCAGCTTCCTGTATCACACAGTGGCCCCACCAGATGCCTCAAGGAGCACAAGACCACAAGATACCTTGTTGCGTTAGTCACGTTGCGTTAGTCACACTGGCCACATGACCACAGAAGCGTCTTCGGACAGCGCTGGCTCTTCGGCCTTAGAAACAGAGATGAGCACCGCACCCCAGAGTCGGACACGACTGGCTCTTGAGCAGGGAAGACCTTGACCTTCGTAGGAGAGAGAACATTCCAGGGTGGTAGTCATGGGGTAGTAGTCATTCTCCCCCTATCCATTATTTGTTGCTCCAAATGCTACTCCTGAGGAGAGCAGGACTTTGTGAGTGTGGCAGTGTTCGCCGATGCACTCGCACTGCCCCACCCACACATACAGGAGCGCAGGGAGGGTAGAGCCAGTGTTGTATAGGGAGGGCCAGTGTGATCCTTTAGCACCTCTGAGCAAAATGCTTTTACCTGCTGCCGTTTGTAGCATGTTGTCGTCTGTTCGCTGCCACGTTTTCATTCCTGTTTTCTTGCTTTTACTGGCGAGTCAGGTTAGCCCCCTTCAGACTAACCTGTGATTAGGCGGGATATAAATCCCAATGATAAAACAACTAAAAGTGTGCTATTGCTTGCAGTGTGCATCTTCAGTCAGATCGACCGGGAGGCTGCCTGAGGGGGTCACCTCTGTTGGCGGATTGGGGGGCACCTCATCCCTGCCTCCAGGAAGGAACAGAAGTGTGGAGGAGAGACGTCCTCTTCCGCCCGGTTCCCTTTTCAAATCCAGGAAGTGGGAAAACGAGTGGCAGAAATGGGGCACCACTGGGGAAAGGCGGAGGACTGGTGCACTGCCTCATAGGCCAGGAAGTCTTTATTTGGCCTGGATTCACCTGTTCCCTCTCCAATTGTCTCCTAGGACTTCTTGAAGAGCGAGACAGAAGAATCTGTACCCTCAGCCGTGCAAACTGAGATGATTCCAGTGGCGGCTTCTTCACCACCACCACCACCACGAGTATTGATCCCTCTGCTCTCAAGTTCTTCTTCTTTCACTACCTTTTCCTGGGAAAAGTGATTTGCACCCACTAGTTGACTTGGCCAGTCCCTGGCTAAGGGCACCTCCGACCTAACAGCCACAAAAAAGCCACATCGAAGAAAAGGGTATCTGAGATTCTGAGCACCTTCAGGTGGGGGGAGGGGTATATGCGTGCGTTCAGCATTTCGGAGACACTTCTCCGACGGCCCGACTAGATAGGATCCAGGAGAGACAGCCTCTTTTTATCCAGCACAATCATCTCTCTTTTCTAGTTCCTGCCTGTTAAATCTTTCTCCTAATTTTGTCTTTGGAAGTTGATTCCCAAAAAGTGTCTACATGTGCAATAGAGACCATGGACTCCTCTTTTGTCCCTTCCCCCCCCCAAAAAAAGCAGAGAGAGTAAATGTGACTGAGTAGCAGCTTTTCTAAAAGAAGTGCAACCAGTTTCACTGAGAATCAATGTTCTTAAGTTTTAAAAAAGGAAAGAGTTACGGTCACTTTGCTAACGCACCTTCTTCAGAGGCTACAAGCTGCTGTAGGACTAAGTGTACGGCAGGCAAAGAACTGTTAGCAATGGGAGCCTGCTTTCTGCTGAGTCTGGTAATTGCCCCCACCGAGTTCAGTATTATCAGCACTTTGATTCAGGACTTCCCTTGTTCAAATCTTGCCTCTGCTACAAACTCACTTGCAGCGCAATCCTGTGCATGTCTACTCAAAAGTAAGCTCCATTGTGTTGAATGGAACTTACTCCCAGGTATATGTGTATGAGATTGCAGCCTAGGTGGCCTTAGGCAAGACACACCCTCTCGGGCCTCAGTCTTCCCCATCTGCAGTATGGGGATAATGCTACTTTCTTACCTTACAAGGTTCTTGTAGAGCTGCCACCAAGATAACACATGTGGATGCTTTGCACGCTCAGAAAGGGCAGCACAAATTTGATTATGAGCAAAGGGGAGTGTGTCCCAACAGTGTTTGTTTTTTTATTTCAGTGCAGCCGTGGAAAGCTCAAGCTCAGGATTTAATCAGTGCCGTGGTGTGATGGGAATTGGAATGCTTCATTCTTTTCCCGCAGGCCATTTTCCTGTCCCAAGACCCCCTTCCCAAATTTTCTCACTGCAGAGAAAGGAAAACGACACACCTCTAATATTTTTAGCTGGCTGATTTCAGCCTTCCGAAGCAGGATAATTGAGACTTTGTCTCCTGAATGTGGTTCCCTGATTTTCAGAGAACCCTGACTTAAAACAACCGTTGGAGTCCTTATTCCGCTCCAGCGTGTTTTGTGGGCTGATTCATGTGGTCCAATTGTGGGCTGATTGACGTGGTCCTATTTGTCACTAGATGACTGCAGCACCAAACCTGCGGTGTGGACGGGCTGTCGCACATCTGGCATCCTTTTTGACTTATATATCCAGCTGCAGTGTCATCATCTCATTGAATGTAATTACGTGACGTACACGCAGGTACGACTGCTGCACCCCTATTGGGTGGTTTCTAACCTGCCTGCGTTCCTCCTGATAAAACAGTCACCGCACTCTTGAGCTGAGATACAGTTTGGCAAAGTCCTTTGCACGAGTGAAACGCTGTATCGAGACAAACCTTTTGCACTTCAGTTTAGCAATAATATCTTCAGGCGGAGGACAAAGTATTGCAGCCCTCTGGGAAGACGAAGGCTTTCAGCTCAGTTGTCTCCAGCTAGGCGTGCCAAGTCACCGGTCCTCTGTGTGGAATGGCTGTACCTGAGCAGGTGTGTCCTAAAACGGCTGACCTACTGACTTGAGCAAAGGTATTTTGTTCGAGACCTTGGTCAATGTTTCCCTTCCAGCCGGATTTTCTCTCCTCCAGTTCTAAAACGGATTTGCTTTTGATTTTCACCATTAGAGTGCACGTTTTATTGAGCAACACGTCAAAATGGCAGGTGCTGTTGGCTGGATGGCTTGTTTTCCTCTGCGATGCATGTCATTGCAACAGGCCTGCCCAAGTCCCCCTGGTGCCTGGGCCCCCTGCCCCCCCCACCTGCCATCGCTTCCGTCCTTCTGCCTCTGCTCCCTGGATTTAAAAAGGAAGATGGAAGCCGAAGAGATCTGGAGTGGGGGGAGCGTAGTGGGTCTGATGCCCCAGCCCACCACTCTTCTCTCCTCTGCAGGTCTTCCCTTCTTTCTAACCCACCCCCTCCCCTCCAGACTTCCTTGGCTGCTCCGTTTTGTTCCCCCTCTTAGTCAAATCCAGGAAGCAGGAGGAGGAGAGGTGGAGACAGACTCAATCGACCCTCTACCACCTGAGGCACCTGCCTCAGTTGGCCTCGTGAATGGGCCGTGCAAGCTGCTTTGGAAAGGGAGCTCCAGGTCATTCTAGGTGTTTGCTTCATTGTCCTTATTTTGCCAGTCTGTTTTCTTTGCAACAAATGCTTAACCGCTGCCTGCCGTTCTAATAAATATTATTAAGATGTCATGTACAAAAAGCTGACTTGTGTGTTTGACTTCATGGTCTGGGTGATGTACTTCCTGGTGGTCTAAGGCAGGGGCGGCCAACCTTTCAGCAGGAATGCTCCTGGCCCGTTAGTGGTTGCCTAGGTGAGGGCATTTCAGCAGGTGCAGCTGCTTGAGCAGCACCATCAGCACTGGCAGCTGCCAAGGTTCTGTCTTCTACACAACTCTTCAGATCGCAGAGGCCCTCATGGTGGAAGGCTGGCCACCCCTGCTATAGAGGGAAGGAGGGAGGTTTTTGGAGGAGCAGATCAAAAGGAAACTTCTTCCCCACAGCCTAGAAATGTCTCCCCCACAATAGTTACTTTACGTGCACGTTTGCGGCAGAGCACTCGCTCCGCCGCTCCACAATTAATGGAAGAGGGACTTTCTTATACAGTGCAATCCTGACTAAGGATCCGGCCGGCAGCCCAGGGCCGCCGGCCGGATGCTGAGCCCAGGCAACCCGGCGAATGTCGGGCTGGAGGTCTACGCGGGAAAGGCGACGTTCGTCCCCTTCCCCAGGTGTAAACCGGGGCCAGCCCAATAGGCCTCCTCAGATTTCTGCCAGCTAAATAGCTAAATCTTCCTTGATTTTTTTTTTGGGGGGGGCAGTAGGACCTTAGTATGTTGTATGAATGTCAAGGCTTTCTTATTGAGCATTTATTGTTTTCCAATCTACAATGAAGAATTATTTTCCTGTCTTTATAACTTTCCAATCTATCATGTGACCATTATATCCGTGTCATCCGTGGTTCTTTTCATACTTGGTCTTCTGTGTAAGTTCACCTTGAAAAAAACATTTTATTTGGGCTCTTATTGTTTAAACACACTGAGCACAAAATATGTATCCCTTTTCTTCAGTTGAATGGCTACCCTTTCTTTGCCAAACTGTGAAATTAGAGAGGAGGGGGGAAATGAGTTCAAAAGAATTGCAAGAATATCTTCCTCAAAAGATTTCATGCGTGTCAGCATTATATCCATGTAAAGAAAGGGTAGCCGTTCCATACAATGCCTGCAAATCTTGGTGACGCCAACTCCTCGCACCTGAGCAATGTGGGTCGTCCCCAACCTGATCTTCATGGGTCTCACTTTAGCAACCAGCTCCTGACAGGGAAAAGAAAAAAGAGAAACAAAAATCATGAGCCTCCCCCCTCCAGCCCCCACAAAAGCCAACCACAATCTATCCGTGTCTCCTCTATAAAACGAACACTCTTCATGTGCATAGAAGCACCATAGGGTGTCTCAACAGTTAAGTCCCATCCAGGGGGGGCTAATTAAGTTCCATGTAAGAATGCCTGCATGATTCCTTTGGCCACACAATGCCTATATAGGCTTGGCATTATTACTCCAAGAGACTGCAGTCCGAGAACACCTATATGTTGTTTGGATGGTTGTCTATTACTTAATAGAATATTGACTTCAAGCTAGGGCACCGTTATGCCTGAGCCACCATATTATCAGTTATCATCAGAACTTCCTCTAACCCATTGCAAAAGCAACAACTGCTAACAGAAGGCCTGGAATGGTTCCCATATTGCACCCTAATCATTGCACCCAAAAGGCCTTGCATTAAATTTAAAATTAAGTAGATTACAAAGGCTTACCGTAAACAGTATGCCAAAGTTTCATTTCCAGTGCCTCGGTTTCCCTAAGAGCGTGATCTTTGCCCCCTTCGTGCATAAAATGGGATGCTCTTACCACTCTGAACAGTTTCAGCTCTCCCCTTTCCACAGAAAAAAAATCCAAAATCACCGATGGTAGAAGAAGGTAAGAGAACACCTGGGTGGTAACATTCTTCTTTCTTAGCAGAAAAACCACAAAGTATTGCGGTGAGAATATTCTCACCACATCGAACTGCTACCATGTCTTGCAATAATACTAATATCAGCAACAGAATAACTTAAACTACAGTACTGCATTACTGGTAATAGCAGACTGACACACGAGACTCACTGCGTCATTCTCATTTCCGCTGGCAATAGCGCGCCGTGCCGTGCCCCAAAAGGTTGTAGTTGTAGTGAGGACAAAATGAGGAAGAACCACATCTGTTGAGTTCCTTGGAGAAACTACAGGATAACTGAACAGTGTCGCCAACAACAATGATGACTCAGGAGCAAACCCTGCCAAAGCAAATTTCATTCTCACAGGATTGCATCTACACTGCCCAGTCCTGTGCATGTTTACTCCCATGAAAGTATAGATGCTGCTGCTTACCGCTGAGTCTGGACACTGGGCCATCACTCCCAATGTGGTCTACTCTGACTGGCAGCAGGTTGCTCCGGACGAATGTTTCCAAGTCTACCACCTTGATATCCTTTCAATGAAGATGGTGCAGAGGGGTCACCCTATTCATCTACTGCAGCAAAAACAAAAGGCTCGTGGCAACCACTCGTGGCAACCACAATAAGCACTATTCTTTAAATGCCAACGAGTGAACCAACATGGTGGGACTTACTTCTGCATAGAATCCCACTGCTCTGATCATTGTGGGCAACGTTTTCCAGGGCCGGCGCCCACTTTGTCATATGCATCAGGTCTAGTCATCAAAATAAACAGGTTATGCACAGGGCCGGATTTATGCGCAAGTTAAAGACACTACAATTTAGGGCCTCTCAATACAAACACCTCCAGTTGAACATAATCTGCTGAAAAACCACAAGCCTGTGCCTGTGAATATCTGCAAATATAAAGTGTAATTTCCCCCCCTTTTCTTATAACAGCAGCTTAAAATAATAAACCGCTTTTGGGATGGGGTATCTCACTGTATCTGGAGGCCCCCCCCCCAGCATGGCTTAATCCAACTGAATTCATGTATTCTAAATATGGAGAAGAAGAGCAAATGGTTTGTTTGAGATGGTGTTTTGCGTTTGGCAATGCAAGAAATAGCCCCCCCCCCCCGATCTTGGCAATGTTGAACTTTGCTGTGTCTCTCTAATACTATTAACAGGTAGGAACCAAGTGTTGCATGGGATCCCCCTGTATTTTAGAGGAGTGCCCCGGTTTGGGGCTTGCTTCCAACAGTCCGAAACAGAAGCCCTGCAGCTGCTATCCTAGACTTGCAGGGAATGGAGGTTTCAGGAGGGAGGGAAAGAAAAAGAGCTTCAAGCAAAGGCACCAGCTGGAGATGCTCTAGGATTTCCAGCTGCAGTCTGGGGGTTGGACTAGATGACCTTGTGGAGCCCTTTCAACTCTATGAATCTAGGAAAAGGGAGTTTGCTTTCCTTCGCTCCTGATGGCTTCCCTTGCTGTGCTGTAAAGTAGAGGTTCCCAACCTTTGTCGCCAGGTGTACCACTTGTCACAGTCAAATTTTCTACAGTGCCACCTGCACCAATCAATCAAAAAATTATTATTTATATGATAAATACTTATATATAAATATAAATGTATTTATAATATTTAATTTAAATGAATATGTGCACTAGATAGGTGACAGTGTCAGCAAATGCAGCAATTAAGCCACTGTGGGGTGTTTTGTTTTTCCTCTTTCTTTTCCAAGCAGTAGTACTCACAGATCCATTTCCTGCTTTGGAAGCCTATCCAAAAGAGCAGATATAGAGGCTTCAGTTCAGGAGCAGAATCTCATCCTGCATCCTCAGTTTTCAGTCTCTCTGGGTTTGGGCCTCTCTTTCCCCGGGACAGTTATGTTTCATTCCTCGCCCCCCCCCCATTGAATCCCCTAATTCATGCCTATTGATTTGAATCTCTACAAATACTGTGCGAGCAGCATGAGCAGCCCCTTGCTCAGAGACAGCTCAAATACAGCCAAAACAAAAAAGTAGAAAGAAAAGAAACAGGAAATAAAAGGCTTGTCTGCTTTGTTCTTGCCTGCGCCACCTAGTGGTTCAGTGGTGTGTATACGGGAGGGAATATGAAACAGTACAGAGCGGAGATAAGAGCAGAAGCAGCTGAGAGAGAGAGATTGGAACGGCAGAGAGGAGCCCGTCCAGGTAAGAGGCCTTGGGGGATCAGCTTTCCAAAGTCGAGACCAGCAGGTCAGAGATGCTTTGAATTGCAGGTCAGCCGGGAGATCGCAAAACCCAGACAGGGACCAGCCTGTCGTGTACCACCGGCAGTCGCTCAAAGTAGGTTGGGAACCTTTGGTCTAGAACAAAGTGAAAAATCAGCAGTGGCAGAACTTGCTGTGAGAACTGGTCACCAAATAAACTTTGATCAAACTCAGGTCCTTTCCACAGGGCAACAATACCACACCAGAATCTATAGGGAGGCAATAGAAATTCAAACACATCAAAGCAATAGAAACAGAAAGGAAGACACTCTCAGCATCAGCAATGCCTGGCTTCCAGGGCTTAAACCTGCCAGAATACAAAGCTGTGGAAGTGAAAATGGCCTCAAGAACTCTGGCAATGATGGACAGGCAAAGGAAAGTGCGAGTGTGCCTTTAAGAATGCCAAGCCAAGCTGGCAGTTGGGCCTGTGGCTGACTGGCAGGTGATGCTCACCTGAGCTACCTTCCCAAGGATGCTGCCTAGATGACCTTCCCAAGGATGCTGCCAGGCCCTGCAGCTGCTTTCCACAGCTGGAAGCGAAACGTTGGGGTCCAGTCCTCCCTCCGGTGTGTGGATTGCCTCCAGCCTGAGAGTGTTTGTAGCCTGGCGAGAGGGGCTGGGTGGCAAGAGGGCGGAATGTCCAGGCTGCAGGTGACAGTTGGCCACGCCCACCGGTGACATCACCTGTTGCCCAGGTATATAAAGGGCGACCCAGGCTGGAATCTCCCAGAGTGTCAGGGAGATTAGTGGGGAGAGAGAGAGAGAGAGAGAGAGAGAGAGAGAGAGAGAGTTTGTGTTAGGAGGAAGGTAGGGAAGGTTAGAGTGTGTGTGTGTGCGTGTGTGTGTGTGTGTGTGTGTGTGTGTGTGAGGAGGGAGGGGCTAGAGTGAGAGCGAGAGCGTGTTTGTGTGTGTGTGTGTGTGTTAGAAGGGAGGGGTTAGAGTGAGAGCGAGAGCGTGTTTGTGTGTGTGTGTTAGAAGGGAGGGAGGGGTTAGAGTGAGAGTGAGAGTGTGTGTGTGTGTTAGAAGGGAGGGGTTCAAGTGAGAGAGCGAGAGTGTGTTGTGTGTGTGTGTGTGTGTGTGTGTGTGTATTAGAGTTAGAGTTAGAAAGTGGGAGGAGTGTTTCTAGATTAGTTGCAGTATTGTTTTTTTATTGGGTTTTTTGTTTTAGGGTTTTTTTATTTTCCCAGAGATTTTTCTTTTTTCTTTTTCTTTCTTTTTTTCTTTAGTCCGTTAGCGTTAGGGAGGGAGGATGAGACCCTGCAAGTGGCTGCGGTCCATGTAAGTACCAGTTCGTGGCAACTTCTCTTGCGTAGGCTCACCATATCCAAATCCGGGACAGATTGCAGCTCGACCTTTAAGAGAAGGAATGTGGGCAGTGGGCCGGTGTCGCTTGTTAAACCCCTTACTCCAGTGGTTTCCAAACTGGGAGTTGCGGAAACCAGCCAGGGGAGCTGCGGAGTGCCACGGAATCCTCTCGGAATACAGTGCAATGCCAATTGGCAGGCATCAACATCATGTCTTGGGGAGTCACTGCCAACCAATGGTCAAGGGAGCTGTGGGTCAAAAAAGTTTGGGAAACGCTGCCTTACTCAGAAGCAAGCCCCCTACAGGTGAAGGCGTTAGACGACACACAACTCTTTGTCCTTGTTTCAGAGGCAGACGGGGATATTAAAATGTCTTGCCGGGGGGGGGGAGATGCCGGGGGGGGAGATGCCCAGGCACACAGTGTGCACCAAGGGCTAGGCGAAGTATAAATACCCCCCCCCCCCGGACCTTCTTTCTGTTGAAGAATATAGGGGTTTTGTAGCAGAGTAATAGCGGAAGACTCCTCTCCTGTGGTAAAAACGAATTATCCCAAGCACCCAGGCTAGAATGCTATCAGTAAAAGACACACAGAGGTAGAGGCTGGTAACAGTTACAAAAAGAAAGTTTACTTACAGATTGCATATATACATCTTCTGAGTAGGAGACCCAGAGGTCTAACATTCAGAGTACAAGGAACCCTATGTAGCTGTCCTTTTGCATGTGGGGATGGTAGATTCAAGGCGCATCTCCACACGTCCTCCTCCTCGGAAGGCTGAGGTCCAAGAGAATGTGGCTGGGGAGGGACAGGAAGGAAATGGGGTCAGGGGCCACACCCCTGCCAGGGACCATAGAGAGGACAGGCCAGGTGAGAGGTGCCCAGATGGCACACGGCCCCCCCAGCGTCCTGCAGCCGAGCGCTGCCCATTTCCAACCCCCCTTCTCAGCATCGGATGCTGGAGTCCACGAGGCCCAACTCTGCTCGCAGACTCCCAAAGTGATCCTTTGGTAATATGTCAGCTTTTATCTCTTGCGTTGGACAGTAGTCCAACTTGATAAGCTTTTAGAGTTCAAAACAACCATCCTGCCGGGAAACTCCGCCGTACAATACACTTTTATAATTAAAATGTAATGGTTCAACTTTACGTTTTGCTCCCAACATTGGAAGCATCCTCAGAAGTATTTAGCTACACACTGCAACCAGCAATAAAAGCCTTCTTCTGTTCCCCGGATGTTTGCGTTACAGTTAATTTTCTCACAGCTGATCTTCATTAGCAATTTCCATGCTATTGTCTGCAACTCCCCGTTTGTAATGGGTCCCCGAGCTGCCACAGACCCCCGAGCTGCCATCTTCGAATGGCGTTTTTGGATCCGATTTTGATTAATATGGGGGGTTGGGAGGATTTAGGAATACTTCAGTATATTTTATTGGATGTGAGGGATGGAAAAATGGAGAAGGTCACTTTGTTTTTAGAGCTGGTTGCCAAGAGACGTTTGGCCAACTATCATAGTCCTTAGATTGTATGTTAGGGCAAGATGCTCTTTTATTTTCTATAGTGGTTGTGCCAATAAAGGAGCTATCTATCTATCACAAACAAACAAACAAACAAACAAACAAACAAACAAACAAACAAACAAACAGGAGAAGGCTTTTATTGCTGGTTCCAGTGTGTAGCTAAAGACTTCTGAGGATGCTTCCAACGTTGGGAGCGAAACGTAAAGTTGAACCATCAAATTTTAATAATAAAAGTGTATTGTACGACGGAGTTTCCTGGCAGAATGGTTGTTTTGAACTCTAAAATCTGGACACGTCATGAGGATCTAAGAATGATAAGTTTTTCTTTGCACATGTCACGCACACAATGATATTTAATGTCAAGGTGTTTTGTGCATGCACTGTCCTTCTCTGACTGTGCCAATTTTATGCAGCTCTGGTTATCCTCAAACATTTGGACTGGCTTAGCTTCTTCTATGCCCATGTCCTTTATTAACTGACAAAGCCATTTTAACATCTTGCATGCTTCGGATGCAGCGGTATATTCTGCTTCTGTGGAGGAAAGAGCAACAGTGGATTGTTTACGGCTTGCCCAACTAATTGCCCCACCCCCATACAGGAACAAATGTCCACTAGTTGATTTACGGTCAGATCTGTCTTCACCAGTCCAATCTGCATCAGTCCACCCCACTAACTTTGGGTTGTGACTGGCTGGCAGTTTTAGCTTGCAATCCACAGTGCCCTTTAGCTATCTGCCTACTCTGTGGATTGCAGTCCAGTCTTCTTGTGTGGGAGAACTGGTTCTCCTGCTTAAGATCCCTACAGCTGTTGTTGCAATGTCTGGCCTGGTCACACAACGTAGGTATAGAAGCTTTCCTATATAGCTTCTCTATAGTTGTGATTGTTTGGTAAGAGTACGCATTTCTCTTTGTGTTTAAGAAAGCCAGTTTCTATTGGTGTTGCTGCTGGATGGGCATCTTTGACTCCTATTGACTCTTAAATCCAAAATCGTTGTCTTTTGACTGAGAGGATAACTTCCATCCTCTTCTTTCTCAATCTGGATGCCCAAGTAATATTTAGCATCTCCCAGTTCTTTTCTTTCCACTTCCTTGTCTAGGTGGTGTACAATGTCTTTGTAGTCTTCAGAGGCGTCGCTCCGGTAGGGGCGGGGCTGTAAGTATCGCTGCGGTTACAGTCGCTTTACCGAGCGAGGAGGAGGCAGCCCCGCCCCCTCACTGTCCGAGCCATTCGCCTACGGAGAAAGCAGCAGGCAGGGTCTCTTGCCTGCTGCTTTCTCCGTAGGCGAATGGCTCGGACAGTGAGGGGGCGGGGCTGCCTCCTCCTCGCTCGGTAAAGCGACTGTAACCGCAGCGATACTTACAGCCCCGCCCCTACCGGAGCGACGCTTCTGGTAGTCTTGCTCCCTTTCATAGCACGCAATCAAGTCGTCCGCATAGATGAAAAGATAAGTCCATTTCTCATCTTTGTATCGTGTGTACAAGCATTGGTCTGCTGCCTCACCTTGCAAAAAGCCTTGTTGGGTTCGCATTTGATCCAGCTTCTCCTTCCAGGCTCTGGCTGCCTCTCTCAGGCCATACGGCCCCTTCTGAAGCTTGCATACAAGGTGTGCCTTTCTTTGGCTTGTGAAACCTGGTGGCTGCTTCATGTATAGCTCTTCTGTTATTTCACCATGCAGAAAAGCTGTCTTGACATCTAGGTGCTTGCCATGCATATGTCTTGAAGCAGCTACACTTAAAAGTAATTTTATGGTGCAGTATTTCACCACTGGGGCAAAGGTCTCCTCATAGTCCTCCCCAAAGTTCTGTGAGTAGCCTTTGGCGACTAATCTCGCTTTGTAGCGCTCCAATTCTCCTTCTGCACCTTTCTGGCTGCACTGGGGCATTCCTTTGCATCACGGTCCCTTCCCCCACACTGGAAGCAGGTCTGGGGACTTCTTGGGTTCTCCTGGCCTCTGCCTATTGATGTGTAGATTCTGATCGCTGCCAGGCCTGTATGGAGGTGCATTCGCTTTTCAGCTCAGCCAAAACTGTCTTAAAGTTTAGCTCTCTTCTGGAGACTCCACTAACAAAGGGTCCAAATATATGTTCATCCAGAGAGCCAAACAAAATGCAATTTTCAGATTATCATTCTGACAAAGATCAGTAAGCTCCAAATCTTGCAACAGCTGAATTAACTTTTTGCAATGACTCTCACAGTCTTCCTTCCTGGTCAGATTAAGTCAGCATAAACCCCTAACCCAAGTAGCCTGATCTTTGCAATTGGTTTTTGCATAAGCTTCAGTGAGATTTGTCATCATGTCCTTTGCAGTTTTTTCATCTCTAAGGTGGCATAACTGCTCTTGTTTCAAGGCTCTGAGTATATGAGTGAACTACCTTGCCTGTGCATCCAACTTGCTCCATTTTGCAATTTGGTCTGCATTGTCTCAGACATCAGAGGTCTAACATTCAGAGTACAAGGAACCCTATGTAGCTGTCCCTTTTGCACGTGGGGAGGATGGTGGATTCAAGGTCCTCTGGTGAGGAGCACATCTCCACATGTCCTCCTCCTCCGAAGGCTGAGGTTCAACTTAGAATGTGGCTGGGAAGGAAACGGGGTCAGGGGCCACATCCCTGCCAGGGACCATTAGTGCAGGCCAGGTGAGAGGTGCCCAGATGGCACAGTGCCTTGCAGCCGAGCACTGCCCATTTCCAACACTTTCTTCTCCAAACAGGAAGCCTTTTTATACCGTACTCATACTCTCCCCACCCCTCCCAGCCAAAAGGAGACAGCTGTCCTCAATCTCTCAATTAGGGTACTCCAGGCCAAAAGCCGAATGCCTTCACCTGTAGGGGGCTTGCTTCTGAGTAATAGTTTAACAAGCTACATCTGCCCACATTCCTTCTCTTAAAGGTCTAGCACTCTGTCCCGGATTTGGATATGGGAAGCCCAGAGTCTTGCGGGTTTATCCCCAAGGCTCTGCAGAGGGCGAGTGGGGGGAGGTCAGGGTCTCCCCCCCTCTGTCCGTCCCTGGCCCTTCTTTAGTCCCCCTCTTTCCCCTCAGCTCCTCACATTCTCCCCCCTTCTCTCTTTCAGCTGCTTCGGCTGCCTACACAGGAGGAGGAGCAGGCGTGTGGCACCAGCCGAATTTATCCAGGAGGTGGAGGGAGCCACTGGGGCCGCTGTCCAGGATGAGGGGGCAGGGGTGCAGGAGGAGAGGGGGGAGGGGGCATTGGGGCAGGAAGGACCAGTAAGTCAGGAAGGGCAAGCGGGGCAGGAAGAGAGGGGGCAGGGGGCAGGGTGGCAGGAGGGGATGGGGGTGGGTCCAGGGGGGCAGGAGGGATCAGCAGGGCAGGAGCCAGGGGGGCAGGAGGGGATGGGGGAGGGGGAGTTAGAGGGGCAAGAGGGGACGAGGCAGGGGGAGTTAGAGGGACAGGAGGGGATGGGGGAGGGGGAGTTAGAGGGGCAAGAGGGGACAGGGCAGGGGGAGTTAGAGGGGCAAGAGGGGACGGGGCAGTTAGAGGGGCAAGAGGGGACGAGTCAGGGGGAGTTAGAGGGGCAAGAGGGGATGGGGGAGGGGGAGTTAGAGGGGCAAGAGGGGACAGGGCAGGGGGAGTTAGAGGGGCAAGAGGGGACGGGGGAGTTAGAGGGGCAAGAGGGGACAGGGCAGGGGGAGTTAGAGGGGCAAGAGGGGATGGGGGAGGGGGAGTTAGAGGGGCAAGAGGGGACAGGGCAGGGGGAGTTAGAGGGGCAAGAGGGGATGGGGGAGGGGGAGTTAGAGGGGGAAGAGGGGACGAGACACGGGGAGTTAGAGGGGCAAGAGGGGACGGGGGAGGGGGAGTTAGAGGGGCAAGAGGGGATGGGGGAGGGGGAGTTAGAGGGACAGGAGGGGATGGAGGAGGGGGAGTTAGAGGGACAGGAGGGGACAGGGCAGGGGGAGTTAGAGGGGCAAGAGGGGATGGGGGAGGGGGAGTTAGAGGGGCAGGGGGAGTTAGAAGGGCAAGAGGGGATGGGGGAGGGGGAGTTAGAGGGGCAAGAGGGGTTGGGGGAGGGGGAGTTAGAGGGGCAGGGGGAGTTAGAGGGACAGGAGGGGACAGGGCAGGGGGAGTTAGAGGGGCAGGAGGGGACGGGGGAGGGGCCAGCGGTCCCAGCAGCCAGCGGGGAAAGGAGCTTCTGGAGTTGGCTGAGGAGGAAATTTTCCTCCTCTACCATCCTCAAGGCTCCTCCTCCCAGCTGTGCTTGTCTGGTTGAGGCAGCGGCTCCCCCACCTCCTTTCAACGTGGCTGGTGTCATCCCAACACCACCAGAAGCCAGAGGTGAGGAGTGGGACTGGTTGGGGTGGGGGGCAGTGTTGGGGACCCTGCACGAGGCTGGGTCCGTGGTGAAGAGGGGTGTGGAAGCGGGCTCAACCAACTCTTCCTTCTCCCCTGCCTGCAGGATCAAGCGCAGCTGTCCCGGAACTCTGCCGCCTCGACTCCATCAGGCAGAGCTGCCAGGAGGCCCGGAAGGAAAGCAGAGTCCACTTCTGCCCCGAGCAGGCAGCCCAGGAAGTCTTGGTGAGTGAGCTGCAGCAGGCAGCCCTTTGGGTCCCTTGAACCCTCGAAAGCAGGGCAGGGGGGGAGCAGCCACACGGGGAAGAGACTAACTCTCTTCTGCTTTTTCCTCTCTTCCAGGACATCATGCAGAACGCAGAAGCCTGCCCCGACCCTGCTCTGCTGCTCAGCCGGTCGTTTGAGACCATCGCCGAGTTGAGGTATCTATCGGATGTACAGTAATGGGGGACTGGGGAGGACAGGGTTGGGGCCGGAGAGAAGAGTGGCTTCTCTTTGCAGAAAAGCGAGCAGCAGGGAAGCAAACCAACTTCCCCAGGGCAAAGCAGGGCCTCCCTGCAAGCGCACTGACCATCTTTAAGACGCGGGTGCGGGGAGGGGGGGTTGTGAAACCATCCCCTGGCTGTCTCTCGGCCTCAGTGGCCAGGACCATCCTCTCCTCGTCCTCCCGCTACAGAATCTAATCCTTTCCTCTTTCCTCTTCCAGTGAAATGGAACCTGCCCTTTCAAGATCTTTGGAGTCGGCCATCATGAAAACATCTGTCTCGAAATTGAGCCAACTGGAGCAGCACGGCACCCAGGTAGATTGCCACGGGACATCAGGGCGGCGGGAGGGACTGGCTCACTCCCTTCCTTTCTCAAGTCACCGTTTTAGTGGGGAGTGAGAAACCAGAGCCCAAACCGTCACGATGGGGCTCCTCGTGATGGCCATTTCATCTTTTTTTCATCGTCCTCATCTGTGATGTTTTCCATTTCCTTTAGGACCCACGAAACAGTCTAGAGAGAATGCTGAGTGGGCTGATGTATCGGAACCCCACCACCGGCCATCTCGTCCAACTGGTGGGGGTAAGTGTGTGGTAGAGTTGTTCTTGATGGAGAGACGATCCTTTCCAGGGCAACGATGCCAGGTGGTGCAAGGGAGTGGCCACAGGAGACAGGTTGTCTCTTGTGGTCTTGTGGGCTCCCTGCCTGTGGCATCTGGCGGGGCTGGGCGCTGTGAGATCCAGGAAGCTGGACCAGACGGGCCTTGGGCCTGATCCAGCAAGGCTCTTCTTGCTGGATCAATGATACTGAGGTGCCCTTTTTTCCCCACAGGACCTCGACGAATTCCTTCGTGCGGGGGAAACTCCTGCGAGAGACGTGAGCGGTACCAGCATCCATTGCCTGTACAATTGCACCACAGCCCTGCCATCGGTCCTGGTGAGTATCTCGCCCACTTCCACGGCTGGGTTCTACACCCTCTCATGCCCATTGTCGGCTTTCTGGGATGAAGTGCAGAAGAGCTGTGCTGGCTCTTCTGTGACCCATTGCACCTAGGTTTTGCTGGGGGGGGATGTCTAGTTGGGCACATGGAAGCCCCTGAAGGAGGGCAGTAGTAGCAGGAGTACCAGAAAGTGGCCTGGGGAATAAATGCAATGTCTTCTTCTTCCCTCTACAGATGGAGATCATGAAGGACAGGGTGCCCGCAGATATCAATGACTTATGGCTCAGGAAGAAAGGCATCACCTGCTCCTCCTCTAAAGGTAAGACCTATTGGCATGGAGAGGGGGGTGGCAGGCCACATCCCAGAAGAGGCTGACGCCATCTGGTGCCCGCGCCAGAGGCCAGCTTCTGTAGCTTCGGCTCCCCGCTACCCCTTTGTCAAAGTCCCATCAGCTAAACTAACTCTCCCTCCTCTTTTCTTCCATCCAGAACATCTTCCCTGCACAACATCGGACGAGGAGGAGTAGGAAGAGGAGGGAGACCCACCAACTTGCTCCCTCCTGGCTTTCTTCCTGAAGATGTTCTGCGGGCGTTGGATGCTGGCGTTCCAGCTGCTGCCCGGCTCCGCTCCCCGCATCGCCCACTGGTCCTGGATCCGTCTGCTCCTGGCCGAACTCCAGGCAGGATTCCCGGCATCGAAGCAACTGGCTGTGTTCCCGGCGGGGTTGAAGATCCATCGGACAGACGGCACTTCCTGGCGGACTCTCCACCTGCTCCTGGCCCCCTGGCAGCCCGGGGCGCTGCAATTCTTCCGGACTTCAGCCTCTCCTGTGGTAGGCAGCTGCAGCCGAAGACACCGCCCCTACCACCCACCCTTCATGCAGTCTGAGACTAGCTGGTCGCCTATTTTGGGGCCGGGTAGGAATTTTTGGCCACCATCATGATTGGCTCTTGATGGTGGTTTTTTCGCCTACCCCAGACTGGTGCTTGGGTGTGATTTGTTATGTTGTCCTCCCTCCCTTGGTTAAATAAAAAAAAAAATTTAACCAAGACACTGTCTCCTGGTTTTTTTCCCCTTTGTCTCTCTTATTGTCTTGGGGTGATGAAAGAGGGATTATTATTTTTTTACAGCAGTGGCAACTCTTCAGCTTGACTTCACTTGAACCAAAACGGAACCAGACTGCTGGCGCGTAACATGAAGAAGGTGGCAGAGCAGCTTTTAAACTGACCCCTGGGGGAAAGCCAACAGGAGCCGAGGGGCATCCGGTTCGGGACTCCTCATCCCTAGGGAATAAGGGTGGAGAGGTTCAGGAACAGCAAGGTTACGACAGAGTAGAAATTGGGAGTGGAAATGGGATGGGACAAGACAGCCGGTCCATCAGGAAGAGAGGCTGCAGGGGGGAAAAAAAGCAAACAACCCTTCTCAGGGAACCTGACAGACGTGCTTTTAAGCAAATGCCCGAAGTCTCCGAGTGAAGATGGGAGAACTGGAACGTTTGGTGGCGAGGGAAAACATTGACATAGTGGGCATAACGGAAACCTGGTGGAATGCGGAGAACCGGTGGGATACCGCAATCCCAGGCTACAAACTCTATAGGAAGGACAGAGAGGGACGTGTTGGAGGTGGGGTGGCCATCTATGTCGTAGAAGGGGTAGAATCCACCAGAGTAGAGAATGAAGGGGGGTCCAACTCTACCATTGAATCACTGTGGGTTAAATTACCAGGCTCAAGGAGCAATGTAATAGTGTGTGTGTGTGTGTGTGGGGGGGTGTTATCGTACCCCAGATCAAAAACCTGAAGGGGACCTCGAGATGAGGAAACAAATCAGAGAGATGTCAGTGAGAGACAGGGTTGTGATCATGGGTGGGTGATCATCGCTGGGTGAGCCGACATTTCCTGGGATTCCTCTGCAAGGTGACGTTTCTGGAGTTGGCGCGAGAGAGACATGATGAATACCGCCTCCCTTCTTGGGATGGCTGCTATTTTTCACCACCCGGAAGTTATTTCCGTGCTCCATGACGCACCTTCTCAAGGCGTCGCAGTCTTTCCAAAGCATGCAAAATGGCGACTTGTCCCATCGCTGATAAAACATGTCGAACACGCAGCCACACCCATTCATCAGGGAGAGGAAAAAGCAGGGCGGTCACATCCGTAGGCAATGGAGGAGCATCCATGAGCTATCCTGCAAACAGCCGTGTCTGGTTGCGTCCTTTAAACGTCCTCTGCATCGTTTCGCTGACCTAACTGCTGCTAAGTTCAGAGACCCACTCAAAATCGACACGTCCAGCATCTTCCCCTCTTGCCAGATCCGTCCCATGTTCTGAACCGTCCCATGTTCTTAGGGGCAGGAAGGAGGCTTGTTCTGAGGATCTGAAACTTATGTGTGAGGTTCTGGAACTGAGCCGAGCCCCACAAGGTGGAACAGCCTCATTCGGAAGTGCTGGAGTTCTTCTGGCCCCAGATAAATCGAGTCTGAGCCCTGGAAGCGCAACCCAGAAACCTTCAAGTCCAGCCCTGTGGAATGATGCAGTATTCCTGATTTATGTGATCTGTCCTGTCAAATGCTTGCAAAAGAAGGGACTATCCAGCTGATGCCATTATACTCCTGTGCTTCACTTATTGCCTGTTGCCTTCCGTCCTTTCCTCAAGAGACGACAAAAAAATTGCTCTCCTTCTTTCTAGGTATTTGACAACAGTGAACGATTAACTTGCATTTCTCCAGGCTTAACATTTTGTTTGTCTTCAGCCCCTTCCCTGCATTTTTATAAACCCTTGATCTCTGTCTCTGCCCTCTTATGAATCCTGTTAGATGTGTCTACGGCAGTCATAAAGTGGCAGGCAAAGCTGGGCCCAATATTACAGCAGCAACTCACCTGTCTTGTGGAATCTTGCCGTTATCTAGAACTCCACTTATAGATCAGTGCCTTTCATCGATGTGATGCTTCTGCTTTTGCAATGGAATCATCTTGCTATTATATTTCGCTCGTGATTCCCAGTAATCCACAAAATGCTTCATCGCGATGTACTGTAAACTCTCCAACCTTGAATGCAAGCATTTGGTTTTGTTTTCCTGTTTCACACAATTGTTGTCCATCCACTGATTTTTCGGTGTTAATCCTTTGTTCCCGGCTGTTTGCAGACCCTCTTAATTTTGTGTCTGCGGTTATTGTGCCACTCCTGGTCTCCATCCCTTTGTGCGAGTGGCTGATGTGAACATGAAACTAGTTCTTTGCAGGTTAAAAAGAAACTATGGACCATCCTTTTTTTAGCTACGTCTTATTAATCTGTTGCATAGTCTCCTCTTCTTTTGGTCGAAAATCTAACCTGCATTTGGAGAGCTAAGTTGTCAGAATGTTATCTAGGGTTGTGTCAAAGCCTGTGTTTATAGCTGAATATATCTGGTCCATTGTGCGCTGTTTACCATTCCATTTGTCTTCCACGGAGTTCTCCAAGATGGAAGCTGGTGGGCTTTGAGATTTCCTCAACTAGTTTCTTGGGCATCGATGGGCCTAAACTCAGATTTTGCTGCTCTGAATTTGTTTCAGATAGCCAAATATCCCCCCCCCCTTTTTAGTAGTGTTCTTGGAACACGGAATCTTTTGATTGGACATGCTTCACGAGAGGAATTCATTTGATATTTGGCTATTCCTTTCTCTTCCCATTTCCTTCTGTTCTTCCTTGGCACATATTGGCCCCCAATCCAGCCACATGGCTGGCCCATGAGTCTTGAATTAGCGGGACTTAATTAATAGGACGTAGCTGGATTGGGTTCGTTCTTGGTGGAACATCCTACTTTCCTTGACGTGTTCTTGTTGGATTGGTGAAAAGCCTCCTTCTGAATCATCCATGTGTTCTGATCCTAAACGCATTTACTTAGGTGCAAGCCCCATTGATTTCTATACTCTTTATCTTCTTTGATCCCTCCTTTATCTTCTTTATCCCTCCTTGTGGTTAAAATAGTTTGCAATGTTGCAAATTATTTGACATGGTCTCTTTCAACACTGCCCGGCGTTTCAGGATTCCTTTTCGAGCCCTGGGATTCTTTTTTTTTTTTTTTTCGTTCGGCTGCTTTACATCTGGAGAATCTCACTCCCTTAATCCTTGCTAGTTCTTGGAGACTCCTTTCGGTGCTCACTTCAACTTTGGGCTCCTGCAGCGACACTGGTCTTTCACCTAAATGTGGTGCTTCGGAACGCGGTGTCCTGCATCTCAAGGGTAAACAGAAACTCTTTCCTGTGTATGGATTAACTACCCTGATAGTTAACTGTGGCAAACATCCAACGCAGCCATCCTCTGAGAGATCATGCTATGGTGACGATCAGAGTTTCTTTCAGCCTCTTCAGGAGGGTGACTTCTGACATACCTGAGACCAGTCTTAGGACTCCGTCGTCCTATCTGGACAGGGCAGTTTACAACTCCTGTGTGTTGGAGAGCGAGCGCAGGTCGTCGCCGCCGTATCTGGACTGCCAGCCCCCCAATTCCCTCCGATCAGGGACTAGCCATGGGATGCCATCGTATCTGAGCAACCACTCATACAGCAACTTTGAAAGGAGTCACGGGATAATGTCGTCGTACCTGAGCAACCAGGCAATCGACAGCGGAAGGTAAAGAGGTTGTGAGCGGCGACCAACAGGCTTAGCAAAAATGTGCCGAGAGCAGTAGGGAGAAAAGCATGCGGGAATCCGATGTGAGAATCTCGAACCAGGTTCTCCAGAGGTGGGGAGAGCCGTCAGAAATCAGTTTGGGACCACGTGGCAACAGTCACTCTTGAAAGTAGAGAAGTCAATCGTGGGAAGGGAAGGAATCAGTGGTGCTGAAGTATCTAGATTGTTAGGTAGAAAAAAAAACACTCCCCACTATAGGAAACGCAGGACGCTGCCATACTGAGTCTGACCATTGCTCTATGTAGCTCAGTATTGTCAACACAGGCCGGCAGTGGCTCTCCAAGTTATCAGGTAGGCGTTTTTCTCTGCCCTACCTGGAGGTTGAACCCAGGACCTTCTGCAGACAAAGCAGATGCTCTTCCATGGAGCGATGCCTCCTCCCGAACTCTAGGCGAAGCAACGGGGAGTTGAGACTTCTCAGTGCTTCGACTGCAGGAGGTCCCAGGTTCAACCAGCAGCATCTCCACGTAGGGCAGAGAGATCCCGGAGAGCCGCTGCCAGTCAGTGTTTTCCAGCACAGAGCTGGACAGGCCAATGGCTGACTCAGCATTAGTCAGCCTCCTATGATACAGCAGTGCTCAAATACAGCACGACACAAATAATCCAGGATGACAAGACGATAAGGTGCCAGCTGAAGGAAGGGTCCATTTCTTCCACCCCAGTAAAAAACAAGATGGTTTTTTGACCCAAACTGGGAGGCGCGGCTCCCAGGGGAGCTGCATAAACCAGCCAGAGGAGCCGCGGAGTGCCACGGAATCCTCTCGGAAAAGAGTGCCATGCCAATTGGCGGGCATCAACATCATGTACAGGTGGGCCCCCATATCTGCTGGGGATATGTTCCAGGCCCCTCCGTGGATACTTGAAAATGTGGATAGGAGCGAACACCCCCTCCATGGTTTCCTGAGGGTCCCCCCTGCCTCCCCTGCAGGCAGGCATGCTTGCCCCCCCAGCTCTTATTTTTCTTTCAGCAAGCTTTGTTTCTTCCTTAAAACAGAGAAGCAGCCTCCATTGCAAGCAAGTAGAACGAGACTAAGTCCTAGAGAGACTCTGCAAGGTTTCTGTTAACCTTGCAGAGCCTCTCTAGGACTTAGTCTCGTTCTACTTGCCTGTAATAAGCAGCCAGAGGCTGCTTCTTCTGTTTCTTTAAGGAAGAAACAAGGCTTACTGGGAAAAAAGTAAAAGCCTGGGGGGGTCCCCATGATCCTTGGATAACTGAAACCGTGGATAGCGAATCAGTGGATATGGGGGCCCACCTGTAATGGCCATGGCCAATGGTCAAGAGAGCCACAGGTCGAAAAAGTTTGGCTTTTTAACGAAGACCGTGCAGGATCCTTGCAACTGGCGTGGCACCTCAGAAGTAAGACGTCTAAGGGCTTGTTGGGGTGATCTTTTCCGCTCCACATGATCGTGCACACGATGATGACGCATGTCCTGTCCCCTCTCCTTGGTTAATTCTTTTAATTGCATTGGGGGTAGTTTGGTCAAACTGCCCCCCTCCCCATGTGATTAAAGGAACTCACTCAGAACTAGCAGGGCTAGGATGTGCTCGTGTGTTTTACCACATGGGGCTGGTCTAGGGTTAAAATACATTTGTAACAACACATGGTAGTGTATTGTTTGCATGCATGCACACACGCACGCACGCACATACACAAAGAAAGTGTGTTGAAGGGGTCCTGATGCCTTTGACAGGGACTCTGAATGATCCAGGCGCATCTTGGAAGCTCTCTTTGAGGTTTTCAAAGATGTTCCCACAGAGGCCTCCTCTCCTTTGAGTTTTTCTCGTTCTCGCTTTGCTGCAACCCCCCCCCACTCTGCTGAATGTGGTGTCTGGTTCTCCCTCGTAGATCCTACTACCCCTTCCGGGACAAATCCGCTGCCTCCTCTCCGAGAAGCCATCGAGTGCCTTTCTATAGGGACATCTGTGACACAGAGGTTGGAAGGTAAAGAGGAAGTCAGGAATGAGCTAGTGGGGCAGTCGTCTTTGCGTTTATGTGTTTGCATTCACATCCTGTCTCTCTCCCTTGGTGGAACTCAAGGCTCAAGAACGTAGAGTTCTGGGGTGGTCTCCCATCTGGGCTGTGTCTTGACCTAGAACTCTTTTGGCTCTAGTACGGTTGCGGCATGCTGCAGGAGCAGTGGAAGATCTCCCAGTTGTGTGTGTGTGTGTGTGTGTGTGTGTGTGTGTGTGTGTGTGTGTGTGTGTGTGTGAAAGGCCCCCCCCCCCCGCTTACCTGGTGGCATGCCCCGTGTCAGAAACAGCTGCCATCACCTATGGCCTCATCCACCTCCTTTCTCCTGTGCTCTCTGGGTTTGAAAAGGAGGAGAGGAATGGAACAGAGCTTGAAGAGAAGAGTGGTGGGCTAGAGTGTCTCTGGGACTGTGGAGGAGAGAAGAGTGGTGGGCTAGACGGTCAGCTCCGCAGCGCCAAGAGGGAAGCTGTGTGTGGCTTCAATTCCAGCTTCGCGCCGCTTCCAGGAAAGGCTGCCTAGGATGTCAGTGGCGCCATCTTGCACATTCATGCGCTGTTTTCATTTGCACATAGCATGTGTAGGGGGGCAATCCCAAGTGGGGTACACTCAGCAAACGAGGTCATCGGCGAACTTGTGGTTTTTTTATGATCGTTGTTGTGTTTTATTTTTCTCTGGTTGTTAGCTGCTTTGGGTCTCTTTGGTTAAGGACGAACGACAGGGTAGAAATATTTTAACTCAATAAATGTTGCCCCCAAATGTTCTAGAGCAGGGGTCCCCAAACTAGAGCCTACGGGCCACGACCGGCCCACCAACGCACCTTGACCAGCCCGTTGAGCCCAGTGGCGCTATAATTCTATGCAGCCCCCCTGCACTGCTTCCTTTTCACACACCCCCATCTTCCACCACATACCCTCCTCCTGCTGGATTGGGTCCACACTCTCTGGTGTAAATATATGGTGAAAATATTTTTCTCCTCTTGCAAAAATTCTTAAGAGTTGTCTGTAATGCGTGGGAGTGTAATTGAGTGATGTGGGAGTGTAATTGAGTGATGTGGCCCTAGCAGCTGAAACTTTGGGGACCCCTACTCTAGTGCCTCTAGCCCAGGGGTGGCCAACCTTCCACCATGAGGGCCTCTTGTGTTCTTGTCTAGAAGACAGAATCATTCATGGCACCTGCAAGTGCTGATGGTGCTGCTCAAGCAGCTGCACCTGCTGAAATAAATGCCCTCACCTAGACACCCATGAAAAGTCCAGGCGCATTCCTGCTGAAAGGTTGGCCAGCCCTGCTCTAGCCGTTCCCTCCCACCCTTGGGTGTGTTAACCAAACCGCCACTTCTCTGATGCACATGGTTTTTCCACTGCTCTTTCCAG
This sequence comes from Plestiodon gilberti rubricaudatus, assembly GCA_026170595.1. Taxonomy (NCBI): domain Eukaryota; kingdom Metazoa; phylum Chordata; class Lepidosauria; order Squamata; family Scincidae; genus Plestiodon; species Plestiodon gilberti. Next base: position 23,186,563 of record JANXHW010000013.1, read on the forward strand.
CGGCAAGGGGCTCCTCTTTGTGAAGGAGTCGGTCAACAGCACAGAACTCTCTTCTTCGCCACGCTACAACAGGTAAGAGTGCAAAATATGGAAGGGACGTGTGGGTCTCCATGCAGCCAGTGGCTGTGGCTGGTGTCTCTCTTGAGGGGAGCCGGGCAATGGCGCCATCAGCAGAATGCGCGGGGGGGAGCAGGGAGGGATGGTGCGCCAGCCACTTCCGTCTCTGAATCTTCATATTTCATTGAAGCAATAAACAAAAAAGTCTTATCTACCTTCTCCTCCTCCCCAAATTGGAAAAGCCGCCTTGGTTGCCCTATACATTCTTTAGAGAAATAAATAAATAAGAGGTGGATTGAGTAGAAACCCACCCATCTCCAGCACACTTCCTCTTCTGTTTTTGAATCTAAGGAGTGAGAGAATGAGGAGTGGTGGAGGGCAGGCAGCCCCTGCCCATCTTCCACCTGAGGCACTTGTCTCAGTTGGCCTCATGGATGGGCCAGACCTGCCTTGTGGCGACGTGAGGGGGAAATGTGCAGGCAGAATTCTTCCCAACTTCTCATTAGGCTGAAACTTGCGCTCACTTCCCCGTGTTCTGGCCAAATTAGTGCAAAGGCACCAAGATAATCGGCATGCATGCATCCTTCATGATTACATTTTATGATAATAACATCACATTGTATTGTGTTAACATTAAGTCTAGTTAAATAACTTCAGACATCTCAGGCTTAGACCTGTATTTAGGTTCTGGCTGTCGTCTCTTCCTCTCACGGCCTGTGATGCTCCTAGCAATTGGTAAAGTATCTGAATTGGAGCCCCGTTGTCTTATCCGCATGACAACGTTGCCTTCCCTTCTTCCTCCTCCAGTCGCAGCATGGTCGATTTGTCTGACCTCGAGAGATCAACCTACAGCAGTGCCACCTCTCTGAACAGCAGCCCCCCCAAAAGGTATTTATTTATTATTATTAATTTGCATGGTGCCACTAACGTGCAATGCTGCTTTACATAGAGTGACAATACAGATCCCTGCCCTGAGGGGCTTACAATCTCGATATTGACACAAGGGAGACAACAGAATAGGGAGGGGGGGGAGACAGCCAGCTGTAAACAGGGGCAGAGTATGCAACTGTTTTAGTTACATGTGGCCGATGAAGGCCAAAGTCATCGCATCCAAGGTGGCTTAAATGTCCTCCCATCCCACAGGTGTGCGCATTTAACTCCTGTTGCATATAACTCCTTAGGTAAAAATGCCTTTTAGGAGAGCATTCCAAGCATCAAAGTCAGCAAATCAAACAAGTGGAGAATTGTTTCAGCTTCCGACTCTCCCTCACTGGAGGTCTTCAAGCAGAGGCTTGATAGGCACCTGCTGGAGATGCTGTAGGAGGATTTCCTGCTGCATGCGCAGGGGGTTGGACTAGATGACCTTGTGGGTCCCTTCCAAGTCTATAAGAGTAATTGCTTTGCATGCCGGAGGTCTCGGGTTCGTGATTATAACTTAGAATTGTGGATAGACTGGATAACTTAACACTCAGATGCATGATATTTGTAGCCAGATTCTGTGCTCCTCCTTTTTCTGCCAATCCTCCCAAATTTCTGCCCGTCTCTTATGCATGCCCCACACACCCATCTAGCAAATCACCCCGTTTTTTTAAATTATTTAAATTAAAAGTATGAATGAAGAAGTACATAATCCAATTAATTAGCTAATTAAATATGGGGGTACCTGGACCGTGACAAGGGGTACAAATGGCGACAAAGGTTGGGAACCCCTGGCTTAGATGGTGACACAAGGGAGGCGGTGATGGGGGGTGGGTGGGTGGGGCATTTGTCATCCCGGTGAGCTGCCGTTGGTGTCGAACTGTGCAGGAAAAGCTCGAAAGGGACCGACAAATAACATTCGATCGTTACTCTACAGCGATGACGTTCTATGCTTTGGGACAGAGGAGGGGGTTCCGAGGGGGTTCCGATGGGGTTGTGCATGAATGGTGGTTAAGCAGGATGGCTGAAGGCCGGTTGCTTGGGTGGGGTAGTAGCAGGGAAGTGAGTGTTTTCTGGCAGCCTCTGACTAGCTGCTGTGGGTAGAGCCCATGGGACAGATGGAGGCTTTTTGGACGCCCAAGAGACGTTTGTCCGCTGCCCTGAGGTGTTTCCCTGTTTGTATACGAGAGCTTAGTGTAGTGCAGTCTTGTACACACCGGAGAGTAAGCCCCATGGCCTACAGTGGGACTTACTTCTGAGTAAACACGCATAGGGGTGTACTGTGAGAAAAGAAACTCTGAATCGGGACTTCCCGTCTCGCCTCTTCCATGAGCTCACTAGATGGCCTTGGGTGAGCCACTCCTTCCCAGCCTCAGTCTTTCCATCTGTAACATGGGCATAAGGGGTTTTACTTGCTTTACAGCATCACTGTAAGGACAGCATCCAGATAAAATATGCCAAGTGCATTCAGAAAGCATCATGTAATGTGAAGCATCGTGATGTAGAAGTGGAAGAAAATACACTCGATGCGAGATAGCTTTCTTCCTGGCCCCAGCATGCCTCTTGCCCAGTAAATGAGCGGGGGGAGGGGGGATGTCCAGGGCCCAGAGGAAGCTGGAAATACTTCCTGCCTAGGGGTCAAGGATGCTGGGCTAGATGTGCCTGTGATCCGACTCAGCAGGGCTCCTCTGATCACGTCCTGATCTGAAACTCTTAAAGGGCCCCTTTTGAAGTTGAACCAGACACAGGATTCCACTCGCCATGCTGGTGGTAGAAGACTTAAACCGTGTCAAATCGCCACAGGTTTCGCTGCCAGCACGTAATGTGGGGGGGGGGGGAATGGCCATGCCAGCCCTCCTTATTCTGAATCCGATCTCCAAGTGGTCTCATCGTGAAAAAGTGGCTGCATTGCATTTTTCCATCAGTGTGGCTGGAATGAGGGGCACCTTTGTAGCTGAGACCAGGATGGCAAACTTGTTTGCGTCACCGCTTGGCTCATCTCCTCCTCCTCCTCCTCCTCTTCCTCCTCTTCTTTAGGCTCTTTGAAGACATCTGCACTTACTGTGGCCGCGAGATCCGCAACTGCGCTAAGATAACCATTGAGAACCTGAAAATCTGCTGCCACGAATACTGCTTCCGGGTAAGGGTCCACGGGTACCAGAGACAGCAGCACATCAAATGCGACTCGACCCCTCATGTCATCGTGCTTTGCGACGGCAGACACTGTCCCCACCCCCACCCCCTTTACTCAAGTCTCTGCTGCTCTTCCTGCTCCCGGATTGGAAGAGAAGGAAAGGGACGAAACGGAAGATAACTGTTGTAACTGTCCCGGTGCCACCACAGACTAGACCTCGCCCAGCTCATGGGGAAGTCGCCTGTTCCACTGTGGGACAAAACCAAGGCTTCTCACCTGCCTGAGGGAGCGGGGAGAATATGAGGCACTAGCAGGGCCCCCAGCACACGTCCCAGAAAGCGCCAGAAGCAACACTTTGTCCCGTAGTCTCACAAGTGGAGACCTTCTTGCAAAACGCATACTGAGCTCCTCGCGCATCATGCATCGCGCACTGTCAAGCCTATTTAGGCCATTCGGAGGGTCCAGAGAAGAGGAGGAGGAAGTGGGTGTCGGGCACAAGCCCCTCCCTTCTTCCATCTGGGGTGGTTGGGGAGGAGGACAGAGCAACAGCCCCCCCCCCGCCCCGGGCCAGCCAGCTTCCGGACAGCCATTCATGTGTATTACACACACTAACCTCTCCCTCCCTCCCAACACACACACACACACACTCGAACCTGCTCACTCCTTCCTTCCTTGTCCGCAGTGTGGGATTTGCCACAAGCCCATGGGAGATCTGCTGGATAAGATCTTCATTCATCGAGATATTGTCCACTGCGATAAGTGCTACGAGAAGCTCTTTTAGGTGAGTGGTGCCTTTCCTGCAAAGCAGCCTGGACGCTCCAGAATGTTTTCCCCAACTTTTTATTCCATCGGTTCTTGTGATTGAAAACTCCTTCGTTGGGTGATCACCTCTTAGTTAATCCTGGGTTTCCATTTTCTTTCTATTTTTCACCATTGTTTTTGTCACATCCTGCCATGGTGATGGCAGCAGGCGGACGCTATTTTGGTGGAACACCAGGGATTCTTGAGGGGAAAAAATAGGCAGCCACCATTTTTTTCCCAGAATGCCCTGGAGCGATGCAACATTCAGGCCACTGCTGGAGGCAAAAACTGCAATAAACAGCAGAAAAATAAAGGAAAACGAATGAATTGAATGATGAAAAGCGGAGTGGTTGAGTACTCCTCCATCATCGTTAGCATTCACGTTGGAATGAATGAAAAATTGAGCACAATTGCTGGATTCCGAAAAAGATGTGAAGCAGGGTGGATCTGCTCAGCTTTTTTTCTACGCTGATCAAATCGTGGAGCTCCTTCCTGAAAAATGCACACATGGCTTCTTCAATGCGATCCTTTCAGCACTTGGCAGAGTCCATCGTATTCTCTTTTGGTGTTTTAAGGCATTGGCGTAGCCACAGCGGCTGAGTGGTTAAGGTGCTGAACTGTAGACCGGAAGGTCGGTAGGACAGCAGTTCGAGACCCGAGGGCAGCGTGACGGAGTGAGCTCCCGTCTCCTGTCCCAGCTCCTGCCAACCTAGTGGTTTGAAAGCAAGACATTGCAAGGAGATAAATATAGGTACCGCTGCGACGGGAAGGTCACAGCGTTAAGAACATAAGAAGAGCCTGGCTGCTGGATCAGGCCAAAGGCCCATCTAGTCCAGCTTCCTGTATCACACAGTGGCCCCACCAGATGCCTCAAGGAGCACAAGACCACAAGATACCTTGTTGCGTTAGTCACGTTGCGTTAGTCACACTGGCCACATGACCACAGAAGCGTCTTCGGACAGCGCTGGCTCTTCGGCCTTAGAAACAGAGATGAGCACCGCACCCCAGAGTCGGACACGACTGGCTCTTGAGCAGGGAAGACCTTGACCTTCGTAGGAGAGAGAACATTCCAGGGTGGTAGTCATGGGGTAGTAGTCATTCTCCCCCTATCCATTATTTGTTGCTCCAAATGCTACTCCTGAGGAGAGCAGGACTTTGTGAGTGTGGCAGTGTTCGCCGATGCACTCGCACTGCCCCACCCACACATACAGGAGCGCAGGGAGGGTAGAGCCAGTGTTGTATAGGGAGGGCCAGTGTGATCCTTTAGCACCTCTGAGCAAAATGCTTTTACCTGCTGCCGTTTGTAGCATGTTGTCGTCTGTTCGCTGCCATGTTTTCATTCCTGTTTTCTTGCTTTTACTGGCGAGTCAGGTTAGCCCCCTTCAGACTAACCTGTGATTAGGCGGGATATAAATCCCAATGATAAAACAACTAAAAGTGTGCTATTGCTTGCAGTGTGCATCTTCAGTCAGATCGACCGGGAGGCTGCCTGAGGGGGTCACCTCTGTTGGCGGATTGGGGGGCACCTCATCCCTGCCTCCAGGAAGGAACAGAAGTGTGGAGGAGAGACGTCCTCTTCCGCCCGGTTCCCTTTTCAAATCCAGGAAGTGGGAAAACGAGTGGCGGAAATGGGGCACCACTGGGGAAAGGCGGAGGACTGGTGCACTGCCTCATAGGCCAGGAAGTCTTTATTTGGCCTGGATTCACCTGTTCCCTCTCCAATTGTCTCCTAGGACTTCTTGAAGAGCGAGACAGAAGAATCTGTACCCTCAGCCGTGCAAACTGAGATGATTCCAGTGGCGGCTTCTTCACCACCACCACCACCACCACGAGTATTGATCCCTCTGCTCTCAAGTTCTTCTTCTTTCACTACCTTTTCCTGGGAAAAGTGATTTGCACCCACTAGTTGACTTGGCCAGTCCCTGGCTAAGGGCACCTCCGACCTAACAGCCACAAAAAAGCCACATCGAAGAAAAAGGGTATCTGAGATTCTGAGCACCTTCAGGTGGGGGGAGGGGTATACGCGTGCGTTCAGCATTTCGGAGACACTTCTCCGACGGCCCGACTAGATAGGATCCAGGAGAGACAGCCTCTTTTTATCCAGCACAATCATCTCTCTTTTCCAGTTCCTGCCTGTTAAATCTTTCTCCCAATTTTGTCTTTGGAAGTTGATTCCCAAAAAGTGTCTACATGTGCAATAGAGACCATGGGCTCCTCTTTTGTCCCTTGCCCCCCCCCCCAAAAAAGCAGAGAGAGTAAATGTGACTGTGTTGCAGCTTTTCTAAAAGAAGTGCAACCAGTTTCACTGAGAATCAATGTCCTTAAGTTTAAAAAAAAAAGGAAAGAGTTGCGGTCAGTTTGCTAACACACCTTCTTCAGAGGCTACAAGCTGCTGTAGGACTAAGTGTATGGCAGGCAAAGAACTGTTAGCAATGGGAGCCTGCTTTCTGCTGAGTCTGGTAATTGCCCCCACCTAGTTCAGTATTATCAGCACTTTGATTCAGGACTTCCATTGTTTAAATCTTGCCTCTGCTACGAACTCACTTGCAGCGCAATCCTGTGCATGTCTACTCAAAAGTAAGCTCCATTGTGTTGAATAGGATTTACTCCCAGGTATATGTGTATGAGATTGCAGCCTAGGTGGCCTTAGGCAAGACACACCCTCTCGGGCCTCAGTCTTCCCCATCTGCAATATGGGGATAATGCTACTTTCTTACCTTGCAAGGTTCTTGTAGAGCTGCCACCAAGATAATACATGTGGATGCTTTGCACGTTCAGAAAGGGCAGCACAAACAGAGGCGTCGCTCCGGTAGGGGCGGGGCTGTAAGTATCGCTGCGGTTACAGTCGCTTTACCGAGCGAGGAGGAGGCAGCCCCGCCCCCTCACTGTCCGAGCCATTCGCCTACGGAGAAAGCAGCAGGCAAAGAATGGCTCGGACAGTGAGGGGGCGGGGCTGCCTCCTCCTCGCTCGGTAAAGCGACTGTAACCGCAGCGATACTTACAGCCCCGCCCCTACCTGAGCGACGCTTCTGAGCACAAATTTGATTTTGAGCAAAGGGGAGTGTGTCCCAACAGTGTTTGTTTTTTATTTCAGTGCAGCTGTGGGAAGCTCAAGCTCAGGATTTAATCAGTGCCGTGGTGTGATGGGAATTGGAATGCTTCATTCTTTTCCCGCAGGCCATTTTCCTGTCCCAAGACCCCCTTCCCAAATTTTCTCACTGCAGAGAAAGGAAAACGACACACCTCTAATATTTTTAGCTGGCTGATTTCAGCCTTCCGAAGCAGGATACATTGAGACTTTGTCTCCTGAATGTGGTTCCCTGATTTTCAGAGAACCCTGACTTAAAACAACCGTTGGAGTCCTTTTTCCGCTCCAACGTGTTTTGTGGGCTGATTCATGTGGTCCAATTGTGGGCTGATTGACGTGGTCCTATTTGTCACTAGATGACTGCAGCACCAAACCTGCGGTGTGGACGGGCTGTCGCACATCTGGCATCCTTTTTGACTTATATATCCAGCTGCAGTGTCATCATCTCATTGAATGTAATTACGTGACGTACACGCAGGTACGACTGCTGCACCCCTATTGGGGGGTTTCTAACCTGCCTGCGTTCCTCCTGATAAAACAGTCACCGCACTCTTGAGCTGAGATACAGTTTGGCAAAGTCCTTTGCACGAGCGAAACGCTGTATCGAGACAAACCTTTTGCACTTCAGTTTAGCAATAATATCTTCAGGCAACAGACAAAGTATTGCAGCCCTCTGGGAAGACGGAGGCTTTCAGCTCAGTTGTCTCCAGCTAGGCGTGCCAAGTCACCGGTCCTCTGTGTGGAATGGCTGTACCTGAGCAGGTGTGTCCTAAAACGGCTGACCTACTGACTTGAGCAAAGGTATTTTGTTCGAGACCTTGGTCAATGTTTCCCTTCCAGCCGGATTTTCTCTCCTCCAGTTCTAAAACGGATTTGCTTTTGATTTTCACCATTAGAGTGCACGTTTTATTGAGCAACACGTCAAAATGGCAGGTGCTGTTGGCTGGATGGCTTGTTTTCCTCTGCGATGCATGTCATTGCAACAGGCCTGCCCAAGTCCCCCTGGTGCCTGGGCCCCCTGCCCCCCCACCACCTGCCATCGCTTCCGTCCTTCTGCCTCTGCTCCCTAGATTAAAAAAGGAAGATGGAAGCCGAAGAGATCTGGAGTGGGGGGAGCGTAGTGGGTCTGATGCCCCACCCCACCACTCTTCTCTCCTCTGCAGGTCTTCCCTTCTTTCTAACCCACCCCCTCCCCTCCAGACTTCCTTGGCTGCTCCGTTTTGTTCCCCCTCTTAGTCAAATCCAGGAAGCAGGAGGAGGAGAGGTGGAGACAATCGACCCTCTACCACCTGAGGCACCTGCCTCAGTTGGCCTCGTGAATGGGCCGTGCAAGCTGCTTTGGAAAGGGAGCTCCAGGTCATTCTAGGTGTTTGCTTCATTGTCCTTATTTTGCCAGTCTGTTTTCTTTGCAACAAATGCTTAACCGCTGCCTGCCGTTCTAATAAATATTATTAAGATGTCATGTACAAAAAGCTGACTTGTGTGTTTGACTTCATGGTCTGGGTGATGTACTTCCTGGTGGTCTAAGGCAGGGGCGGCCAACCTTTCAGCAGGAATGCTCCTGGCCCGTTAGTGGTTGCCTAGGTGAGGGCATTTCAGCAGGTGCAGCTGCTTGAGCAGCACCATCAGCACTGGCAGCTGCCAAGGTTCTGTCTTCTACACAACTCTTCAGATCGCAGAGGCCCTCATGGTGGAAGGTTGGCCACCCCTGCTATGGAGGGAGGGAGGGAGGTTTTTGGAGGGGCAGATGAAAAGGAAACTTCTTCCCTACAGCCTAGAAATGTCTCCCCCACAATAGTTACTTGGGAAAGAGGACGTTCGTCCCCTTCCCCAGGTGTAAACCGGGGCCAGCCCAATAGGCCTCCTCGGATTTCTGCCAGCTAAGTAGCTAAAACTTCCTTGATTTTTTTTTTTGGGGGGGGGGGGCAGTAGGACCTTAGTATGTTGTATGAATGTCAAGACTTTCTTATTGAGCATTCATTGTTTTCCAATCTACAATGAAGAATTATTTTCCTGTCTTTATAACTTTCCAATCTATCATGTGACCATTATATCCGTGTCATCCGTGACCATTATATCCGTGTCATCCGTGGTTCTTTTCATACTTGGTCTTCTGTGTAAGTTCACCTTGAAAAAAACATTTTATTTGGGCTCTTATTGTTTAAACACACTGAGCACAAAATATGTATCCCTTTTCTTCAGTTGAATGGCTACCCTTTCTTTGCCAAACTGTGAAATTAGAGAGGAGGGGGGAAATGAGTTCAAAAGAATTGCAAGAATATCTACCTCAAAAGATTTCATACGTGTCAGCATTATATCCATGTAAAGAAAGGGTAGCCGTTCCATACAATGCCTGCAAATCTTGGTGACGCCAACTCCTCGCACCTGAGCAATGTGGGTCGTCCCCAACCTGATCTTCATGGGTCTCACTTTAGCAACCAGCTCCTGACAGGGAAAAGAAAAAAGAGAAACAAAAATCAAGGGGGGATTCATGAGCCTCCCTCCTCCAGCCCCCACAAAAGCCAACCACAATCTATCCATGTCTCCTCTATAAAACGAACACTCTTCATGTGCATAGAAGCACCATAGGGTGTCTCAACAGTTAAGTCCCATCCAGGGCGGCTAATTAAGTTCCATGTAAGAATGCCTGCATGATTCCTTTGGCCACAGAATGCCTATATAGGCTTGGCATTATTACTCCAAGAGACTGCAGTCCGAGAACACCTATATGTTGTTTGGATGGTTGTCTATTACTTAATAGAATATTGACTTCAAGCTAGGGCACCGTTATGCCTGAGCCACCATATTATCAGTTATCATCAGAACTTCCTCTAACCCATTGCAAAAGCAACAACTGCTAACAGAAGGCCTGGAATGGTTCCCATATTGCACCCTAATCATTGCACCCAAAAGGCCTTGCATTAAATTTAAAATTAAGTAGATTACAAAGGCTTACCGTAAACAGCATGCCAAAGTTTCGTTTCCAGTGCCTCGGTTTCCCTAAGAGCGTGATCTTTGCCCCCTTCGTGCATAAAATGGGATGCTCTTACCACTCTGAACAGTTTCAGCTCTCCCCTTTCCACAGAAAAAAAATCCAAAATCACCGATGGTAGAAGAAGGTAAGAGAACACCTGGGTGGTAACATTCTTCTTTCTTAGCAGAAAAACCACAAAGTATTGCGGTGAGAATATTCTCACCACATCGAACTGCTACCATGTCTTGCAATAATACTAATATCAGCAACAGAATAACTTAAACTACAGTACTGCATTACTGGTAATAGCAGACTGACACACGAGACTCACTGCGTCATTCTCATTTCCGCTGGCAATAGCGCGCCGTGCCGTGCCCCAAAAGGTTGTAGTTGTAGTGAGGACAAAATGAGGAAGAACCACATCTGTTGAGTTCCTTGGTGAAACTGCAGGGTAACTGAACAATGTCGCCAACAACAATGTTTACTCAGGAGCAAACCCTGCCAAAGCAAATTTCATTCTCACAGGATTGCATCCACACTGCCCAATCCTGTGCATGTTTACTCCCATGAAAGTATAGGTGCTGCTGCTTACTGCTGAGTCTGGGCACTGGGCCACCACTCCCAATGTGGTCTACTCTGACTGGCAGCAGGTTGCTCAGGAGGAATGTTTCCAAGTCTACCACCTTGATATCCTTTCACTGAAGATGGTGCAGAGGGGTCACCCTATTCATCTACTGCAGCAAAAACAAAAGGCTCGTGGCAACTAGGGAATAAGCACTATTCTTTAAATGCCAACGAGTGAACCAACATGGTGGGACTTACTTCTGCATAGAATCCCACTGCTCTGATCATTGTGGGCAACGTTTTCCAGGGCCGGCGCCCACTTTGTCATATGCATCAGGTCTAGTCATCAAAATAAACAGGTTATGCACAGGGCCGGATTTATGCGCAAGTTAAAGACACTACAATTTAGGGCCTCTCAATACGAACACCTCCAGTTGAACATAATCTGCTGAAAAACCACAAGCCTGTGCCTGTGAATATCTGCAAATATAAAGTGTAATTTTCCCCCCTTTTCTTATAACAGCAGCTTAAAATAATAAACCGCTTTTGGGATGGGGTATCTCACTGTATCTGGAGGGCCCCCCCCCCCCAGCATGGCTTAATCCAACTGAATTCATGTATTCTAAATATGGAGAAGAAGAGCAAATGGTTTGTTTGAGATGGTGTTTTGCGTTTGGCAATGCAAGAAATAGCCCCCCCCCCCCCCCGATCTTGGCAATGTTGAACTTTGCTGTGTCTCTCTAATACTATTAACAGGTAGGAACCAAGTGTTGCATGGGATCCCCCTGTATTTTAGAGGAGTGCCCCGGTTTGGGGCTTGCTTCCAACAGTCCGAAACAGAAGCCCTGCAGCTGCTATCCTAGACTTGCAGGGAATGGAGGTTTCAGGAGGGAGGGAAAGAAAAAGAGCTTCAAGCAAAGGCACCAGCTGGAGATGCTCTAGGATTTCCAGCTGCAGTCTGGGGGTTGGACTAGATGACCTTGTGGAGCCCTTTCAACTCTATGAATCTAGGAAAAGGGAGTTTGCTTTCCTTCGCTCCTGATGGCTTCCCTTGCTGTGCTGTAAAGTAGAGGTTCCCAACCTTTGTCGCCAGGTGTACCACTTGTCACAGTCAAATTTTCTACAGCGCCACCTGCACCAATCAATCAAAAAATTATTATTTATATGATAAATACTTATATATAAATATAAATGTATTTATAATATTTAATTTAAATGAATATGTGCACTAGATAGGTGACAGTGTCAGCAAATGCAGCAATTAAGCCACTGTGGGGTGTTTTGTTTTTCCTCTTTCTTTTCCAAGCAGTAGTACTCACAGATCCATTTCCTGCTTTGGAAGCCTATCCAAAAGAGCAGATATAGAGGCTTCAGTTCAGGAGCAGAATCTCATCCTGCATCCTCAGTTTTCAGTCTCTCTGGGTTTGGGCCTCTCTTTCCCCGGGACAGTTATGTTTCATTCCTCGCCCCCCCCCCCATTGAATCCCCTAATTCATGCCTATTGATTTGAATCTCTACAAATACTGTGCGAGCAGCATGAGCAGCCCCTTGCTCAGAGACAGCTCAAATACAGCCAAAAAAAAAAAAAGTAGAAAGAAAAGAAACAGGAAATAAAAGGCTTGTCTGCTTTGTTCTTGCCTGCGCCACCTAGTGGTTCAGTGGTGTGTATACGGGAGGGAATATGAAACAGTACAGAGCGGAGATAAGAGCAGAAGCAGCTGAGAGAGAGAGATTGGAACGGCAGAGAGGAGCCCGTCCAGGTAAGAGGCCTTGGGGGATCAGCTTTCCAAAGTCGAGACCAGCAGGTCAGAGATGCTTTGAATTGCAAGTCAGCCGGGAGATCGCAAAACCCAGACGGGGACCAGCCTGTCGTGTACCACCGGCAGTCGCTCAAAGTAGGTTGGGAACCTTTGGTCTAGAACAAAGTGAAAAATCAGCAGTGGCAGAACTTGCTGTGAGAACTGGTCACCAAATAAACTTTGATCAAACTCAGGTCCTTTCCACAGGGCAACAATACCACACCAGAATCTATAGGGAGGCAATAGAAATTCAAACACATCAAAGCAATAGAAACAGAAAGGAAGACACTCTCAGCATCAGCAATGCCTGGCTTCCAGGGCTTAAACCTGCCAGAATACAAAGCTGTGGAAGTGAAAATGGCCTCAAGAACTCTGGCAATGATGGACAGGCAAAGGAAAGTGCGAGTGTGCCTTTAAGAATGCCAAGCCAAGCTGGCAGTTGGGCCTGTGGCTGACTGGCAGGTGATGCTCACCTGAGCTACCTTCCCAAGGATGCTGCCTAGATGACCTTCCCAAGGATGCTGCCAGGCCCTGCACCTGCTTTCCACAGCTGGAAGCGAAACGTTGGGGTCCAGTCCTCCCTCTGGTGTGTGGATTGCCTCCAGCCTGAGTGTGTTTGTAGCCTGGCGAGAGGGGCTGGGTGGCAAGAGGGCGGAATGTCCAGGCTGCAGGTGACAGTTGGCCACGCCCACCGGTGACATCACCTGTTGCCCAGGTATATAAAGGGCGACCCAGGCTGGAATCTCCCAGAGTGTCAGGGAGATTAGTGGGGAGAGAGAGAGAGAGAGAGAGAGAGAGAGAGAGAGAGAGAGAGAGAGAGAGAGAGTGAGTTTGTGTTAGGAGGAAGGTAGGGAAGGTTAGAGTGTGTGTGTGTGTGTGTGTGTGTGTGTGTGAGGAGGGAGGGGCTAGAGTGAGAGCGAGAGCGTGTTTGTGTGTGTGTGTGTGTGTGTGTGTTAGAAGGGAGGGGTTAGAGTGAGAGCGAGAGCGTGTTTGTGTGTGTGTGTTAGAAGGGAGGGGTTCGAGTGAGAGAGCGAGAGCGTGTCTGTGTGTGTGTGTGTGTGTGTGTGTGTGTGTGTGTGTGTGTGTGTGTGTGTGTATTAGAGTTAGAGTTAGAAAGTGGGAGGAGTGTTTCTAGATTAGTTGCAGTATTGTTTTTTTATTGGGTTTTTTGTTTTAGGGTTTTTTTATTTTCCCAGAGATTTTTCTTTTTTCTTTTTCTTTCTTTTTTTCTTTAGTCCGTTAGCGTTAGGGAGGGAGGATGAGACCCTGCAAGTGGCTGCGGTCCATGTAAGTACCAGTTCGTGGCAACTTCTCTTGCGTAGGCTCACCATATCCAAATCCGGGACAGATTGCAGCTCGACCTTTAAGAGAAGGAATGTGGGCAGTGGGCCGGTGTCGCTTGTTAAACCCCTTACTCCAGTGGTTTCCAAACTGGGAGTTGCGGAAACCAGCCAGGGGAGCTGCGGAGTGCCACGGAATCCTCTCGGAATACAGTGCAATGCCAATTGGCAGGCATCAACATCATGTCTTGGGGAGTCACTGCCAACCAATGGTCAAGGGAGCTGTGGGTCAAAAAAGTTTGGGAAACGCTGCCTTACTCAGAAGCAAGCCCCCTACAGGTGAAGGCGTTAGACCACACACAACTCTTTGTCCTTGTTTCAGAGGCAGACGGGGATATTAAAATGTCTTGCCGGGGGGGGGGGGGAGATGCCCAGGCACACAGTGTGCACCAAGGGCTAGGCGAAGTATAAATACCCCCCCCCCCCCGGACCTTCTTTCTGTTGAAGAATATAGGGGTTTTGTAGCAGAGTAATAGCGGAAGACTCCTCTCCTGTGGTAAAAACGAATTATCCCAAGCACCCAGGCTAGAATGCTATCAGTAAAAGACACACAGAGGTAGAGGCTGGTAACAGTTACAAAAAGAAAGTTTACTTACAGATTGCATATATACATCTTCTGAGTAGGAGACCCAGAGGTCTAACATTCAGAGTACAAGGAACCCTATGTAGCTGTCCTTTTGCATGTGGGGATGGTAGATTCAAGGCGCATCTCCACACGTCCTCCTCCTCGGAAGGCTGAGGTCCAAGAGAATGTGGCTGGGGAGGGACAGGAAGGAAATGGGGTCAGGGGCCACACCCCTGCCAGGGACCATAGAGAGGACAGGCCAGGTGAGAGGTGCCCAGATGGCACACGGCCCCCCCAGCGTCCTGCAGCCGAGCGCTGCCCATTTCCAACCCCCCTTCTCAGCATCGGATGCTGGAGTCCACGAGGCCCAACTCTGCTCGCAGACTCCCAAAGTGATCCTTTGGTAATATGTCAGCTTTTATCTCTTGCGTTGGACAGTAGTCCAACTTGATAAGCTTTTAGAGTTCAAAACAACCATTCTGCCGGGAAACTCCGTCGTACAATACACTTTTATAATTAAAATGTAATGGTTCAACTTTACGTTTTGCTCCCAACATTGGAAGCATCCTCAGAAGTATTTAGCTACACACTGCAGCCAGCAATAAAAGCCTTCTTCTGTTCCCCGGATGTTTGCGTTACAGTTAATTTTCTCACAGCTGATCTTCATTAGCAATTTCCATGCTATTGTCTGCAACTCCCCGTTTGTAATGGGTCCCCGAGCTGCCACAGACCCCCGAGCTGCCATCTTCGAATGGCGTTTTTGGATCCGATTTTGATTAATATGGGGGGTTGGGAGGATTTAGGAATACTTCAGTATATTTTATTGGATGTGAGGGATGGAAAAATGGAGAAGGTCACTTTGTTTTTAGAGCTGGTTGCCAAGAGACGTTTGGCCAATTATCATAGTCCTTAGATTGTATGTTAGGGCAAGATGCTCTTTTATTTTCTATAGTGGTTGTGCCAATAAAGGAGCTATCTATCTATCACAAACAAACAAACAAACAAACAAACAAACAAACAAACAAACAAACAAACAAACAAACAAACAAACAGGAGAAGGCTTTTATTGCTGGTTCCAGTGTGTAGCTAAAGACTTCTGAGGATGCTTCCAACGTTGGGAGCGAAACGTAAAGTTGAACCATCAAATTTTAATAATAAAAGTGTATTGTACGACGGAGTTTCCCGGCAGAATGGTTGTTTTGAACTCTAAAATCTGGACACGTCATGAGGATCTAAGAATGATAAGTTTTTCTTTGCACATGTCACGCACACAATGATATTTAATGTCAAGGTGTTTTGTGCGTGCATTGTCCTTCTCTGACTGTGCCAATTTTATGCAGCTCTGGTTATCCTCAAACATTTGGACTGGCTTAGCTTCTTCTATGCCCATGTCCTTTATTAACTGACAAAGCCATTTTAACATCTTGCATGCTTCGGATGCAGCGGTATATTCTGCTTCTGTGGAGGAAAGAGCAACAGTGGATTGTTTACGGCTTGCCCAACTAATTGCCCCACCCCCATGCAGGAACAAATGTCCATTAGTTGATTTACGGTCAGATCTGTCTTCACCAGTCCAATCTGCATCAGTCCACCCCACTAACTTTGGGTTGTGACTGGCTGGCAGTTTTAGCTTGCAATCCACAGTGCCCTTTAGCTATCTGCCTACTCTGTGGATTGCAGTCCAGTCTTCTTGTGTGGGAGAACTGGTTCTCCTGCTTAAGATCCCTACAGCTGTTGTTGCAATGTCTGGCCTGGTCACACAACGTAGGTATAGAAGCTTTCCTATATAGCTTCTCTATAGTTGTGATTGTTTGGTAAGAGTACGCATTTCTCTTTGTGTTTAAGAAAGCCAGTTTCTATTGGTGTTGCTGCTGGATGGGCATCTTTGACTCCTATTGACTCTTAAATCCAAAATCGTTGTCTTTTGACTGAGAGGATAACTTCCATCCTCTTCTTTCTCAATCTGGATGCCCAAGTAATATTTAGCATCTCCCAGTTCTTTTCTTTCCACTTCCTTGTCTAGGTGGTGTACAATGTCTTTGTAGTCTTCAGAGGCGTCGCTCCGGTAGGGGCGGGGCTGTAAGTATCGCTGCGGTTACAGTCGCTTTACCGAGCGAGGAGGAGGCAGCCCCGCCCCCTCACTGTCCGAGCCATTCGCCTACGGAGAAAGCAGCAGGCAGGGTCTCTTGCCTGCTGCTTTCTCCGTAGGCGAATGGCTCGGACAGTGAGGGGGCGGGGCTGCCTCCTCCTCGCTCGGTAAAGCGACTGTAACTGCAGCGATACTTACAGCCCCGCCCCTACCGGAGCGACGCTTCTGGTAGTCTTGCTCCCTTTCATAGCACGCAATCAAGTCGTCCGCATAGATGAAAAGATAAGTCCATTTCTCATCTTTGTATCGTGTGTACAAGCATTGGTCTGCTGCCTCACCTTGCAAAAAGCCTTGTTGGGTTCGCATTTGATCCAGCTTCTCCTTCCAGGCTCTGGCTGCCTCTCTCAGGCCATACGGCCCCTTCTGAAGCTTGCATACAAGGTGTGCCTTTCTTTGGCTTGTGAAACCTGGTGGCTGCTTCATGTATAGCTCTTCTGTTATTTCACCATGCAGAAAAGCTGTCTTGACATCTAGGTGCTTGCCATGCATATGTCTTGAAGCAGCTACACTTAAAAGTAATTTTATGGTGCAGTATTTCACCACTGGGGCAAAGGTCTCCTCATAGTCCTCCCCAAAGTTCTGTGAGTAGCCTTTGGCGACTAATCTCGCTTTGTAGCGCTCCAATTCTCCTTCTGCACCTTTCTGGCTGCACTGGGGCATTCCTTTGCATCACGGTCCCTTCCCCCACACTGGAAGCAGGTCTGGGGACTTCTTGGGTTCTCCTGGCCTCTGCCTATTGATGTGTAGATTCTGATCGCTGCCAGGCCTGTATGGAGGTGCATTCGCTTTTCAGCTCAGCCAAAACTGTCTTAAAGTTTAGCTCTCTTCTGGAGACTCCACTAACAAAGGGTCCAAATATATGTTCATCCAGAGAGCCAAACAAAATGCAATTTTCAGATTATCATTCTGACAAAGATCAGTAAGCTCCAAATCTTGCAACAGCTGAATTAACTTTTTGCAATGACTCTCACAGTCTTCCTTCCTGGTCAGATTAAGTCAGCATAAACCCCTAACCCAAGTAGCCTGATCTTTGCAATTGGTTTTTGCATAAGCTTCAGTGAGATTGGTCATCATGTCCTTTGCAGTTTTTTCATCTCTAAGGTGGCATAACTGCTCTTGTTTCAAGGCTCTGAGTATATGAGTGACCTACCTTGCCTGTGCATCCAACTTGCTCCATTTTGCAATTTGGTCTGCATTGTCTCAGACATCAGAGGTCTAACATTCAGAGTACAAGGAACCCTATGTAGCTGTCCCTTTTGCACGTGGGGAGGATGGTGGATTCAAGGTCCTCTGGTGAGGAGCACATCTCCACATGTCCTCCTCCTCCGAAGGCTGAGGTTCAACTTAGAATGTGGCTGGGAAGGAAACGGGGTCAGGGGCCACATCCCTGCCAGGGACCATTAGTGCAGGCCAGGTGAGAGGTGCCCAGATGGCACAGTGTCTTGCAGCCGAGCACTGCCCATTTCCAACACTTTCTTCTCCAAACAGGAAGCCTTTTTATACCGTACTCATACTCTCCACACCCCTCCCAGCCAAAAGGAGACAGCTGTCCTCAATCTCTCAATTAGGGTACTCCAGGCCAAAAGCCGAATGCCTTCACCTGTAGGGGGCTTGCTTCTGAGTAAGGGTCTAACAAGCTACACCTGCCCACATTCCTTCTCTTAAAGGTGTAGCTGCACTCTGTCCCGGATTTGGATACGGGAAGCCCAGAGTCTTGCGGGTTTATCCCCAAGGCTCTGCAGAGGGCGAGTGGGGGGAGGTCAGGGTCTCCCCCCCTCTGTCCGTCCCTGGCCCTTCTTTAGTCCCCCTCTTTCCCCTCAGCTCCTCACATTCTCCCCCCTTCTCTCTTTCAGCTGCTTCGGCTGCCTACACAGGAGGAGGAGCAGGCGTGTGGCACCAGCCGAATTTATCCAGGAGGTGGAGGGAGCCACTGGGGCCGCTGTCCAGGATGAGGGGGCAGGGGTGCAGGAGGAGAGGGGGGAGGGGGCAGTGGGGCAGGAAGGACCAGTAAGTCAGGAAGGGCCAGCGGGGCAGGAAGAGAGGGGGCAGGGGGCAGGGTGGCAGGACGGGATGGGGGTGGGTCCAGGGGGGCAGGAGGGATCAGCAGGGCAGGAGCCAGGGGGGCAGGAGGGGATGGGGGAGGGGGAGTTAGAGGGGCAAGAGGGGACGAGGCAGGGGGAGTTAGAGGGACAGGAGGGGATGGGGGAGGGGGAGTTAGAGGGGCAAGAGGGGACAGGGCAGGGGGAGTTAGAGGGGCAAGAGGGGACGGGGGAGTTAGAGGGGCAAGAGGGGACGAGTCAGGGGGAGTTAGAGGGGCAAGAGGGGATGGGGGAGGGGGAGTTAGAGGGGCAAGAGGGGACAGGGCAGGGGGAGTTAGAGGGGCAAGAGGGGACGAGACACGGGGAGTTAGAGGGGCAAGAGGGGTTGGGGGAGGGGGAGTTAGAGGGGCAAGAGGGGACGGGGGAGTTAGAGGGGCAAGAGGGGACAAGACACGGGGAGTTAGAGGGGCAAGAGGGGACGGGGGAGGGGGAGTTAGAGGGACAGGAGGGGATGGAGGAGGGGGAGTTAGAGGGACAGGAGGGGACAGGGCAGGGGGAGTTAGAGGGGCAAGAGGGGTTGGGGGAGGGGGAGTTAGAGGGGCAGGGGGAGTTAGAGGGACAGGAGGGGACAGGGCAGGGGGAGTTAGAGGGGCAGGAGGGGACGGGGGAGGGGCCAGCGGTCCCAGCAGCCAGCGGGGAAAGGAGCTTCTGGAGTTGGCTGAGGAGGAAATTTTCCTCCTCTACCATCCTCAAGGCTCCTCCTCCCAGCTGTGCTTGCCTGGTTGAGGCAGCGGCTCCCCCACCTCCTTTCAACGTGGCTGGTGTCATCCCAACACCACCAGAAGCCAGAGGTGAGGAGTGGGGCTGGTTGGGGTGGGGGGCAGTGTTGGGGACCCTGCATGAGGCTGGGTCCGTGGTGAAGAGGGGTGTGGAAGCGGGCTCAACCAACTCTTCCTTCTCCCCTGCCTGCAGGATCAAGCGCAGCTGTCCCGGAACTCTGCCGCCTCGACTCCATCAGGCAGAGCTGCCAGGAGGCCCGGAAGGAAAGCAGAGTCCACTTCTGCCCCGAGCAGGCAGCCCAGGAAGTCTTGGTGAGTGAGCTGCAGCAGGCAGCCCTTTGGGTCCCTTGAACCCTCGAAAGCAGGGCAGGGGGGGAGCAGCCACACGGGGAAGTGACTAACTCTCTTCTGCTTTTTCCTCTCTTCCAGGACATCATGCAGAACGCAGAAGCCTGCCCCGACCCTGCTCTGGTGCTCAGCCGGTCGTTTGAGACCATCGCCGAGTTGAGGTATCTATCGGATGTACAGTAATGGGGGACTGGGGAGGACAGGGTTGGGGCCGGAGAGAAGAGTGGCTTCTCTTTGCAGAAAAGCGAGCAGCAGGGAAGCAAACCAACTTCCCCAGGGCAAAGCAGGGCCTCCCTGCAAGCGCACTGACCATCTTTAAGACGCGGGTGCGGGGAGGGGGGGTTGTGAAACCATCCCCTGGCTGTCTCTCGGCCTCAGTGGCCAGGACCATCCTCTCCTCGTCCTCCCGCTACAGAATCTAATCCTTTCCTCTTTCCTCTTCCAGTGAAATGGAACCTGCCCTTTCAAGATCTTTGGAGTCGGCCATCATGAAAACATCTGTCTCGAAATTGAGCCAACTGGAGCAGCACGGCACCCAGGTAGATTGCCACGGGACATCAGGGCGGCGCGAGGCACTGGCTCACTCCCTTCCTTTCTCAAGTCACCGTTTTAGTGGGGAGTGAGAAACCAGAGCCCAAACCGTCACGATGGGGCTCCTCGTGATGGCCATTTCATCTTTTTTTCATCGTCCTCATCTGTGATGTTTTCCATTTCCTTTAGGACCCACGAAACAGTCTAGAGAGAATGCTGAGTGGGCTGATGTATCGGAACCCCACCACCGGCCATCTCGTCCAACTGGTGGGGGTAAGTGTGTGGTAGAGTTGTTCTTGATGGAGAGACGATCCTTTCCAGGGCAACGATGCCAGGTGGTGCAAGGGAGTGGCCACAGGAGACAGGTTGTCTCTTGTGGTCTTGTGGGCTCCCTGCCTGTGGCATCTGGCGGGGCTGGGCGCTGTGAGATCCAGGAAGCTGGACCAGACGGGCCTTGGGCCTGATCCAGCAAGGCTCTTCTTGCTGGATCAATGATACTGAGGTGCCCTTTTTTCCCCACAGGACCTCGACGAATTCCTTCGTGCGGGGGAAACTCCTGCGAGAGACGTGAGCGGTACCAGCATCCATTGCCTGTACAATTGCACCACAGCCCTGCCATCGGTCCTGGTGAGTATCTCGCCCACTTCCACGGCTGGGTTCTACACCCTCTCATGCCCATTGTCGGCTTTCTGGGATGAAGTGCAGAAGAGCTGTGCTGGCTCTTCTGTGACCCATTGCACCTAGGTTTTGCTGGGGGGGGGATGTCTAGTTGGGCACATGGAAGCCCCTGAAGGAGGGCAGTAGTAGCAGGAGTACCAGAAAGTGGCCTGGGGAATAAATGCAATGTCTTCTTCTTCCCTCTACAGATGGAGATCATGAAGGACAGGGTGCCCGCAGATATCAATGACTTATGGCTCAGGAAGAAAGGCATCACCTGCTCCTCCTCTAAAGGTAAGAGCCATTGGCACGGAGAGGGGGGTGGCAGGCCACATCCCAGAAGAGGCTGACGCCATCTGGTGCCCGCGCCAGAGGCCAGCTTCTGTAGCTTCGGCTCCCCGCTACCCCTTTGTCAAAGTCCCATCAGCTAAACTAACTCTCCCTCCTCTTTTCTTCCATCCAGAACATCTTCCCTGCACAACATCGGACGAGGAGGAGTAGGAAGAGGAGGGAGACCCACCAACTTGCTCCCTCCTGGCTTTCTTCCTGAAGATGTTCTGCGGGCGTTGGATGCTGGCGTTCCAGCTGCTGCCCGGCTCCGCTCCCCGCATCGCCCACTGGTCCTGGATCCGTCTGCTCCTGGCCGAACTCCAGGCAGGATTCCCGGCATCGAAGCAACTGGCTGTGTTCCCGGCGGGGTTGAAGATCCATCGGACAGACGGCACTTCCTGGCGGACTCTCCACCTGCTCCTGGCCCCCTGGCAGCCCGGGGCGCTGCAATTCTTCCGGACTTCAGCCTCTCCTGTGGTAGGCAGCTGCAGCCGAAGACACCGCCCCTACCACCCACCCTTCATGCAGTCTGAGACTAGCTGGTCGCCTATTTTGGGGCCGGGTAGGAATTTTTGGCCACCATCATGATTGGCTCTTGATGGTGGTTTTTTCGCCTACCCCAGACTGGTGCTTGGGTGTGATTTGTTATGTTGTCCTCCCTCCCTTGGTTAAATAAAAAAAAATATTTAACCAAGACACTGTCTCCTGGTTTTTTTCCCCTTTGTCTCTCTTATTGTCTTGGGGTGATGAAAGAGGGATTATTATTTTTTTACAGCAGTGGCAACTCTTCAGCTTGACTTCACTTGAACCAAAACGGAACCAGACTGCTGGCGCGTAACATGAAGAAGGTGGCAGAGCAGCTTTTAAACTGACCCCTGGGGGAAAGCCAACAGGAGCCGAGGGGCATCCGGTTCGGGACTCCTCATCCCTAGGGAATAAGGGTGGAGAGGTTCAGGAACAGCAAGGTTACGACAGAGTAGAAATTGGGAGTGGAAATGGGATGGGACAAGACAGCCGGTCCATCAGGAAGAGAGGCTGCAGGGGGGAAAAAAAGCAAACAACCCTTCTCAGGGAACCTGACAGACGTGCTTTTAAGCAAATGCCCGAAGTCTCCGAGTGAAGATGGGAGAACTGGAACGTTTGGTGGCGAGGGAAAACATTGACATAGTGGGCATAACGGAAACCTGGTGGAATGCGGAGAACCGGTGGGATACCGCAATCCCAGGCTACAAACTCTATAGGAAGGACAGAGAGGGACGTGTTGGAGGTGGGGTGGCCATCTATGTCGTAGAAGGGGTAGAATCCACCAGAGTAGAGAATGAAGGGGGGTCCAACTCTACCATTGAATCACTGTGGGTTAAATTACCAGGCTCAAGGAGCAATGTAATAGTGTGTGTGTGTGTGGGGGGGGGTGTTATCGTACCCCAGATCAAAAACCTGAAGGGGACCTCGAGATGAGGAAACAAATCAGAGAGATGTCAGTGAGAGACAGGGTTGTGATCATGGGTGGGTGATCATCGCTGGGTGAGCCGACATTTCCTGGGATTCCTCTGCAAGGTGACGTTTCTGGAGTTGGCGCGAGAGAGACATGATGAATACCGCCTCCCTTCTTGGGATGGCTGCTATTTTTCACCACCCGGAAGTTATTTCCGTGCTCCATGACGCACCTTCTCAAGGCGTCGCAGTCTTTCCAAAGCATGCAAAATGGCGACTTCTCCCATCGCTGATAAAACATGTCGAACACGCAGCCACACCCATTCATCAGGGAGAGGAAAAAGCAGGGCGGTCACATCCGTAGGCAATGGAGGAGCATCCATGAGCTATCCTGCAAACAGCCGTGTCTGGTTGCGTCCTTTAAACTTCCTCTGCATCGTTTCGCTGACCTAACTGCTGCTAAGTTCAGAGACCCACTCAAAATCGACACGTCCAGCATCTTCCCCTCTTGCCAGATCCGTCCCATGTTCTGAACCATCCCATGTTCTTAGGGGCAGGAAGGAGGCTTGTTCTGAGGATCTGAAACTTATGTGTGAGGTTCTAGAACTGAGCCGAGCCCCACAAGGTGGAACAGCCTCATTCGGAAGTGCTGGAGTTCTTCTGGCCCCAGATAAATCGAGTCTGAGCCCTGGAAGCGCAACCCAGAAACCTTCAAGTCCAGCCCTGTGGAATGATGCAGTATTCCTGATTTATGTGATCTGTCCTGTCAAATGCTTGCAAAAGAAGTGACTATCCAGCTGATGCCATTATACTCCTGTGCTTCACTTATTGCCTTCCGTCCTTTCCTCAAGAGACGACAAAAAAATTGCTCTCCTTCTTTCTAGGTATTTGACAACAGTGAACGATTAACTTGCATTTCTCCAGGCTTAACATTTTGTTTGTCTTCAGCCCCTTCCCTGCATTTTTATAAACCCTTGATCTCTGCCTCTGCCCTCTTATGAATGAATCCCTTTTAGATGTGTTTACTTACGGCCTTCTTAAAGTGGCAGGCAAAGCTGGGCCCAATATTACAGCAGCAACTCACCTGTCTTGTGGAATCTTGCCGTTATCTAGAACTCCACGTATAGATCAGTGCCTTACATCGATGTGATGCTTCTGCTTTTGCAATGGAATCATCTTGCTATTATATTTCGCTCGTGATTCCCAGTAATCCACAAAATGCTTCATCGTGATGTACTGTAAACTCTCCAACCTTGAATGCAAGCACTTGGTTTTGTTTTCCTGTTTCACACAATTGTTGTCCATCCACTGATTTTTCGGTGTTAATCCTTTGTTCCCGGCTGTTTGCAGACCCTCTTAATTTTGTGCCTGCGGTTATTGTGCCACTCCTGGTCTCCATCCCTTTGTGCAAGTGGCTGATGTGAACATGAAACTAGTTCTTTGCAGGTTAAAAAGAAACTATGGACCATCCTTTTTTAGCTACGTCTTATTAATCTGTTGCATAGTCTCCTCTTCTTTTGGTCGAAAATCTAACCTGCATTTGGAGAGCTAAGTTGTCAGAATGTTATCTAGGGTTGTGTCAAAGCCTGTGTTTACAGCTGAATATATCTGGTCCATTGTGCGCTGTTTACCCTTCTCCATTCTCCTTTGTTTCCATCTGTCTTCCACGGAGTTCTCCAAGATGGAAGCTGGTGGGCTTTGAGATTTCCTCAACTAGTTTCTTGGGCATCGATGGGCCTAAACTTAGATTTTGCTGCTCTGAATTTGTTTCAGATAGCCAAATATCCCCCCCCTTTTTAGTAGTGTTCTTGGAAAACGGAATCTTTTCATTGGACATGCTTCACGAGAGGAATTCATTTGATATTTGGCTATTCCTTCCTCTTCCCATTTCCTTCTGTTCTTCCTTGGCACATATTGGCCCCCAATCCAGCGACATGGCTGGCCCATGAGTCTTGAATTAGCGGGACTTAATTAATAGGACTTAGCTGGATTGGGTTCGTTCTTGGTGGAACATCCTACTTTCCTTGACGTGTTCTTGTTGGATTGGTGAAAAGCCTCCTTCTGAATCATCCATGTGTTCTGATCCTAAACGCATTTACTTAGATGCAAGCCCCATTGATTTCTATGGAGCTTACTCCAAAGTAAGTTCTCTTTATCTTCTTTGATCCCTCCTTTATCTTCTTTATCCCTCCTTGTGGTTAAAATAGTTTGCAATGTTGCAAATTATTTGACGTGGTCTCTTTCAACACTGCCCGGCGTTTCAGGATTCCTTTTCGAGCCCTGGGATTCTTTGTTTTTTTTTTTTTTCGTTCGGCTGCTTTACATCTGGAGAATCTCACTCCCTTAATCCTTGCTAGTTCTTGGAGACTCCTTTCGGTGCTCACTTCAACTTTGGGCTCCTGCAGCGACACTGGTCTTTCACCTAAATGTGGTGCTTCGGAACGCGGTGTCCTGCATCTCAAGGGTAAACAGAAACTCTTTCCTGTGTATGGATTAACTACCCTGATAGTTAACTGTGGCAAACATCCAACGCAGCCATCCTCTGAGAGATCATGCTATGGTGACGATCAGAGTTTCTTTCAGCCTCTTCAGGAGGGTGACTTCTGACATACCTGAGACCAGTCTTAGGACTCCGTCGTCCTATCTGGACAGGGCAGTTTACAACTCCTGTGTGTTGGAGAGCGAGCGCAGGTCGTCGCCGCCGTATCTGGACTGCCAGCCCCCCAATTCCCTCCGATCAGGGACTAGCCATGGGATGCCATCGTATCTGAGCAACCACTCATACAGCAACTTTGAAAGGAGTCACGGGATAATGTCGTCGTACCTGAGCAACCAGGCAATCGACAGCGGAAGGTAAAGAGGTTGTGAGCGGCGACCAACAGGCTTAGCAAAAATGTGCCGAGAGCAGTAGGGAGAAAAGCATGCGGGAATCCGATGTGAGAATCTCGAACCAGGTTCTCCAGAGGTGGGGAGAGCCGTCAGAAATCAGTTTGGGACCACGTGGCAACAGTCACTCTTGAAAGTAGAGAAGTCAATCGTGGGAAGGGAGGGATTCAGTGGTGCTGAAGTATCTAGATTGTTAGGTAGAAAAAAAAACACTCCCCACTATAGGAAACGCAGGACGCTGCCATACTGAGTCTGACCATTGCTCTATGTAGCTCAGTATTGTCAACACAGGCCGGCAGTGGCTCTCCAAGTTATCAGGTAGGCGTTTTTCTCTGCCCTACCTGGAGGTTGAACCCAGGACCTTCTGCAGACAAAGCAGATGCTCTTCCATGGAGCGATGCCTCCTCCCGAACTCTAGGCGAAGCAACGGGGAGTTGAGACTTCTCAGTGCTTCGACTGCAGGAGGTCCCAGGTTCAACCAGCAGCATCTCCACGTAGGGCAGAGAGATCCCGGAGAGCCGCTGCCAGTCAGTATTTTCCAGCACAGAGCTGGACAGGCCAATGGCTGACTCAGCATTAGTCAGCCTCCTATGATACAGCAGTGCTCAAATACAGCACGACACAAATAATCCAGGATGACAAGACGATAAGGTGCCAGCTGAAGGAAGGGTCCATTTCTTCCACCCCAGTAAAAAACAAGATGGTTTTTTGACCCAAACTGGGAGGCGCGGCTCCCAGGGGAGCTGCATAAACCAGCCAGAGGAGCCGCGGAGTGCCACGGAATCCTC
The DNA here is from genome assembly GCA_026170595.1 of Plestiodon gilberti rubricaudatus. Lineage (NCBI taxonomy): Eukaryota > Metazoa > Chordata > Lepidosauria > Squamata > Scincidae > Plestiodon > Plestiodon gilberti. The sequence continues at coordinate 23,212,744 of JANXHW010000013.1, forward strand.
TCGGAAAAGAGTGCCATGCCAATTGGCGGGCATCAACATCATGTACAGGTGGGCCCCCATATCCGCTGGGGATATGTTCCAGGCCCCTCCGTGGATACTTGAAAATGTGGATAGGAGCGAACACCCCCTCCATGGTTTCTTGAGGGTCCCCCCTGCCTCCCCTGCAGGCAGGCATGCTTGCCCCCCCCCCAGCTCTTATTTTTCTTTCAGCAAGCTTTGTTTCTTCCTTAAAACAGAGAAGCAGCCTCCATTGCAAGCAAGTAGAACGAGACTAAGTCCTAGAGAGACTCTGCAAGGTTTCTGTTAACCTTGCAGAGCCTCTCTAGGACTTAGTCTCGTTCTACTTGCCTGTAATAAGCAGCCAGAGGCTGCTTCTTCTGTTTCTTTAAGGAAGAAACAAGGCTTACTGGGAAAAAAGTAAAAGCCGGGGGGGGGGGTGTCCCCATGATCCTTGGATAACTGAAACCGTGGATAGCGAATCAGTGGATATGGGGGCCCACCTGTAATGGCCATGGCCAATGGTCAAGAGAGCCACAGGTCAAAAAAGTTTGGCTTTTTAACAAAGACCGTGCAGGATCCTTCCAACTGGCGTGGCACCTCAGAAGTAAGACGTCTAAGGGCTTGTTGGGGTGATCTTTTCCGCTCCACATGATCGTGCACACGATGATGACGCATGTCCTGTCCCCTCTCCTTGGTTAATTCTTTTAATTGCATTGGGGGTAGTTTGGTCAAACTGCCCCCCTCCCCATGTGATTAAAGGAACTCACTCAGAACTAGCAGGGCTAGGATGTGCTCGTGTGTTTTACCACATGGGGCTGGTCTAGGGTTAAAATACATTTGTAACAACACATGGTAGTGTATTGTTTGCATGCATGCACACACGCACGCACGCACATACACAAAGAAAGTGTGTTGAAGGGGTCCTGATGCCTTTGACAGGGACTCTGAATGATCCAGGCGCATCTTGGAAGCTCTCTTTGAGGTTTTCAAAGATGTTCCCACAGAGGCCTCCTCTCCTTTGAGTTTTTCTCGTTCTCGCTTTGCTGCAACCCCCCCCCACTCTGCTGAATGTGGTGTCTGGTTCTCCCTCGTAGATCCTACTACCCCTTCCGGGACAAATCCGCTGCCTCCTCTCCGAGAAGCCATCGAGTGCCTTTCTATAGGGACATCTGTGACACAGAGGTTGGAAGGTAAAGAGGAAGTCAGGAATGAGCTAGTGGGGCAGTCGTCTTTGCGTTTATGTGTTTGCATTCACATCCTGTCTCTCTCCCTTGGTGGAACTCAAGGCTCAAGAACGTAGAGTTCTGGGGTGGTCTCCCATCTGGGCTGTGTCTTGACCTAGAACTCTTTTGGCTCTAGTACGGTTGCGGCATGCTGCAGGAGCAGTGGAAGATCTCCCAGTTGTGTGTGTGTGTGTGTGTGTGTGTGTGTGTGTGTGTGTGTGTGTGTGTGTGAAAGGCCCCCCCCCGCTTACCTGGTGGCATGCCCCGTGTCAGAAACAGCTGCCATCACCTATGGCCTCATCCACCTCCTTTCTCCTGTGCTCTCTGGGTTTGAAAAGGAGGAGAGGAATGGAACAGAGCTTGAAGAGAAGAGTGGTGGGCTAGAGTGTCTCTGGGACTGTGGAGGAGAGAAGAGTGGTGGGCTAGACGGTCAGCTCCGCAGCGCCAAGAGGGAAGCTGTGTGTGGCTTCAATTCCAGCTTCGCGCCGCTTCCAGGAAAGGCTGCCTAGGATGTCAGTGGCGCCATCTTGCACATTCATGCGCTGTTTTCATTTGCACATAGCATGTGTAGGGGGGCAATCCCAAGTGGGGTACACTCAGCAAACGAGGTCATCGGCGAACTTGTGGTTTTTTTATGATCGTTGTTGTGTTTTATTTTTCTCTGGTTGTTAGCTGCTTTGGGTCTCTTTGGTTAAGGACGAACGACAGGGTAGAAATATTTTAACTCAATAAATGTTGCCCCCAAATGTTCTAGAGCAGGGGTCCCCAAACTAGAGCCTACGGGCCACGACCGGCCCACCAACGCACCTTGACCAGCCCGTTGAGCCCAGTGGCGCTATAATTCTAAGCAGCCCCCCTGCACTGCTTCCTTTTCACACACACCCATCTTCCACCACATACCCTCCTCCTGCTGGATTGGGTCCACACTCTCTGGTGTAAATATATGGTGAAAATATTTTTCTCCTCTTGCAAAAATTCTTAAGAGTTGTCTGTAATGCGTGGGAGTGTAATTGAGTGATGTGGGAGTGTAATTGAGTGATGTGGCCCTAGCAGCTGAAACTTTGGGGACCCCTACTCTAGTGCCTCTAGCCCAGGGGTGGCCAACCTTCCACCATGAGGGCCTCTTGTGTTCTTGTCTAGAAGACAGAATCATTCATGGCACCTGCAAGTGCTGATGGTGCTGCTCAAGCAGCTGCACCTGCTGAAATAAATGCCCTCACCTAGACACCCATGAAAAGTCCAGGCGCATTCCTGCTGAAAGGTTGGCCAGCCCTGCTCTAGCCGTTCCCTCCCACCCTTGGGTGTGTTAACCAAACCGCCACTTCTCTGATGCACATGGTTTTTCCACTGCTCTTTCCAGCGGCAAGGGGCTCCTCTTTGTGAAGGAGTCGGTCAACAGCACAGAACTCTCTTCTTCGCCACGCTACAACAGGTAAGAGTGCAAAATATGGAAGGGACGTGTGGGTCTCCATGCAGCCAGTGGCTGTGGCTGGTGTCTCTCTTGAGGGGAGCCGGGCAATGGCGCCATCAGCAGAATGCGCGGGGGGGAGCAGGGAGGGATGGTGCGCCAGCCACTTCCGTCTCTGAATCTTCATATTTCATTGAAGCAATAAACAAAAAAGTCTTATCTACCTTCTCCTCCTCCCCAAATTGGAAAAGCCGCCTTGGTTGCCCTATACATTCTTTAGAGAAATAAATAAATAAGAGGTGGATTGAGTAGAAACCCACCCATCTCCAGCACACTTCCTCTTCTGTTTTTGAATCTAAGGAGTGAGAGAATGAGGAGTGGTGGAGGGCAGGCAGCCCCTGCCCATCTTCCACCTGAGGCACTTGTCTCAGTTGGCCTCATGGATGGGCCAGACCTGCCTTGTGGCGACGTGAGGGGGAAATGTGCAGGCAGAATTCTTCCCAACTTCTCATTAGGCTGAAACTTGCGCTCACTTCCCCGTGTTCTGGCCAAATTAGTGCAAAGGCACCAAGATAATCGGCATGCATGCATCCTTCATGATTACATTTTATGATAATAACATCACATTGTATTGTGTTAACATTAAGTCTAGTTAAATAACTTCAGACATCTCAGGCTTAGACCTGTATTTAGGTTCTGGCTGTCGTCTCTTCCTCTCACGGCCTGTGATGCTCCTAGCAATTGGTAAAGTATCTGAATTGGAGCCCCGTTGTCTTATCCGCATGACAACGTTGCCTTCCCTTCTTCCTCCTCCAGTCGCAGCATGGTCGATTTGTCTGACCTCGAGAGATCAACCTACAGCAGTGCCACCTCTCTGAACAGCAGCCCCCCCAAAAGGTATTTATTTATTATTATTAATTTGCATGGTGCCACTAACGTGCAATGCTGCTTTACATAGAGTGACAATACAGATCCCTGCCCTGAGGGGCTTACAATCTCGATATTGACACAAGGGAGACAACAGAATAGGGAGGGGGGGGAGACAGCCAGCTGTAAACAGGGGCAGAGTATGCAACTGTTTTAGTTACATGTGGCCGATGAAGGCCAAAGTCATCGCATCCAAGGTGGCTTAAATGTCCTCCCATCCCACAGGTGTGCGCATTTAACTCCTGTTGCATATAACTCCTTAGGTAAAAATGCCTTTTAGGAGAGCATTCCAAGCATCAAAGTCAGCAAATCAAACAAGTGGAGAATTGTTTCAGCTTCCGACTCTCCCTCACTGGAGGTCTTCAAGCAGAGGCTTGATAGGCACCTGCTGGAGATGCTGTAGGAGGATTTCCTGCTGCATGCGCAGGGGGTTGGACTAGATGACCTTGTGGGTCCCTTCCAAGTCTATAAGAGTAATTGCTTTGCATGCCGGAGGTCTCGGGTTCGTGATTATAACTTAGAATTGTGGATAGACTGGATAACTTAACACTCAGATGCATGATATTTGTAGCCAGATTCTGTGCTCCTCCTTTTTCTGCCAATCCTCCCAAATTTCTGCCCGTCTCTTATGCATGCCCCACACACCCATCTAGCAAATCACCCCGTTTTTTTAAATTATTTAAATTAAAAGTATGAATGAAGAAGTACATAATCCAATTAATTAGCTAATTAAATATGGGGGTACCTGGACCGTGACAAGGGGTACAAATGGCGACAAAGGTTGGGAACCCCTGGCTTAGATGGTGACACAAGGGAGGCGGTGATGGGGGGTGGGTGGGTGGGGCATTTGTCATCCCGGTGAGCTGCCGTTGGTGTCGAACTGTGCAGGAAAAGCTCGAAAGGGACCGACAAATAACATTCGATCGTTACTCTACAGCGATGACGTTCTATGCTTTGGGACAGAGGAGGGGGTTCCGAGGGGGTTCCGATGGGGTTGTGCATGAATGGTGGTTAAGCAGGATGGCTGAAGGCCGGTTGCTTGGGTGGGGTAGTAGCAGGGAAGTGAGTGTTTTCTGGCAGCCTCTGACTAGCTGCTGTGGGTAGAGCCCATGGGACAGATGGAGGCTTTTTGGACGCCCAAGAGACGTTTGTCCGCTGCCCTGAGGTGTTTCCCTGTTTGTATACGAGAGCTTAGTGTAGTGCAGTCTTGTACACACCGGAGAGTAAGCCCCATGGCCTACAGTGGGACTTACTTCTGAGTAAACACGCATAGGGGTGTACTGTGAGAAAAGAAACTCTGAATCGGGACTTCCCGTCTCGCCTCTTCCATGAGCTCACTAGATGGCCTTGGGTGAGCCACTCCTTCCCAGCCTCAGTCTTTCCATCTGTAACATGGGCATAAGGGGTTTTACTTGCTTTACAGCATCACTGTAAGGACAGCATCCAGATAAAATATGCCAAGTGCATTCAGAAAGCATCATGTAATGTGAAGCATCGTGATGTAGAAGTGGAAGAAAATACACTCGATGCGAGATAGCTTTCTTCCTGGCCCCAGCATGCCTCTTGCCCAGTAAATGAGCGGGGGGAGGGGGGATGTCCAGGGCCCAGAGGAAGCTGGAAATACTTCCTGCCTAGGGGTCAAGGATGCTGGGCTAGATGTGCCTGTGATCCGACTCAGCAGGGCTCCTCTGATCACGTCCTGATCTGAAACTCTTAAAGGGCCCCTTTTGAAGTTGAACCAGACACAGGATTCCACTCGCCATGCTGGTGGTAGAAGACTTAAACCGTGTCAAATCGCCACAGGTTTCGCTGCCAGCACGTAATGTGGGGGGGGGGGGAATGGCCATGCCAGCCCTCCTTATTCTGAATCCGATCTCCAAGTGGTCTCATCGTGAAAAAGTGGCTGCATTGCATTTTTCCATCAGTGTGGCTGGAATGAGGGGCACCTTTGTAGCTGAGACCAGGATGGCAAACTTGTTTGCGTCACCGCTTGGCTCATCTCCTCCTCCTCCTCCTCCTCTTCCTCCTCTTCTTTAGGCTCTTTGAAGACATCTGCACTTACTGTGGCCGCGAGATCCGCAACTGCGCTAAGATAACCATTGAGAACCTGAAAATCTGCTGCCACGAATACTGCTTCCGGGTAAGGGTCCACGGGTACCAGAGACAGCAGCACATCAAATGCGACTCGACCCCTCATGTCATCGTGCTTTGCGACGGCAGACACTGTCCCCACCCCCACCCCCTTTACTCAAGTCTCTGCTGCTCTTCCTGCTCCCGGATTGGAAGAGAAGGAAAGGGACGAAACGGAAGATAACTGTTGTAACTGTCCCGGTGCCACCACAGACTAGACCTCGCCCAGCTCATGGGGAAGTCGCCTGTTCCACTGTGGGACAAAACCAAGGCTTCTCACCTGCCTGAGGGAGTGGGGAGAATATGAGGCACTAGCAGGGCCCCCAGCACACGTCCCAGAAAGCGCCAGAAGCAACACTTTGTCCCGTAGTCTCACAAGTGGAGACCTTCTTGCAAAACGCATACTGAGCTCCTCGCGCATCATGCATCGCGCACTGTCAAGCCTATTTAGGCCATTCGGAGGGTCCAGAGAAGAGGAGGAGGAAGTGGGTGTCGGGCACAAGCCCCTCCCTTCTTCCATCTGGGGTGGTTGGGGAGGAGGACAGAGCAACAGCCCCCCCCCCCGCCCCGGGCCAGCCAGCTTCCGGACAGCCATTCATGTGTATTACACACACTAACCTCTCCCTCCCTCCCAACACACACACACACACACTCGAACCTGCTCACTCCTTCCTTCCTTGTCCGCAGTGTGGGATTTGCCACAAGCCCATGGGAGATCTGCTGGATAAGATCTTCATTCATCGAGATATTGTCCACTGCGATAAGTGCTACGAGAAGCTCTTTTAGGTGAGTGGTGCCTTTCCTGCAAAGCAGCCGGGACGCTCCAGAATGTTTTCCCCAACTTTTTATTCCATCGGTTCTTGTGATTGAAAACTCCTTCGTTGGGTGATCACCTCTTAGTTAATCCTGGGTTTCCATTTTCTTTCTATTTTTCACCATTGTTTTTGTCACATCCTGCCATGGTGATGGCAGCAGGCGGACGCTATTTTGGTGGAACACCAGGGATTCTTGAGGGGAAAAAATAGGCAGCCACCATTTTTTTCCCAGAATGCCCTGGAGCGATGCAACATTCAGGCCACTGCTGGAGGCAAAAACTGCAATAAACAGCAGAAAAATAAAGGAAAACGAATGAATTGAATGATGAAAAGCGGAGTGGTTGAGTACTCCTCCATCATCGTTAGCATTCACGTTGGAATGAATGAAAAATTGAGCACAATTGCTGGATTCCGAAAAAGATGTGAAGCAGGGTGGATCTGCTCAGCTTTTTTTCTACGCTGATCAAATCGTGGAGCTCCTTCCTGAAAAATGCACACATGGCTTCTTCAATGCGATCCTTTCAGCACTTGGCAGAGTCCATCGTATTCTCTTTTGGTGTTTTAAGGCATTGGCGTAGCCACAGCGGCTGAGTGGTTAAGGTGCTGAACTGTAGACCGGAAGGTCGGTAGGACAGCAGTTCGAGACCCGAGGGCAGCGTGACGGAGTGAGCTCCCGTCTCCTGTCCCAGCTCCTGCCAACCTAGTGGTTTGAAAGCAAGACATTGCAAGGAGATAAATATAGGTACCGCTGCGACGGGAAGGTCACAGCGTTAAGAACATAAGAAGAGCCTGGCTGCTGGATCAGGCCAAAGGCCCATCTAGTCCAGCTTCCTGTATCACACAGTGGCCCCACCAGATGCCTCAAGGAGCACAAGACCACAAGATACCTTGTTGCGTTAGTCACGTTGCGTTAGTCACACTGGCCACATGACCACAGAAGCGTCTTCGGACAGCGCTGGCTCTTCGGCCTTAGAAACAGAGATGAGCACCGCACCCCAGAGTCGGACACGACTGGCTCTTGAGCAGGGAAGACCTTGACCTTCGTAGGAGAGAGAACATTCCAGGGTGGTAGTCATGGGGTAGTAGTCATTCTCCCCCTATCCATTATTTGTTGCTCCAAATGCTACTCCTGAGGAGAGCAGGACTTTGTGAGTGTGGCAGTGTTCGCCGATGCACTCGCACTGCCCCACCCACACATACAGGAGCGCAGGGAGGGTAGAGCCAGTGTTGTATAGGGAGGGCCAGTGTGATCCTTTAGCACCTCTGAGCAAAATGCTTTTACCTGCTGCCGTTTGTAGCATGTTGTCGTCTGTTCGCTGCCATGTTTTCATTCCTGTTTTCTTGCTTTTACTGGCGAGTCAGGTTAGCCCCCTTCAGACTAACCTGTGATTAGGCGGGATATAAATCCCAATGATAAAACAACTAAAAGTGTGCTATTGCTTGCAGTGTGCATCTTCAGTCAGATCGACCGGGAGGCTGCCTGAGGGGGTCACCTCTGTTGGCGGATTGGGGGGCACCTCATCCCTGCCTCCAGGAAGGAACAGAAGTGTGGAGGAGAGACGTCCTCTTCCGCCCGGTTCCCTTTTCAAATCCAGGAAGTGGGAAAACGAGTGGCGGAAATGGGGCACCACTGGGGAAAGGCGGAGGACTGGTGCACTGCCTCATAGGCCAGGAAGTCTTTATTTGGCCTGGATTCACCTGTTCCCTCTCCAATTGTCTCCTAGGACTTCTTGAAGAGCGAGACAGAAGAATCTGTACCCTCAGCCGTGCAAACTGAGATGATTCCAGTGGCGGCTTCTTCACCACCACCACCACCACCACGAGTATTGATCCCTCTGCTCTCAAGTTCTTCTTCTTTCACTACCTTTTCCTGGGAAAAGTGATTTGCACCCACTAGTTGACTTGGCCAGTCCCTGGCTAAGGGCACCTCCGACCTAACAGCCACAAAAAAGCCACATCGAAGAAAAAGGGTATCTGAGATTCTGAGCACCTTCAGGTGGGGGGAGGGGTATACGCGTGCGTTCAGCATTTCGGAGACACTTCTCCGACGGCCCGACTAGATAGGATCCAGGAGAGACAGCCTCTTTTTATCCAGCACAATCATCTCTCTTTTCCAGTTCCTGCCTGTTAAATCTTTCTCCCAATTTTGTCTTTGGAAGTTGATTCCCAAAAAGTGTCTACATGTGCAATAGAGACCATGGGCTCCTCTTTTGTCCCTTGCCCCCCCCCCAAAAAAGCAGAGAGAGTAAATGTGACTGTGTTGCAGCTTTTCTAAAAGAAGTGCAACCAGTTTCACTGAGAATCAATGTCCTTAAGTTTAAAAAAAAAAGGAAAGAGTTGCGGTCAGTTTGCTAACACACCTTCTTCAGAGGCTACAAGCTGCTGTAGGACTAAGTGTATGGCAGGCAAAGAACTGTTAGCAATGGGAGCCTGCTTTCTGCTGAGTCTGGTAATTGCCCCCACCTAGTTCAGTATTATCAGCACTTTGATTCAGGACTTCCATTGTTTAAATCTTGCCTCTGCTACGAACTCACTTGCAGCGCAATCCTGTGCATGTCTACTCAAAAGTAAGCTCCATTGTGTTGAATAGGATTTACTCCCAGGTATATGTGTATGAGATTGCAGCCTAGGTGGCCTTAGGCAAGACACACCCTCTCGGGCCTCAGTCTTCCCCATCTGCAATATGGGGATAATGCTACTTTCTTACCTTGCAAGGTTCTTGTAGAGCTGCCACCAAGATAATACATGTGGATGCTTTGCACGTTCAGAAAGGGCAGCACAAACAGAGGCGTCGCTCCGGTAGGGGCGGGGCTGTAAGTATCGCTGCGGTTACAGTCGCTTTACCGAGCGAGGAGGAGGCAGCCCCGCCCCCTCACTGTCCGAGCCATTCGCCTACGGAGAAAGCAGCAGGCAAAGAATGGCTCGGACAGTGAGGGGGCGGGGCTGCCTCCTCCTCGCTCGGTAAAGCGACTGTAACCGCAGCGATACTTACAGCCCCGCCCCTACCTGAGCGACGCTTCTGAGCACAAATTTGATTTTGAGCAAAGGGGAGTGTGTCCCAACAGTGTTTGTTTTTTATTTCAGTGCAGCTGTGGGAAGCTCAAGCTCAGGATTTAATCAGTGCCGTGGTGTGATGGGAATTGGAATGCTTCATTCTTTTCCCGCAGGCCATTTTCCTGTCCCAAGACCCCCTTCCCAAATTTTCTCACTGCAGAGAAAGGAAAACGACACACCTCTAATATTTTTAGCTGGCTGATTTCAGCCTTCCGAAGCAGGATACATTGAGACTTTGTCTCCTGAATGTGGTTCCCTGATTTTCAGAGAACCCTGACTTAAAACAACCGTTGGAGTCCTTTTTCCGCTCCAACGTGTTTTGTGGGCTGATTCATGTGGTCCAATTGTGGGCTGATTGACGTGGTCCTATTTGTCACTAGATGACTGCAGCACCAAACCTGCGGTGTGGACGGGCTGTCGCACATCTGGCATCCTTTTTGACTTATATATCCAGCTGCAGTGTCATCATCTCATTGAATGTAATTACGTGACGTACACGCAGGTACGACTGCTGCACCCCTATTGGGGGGTTTCTAACCTGCCTGCGTTCCTCCTGATAAAACAGTCACCGCACTCTTGAGCTGAGATACAGTTTGGCAAAGTCCTTTGCACGAGCGAAACGCTGTATCGAGACAAACCTTTTGCACTTCAGTTTAGCAATAATATCTTCAGGCAACAGACAAAGTATTGCAGCCCTCTGGGAAGACGGAGGCTTTCAGCTCAGTTGTCTCCAGCTAGGCGTGCCAAGTCACCGGTCCTCTGTGTGGAATGGCTGTACCTGAGCAGGTGTGTCCTAAAACGGCTGACCTACTGACTTGAGCAAAGGTATTTTGTTCGAGACCTTGGTCAATGTTTCCCTTCCAGCCGGATTTTCTCTCCTCCAGTTCTAAAACGGATTTGCTTTTGATTTTCACCATTAGAGTGCACGTTTTATTGAGCAACACGTCAAAATGGCAGGTGCTGTTGGCTGGATGGCTTGTTTTCCTCTGCGATGCATGTCATTGCAACAGGCCTGCCCAAGTCCCCCTGGTGCCTGGGCCCCCTGCCCCCCCACCACCTGCTATCGCTTCCGTCCTTCTGCCTCTGCTCCCTAGATTAAAAAAGGAAGATGGAAGCCGAAGAGATCTGGAGTGGGGGGAGCGTAGTGGGTCTGATGCCCCAGCCCACCACTCTTCTCTCCTCTGCAGGTCTTCCCTTCTTTCTAACCCACCCCCTCCCCTCCAGACTTCCTTGGCTGCTCCGTTTTGTTCCCCCTCTTAGTCAAATCCAGGAAGCAGGAGGAGGAGAGGTGGAGACAATCGACCCTCTACCACCTGAGGCACCTGCCTCAGTTGGCCTCGTGAATGGGCCGTGCAAGCTGCTTTGGAAAGGGAGCTCCAGGTCATTCTAGGTGTTTGCTTCATTGTCCTTATTTTGCCAGTCTGTTTTCTTTGCAACAAATGCTTAACCGCTGCCTGCCGTTCTAATAAATATTATTAAGATGTCATGTACAAAAAGCTGACTTGTGTGTTTGACTTCATGGTCTGGGTGATGTACTTCCTGGTGGTCTAAGGCAGGGGCGGCCAACCTTTCAGCAGGAATGCTCCTGGCCCGTTAGTGGTTGCCTAGGTGAGGGCATTTCAGCAGGTGCAGCTGCTTGAGCAGCACCATCAGCACTGGCAGCTGCCAAGGTTCTGTCTTCTACACAACTCTTCAGATCGCAGAGGCCCTCATGGTGGAAGGTTGGCCACCCCTGCTATGGAGGGAGGGAGGGAGGTTTTTGGAGGGGCAGATGAAAAGGAAACTTCTTCCCTACAGCCTAGAAATGTCTCCCCCACAATAGTTACTTGGGAAAGAGGACGTTCGTCCCCTTCCCCAGGTGTAAACCGGGGCCAGCCCAATAGGCCTCCTCGGATTTCTGCCAGCTAAGTAGCTAAAACTTCCTTGATTTTTTTTTGGGGGGGGGGCAGTAGGACCTTAGTATGTTGTATGAATGTCAAGACTTTCTTATTGAGCATTCATTGTTTTCCAATCTACAATGAAGAATTATTTTCCTGTCTTTATAACTTTCCAATCTATCATGTGACCATTATATCCGTGTCATCCGTGACCATTATATCCGTGTCATCTGTGGTTCTTTTCATACTTGGTCTTCTGTGTAAGTTCACCTTGAAAAAAACATTTTATTTGGGCTCTTATTGTTTAAACACACTGAGCACAAAATATGTATCCCTTTTCTTCAGTTGAATGGCTACCCTTTCTTTGCCAAACTGTGAAATTAGAGAGGAGGGGGGAAATGAGTTCAAAAGAATTGCAAGAATATCTACCTCAAAAGATTTCATACGTGTCAGCATTATATCCATGTAAAGAAAGGGTAGCCGTTCCATACAATGCCTGCAAATCTTGGTGACGCCAACTCCTCGCACCTGAGCAATGTGGGTCGTCCCCAACCTGATCTTCATGGGTCTCACTTTAGCAACCAGCTCCTGACAGGGAAAAGAAAAAAGAGAAACAAAAATCAAGGGGGGATTCATGAGCCTCCCTCCTCCAGCCCCCACAAAAGCCAACCACAATCTATCCATGTCTCCTCTATAAAACGAACACTCTTCATGTGCATAGAAGCACCATAGGGTGTCTCAACAGTTAAGTCCCATCCAGGGCGGCTAATTAAGTTCCATGTAAGAATGCCTGCATGATTCCTTTGGCCACAGAATGCCTATATAGGCTTGGCATTATTACTCCAAGAGACTGCAGTCCGAGAACACCTATATGTTGTTTGGATGGTTGTCTATTACTTAATAGAATATTGACTTCAAGCTAGGGCACCGTTATGCCTGAGCCACCATATTATCAGTTATCATCAGAACTTCCTCTAACCCATTGCAAAAGCAACAACTGCTAACAGAAGGCCTGGAATGGTTCCCATATTGCACCCTAATCATTGCACCCAAAAGGCCTTGCATTAAATTTAAAATTAAGTAGATTACAAAGGCTTACCGTAAACAGCATGCCAAAGTTTCGTTTCAGTGCCTCGGTTTCCCTAAGAGCGTGATCTTTGCCCCCTTCGTGCATAAAATGGGATGCTCTTACCACTCTGAACAGTTTCAGCTCTCCCCTTTCCACAGAAAAAAAATCCAAAATCACCGATGGTAGAAGAAGGTAAGAGAACACCTGGGTGGTAACATTCTTCTTTCTTAGCAGAAAAACCACAAAGTATTGCGGTGAGAATATTCTCACCACATCGAACTGCTACCATGTCTTGCAATAATACTAATATCAGCAACAGAATAACTTAAACTACAGTACTGCATTACTGGTAATAGCAGACTGACACACGAGACTCACTGCGTCATTCTCATTTCCGCTGGCAATAGCGCGCCGTGCCGTGCCCCAAAAGGTTGTAGTTGTAGTGAGGACAAAATGAGGAAGAACCACATCTGTTGAGTTCCTTGGTGAAACTGCAGGGTAACTGAACAATGTCGCCAACAACAATGTTTACTCAGGAGCAAACCCTGCCAAAGCAAATTTCATTCTCACAGGATTGCATCCACACTGCCCAATCCTGTGCATGTTTACTCCCATGAAAGTATAGGTGCTGCTGCTTACTGCTGAGTCTGGGCACTGGGCCACCACTCCCAATGTGGTCTACTCTGATTGGCAGTAGGTTGCTCAGGAGGAATGTTTCCAAGTCTACCACCTTGATATCCTTTCACTGAAGATGCTGCAGAGGGGTCACCCTATTCATCTACTGCAGCAAAAACAAAAGGCTCGTGGCAACTAGGGAATAAGCACTATTCTTTAAATGCCAACGAGTGAACCAACATGGTGGGACTTACTTCTGCATAGAATCCCACTGCTCTGATCATTGTGGGCAACGTTTTCCAGGGCCGGCGCCCACTTTGTCATATGCATCAGGTCTAGTCATCAAAATAAACAGGTTATGCACAGGGCCGGATTTATGCGCAAGTTAAAGACACTACAATTTAGGGCCTCTCAATACGAACACCTCCAGTTGAACATAATCTGCTGAAAAACCACAAGCCTGTGCCTGTGAATATCTGCAAATATAAAGTGTAATTTTCCCCCCTTTTCTTATAACAGCAGCTTAAAATAATAAACCGCTTTTGGGATGGGGTATCTCACTGTATCTGGAGCCCCCCCCCCAGCATGGCTTAATCCAACTGAATTCATGTATTCTAAATATGGAGAAGAAGAGCAAATGGTTTGTTTGAGATGGTGTTTTGCGTTTGGCAATGCAAGAAATAGCCCCCCCCCCCCGATCTTGGCAATGTTGAACTTTGCTGTGTCTCTCTAATACTATTAACAGGTAGGAACCAAGTGTTGCATGGGATCCCCCTGTATTTTAGAGGAGTGCCCCGGTTTGGGGCTTGCTTCCAACAGTCCGAAACAGAAGCCCTGCAGCTGCTATCCTAGACTTGCAGGGAATGGAGGTTTCAGGAGGGAGGGAAAGAAAAAGAGCTTCAAGCAAAGGCACCAGCTGGAGATGCTCTAGGATTTCCAGCTGCAGTCTGGGGGTTGGACTAGATGACCTTGTGGAGCCCTTTCAACTCTATGAATCTAGGAAAAGGGAGTTTGCTTTCCTTCGCTCCTGATGGCTTCCCTTGCTGTGCTGTAAAGTAGAGGTTCCCAACCTTTGTCGCCAGGTGTACCACTTGTCACAGTCAAATTTTCTACAGCGCCACCTGCACCAATCAATCAAACAATTATTATTTATATGATAAATACTTATATATAAATATAAATGTATTTATAATATTTAATTTAAATGAATATGTGCACTAGATAGGTGACAGTGTCAGCAAATGCAGCAATTAAGCCACTGTGGGGTGTTTTGTTTTTCCTCTTTCTTTTCCAAGCAGTAGTACTCACAGATCCATTTCCTGCTTTGGAAGCCTATCCAAAAGAGCAGATATAGAGGCTTCAGTTCAGGAGCAGAATCTCATCCTGCATCCTCAGTTTTCAGTCTCTCTGGGTTTGGGCCTCTCTTTCCCCGGGACAGTTATGTTTCATTCCTCGCCCCCCCCCATTGAATCCCCTAATTCATGCCTATTGATTTGAATCTCTACAAATACTGTGCGAGCAGCATGAGCAGCCCCTTGCTCAGAGACAGCTCAAATACAGCCAAAAAAAAAAAAGTAGAAAGAAAAGAAACAGGAAATAAAAGGCTTGTCTGCTTTGTTCTTGCCTGCGCCACCTAGTGGTTCAGTGGTGTGTATACGGGAGGGAATATGAAACAGTACAGAGCGGAGATAAGAGCAGAAGCAGCTGAGAGAGAGAGATTGGAACGGCAGAGAGGAGCCCGTCCAGGTAAGAGGCCTTGGGGGATCAGCTTTCCAAAGTCGAGACCAGCAGGTCAGAGATGCTTTGAATTGCAAGTCAGCCGGGAGATCGCAAAACCCAGACAGGGACCAGCCTGTCGTGTACCACCGGCAGTCGCTCAAAGTAGGTTGGGAACCTTTGGTCTAGAACAAAGTGAAAAATCAGCAGTGGCAGAACTTGCTGTGAGAACTGGTCACCAAATAAACTTTGATCAAACTCAGGTCCTTTCCACAGGGCAACAATACCACACCAGAATCTATAGGGAGGCAATAGAAATTCAAACACATCAAAGCAATAGAAACAGAAAGGAAGACACTCTCAGCATCAGCAATGCCTGGCTTCCAGGGCTTAAACCTGCCAGAATACAAAGCTGTGGAAGTGAAAATGGCCTCAAGAACTCTGGCAATGATGGACAGGCAAAGGAAAGTGCGAGTGTGCCTTTAAGAATGCCAAGCCAAGCTGGCAGTTGGGCCTGTGGCTGACTGGCAGGTGATGCTCACCTGAGCTACCTTCCCAAGGATGCTGCCTAGATGACCTTCCCAAGGATGCTGCCAGGCCCTGCACCTGCTTTCCACAGCTGGAAGCGAAACGTTGGGGTCCAATCCTCCCTCTGGTGTGTGGATTGCCTCCAGCCTGAGCGTGTTTGTAGCCTGGCGAGAGGGGCTGGGTGGCAAGAGGGCGGAATGTCCAGGCTGCAGGTGACAGTTGGCCACGCCCACCGGTGACATCACCTGTTGCCCAGGTATATAAAGGGCGACCCAGGCTGGAATCTCCCAGAGTGTCAGGGAGATTAGTGGGGAGAGAGAGAGAGAGAGAGAGAGAGAGAGAGAGAGAGAGAGAGTTTGTGTTAGGAGGAAGGTAGGGAAGGTTAGAGTGTGTGTGTGTGTGTGTGTGTGTGTGTGAGGAGGGAGGGGCTAGAGTGAGAGCGAGAGCTTGTTTGTGTGTGTGTGTGTGTGTGTGTGTGTGTGTGTGTGTTAGAAGGGAGGGGTTAGAGTGAGAGCGAGAGCGTGTTTGTGTGTGTGTTAGAAGGGAGGGAGGGGTTAGAGTGAGAGTGAGAGTGTGTGTGTGTGTTAGAAGGGAGGGGTTCAAGTGAGAGAGCGAGAGTGTGTTTGTGTGTGTGTGTTAGAAGGGAGGGGTTCGAGTGAGCGAGCGAGAGCGTGTCTGTGTGTGTGTGTGTGTGTGTGTGTGTGTTAGGAGGGAGTGTGTGTGTGTGTGTGTGTGTGTGTGTGTGTGTGTGTGTGTGTGTGTTAGAGAGAGTTAGAGTTAGAAAGTGGGAGGAGTGTTTCTAGATTAGTTGCTGTATTGTTTTTTTATTGGGTTTTTTGTTTTAGGGTTTTTTTATTTTCCCAGAGATTTTTCTTTTTTCTTTTTCTTTCTTTTTTTCTTTAGTCCGTTAGCGTTAGGGAGGGAGGATGAGACCCTGCAAGTGGCTGCGGTCCATGTAAGTACCAGTTCGTGGCAACTTCTCTTGCGTAGGCTCACCATATCCAAATCCGGGACAGATTGCAGCTCGACCTTTAAGAGAAGGAATGTGGGCAGTGGGCCGGTGTCGCTTGTTAAACCCCTTACTCCAGTGGTTTCCAAACTGGGAGTTGCGGAAACCAGCCAGGGGAGCTGCGGAGTGCCACGGAATCCTCTCGGAATACAGTGCAATGCCAATTGGCAGGCATCAACATCATGTCTTGGGGAGTCACTGCCAACCAATGGTCAAGGGAGCTGTGGGTCAAAAAAGTTTGGGAAACGCTGCCTTACTCAGAAGCAAGCCCCCTACAGGTGAAGGCGTTAGACCACACACAACTCTTTGTCCTTGTTTCAGAGGCAGACGGGGATATTAAAATGTCTTGCCGGGGGGGGGGGAGATGCCGGGGGGGGGGGAGATGCCCAGGCACACAGTGTGCACCAAGGGCTAGGCGAAGTATAAATACCCCCCCCCCCCCGGACCTTCTTTCTGTTGAAGAATATAGGGGTTTTGTAGCAGAGTAATAGCGGAAGACTCCTCTCCTGTGGTAAAAACGAATTATCCCAAGCACCCAGGCTAGAATGCTATCAGTAAAAGACACACAGAGGTAGAGGCTGGTAACAGTTACAAAAAGAAAGTTTACTTACAGATTGCATATATACATCTTCTGAGTAGGAGACCCAGAGGTCTAACATTCAGAGTACAAGGAACCCTATGTAGCTGTCCTTTTGCATGTGGGGATGGTAGATTCAAGGCGCATCTCCACACGTCCTCCTCCTCGGAAGGCTGAGGTCCAAGAGAATGTGGCTGGGGAGGGACAGGAAGGAAATGGGGTCAGGGGCCACACCCCTGCCAGGGACCATAGAGAGGACAGGCCAGGTGAGAGGTGCCCAGATGGCACACGGCCCCCCCAGCGTCCTGCAGCCGAGCGCTGCCCATTTCCAACCCCCCTTCTCAGCATCGGATGCTGGAGTCCACGAGGCCCAACTCTGCTCGCAGACTCCCAAAGTGATCCTTTGGTAATATGTCAGCTTTTATCTCTTGCGTTGGACAGTAGTCCAACTTGATAAGCTTTTAGAGTTCAAAACAACCATTCTGCCGGGAAACTCCGTCGTACAATACACTTTTATAATTAAAATGTAATGGTTCAACTTTACGTTTTGCTCCCAACATTGGAAGCATCCTCAGAAGTATTTAGCTACACACTGCAGCCAGCAATAAAAGCCTTCTTCTGTTCCCCGGATGTTTGCGTTACAGTTAATTTTCTCACAGCTGATCTTCATTAGCAATTTCCATGCTATTGTCTGCAACTCCCCGTTTGTAATAGGTCCCCGAGCTGCCACAGACCCCCGAGCTGCCATCTTCGAATGGCGTTTTTGGATCCGATTTTGATTAATATGGGGGGTTGGGAGGATTTAGGAATACTTCAGTATATTTTATTGGATGTGAGGGATGGAAAAATGGAGAAGGTCACTTTGTTTTTAGAGCTGGTTGCCAAGAGACGTTTGGCCAACTATCATAGTCCTTAGATTGTATGTTAGGGCAAGATGCTCTTTTATTTTCTATAGTGGTTGTGCCAATAAAGGAGCTATCTATCTATCTATCTATCTATCTATCTATCACAAACAAACAAACAAACAAACAAACAAACAGGAGAAGGCTTTTATTGCTGGTTCCAGTGTGTAGCTAAAGACTTCTGAGGATGCTTCCAACGTTGGGAGCGAAACGTAAAGTTGAACCATCAAATTTTAATAATAAAAGTGTATTGTACGACGGAGTTTCCTGGCAGAATGGTTGTTTTGAACTCTAAAATCTGGACACGTCATGAGGATCTAAGAATGATAAGTTTTTCTTTGCACATGTCACGCACACAATGATATTTAATGTCAAGGTGTTTTGTGCATGCACTGTCCTTCTCTGACTGTGCCAATTTTATGCAGCTCTGGTTATCCTCAAACATTTGGACTGGCTTAGCTTCTTCTATGCCCATGTCCTTTATTAACTGACAAAGCCATTTTAACATCTTGCATGCTTCGGATGCAGCGGTATATTCTGCTTCTGTGGAGGAAAGAGCAACAGTGGATTGTTTACGGCTTGCCCAACTAATTGCCCCACCCCCATACAGGAACAAATGTCCACTAGTTGATTTACGGTCAGATCTGTCTTCACCAGTCCAATCTGCATCAGTCCACCCCACTAACTTTGGGTTGTGACTGGCTGGCAGTTTTAGCTTGCAATCCACAGTGCCCTTTAGCTATCTGCCTACTCTGTGGATTGCAGTCCAGTCTTCTTGTGTGGGAGAACTGGTTCTCCTGCTTAAGATCCCTACAGCTGTTGTTGCAATGTCTGGCCTGGTCACACAACGTAGGTATAGAAGCTTTCCTATATAGCTTCTCTATAGTTGTGATTGTTTGGTAAGAGTACGCATTTCTCTTTGTGTTTAAGAAAGCCAGTTTCTATTGGTGTTGCTGCTGGATGGGCATCTTTGACTCCTATTGACTCTTAAATCCAAAATCGTTGTCTTTTGACTGAGAGGATAACTTCCATCCTCTTCTTTCTCAATCTGGATGCCCAAGTAATATTTAGCATCTCCCAGTTCTTTTCTTTCCACTTCCTTGTCTAGGTGGTGTACAATGTCTTTGTAGTCTTCAGAGGCGTCGCTCCGGTAGGGGCGGGGCTGTAAGTATCGCTGCGGTTACAGTCGCTTTACCGAGCGAGGAGGAGGCAGCCCCGCCCCCTCACTGTCCGAGCCATTCGCCTACGGAGAAAGCAGCAGGCAGGGTCTCTTGCCTGCTGCTTTCTCCGTAGGCGAATGGCTCGGACAGTGAGGGGGCGGGGCTGCCTCCTCCTCGCTCGGTAAAGCGACTGTAACCGCAGCGATACTTACAGCCCCGCCCCTACCGGAGCGACGCTTCTGGTAGTCTTGCTCCCTTTCATAGCACGCAATCAAGTCGTCCGCATAGATGAAAAGATAAGTCCATTTCTCATCTTTGTATCGTGTGTACAAGCATTGGTCTGCTGCCTCACCTTGCAAAAAGCCTTGTTGGGTTTGCATTTGATCCAGCTTCTCCTTCCAGGCTCTGGCTGCCTCTCTCAGGCCATACGGCCCCTTCTGAAGCTTGCATACAAGGTGTGCCTTTCTTTGGCTTGTGAAACCTGGTGGCTGCTTCATGTATAGCTCTTCTGTTATTTCACCATGCAGAAAAGCTGTCTTGACATCTAGGTGCTTGCCATGCATATGTCTTGAAGCAGCTACACTTAAAAGTAATTTTATGGTGCAGTATTTCACCACTGGGAATATAATTTTTTTGGGAATATAATTTTTTTTATTTTAAAAAACCATACTACTTCAATTGTACATACCCGCACGTAAAAGTCCGTTACATACCGGTAAAAGCAAATAATACAACTTCTCTACCAATTACTTCATATCTTTGCTTAACTTATCCTAATACAGTTTTTTCCTTCAAGTTATCGGTGGAGTGGTCCCCTCCATCCACGGCCAAAACTTTATCCATTTAGTTCTTGGCATTCTCTTCCTTTCATATTCACACAAACTCCTCATTTTGCATACTATAAAATTAACAGATACCTCTGGTAATTTTGGTTTATTTGTTTTTACCTCCCTGTTTCTTGCATAAATTAAAGCTGTAAGGACTAACAGATTTAGAAGTCTTACCGTGGACCAGGGGACCATCCAAAACGGAGCAATCAGTCTTCCTTGTTCGTTAACTGTTTTTCTTTTCAGATTCTTCCTCGGGCCTCTAAAGATTTCATCTTTCCGTGTTCCCGAAACAATGGTCTCCCAGTTTTGAGTTGCCAAATCAGGCCAAGCAAGTTCTTTTGCAAGTCTTTTCCAGACCTCCTGTGCCGCAGGACAGTCAGACACAAAGTGTTGTATTGTCTCTCTTCGGCCCCTTTGCCGACAAGTTAGTCTGGGGCAAAATTGTTCATCTTCAGGTAACCATGGCCTTGTCGTTCTTACATCACAAACTTGATGGAAAAATCTCCACCGTGTCTCCCATAAAAAAAATGGTACTCTTTTGTCTTTGAAAAACATTATTGGATATATCGGTTCTCTCAAATATATAGACAAGTTTAACTTTTTACATTTCTTTTCTAAGTCAGGACGGAAATAACAATATTCCAAAATTAAACGATACAATCTCCCTTTAAGTTCTTTGATAGTCAATTGTTTATCTTTTAGCCAATTCGATTGGATTTTATATTTCTTAACATATCTGTAAACATCCATTAGATAGTCCGGGCCAGCATATTTCATAACTGCTGTTACTCTATACAATAAACTTTCCTCCTCCCACCATGCTTTCCCCCATGTCTTCCCTTTCCATCCCTTGGCAAAAGCTATTTGCCAAAATTTTGGTTTTGCATCTTGACTTATATCTTGATTTGCTTTGTGCTCTAAAAGGGCCCATCTCCCAAAATTAAAGCTCAAAAAATTGGCTATAAAGATAGGTCCAAAAGCGGGGAGCTCAAGACCTCCTTGGTCTATGCTTCTGTAGGCCGTGGCTCGGGCAAGAGGGAAGTTTACTGTGCCCCATAAAAACTTAAATATATTTGCCTCAGCTTCTTTAATCACCCACTCAGGAGGTGGGTATACTGTGGCTAAATTTGTAGCCACCGGCAGTAGATACGTTTTAACGTATAATGCTTTCTGATAGATGCTAAGATTCCATTTTTTCCACATTACAATTTTATCTTTTACCCTGTCTATCCACTTTTTCCAATTGTTTTGCCACCCTAGGTTCTGTACCGAGAAATATATCCCCAACAGCTTCACTGATTCCGCTTTTGCCAGATTATTTTCAACCTGTGAGAGGCCTTGCATTTTAGACACCATTGTGGTTATGATAAGTTCCTCTTGTGATGTTCCCAATGAAATTAGAAAACTTTTTTGGATATTTAATTTTGCCCCCGAGCATCTTTCATACTTTTCAAATAACCCCAGCAATGTTTGTATTTCTGACTCATTTTGAACTAGCACTGATATGTCATCTGCGTGCGCAACACATTTTACCGTGATAGGGTTGTTTTTAGTGTCTGTGGTCCTGTCTTTTTGATATATGTGCCCTTTTAGCGCCATTTTTTTGTTTTGAAACTCTCCAGGATTTTGTGGGAGAGATAAGGTGATTCCTCTGATTTTTCCCTCTAATTGTATTGACGCCAAAAGCGGGTCCAATGCCAGGACATATAGTAATGGGCTCAGGGGGCAACCCTGTCTTACTCCTGTTAAAAGAGGGATCTTTTTTCCTCTCCACCCATTCACCTGAGGTGTTAACCGTTGCTCCTCTATAGAGCATTTTTAAAGTGTCAATAAACTGAGTTGGAATACCTTTATGGTTTAGAACCTCCCATAAGAAAGAGTGTTGTACTTTATCAAAGGCTTTCATCTGGTCAAGTTGAGCTAAATAACCTTTCCAAGAACCTCTTTTAGCCAGTTGAAAAATCTCTCTAAAAAGGCAAAGAGAGTCAGTCATAAACCTCCCTGGTACGGCACTGGTCTGATTTCCAAGTACTAGTTTGCTTGCTACTTTTGCCAATCTTGTGTTTAGGATCTTCGTCAAGATCCTATAGTCAACATTAGTCAATGCTATAGGCCTCCAATTCTTTGGGAGTGTAATGTCCCCTTGCTTCGGGAAAAAGATGAGCACCCCTTCTTGGAAGGAGCTGCTCACCTCACCTCTTTGAATAAAAAAATTCAGGACCTTTGCGATAGGACTACTGAGACATTCCATGAACTCTTTATAAAATTTCCATCCTAGGCCATCCGGTCCTGGGGCTGATTTTCCTCTCCCACTCACTATCGCCTTCTTAACCTCCTCCTCTGTAATAGGACATAGGAGAGAGGCAGTATCTTCTCCAGTCAAGCCATCATACAAGGCGCTCATTCTACGCTTTGGTAAATTGGCTAAAAAAATTTTTGTTTCTGTGTCATTAATTTTTTCCTTCATAAATAGGTTTATGTAAAAATCCACCATTATTCTTACCATTTCTTTAGGATGAAAACTCACTTGGTCTTGTTCTGTTGCCCGCAGGCCCTTACATTCTATGCTTGTTTTAGGAATCTTATTTTTTGCCCATTGGTCAACATCTACGATTCCTCCCTTTGTTCTAAATTCTTTATGGTTTGTTCTTTTTTCCCTTTGTTTTTGTTGGAAAAACATAATAGTCTCGGATGATCTTTTCAAAATCTCTCTATCGTATGGAAGGCCTGAATTTACTTTTATGTGGCATTTCAAAAAGTTATAAATGGCTCTATGATAGTTCAAAATTTCTTTTTTATTTGTTCTGCTCTCATAACTTTGGCACCTACTGGCGATAGTCTTTTTTAACCTTTCCCACCATACTGCCAGGTCATCCAGATATAAGTCAAGTAGTGATAATGTTTCTGTTAAAGTAAATTCAATCATTGTCTTGTATTCAATTTTTTCTAGGTTCTGTGGTCTTAACCTCCAGAGTGATTTCCCTTTTGGGTAAACCTTCCCCATATTACATTCTATTGCCAAAATTCCATGATCTGGCCAAGGAGACAGGATTATTCTGCATCGTTCTACAATTATTTCTGGTGGGACCCATATTCTATCAATACGGCTAGCGAATCGCGGATGGTAGAAAGTGAACCTTACTGCACCTTGCTCCCCATAATTATCTATAAAAAATGCTCTATGCCCTGTGGGTAAAACATCCAAATTATTTTGAATCTGTAAAGCTGCATCTGTGAGTCCTCTGTCAACTAAATAGGTCTGCAGTGCAATTTCTTCAATTGTTAAGGATTTACAGCTTTGTTGTTGCTTTTGATGGATTGGCATTCCAACATTTATTCTGTCAGATGTTTTGGTTCTGTTGTTAAAGTCACCTGCAATTATCAAATTCCTCCTTGTTTGACAATAATCTTTTAGTTGGGGCCAAAAAATTTTCCTCCCATTTTGTGTAACGGGGGCATACAATCCACATAAGCGAAAACCTTTCATTTCTATATTCCCATTAAATGTGAGTTGTTTTATGGTGAAATCTACCACCAAAAGACGGCCCGGGACCGCATCAATTACTGAATCAACTTTAAGATCTTCTCTACTACAAAACAGAATACCCACCCCTGCAGATTTTTCCTCTCCATAGGACCATATTGAAGGGCCCAGAGTCCAGCCTTTCAGAGTCCAGTATTTCACCACTGGGGCAAAGGTCTCCTCATAGTCCTCCCCAAAGTTCTGTGAGTAGCCTTTGGCGACTAATCTCGCTTTGTAGCGCTCCAATTCTCCTTCTGCACCTTTCTGGCTGCACTGGGGCATTCCTTTGCATCACGGTCCCTTCCCCCACACTGGAAGCAGGTCTGGGGACTTCTTGGGTTCTCCTGGCCTCTGCCTATTGATGTGTAGATTCTGATCGCTGCCAGGCCTGTATGGAGGTGCATTCGCTTTTCAGCTCAGCCAAAACTGTCTTAAAGTTTAGCTCTCTTCTGGAGACTCCACTAACAAAGGGTCCAAATATATGTTCATCCAGAGAGCCAAACAAAATGCAATTTTCAGATTATCATTCTGACAAAGATCAGTAAGCTCCAAATCTTGCAACAGCTGAATTAACTTTTTGCAATGACTCTCACAGTCTTCCTTCCTGGTCAGATTAAGTCAGCATAAACCCCTAACCCAAGTAGCCTGATCTTTGCAATTGGTTTTTGCATAAGCTTCAGTGAGATTGGTCATCATGTCCTTTGCAGTTTTTTCATCTCTAAGGTGGCATAACTGCTCTTGTTTCAAGGCTCTGAGTATATGAGTGACCTACCTTGCCTGTGCATCCAACTTGCTCCATTTTGCAATTTGGTCTGCATTGTCTCAGACATCAGAGGTCTAACATTCAGAGTACAAGGAACCCTATGTAGCTGTCCCTTTTGCACGTGGGGAGGATGGTGGATTCAAGGTCCTCTGGTGAGGAGCACATCTCCACATGTCCTCCTCCTCCGAAGGCTGAGGTTCAACTTAGAATGTGGCTGGGAAGGAAACGGGGTCAGGGGCCACATCCCTGCCAGGGACCATTAGTGCAGGCCAGGTGAGAGGTGCCCAGATGGCACAGTGTCTTGCAGCCGAGCACTGCCCATTTCCAACACTTTCTTCTCCAAACAGGAAGCCTTTTTATACCGTACTCGTACTCTCCCCACCCCTCCCAGCCAAAAGGAGACAGCTGTCCTCAATCTCTCAATTAGGGTACTCCAGGCCAAAAGCCGAATGCCTTCACCTGTAGGGGGCTTGCTTCTGAGTAATGGTTTAACAAGCTACATCTGCCCACATTCCTTCTCTTAAAGGTCTAGCACTCTGTCCCGGATTTGGATACGGGAAGCCCAGAGTCTTGCGGGTTTATCCCCAAGGCTCTGCAGAGGGCGAGTGGGGGGAGGTCAGGGTCTCCCCCCCTCTGTCCGTCCCTGGCCCTTCTTTAGTCCCCCTCTTTCCCCTCAGCTCCTCACATTCTCCCCCCTTCTCTCTTTCAGCTGCTTCGGCTGCCTACACAGGAGGAGGAGCAGGCGTGTGGCACCAGCCGAATTTATCCAGGAGGTGGAGGGAGCCACTGGGGCCGCTGTCCAGGATGAGGGGGCAGGGGTGCAGGAGGAGAGGGGGGAGGGGGCAGTGGGGCAGGAAGGACCAGTAAGTCAGGAAGGGCAAGCGGGGCAGGAAGAGAGGGGGCAGGGGGCAGGGTGGCAGGAGGGGATGGGGGTGGGTCCAGGGGGGCAGGAGGGATCAGCAGGGCAGGAGCCAGGGGGGCAGGAGGGGATGGGGGAGGGGGAGTTAGAGGGGCAAGAGGGGATGGGGGAGTTAGAGGGACAGGAGGGGATGGGGGAGGGGGAGTTAGAGGGGCAAGAGGGGACAGGGCAGGGGGAGTTAGAGGGGCAAGAGGGGACGGGGGAGTTAGAGGGGCAAGAGGGGTTGGGGGAGGGGGAGTTAGAGGGGCAAGAGGGGACAGGGCAGGGGGAGTTAGAGGGGCAAGAGGGGATGGGGGAGTTAGAGGGGCAAGAGGGGACGAGTCAGGGGGAGTTAGAGGGGCAAGAGGGGATGGGGGAGTTAGAGGGGCAAGAGGGGATGGGGGAGGGGGAGTTAGAGGGGCAAGAGGGGACAGGGCAGGGGGAGTTAGAGGGGCAAGAGGGGACGGGGGAGTTAGAGGGGCAAGAGGGGTCGAGTCAGGGGGAGTTAGAGGGGCAAGAGGGGATGGGGGAGGGGGAGTTAGAGGGGCAAGAGGGGACGGGGGAGTTAGAGGGGCAAGAGGGGACGAGTCAGGGGGAGTTAGAGGGGCAAGAGGGGAGGAGGGAGGGGGAGTTAGAGGGGCAAGAGGGGACAGGGCAGGGGGAGTTAGAGGGGCAAGAGGGGACGGGGGAGTTAGAGGGGCAAGAGGAGACGAGTCAGGGGGAGTTAGAGGGGCAGGAGGGGATGGGGGAGGGGGAGTTAGAGGGGCAAGAGGGGACAGGGCAGGGGGAGTTAGAGGGGCAAGAGGGGACGGGGGAGGGGGAATTAGAGGGGCAAGAGGGGACGAGACACGGGGAGTTAGAGGGGCAAGAGGGGACGGGGGAGGGGGAGTTAGAGGGGCAAGAGGGGATGGGGGAGGGGGAGTTAGAGGGACAGGAGGGGATGGAGGAGGGGGAGTTAGAGGGACAGGAGGGGACAGGGCAGGGGGAGTTAGAGGGGCAAGAGGTGTTGGGGGAGGGGGAGTTAGAGGGGCAGGGGGAGTTAGAAGGGCAAGAGGGGATGGGGGAGGGGGAGTTAGAGGGGCAAGAGGGGTTGGGGGAGGGGGAGTTAGAGGGGCAGGGGGAGTTAGAGGGACAGGAGGGGACAGGGCAGGGGGAGTTAGAGGGGCAGGAGGGGACGGGGGAGGGGCCAGCGGTCCCAGCAGCCAGCGGGGAAAGGAGCTTCTGGAGTTGGCTGAGGAGGAAATTTTCCTCCTCTACCATCCTCAAGGCTCCTCCTCCCAGCTGTGCTTGTCTGGTTGAGGCAGCGGCTCCCCCACCTCCTTTCAACGTGGCTGGTGTCATCCCAACACCACCAGAAGCCAGAGGTGAGGAGTGGGACTGGTTGGGGTGGGGGGCAGTGTTGGGGACCCTGCACGAGGCTGGGTCCGTGGTGAAGAGGGGTGTGGAAACGGGCTCAACCAACTCTTCCTTCTCCCCTGCCTGCAGGATCAAGCGCAGCTGTCCCGGAACTCTGCCGCCTCGACTCCATCAGGCAGAGCTGCCAGGAGGCCCGGAAGGAAAGCAGAGTCCACTTCTGCCCCGAGCAGGCAGCCCAGGAAGTCTTGGTGAGTGAGCTGCAGCAGGCAGCCCTTTGGGTCCCTTGAACCCTCGAAAGCAGGGCAGGGGGGGAGCAGCCACACGGGGAAGTGACTAACTCTCTTCTGCTTTTTCCTCTCTTCCAGGACATCATGCAGAACGCAGAAGCCTGCCCCGACCCTGCTCTGGTGCTCAGCCGGTCGTTTGAGACCATCGCCGAGTTGAGGTATCTATCGGATGTACAGTAATGGGGGACTGGGGAGGACAGGGTTGGGGCCGGAGAGAAGAGTGGCTTCTCTTTGCAGAAAAGCGAGCAGCAGGGAAGCAAACCAACTTCCCCAGGGCAAAGCAGGGCCTCCCTGCAAGCGCACTGACCATCTTTAAGACGCGGGTGCGGGGAGGGGGGGTTGTGAAACCATCCCCTGGCTGTCTCTCGGCCTCAGTGGCCAGGACCATCCTCTCCTCGTCCTCCCGCTACAGAATCTAATCCTTTCCTCTTTCCTCTTCCAGTGAAATGGAACCTGCCCTTTCAAGATCTTTGGAGTCGGCCATCATGAAAACATCTGTCTCGAAATTGAGCCAACTGGAGCAGCACGGCACCCAGGTAGATTGCCACGGGACATCAGGGCGGCGGGAGGGACTGGCTCACTCCCTTCCTTTCTCAAGTCACCGTTTTAGTGGGGAGTGAGAAACCAGAGCCCAAACCGTCACGATGGGGCTCCTCGTGATGGCCATTTCATCTTTTTTTCATCGTCCTCATCTGTGATGTTTTCCATTTCCTTTAGGACCCACGAAACAGTCTAGAGAGAATGCTGAGTGGGCTGATGTATCGGAACCCCACCACCGGCCATCTCGTCCAACTGGTGGGGGTAAGTGTGTGGTAGAGTTGTTCTTGATGGAGAGACGATCCTTTCCAGGGCAACGATGCCAGGTGGTGCAAGGGAGTGGCCACAGGAGACAGGTTGTCTCTTGTGGTCTTGTGGGCTCCCTGCCTGTGGCATCTGGCGGGGCTGGGCGCTGTGAGATCCAGGAAGCTGGACCAGACGGGCCTTGGGCCTGATCCAGCAAGGCTCTTCTTGCTGGATCAATGATACTGAGGTGCCCTTTTTTCCCCACAGGACCTCGACGAATTCCTTCGTGCGGGGGAAACTCCTGCGAGAGACGTGAGCGGTACCAGCATCCATTGCCTGTACAATTGCACCACAGCCCTGCCATCGGTCCTGGTGAGTATCTCGCCCACTTCCACGGCTGGGTTCTACACCCTCTCATGCCCATTGTCGGCTTTCTGGGATGAAGTGCAGAAGAGCTGTGCTGGCTCTTCTGTGACCCATTGCACCTAGGTTTTGCTGGGGGGGATGTCTAGTTGGGCACATGGAAGCCCCTGAAGGAGGGCAGTAGTAGCAGGAGTACCAGAAAGTGGCCTGGGGAATAAATGCAATGTCTTCTTCTTCCCTCTACAGATGGAGATCATGAAGGACAGGGTGCCCGCAGATATCAATGACTTATGGCTCAGGAAGAAAGGCATCACCTGCTCCTCCTCTAAAGGTAAGAGCCATTGGCACGGAGAGGGGGGCCACATCCCAGAAGAGGCTGACGCCATCTGGTGCCCGCGCCAGAGGCCAGCTTCTGTAGCTTCGGCTCCCCGCTACCCCTTTGTCAAAGTCCCATCAGCTAAACTAACTCTCCCTCCTCTTTTCTTCCATCCAGAACATCTTCCCTGCACAACATCGGACGAGGAGGAGTAGGAAGAGGAGGGAGACCCACCAACTTGCTCCCTCCTGGCTTTCTTCCTGAAGATGTTCTGCGGGCGTTGGATGCTGGCGTTCCAGCTGCTGCCCGGCTCCGCTCCCCGCATCGCCCACTGGTCCTGGATCCGTCTGCTCCTGGCCGAACTCCAGGCAGGATTCCCGGCATCGAAGCAACTGGCTGTGTTCCCGGCGGGGTTGAAGATCCATCGGACAGACGGCACTTCCTGGCGGACTCTCCACCTGCTCCTGGCCCCCTGGCAGCCCGGGGCGCTGCAATTCTTCCGGACTTCAGCCTCTCCTGTGGTAGGCAGCTGCAGCCGAAGACACCGCCCCTACCACCCACCCTTCATGCAGTCTGAGACTAGCTGGTCGCCTATTTTGGGGCCGGGTAGGAATTTTTGGCCACCATCATGATTGGCTCTTGATGGTGGTTTTTTCGCCTACCCCAGACTGGTGCTTGGGTGTGATTTGTTATGTTGTCCTCCCTCCCTTGGTTAAATAAAAAAAAATATTTAACCAAGACACTGTCTCCTGGTTTTTTTCCCCTTTGTCTCTCTTATTGTCTTGGGGTGATGAAAGAGGGATTATTATTTTTTTACAGCAGTGGCAACTCTTCAGCTTGACTTCACTTGAACCAAAACGGAACCAGACTGCTGGCGCGTAACATGAAGAAGGTGGCAGAGCAGCTTTTAAACTGACCCCTGGGGGAAAGCCAACAGGAGCCGAGGGGCATCCGGTTCGGGACTCCTCATCCCTAGGGAATAAGGGTGGAGAGGTTCAGGAACAGCAAGGTTACGACAGAGTAGAAATTGGGAGTGGAAATGGGATGGGACAAGACAGCCGGTCCATCAGGAAGAGAGGCTGCGGTGGGGGGGGGGGGGTAAAGCAAACAAACAACCCTTCTCAGGGAACCTGACAGACGTGCTTTTAAGCAAATGCCCGAAGTCTCCGAGTGAAGATGGGAGAACTGGAACGTTTGGTGGCGAGGGAAAACATTGACATAGTGGGCATAACGGAAACCTGGTGGAATGCGGAGAACCGGTGGGATACCGCAATCCCAGGCTACAAACTCTATAGGAAGGACAGAGAGGGACGTGTTGGAGGTGGGGTGGCCATCTATGTCGTAGAAGGGGTAGAATCCACCAGAGTAGAGAATGAAGGGGGGTCCAACTCTACCATTGAATCACTGTGGGTTAAATTACCAGGCTCAAGGAGCAATGTAATAGTGTGTGTGTGTGTGTGGGGGGGTGTTATCGTACCCCAGATCAAAAACCTGAAGGGGACCTCGAGATGAGGAAACAAATCAGAGAGATGTCAGTGAGAGACAGGGTTGTGATCATGGGTGGGTGATCATCGCTGGGTGAGCCGACATTTCCTGGGATTCCTCTGCAAGGTGACGTTTCTGGAGTTGGCGCGAGAGAGACATGATGAATACCGCCTCCCTTCTTGGGATGGCTGCTATTTTTCACCACCCGGAAGTTATTTCCGTGCTCCATGACGCACCTTCTCAAGGCGTCGCAGTCTTTCCAAAGCATGCAAAATGGCGACTTCTCCCATCGCTGATAAAACATGTCGAACACGCAGCCACACCCATTCATCAGGGAGAGGAAAAAGCAGGGCGGTCACATCCGTAGGCAATGGAGGAGCATCCATGAGCTATCCTGCAAACAGCCGTGTCTGGTTGCGTCCTTTAAACTTCCTCTGCATCGTTTCGCTGACCTAACTGCTGCTAAGTTCAGAGACCCACTCAAAATCGACACGTCCAGCATCTTCCCCTCTTGCCAGATCCGTCCCATGTTCTGAACCATCCCATGTTCTTAGGGGCAGGAAGGAGGCTTGTTCTGAGGATCTGAAACTTATGTGTGAGGTTCTAGAACTGAGCCGAGCCCCACAAGGTGGAACAGCCTCATTCGGAAGTGCTGGAGTTCTTCTGGCCCCAGATAAATCGAGTCTGAGCCCTGGAAGCGCAACCCAGAAACCTTCAAGTCCAGCCCTGTGGAATGATGCAGTATTCCTGATTTATGTGATCTGTCCTGTCAAATGCTTGCAAAAGAAGTGACTATCCAGCTGATGCCATTATACTCCTGTGCTTCACTTATTGCCTTCCGTCCTTTCCTCAAGAGACGACAAAAAAATTGCTCTCCTTCTTTCTAGGTATTTGACAACAGTGAACGATTAACTTGCATTTCTCCAGGCTTAACATTTTGTTTGTCTTCAGCCCCTTCCCTGCATTTTTATAAACCCTTGATCTCTGCCTCTGCCCTCTTATGAATGAATCCCTTTTAGATGTGTTTACTTACGGCCTTCTTAAAGTGGCAGGCAAAGCTGGGCCCAATATTACAGCAGCAACTCACCTGTCTTGTGGAATCTTGCCGTTATCTAGAACTCCACGTATAGATCAGTGCCTTACATCGATGTGATGCTTCTGCTTTTGCAATGGAATCATCTTGCTATTATATTTCGCTCGTGATTCCCAGTAATCCACAAAATGCTTCATCGTGATGTACTGTAAACTCTCCAACCTTGAATGCAAGCACTTGGTTTTGTTTTCCTGTTTCACACAATTGTTGTCCATCCACTGATTTTTCGGTGTTAATCCTTTGTTCCCGGCTGTTTGCAGACCCTCTTAATTTTGTGCCTGCGGTTATTGTGCCACTCCTGGTCTCCATCCCTTTGTGCAAGTGGCTGATGTGAACATGAAACTAGTTCTTTGCAGGTTAAAAAGAAACTATGGACCATCCTTTTTTAGCTACGTCTTATTAATCTGTTGCATAGTCTCCTCTTCTTTTGGTCGAAAATCTAACCTGCATTTGGAGAGCTAAGTTGTCAGAATGTTATCTAGGGTTGTGTCAAAGCCTGTGTTTACAGCTGAATATATCTGGTCCATTGTGCGCTGTTTACCCTTCTCCATTCTCCTTTGTTTCCATCTGTCTTCCACGGAGTTCTCCAAGATGGAAGCTGGTGGGCTTTGAGATTTCCTCAACTAGTTTCTTGGGCATCGATGGGCCTAAACTTAGATTTTGCTGCTCTGAATTTGTTTCAGATAGCCAAATATCCCCCCCCTTTTTAGTAGTGTTCTTGGAAAACGGAATCTTTTCATTGGACATGCTTCACGAGAGGAATTCATTTGATATTTGGCTATTCCTTCCTCTTCCCATTTCCTTCTGTTCTTCCTTGGCACATATTGGCCCCCAATCCAGCGACATGGCTGGCCCATGAGTCTTGAATTAGCGGGACTTAATTAATAGGACTTAGCTGGATTGGGTTCGTTCTTGGTGGAACATCCTACTTTCCTTGACGTGTTCTTGTTGGATTGGTGAAAAGCCTCCTTCTGAATCATCCATGTGTTCTGATCCTAAACGCATTTACTTAGATGCAAGCCCCATTGATTTCTATGGAGCTTACTCCAAAGTAAGTTCTCTTTATCTTCTTTGATCCCTCCTTTATCTTCTTTATCCCTCCTTGTGGTTAAAATAGTTTGCAATGTTGCAAATTATTTGACGTGGTCTCTTTCAACACTGCCCGGCGTTTCAGGATTCCTTTTCGAGCCCTGGGATTCTTTGTTTTTTTTTTTTTTCGTTCGGCTGCTTTACATCTGGAGAATCTCACTCCCTTAATCCTTGCTAGTTCTTGGAGACTCCTTTCGGTGCTCACTTCAACTTTGGGCTCCTGCAGCGACACTGGTCTTTCACCTAAATGTGGTGCTTCGGAACGCGGTGTCCTGCATCTCAAGGGTAAACAGAAACTCTTTCCTGTGTATGGATTAACTACCCTGATAGTTAACTGTGGCAAACATCCAACGCAGCCATCCTCTGAGAGATCATGCTATGGTGACGATCAGAGTTTCTTTCAGCCTCTTCAGGAGGGTGACTTCTGACATACCTGAGACCAGTCTTAGGACTCCGTCGTCCTATCTGGACAGGGCAGTTTACAACTCCTGTGTGTTGGAGAGCGAGCGCAGGTCGTCGCCGCCGTATCTGGACTGCCAGCCCCCCAATTCCCTCCGATCAGGGACTAGCCATGGGATGCCATCGTATCTGAGCAACCACTCATACAGCAACTTTGAAAGGAGTCACGGGATAATGTCGTCGTACCTGAGCAACCAGGCAATCGACAGCGGAAGGTAAAGAGGTTGTGAGCGGCGACCAACAGGCTTAGCAAAAATGTGCCGAGAGCAGTAGGGAGAAAAGCATGCGGGAATCCGATGTGAGAATCTCGAACCAGGTTCTCCAGAGGTGGGGAGAGCCGTCAGAAATCAGTTTGGGACCACGTGGCAACAGTCACTCTTGAAAGTAGAGAAGTCAATCGTGGGAAGGGAGGGATTCAGTGGTGCTGAAGTATCTAGATTGTTAGGTAGAAAAAAAAACACTCCCCACTATAGGAAACGCAGGACGCTGCCATACTGAGTCTGACCATTGCTCTATGTAGCTCAGTATTGTCAACACAGGCCGGCAGTGGCTCTCCAAGTTATCAGGTAGGCGTTTTTCTCTGCCCTACCTGGAGGTTGAACCCAGGACCTTCTGCAGACAAAGCAGATGCTCTTCCATGGAGCGATGCCTCCTCCCGAACTCTAGGCGAAGCAACGGGGAGTTGAGACTTCTCAGTGCTTCGACTGCAGGAGGTCCCAGGTTCAACCAGCAGCATCTCCACGTAGGGCAGAGAGATCCCGGAGAGCCGCTGCCAGTCAGTATTTTCCAGCACAGAGCTGGACAGGCCAATGGCTGACTCAGCATTAGTCAGCCTCCTATGATACAGCAGTGCTCAAATACAGCACGACACAAATAATCCAGGATGACAAGACGATAAGGTGCCAGCTGAAGGAAGGGTCCATTTCTTCCACCCCAGTAAAAAACAAGATGGTTTTTTGACCCAAACTGGGAGGCGCGGCTCCCAGGGGAGCTGCATAAACCAGCCAGAGGAGCCGCGGAGTGCCACGGAATCCTCTCGGAAAAGAGTGCCATGCCAATTGGCGGGCATCAACATCATGTACAGGTGGGCCCCCATATCCGCTGGGGATATGTTCCAGGCCCCTCCGTGGATACTTGAAAATGTGGATAGGAGCGAACACCCCCTCCATGGTTTCTTGAGGGTCCCCCCTGCCTCCCCTGCAGGCAGGCATGCTTGCCCCCCCCCAGCTCTTATTTTTCTTTCAGCAAGCTTTGTTTCTTCCTTAAAACAGAGAAGCAGCCTCCATTGCAAGCAAGTAGAACGAGACTAAGTCCTAGAGAGACTCTGCAAGGTTTCTGTTAACCTTGCAGAGCCTCTCTAGGACTTAGTCTCGTTCTACTTGCCTGTAATAAGCAGCCAGAGGCTGCTTCTTCTGTTTCTTTAAGGAAGAAACAAGGCTTACTGGGAAAAAAGTAAAAGCCGGGGGGGGGGGGTCCCCATGATCCTTGGATAACTGAAACCGTGGATAGCGAATCAGTGGATATGGGGGCCCACCTGTAATGGCCATGGCCAATGGTCAAGAGAGCCACAGGTCAAAAAAGTTTGGCTTTTTAACAAAGACCGTGCAGGATCCTTCCAACTGGCGTGGCACCTCAGAAGTAAGACGTCTAAGGGCTTGTTGGGGTGATCTTTTCCGCTCCACATGATCGTGCACACGATGATGACGCATGTCCTGTCCCCTCTCCTTGGTTAATTCTTTTAATTGCATTGGGGGTAGTTTGGTCAAACTGCCCCCCTCCCCATGTGATTAAAGGAACTCACTCAGAACTAGCAGGGCTAGGATGTGCTCGTGTGTTTTACCACATGGGGCTGGTCTAGGGTTAAAATACATTTGTAACAACACATGGTAGTGTATTGTTTGCATGCATGCACACACGCACGCACGCACATACACAAAGAAAGTGTGTTGAAGGGGTCCTGATGCCTTTGACAGGGACTCTGAATGATCCAGGCACATCTTGGAAGCTCTCTTTGAGGTTTTCAAAGATGTTCCCACAGAGGCCTCCTCTCCTTTGAGTTTTTCTCGTTCTCGCTTTGCTGCAACCCCCCCCCCACTCTGCTGAATGTGGTGTCTGGTTCTCCCTCGTAGATCCTACTACCCCTTCCGGGACAAATCTGCTGCCTCCTCTCCGAGAAGCCATCGAGTGCCTTTCTATAGGGACATCTGTGACACAGAGGTTGGAAGGTAAAGAGGAAGTCAGGAATGAGCTAGTGGGGCAGTCGTCTTTGCGTTTATGTGTTTGCATTCACATCCTGTCTCTCTCCCTTGGTGGAACTCAAGGCTCAAGAACGTAGAGTTCTGGGGTGGTCTCCCATCTGGGCTGTGTCTTGACCTAGAACTCTTTTGGCTCTAGTACGGTTGCGGCATGCTGCAGGAGCAGTGGAAGATCTCCCAGTTGTGTGTGTGTGTGTGTGTGTGTGTGTGTGTGTGTGTGTGTGTGTGAAAGGCCCCCCCCCCCGCTTACCTGGTGGCATGCCCCGTGTCAGAAACAGCTGCCATCACCTATGGCCTCATCCACCTCCTTTCTCCTGTGCTCTCTGGGTTTGAAAAGGAGGAGAGGAATGGAACAGAGCTTGAAGAGAAGAGTGGTGGGCTAGAGTGTCTCTGGGACTGTGGAGGAGAGAAGAGTGGTGGGCTAGACGGTCAGCTCCGCAGCGCCAAGAGGGAAGCTGTGTGTGGCTTCAATTCCAGCTTCGCGCCGCTTCCAGGAAAGGCTGCCTAGGATGTCAGTTGCGCCATCTTGCACATTCATGCGCTGTTTTCATTTGCACATAGCATGTGTAGGGGGGGGCAATTCCAAGTGGTGTACACTCAGCAAACGAGGTCATCGGCGAACTTGTGGTTTTTTTATGATCGTTGTTGTGTTTTATTTTTCTCTGGTTGTTAGCTGCTTTGGGTCTCTTTGGTTAAGGACGAACGACAGGGTAGAAATATTTTAACTCAATAAATGTTGCCCCCAAATGTTCTAGAGCAGGGGTCCCCAAACTAGAGCCTACGGGCCACGTCCGGCCCACCAACGCACCTTGACCAGCCCGTTGAGCCCAGTGGCGCTATAATTCTATGCAGCCCCCCTGCACTGCTTCCTTTTCACACACACCCATCTTCCACCACATACCCTCCTCCTGCTGGATTGGGTCCACACTCTCTGGTGTAAATATATGGTGAAAATATTTTTCTCCTCTTGCAAAAATTCTTAAGAGTTATCCGTAATGTGTGTGAGTGTAATTGAGTGATGTGGCCCTAGCAGCTGAAACTTTGGGGACCCCTACTCTAGTGCCTCTAGCCCAGGGGTGGCCAACCTTCCACCATGAGGGCCTCTTGTCTTCTTGTCTAGAAGACAGAATCATTCATGGCACCTGCAAGTGCTGATGGTGCTGCTCAAGCAGCTGCACCTGCTGAAATAAATGCCCTCACCTAGACACCCATGCTGAAAGGTTGGCCAGCCCTGCTCTAGCCGTTCCCTCCCACCCTTGGGTGTGTTAACCAAACCGCCACTTCTCTGATGCACATGGTTTTTCCACTGCTCTTTCCAGCGGCAAGGGGCTCCTCTTTGTGAAGGAGTCGGTCAACAGCACAGAACTCTCTTCTTCGCCACGCTACAACAGGTAAGAGTGCAAAATATGGAAGGGACGTGTGGGTCTCCATGCAGCCAGTGGCTGTGGCTGGTGTCTCTCTTGAGGGGAGCCGGGCAATGGCGCCATCAGCAGAATGCGCGGGGGGGAGCAGGGAGGGATGGTGCGCCAGCCACTTCCGTCTCTGAATCTTCATATTTCATTGAAGCAATAAACAAAAAAGTCTTATCTACCTTCTCCTCCTCCCCAAATTGGAAAAGCCGCCTTGGTTGCCCTATACATTCTTTAGAGAAATAAATAAATAAGAGGTGGATTGAGTAGAAACCCACCCATCTCCAGCACACTTCCTCTTCTGTTTTTGAATCTAGGGAGTGAGAGAATGAGGAGTGGTGGAGGGCAGGCAGCCCCTGCCCATCTTCCACCTGAGGCACTTGTCTCAGTTGGCCTCATGGATGGGCCAGACCTGCCTTGTGGCGACGTGAGGGGGAAATGTGCAGGCAGAATTCTTCCCAACTTCTCATTAGGCTGAAACTTGCGCTCACTTCCCCGTGTTCTGGCCAAATTAGTGCAAAGGCACCAAGATAATCGGCATGCATGCATCCTTCATGATTACATTTTATGATAATAACATCACATTGTATTGTGTTAACATTAAGTCTAGTTAAATAACTTCAGACATCTCAGGCTTAGACCTGTATTTAGGTTCTGGCTGTCATCTCTTCCTCTCACGGCCTGTGATGCTCCTAGCAATTGGTAAAGTATCTGAATTGGAGCCCCGTTGTCTTATCCGCATGACAACGTTGCCTTCCCTTCTTCCTCCTCCAGTCGCAGCATGGTCGATCTGTCTGACCTCGAGAGATCAACCTACAGCAGTGCCACCTCTCTGAACAGCAGCCCCCTCAAAAGGTATTTATTTATTATTATTAATTTGCATGGTGCCACTAACGTGCAATGCTGCTTTACATAGAGTGACAATACAGATCCCTGCCCTGAGGGGCTTACAATCTCGATATTGACACAAGGGAGACAACAGAATAGGGAGGGGGGGGGAGACAGCCAGCTGTAAACAGGGGCAGGGTATGCAACTGTCTTAGTTACATGTGGCCGATGAAGGCCAAAGTCATCGCATCCAAGGTGGCTTAAATGTCCTCCCATCCCACAGGTGTGCGCATTTAACTCCTGTTGCATATAACTCCTTAGGTAAAAATGCCTTTTAGGAGAGCATTCCAAGCATCAAAGTCAGCAAATCAAACAAGTGGAGAATTGTTTCAGCTTCCGACTCTCCCTCACTGGAGGTCTTTAAGCAGAGGCTCGATAGGCACCTGCTGGAGATGCTGTAGGAGGATTTCCTGCTGCATGCGCAGGGGGTTGGACTAGATGACCTTGTGGGTCCCTTCCAAGTCTATAAGAGTAATTGCTTTGCATGCCAGAGGTCTCGGGTTCGTGATTATAACTTAGAATTGTGGATAGACTGGATAACTTAACACTCAGATGCATGATATTTCTAGCCAGATTCTGTGCTCCTCCTTATTCTGCCAATCCTCCCAAATTTCTGCCCGTCTCTTATGCATGCCCCACACACCCATCTAGCAAATCACCCCGTTTTTAAAAAAAATATTTAAATTAAAAGTATGAATGAAGAAGTACATAATCCAATTAATTAGCTAATTAAATATGGGGGTACTTGGACCGTGACAAGGGGTACAAATGGCGACAAAGGTTGGGAACCCCTGGCTTAGATGGTGACACAAGGGAGGCGGTGATGGGGGGTGGGTGGGTGGGGCATTTGTCATCCCGGTGAGCTGCCGTTGGTGTCGAACTGTGCAGGAAAAGTTCGAAAGGGACCGACAAATAACATTCGATCGTTACTCTACAGCGATGACGTTCTATGCTTTGGGACAGAGGAGGGGGTTCCGAGGGGGTTCCGATGGGGTTGTGCATGAATGGTGGTTAAGCAGGATGGCTGAAGGCCGGTTGCTTGGGTGGGGTAGTAGCAGGGAAATGTGTGTTTTCTGGCAGCCTCTGACTATCTGCTGTGGGTAGAACCCATGGGACAGATGGAGGCTTTTTGGACACCCAAGAGACGTTTGTCCGCTGCCCTGAGGTGTTTCCCTGTTTGTATACGAGAGCTTAGTGTAGTGCAGTCTTGTACACACCGGAGAGTAAGCCCCATGGCCTACAGTGGGACTTACTTCTGAGTAAACACGCATAGGTGTGTACTGTGAGAAAAGAAACTCTGAATCGGGACTTCCCGTCTCGCCTCTTCCATGAGCTCACTAGATGGCCTTGGGTGAGCCACTCCTTCCCAGCCTCAGTCTTTCCATCTGTAACATGGGCATAAGGGGTTTTACTTGCTTTACAGCATCACTGTAAGGACAGCATCCAGATAAAATATGCCAAGTGCATTCAGAAAGCATCATGTAATGTGAAGCATCGTGATGTAGAAGTGGAAGAAAATACACTCGATGCGAGATAGCTTTCTTCCTGGCCCCAGCATGCCACTTGCCCAGTAAATGAGCGGGGGGAGGGGGGATGTCCAGGGCCCAGAGGAAGCTGGAAATACTTCCTGCCTAGGGGTCAAGGATGCTGGGCTAGATGTGCCTGTGATCCGACCCAGCAGGGCTCCTCTGATCACGTCCTGATCTGAAACTCTTAAAGGGCCCCTTTTGAAGTTGAACCAGACACAGGATTCCACTTGCCATGCTGGTAGTAGAAGACTTAAACCGTGTCAAATCGCCACAGGTTTCGCTGCCAGCACGTAATGTGTGTGGGGGGGGGGGAATGGCCATGCCATCCCTCCTTATTCTGAATCCGATCTCCAAGTGGTCTCATCGTGAAAAAGTGGCTGCATTGCATTTTTCCATCAGTGTGGCTGGAATGAGGGGCACCTTTGTAGCTGAGACCAGGATGGCAAACTTGTTTGCGTCACCGCTTGGCTCATCTCCTCCTCCTCCTCCTCCTCTTCCTCCTCTTCTTTAGGCTCTTTGAAGACATCTGCACTTACTGTGGCCGCGAGATCCGCAACTGCGCTAAGATAACCATTGAGAACCTGAAAATCTGCTGCCACGAATACTGCTTCCGGGTAAGGGTCCACGGGTACCAGAGACAGCAGCACATCAAATGCGACTCGACCCCTCATGTCATCGTGCTTTGCGACGGCAGACACTGTCCCCACCCCCACCCCCTTTACTCAAGTCTCTGCTGCTCTTCCCGCTCCCGGATTGGAAGAGAAGGAAAGGGACGAAATTGAAGATAACTGTTGTAACTGTCCCGGTGCCACCACAGACTAGACCTCGCCCAGCTCATGGGGAAGTCGCCTGTTCCACTGTGGGACAAAGCCAAGGCTTCTCAACTGCCTGAGGGAGCGGGGAGAATATGAGGCACTAGCAGGGCCCCCAGCACACGTCCCAGAAAGCGCCAGAAGCAACACTTTGTCCCGTAGTCTCACAAGTGGAGACCTTCTTGCAAAACGCATACTGAGCTCCTCATGCATCATGCATCGCGCACCGTCAAGCCTATTTAGGCCATTCGGAGGGTCCAGAGAAGAGGAGGAGGAAGTGGGTGTCGGGCACAAGCCCCTCCCTTCTTCCATCTGGGGTGGTTGGGGAGGAGGACAGAGCAACAGCCCCCACCCCCCTGCCTCGGGCCAGCCAGCTTCCGGACAGCCATTCATGTGTATTACACACACTAACCTCTCCCTCCCTCCCAACACACACACACACACACACACACACACACACACTCGAACCTGCTCACTCCTTCCTTCCTTGTCCGCAGTGTGGGATTTGCCACAAGCCCATGGGAGATCTGCTGGATAAGATCTTCATTCATCGAGATATTGTCCACTGCGATAAGTGCTACGAGAAGCTCTTTTAGGTGAGTGGCGCCTTTCCTGCAAAGCAGCCGGGATGCTCCAGAATGTTTTCCCCATCTTTTTATTCCATCGGTTCTTGTGATTGAAAACTCCTTCCTTGGGTGATCCCTTCATAGAAATCACCTCTTAGTTAATCCTGGGTTTTCATTTTCTTTCTATTTTTCACCATTGTTTTTGTCGCATCCTGCCATGGTGATGGCAGCAGACGGACGCTATTTTGGTGGCCACCAGGCATTCTTGAGGGGGAAAAATAGGCAGCCACCATTTTTTTCCCAGAATGCCCTGGAGCGATGCAACATTCAGGCCACTGCAGGAGGCAAAAACTGCAATAAAAAGCAGAAAAATAAAGGAAAATGAATGAATTGAATGATGAAAAGCGGAGTGGTTGAGCACTCCTCCATCATCATTAGCATTCATGTTGGAATGAATGAAAAATTGAACTCAACGTGCTTCTTTTGGTTTGCTCCTTTGTTTGTTCTGAAACCAACATGCGCAGCCCACGAGGCAGTTGGAGTGCTGGGGTATACTGGTAGAGCACAATTGCTGGATGCCGAAAGAGTTGTGAAGCAGGGTGGATCTGCTCAGCTTTTTTTCTACGCTGATCAAATCGTGGAGCTCCTTCCTGAAAAATGCACACATGGCATCTTCAATGCGATCCTTTCAGCACTTGGCAGAGTCTATCGTATTCTCTTTTGGTGTTTTAAGGCATTGGCGTAGCCACAGCGGCTGAGTGGTTAAGGTGCTGAACTGTAGACCGGAAGGTCGGTAGGACAGCAGTTCGAGACCCGAGGGCAGCGTGACGGAGTGAGCTCCCGTCTCCTGTCCCAGCTCCTGCCAACCTAGCGGTTTGAAAGCAAGACATTGCAAGGAGATAAATATAGGTACCGCTGCGACGGGAAGGTCACAGCGTTAAGAACATAAGAAGAGCCTGGCTGCTGGATCAGGCCAAAGGCCCATCTAGTCCAGCTTCCTGTATCACACAGTGGCCCCACCAGATGCCTCAAGGAGCACAAGACCACAAGATACCTTGTTGCGTTAGTCACGTTGCGTTAGTCACACTGGCCACATGACCACAGAAGCGTCTTCGGACAGTGCTGGCTCTTCGGCCTTAGAAACAGAGATGAGCACCGCACCCCAGAGTCGGACACGACTGGCTCTTGAGCAGGGAAGACCTTGACCTTCGTAGGAGAGAGAACATTCCAGGGTGGTAGTCATGGGGTAGTAGTCATTCTCCCCCTATCCATTATTTGTTGCTCCAAATGCTACTCCTGAGGAGAGCAGGACTTTGTGAGTGTGGCAGTGTTCGCCGATGCACTCGCACTGCCCCACCCACACATACAGGAGCGCAGGGAGGGTAGAGCCAGTGTTGTATAGGGAGGGCCAGTGTGATCCTTTAGCACCTCTGAGCAAAATGCTTTTACCTGCTGCCGTTTGTAGCATGTTGTCGTCTGTTCGCTGCCATGTTTTCATTCCTGTTTTCTTGCTTTTACTGGCGAGTCAGGTTAGCCCCCTTCAGACTAACCTGTGATTAGGCGGGATATAAATCCCAATGATAAAACAACTAAAAGTGTGCTATTGCTTGCAGTGTGCATCTTCAGTCAGATCGACCGGGAGGCTGCCTGAGGGGGTCACCTCTGTTGGCGGATTGGGGGGCACCTCATCCCTGCCTCCAGGAAGGAACAGAAGTGTGGAGGAGAGACGTCCTCTTCCGCCCGGTTCCCTTTTCAAATCCAGGAAGTGGGAAAACGAGTGGCGGAAATGGGGCACCACTGGGGAAAGGCGGAGGACTGGTGCACTGCCTCATAGGCCAGGAAGTCTTTATTTGGCCTGGATTCACCTGTTCCCTCTCCAATTGTCTCCTAGGACTTCTTGAAGAGCGAGACAGAAGAATCTGTACCCTCAGCCGTGCAAACTGAGATGATTCCAGTGGCGGCTTCTTCACCACCACCACGAGTATTGATCCCTCTGCTCTCAAGTTCTTCTTCTTTCACTACCTTTTCCTGGGAAAAGTGATTTGCACCCACTAGTTGACTTGGCCAGTCCCTGGCTAAGGGCACCTCCGACCTAACAGCCACAAAAAAGCCACATCGAAGAAAAGGGTATCTGAGATTCTGAGCACCTTCAGGTGGGGGGAGGGGTATACGCGTGCGTTCAGCATTTCGGAGACACTTCTCCGACGGCCCGACTAGATAGGATCCAGGAGAGACAGCCTCTTTTTATCCAGCACAATCATCTCTCTTTTCCAGTTCCTGCCTGTTAAATCTTTCTCCCAATTTTGTCTTTGGAAGTTGATTCCCAAAAAGTGTCTACATGTGCAATAGAGACCATGGGCTCCTCTTTTGTCCCTTGCCCCCCCCCAAAAAAGCAGAGAGAGTAAATGTGACTGTGTTGCAGCTTTTCTAAAAGAAGTGCAACCAGTTTCACTGAGAATCAATGTCCTTAAGTTTTAAAAAAAAAGGAAAGAGTTACGGTCAGTTTGCTAACACACCTTCTTCAGAGGCTACAAGCTGCTGTAGGACTAAGTGTATGGCAGGCAAAGAACTGTTAGCAATGGGAGCCTGCTTTCTGCTGAGTCTGGTAATTGCCCCCACCTAGTTCAGTATTATCAGCACTTTGATTCAGGACTTCCATTGTTTAAATCTTGCCTCTGCTACGAACTCACTTGCAGCGCAATCCTGTGCATGTCTACTCAAAAGTAAGCTCCATTGTGTTGAATAGGATTTACTCCCAGGTATATGTGTATGAGATTGCAGCCTAGGTGGCCTTAGGCAAGACACACCCTCTCGGGCCTCAGTCTTCCCCATCTGCAATATGGGGATAATGCTACTTTCTTACCTTGCAAGGTTCTTGTAGAGCTGCCACCAAGATAATACATGTGGATGCTTTGCACGTTCAGAAAGGGCAGCACAAACAGAGGCGTCGCTCCGGTAGGGGCGGGGCTGTAAGTATCGCTGCGGTTACAGTCGCTTTACCGAGCGAGGAGGAGGCAGCCCCGCCCCCTCACTGTCCGAGCCATTCGCCTACGGAGAAAGCAGCAGGCAAAGAATGGCTCGGACAGTGAGGGGGCGGGGCTGCCTCCTCCTCGCTCGGTAAAGCGACTGTAACCGCAGCGATACTTACAGCCCCGCCCCTACCTGAGCGACGCTTCTGAGCACAAATTTGATTTTGAGCAAAGGGGAGTGTGTCCCAACAGTGTTTGTTTTTTATTTCAGTGCAGCTGTGGGAAGCTCAAGCTCAGGATTTAATCAGTGCCGTGGTGTGATGGGAATTGGAATGCTTCATTCTTTTCCCGCAGGCCATTTTCCTGTCCCAAGACCCCCTTCCCAAATTTTCTCACTGCAGAGAAAGGAAAACGACACACCTCTAATATTTTTAGCTGGCTGATTTCAGCCTTCCGAAGCAGGATACATTGAGACTTTGTCTCCTGAATGTGGTTCCCTGATTTTCAGAGAACCCTGACTTAAAACAACCGTTGGAGTCCTTTTTCCGCTCCAACGTGTTTTGTGGGCTGATTCATGTGGTCCAATTGTGGGCTGATTGACGTGGTCCTATTTGTCACTAGATGACTGCAGCACCAAACCTGCGGTGTGGACGGGCTGTCGCACATCTGGCATCCTTTTTGACTTATATATCCAGCTGCAGTGTCATCATCTCATTGAATGTAATTACGTGACGTACACGCAGGTACGACTGCTGCACCCCTATTGGGGGGTTTCTAACCTGCCTGCGTTCCTCCTGATAAAACAGTCACCGCACTCTTGAGCTGAGATACAGTTTGGCAAAGTCCTTTGCACGAGCGAAACGCTGTATCGAGACAAACCTTTTGCACTTCAGTTTAGCAATAATATCTTCAGGCAACAGACAAAGTATTGCAGCCCTCTGGGAAGACGGAGGCTTTCAGCTCAGTTGTCTCCAGCTAGGCGTGCCAAGTCACCGGTCCTCTGTGTGGAATGGCTGTACCTGAGCAGGTGTGTCCTAAAACGGCTGACCTACTGACTTGAGCAAAGGTATTTTGTTCGAGACCTTGGTCAATGTTTCCCTTCCAGCCGGATTTTCTCTCCTCCAGTTCTAAAACGGATTTGCTTTTGATTTTCACCATTAGAGTGCACGTTTTATTGAGCAACACGTCAAAATGGCAGGTGCTGTTGGCTGGATGGCTTGTTTTCCTCTGCGATGCATGTCATTGCAACAGGCCTGCCCAAGTCCCCCTGGTGCCTGGGCCCCCTGCCCCCCCACCACCTGCTATCGCTTCCGTCCTTCTGCCTCTGCTCCCTAGATTAAAAAAGGAAGATGGAAGCCGAAGAGATCTGGAGTGGGGGGAGCGTAGTGGGTCTGATGCCCCACCCCACCACTCTTCTCTCCTCTGCAGGTCTTCCC
This sequence comes from Plestiodon gilberti rubricaudatus, assembly GCA_026170595.1. NCBI lineage: Eukaryota > Metazoa > Chordata > Lepidosauria > Squamata > Scincidae > Plestiodon > Plestiodon gilberti. The sequence goes on from JANXHW010000013.1 coordinate 23,256,863, forward strand.
TTCTTTCTAACCCACCCCCTCCCCTCCAGACTTCCTTGGCTGCTCCGTTTTGTTCCCCCTCTTAGTCAAATCCAGGAAGCAGGAGGAGGAGAGGTGGAGACAATTGACCCTCTACCACCTGAGGCACCTGCCTCAGTTGGCCTCGTGAATGGGCCGTGCAAGCTGCTTTGGAAAGGGAGCTCCAGGTCATTCTAGGTGTTTGCTTCATTGTCCTTATTTTGCCAGTCTGTTTTCTTTGCAACAAATGCTTAACCGCTGCCTGCCGTTCTAATAAATATTATTAAGATGTCATGTACAAAAAGCTGACTTGTGTGTTTGACTTCATGGTCTGGGTGATGTACTTCCTGGTGGTCTAAGGCAGGGGCGGCCAACCTTTCAGCAGGAATGCTCCTGGCCCGTTAGTGGTTGCCTAGGTGAGGGCATTTCAGCAGGTGCAGCTGCTTGAGCAGCACCATCAGCACTGGCAGCTGCCAAGGTTCTGTCTTCTACACAACTCTTCAGATCGCAGAGGCCCTCATGGTGGAAGGTTGGCCACCCCTGCTATGGAGGGAGGGAGGGAGGTTTTTGGAGGGGCAGATGAAAAGGAAACTTCTTCCCTACAGCCTAGAAATGTCTCCCCCACAATAGTTACTTGGGAAAGAGGACGTTCGTCCCCTTCCCCAGGTGTAAACCGGGGCCAGCCCAATAGGCCTCCTCGGATTTCTGCCAGCTAAGTAGCTAAAACTTCCTTGATTTTTTTTTTTTGGGGGGGGCAGTAGGACCTTAGTATGTTGTATGAATGTCAAGACTTTCTTATTGAGCATTCATTGTTTTCCAATCTACAATGAAGAATTATTTTCCTGTCTTTATAACTTTCCAATCTATCATGTGACCATTATATCCATGTCATCCGTGACCATTATATCCGTGTCATCCGTGGTTCTTTTCATACTTGGTCTTCTGTGTAAGTTCACCTTGAAAAAAACATTTTATTTGGGCTCTTATTGTTTAAACACACTGAGCACAAAATATGTATCCCTTTTCTTCAGTTGAATGGCTACCCTTTCTTTGCCAAACTGTGAAATTAGAGAGGAGGGGGGAAATGAGTTCAAAAGAATTGCAAGAATATCTACCTCAAAAGATTTCATACGTGTCAGCATTATATCCATGTAAAGAAAGGGTAGCCGTTCCATACAATGCCTGCAAATCTTGGTGACGCCAACTCCTCGCACCTGAGCAATGTGGGTCGTCCCCAACCTGATCTTCATGGGTCTCACTTTAGCAACCAGCTCCTGACAGGGAAAAGAAAAAAGAGAAACAAAAATCAAGGGGGGATTCATGAGCCTCCCTCCTCCAGCCCCCACAAAAGCCAACCACAATCTATCCATGTCTCCTCTATAAAACGAACACTCTTCATGTGCATAGAAGCACCATAGGGTGTCTCAACAGTTAAGTCCCATCCAGGGCGGCTAATTAAGTTCCATGTAAGAATGCCTGCATGATTCCTTTGGCCACAGAATGCCTATATAGGCTTGGCATTATTACTCCAAGAGACTGCAGTCCGAGAACACCTATATGTTGTTTGGATGGTTGTCTATTACTTAATAGAATATTGACTTCAAGCTAGGGCACCGTTATGCCTGAGCCACCATATTATCAGTTATCATCAGAACTTCCTCTAACCCATTGCAAAAGCAACAACTGCTAACAGAAGGCCTGGAATGGTTCCCATATTGCACCCTAATCATTGCACCCAAAAGGCCTTGCATTAAATTTAAAATTAAGTAGATTACAAAGGCTTACCGTAAACAGCATGCCAAAGTTTCGTTTCAGTGCCTCGGTTTCCCTAAGAGCGTGATCTTTGCCCCCTTCGTGCATAAAATGGGATGCTCTTACCACTCTGAACAGTTTCAGCTCTCCCCTTTCCACAGAAAAAAAATCCAAAATCACCGATGGTAGAAGAAGGTAAGAGAACACCTGGGTGGTAACATTCTTCTTTCTTAGCAGAAAAACCACAAAGTATTGCGGTGAGAATATTCTCACCACATCGAACTGCTACCATGTCTTGCAATAATACTAATATCAGCAACAGAATAACTTAAACTACAGTACTGCATTACTGGTAATAGCAGACTGACACACGAGACTCACTGCGTCATTCTCATTTCCGCTGGCAATAGCGCGCCGTGCCGTGCCCCAAAAGGTTGTAGTTGTAGTGAGGACAAAATGAGGAAGAACCACATCTGTTGAGTTCCTTGGTGAAACTGCAGGGTAACTGAACAATGTCGCCAACAACAATGTTTACTCAGGAGCAAACCCTGCCAAAGCAAATTTCATTCTCACAGGATTGCATCCACACTGCCCAATCCTGTGCATGTTTACTCCCATGAAAGTATAGGTGCTGCTGCTTACTGCTGAGTCTGGGCACTGGGCCACCACTCCCAATGTGGTCTACTCTGACTGGCAGCAGGTTGCTCAGGAGGAATGTTTCCAAGTCTACCACCTTGATATCCTTTCACTGAAGATGCTGCAGAGGGGTCACCCTATTCATCTACTGCAGCAAAAACAAAAGGCTCGTGGCAACCACTCGTGGCAACCACAATAAGCACTATTCTTTAAATGCCAACGAGTGAACCAACATGGTGGGACTTACTTCTGCATAGAATCCCACTGCTCTGATCATTGTGGGCAACGTTTTCCAGGGCCGGCGCCCACTTTGTCATATGCATCAGGTCTAGTCATCAAAATAAACAGGTTATGCACAGGGCCGGATTTATGCGCAAGTTAAAGACACTACAATTTAGGGCCTCTCAATACGAACACCTCCAGTTGAACATAATCTGCTGAAAAACCACAAGCCTGTGCCTGTGAATATCTGCAAATATAAAGTGTAATTTTCCCCCCTTTTCTTATAACAGCAGCTTAAAATAATAAACCGCTTTTGGGATGGGGTATCTCACTGTATCTGGAGCCCCCCCCCCCAGCATGGCTTAATCCAACTGAATTCATGTATTCTAAATATGGAGAAGAAGAGCAAATGGTTTGTTTGAGATGGTGTTTTGCGTTTGGCAATGCAAGAAATAGCCCCCCCCCCCGATCTTGGCAATGTTGAACTTTGCTGTGTCTCTCTAATACTATTAACAGGTAGGAACCAAATGTTGCATGGGATCCCCCTGTACTTTAGAGGAGTGCCCCGGTTTGGGGCTTGCTTCCAACAGTCCGAAACAGAAGCCCTGCAGCTGCTATCCTAGACTTGCAGGGAATGGAGGTTTCAGGAGGGAGGGAAAGAAAAAGAGCTTCAAGCAAAGGCACCAGCTGGAGATGCTCTAGGATTTCCAGCTGCAGTCTGGGGGTTGGACTAGATGACCTTGTGGAGCTCTTTCAACTCTATGAATCTAGGAAAAGGGAGTTTGCTTTCCTTCGCTCCTGACGGCTTCCCTTGCTGTGCTGTAAAGTAGAGGTTCCCAACCTTTGTCGCCAGGTGTACCACTTGTCACAGTCAAATTTTCTACAGCGCCACCTGCACCAATCAATCAAAAAATTATTATTTATATGATAAATACTTATATATAAATATAAATGTATTTATAATATTTAATTTAAATGAATATGTGCACTAGATAGGTGACAGTGTCAGCAAATGCAGCAATTAAGCCACTGTGGGGTGTTTTGTTTTTCCTCTTTCTTTTCCAAGCAGTAGTACTCACAGATCCATTTCCTGCTTTGGAAGCCTATCCAAAAGAGCAGATATAGAGGCTTCAGTTCAGGAGCAGAATCTCATCCTGCATCCTCAGTTTTCAGTCTCTCTGGGTTTGGGCCTCTCTTTCCCCGGGACAGTTATTTTTCATTCCTCGCCCCCCCCCCATTGAATCCCCTAATTCATGCCTATTGATTTGAATCTCTACAAATACTGTGCGAGCAGCATGAGCAGCCCCTTGCTCAGAGACAGCTCAAATACAGCCAAAAAAAAAAAAAGTAGAAAGAAAAGAAACAGGAAATAAAAGGCTTGTCTGCTTTGTTCTTGCCTGCGCCACCTAGTGGTTCAGTGGTGTGTATACGGGAGGGAATATGAAACAGTACAGAGCGGAGATAAGAGCAGAAGCAGCTGAGAGAGAGAGATTGGAACGGCAGAGAGGAGCCCGTCCAGGTAAGAGGCCTTGGGGGATCAGCTTTCCAAAGTCGAGACCAGCAGGTCAGAGATGCTTTGAATTGCAAGTCAGCCGGGAGATCGCAAAACCCAGACAGGGACCAGCCTGTCGTGTACCACCGGCAGTCGCTCAAAGTAGGTTGGGAACCTTTGGTCTAGAACAAAGTGAAAAATCAGCAGTGGCAGAACTTGCTGTGAGAACTGGTCACCAAATAAACTTTGATCAAACTCAGGTCCTTTCCACAGGGCAACAATACCACACGAGAATCTATAGGGAGGCAATAGAAATTCAAACACATAAAAGCAATAGAAACAGAAAGGAAGACACTCTCAGCATCAGCAATGCCTGGCTTCCAGGGCTTAAACCTGCCAGAATACAAAGCTGTGGAAGTGAAAATGGCCTCAAGAACTCTGGCAATGATGGACAGGCAAAGGAAAGTGCGAGTGTGCCTTTAAGAATGCCAAGCCAAGCTGGCAGTTGGGCCTGTGGCTGACTGGCAGGTGATGCTCACCTGAGCTACCTTCCCGAGGATGCTGCCTAGATGACCTTGCCAAGGATGCTGCCAGGCCCTGCAGCTGCTTTCCACAGCTGGAAGCGAAACGTTGGGGTCCAATCCTCCCTCCGGTGTGTGGATTGCCTCCAGCCTGAGCGTGTTTGTAGCCTGGCGAGAGGGGCTGGGTGGCAAGAGGGCGGAATGTCCAGGCTGCAGGTGACAGTTGGCCACGCCCACCGGTGACATCACCTGTTGCCCAGGTATATAAAGGGCGACCCAGGCTGGAATCTCCCAGAGTGTCAGGGAGATTAGTAGAGAGAGAGAGAGAGAGAGAGAGAGAGAGAGAGTTTGTGTTAGGAGGAAGGTAGGGAAGGTTAGAGTGTGTGTGTGTGTGTGTGTGTGTGTGAGGAGGGAGGGGCTAGAGTGAGAGCGAGAGCTTGTTTGTGTGTGTGTGTGTGTGTGTGTGTGTGTGTGTGTGTGTTAGAAGGGAGGGGTTAGAGTGAGAGCGAGAGCGTGTTTGTGTGTGTGTTAGAAGGGAGGGAGGGGTTAGAGTGAGAGTGAGAGTGTGTGTGTGTGTTAGAAGGGAGGGGTTCAAGTGAGAGAGCGAGAGTGTGTTTGTGTGTGTGTGTTAGAAGGGAGGGGTTCGAGTGAGAGAGCGAGAGCGTGTCTGTGTGTGTGTGTGTGTGTGTGTGTGTGTTAGAGAGAGTTAGAGTTAGAAAGTGGGAGGAGTGTTTCTAGATTAGTTGCTGTATTGTTTTTTTATTGGGTTTTTTGTTTTAGGGTTTTTTTATTTTCCCAGAGATTTTTCTTTTTTCTTTTTCTTTCTTTTTTTCTTTAGTCCGTTAGCGTTAGGGAGGGAGGATGAGACCCTGCAAGTGGCTGCGGTCCATGTAAGTACCAGTTCGTGGCAACTTCTCTTGCGTAGGCTCACCATATCCAAATCCGGGACAGATTGCAGCTCGACCTTTAAGAGAAGGAATGTGGGCAGTGGGCCGGTGTCGCTTGTTAAACCCCTTACTCCAGTGGTTTCCAAACTGGGAGTTGCGGAAACCAGCCAGGGGAGCTGCGGAGTGCCACGGAATCCTCTCGGAATACAGTGCAATGCCAATTGGCAGGCATCAACATCATGTCTTGGGGAGTCACTGCCAACCAATGGTCAAGGGAGCTGTGGGTCAAAAAAGTTTGGGAAACGCTGCCTTACTCAGAAGCAAGCCCCCTACAGGTGAAGGCGTTAGACCACACACAACTCTTTGTCCTTGTTTCAGAGGCAGACGGGGATATTAAAATGTCTTGCCGGGGGGGGGGAGATGCCGGGGGGGGGGAGATGCCCAGGCACACAGTGTGCACCAAGGGCTAGGCGAAGTATAAATACCCCCCCCCCCGGACCTTCTTTCTGTTGAAGAATATAGGGGTTTTGTAGCAGAGTAATAGCGGAAGACTCCTCTCCTGTGGTAAAAACGAATTATCCCAAGCACCCAGGCTAGAATGCTATCAGTAAAAGACACACAGAGGTAGAGGCTGGTAACAGTTACAAAAAGAAAGTTTACTTACAGATTGCATATATACATCTTCTGAGTAGGAGACCCAGAGGTCTAACATTCAGAGTACAAGGAACCCTATGTAGCTGTCCTTTTGCATGTGGGGATGGTAGATTCAAGGCGCATCTCCACACGTCCTCCTCCTCGGAAGGCTGAGGTCCAAGAGAATGTGGCTGGGGAGGGACAGGAAGGAAATGGGGTCAGGGGCCACACCCCTGCCAGGGACCATAGAGAGGACAGGCCAGGTGAGAGGTGCCCAGATGGCACACGGCCCCCCCAGCGTCCTGCAGCCGAGCGCTGCCCATTTCCAACCCCCCTTCTCAGCATCGGATGCTGGAGTCCACGAGGCCCAACTCTGCTCGCAGACTCCCAAAGTGATCCTTTGGTAATATGTCAGCTTTTATCTCTTGCGTTGGACAGTAGTCCAACTTGATAAGCTTTTAGAGTTCGAAACAACCATTCTGCCGGGAAACTCCGTCGTACAATACACTTTTATAATTAAAATGTAATGGTTCAACTTTACGTTTTGCTCCCAACATTGGAAGCATCCTCAGAAGTATTTAGCTACACACTGCAGCCAGCAATAAAAGCCTTCTTCTGTTCCCCGGATGTTTGCGTTACAGTTAATTTTCTCACAGCTGATCTTCATTAGCAATTTCCATGCTATTGTCTGCAACTCCCCGTTTGTAATGGGTCCCCGAGCTGCCACAGACCCCCGAGCTGCCATCTTCGAATGGCGTTTTTGGATCCGATTTTGATTAATATGGGGGGTTGGGAGGATTTAGGAATACTTCAGTATATTTTATTGGATGTGAGGGATGGAAAAATGGAGAAGGTCACTTTGTTTTTAGAGCTGGTTGCCAAGAGACGTTTGGCCAATTATCATAGTCCTTAGATTGTATGTTAGGGCAAGATGCTCTTTTATTTTCTATAGTGGTTGTGCCAATAAAGGAGCTATCTATCTATCACAAACAAACAAACAAACAAACAAACAAACAAACAAACAAACAAACAGGAGAAGGCTTTTATTGCTGGTTCCAGTGTGTAGCTAAAGACTTCTGAGGATGCTTCCAACGTTGGGAGCGAAACGTAAAGTTGAACCATCAAATTTTAATAATAAAAGTGTATTGTACGACGGAGTTTCCCGGCAGAATGGTTGTTTTGAACTCTAAAATCTGGACACGTCATGAGGATCTAAGAATGATAAGTTTTTCTTTGCACATGTCACGCACACAATGATATTTAATGTCAAGGTGTTTTGTGCGTGCATTGTCCTTCTCTGACTGTGCCAATTTTATGCAGCTCTGGTTATCCTCAAACATTTGTACTGGCTTAGCTTCTTCTATGCCCATGTCCTTTATTAACTGACAAAGCCATTTTAACATCTTGCATGCTTCGGATGCAGCGGTATATTCTGCTTCTGTGGAGGAAAGAGCAACAGTGGATTGTTTACGGCTTGCCCAACTAATTGCCCCACCCCCATGCAGGAACAAATGTCCATTAGTTGATTTACGGTCAGATCTGTCTTCACCAGTCCAATCTGCATCAGTCCACCCCACTAACTTTGGGTTGTGACTGGCTGGCAGTTTTAGCTTGCAATCCACAGTGCCCTTTAGCTATCTGCCTACTCTGTGGATTGCAGTCCAGTCTTCTTGTGTGGGAGAACTGGTTCTCCTGCTTAAGATCCCTACAGCTGTTGTTGCAATGTCTGGCCTGGTCACACAACGTAGGTATAGAAGCTTTCCTATATAGCTTCTCTATAGTTGTGATTGTTTGGTAAGAGTACGCATTTCTCTTTGTGTTTAAGAAAGCCAGTTTCTATTGGTGTTGCTGCTGGATGGGCATCTTTGACTCCTATTGACTCTTAAATCCAAAATCGTTGTCTTTTGACTGAGAGGATAACTTCCATCCTCTTCTTTCTCAATCTGGATGCCCAAGTAATATTTAGCATCTCCCAGTTCTTTTCTTTCCACTTCCTTGTCTAGGTGGTGTACAATGTCTTTGTAGTCTTCAGAGGCGTCGCTCCGGTAGGGGCGGGGCTGTAAGTATCGCTGCGGTTACAGTCGCTTTACCGAGCGAGGAGGAGGCAGCCCCGCCCCCTCACTGTCCGAGCCATTCGCCTACGGAGAAAGCAGCAGGCAGGGTCTCTTGCCTGCTGCTTTCTCCGTAGGCGAATGGCTCGGACAGTGAGGGGGCGGGGCTGCCTCCTCCTCGCTCGGTAAAGCGACTGTAACCGCAGCGATACTTACAGCCCCGCCCCTACCGGAGCGACGCTTCTGGTAGTCTTGCTCCCTTTCATAGCACGCAATCAAGTCGTCCGCATAGATGAAAAGATAAGTCCATTTCTCATCTTTGTATCGTGTGTACAAGCATTGGTCTGCTGCCTCACCTTGCAAAAAGCCTTGTTGGGTTCGCATTTGATCCAGCTTCTCCTTCCAGGCTCTGGCTGCCTCTCTCAGGCCATACGGCCCCTTCTGAAGCTTGCATACAAGGTGTGCCTTTCTTTGGCTTGTGAAACCTGGTGGCTGCTTCATGTATAGCTCTTCTGTTATTTCACCATGCAGAAAAGCTGTCTTGACATCTAGGTGCTTGCCATGCATATGTCTTGAAGCAGCTACACTTAAAAGTAATTTTATGGTGCAGTATTTCACCACTGGGGCAAAGGTCTCCTCATAGTCCTCCCCAAAGTTCTGTGAGTAGCCTTTGGCGACTAATCTCGCTTTGTAGCGCTCCAATTCTCCTTCTGCACCTTTCTGGCTGCACTGGGGCATTCCTTTGCATCACGGTCCCTTCCCCCACACTGGAAGCAGGTCTGGGGACTTCTTGGGTTCTCCTGGCCTCTGCCTATTGATGTGTAGATTCTGATCGCTGCCAGGCCTGTATGGAGGTGCATTCGCTTTTCAGCTCAGCCAAAACTGTCTTAAAGTTTAGCTCTCTTCTGGAGACTCCACTAACAAAGGGTCCAAATATATGTTCATCCAGAGAGCCAAACAAAATGCAATTTTCAGATTATCATTCTGACAAAGATCAGTAAGCTCCAAATCTTGCAACAGCTGAATTAACTTTTTGCAATGACTCTCACAGTCTTCCTTCCTGGTCAGATTAAGTCAGCATAAACCCCTAACCCAAGTAGCCTGATCTTTGCAATTGGTTTTTGCATAAGCTTCAGTGAGATTTGTCATCATGTCCTTTGCAGTTTTTTCATCTCTAAGGTGGCATAACTGCTCTTGTTTCAAGGCTCTGAGTATATGAGTGACCTACCTTGCCTGTGCATCCAACTTGCTCCATTTTGCAATTTGGTCTGCATTGTCTCAGACATCAGAGGTCTAACATTCAGAGTACAAGGAGCCCTATGTAGCTGTCCCTTTTGCATGTGGGGAGGATGGTGGATGCAAGGTCCTCTGGTGAGGAGCACATCTCCACATGTCCTCCTCCTCCGAAGGCTGAGGTTCAACTTAGAATGTGGCTGGGAAGGAAACGGGGTCAGGGGCCACATCCCTGCCAGGGACCATTAGTGCAGGCCAGGTGAGAGGTGCCCAGATGGCACAGTGCCTTGCAGCCGAGCACTGCCCATTTCCAACACTTTCTTCTCCAAACAGGAAGCCTTTTTATACCGTACTCATACTCTCCCCACCCCTCCCAGCCAAAAGGAGACAGCTGTCCTCAATCTCTCAATTAGGGTACTCCAGGCCAAAGGCCGAATGCCTTCACCTGTAGGGGGCTTGCTTCTGAGTAAGGGTTTAACAAGCTACACCTGCCCACATTCCTTCTCTTAAAGGTGTAGTTGCACTCTGTCCCGGATTTGGATACGGGAAGCCCAGAGTCTTGCGGGTTTATCCCCAAGGCTCTGCAGAGGGCGAGTGGGGGGAGGTCAGGGTCTCCCCCCCTCTGTCCGTCCCTGGCCCTTCTTTAGTCCCCCTCTTTCCCCTCAGCTCCTCACATTCTCCCCCCTTCTCTCTTTCAGCTGCTTCGGCTGCCTACACAGGAGGAGGAGCAGGCGTGTGGCACCAGCCGAATTTATCCAGGAGGTGGAGGGAGCCACTGGGGCCGCTGTCCAGGATGAGGGGGCAGGGGTGCAGGAGGAGAGGGGGGAGGGGGCAGTGGGGCAGGAAGGACCAGTAAGTCAGGAAGGGCCAGCGGGGCAGGAAGAGAGGGGGCAGGGGGCAGGGTGGCAGGAGGGGATGGGGGTGGGTCCAGGGGGGCAGGAGGGGATGGGGGAGGGGGAGTTAGAGGGGCAAGAGGGGACGAGGCAGGGGGAGTTAGAGGGACAGGAGGGGATGGGGGAGGGGGAGTTAGAGGGGCAAGAGGGGACAGGGCAGGGGGAGTTAGAGGGGCAAGAGGGGACGGGGGAGTTAGAGGGGCAAGAGGGGACGAGTCAGGGGGAGTTAGAGGGGCAAGAGGGGAGGGGGGAGGGGGAGTTAGAGGGGCAAGAGGGGACAGGGCAGGGGGAGTTAGAGGGGCAAGAGGGGACGGGGGAGTTAGAGGGGCAAGAGGAGACGAGTCAGGGGGAGTTAGAGGGGCAGGAGGGGATGGGGGAGGGGGAGTTAGAGGGGCAAGAGGGGACAGGGCAGGGGGAGTTAGAGGGGCAAGAGGGGACGGGGGAGGGGGAATTAGAGGGGCAAGAGGGGACGAGACACGGGGAGTTAGAGGGGCAAGAGGGGACGGGGGAGGGGGAGTTAGAGGGGCAAGAGGGGAGGGGGGAGGGGGAGTTAGAGGGACAGGAGGGGATGGAGGAGGGGGAGTTAGAGGGACAGGAGGGGACAGGGCAGGGGGAGTTAGAGGGGCAAGAGGGGTTGGGGGAGGGGGAGTTAGAGGGGCAGGGGGAGTTAGAAGGGCAAGAGGGGATGGGGGTGGGGGAGTTAGAGGGGCAAGAGGGGTTGGGGGAGGGGGAGTTAGAGGGGCAGGGGGAGTTAGAGGGACAGGAGGGGACAGGGCAGGGGGAGTTAGAGGGGCAGGAGGGGACGGGGGAGGGGCCAGCGGTCCCAGCAGCCAGCGGGGAAAGGAGCTTCTGGAGTTGGCTGAGGAGGAAATTTTCCTCCTCTACCATCCTCAAGGCTCCTCCTCCCAGCTGTGCTTGTCTGGTTGAGGCAGCGGCTCCCCCACCTCCTTTCAACGTGGCTGGTGTCATCCCAACACCACCAGAAGCCAGAGGTGAGGAGTGGGACTGGTTGGGGTGGGGGGCAGTGTTGGGGACCCTGCACGAGGCTGGGTCCGTGGTGAAGAGGGGTGTGGAAACGGGCTCAACCAACTCTTCCTTCTCCCCTGCCTGCAGGATCAAGCGCAGCTGTCCCGGAACTCTGCCGCCTCGACTCCATCAGGCAGAGCTGCCAGGAGGCCCGGAAGGAAAGCAGAGTCCACTTCTGCCCCGAGCAGGCAGCCCAGGAAGTCTTGGTGAGTGAGCTGCAGCAGGCAGCCCTTTGGGTCCCTTGAACCCTCGAAAGCAGGGCAGGGGGGGAGCAGCCACACGGGGAAGTGACTAACTCTCTTCTGCTTTTTCCTCTCTTCCAGGACATCATGCAGAACGCAGAAGCCTGCCCCGACCCTGCTCTGGTGCTCAGCCGGTCGTTTGAGACCATCGCCGAGTTGAGGTATCTATCGGATGTACAGTAATGGGGGACTGGGGAGGACAGGGTTGGGGCCGGAGAGAAGAGTGGCTTCTCTTTGCAGAAAAGCGAGCAGCAGGGAAGCAAACCAACTTCCCCAGGGCAAAGCAGGGCCTCCCTGCAAGCGCACTGACCATCTTTAAGACGCGGGTGCGGGGAGGGGGGGTTGTGAAACCATCCCCTGGCTGTCTCTCGGCCTCAGTGGCCAGGACCATCCTCTCCTCGTCCTCCCGCTACAGAATCTAATCCTTTCCTCTTTCCTCTTCCAGTGAAATGGAACCTGCCCTTTCAAGATCTTTGGAGTCGGCCATCATGAAAACATCTGTCTCGAAATTGAGCCAACTGGAGCAGCACGGCACCCAGGTAGATTGCGACGGGACATCAGGGCGGCGGGAGGGACTGGCTCACTCCCTTCCTTTCTCAAGTCACCGTTTTAGTGGGGAGTGAGAAACCAGAGCCCAAACCGTCACGATGGGGCTCCTCGTGATGGCCATTTCATCTTTTTTTCATCGTCCTCATCTGTGATGTTTTCCATTTCCTTTAGGACCCACGAAACAGTCTAGAGAGAATGCTGAGTGGGCTGATGTATCGGAACCCCACCACCGGCCATCTCGTCCAACTGGTGGGGGTAAGTGTGTGGTAGAGTTGTTCTTGATGGAGAGACGATCCTTTCCAGGGCAACGATGCCAGGTGGTGCAAGGGAGTGGCCACAGGAGACAGGTTGTCTCTTGTGGTCTTGTGGGCTCCCTGCCTGTGGCATCTGGCGGGGCTGGGCGCTGTGAGATCCAGGAAGCTGGACCAGACGGGCCTTGGGCCTGATCCAGCAAGGCTCTTCTTGCTGGATCAATGATACTGAGGTGCCCTTTTTTCCCCACAGGACCTCGACGAATTCCTTCGTGCGGGGGAAACTCCTGCGAGAGACGTGAGCGGTACCAGCATCCATTGCCTGTACAATTGCACCACAGCCCTGCCATCGGTCCTGGTGAGTATCTCGCCCACTTCCACGGCTGGGTTCTACACCCTCTCATGCCCATTGTCGGCTTTCTGGGATGAAGTGCAGAAGAGCTGTGCTGGCTCTTCTGTGACCCATTGCACCTAGGTTTTGCTGGGGGGGGATGTCTAGTTGGGCACATGGAAGCCCCTGAAGGAGGGCAGTAGTAGCAGGAGTACCAGAAAGTGGCCTGGGGAATAAATGCAATGTCTTCTTCTTCCCTCTACAGATGGAGATCATGAAGGACAGGGTGCCCGCAGATATCAATGACTTATGGCTCAGGAAGAAAGGCATCACCTGCTCCTCCTCTAAAGGTAAGAGCCATTGGCACGGAGAGGGGGGTGGCAGGCCACATCCCAGAAGAGGCTGACGCCATCTGGTGCCCGCGCCAGAGGCCAGCTTCTGTAGCTTCGGCTCCCCGCTACCCCTTTGTCAAAGTCCCATCAGCTAAACTAACTCTCCCTCCTCTTTTCTTCCATCCAGAACATCTTCCCTGCACAACATCGGACGAGGAGGAGTAGGAAGAGGAGGGAGACCCACCAACTTGCTCCCTCCTGGCTTTCTTCCTGAAGATGTTCTGCGGGCGTTGGATGCTGGCGTTCCAGCTGCTGCCCGGCTCCGCTCCCCGCATCGCCCACTGGTCCTGGATCCGTCTGCTCCTGGCCGAACTCCAGGCAGGATTCCCGGCATCGAAGCAACTGGCTGTGTTCCCGGCGGGGTTGAAGATCCATCGGACAGACGGCACTTCCTGGCGGACTCTCCACCTGCTCCTGGCCCCCTGGCAGCCCGGGGCGCTGCAATTCTTCCGGACTTCAGCCTCTCCTGTGGTAGGCAGCTGCAGCCGAAGACACCGCCCCTACCACCCACCCTTCATGCAGTCTGAGACTAGCTGGTCGCCTATTTTGGGGCCGGGTAGGAATTTTTGGCCACCATCATGATTGGCTCTTGATGGTGGTTTTTTCGCCTACCCCAGACTGGTGCTTGGGTGTGATTTGTTATGTTGTCCTCCCTCCCTTGGTTAAATAAAAAAAAATATTTAACCAAGACACTGTCTCCTGGTTTTTTTCCCCTTTGTCTCTCTTATTGTCTTGGGGTGATGAAAGAGGGATTATTATTTTTTTACAGCAGTGGCAACTCTTCAGCTTGACTTCACTTGAACCAAAACGGAACCAGACTGCTGGCGCGTAACATGAAGAAGGTGGCAGAGCAGCTTTTAAACTGACCCCTGGGGGAAAGCCAACAGGAGCCGAGGGGCATCCGGTTCGGGACTCCTCATCCCTAGGGAATAAGGGTGGAGAGGTTCAGGAACAGCAAGGTTACGACAGAGTAGAAATTGGGAGTGGAAATGGGATGGGACAAGACAGCCGGTCCATCAGGAAGAGAGGATGCAGGGGGAAAAAAAAGCAAACAACCCTTCTCAGGGAACCTGACAGACGTGCTTTTAAGCAAATGCCCGAAGTCTCCGAGTGAAGATGGGAGAACTGGAACGTTTGGTGGCGAGGGAAAACATTGACATAGTGGGCATAACGGAAACCTGGTGGAATGCGGAGAACCGGTGGGATACCGCAATCCCAGGCTACAAACTCTATAGGAAGGACAGAGAGGGACGTGTTGGAGGTGGCCATCTATGTCGTAGAAGGGGTAGAATCCACCAGAGTAGAGAATGAAGGGGGGTCCAACTCTACCATTGAATCACTGTGAAAACCTGAAGGGGACCTCGAGATGAGGAAACAAATCAGAGAGATGTCAGTGAGAGACAGGGTTGTGATCATGGGTGGGTGATCATCGCTGGGTGAGCCGACATTTCCTGGGATTCCTCTGCAAGGTGACGTTTCTGGAGTTGGCGCGAGAGAGACATGATGAATACCGCCTCCCTTCTTGGGATGGCTGCTATTTTTCACCACCCGGAAGTTATTTCCGTGCTCCATGACGCACCTTCTCAAGGCGTCGCAGTCTTTCCAAAGCATGCAAAATGGCGACTTCTCCCATCGCTGATAAAACATGTCGAACACGCAGCCACACCCATTCATCAGGGAGAGGAAAAAGCAGGGCGGTCACATCCGTAGGCAATGGAGGAGCATCCATGAGCTATCCTGCAAACAGCCGTGTCTGGTTGCGTCCTTTAAACGTCCTCTGCATCGTTTCGCTGACCTAACTGCTGCTAAGTTCAGAGACCCACTCAAAATCGACACGTCCAGCATCTTCCCCTCTTGCCAGATCCGTCCCATGTTCTGAACCGTCCCATGTTCTTAGGGGCAGGAAGGAGGCTTGTTCTGAGGATCTGAAACTTATGTGTGAGGTTCTAGAACTGAGCCGAGCCCCACAAGGTGGAACAGCCTCATTCGGAAGTGCTGGAGTTCTTCTGGCCCCAGATAAATCGAGTCTGAGCCCTGGAAGCGCAACCCAGAAACCTTCAAGTCCAGCCCTGTGGAATGATGCAGTATTCCTGATTTATGTGATCTGTCCTGTCAAATGCTTGCAAAAGAAGGGACTATCCAGCTGATGCCATTATACTCCTGTGGTTCACTTATTGCCTGTCGCCTTCCGTCCTTTCCTCAAGAGACGACAAAAAAATTGCTCTCCTTCTTTCTAGGTATTTGACAACAGTGAACGATTAACTTGCATTTCTCCAGGCTTAACATTTTGTTTGTCTTCAGCCCCTTCCCTGCATTTTTATAAACCCTTGATCTCTGTCTCTGCCCTCTTATGAATCCTGTTAGATGTGTCTACGGCAGTCATAAAGTGGCAGGCAAAGCTGGGCCCAATATTACAGCAGCAACTCACCTGTCTTGTGGAATCTTGCCGTTATCTAGAACTCCACTTATAGATCAGTGCCTTTCATCGATGTGATGCTTCTGCTTTTGCAATGGAATCATCTTGCTATTATATTTCGCTCGTGATTCCCAGTAATCCACAAAATGCTTCATCGCGATGTACTGTAAACTCTCCAACCTTGAATGCAAGCATTTGGTTTTGTTTTCCTGTTTCACACAATTGTTGTCCATCCACTGATTTTTCGGTGTTAATCCTTTGTTCCCGGCTGTTTGCAGACCCTCTTAATTTTGTGTCTGCGGTTATTGTGCCACTCCTGGTCTCCATCCCTTTGTGCGAGTGGCTGATGTGAACATGAAACTAGTTCTTTGCAGGTTAAAAAGAAACTATGGACCATCCTTTTTTTAGCTACGTCTTATTAATCTGTTGCATAGTCTCCTCTTCTTTTGGTCGAAAATCTAACCTGCATTTGGAGAGCTAAGTTGTCAGAATGTTATCTAGGGTTGTGTCAAAGCCTGTGTTTATAGCTGAATATATCTGGTCCATTGTGCGCTGTTTACCATTCCATCTGTCTTCCACGGAGTTCTCCAAGATGGAAGCTGGTGGGCTTTGAGATTTCCTCAACTAGTTTCTTGGGCATCGATGGGCCTAAACTCAGATTTTGCTGCTCTGAATTTGTTTCAGATAGCCAAATATCCCCCCCCCCTTTTTAGTAGTGTTCTTGGAACACGGAATCTTTTGATTGGACATGCTTCACGAGAGGAATTCATTTGATATTTGGCTATTCCTTTCTCTTCCCATTTCCTTCTGTTCTTCCTTGGCACATATTGGCCCCCAATCCAGCCACATGGCTGGCCCATGAGTCTTGAATTAGCGGGACTTAATTAATAGGACGTAGCTGGATTGGGTTCGTTCTTGGTGGAACATCCTACTTTCCTTGACGTGTTCTTGTTGGATTGGTGAAAAGCCTCCTTCTGAATCATCCATGTGTTCTGATCCTAAACGCATTTACTTAGGTGCAAGCCCCATTGATTTCTATACTCTTTATCTTCTTTGATCCCTCCTTTATCTTCTTTATCCCTCCTTGTGGTTAAAATAGTTTGCAATGTTGCAAATTATTTGACATGGTCTCTTTCAACACTGCCCGGCGTTTCAGGATTCCTTTTCGAGCCCTGGGATTCTTTTTTTTTTTTTTTTCGTTCGGCTGCTTTACATCTGGAGAATCTCACTCCCTTAATCCTTGCTAGTTCTTGGAGACTCCTTTCGGTGCTCACTTCAACTTTGGGCTCCTGCAGCGACACTGGTCTTTCACCTAAATGTGGTGCTTCGGAACGCGGTGTCCTGCATCTCAAGGGTAAACAGAAACTCTTTCCTGTGTATGGATTAACTACCCTGATAGTTAACTGTGGCAAACATCCAACGCAGCCATCCTCTGAGAGATCATGCTATGGTGACGATCAGAGTTTCTTTCAGCCTCTTCAGGAGGGTGACTTCTGACATACCTGAGACCAGTCTTAGGACTCCGTCGTCCTATCTGGACAGGGCAGTTTACAACTCCTGTGTGTTGGAGAGCGAGCGCAGGTCGTCGCCGCCGTATCTGGACTGCCAGCCCCCCAATTCCCTCCGATCAGGGACTAGCCATGGGATGCCATCGTATCTGAGCAACCACTCATACAGCAACTTTGAAAGGAGTCACGGGATAATGTCGTCGTACCTGAGCAACCAGGCAATCGACAGCGGAAGGTAAAGAGGTTGTGAGCGGCGACCAACAGGCTTAGCAAAAATGTGCCGAGAGCAGTAGGGAGAAAAGCATGCGGGAATCCGATGTGAGAATCTCGAACCAGGTTCTCCAGAGGTGGGGAGAGCCGTCAGAAATCAGTTTGGGACCACGTGGCAACAGTCACTCTTGAAAGTAGAGAAGTCAATCGTGGGAAGGGAGGGATTCAGTGGTGCTGAAGTATCTAGATTGTTAGGTAGAAAAAAAAACACTCCCCACTATAGGAAACGCAGGACGCTGCCATACTGAGTCTGACCATTGCTCTATGTAGCTCAGTATTGTCAACACAGGCCGGCAGTGGCTCTCCAAGTTATCAGGTAGGCGTTTTTCTCTGCCCTACCTGGAGGTTGAACCCAGGACCTTCTGCAGACAAAGCAGATGCTCTTCCATGGAGCGATGCCTCCTCCCGAACTCTAGGCGAAGCAACGGGGAGTTGAGACTTCTCAGTGCTTCGACTGCAGGAGGTCCCAGGTTCAACCAGCAGCATCTCCACGTAGGGCAGAGAGATCCCGGAGAGCCGCTGCCAGTCAGTGTTTTCCAGCACAGAGCTGGACAGGCCAATGGCTGACTCAGCATTAGTCAGCCTCCTATGATACAGCAGTGCTCAAATACAGCACGACACAAATAATCCAGGATGACAAGACGATAAGGTGCCAGCTGAAGGAAGGGTCCATTTCTTCCACCCCAGTAAAAAACAAGATGGTTTTTTGACCCAAACTGGGAGGCGCGGCTCCCAGGGGAGCTGCATAAACCAGCCAGAGGAGCCGCGGAGTGCCACGGAATCCTCTCGGAAAAGAGTGCCATGCCAATTGGCGGGCATCAACATCATGTACAGGTGGGCCCCCATATCTGCTGGGGATATGTTCCAGGCCCCTCCGTGGATACTTGAAAATGTGGATAGGAGCGAACACCCCCTCCATGGTTTCCTGAGGGTCCCCCCTGCCTCCCCTGCAGTCAGGCATGCTTGCCCCCCCCCCCAGCTCTTATTTTTCTTTCAGCAAGCTTTGTTTCTTCCTTAAAACAGAGAAGCAGCCTCCATTGCAAGCAAGTAGAACGAGACTAAGTCCTAGAGAGACTCTGCAAGGTTTCTGTTAACCTTGCAGAGCCTCTCTAGGACTTAGTCTCATTCTACTTGCCTGTAATAAGCAGCCAGAGGCTGCTTCTTCTGTTTCTTTAAGGAAGAAACAAGGCTTACTGGGAAAAAAGTAAAAGCCTGGGGGGGTCCCCATGATCCTTGGATAACTGAAACCGTGGATAGCGAATCAGTGGATATGGGGGCCCACCTGTAATGGCCATGGCCAATGGTCAAGAGAGCCACAGGTCGAAAAAGTTTGGCTTTTTAACAAAGACCGTGCAGGATCCTTCCAACTGGCGTGGCACCTCAGAAGTAAGACGTCTAAGGGCTTGTTGGGGTGATCTTTTCCGCTCCACATGATCGTGCACACGATGATGACGCATGTCCTGTCCCCTCTCCTTGGTTAATTCTTTTAATTGCATTGGGGGTAGTTTGGTCAAACTGCCCCCCTCCCCATGTGATTAAAGGAACTCATTCAGAACTAGCAGGGCTAGGATGTGCTCGTGTGTTTTACCACATGAGGCTGGTCTAGGGTTAAAATACATTTGTAACAACACATGGTAGTGTATTGTTTGCATGCATGCACACACGCACGCACGCACATACACAAAGAAAGTGTGTTGAAGGGGTCCTGATGCCTTTGACAGGGACTCTGAATGATCCAGGCGCATCTTGGAAGCTCTCTTTGAGGTTTTCAAAGATGTTCCCACAGAGGCCTCCTCTCCTTTGAGTTTTTCTCGTTCTCGCTTTGCTGCAACCCCCCCCCCCCACTCTGCTGAATGTGGTGTCTGGTTCTCCCTCGTAGATCCTACTACCCCTTCCGGGACAAATCCGCTGCCTCCTCTCTGAGAAGCCATTGAGTGCCTTTCTATAGGGACATCTGTGACACAGAGGTTGGAAGGTAAAGAGGAAGTCAGGAATGAGCTAGTGGGGCAGTCGTCTTTGCGTTTATGTGTTTGCATTCACATCCTGTCTCTCTCCCTTGGTGGAACTCAAGGCTCAAGAACGTAGAGTTCTGGGGTGGTCTCCCATCTGGGCTGTGTCTTGACCTAGAACTCTTTTGGCTCTAGTACGGTTGCGGCATGCTGCAGGAGCAGTGGAAGATCTCCCAGTTGTGTGTGTGTGTGTGTGTGTGTGTGTGTGTGTGTGTGTGTGTGTGTGTGTGTGTGTGTGTGTGTGTGTGTGAAAGGCCCCCCCCCGCTTACCTGGTGGCATGCCCCGTGTCAGAAACAGCTGCCATCACCTATGGCCTCATCCACCTCCTTTCTCCTGTGCTCTCTGGGTTTGAAAAGGAGGAGAGGAATGGAACAGAGCTTGAAGAGAAGAGTGGTGGGCTAGAGTGTCTCTGGGACTGTGGAGGAGAGAAGAGTGGTGGGCTAGACGGTCAGCTCCGCAGCGCCAAGAGGGAAGCTGTGTGTGGCTTCAATTCCAGCTTCGCGCCGCTTCCAGGAAAGGCTGCCTAGGATGTCAGTGGCGCCATCTTGCACATTCATGCGCTGTTTTCATTTGCACATAGCATGTGTAGGGGGGGGCAATTCCAAGTGGGGTACACTCAGCAAACGAGGTCATCGGCGAACTTGTGGTTTTTTTATGATCGTTGTTGTGTTTTATTTTTCTCTGGTTGTTAGCTGCTTTGGGTCTCTTTGGTTAAGGACGAACGACAGGGTAGAAATATTTTAACTCAATAAATGTTGCCCCCAAATGTTCTAGAGCAGGGGTCCCCAAACTAGAGCCTACGGGCCACGTCCGGCCCACCAACGCACCTTGACCAGCCCGTTGAGCCCAGTGGCGCTATAATTCTATGCAGCCCCCCTGCACTGCTTCCTTTTCACACACACCCATCTTCCACCACATACCCTCCTCCTGCTGGATTGGGTCCACACTCTCTGGTGTAAATATATGGTGAAAATATTTTTCTCCTCTTGCAAAAATTCTTAAGAGTTGTCCGTAATGTGTGTGAGTGTAATTGAGTGATGTGGCCCTAGCAGCTGAAACTTTGGGGACCCCTACTCTAGTGCCTCTAGCCCAGGGGTGGCCAACCTTCCACCATGAGGGCCTCTTGTCTTCTTGTCTAGAAGACAGAATCATTCATGGCACCTGCAAGTGCTGATGGTGCTGCTCAAGCAGCTGCACCTGCTGAAATAAATGCCCTCACCTAGACACCCATGCTGAAAGGTTGGCCAGCCCTGCTCTAGCCGTTCCCTCCCACCCTTGGGTGTGTTAACCAAACCGCCACTTCTCTGATGCACATGGTTTTTCCACTGCTCTTTCCAGCGGCAAAGGGCTCCTCTTTGTGAAGGAGTCGGTCAACAGCACAGAACTCTCTTCTTCGCCACGCTACAACAGGTAAGAGTACAAAATATGGAAGGGACGTGTGGGTCTCACGGAAACACGTCAGCGGTGTGGGCGGTGGGGCGGTGGGGCCGCGGGCGGCAGGCGGGCCGGCGGTGGGATGTCACGACAGGCGGCGGAGGCGCAAATCGTCCTGTTGGTCGGGGCCAGCAAGGAGCGCCGGCAGCGTGTTTGGCCCTCCCGCCTGCCCTGCACCTCAGTGTGGAGCATAACGGCCGTAGCCGTTACGTCACTTCCTGCGTGGGGTGTGTGTGTGTGGGGGGTGGTCGTACCTCCGCTACTGAAACACATCCCGTGTTCGTGTGCAGATGCATCCGCATGTGAGCGTTTGTGGATTTTGAATATTCGTATCCCGCCTTCTCTCCCCTCCCTGTTAACTCAGCAGGGAGGCACTTTTTCTAGCAGTGGCGCTTTCATGCTTAGCGGGGCGAGAGCAATGGTCTCCATGCAGCCAGTGGCTGTGGCTGGTGTCTCTCTTGAGGGGAGCCGGGCAATGGCGCCATCAGCAGAATGCGCGGGGGGGAGCAGGGAGGGATGGTGCGCCAGCCACTTCCGTCTCTGAATCTTCATATTTCATTGAAGCAATAAACAAAAAAGTCTTATCTACCTTCTCCTCCTCCCCAAATTGGAAAAGCCGCCTTGGTTGCCCTATACATTCTTTAGAGAAATAAATAAATAAGAGGTGGATTGAGTAGAAACCCACCCATCTCCAGCACACTTCCTCTTCTGTTTTTGAATCTAGGGAGTGAGAGAATGAGGAGTGGTGGAGGGCAGGCAGCCCCTGCCCATCTTCCACCTGAGGCACTTGTCTCAGTTGGCCTCATGGATGGGCCAGACCTGCCTTGTGGCGACGTGAGGGGGAAATGTGCAGGCAGAATTCTTCCCAACTTCTCATTAGGCTGAAACTTGCGCTCACTTCCCCGTGTTCTGGCCAAATTAGTGCAAAGGCACCAAGATAATCGGCATGCATGCATCCTTCATGATTACATTTTATGATAATAACATCACATTGTATTGTGTTAACATTAAGTCTAGTTAAATAACTTCAGACATCTCAGGCTTAGACCTGTATTTAGGTTCTGGCTGTCATCTCTTCCTCTCACGGCCTGTGATGCTCCTAGCAATTGGTAAAGTATCTGAATTGGAGCCCCGTTGTCTTATCCGCATGACAACGTTGCCTTCCCTTCTTCCTCCTCCAGTCGCAGCATGGTCGATCTGTCTGACCTCGAGAGATCAACCTACAGCAGTGCCACCTCTCTGAACAGCAGGCCCCCCCCCAAAGGTATTTATTTATTATTATTAATTTGCATGGTGCCACTAACGTGCAATGCTGCTTTACATAGAGTGACAATACAGATCCCTGCCCTGAGGGGCTTACAATCTCGATATTGACACAAGGGAGACAACAGAATAGGGAGGGGGGGGGAGACAGCCAGCTGTAAACAGGGGCAGGGTATGCAACTGTCTTAGTTACATGTGGCCGATGAAGGCCAAAGTCATCGCATCCAAGGTGGCTTAAATGTCCTCCCATCCCACAGGTGTGCGCATTTAACTCCTGTTGCATATAACTCCTTAGGTAAAAATGCCTTTTAGGAGAGCATTCCAAGCATCAAAGTCAGCAAATCAAACAAGTGGAGAATTGTTTCAGCTTCCGACTCTCCCTCACTGGAGGTCTTTAAGCAGAGGCTCGATAGGCACCTGCTGGAGATGCTGTAGGAGGATTTCCTGCTGCATGCGCAGGGGGTTGGACTAGATGACCTTGTGGGTCCCTTCCAAGTCTATAAGAGTAATTGCTTTGCATGCCAGAGGTCTCGGGTTCGTGATTATAACTTAGAATTGTGGATAGACTGGATAACTTAACACTCAGATGCATGATATTTCTAGCCAGATTCTGTGCTCCTCCTTATTCTGCCAATCCTCCCAAATTTCTGCCCGTCTCTTATGCATGCCCCACACACCCATCTAGCAAATCACCCCGTTTTTAAAAAAAATATTTAAATTAAAAGTATGAATGAAGAAGTACATAATCCAATTAATTAGCTAATTAAATATGGGGGTACTTGGACCGTGACAAGGGGTACAAATGGCGACAAAGGTTGGGAACCCCTGGCTTAGATGGTGACACAAGGGAGGCGGTGATGGGGGGTGGGTGGGTGGGGCATTTGTCATCCCGGTGAGCTGCCGTTGGTGTCGAACTGTGCAGGAAAAGTTCGAAAGGGACCGACAAATAACATTCGATCGTTACTCTACAGCGATGACGTTCTATGCTTTGGGACAGAGGAGGGGGTTCCGAGGGGGTTCCGATGGGGTTGTGCATGAATGGTGGTTAAGCAGGATGGCTGAAGGCCGGTTGCTTGGGTGGGGTAGTAGCAGGGAAATGTGTGTTTTCTGGCAGCCTCTGACTAGCTGCTGTGGGTAGAACCCATGGGACAGATGGAGGCTTTTTGGACACCCAAGAGACGTTTGTCCGCTGCCCTGAGGTGTTTCCCTGTTTGTATATGAGAGCTTAGTGTAGTGCAGTCTTGTACACACCGGAGAGTAAGCCCCATGGCCTACAGTGGGACTTACTTCTGAGTAAACACGCATAGGTGTGTACTGTGAGAAAAGAAACTCTGAATCGGGACTTCCCGTCTCGCCTCTTCCATGAGCTCACTAGATGGCCTTGGGTGAGCCACTCCTTCCCAGCCTCAGTCTTTCCATCTGTAACATGGGCATAAGGGGTTTTACTTGCTTTACAGCATCACTGTAAGGACAGCATCCAGATAAAATATGCCAAGTGCATTCAGAAAGCATCATGTAATGTGAAGCATCGTGATGTAGAAGTGGAAGAAAATACACTCGATGCGAGATAGCTTTCTTCCTGGCCCCAGCATGCCACTTGCCCAGTAAATGAGCGGGGGGAGGGGGGATGTCCAGGGCCCAGAGGAAGCTGGAAATACTTCCTGCCTAGGGGTCAAGGATGCTGGGCTAGATGTGCCTGTGATCCGACCCAGCAGGGCTCCTCTGATCACGTCCTGATCTGAAACTCTTAAAGGGCCCCTTTTGAAGTTGAACCAGACACAGGATTCCACTTGCCATGCTGGTAGTAGAAGACTTAAACCGTGTCAAATCGCCACAGGTTTCGCTGCCAGCACGTAATGTGTGTGTGTGGGGGGGGGGAATGGCCATGCCATCCCTCCTTATTCTGAATCCGATCTCCAAGTGGTCTCATCGTGAAAAAGTGGCTGCATTGCATTTTTCCATCAGTGTGGCTGGAATGAGGGGCACCTTTGTAGCTGAGACCAGGATGGCAAACTTGTTTGCGTCACCGCTTGGCTCATCTCCTCCTCCTCCTCCTCCTCTTCCTCCTCTTCTTTAGGCTCTTTGAAGACATCTGCACTTACTGTGGCCGCGAGATCCGCAACTGCGCTAAGATAACCATTGAGAACCTGAAAATCTGCTGCCACGAATACTGCTTCCGGGTAAGGGTCCACGGGTACCAGAGACAGCAGCACATCAAATGCGACTCGACCCCTCATGTCATCGTGCTTTGCGACGGCAGACACTATCCCCACCCCCACCCCCTTTACTCAAGTCTCTGCTGCTCTTCCCGCTCCCGGATTGGAAGAGAAGGAAAGGGACGAAATTGAAGATAACTGTTGTAACTGTCCCGGTGCCACCACAGACTAGACCTCGCCCAGCTCATGGGGAAGTCGCCTGTTCCACTGTGGGACAAAACCAAGGCTTCTCAACTGCCTGAGGGAGCGGGGAGAATATGAGGCACTAGCAGGGCCCCCAGCACACGTCCCAGAAAGCGCCAGAAGCAACACTTTGTCCCGTAGTCTCACAAGTGGAGACCTTCTTGCAAAACGCATACTGAGCTCCTCATGCATCATGCATCGCGCACCGTCAAGCCTATTTAGGCCATTCGGAGGGTCCAGAGAAGAGGAGGAGGAAGTGGGTGTCGGGCACAAGCCCCTCCCTTCTTCCATCTGGGGTGGTTGGGGAGGAGGACAGAGCAACAGCCCCCACCCCCCTGCCTCGGGCCAGCCAGCTTCCGGACAGCCATTCATGTGTATTACACACACTAACCTCTCCCTCCCTCCCAACACACACACACACACACACACACACACACACACACACACACACACACACACACACACTCGAACCTGCTCACTCCTTCCTTCCTTGTCCGCAGTGTGGGATTTGCCACAAGCCCATGGGAGATCTGCTGGATAAGATCTTCATTCATCGAGATATTGTCCACTGCGATAAGTGCTACGAGAAGCTCTTTTAGGTGAGTGGCGCCTTTCCTGCAAAGCAGCCGGGATGCTCCAGAATGTTTTCCCCATCTTTTTATTCCATCGGTTCTTGTGATTGAAAACTCCTTCCTTGGGTGATCCCTTCATAGAAATCACCTCTTAGTTAATCCTGGGTTTTCATTTTCTTTCTATTTTTCACCATTGTTTTTGTCGCATCCTGCCATGGTGATGGCAGCAGACGGACGCTATTTTGGTGGCCACCAGGCATTCTTGAGGGGGAAAAATAGGCAGCCACCATTTTTTTCCCAGAATGCCCTGGAGCGATGCAACATTCAGGCCACTGCAGGAGGCAAAAACTGCAATAAAAAGCAGAAAAATAAAGGAAAATGAATGAATTGAATGATGAAAAGCGGAGTGGTTGAGCACTCCTCCATCATCATTAGCATTCATGTTGGAATGAATGAAAAATTGAACTCAACGTGCTTCTTTTGGTTTGCTCCTTTGTTTGTTCTGAAACCAACATGCGCAGCCCACGAGGCAGTTGGAGTGCTGGGGTATACTGGTAGAGCACAATTGCTGGATGCCGAAAGAGTTGTGAAGCAGGGTGGATCTGCTCAGCTTTTTTTCTACGCTGATCAAATCGTGGAGCTCCTTCCTGAAAAATGCACACATGGCATCTTCAATGCGATCCTTTCAGCACTTGGCAGAGTCTATCGTATTCTCTTTTGGTGTTTTAAGGCATTGGCGTAGCCACAGCGGCTGAGTGGTTAAGGTGCTGAACTGTAGACCGGAAGGTCGGTAGGACAGCAGTTCGAGACCCGAGGGCAGCGTGACGGAGTGAGCTCCCGTCTCCTGTCCCAGCTCCTGCCAACCTAGCGGTTTGAAAGCAAGACATTGCAAGGAGATAAATATAGGTACCGCTGCGACGGGAAGGTCACAGCGTTAAGAACATAAGAAGAGCCTGGCTGCTGGATCAGGCCAAAGGCCCATCTAGTCCAGCTTCCTGTATCACACAGTGGCCCCACCAGATGCCTCAAGGAGCACAAGACCACAAGATACCTTGTTGCGTTAGTCACGTTGCGTTAGTCACACTGGCCACATGACCACAGAAGCGTCTTCGGACAGTGCTGGCTCTTCGGCCTTAGAAACAGAGATGAGCACCGCACCCCAGAGTCGGACACGACTGGCTCTTGAGCAGGGAAGACCTTGACCTTCGTAGGAGAGAGAACATTCCAGGGTGGTAGTCATGGGGTAGTAGTCATTCTCCCCCTATCCATTATTTGTTGCTCCAAATGCTACTCCTGAGGAGAGCAGGACTTTGTGAGTGTGGCAGTGTTCGCCGATGCACTCGCACTGCCCCACCCACACATACAGGAGCGCAGGGAGGGTAGAGCCAGTGTTGTATAGGGAGGGCCAGTGTGATCCTTTAGCACCTCTGAGCAAAATGCTTTTACCTGCTGCCGTTTGTAGCATGTTGTCGTCTGTTCGCTGCCATGTTTTCATTCCTGTTTTCTTGCTTTTACTGGCGAGTCAGGTTAGCCCCCTTCAGACTAACCTGTGATTAGGCGGGATATAAATCCCAATGATAAAACAACTAAAAGTGTGCTATTGCTTGCAGTGTGCATCTTCAGTCAGATCGACCGGGAGGCTGCCTGAGGGGGTCACCTCTGTTGGCGGATTGGGGGGCACCTCATCCCTGCCTCCAGGAAGGAACAGAAGTGTGGAGGAGAGACGTCCTCTTCCGCCCGGTTCCCTTTTCAAATCCAGGAAGTGGGAAAACGAGTGGCAGAAATGGGGCACCACTGGGGAAAGGCGGAGGACTGGTGCACTGCCTCATAGGCCAGGAAGTCTTTATTTGGCCTGGATTCACCTGTTCCCTCTCCAATTGTCTCCTAGGACTTCTTGAAGAGCGAGACAGAAGAATCTGTACCCTCAGCCGTGCAAACTGAGATGATTCCAGTGGCGGCTTCTTCACCACCACCACCACCACGAGTATTGATCCCTCTGCTCTCAAGTTCTTCTTCTTTCACTACCTTTTCCTGGGAAAAGTGATTTGCACCCACTAGTTGACTTGGCCAGTCCCTGGCTAAGGGCACCTCCGACCTAACAGCCACAAAAAAGCCACATCGAAGAAAAGGGTATCTGAGATTCTGAGCACCTTCAGGTGGGGGGAGGGGTATATGCGTGCGTTCAGCATTTCGGAGACACTTCTCCGACGGCCCGACTAGATAGGATCCAGGAGAGACAGCCTCTTTTTATCCAGCACAATCATCTCTCTTTTCTAGTTCCTGCCTGTTAAATCTTTCTCCTAATTTTGTCTTTGGAAGTTGATTCCCAAAAAGTGTCTACATGTGCAATAGAGACCATGGGCTCCTCTTTTGTCCCTTCCCCCCCCCCCAAAAAGCAGAGAGAGTAAATGTGACTGAGTAGCAGCTTTTCTAAAAGAAGTGCAACCAGTTTCACTGAGAATCAATGTTCTTAAGTTTTAAAAAAGGAAAGAGTTACGGTCACTTTGCTAACGCACCTTCTTCAGAGGCTACAAGCTGCTGTAGGACTAAGTGTACGGCAGGCAAAGAACTGTTAGCAATGGGAGCCTGCTTTCTGCTGAGTCTGGTAATTGCCCCCACCGAGTTCAGTATTATCAGCACTTTGATTCAGGACTTCCCTTGTTCAAATCTTGCCTCTGCTACAAACTCACTTGCAGCGCAATCCTGTGCATGTCTACTCAAAAGTAAGCTCCATTGTGTTGAATGGAACTTACTCCCAGGTATATGTGTATGAGATTGCAGCCTAGGTGGCCTTAGGCAAGACACACCCTCTCGGGCCTCAGTCTTCCCCATCTGCAGTATGGGGATAATGCTACTTTCTTACCTTACAAGGTTCTTGTAGAGCTGCCACCAAGATAACACATGTGGATGCTTTGCACGCTCAGAAAGGGCAGCACAAATTTGATTATGAGCAAAGGGGAGTGTGTCCCAACAGTGTTTGTTTTTTTATTTCAGTGCAGCCGTGGAAAGCTCAAGCTCAGTATTTAATCAGTGCCGTGGTGTGATGGGAATTGGAATGCTTCATTCTTTTCCCGCAGGCCATTTTCCTGTCCCAAGACCCCCTTCCCAAATTTTCTCACTGCAGAGAAAGGAAAACGACACACCTCTAATATTTTTAGCTGGCTGATTTCAGCCTTCCGAAGCAGGATAATTGAGACTTTGTCTCCTGAATGTGGTTCCCTGATTTTCAGAGAACCCTGACTTAAAACAACCGTTGGAGTCCTTATTCCGCTCCAGCGTGTTTTGTGGGCTGATTCATGTGGTCCAATTGTGGGCTGATTGACGTGGTCCTATTTATCACTAAATGACTGCAGCACCAAACCTGCGGTGTGGACGGGCTGTCGCACATCTGGCATCCTTTTTGACTTATATATCCAGCTGCAGTGTCATCATCTCATTGAATGTAATTACGTGACGTACACGCAGGTACGACTGCTGCACCCCTATTGGGTGGTTTCTAACCTGCCTGCGTTCCTCCTGATAAAACAGTCACCGCACTCTTGAGCTGAGATACAGTTTGGCAAAGTCCTTTGCACGAGTGAAACGCTGTATCGAGACAAACCTTTTGCACTTCAGTTTAGCAATAATATCTTCAGGCGGAGGACAAAGTATTGCAGCCCTCTGGGAAGACGAAGGCTTTCAGCTCAGTTGTCTCCAGCTAGGCGTGCCAAGTCACCGGTCCTCTGTGTGGAATGGCTGTACCTGAGCAGGTGTGTCCTAAAACGGCTGACCTACTGACTTGAGCAAAGGTATTTTGTTCGAGACCTTGGTCAATGTTTCCCTTCCAGCCGGATTTTCTCTCCTCCAGTTCTAAAACAGATTTGCTTTTGATATTCACCATTAGAGTGCACGTTTTATTGAGCAACACGTCAAAATGGCAGGTGCTGTTGGCTGGATGGCTTGTTTTCCTCTGCGATGCATGTCATTGCAACAGGCCTGCCCAAGTCCCCCTGGTGCCTGTGCCCCCTGCCCCCCCCACCTGCCATCGCTTCCGTCCTTCTGCCTCTGCTCCCTGGATTTAAAAAGGAAGATGGAAGCCAAAGAGATCTGGAGTGGGGGGAGCGTAGTGGGTCTGATGCCCCAGCCCACCACTCTTCTCTCCTCTGCAGGTCTTCCCTTCTTTCTAACCCACCCCCTCCCCTCCAGACTTCCTTGGCTGCTCCGTTTTGTTCCCCCTCTTAGTCAAATCCAGGAAGCAGGAGGAGGAGAGGTGGAGACAATCGACCCTCTACCACCTGAGGCACCTGCCTCAGTTGGCCTCGTGAATGGGCCGTGCAAGCTGCTTTGGAAAGGGAGCTCCAGGTCATTCTAGGTGTTTGCTTCATTGTCCTTATTTTGCCAGTCTGTTTTCTTTGCAACAAATGCTTAACCGCTGCCTGCCGTTCTAATAAATATTATTAAGATGTCATGTACAAAAAGCTGACTTGTGTGTTTGACTTCATGGTCTGGGTGATGTACTTCCTGGTGGTCTAAGGCAGGGGCGGCCAACCTTTCAGCAGGAATGCTCCTGGCCCGTTAGTGGTTGCCTAGGTGAGGGCATTTCAGCAGGTGCAGCTGCTTGAGCAGCACCATCAGCACTGGCAGCTGCCAAGGTTCTGTCTTCTACACAACTCTTCAGATCGCAGAGGCCCTCATGGTGGAAGGTTGGCCACCCCTGCTATGGAGGGAGGGAGGGAGGTTTTTGGAGGGGCAGATGAAAAGGAAACTTCTTCCCTACAGCCTAGAAATGTCTCCCCCACAATAGTTACTTGGGAAAGAGGACGTTCGTCCCCTTCCCCAGGTGTAAACCGGGGCCAGCCCAATAGGCCTCCTCGGATTTCTGCCAGCTAAGTAGCTAAAACTTCCTTGATTTTTTTTTTTGGGGGGGGGGGCAGTAGGACCTTAGTACGTTGTATGAATGTCAAGACTTTCTTATTGAGCATTCATTGTTTTCCAATCTACAATGAAGAATTATTTTCCTGTCTTTATAACTTTCCAATCTATCATGTGACCATTATATCCGTGTCATCCGTGGTTCTTTTCATACTTGGTCTTCTGTGTAAGTTCACCTTGAAAAAAACATTTTATTTGGGCTCTTATTGTTTAAACACACTGAGCACAAAATATGTATCCCTTTTCTTCAGTTGAATGGCTACCCTTTCTTTGCCAAACTGTGAAATTAGAGAGGAGGGGGGAAATGAGTTCAAAAGAATTGCAAGAATATCTACCTCAAAAGATTTCATACGTGTCAGCATTATATCCATGTAAAGAAAGGGTAGCCGTTCCATACAATGCCTGCAAATCTTGGTGACGCCAACTCCTCGCACCTGAGCAATGTGGGTCGTCCCCAACCTGATCTTCATGGGTCTCACTTTAGCAACCAGCTCCTGACAGGGAAAAGAAAAAAGAGAAACAAAAATCAAGGGGGGATTCATGAGCCTCCCTCCTCCAGCCCCCACAAAAGCCAACCACAATCTATCCATGTCTCCTCTATAAAACGAACACTCTTCATGTGCATAGAAGCACCATAGGGTGTCTCAACAGTTAAGTCCCATCCAGGGCGGCTAATTAAGTTCCATGTAAGAATGCCTGCATGATTCCTTTGGCCACCTAATGCCTATATAGGCTTGGCATTATTACTCCAAGAGACTGCAG
Organism: Plestiodon gilberti rubricaudatus; assembly: GCA_026170595.1. Taxonomy (NCBI): domain Eukaryota; kingdom Metazoa; phylum Chordata; class Lepidosauria; order Squamata; family Scincidae; genus Plestiodon; species Plestiodon gilberti. The sequence goes on from JANXHW010000013.1 coordinate 23,287,516, forward strand.
TCCGAGAACACCTATATGTTGTTTGGATGGTTGTCTATTACTTAATAGAATATTGACTTCAAGCTAGGGCACCGTTATGCCTGAGCCACCATATTATCAGTTATCATCAGAACTTCCTCTAACCCATTGCAAAAGCAACAACTGCTAACAGAAGGCCTGGAATGGTTCCCATATTGCACCCTAATCATTGCACCCAAAAGGCCTTGCATTAAATTTAAAATTAAGTCGATTACAAAGGCTTACCGTAAACAGCATGCCAAAGTTTCGTTTCCAGTGCCTCGGTTTCCCTAAGAGCGTGATCTTTGCCCCCTTCGTGCATAAAATGGGATGCTCTTACCACTCTGAACAGTTTCAGCTCTCCCCTTTCCACAGAAAAAAAATCCAAAATCACCGATGGTAGAAGAAGGTAAGAGAACACCTGGGTGGTAACATTCTTCTTTCTTAGCAGAAAAACCACAAAGTATTGCGGTGAGAATATTCTCACCACATCGAACTGCTACCATGTCTTGCAATAATACTAATATCAGCAACAGAATAACTTAAACTACAGTACTGCATTACTGGTAATAGCAGACTGACACACGAGACTCACTGCGTCATTCTCATTTCCGCTGGCAATAGCGCGCCGTGCCGTGCCCCAAAAGGTTGTAGTTGTAGTGAGGACAAAATGAGGAAGAACCACATCTGTTGAGTTCCTTGGTGAAACTGCAGGGTAACTGAACAATGTCGCCAACAACAATGTTTACTCAGGAGCAAACCCTGCCAAAGCAAATTTCATTCTCACAGGATTGCATCCACACTGCCCAATCCTGTGCATGTTTACTCCCATGAAAGTATAGGTGCTGCTGCTTACTGCTGAGTCTGGGCACTGGGCCACCACTCCCAATGTGGTCTACTCTGATTGGCAGTAGGTTGCTCAGGAGGAATGTTTCCAAGTCTACCACCTTGATATCCTTTCACTGAAGATGCTGCAGAGGGGTCACCCTATTCATCTACTGCAGCAAAAACAAAAGGCTCGTGGCAACTAGGGAATAAGCACTATTCTTTAAATGCCAACGAGTGAACCAACATGGTGGGACTTACTTCTGCATAGAATCCCACTGCTCTGATCATTGTGGGCAACGTTTTCCAGGGCCGGCGCCCACTTTGTCATATGCATCAGGTCTAGTCATCAAAATAAACAGGTTATGCACAGGGCCGGATTTATGCGCAAGTTAAAGACACTACAATTTAGGGCCTCTCAATACGAACACCTCCAGTTGAACATAATCTGCTGAAAAACCACAAGCCTGTGCCTGTGAATATCTGCAAATATAAAGTGTAATTTTCCCCCCTTTTCTTATAACAGCAGCTTAAAATAATAAACCGCTTTTGGGATGGGGTATCTCACTGTATCTGGAGGGCCCCCCCCCCAGCATGGCTTAATCCAACTGAATTCATGTATTCTAAATATGGAGAAGAAGAGCAAATGGTTTGTTTGAGATGGTGTTTTGCGTTTGGCAATGCAAGAAATAGCCCCCCCCCCCCCGATCTTGGCAATGTTGAACTTTGCTGTGTCTCTCTAATACTATTAACAGGTAGGAACCAAGTGTTGCATGGGATCCCCCTGTATTTTAGAGGAGTGCCCCGGTTTGGGGCTTGCTTCCAACAGTCCGAAACAGAAGCCCTGCAGCTGCTATCCTAGACTTGCAGGGAATGGAGGTTTCAGGAGGGAGGGAAAGAAAAAGAGCTTCAAGCAAAGGCACCAGCTGGAGATGCTCTAGGATTTCCAGCTGCAGTCTGGGGGTTGGACTAGATGACCTTGTGGAGCCCTTTCAACTCTATGAATCTAGGAAAAGGGAGTTTGCTTTCCTTCGCTCCTGATGGCTTCCCTTGCTGTGCTGTAAAGTAGAGGTTCCCAACCTTTGTCGCCAGGTGTACCACTTGTCACAGTCAAATTTTCTACAGCGCCACCTGCACCAATCAATCAAACAATTATTATTTATATGATAAATACTTATATATAAATATAAATGTATTTATAATATTTAATTTAAATGAATATGTGCACTAGATAGGTGACAGTGTCAGCAAATGCAGCAATTAAGCCACTGTGGGGTGTTTTGTTTTTCCTCTTTCTTTTCCAAGCAGTAGTACTCACAGATCCATTTCCTGCTTTGGAAGCCTATCCAAAAGAGCAGATATAGAGGCTTCAGTTCAGGAGCAGAATCTCATCCTGCATCCTCAGTTTTCAGTCTCTCTGGGTTTGGGCCTCTCTTTCCCCGGGACAGTTATGTTTCATTCCTCGCCCCCCCCCCATTGAATCCCCTAATTCATGCCTATTGATTTGAATCTCTACAAATACTGTGCGAGCAGCATGAGCAGCCCCTTGCTCAGAGACAGCTCAAATACAGCCAAAAAAAAAAAAGTAGAAAGAAAAGAAACAGGAAATAAAAGGCTTGTCTGCTTTGTTCTTGCCTGCGCCACCTAGTGGTTCAGTGGTGTGTATACGGGAGGGAATATGAAACAGTACAGAGCGGAGATAAGAGCAGAAGCAGCTGAGAGAGAGAGATTGGAACGGCAGAGAGGAGCCCGTCCAGGTAAGAGGCCTTGGGGGATCAGCTTTCCAAAGTCGAGACCAGCAGGTCAGAGATGCTTTGAATTGCAAGTCAGCCGGGAGATCGCAAAACCCAGACAGGGACCAGCCTGTCGTGTACCACCGGCAGTCGCTCAAAGTAGGTTGGGAACCTTTGGTCTAGAACAAAGTGAAAAATCAGCAGTGGCAGAACTTGCTGTGAGAACTGGTCACCAAATAAACTTTGATCAAACTCAGGTCCTTTCCACAGGGCAACAATACCACACCAGAATCTATAGGGAGGCAATAGAAATTCAAACACATCAAAGCAATAGAAACAGAAAGGAAGACACTCTCAGCATCAGCAATGCCTGGCTTCCAGGGCTTAAACCTGCCAGAATACAAAGCTGTGGAAGTGAAAATGGCCTCAAGAACTCTGGCAATGATGGACAGGCAAAGGAAAGTGCGAGTGTGCCTTTAAGAATGCCAAGCCAAGCTGGCAGTTGGGCCTGTGGCTGACTGGCAGGTGATGCTCACCTGAGCTACCTTCCCAAGGATGCTGCCTAGATGACCTTCCCAAGGATGCTGCCAGGCCCTGCAGCTGCTTTCCACAGCTGGAAGCGAAACGTTGGGGTCCAGTCCTCCCTCCGGTGTGTGGATTGCCTCCAGCCTGAGTGTGTTTGTAGCCTGGCGAGAGGGGCTGGGTGGCAAGAGGGCGGAATGTCCAGGCTGCAGGTGACAGTTGGCCACGCCCACCGGTGACATCACCTGTTGCCCAGGTATATAAAGGGCGACCCAGGCTGGAATCTCCCAGAGTGTCAGGGAGATTAGTGGGGAGAGAGAGAGAGAGAGAGAGAGAGAGAGAGAGAGAGAGAGAGTTTGTGTTAGGAGGAAGGTAGGGAAGGTTAGAGTGTGTGTGTGTGTGTGTGTGTGTGTGTGTGTGTGTGTGTCTGTGTGTGTGTGTTGTGTGTGAGGAGGGAGGGGCTAGAGTGAGAGCGAGAGCGTGTTTGTGTGTGTGTGTGTGTGTGTGTGTGTGTGTTAGAAGGGAGGGGTTAGAGTGAGAGCGAGAGCGTGTTTGTGTGTGTGTGTTAGAAGGGAGGGAGGGGTTAGAGTGAGAGTGAGAGTGTGTGTGTGTGTTAGAAGGGAGGGGTTCAAGTGAGAGAGCGAGAGTGTGTTTGTGTGTGTGTGTTAGAAGGGAGGGGTTCGAGTGAGAGAGCGAGAGCGTGTCTGTGTGTGTGTGTGTGTGTGTGTGTGTGTGTATTAGAGTTAGAGTTAGAAAGTGGGAGGAGTGTTTCTAGATTAGTTGCTGTATTGTTTTTTTATTGGGTTTTTTGTTTTAGGTTTTTTTTATTTTCCCAGAGATTTTTCTTTTTTCTTTTTCTTTCTTTTTTTCTTTAGTCCGTTAGCGTTAGGGAGGGAGGATGAGACCCTGCAAGTGGCTGCGGTCCATGTAAGTACCAGTTCGTGGCAACTTCTCTTGCGTAGGCTCACCATATCCAAATCCGGGACAGATTGCAGCTCGACCTTTAAGAGAAGGAATGTGGGCAGTGGGCCGGTGTCGCTTGTTAAACCCCTTACTCCAGTGGTTTCCAAACTGGGAGTTGCGGAAACCAGCCAGGGGAGCTGCGGAGTGCCATGGAATCCTCTCGGAATACAGTGCAATGCCAATTGGCAGGCATCAACATCATGTCTTGGGGAGTCACTGCCAACCAATGGTCAAGGGAGCTGTGGGTCAAAAAAGTTTGGGAAACGCTGCCTTACTCAGAAGCAAGCCCCCTACAGGTGAAGGCGTTAGACCACACACAACTCTTTGTCCTTGTTTCAGAGGCAGACGGGGATATTAAAATGTCTTGCCGGGGGGGGGGGAGATGCCGGGGGGGGGGAGATGCCCAGGCACACAGTGTGCACCAAGGGCTAGGCGAAGTATAAATACCCCCCCCCCCCGGACCTTCTTTCTGTTGAAGAATATAGGGGTTTTGTAGCAGAGTAATAGCGGAAGACTCCTCTCCTGTGGTAAAAACGAATTATCCCAAGCACCCAGGCTAGAATGCTATCAGTAAAAGACACACAGAGGTAGAGGCTGGTAACAGTTACAAAAAGAAAGTTTACTTACAGATTGCATATATACATCTTCTGAGTAGGAGACCCAGAGGTCTAACATTCAGAGTACAAGGAACCCTATGTAGCTGTCCTTTTGCATGTGGGGATGGTAGATTCAAGGCGCATCTCCACACGTCCTCCTCCTCGGAAGGCTGAGGTCCAAGAGAATGTGGCTGGGGAGGGACAGGAAGGAAATGGGGTCAGGGGCCACACCCCTGCCAGGGACCATAGAGAGGACAGGCCAGGTGAGAGGTGCCCAGATGGCACACGGCCCCCCCAGCGTCCTGCAGCCGAGCGCTGCCCATTTCCAACCCCCCTTCTCAGCATCGGATGCTGGAGTCCACGAGGCCCAACTCTGCTCGCAGACTCCCAAAGTGATCCTTTGGTAATATGTCAGCTTTTATCTCTTGCGTTGGACAGTAGTCCAACTTGATAAGCTTTTAGAGTTCAAAACAACCATTCTGCCGGGAAACTCCGCCGTACAATACACTTTTATAATTAAAATGTAATGGTTCAACTTTACGTTTTGCTCCCAACATTGGAAGCATCCTCAGAAGTATTTAGCTACACACTGCAACCAGCAATAAAAGCCTTCTTCTGTTCCCCGGATGTTTGCGTTACAGTTAATTTTCTCACAGCTGATCTTCATTAGCAATTTCCATGCTATTGTCTGCAACTCCCCGTTTGTAATGGGTCCCCGAGCTGCCACAGACCCCCGAGCTTGGAAAAGGTGCAGAAAAGAGCGACCAGAATGATTCGTGGGCTGGAGCACCTCCCTTACGAGGAAAGGCTACAGCGTCTGGGGCTTTTCAGCCTAGAAAAAAGGCGCCTGAGGGGGGACATGATTGAGACTTATAAAATTATGCATGGGATGGAGAGAGTGGATAGAGGGAAATTCTTTTCCCTCTCACACAACACCAGAACCAGGGGACACACACTAAAATTGAGTGGAGGGAGAGTTAGAACAGACAAAAGAAAATATTTCTTTACCCAGCGTGTGATTCATCTGTGGAACTCCTTGCCACAGGATGTGGTGATGTCACCTGGCCTAGATGCCTTTAAAAGGGGTTTGGACAAATTCATGGAGGAAAAGACCATCACAGGTTACAAGCCAAAAGCAACCTCCTGGTTTTTAGAAGTGGGTTTTCTCTGTGCCAGGTGCAAGGGAGTGGCGACTGGACACAGGTATCTTGTTGTCTCGTGTGCTCCCTGAGGCATCTGGTGGGGCCACTGTGTGACACAGGAAGCTGGACTAGATGGGCTTTTGGCCTGATCCAGCAGGGCTCTTCTTATGTTCTTATGTTCTTATGAGCTGCCATCTTCGAATGGCGTTTTTGGATCCGATTTTGATTAATATGGGGGGTTGGGAGGATTTAGGAATACTTCAGTATATTTTATCGGATGTGAGGGATGGAAAAATGGAGAAGGTCACTTTGTTTTTAGAGCTGGTTGCCAAGAGACGTTTGGCCAACTATCATAGTCCTTAGATTGTATGTTAGGGCAAGATGTTCTTTTATTTTCTATAGTGGTTGTGCCAATAAAGGAGCTATCTATCTATCTATCTATCTATCTATCTATCTATCTATCTATCTATCTATCTATCTATCTATCACAAACAAACAAACAAACAAACAAACAAACAAACAAACAAACAAACAAACAGGAGAAGGCTTTTATTGCTGGTTCCAGTGTGTAGCTAAAGACTTCTGAGGATGCTTCCAACGTTGGGAGCGAAACGTAAAGTTGAACCATCAAATTTTAATAATAAAAGTGTATTGTACGACGGAGTTTCCTGGCAGAATGGTTGTTTTGAACTTTAAAATCTGGACACGTCATGAGGATCTAAGAATGATAAGTTTTTCTTTGCACATGTCACGCACACAATGATATTTAATGTCAAGGTGTTTTGTGCATGCACTGTCCTTCTCTGACTGTGCCAATTTTATGCAGCTCTGGTTATCCTCAAACATTTGGACTGGCTTAGCTTCTTCTATGCCCATGTCCTTTATTAACTGACAAAGCCATTTTAACATCTTGCATGCTTCGGATGCAGCGGTATATTCTGCTTCTGTGGAGGAAAGAGCAACAGTGGATTGTTTACGGCTTGCCCAACTAATTGCCCCACCCCCATACAGGAACAAATGTCCACTAGTTGATTTACGGTCAGATCTGTCTTCACCAGTCCAATCTGCATCAGTCCACCCCACTAACTTTGGGTTGTGACTGGCTGGCAGTTTTAGCTTGCAATCCACAGTGCCCTTTAGCTATCTGCCTACTCTGTGGATTGCAGTCCAGTCTTCTTGTGTGGGAGAACTGGTTCTCCTGCTTAAGATCCCTACAGCTGTTGTTGCAATGTCTGGCCTGGTCACACAACGTAGGTATAGAAGCTTTCCTATATAGCTTCTCTATAGTTGTGATTGTTTGGTAAGAGTACGCATTTCTCTTTGTGTTTAAGAAAGCCAGTTTCTATTGGTGTTGCTGCTGGATGGGCATCTTTGACTCCTATTGACTCTTAAATCCAAAATCGTTGTCTTTTGACTGAGAGGATAACTTCCATCCTCTTCTTTCTCAATCTGGATGCCCAAGTAATATTTAGCATCTCCCAGTTCTTTTCTTTCCACTTCCTTGTCTAGGTGGTGTACAATGTCTTTGTAGTCTTCAGAGGCGTCGCTCCGGTAGGGGCGGGGCTGTAAGTATCGCTGCGGTTACAGTCGCTTTACCGAGCGAGGAGGAGGCAGCCCCGCCCCCTCACTGTCCGAGCCATTCGCCTACGGAGAAAGCAGCAGGCAGGGTCTCTTGCCTGCTGCTTTCTCCGTAGGCGAATGGCTCGGACAGTGAGGGGGCGGGGCTGCCTCCTCCTCGCTCGGTAAAGCGACTGTAACCGCAGCGATACTTACAGCCCCGCCCCTACCGGAGCGACGCTTCTGGTAGTCTTGCTCCCTTTCATAGCACGCAATCAAGTCGTCCGCATAGATGAAAAGATAAGTCCATTTCTCATCTTTGTATCGTGTGTACAAGCATTGGTCTGCTGCCTCACCTTGCAAAAAGCCTTGTTGGGTTCGCATTTGATCCAGCTTCTCCTTCCAGGCTCTGGCTGCCTCTCTCAGGCCATACGGCCCCTTCTGAAGCTTGCATACAAGGTGTGCCTTTCTTTGGCTTGTGAAACCTGGTGGCTGCTTCATGTATAGCTCTTCTGTTATTTCACCATGCAGAAAAGCTGTCTTGACATCTAGGTGCTTGCCATGCATATGTCTTGAAGCAGCTACACTTAAAAGTAATTTTATGGTGCAGTATTTCACCACTGGGGCAAAGGTCTCCTCATAGTCCTCCCCAAAGTTCTGTGAGTAGCCTTTGGCGACTAATCTCGCTTTGTAGCGCTCCAATTCTCCTTCTGCACCTTTCTGGCTGCACTGGGGCATTCCTTTGCATCACGGTCCCTTCCCCCACACTGGAAGCAGGTCTGGGGACTTCTTGGGTTCTCCTGGCCTCTGCCTATTGATGTGTAGATTCTGATCGCTGCCAGGCCTGTATGGAGGTGCATTCGCTTTTCAGCTCAGCCAAAACTGTCTTAAAGTTTAGCTCTCTTCTGGAGACTCCACTAACAAAGGGTCCAAATATATGTTCATCCAGAGAGCCAAACAAAATGCAATTTTCAGATTATCATTCTGACAAAGATCAGTAAGCTCCAAATCTTGCAACAGCTGAATTAACTTTTTGCAATGACTCTCACAGTCTTCCTTCCTGGTCAGATTAAGTCAGCATAAACCCCTAACCCAAGTAGCCTGATCTTTGCAATTGGTTTTTGCATAAGCTTCAGTGAGATTGGTCATCATGTCCTTTGCAGTTTTTTCATCTCTAAGGTGGCATAACTGCTCTTGTTTCAAGGCTCTGAGTATATGAGTGACCTACCTTGCCTGTGCATCCAACTTGCTCCATTTTGCAATTTGGTCTGCATTGTCTCAGACATCAGAGGTCTAACATTCAGAGTACAAGGAACCCTATGTAGCTGTCCCTTTTGCACGTGGGGAGGATGGTGGATTCAAGGTCCTCTGGTGAGGAGCACATCTCCACATGTCCTCCTCCTCCGAAGGCTGAGGTTCAACTTAGAATGTGGCTGGGAAGGAAACGGGGTCAGGGGCCACATCCCTGCCAGGGACCATTAGTGCAGGCCAGGTGAGAGGTGCCCAGATGGCACAGTGCTTTGCAGCCGAGCACTGCCCATTTCCAACACTTTCTTCTCCAAACAGGAAGCCTTTTTATACCGTACTCATACTCTCCCCACCCCTCCCAGCCAAAAGGAGACAGCTGTCCTCAATCTCTCAATTAGGGTACTCCAGGCCAAAAGCCGAATGCCTTCACCTGTAGGGGGCTTGCTTCTGAGTAATAGTTTAACAAGCTACATCTGCCCACATTCCTTCTCTTAAAGGTCTAGCACTCTGTCCCGGATTTGGATATGGGAAGCCCAGAGTCTTGCGGGTTTATCCCCAAGGCTCTGCAGAGGGCGAGTGGGGGGAGGTCAGGGTCTCCCCCCCTCTGTCCGTCCCTGGCCCTTCTTTAGTCCCCCTCTTTCCCCTCAGCTCCTCACATTCTCCCCCCTTCTCTCTTTCAGCTGCTTCGGCTGCCTACACAGGAGGAGGAGCAGGCGTGTGGCACCAGCCGAATTTATCCAGGAGGTGGAGGGAGCCACTGGGGCCGCTGTCCAGGATGAGGGGGCAGGGGTGCAGGAGGAGAGGGGGGAGGGGGCATTGGGGCAGGAAGGACCAGTAAGTCAGGAAGGGCAAGCGGGGCAGGAAGAGAGGGGGCAGGGGGCAGGGTGGCAGGAGGGGATGGGGGTGGGTCCAGGGGGGCAGGAGGGATCAGCAGGGCAGGAGCCAGGGGGGCAGGAGGGGATGGGGGAGGGGGAGTTAGAGGGGCAAGAGGGGACGAGGCAGGGGGAGTTAGAGGGACAGGAGGGGATGGGGGAGGGGGAGTTAGAGGGGCAAGAGGGGACAGGGCAGGGGGAGTTAGAGGGGCAAGAGGGGACGGGGGAGTTAGAGGGGCAAGAGGGGACGAGTCAGGGGGAGTTAGAGGGGCAAGAGGGGATGGGGGAGGGGGAGTTAGAGGGGCAAGAGGGGACAGGGCAGGGGGAGTTAGAGGGGCAAGAGGGGACGGGGGAGTTAGAGGGGCAAGAGGGGACAGGGCAGGGGGAGTTAGAGGGGCAAGAGGGGATGGGGGAGGTGGAGTTAGAGGGGCAAGAGGGGACAGGGCAGGGGGAGTTAGAGGGGCAAGAGGGGACGGGGGAGGGGGAGTTAGAGGGGGAAGAGGGGACGAGACACGGGGAGTTAGAGGGGCAAGAGGGGACGGGGGAGGGGGAGTTAGCGGGGCAAGAGGGGATGGTGGAGGGGGAGTTAGAGGGACAGGAGGGGATGGAGGAGGGGGAGTTAGAGGGACAGGAGGGGACAGGGCAGGGGGAGTTAGAGGGGCAAGAGGGGTTGGGGGAGGGGGAGTTAGAGGGGCAGGGGGAGTTAGAAGGGCAAGAGGGGATGGGGGAGGGGGAGTTAGAGGGGCAAGAGGGGTTGGGGGAGGGGGAGTTAGAGGGGCAGGGGGAGTTAGAGGGACAGGAGGGGACAGGGCAGGGGGAGTTAGAGGGGCAGGAGGGGACGGGGGAGGGGCCAGCGGTCCCAGCAGCCAGCGGGGAAAGGAGCTTCTGGAGTTGGCTGAGGAGGAAATTTTCCTCCTCTACCATCCTCAAGGCTCCTCCTCCCAGCTGTGCTTGTCTGGTTGAGGCAGCGGCTCCCCCACCTCCTTTCAACGTGGCTGGTGTCATCCCAACACCACCAGAAGCCAGAGGTGAGGAGTGGGACTGGTTGGGGTGGGGGGCAGTGTTGGGGACCCTGCACGAGGCTGGGTCCGTGGTGAAGAGGGGTGTGGAAGCGGGCTCAACCAACTCTTCCTTCTCCCCTGCCTGCAGGATCAAGCGCAGCTGTCCCGGAACTCTGCCGCCTCGACTCCATCAGGCAGAGCTGCCAGGAGGCCCGGAAGGAAAGCAGAGTCCACTTCTGCCCCGAGCAGGCAGCCCAGGAAGTCTTGGTGAGTGAGCTGCAGCAGGCAGCCCTTTGGGTCCCTTGAACCCTCGAAAGCAGGGCAGGGGGGGAGCAGCCACACGGGGAAGAGACTAACTCTCTTCTGCTTTTTCCTCTCTTCCAGGACATCATGCAGAACGCAGAAGCCTGCCCCGACCCTGCTCTGCTGCTCAGCCGGTCGTTTGAGACCATCGCCGAGTTGAGGTATCTATCGGATGTACAGTAATGGGGGACTGGGGAGGACAGGGTTGGGGCCGGAGAGAAGAGTGGCTTCTCTTTGCAGAAAAGCGAGCAGCAGGGAAGCAAACCAACTTCCCCAGGGCAAAGCAGGGCCTCCCTGCAAGCGCACTGACCATCTTTAAGACGCGGGTGCGGGGAGGGGGGGTTGTGAAACCATCCCCTGGCTGTCTCTCGGCCTCAGTGGCCAGGACCATCCTCTCCTCGTCCTCCCGCTACAGAATCTAATCCTTTCCTCTTTCCTCTTCCAGTGAAATGGAACCTGCCCTTTCAAGATCTTTGGAGTCGGCCATCATGAAAACATCTGTCTCGAAATTGAGCCAACTGGAGCAGCACGGCACCCAGGTAGATTGCCACGGGACATCAGGGCGGCGGGAGGGACTGGCTCACTCCCTTCCTTTCTCAAGTCACCGTTTTAGTGGGGAGTGAGAAACCAGAGCCCAAACCGTCACGATGGGGCTCCTCGTGATGGCCATTTCATCTTTTTTTCATCGTCCTCATCTGTGATGTTTTCCATTTCCTTTAGGACCCAAGAAACAGTCTAGAGAGAATGCTGAGTGGGCTGATGTATCGGAACCCCACCACCGGCCATCTCGTCCAACTGGTGGGGGTAAGTGTGTGGTAGAGTTGTTCTTGATGGAGAGACGATCCTTTCCAGGGCAACGATGCCAGGTGGTGCAAGGGAGTGGCCACAGGAGACAGGTTGTCTCTTGTGGTCTTGTGGGCTCCCTGCCTGTGGCATCTGGCGGGGCTGGGCGCTGTGAGATCCAGGAAGCTGGACCAGACGGGCCTTGGGCCTGATCCAGCAAGGCTCTTCTTGCTGGATCAATGATACTGAGGTGCCCTTTTTTCCCCACAGGACCTCGACGAATTCCTTCGTGCGGGGGAAACTCCTGCGAGAGACGTGAGCGGTACCAGCATCCATTGCCTGTACAATTGCACCACAGCCCTGCCATCGGTCCTGGTGAGTATCTCGCCCACTTCCACGGCTGGGTTCTACACCCTCTCATGCCCATTGTCGGCTTTCTGGGATGAAGTGCAGAAGAGCTGTGCTGGCTCTTCTGTGACCCATTGCACCTAGGTTTTGCTGGGGGGGGATGTCTAGTGGGGCACATGGAAGCCCCTGAAGGAGGGCAGTAGTAGCAGGAGTACCAGAAAGTGGCCTGGGGAATAAATGCAATGTCTTCTTCTTCCCTCTACAGATGGAGATCATGAAGGACAGGGTGCCCGCAGATATCAATGACTTATGGCTCAGGAAGAAAGGCATCACCTGCTCCTCCTCTAAAGGTAAGACCTATTGGCATGGAGAGGGGGGTGGCAGGCCACATCCCAGAAGAGGCTGACGCCATCTGGTGCCCGCGCCAGAGGCCAGCTTCTGTAGCTTCGGCTCCCCGCTACCCCTTTGTCAAAGTCCCATCAGCTAAACTAACTCTCCCTCCTCTTTTCTTCCATCCAGAACATCTTCCCTGCACAACATCGGACGAGGAGGAGTAGGAAGAGGAGGGAGACCCACCAACTTGCTCCCTCCTGGCTTTCTTCCTGAAGATGTTCTGCGGGCGTTGGATGCTGGCGTTCCAGCTGCTGCCCGGCTCCGCTCCCCGCATCGCCCACTGGTCCTGGATCCGTCTGCTCCTGGCCGAACTCCAGGCAGGATTCCCGGCATCGAAGCAACTGGCTGTGTTCCCGGCGGGGTTGAAGATCCATCGGACAGACGGCACTTCCTGGCGGACTCTCCACCTGCTCCTGGCCCCCTGGCAGCCCGGGGCGCTGCAATTCTTCCGGACTTCAGCCTCTCCTGTGGTAGGCAGCTGCAGCCGAAGACACCGCCCCTACCACCCACCCTTCATGCAGTCTGAGACTAGCTGGTCGCCTATTTTGGGGCCGGGTAGGAATTTTTGGCCACCATCATGATTGGCTCTTGATGGTGGTTTTTTCGCCTACCCCAGACTGGTGCTTGGGTGTGATTTGTTATGTTGTCCTCCCTCCCTTGGTTAAATAAAAAAAAATATTTAACCAAGACACTGTCTCCTGGTTTTTTTCCCCTTTGTCTCTCTTATTGTCTTGGGGTGATGAAAGAGGGATTATTATTTTTTTACAGCAGTGGCAACTCTTCAGCTTGACTTCACTTGAACCAAAACGGAACCAGACTGCTGGCGCGTAACATGAAGAAGGTGGCAGAGCAGCTTTTAAACTGACCCCTGGGGGAAAGCCAACAGGAGCCGAGGGGCATCCGGTTCGGGACTCCTCATCCCTAGGGAATAAGGGTGGAGAGGTTCAGGAACAGCAAGGTTACGACAGAGTAGAAATTGGGAGTGGAAATGGGATGGGACAAGACAGCCGGTCCATCAGGAAGAGAGGCTGCGGTGGGGGGGGGGGTAAAGCAAACAAACAACCCTTCTCAGGGAACCTGACAGACGTGCTTTTAAGCAAATGCCCGAAGTCTCCGAGTGAAGATGGGAGAACTGGAACGTTTGGTGGCGAGGGAAAACATTGACATAGTGGGCATAACGGAAACCTGGTGGAATGCGGAGAACCGGTGGGATACCGCAATCCCAGGCTACAAACTCTATAGGAAGGACAGAGAGGGACGTGTTGGAGGTGGGGTGGCCATCTATGTCGTAGAAGGGGTAGAATCCACCAGAGTAGAGAATGAAGGGGGGTCCAACTCTACCATTGAATCACTGTGGGTTAAATTACCAGGCTCAAGGAGCAATGTAATAGTGTGTGTGTGTGTGTGGGGGGGGTGTTATCGTACCCCAGATCAAAAACCTGAAGGGGACCTCGAGATGAGGAAACAAATCAGAGAGATGTCAGTGAGAGACAGGGTTGTGATCATGGGTGGGTGATCATCGCTGGGTGAGCCGACATTTCCTGGGATTCCTCTGCAAGGTGACGTTTCTGGAGTTGGCGCGAGAGAGACATGATGAATACCGCCTCCCTTCTTGGGATGGCTGCTATTTTTCACCACCCGGAAGTTATTTCCGTGCTCCATGACGCACCTTCTCAAGGCGTCGCAGTCTTTCCAAAGCATGCAAAATGGCGACTTCTCCCATCGCTGATAAAACATGTCGAACACGCAGCCACACCCATTCATCAGGGAGAGGAAAAAGCAGGGTGGTCACATCCGTAGGCAATGGAGGAGCATCCATGAGCTATCCTGCAAACAGCCGTGTCTGGTTGCGTCCTTTAAACTTCCTCTGCATCGTTTCGCTGACCTAACTGCTGCTAAGTTCAGAGACCCACTCAAAATCGACACGTCCAGCATCTTCCCCTCTTGCCAGATCCGTCCCATGTTCTGAACCATCCCATGTTCTTAGGGGCAGGAAGGAGGCTTGTTCTGAGGATCTGAAACTTATGTGTGAGGTTCTAGAACTGAGCCGAGCCCCACAAGGTGGAACAGCCTCATTCGGAAGTGCTGGAGTTCTTCTGGCCCCAGATAAATCGAGTCTGAGCCCTGGAAGCGCAACCCAGAAACCTTCAAGTCCAGCCCTGTGGAATGATGCAGTATTCCTGATTTATGTGATCTGTCCTGTCAAATGCTTGCAAAAGAAGTGACTATCCAGCTGATGCCATTATACTCCTGTGCTTCACTTATTGCCTTCCGTCCTTTCCTCAAGAGACGACAAAAAAATTGCTCTCCTTCTTTCTAGGTATTTGACAACAGTGAACGATTAACTTGCATTTCTCCAGGCTTAACATTTTGTTTGTCTTCAGCCCCTTCCCTGCATTTTTATAAACCCTTGATCTCTGCCTCTGCCCTCTTATGAATGAATCCCTTTTAGATGTGTTTACTTACGGCCTTCTTAAAGTGGCAGGCAAAGCTGGGCCCAATATTACAGCAGCAACTCACCTGTCTTGTGGAATCTTGCCGTTATCTAGAACTCCACGTATAGATCAGTGCCTTACATCGATGTGATGCTTCTGCTTTTGCAATGGAATCATCTTGCTATTATATTTCGCTCGTGATTCCCAGTAATCCACAAAATGCTTCATCGTGATGTACTGTAAACTCTCCAACCTTGAATGCAAGCACTTGGTTTTGTTTTCCTGTTTCACACAATTGTTGTCTATCCACTGATTTTTCGGTGTTAATCCTTTGTTCCCGGCTGTTTGCAGACCCTCTTAATTTTGTGCCTGCGGTTATTGTGCCACTCCTGGTCTCCATCCCTTTGTGCAAGTGGCTGATGTGAACATGAAACTAGTTCTTTGCAGGTTAAAAAGAAACTATGGACCATCCTTTTTTAGCTACGTCTTATTAATCTGTTGCATAGTCTCCTCTTCTTTTGGTCGAAAATCTAACCTGCATTTGGAGAGCTAAGTTGTCAGAATGTTATCTAGGGTTGTGTCAAAGCCTGTGTTTACAGCTGAATATATCTGGTCCATTGTGCGCTGTTTACCCTTCTCCATTCTCCTTTGTTTCCATCTGTCTTCCACGGAGTTCTCCAAGATGGAAGCTGGTGGGCTTTGAGATTTCCTCAACTAGTTTCTTGGGCATCGATGGGCCTAAACTTAGATTTTGCTGCTCTGAATTTGTTTCAGATAGCCAAATATCCCCCCCCTTTTTAGTAGTGTTCTTGGAAAACGGAATCTTTTCATTGGACATGCTTCACGAGAGGAATTCATTTGATATTTGGCTATTCCTTCCTCTTCCCATTTCCTTCTGTTCTTCCTTGGCACATATTGGCCCCCAATCCAGCGACATGGCTGGCCCATGAGTCTTGAATTAGCGGGACTTAATTAATAGGACTTAGCTGGATTGGGTTCGTTCTTGGTGGAACATCCTACTTTCCTTGACGTGTTCTTGTTGGATTGGTGAAAAGCCTCCTTCTGAATCATCCATGTGTTCTGATCCTAAACGCATTTACTTAGATGCAAGCCCCATTGATTTCTATGGAGCTTACTCCAAAGTAAGTTCTCTTTATCTTCTTTGATCCCTCCTTTATCTTCTTTATCCCTCCTTGTGGTTAAAATAGTTTGCAATGTTGCAAATTATTTGACGTGGTCTCTTTCAACACTGCCCGGCGTTTCAGGATTCCTTTTCGAGCCCTGGGATTCTTTGTTTTTTTTTTTTTTTCGTTCGGCTGCTTTACATCTGGAGAATCTCACTCCCTTAATCCTTGCTAGTTCTTGGAGACTCCTTTCGGTGCTCACTTCAACTTTGGGCTCCTGCAGCGACACTGGTCTTTCACCTAAATGTGGTGCTTCGGAACGCGGTGTCCTGCATCTCAAGGGTAAACAGAAACTCTTTCCTGTGTATGGATTAACTACCCTGATAGTTAACTGTGGCAAACATCCAACGCAGCCATCCTCTGAGAGATCATGCTATGGTGACGATCAGAGTTTCTTTCAGCCTCTTCAGGAGGGTGACTTCTGACATACCTGAGACCAGTCTTAGGACTCCGTCGTCCTATCTGGACAGGGCAGTTTACAACTCCTGTGTGTTGGAGAGCGAGCGCAGGTCGTCGCCGCCGTATCTGGACTGCCAGCCCCCCAATTCCCTCCGATCAGGGACTAGCCATGGGATGCCATCGTATCTGAGCAACCACTCATACAGCAACTTTGAAAGGAGTCACGGGATAATGTCGTCGTACCTGAGCAACCAGGCAATCGACAGCGGAAGGTAAAGAGGTTGTGAGCGGCGACCAACAGGCTTAGCAAAAATGTGCCGAGAGCAGTAGGGAGAAAAGCATGCGGGAATCCGATGTGAGAATCTCGAACCAGGTTCTCCAGAGGTGGGGAGAGCCGTCAGAAATCAGTTTGGGACCACGTGGCAACAGTCACTCTTGAAAGTAGAGAAGTCAATCGTGGGAAGGGAGGGATTCAGTGGTGCTGAAGTATCTAGATTGTTAGGTAGAAAAAAAAACACTCCCCACTATAGGAAACGCAGGACGCTGCCATACTGAGTCTGACCATTGCTCTATGTAGCTCAGTATTGTCAACACAGGCCGGCAGTGGCTCTCCAAGTTATCAGGTAGGCGTTTTTCTCTGCCCTACCTGGAGGTTGAACCCAGGACCTTCTGCAGACAAAGCAGATGCTCTTCCATGGAGCGATGCCTCCTCCCGAACTCTAGGCGAAGCAACGGGGAGTTGAGACTTCTCAGTGCTTCGACTGCAGGAGGTCCCAGGTTCAACCAGCAGCATCTCCACGTAGGGCAGAGAGATCCCGGAGAGCCGCTGCCAGTCAGTATTTTCCAGCACAGAGCTGGACAGGCCAATGGCTGACTCAGCATTAGTCAGCCTCCTATGATACAGCAGTGCTCAAATACAGCACGACACAAATAATCCAGGATGACAAGACGATAAGGTGCCAGCTGAAGGAAGGGTCCATTTCTTCCACCCCAGTAAAAAACAAGATGGTTTTTTGACCCAAACTGGGAGGCGCGGCTCCCAGGGGAGCTGCATAAACCAGCCAGAGGAGCCGCGGAGTGCCACGGAATCCTCTCGGAAAAGAGTGCCATGCCAATTGGCGGGCATCAACATCATGTACAGGTGGGCCCCCATATCCGCTGGGGATATGTTCCAGGCCCCTCCGTGGATACTTGAAAATGTGGATAGGAGCGAACACCCCCTCCATGGTTTCTTGAGGGTCCCCCCTGCCTCCCCTGCAGGCAGGCATGCTTGCCCCCCCCCCCGCTCTTATTTTTCTTTCAGCAAGCTTTGTTTCTTCCTTAAAACAGAGAAGCAGCCTCCATTGCAAGCAAGTAGAACGAGACTAAGTCCTAGAGAGACTCTGCAAGGTTTCTGTTAACCTTGCAGAGCCTCTCTAGGACTTAGTCTCGTTCTACTTGCCTGTAATAAGCAGCCAGAGGCTGCTTCTTCTGTTTCTTTAAGGAAGAAACAAGGCTTACTGGGAAAAAAGTAAAAGCCTGGGGGGGTCCCCATGATCCTTGGATAACTGAAACCGTGGATAGCGAATCAGTGGATATGGGGGCCCACCTGTAATGGCCATGGCCAATGGTCAAGAGAGCCACAGGTCGAAAAAGTTTGGCTTTTTAACGAACACTGTGCAGGATCCTTGCAACTGGCGTGGCACCTCAGAAGTAAGACGTCTAAGGGCTTGTTGGGGTGATCTTTTCCGCTCCACATGATCGTGCACACGATGATGACGCATGTCCTGTCCCCTCTCCTTGGTTAATTCTTTTAATTGCATTGGGGGTAGTTTGGTCAAACTGCCCCCCTCCCCATGTGATTAAAGGAACTCATTCAGAACTAGCAGGGCTAGGATGTGCTCGTGTGTTTTACCACATGGGGCTGGTCTAGGGTTAAAATACATTTGTAACAACACATGGTAGTGTATTGTTTGCATGCATGCACACACGCACGCACGCACATACACAAAGAAAGTGTGTTGAAGGGGTCCTGATGCCTTTGACAGGGACTCTGAATGATCCAGGCGCATCTTGGAAGCTCTCTTTGAGGTTTTCAAAGATGTTCCCACAGAGGCCTCCTCTCCTTTGAGTTTTTCTCATTCTCGCTTTGCTGCAAACCCCCCCCCCCCCGATCTGCTCAATGTGGTGTCTGGTTCTCCCTCGTAGATCCTACTACCCCTTCCGGGACAACTCCGCTGCCTCCTCTCCGAGAAGCCATCGAGTGCCTTTCTATAGGGATGTCTGTGACACAGAGGTTGGAAGGTAAAGAGGAAGTCAGGAATGAGCTAGAATGGGGCAGTCATCTTTGTGTTTATGTGTTTGCATTCACATCCTGACTCTCTCCCATGGTGGAACTCAAGGCTCAAGAACGTAGAGTTCTGGGGTGGTCTCCCATCTGGGCTGTGTCTTGACCTAGACCTATTTATTTTGGCTCTAGCACGGTTGCGGCATGCTGCAGGAGCAGTGGAAGAGTAATACTCCACATCTGGAGTATTGTGTCCAGTTCTGGTCACCACACCTCAAAAAGGATATAGTTGAATTGGAAAAGGTGCAGAAAAGAGCGACCAGAATGATTCGTGGGCTGGAGCACCTCCCTTATGAGGAAAGGCTACAGCGTCTGGGGCTTTTCAGCCTAGAAAAAAGGCGCCTGAGGGGGGACATGATTGAGACTTATAAAATTATGCATGGGATGGAGAGAGTGGATAGAGGGAAATTCTTCTCCCTCTCGCACAACACGAGAACCAGGGGACATGTACTAAAATTGAGTGGAGGGAGAGTTAGAACAGACAAAAGAAAATATTTCTTTACCCAGCGTGTAATTCATCTGTGGAACTCCTTGCCACAGGATGTGGTGATGGCATCTGGCCTAGATGCCTTTAAAAGGGGTTTGGACAGATTCATGGAGGAAAAGACCATCACAGGTTACAAGCCATAAGCAACCTCCTGGTTTTTAGAAGTGGGTTTTCTCTGTGCCAGGTGCAAGGGAGTGTCAACGGGAAACAGGTTATCTTGTTGCCTTGTGCTCCCTGAGGCATCTGTTGGGGCCACTGTGTGACACAGGAAGCTGGACTAGATGGGCTTTTGGCCTGATCCAGCAGGGCTCTTCTTATGTTCTTATGATCTCCCAGTTGTGTGTGTGTGTGTGTGTGTGTGTGTGTGTGTGTGTGTGTGTGTGTGTGTGTGTGTGTGTGTGAAAGCCCCCCCCCCCGCATGCCCCGTGTCAGAAACAGCTGCCATCACCTATGGCCTCATCCACCTCCTTTCTCCTGTGCTCTCTGGGTTTGAAAAGGAGGAGAGGAATGGAACAGAGCTTGAAGAGAAGAGTGGTGGGCTAGAGTGTCTCTGGGACTGTGGAGGAGAGAAGAGTGGTGGGCTAGACGGTCAGCTCCGCAGCGCCAAGAGGGAAGCTGTGTGTGGCTTCAATTCCAGCTTCGCGCCGCTTCCAGGAAAGGCTGCCTAGGATGTCAGTGGCGCCATCTTGCACATTCAGGCGCTGTTTTCATTTGCACATAGCATGTGTAGGGGGGGCAATCCCAAGTGGGGTACACTCAGCAAACGAGGTCATCGGCGAACTTGTGGTTTTTTTATGATCGTTGTTGTATTTTATTTTTCTCTGGTTGTTAGCTGCTTTGGGTCTCTTTGGTTAAGGACGAACGACAGGGTAGAAATATTTTAACTCAATAAATGTTGCCCCCAAATGTTCTAGAGCAGGGGTCCCCAAACTAGAGCCTACGGGCCACGTCCGGCCGACCAACGCATCTTGACCAGCCCGTTGAGCCCAGTGGCGCTATAATTCTATGCAGCCCCCCTGCACTGCTTCCTTTTCACACACACCCATCTTCCACCACATACCCTCCTCCTGCTGGATTGGGTCCACACTCTCTGGTGTAAATATATGGTGAAAATATTTTTCTCCTCTTGCAAAAATTCTTAAGAGTTGTCTGTAATGCGTGGGAGTGTAATTGAGTGATGTGGGAGTGTAATTGAGTGATGTGGTCCTAGCAGCTGAAACTTTGGGGACCCCTACTCTAGTGCCTCTAGCCCAGGGGTGGCCAACCTTCCACCATGAGGGCCTCTTGTCTTCTTGTCTAGAAGACAGAATCATTCATGGCACCTGCAAGTGCTGATGGTGATGCTCAAGCAGCTGCACCTGCTGAAATAAATGCCCTCACCTAGACACCCATGCTGAAAGGTTGGCCAGCCCTGCTCTAGCCGTTCCCTCCCACCCTTGGGTGTGTTAACCAAACCGCCACTTCTCTGATGCACATGGTTTTTCCACTGCTCTTTCCAGCGGCAAAGGGCTCCTCTTTGTGAAGGAGTCGGTCAACAGCACAGAACTCTCTTCTTCGCCACGCTACAACAGGTAAGAGTACAAAATATGGAAGGGACGTGTGGGTCTCACGGAAACACGTCAGCGGTGTGGGCGGTGGGGCGGTGGGGCCCCGGGCGGCAGGCGGGCCGGCGGTGGGATGTCACGACAGGCGGCGGAGGCGCAAATCGTCCTGTTGGTCGGGGCCAGCAAGGAGCGCCGGCAGCGTGTTTGGCCCTCCCGCCTGCCCTGCACCTCAGTGTGGAGCATAACGGCCGTAGCCGTTACGTCACTTCCTGCGTGGGGTGTGTGTGTGTGGGGGGTGGTCGTACCTCCGCTACTGAAACACATCCCGTGTTCATGTGCAGATGCATCCGCATGTGAGCGTTTGTGGATTTTGAATATTCGTATCCCGCCTTCTCTCCCCTCCCTGCTAACTCAGCAGGGAGGCACTTTTTCAAGCAGTGGCGCTTTCATGCTTAGCGGGGCGAGAGCAATGGTCTCCATGCAGCCAGTGGCTGTGGCTGGTGTCTCTCTTGAGGGGAGCCGGGCAATGGCGCCATCAGCAGAATGCGCGGGGGGGAGCAGGGAGGGATGGTGCGCCAGCCACTTCCGTCTCTGAATCTTCATATTTCATTGAAGCAATGAACAAAAAAGTCTTATCTACCTTCTCCTCCTCCCGAAATTGGAAAAGCCGCCTTGGTTGCCCTGTCAGGAGAAAGGCGGGGTATACATTCTTTAGAGAAATAAATAAATCAGAGGTGGATTGAGTAGAAACCCACCCATCTCCAGCACACTTCCTCTTCTGTTTTTGAATCCAGGGAGTGAGAGAATGAGGAGCGGTGGAGGGCAGGCAGCCCCTGCCCATCTTCCACCTGAGGCACTTGTCTCAGTTGGCCTCATGGATGGGCCAGACCTGCCTTGTGGAAACATGAGGGGGAAATGTGCAGGCAGAATTCCTCCCAACTTCTCATTAGGCTGAAACTTGCGCTCACTTCCCCGTGTTCTGGCCAAATTAGTGCAAAGGCACCAAGATAATCGGCATGCATGCATCCTTCATGATTACATTTTATGATAATAACATCACATTGTATTGTGTTAACATTAAGTCTAGTTAAATAACTTCAGACATCTCAGGCTTAGACCTGTATTTAGGTTCTGGCTGTCGTCTCTTCCTCTCACGGCCTGTGATGCTCCTAGCAATTGGTAAAGTATCTGAATTGGAGCCCCGTTGTCTTATCCGCATGACAACGTTGCCTTCCCTTCTTCCTCCTCCAGTCGCAGCATGGTCGATCTGTCTGATCTCGAGAGATCAACCTACAGCAGTGCCACCTCTCTGAACAGCAGCCCCCCCAAAAGGTATTTATTTATTATTATTAACTTGCATGGTGCCACTAACGTGCAATGCTGCTTTACATAGAGTGACAATACAGATCCCTGCCCTGAGGGGTTTACAATCTCTATATTGACACAAGGGAGACAACAGAATAGGGAGGGAGGGGGAGACAGCCAGCTGTAAACAGGGGCAGAGTATGCAACTGTCTTAGTTACATGTGGCCGATGAAGGCCAAAGTCATCGCATCCAAGGTGGCTTAAATGTCCTCCCATCCCACAGGTGTGCGCATTTAACTCCTGTTGCATATAACTCCTTAGGTAAAAATGCCTTTTAGGAGAGCATTCCAAGCATCAAAGTCAGCAAATCAAACAAGTGGAGAATTGTTTCAGCTTCCGACTCTCCCTCACTGGAGGTCTTCAAGCAGAGGCTCGATAGGCACCTGCTGGAGATGCTGTAGGAGGATTTCCTGCTGCATGCGCAGGGGGTTGGACTAGATGACCTTGTGGGTCCCTTCCAAGTCTATAAGAGTAATTGCTTTGCATGCCGGAGGTCTCGGGTTCGTAATTATAACTTAGAATTGTGGATAGACTGGATAACTTAACACTCAGATGCATGATATTTGTAGCCAGATTCTGTGCTCCTCCTTTTTCTGCCAATCCTCCCAAATTTCTGCCCGTCTCTTATGCATGCCCCACACACCCATCTAGCAAATCACCCCGTTTTTTTAAATTATTTAAATTAAAAGTATGAATGAAGAAGTACATAATCCAATTAATTAGCTAATTAAATATGGGGGTACCTGGACCGTGACAAGGGGTACAAATGGCGACAAAGGTTGGGAACCCCTGGCTTAGATGGTGACACAAGGGAGGCGGTGATGGGGGGTGGGTGGGTGGGGCATTTGTCATCCCGGTGAGCTGCCGTTGGTGTCGAACTGTGCAGGAAAAGCTCGAAAGGGACCGACAAATAACATTCGATCGTTACTCTACAGCGATGACGTTCTATGCTTTGGGACAGAGGAGGGGGTTCCGAGGGGGTTCCGATGGGGTTGTGCATGAATGGTGGTTAAGCAGGATGGCTGAAGGCCGGTTGCTTGGGTGGGGTAGTAGCAGGGAAGTGAGTGTTTTCTGGCAGCCTCTGACTAGCTGCTGTGGGTAGAGCCCATGGGACAGATGGAGGCTTTTTGGACGCCCAAGAGACG
Source organism: Plestiodon gilberti rubricaudatus (assembly GCA_026170595.1). Taxonomy (NCBI): domain Eukaryota; kingdom Metazoa; phylum Chordata; class Lepidosauria; order Squamata; family Scincidae; genus Plestiodon; species Plestiodon gilberti. The sequence continues at coordinate 23,310,684 of JANXHW010000013.1, forward strand.
TTTGTCCGCTGCCCTGAGGTGTTTCCCTGTTTGTATACGAGAGCTTAGTGTAGTGCAGTCTTGTACACACCGGAGAGTAAGCCCCATGGCCTACAGTGGGACTTACTTCTGAGTAAACACGCATAGGGGTGTACTGTGAGAAAAGAAACTCTGAATCGGGACTTCCCGTCTCGCCTCTTCCATGAGCTCACTAGATGGCCTTGGGTGAGCCACTCCTTCCCAGCCTCAGTCTTTCCATCTGTAACATGGGCATAAGGGGTTTTACTTGCTTTACAGCATCACTGTAAGGACAGCATCCAGATAAAATATGCCAAGTGCATTCAGAAAGCATCATGTAATGTGAAGCATCGTGATGTAGAAGTGGAAGAAAATACACTCGATGCGAGATAGCTTTCTTCCTGGCCCCAGCATGCCACTTGCCCAGTAAATGAGCGGGGGGAGGGGGGATGTCCAGGGCCCAGAGGAAGCTGGAAATACTTCCTGCCTAGGGGTCAAGGATGCTGGGCTAGATGTGCCTGTGATCCGACTCAGCAGGGCTCCTCTGATCACGTCCTGATCTGAAACTCTTAAAGGGCCCCTTTTGAAGTTGAACCAGACACAGGATTCCACTCGCCATGCTGGTGGTAGAAGACTTAAACCGTGTCAAATCGCCACAGGTTTCGCTGCCAGCACGTAATGTGGGGGGGGGGGGAATGGCCATGCCAGCCCTCCTTATTCTGAATCCGATCTCCAAGTGGTCTCATCGTGAAAAAGTGGCTGCATTGCATTTTTCCATCAGTGTGGCTGGAATGAGGGGCACCTTTGTAGCTGAGACCAGGATGGCAAACTTGTTTGCGTCACCGCTTGGCTCATCTCCTCCTCCTCCTCCTCCTCTTCTTTAGGCTCTTTGAAGACATCTGCACTTACTGTGGCCGCGAGATCCGCAACTGCGCTAAGATAACCATTGAGAACCTGAAAATCTGCTGCCACGAATACTGCTTCCGGGTAAGGGTCCACGGGTACCAGAGACAGCAGCACATCAAATGCGACTCGACCCCTCATGTCATCGTGCTTTGCGACGGCAGACACTATCCCCACCCCCACCCCCTTTACTCAAGTCTCTGCTGCTCTTCCTGCTCCCGGATTGGAAGAGAAGGAAAGGGACGAAACGGAAGATAACTGTTGTAACTGTCCCGGTGCCACCACAGACTAGACCTCGCCCAGCTCATGGGGAAGTCGCCTGTTCCACTGTGGGACAAAACCAAGGCTTCTCACCTGCCTGAGGGAGCGGGGAGAATATGAGGCACTAGCAGGGCCCCCAGCACACATCCCAGAAAGCGCCAGAAGCAACACTTTGTCCCGTAGTCTCACAAGTGGAGACCTTCTTGCAAAACGCATACTGAGCTCCTCGCGCATCATGCATCGCGCACCGTCAAGCCTATTTAGGCCATTCGGAGGGTCCAGAGAAGAGGAGGAGGAAGTGGGTGTCGGGCACAAGCCCCTCCCTTCTTCCATCTGGGGTGGTTGGGGAGGAGGACAGAGCAACAGCCCCCCCCCCGCCCCGGGCCAGCCAGCTTCCGGACAGCCATTCATGTGTATTACACACACTAACCTCTCCCTCCCTCCCAACACACACACACACACACTCGAACCTGCTCACTCCTTCCTTCCTTGTCCGCAGTGTGGGATTTGCCACAAGCCCATGGGAGATCTGCTGGATAAGATCTTCATTCATCGAGATATTGTCCACTGCGATAAGTGCTACGAGAAGCTCTTTTAGGTGAGTGGTGCCTTTCCTGCAAAGCAGCCGGGACGCTCCAGAATGTTTTCCCCAACTTTTTATTCCATCGGTTCTTGTGATTGAAAACTCCTTCGTTGGGTGATCACCTCTTAGTTAATCCTGGGTTTCCATTTTCTTTCTATTTTTCACCATTGTTTTTGTCACATCCTGCCATGGTGATGGCAGCAGGCGGACGCTATTTTGGTGGAACACCAGGGATTCTTGAGGGGAAAAAATAGGCAGCCACCATTTTTTTCCCAGAATGCCCTGGAGCGATGCAACATTCAGGCCACTGCTGGAGGCAAAAACTGCAATAAAAAGCAGAAAAATAAAGGAAAATGAATGAATTGAATGATGAAAAGCGGAGTGGTTGAGTACTCCTCCATCATCGTTAGCATTCACGTTGGAATGAATGAAAAATTGAGCACAATTGCTGGATTCCAAAAAAGATGTGAAGCAGGGTGGATCTGCTCAGCTTTTTTTCTACGCTGATCAAATCGTGGAACTCCTTCCTGAAAAATGCACACATGGCTTCTTCAATGCGATCCTTTCAGCACTTGGCAGAGTCCATCGTATTCTCTTTTGGTGTTTTAAGGCATTGGCGTAGCCACAGCGGCTGAGTGGTTAAGGTGCTGAACTGTAGACCGGAAGGTCGGTAGGACAGCAGTTCGAGACCCGAGGGCAGCGTGACGGAGTGAGCTCCCGTCTCCTGTCCCAGCTCCTGCCAACCTAGCGGTTTGAAAGCAAGACATTGCAAGGAGATAAATATAGGTACCGCTGCGACGGGAAGGTCACAGCGTTAAGAACATAAGAAAAGCCTGGCTGCTGGATCAGGCCAAAGGCCCATCTAGTCCAGCTTCCTGTATCACACAGTGGCCCCACCAGATGCCTCAAGGAGCACAAGACCACAAGATACCTTGTTGCGTTAGTCACGTTGCGTTAGTCACACTGGCCACATGACCACAGAAGCGTCTTCGGACAGCGCTGGCTCTTCGGCCTTAGAAACAGAGATGAGCACCGCACCCCAGAGTCGGACACGACTGGCTCTTGAGCAGGGAAGACCTTGACCTTCGTAGGAGAGAGAACATTCCAGGGTGGTAGTCATGGGGTAGTAGTCATTCTCCCCCTATCCATTATTTGTTGCTCCAAATGCTACTCCTGAGGAGAGCAGGACTTTGTGAGTGTGGCAGTGTTCGCCGATGCACTCGCACTGCCCCACCCACACATACAGGAGCGCAGGGAGGGTAGAGCCAGTGTTGTATAGGGAGGGCCAGTGTGATCCTTTAGCACCTCTGAGCAAAATGCTTTTACCTGCTGCCGTTTGTAGCATGTTGTCGTCTGTTCGCTGCCATGTTTTCATTCCTGTTTTCTTGCTTTTACTGGCGAGTCAGGTTAGCCCCCTTCAGACTAACCTGTGATTAGGCGGGATATAAATCCCAATGATAAAACAACTAAAAGTGTGCTATTGCTTGCAGTGTGCATCTTCAGTCAGATCGACCGGGAGGCTGCCTGAGGGGGTCACCTCTGTTGGCGGATTGGGGGGCACCTCATCCCTGCCTCCAGGAAGGAACAGAAGTGTGGAGGAGAGACGTCCTCTTCCGCCCGGTTCCCTTTTCAAATCCAGGAAGTGGGAAAACGAGTGGCAGAAATGGGGCACCACTGGGGAAAGGCGGAGGACTGGTGCACTGCCTCATAGGCCAGGAAGTCTTTATTTGGCCTGGATTCACCTGTTCCCTCTCCAATTGTCTCCTAGGACTTCTTGAAGAGCGAGACAGAAGAATCTGTACCCTCAGCCGTGCAAACTGAGATGATTCCAGTGGCGGCTTCTTCACCACCACCACCACCACCACGAGTATTGATCCCTCTGCTCTCAAGTTCTTCTTCTTTCACTACCTTTTCCTGGGAAAAGTGATTTGCACCCACTAGTTGACTTGGCCAGTCCCTGGCTAAGGGCACCTCCGACCTAACAGCCACAAAAAAGCCACATCGAAGAAAAGGGTATCTGAGATTCTGAGCACCTTCAGGTGGGGGGAGGGGTATACGCGTGCGTTCAGCATTTCGGAGACACTTCTCCGACGGCCCGACTAGATAGGATCCAGGAGAGACAGCCTCTTTTTATCCAGCACAATCATCTCTCTTTTCCAGTTCCTGCCTGTTAAATCTTTCTCCCAATTTTGTCTTTGGAAGTTGATTCCCAAAAAGTGTCTACATGTGCAATAGAGACCATGGGCTCCTCTTTTGTCCCTTGCCCCCCCCCCCAAAAAAAGCAGAGAGAGTAAATGTGACTGTGTTGCAGCTTTTCTAAAAGAAGTGCAACCAGTTTCACTGAGAATCAATGTCCTTAAGTTTAAAAAAAAAAGGAAAGAGTTACGGTCAGTTTGCTAACACACCTTCTTCAGAGGCTACAAGCTGCTGTAGGACTAAGTGTATGGCAGGCAAAGAACTGTTAGCAATGGGAGCCTGCTTTCTGCTGAGTCTGGTAATTGCCCCCACCGAGTTCAGTATTATCAGCACTTTGATTCAGGACTTCCATTGTTTAAATCTTGCCTCTGCTACGAACTCACTTGCAGCGCAATCCTGTGCATGTCTACTCAAAAGTAAGCTCCATTGTGTTGAATAGGATTTACTCCCAGGTATATGTGTATGAGATTGCAGCCTAGGTGGCCTTAGGCAAGACACACCCTCTCGGGCCTCAGTCTTCCCCATCTGCAATATGGGGATAATGCTACTTTCTTACCTTGCAAGGTTCTTGTAGAGCTGCCACCAAGATAATACATGTGGATGCTTTGCACGTTCAGAAAGGGCAGCACAAACAGAGGCGTCGCTCCGGTAGGGGCGGGGCTGTAAGTATCGCTGCGGTTACAGTCGCTTTACCGAGCGAGGAGGAGGCAGCCCCGCCCCCTCACTGTCCGAGCCATTCGCCTACGGAGAAAGCAGCAGGCAAAGAATGGCTCGGACAGTGAGGGGGCGGGGCTGCCTCCTCCTCGCTCGGTAAAGCGACTGTAACCGCAGCGATACTTACAGCCCCGCCCCTACCTGAGCGACGCTTCTGAGCACAAATTTGATTTTGAGCAAAGGGGAGTGTGTCCCAACAGTGTTTGTTTTTTATTTCAGTGCAGCTGTGGGAAGCTCAAGCTCAGGATTTAATCAGTGCCGTGGTGTGATGGGAATTGGAATGCTTCATTCTTTTCCCGCAGGCCATTTTCCTGTCCCAAGACCCCCTTCCCAAATTTTCTCACTGCAGAGAAAGGAAAACGACACACCTCTAATATTTTTAGCTGGCTGATTTCAGCCTTCCGAAGCAGGATACATTGAGACTTTGTCTCCTGAATGTGGTTCCCTGATTTTCAGAGAACCCTGACTTAAAACAACCGTTGGAGTCCTTTTTCCGCTCCAACGTGTTTTGTGGGCTGATTCATGTGGTCCAATTGTGGGCTGATTGACGTGGTCCTATTTGTCACTAGATGACTGCAGCACCAAACCTGCGGTGTGGACGGGCTGTCGCACATCTGGCATCCTTTTTGACTTATATATCCAGCTGCAGTGTCATCATCTCATTGAATGTAATTACGTGACGTACACGCAGGTACGACTGCTGCACCCCTATTGGGTGGTTTCTAACCTGCCTGCGTTCCTCCTGATAAAACAGTCACCGCACTCTTGAGCTGAGATACAGTTTGGCAAAGTCCTTTGCACGAGCGAAACGCTGTATCGAGACAAACCTTTTGCACTTCAGTTTAGCAATAATATCTTCAGGCAACAGACAAAGTATTGCAGCCCTCTGGGAAGACGGAGGCTTTCAGCTCAGTTGTCTCCAGCTAGGCGTGCCAAGTCACCGGTCCTCTGTGTGGAATGGCTGTACCTGAGCAGGTGTGTCCTAAAACGGCTGACCTACTGACTTGAGCAAAGGTATTTTGTTCGAGACCTTGGTCAATGTTTCCCTTCCAGCCGGATTTTCTCTCCTCCAGTTCTAAAACGGATTTGCTTTTGATTTTCACCATTAGAGTGCACGTTTTATTGAGCAACACGTCAAAATGGCAGGTGCTGTTGGCTGGATGGCTTGTTTTCCTCTGCGATGCATGTCATTGCAACAGGCCTGCCCAAGTCCCCCTGGTGCCTGGGCCCCCTGCCCCCCCACCACCTGCCATCGCTTCCGTCCTTCTGCCTCTGCTCCCTAGATTAAAAAAGGAAGATGGAAGCCGAAGAGATCTGGAGTGGGGGGAGCGTAGTGGGTCTGATGCCCCACCCCACCACTCTTCTCTCCTCTGCAGGTCTTCCCTTCTTTCTAACCCACCCCCTCCCCTCCAGACTTCCTTGGCTGCTCCGTTTTGTTCCCCCTCTTAGTCAAATCCAGGAAGCAGGAGGAGGAGAGGTGGAGACAATCGACCCTCTACCACCTGAGGCACCTGCCTCAGTTGGCCTCGTGAATGGGCCGTGCAAGCTGCTTTGGAAAGGGAGCTCCAGGTCATTCTAGGTGTTTGCTTCATTGTCCTTATTTTGCCAGTCTGTTTTCTTTGCAACAAATGCTTAACCGCTGCCTGCCGTTCTAATAAATATTATTAAGATGTCATGTACAAAAAGCTGACTTGTGTGTTTGACTTCATGGTCTGGGTGATGTACTTCCTGGTGGTCTAAGGCAGGGGCGGCCAACCTTTCAGCAGGAATGCTCCTGGCCCGTTAGTGGTTGCCTAGGTGAGGGCATTTCAGCAGGTGCAGCTGCTTGAGCAGCACCATCAGCACTGGCAGCTGCCAAGGTTCTGTCTTCTACACAACTCTTCAGATCGCAGAGGCCCTCATGGTGGAAGGTTGGCCACCCCTGCTATGGAGGGAGGGAGGGAGGTTTTTGGAGGGGCAGATGAAAAGGAAACTTCTTCCCTACAGCCTAGAAATGTCTCCCCCACAATAGTTACTTGGGAAAGAGGACGTTCGTCCCCTTCCCCAGGTGTAAACCGGGGCCAGCCCAATAGGCCTCCTCGGATTTCTGCCAGCTAAGTAGCTAAAACTTCCTTGATTTTTTTTTTGGGGGGGGGGCAGTAGGACCTTAGTATGTTGTATGAATGTCAAGACTTTCTTATTGAGCATTCATTGTTTTCCAATCTACAATGAAGAATTATTTTCCTGTCTTTATAACTTTCCAATCTATCATGTGACCATTATATCCGTGTCATCCGTGACCATTATATCCGTGTCATCCGTGGTTCTTTTCATACTTGGTCTTCTGTGTAAGTTCACCTTGAAAAAAACATTTTATTTGGGCTCTTATTGTTTAAACACACTGAGCACAAAATATGTATCCCTTTTCTTCAGTTGAATGGCTACCCTTTCTTTGCCAAACTGTGAAATTAGAGAGGAGGGGGGAAATGAGTTCAAAAGAATTGCAAGAATATCTACCTCAAAAGATTTCATACGTGTCAGCATTATATCCATGTAAAGAAAGGGTAGCCGTTCCATACAATGCCTGCAAATCTTGGTGACGCCAACTCCTCGCACCTGAGCAATGTGGGTCGTCCCCAACCTGATCTTCATGGGTCTCACTTTAGCAACCAGCTCCTGACAGGGAAAAGAAAAAAGAGAAACAAAAATCAAGGGGGGATTCATGAGCCTCCCTCCTCCAGCCCCCACAAAAGCCAACCACAATCTATCCATGTCTCCTCTATAAAACGAACACTCTTCATGTGCATAGAAGCACCATAGGGTGTCTCAACAGTTAAGTCCCATCCAGGGCGGCTAATTAAGTTCCATGTAAGAATGCCTGCATGATTCCTTTGGCCACAGAATGCCTATATAGGCTTGGCATTATTACTCCAAGAGACTGCAGTCCGAGAACACCTATATGTTGTTTGGATGGTTGTCTATTACTTAATAGAATATTGACTTCAAGCTAGGGCACCGTTATGCCTGAGCCACCATATTATCAGTTATCATCAGAACTTCCTCTAACCCATTGCAAAAGCAACAACTGCTAACAGAAGGCCTGGAATGGTTCCCATATTGCACCCTAATCATTGCACCCAAAAGGCCTTGCATTAAATTTAAAATTAAGTCGATTACAAAGGCTTACCGTAAACAGCATGCCAAAGTTTCGTTTCCAGTGCCTCGGTTTCCCTAAGAGCGTGATCTTTGCCCCCTTCGTGCATAAAATGGGATGCTCTTACCACTCTGAACAGTTTCAGCTCTCCCCTTTCCACAGAAAAAAAATCCAAAATCACCGATGGTAGAAGAAGGTAAGAGAACACCTGGGTGGTAACATTCTTCTTTCTTAGCAGAAAAACCACAAAGTATTGCGGTGAGAATATTCTCACCACATCGAACTGCTACCATGTCTTGCAATAATACTAATATCAGCAACAGAATAACTTAAACTACAGTACTGCATTACTGGTAATAGCAGACTGACACACGAGACTCACTGCGTCATTCTCATTTCCGCTGGCAATAGCGCGCCGTGCCGTGCCCCAAAAGGTTGTAGTTGTAGTGAGGACAAAATGAGGAAGAACCACATCTGTTGAGTTCCTTGGTGAAACTGCAGGGTAACTGAACAATGTCGCCAACAACAATGTTTACTCAGGAGCAAACCCTGCCAAAGCAAATTTCATTCTCACAGGATTGCATCCACACTGCCCAATCCTGTGCATGTTTACTCCCATGAAAGTATAGGTGCTGCTGCTTACTGCTGAGTCTGGGCACTGGGCCACCACTCCCAATGTGGTCTACTCTGATTGGCAGTAGGTTGCTCAGGAGGAATGTTTCCAAGTCCACCACCTTGATATCCTTTCACTGAAGATGCTGCAGAGGGGTCACCCTATTCATCTACTGCAGCAAAAACAAAAGGCTCGTGGCAACTAGGGAATAAGCACTATTCTTTAAATGCCAACGAGTGAACCAACATGGTGGGACTTACTTCTGCATAGAATCCCACTGCTCTGATCATTGTGGGCAACGTTTTCCAGGGCCGGCGCCCACTTTGTCATATGCATCAGGTCTAGTCATCAAAATAAACAGGTTATGCACAGGGCCGGATTTATGCGCAAGTTAAAGACACTACAATTTAGGGCCTCTCAATACGAACACCTCCAGTTGAACATAATCTGCTGAAAAACCACAAGCCTGTGCCTGTGAATATCTGCAAATATAAAGTGTAATTTTCCCCCCTTTTCTTATAACAGCAGCTTAAAATAATAAACCGCTTTTGGGATGGGGTATCTCACTGTATCTGGAGGGCCCCCCCCCCAGCATGGCTTAATCCAACTGAATTCATGTATTCTAAATATGGAGAAGAAGAGCAAATGGTTTGTTTGAGATGGTGTTTTGCGTTTGGCAATGCAAGAAATAGCCCCCCCCCCCGATCTTGGCAATGTTGAACTTTGCTGTGTCTCTCTAATACTATTAACAGGTAGGAACCAAGTGTTGCATGGGATCCCCCTGTATTTTAGAGGAGTGCCCCGGTTTGGGGCTTGCTTCCAACAGTCCGAAACAGAAGCCCTGCAGCTGCTATCCTAGACTTGCAGGGAATGGAGGTTTCAGGAGGGAGGGAAAGAAAAAGAGCTTCAAGCAAAGGCACCAGCTGGAGATGCTCTAGGATTTCCAGCTGCAGTCTGGGGGTTGGACTAGATGACCTTGTGGAGCCCTTTCAACTCTATGAATCTAGGAAAAGGGAGTTTGCTTTCCTTCGCTCCTGATGGCTTCCCTTGCTGTGCTGTAAAGTAGAGGTTCCCAACCTTTGTCGCCAGGTGTACCACTTGTCACAGTCAAATTTTCTACAGCGCCACCTGCACCAATCAATCAAAAAATTATTATTTATATGATAAATACTTATATATAAATATAAATGTATTTATAATATTTAATTTAAATGAATATGTGCACTAGATAGGTGACAGTGTCAGCAAATGCAGCAATTAAGCCACTGTGGGGTGTTTTGTTTTTCCTCTTTCTTTTCCAAGCAGTAGTACTCACAGATCCATTTCCTGCTTTGGAAGCCTATCCAAAAGAGCAGATATAGAGGCTTCAGTTCAGGAGCAGAATCTCATCCTGCATCCTCAGTTTTCAGTCTCTCTGGGTTTGGGCCTCTCTTTCCCCGGGACAGTTATGTTTCATTCCTCGCCCCCCCCCCCCATTGAATCCCCTAATTCATGCCTATTGATTTGAATCTCTACAAATACTGTGCGAGCAGCATGAGCAGCCCCTTGCTCAGAGACAGCTCAAATACAGCCAAAAAAAAAAAAAGTAGAAAGAAAAGAAACAGGAAATAAAAGGCTTGTCTGCTTTGTTCTTGCCTGCGCCACCTAGTGGTTCAGTGGTGTGTATACGGGAGGGAATATGAAACAGTACAGAGCGGAGATAAGAGCAGAAGCAGCTGAGAGAGAGAGATTGGAACGGCAGAGAGGAGCCCGTCCAGGTAAGAGGCCTTGGGGGATCAGCTTTCCAAAGTCGAGACCAGCAGGTCAGAGATGCTTTGAATTGCAAGTCAGCCGGGAGATCGCAAAACCCAGACAGGGACCAGCCTGTCGTGTACCACCGGCAGTCGCTCAAAGTAGGTTGGGAACCTTTGGTCTAGAACAAAGTGAAAAATCAGCAGTGGCAGAACTTGCTGTGAGAACTGGTCACCAAATAAACTTTGATCAAACTCAGGTCCTTTCCACAGGGCAACAATACCACACCAGAATCTATAGGGAGGCAATAGAAATTCAAACACATCAAAGCAATAGAAACAGAAAGGAAGACACTCTCAGCATCAGCAATGCCTGGCTTCCAGGGCTTAAACCTGCCAGAATACAAAGCTGTGGAAGTGAAAATGGCCTCAAGAACTCTGGCAATGATGGACAGGCAAAGGAAAGTGCGAGTGTGCCTTTAAGAATGCCAAGCCAAGCTGGCAGTTGGGCCTGTGGCTGACTGGCAGGTGATGCTCACCTGAGCTACCTTCCCAAGGATGCTGCCTAGATGACCTTCCCAAGGATGCTGCCAGGCCCTGCAGCTGCTTTCCACAGCTGGAAGCGAAACGTTGGGGTCCAGTCCTCCCTCCGGTGTGTGGATTGCCTCCAGCCTGAGTGTGTTTGTAGCCTGGCGAGAGGGGCTGGGTGGCAAGAGGGCGGAATGTCCAGGCTGCAGGTGACAGTTGGCCACGCCCACCGGTGACATCACCTGTTGCCCAGGTATATAAAGGGCGACCCAGGCTGGAATCTCCCAGAGTGTCAGGGAGATTAGTGGGGAGAGAGAGAGAGAGAGAGAGAGAGAGAGAGAGAGAGAGTTTGTGTTAGGAGGAAGGTAGGGAAGGTTAGAGTGTGTGTGTGTGTGTGTGTGTGTGTGTGTGTGTGTGTGTGTGTGTGTGTGTGTGTGTGTGAGGAGGGAGGGGCTAGAGTGAGAGCGAGAGCGTGTTTGTGTGTGTGTGTGTGTGTGTGTTAGAAGGGAGGGGTTAGAGTGAGAGCGAGAGCGTGTTTGTGTGTGTGTGTTAGAAGGGAGGGGTTCGAGTGAGAGAGCGAGAGCGTGTCTGTGTGTGTGTGTGTGTGTGTGTGTGTGTGTATTAGAGTTAGAGTTAGAAAGTGGGAGGAGTGTTTCTAGATTAGTTGCAGTATTGTTTTTTTATTGGGTTTTTTGTTTTAGGGTTTTTTTATTTTCCCAGAGATTTTTCTTTTTTCTTTTTCTTTCTTTTTTTCTTTAGTCCGTTAGCGTTAGGGAGGGAGGATGAGACCCTGCAAGTGGCTGCGGTCCATGTAAGTACCAGTTCGTGGCAACTTCTCTTGCGTAGGCTCACCATATCCAAATCCGGGACAGATTGCAGCTCGACCTTTAAGAGAAGGAATGTGGGCAGTGGGCCGGTGTCGCTTGTTAAACCCCTTACTCCAGTGGTTTCCAAACTGGGAGTTGCGGAAACCAGCCAGGGGAGCTGCGGAGTGCCACGGAATCCTCTCGGAATACAGTGCAATGCCAATTGGCAGGCATCAACATCATGTCTTGGGGAGTCACTGCCAACCAATGGTCAAGGGAGCTGTGGGTCAAAAAAGTTTGGGAAACGCTGCCTTACTCAGAAGCAAGCCCCCTACAGGTGAAGGCGTTAGACCACACACAACTCTTTGTCCTTGTTTCAGAGGCAGACGGGGATATTAAAATGTCTTGCCGGGGGGGGGGGAGATGCCCAGGCACACAGTGTGCACCAAGGGCTAGGCGAAGTATAAATACCCCCCCCCCGGACCTTCTTTCTGTTGAAGAATATAGGGGTTTTGTAGCAGAGTAATAGCGGAAGACTCCTCTCCTGTGGTAAAAACGAATTATCCCAAGCACCCAGGCTAGAATGCTATCAGTAAAAGACACACAGAGGTAGAGGCTGGTAACAGTTACAAAAAGAAAGTTTACTTACAGATTGCATATATACATCTTCTGAGTAGGAGACCCAGAGGTCTAACATTCAGAGTACAAGGAACCCTATGTAGCTGTCCTTTTGCATGTGGGGATGGTAGATTCAAGGCGCATCTCCACACGTCCTCCTCCTCGGAAGGCTGAGGTCCAAGAGAATGTGGCTGGGGAGGGACAGGAAGGAAATGGGGTCAGGGGCCACACCCCTGCCAGGGACCATAGAGAGGACAGGCCAGGTGAGAGGTGCCCAGATGGCACACGGCCCCCCCAGCGTCCTGCAGCCGAGCGCTGCCCATTTCCAACCCCCCTTCTCAGCATCGGATGCTGGAGTCCACGAGGCCCAACTCTGCTCGCAGACTCCCAAAGTGATCCTTTGGTAATATGTCAGCTTTTATCTCTTGCGTTGGACAGTAGTCCAACTTGATAAGCTTTTAGAGTTCAAAACAACCATCCTGCCGGGAAACTCCGTCGTACAATACACTTTTATAATTAAAATGTAATGGTTCAACTTTACGTTTTGCTCCCAACATTGGAAGCATCCTCAGAAGTATTTAGCTACACACTGCAGCCAGCAATAAAAGCCTTCTTCTGTTCCCCGGATGTTTGCGTTACAGTTAATTTTCTCACAGCTGATCTTCATTAGCAATTTCCATGCTATTGTCTGCAACTCCCCGTTTGTAATGGGTCCCCGAGCTGCAACAGACCCCCGAGCTGCCATCTTCGAATGGCGTTTTTGGATCCGATTTTGATTAATATGGGGGGTTGGGAGGATTTAGGAATACTTCAGTATATTTTATTGGATGTGAGGGATGGAAAAATGGAGAAGGTCACTTTGTTTTTAGAGCTGGTTGCCAAGAGACGTTTGGCCAATTATCATAGTCCTTAGATTGTATGTTAGGGCAAGATGCTCTTTTATTTTCTATAGTGGTTGTGCCAATAAAGGAGCTATCTATCTATCACAAACAAACAAACAAACAAACAAACAAACAAACAAACAAACAGGAGAAGGCTTTTATTGCTGGTTCCAGTGTGTAGCTAAAGACTTCTGAGGATGCTTCCAACGTTGGGAGCGAAACGTAAAGTTGAACCATCAAATTTTAATAATAAAAGTGTATTGTACGACGGAGTTTCCCGGCAGAATGGTTGTTTTGAATCTGGACACGTCATGAGGATCTAAGAATGATAAGTTTTTCTTTGCACATGTCACGCACACAATGATATTTAATGTCAAGGTGTTTTGTGCGTGCATTGTCCTTCTCTGACTGTGCCAATTTTATGCAGCTCTGGTTATCCTCAAACATTTGGACTGGCTTAGCTTCTTCTATGCCCATGTCCTTTATTAACTGACAAAGCCATTTTAACATCTTGCATGCTTCGGATGCAGCGGTATATTCTGCTTCTGTGGAGGAAAGAGCAACAGTGGATTGTTTACGGCTTGCCCAACTAATTGCCCCACCCCCATACAGGAACAAATGTCCACTAGTTGATTTACGGTCAGATCTGTCTTCACCAGTCCAATCTGCATCAGTCCACCCCACTAACTTTGGGTTGTGACTGGCTGGCAGTTTTAGCTTGCAATCCACAGTGCCCTTTAGCTATCTGCCTACTCTGTGGATTGCAGTCCAGTCTTCTTGTGTGGGAGAACTGGTTCTCCTGCTTAAGATCCCTACAGCTGTTGTTGCAATGTCTGGCCTGGTCACACAACGTAGGTACAGAAGCTTTCCTATATAGCTTCTCTATAGTTGTGATTGTTTGGTAAGAGTACGCATTTCTCTTTGTGTTTAAGAAAGCCAGTTTCTATTGGTGTTGCTGCTGGATGGGCATCTTTGACTCCTATTGACTCTTAAATCCAAAATCGTTGTCTTTTGACTGAGAGGATAACTTCCATCCTCTTCTTTCTCAATCTGGATGCCCAAGTAATATTTAGCATCTCCCAGTTCTTTTCTTTCCACTTCCTTGTCTAGGTGGTGTACAATGTCTTTGTAGTCTTCAGAGGCGTCGCTCCGGTAGGGGCGGGGCTGTAAGTATCGCTGCGGTTACAGTCGCTTTACCGAGCGAGGAGGAGGCAGCCCCGCCCCCTCACTGTCCGAGCCATTCGCCTACGGAGAAAGCAGCAGGCAGGGTCTCTTGCCTGCTGCTTTCTCCGTAGGCGAATGGCTCAGACAGTGAGGGGGCGGGGCTGCCTCCTCCTCGCTCGGTAAAGCGACTGTAACCGCAGCGATACTTACAGCCCCGCCCCTACCGGAGCGACGCTTCTGGTAGTCTTGCTCCCTTTCATAGCACGCAATCAAGTCGTCCGCATAGATGAAAAGATAAGTCCATTTCTCATCTTTGTATCGTGTGTACAAGCATTGGTCTGCTGCCTCACCTTGCAAAAAGCCTTGTTGGGTTCGCATTTGATCCAGCTTCTCCTTCCAGGCTCTGGCTGCCTCTCTCAGGCCATATGGCCCCTTCTGAAGCTTGCATACAAGGTGTGCCTTTCTTTGGCTTGTGAAACCTGGTGGCTGCTTCATGTATAGCTCTTCTGTTATTTCACCATGCAGAAAAGCTGTCTTGACATCTAGGTGCTTGCCATGCATATGTCTTGAAGCAGCTACACTTAAAAGTAATTTTATGGTGCAGTATTTCACCACTGGGGCAAAGGTCTCCTCATAGTCCTCCCCAAAGTTCTGTGAGTAGCCTTTGGCGACTAATCTCGCTTTGTAGCGCTCCAATTCTCCTTCTGCACCTTTCTGGCTGCACTGGGGCATTCCTTTGCATCACGGTCCCTTCCGCCACACTGGAAGCAGGTCTGGGGACTTCTTGGGTTCTCCTGGCCTCTGCCTATTGATGTGTAGATTCTGATCGCTGCCAGGCCTGTATGGAGGTGCATTCGCTTTTCAGCTCAGCCAAAACTGTCTTAAAGTTTAGCTCTCTTCTGGAGACTCCACTAACAAAGGGTCCAAATATATGTTCATCCAGAGAGCCAAACAAAATGCAATTTTCAGATTATCATTCTGACAAAGATCAGTAAGCTCCAAATCTTGCAACAGCTGAATTAACTTTTTGCAATGACTCTCACAGTCTTCCTTCCTGGTCAGATTAAGTCAGCATAAACCCCTAACCCAAGTAGCCTGATCTTTGCAATTGGTTTTTGCATAAGCTTCAGTGAGATTTGTCATCATGTCCTTTGCAGTTTTTTCATCTCTAAGGTGGCATAACTGCTCTTGTTTCAAGGCTCTGAGTATATGAGTGACCTACCTTGCCTGTGCATCCAACTTGCTCCATTTTGCAATTTGGTCTGCATTGTCTCAGACATCAGAGGTCTAACATTCAGAGTACAAGGAGCCCTATGTAGCTGTCCCTTTTGCATGTGGGGAGGATGGTGGATGCAAGGTCCTCTGGTGAGGAGCACATCTCCACATGTCCTCCTCCTCCGAAGGCTGAGGTTCAACTTAGAATGTGGCTGGGAAGGAAACGGGGTCAGGGGCCACATCCCTGCCAGGGACCATTAGTGCAGGCCAGGTGAGAGGTGCCCAGATGGCACAGTGCCTTGCAGCCGAGCACTGCCCATTTCCAACACTTTCTTCTCCAAACAGGAAGCCTTTTTATACCGTACTCATACTCTCCCCACCCCTCCCAGCCAAAAGGAGACAGCTGTCCTCAATCTCTCAATTAGGGTACTCCAGGCCAAAGGCCGAATGCCTTCACCTGTAGGGGGCTTGCTTCTGAGTAAGGGTTTAACAAGCTACACCTGCCCACATTCCTTCTCTTAAAGGTGTAGTTGCACTCTGTCCCGGATTTGGATACGGGAAGCCCAGAGTCTTGCGGGTTTATCCCCAAGGCTCTGCAGAGGGCGAGTGGGGGGAGGTCAGGGTCTCCCCCCCTCTGTCCGTCCCTGGCCCTTCTTTAGTCCCCCTCTTTCCCCTCAGCTCCTCACATTCTCCCCCCTTCTCTCTTTCAGCTGCTTCGGCTGCCTACACAGGAGGAGGAGCAGGCGTGTGGCACCAGCCGAATTTATCCAGGAGGTGGAGGGAGCCACTGGGGCCGCTGTCCAGGATGAGGGGGCAGGGGTGCAGGAGGAGAGGGGGGAGGGGGCAGTGGGGCAGGAAGGACCAGTAAGTCAGGAAGGGCCAGCGGGGCAGGAAGAGAGGGGGCAGGGGGCAGGGTGGCAGGAGGGGATGGGGGTGGGTCCAGGGGGGCAGGAGGGGATGGGGGAGGGGGAGTTAGAGGGGCAAGAGGGGACGAGGCAGGGGGAGTTAGAGGGACAGGAGGGGATGGGGGAGGGGGAGTTAGAGGGGCAAGAGGGGACAGGGCAGGGGGAGTTAGAGGGGCAAGAGGGGACGGGGGAGTTAGAGGGGCAAGAGGGGACGAGTCAGGGGGAGTTAGAGGGGCAAGAGGGGAGGGGGGAGGGGGAGTTAGAGGGGCAAGAGGGGACAGGGCAGGGGGAGTTAGAGGGGCAAGAGGGGACGGGGGAGTTAGAGGGGCAAGAGGAGACGAGTCAGGGGGAGTTAGAGGGGCAGGAGGGGATGGGGGAGGGGGAGTTAGAGGGGCAAGAGGGGACAGGGCAGGGGGAGTTAGAGGGGCAAGAGGGGACGGGGGAGGGGGAATTAGAGGGGCAAGAGGGGACGAGACACGGGGAGTTAGAGGGGCAAGAGGGGACGGGGGAGGGGGAGTTAGAGGGGCAAGAGGGGAGGGGGGAGGGGGAGTTAGAGGGACAGGAGGGGATGGAGGAGGGGGAGTTAGAGGGACAGGAGGGGACAGGGCAGGGGGAGTTAGAGGGGCAAGAGGGGTTGGGGGAGGGGGAGTTAGAGGGGCAGGGGGAGTTAGAAGGGCAAGAGGGGATGGGGGTGGGGGAGTTAGAGGGGCAAGAGGGGTTGGGGGAGGGGGAGTTAGAGGGGCAGGGGGAGTTAGAGGGACAGGAGGGGACAGGGCAGGGGGAGTTAGAGGGGCAGGAGGGGACGGGGGAGGGGCCAGCGGTCCCAGCAGCCAGCGGGGAAAGGAGCTTCTGGAGTTGGCTGAGGAGGAAATTTTCCTCCTCTACCATCCTCAAGGCTCCTCCTCCCAGCTGTGCTTGTCTGGTTGAGGCAGCGGCTCCCCCACCTCCTTTCAACGTGGCTGGTGTCATCCCAACACCACCAGAAGCCAGAGGTGAGGAGTGGGACTGGTTGGGGTGGGGGGCAGTGTTGGGGACCCTGCACGAGGCTGGGTCCGTGGTGAAGAGGGGTGTGGAAGCGGGCTCAACCAACTCTTCCTTCTCCCCTGCCTGCAGGATCAAGCGCAGCTGTCCCGGAACTCTGCCGCCTCGACTCCATCAGGCAGAGCTGCCAGGAGGCCCGGAAGGAAAGCAGAGTCCACTTCTGCCCCGAGCAGGCAGCCCAGGAAGTCTTGGTGAGTGAGCTGCAGCAGGCAGCCCTTTGGGTCCCTTGAACCCTCGAAAGCAGGGCAGGGGGGGAGCAGCCACACGGGGAAGTGACTAACTCTCTTCTGCTTTTTCCTCTCTTCCAGGACATCATGCAGAACGCAGAAGCCTGCCCCGACCCTGCTCTGGTGCTCAGCCGGTCGTTTGAGACCATCGCCGAGTTGAGGTATCTATCGGATGTACAGTAATGGGGGACTGGGGAGGACAGGGTTGGGGCCGGAGAGAAGAGTGGCTTCTCTTTGCAGAAAAGCGAGCAGCAGGGAAGCAAACCAACTTCCCCAGGGCAAAGCAGGGCCTCCCTGCAAGCGCACTGACCATCTTTAAGACGCGGGTGCGGGGAGGGGGGGTTGTGAAACCATCCCCTGGCTGTCTCTCGGCCTCAGTGGCCAGGACCATCCTCTCCTCGTCCTCCCGCTACAGAATCTAATCCTTTCCTCTTTCCTCTTCCAGTGAAATGGAACCTGCCCTTTCAAGATCTTTGGAGTCGGCCATCATGAAAACATCTGTCTCGAAATTGAGCCAACTGGAGCAGCACGGCACCCAGGTAGATTGCGACGGGACATCAGGGCGGCGGGAGGGACTGGCTCACTCCCTTCCTTTCTCAAGTCACCGTTTTAGTGGGGAGTGAGAAACCAGAGCCCAAACCGTCACGATGGGGCTCCTCGTGATGGCCATTTCATCTTTTTTTCATCGTCCTCATCTGTGATGTTTTCCATTTCCTTTAGGACCCACGAAACAGTCTAGAGAGAATGCTGAGTGGGCTGATGTATCGGAACCCCACCACCGGCCATCTCGTCCAACTGGTGGGGGTAAGTGTGTGGTAGAGTTGTTCTTGATGGAGAGACGATCCTTTCCAGGGCAACGATGCCAGGTGGTGCAAGGGAGTGGCCACAGGAGACAGGTTGTCTCTTGTGGTCTTGTGGGCTCCCTGCCTGTGGCATCTGGCGGGGCTGGGCGCTGTGAGATCCAGGAAGCTGGACCAGACGGGCCTTGGGCCTGATCCAGCAAGGCTCTTCTTGCTGGATCAATGATACTGAGGTGCCCTTTTTTCCCCACAGGACCTCGACGAATTCCTTCGTGCGGGGGAAACTCCTGCGAGAGACGTGAGCGGTACCAGCATCCATTGCCTGTACAATTGCACCACAGCCCTGCCATCGGTCCTGGTGAGTATCTCGCCCACTTCCACGGCTGGGTTCTACACCCTCTCATGCCCATTGTCGGCTTTCTGGGATGAAGTGCAGAAGAGCTGTGCTGGCTCTTCTGTGACCCATTGCACCTAGGTTTTGCTGGGGGGGGATGTCTAGTTGGGCACATGGAAGCCCCTGAAGGAGGGCAGTAGTAGCAGGAGTACCAGAAAGTGGCCTGGGGAATAAATGCAATGTCTTCTTCTTCCCTCTACAGATGGAGATCATGAAGGACAGGGTGCCCGCAGATATCAATGACTTATGGCTCAGGAAGAAAGGCATCACCTGCTCCTCCTCTAAAGGTAAGAGCCATTGGCACGGAGAGGGGGGTGGCAGGCCACATCCCAGAAGAGGCTGACGCCATCTGGTGCCCGCGCCAGAGGCCAGCTTCTGTAGCTTCGGCTCCCCGCTACCCCTTTGTCAAAGTCCCATCAGCTAAACTAACTCTCCCTCCTCTTTTCTTCCATCCAGAACATCTTCCCTGCACAACATCGGACGAGGAGGAGTAGGAAGAGGAGGGAGACCCACCAACTTGCTCCCTCCTGGCTTTCTTCCTGAAGATGTTCTGCGGGCGTTGGATGCTGGCGTTCCAGCTGCTGCCCGGCTCCGCTCCCCGCATCGCCCACTGGTCCTGGATCCGTCTGCTCCTGGCCGAACTCCAGGCAGGATTCCCGGCATCGAAGCAACTGGCTGTGTTCCCGGCGGGGTTGAAGATCCATCGGACAGACGGCACTTCCTGGCGGACTCTCCACCTGCTCCTGGCCCCCTGGCAGCCCGGGGCGCTGCAATTCTTCCGGACTTCAGCCTCTCCTGTGGTAGGCAGCTGCAGCCGAAGACACCGCCCCTACCACCCACCCTTCATGCAGTCTGAGACTAGCTGGTCGCCTATTTTGGGGCCGGGTAGGAATTTTTGGCCACCATCATGATTGGCTCTTGATGGTGGTTTTTTCGCCTACCCCAGACTGGTGCTTGGGTGTGATTTGTTATGTTGTCCTCCCTCCCTTGGTTAAATAAAAAAAAATATTTAACCAAGACACTGTCTCCTGGTTTTTTTCCCCTTTGTCTCTCTTATTGTCTTGGGGTGATGAAAGAGGGATTATTATTTTTTTACAGCAGTGGCAACTCTTCAGCTTGACTTCACTTGAACCAAAACGGAACCAGACTGCTGGCGCGTAACATGAAGAAGGTGGCAGAGCAGCTTTTAAACTGACCCCTGGGGGAAAGCCAACAGGAGCCGAGGGGCATCCGGTTCGGGACTCCTCATCCCTAGGGAATAAGGGTGGAGAGGTTCAGGAACAGCAAGGTTACGACAGAGTAGAAATTGGGAGTGGAAATGGGATGGGACAAGACAGCCGGTCCATCAGGAAGAGAGGATGCAGGGGGAAAAAAAAGCAAACAACCCTTCTCAGGGAACCTGACAGACGTGCTTTTAAGCAAATGCCCGAAGTCTCCGAGTGAAGATGGGAGAACTGGAACGTTTGGTGGCGAGGGAAAACATTGACATAGTGGGCATAACGGAAACCTGGTGGAATGCGGAGAACCGGTGGGATACCGCAATCCCAGGCTACAAACTCTATAGGAAGGACAGAGAGGGACGTGTTGGAGGTGGCCATCTATGTCGTAGAAGGGGTAGAATCCACCAGAGTAGAGAATGAAGGGGGGTCCAACTCTACCATTGAATCACTGTGAAAACCTGAAGGGGACCTCGAGATGAGGAAACAAATCAGAGAGATGTCAGTGAGAGACAGGGTTGTGATCATGGGTGGGTGATCATCGCTGGGTGAGCCGACATTTCCTGGGATTCCTCTGCAAGGTGACGTTTCTGGAGTTGGCGCGAGAGAGACATGATGAATACCGCCTCCCTTCTTGGGATGGCTGCTATTTTTCACCACCCGGAAGTTATTTCCGTGCTCCATGACGCACCTTCTCAAGGCGTCGCAGTCTTTCCAAAGCATGCAAAATGGCGACTTCTCCCATCGCTGATAAAACATGTCGAACACGCAGCCACACCCATTCATCAGGGAGAGGAAAAAGCAGGGCGGTCACATCCGTAGGCAATGGAGGAGCATCCATGAGCTATCCTGCAAACAGCCGTGTCTGGTTGCGTCCTTTAAACGTCCTCTGCATCGTTTCGCTGACCTAACTGCTGCTAAGTTCAGAGACCCACTCAAAATCGACACGTCCAGCATCTTCCCCTCTTGCCAGATCCGTCCCATGTTCTGAACCGTCCCATGTTCTTAGGGGCAGGAAGGAGGCTTGTTCTGAGGATCTGAAACTTATGTGTGAGGTTCTAGAACTGAGCCGAGCCCCACAAGGTGGAACAGCCTCATTCGGAAGTGCTGGAGTTCTTCTGGCCCCAGATAAATCGAGTCTGAGCCCTGGAAGCGCAACCCAGAAACCTTCAAGTCCAGCCCTGTGGAATGATGCAGTATTCCTGATTTATGTGATCTGTCCTGTCAAATGCTTGCAAAAGAAGGGACTATCCAGCTGATGCCATTATACTCCTGTGGTTCACTTATTGCCTGTCGCCTTCCGTCCTTTCCTCAAGAGACGACAAAAAAATTGCTCTCCTTCTTTCTAGGTATTTGACAACAGTGAACGATTAACTTGCATTTCTCCAGGCTTAACATTTTGTTTGTCTTCAGCCCCTTCCCTGCATTTTTATAAACCCTTGATCTCTGTCTCTGCCCTCTTATGAATCCTGTTAGATGTGTCTACGGCAGTCATAAAGTGGCAGGCAAAGCTGGGCCCAATATTACAGCAGCAACTCACCTGTCTTGTGGAATCTTGCCGTTATCTAGAACTCCACTTATAGATCAGTGCCTTTCATCGATGTGATGCTTCTGCTTTTGCAATGGAATCATCTTGCTATTATATTTCGCTCGTGATTCCCAGTAATCCACAAAATGCTTCATCGCGATGTACTGTAAACTCTCCAACCTTGAATGCAAGCATTTGGTTTTGTTTTCCTGTTTCACACAATTGTTGTCCATCCACTGATTTTTCGGTGTTAATCCTTTGTTCCCGGCTGTTTGCAGACCCTCTTAATTTTGTGTCTGCGGTTATTGTGCCACTCCTGGTCTCCATCCCTTTGTGCGAGTGGCTGATGTGAACATGAAACTAGTTCTTTGCAGGTTAAAAAGAAACTATGGACCATCCTTTTTTTAGCTACGTCTTATTAATCTGTTGCATAGTCTCCTCTTCTTTTGGTCGAAAATCTAACCTGCATTTGGAGAGCTAAGTTGTCAGAATGTTATCTAGGGTTGTGTCAAAGCCTGTGTTTATAGCTGAATATATCTGGTCCATTGTGCGCTGTTTACCATTCCATCTGTCTTCCACGGAGTTCTCCAAGATGGAAGCTGGTGGGCTTTGAGATTTCCTCAACTAGTTTCTTGGGCATCGATGGGCCTAAACTCAGATTTTGCTGCTCTGAATTTGTTTCAGATAGCCAAATATCCCCCCCCCCCTTTTTAGTAGTGTTCTTGGAACACGGAATCTTTTGATTGGACATGCTTCACGAGAGGAATTCATTTGATATTTGGCTATTCCTTTCTCTTCCCATTTCCTTCTGTTCTTCCTTGGCACATATTGGCCCCCAATCCAGCCACATGGCTGGCCCATGAGTCTTGAATTAGCGGGACTTAATTAATAGGACGTAGCTGGATTGGGTTCGTTCTTGGTGGAACATCCTACTTTCCTTGACGTGTTCTTGTTGGATTGGTGAAAAGCCTCCTTCTGAATCATCCATGTGTTCTGATCCTAAACGCATTTACTTAGGTGCAAGCCCCATTGATTTCTATACTCTTTATCTTCTTTGATCCCTCCTTTATCTTCTTTATCCCTCCTTGTGGTTAAAATAGTTTGCAATGTTGCAAATTATTTGACATGGTCTCTTTCAACACTGCCCGGCGTTTCAGGATTCCTTTTCGAGCCCTGGGATTCTTTTTTTTTTTTTTTCGTTCGGCTGCTTTACATCTGGAGAATCTCACTCCCTTAATCCTTGCTAGTTCTTGGAGACTCCTTTCGGTGCTCACTTCAACTTTGGGCTCCTGCAGCGACACTGGTCTTTCACCTAAATGTGGTGCTTCGGAACGCGGTGTCCTGCATCTCAAGGGTAAACAGAAACTCTTTCCTGTGTATGGATTAACTACCCTGATAGTTAACTGTGGCAAACATCCAACGCAGCCATCCTCTGAGAGATCATGCTATGGTGACGATCAGAGTTTCTTTCAGCCTCTTCAGGAGGGTGACTTCTGACATACCTGAGACCAGTCTTAGGACTCCGTCGTCCTATCTGGACAGGGCAGTTTACAACTCCTGTGTGTTGGAGAGCGAGCGCAGGTCGTCGCCGCCGTATCTGGACTGCCAGCCCCCCAATTCCCTCCGATCAGGGACTAGCCATGGGATGCCATCGTATCTGAGCAACCACTCATACAGCAACTTTGAAAGGAGTCACGGGATAATGTCGTCGTACCTGAGCAACCAGGCAATCGACAGCGGAAGGTAAAGAGGTTGTGAGCGGCGACCAACAGGCTTAGCAAAAATGTGCCGAGAGCAGTAGGGAGAAAAGCATGCGGGAATCCGATGTGAGAATCTCGAACCAGGTTCTCCAGAGGTGGGGAGAGCCGTCAGAAATCAGTTTGGGACCACGTGGCAACAGTCACTCTTGAAAGTAGAGAAGTCAATCGTGGGAAGGGAGGGATTCAGTGGTGCTGAAGTATCTAGATTGTTAGGTAGAAAAAAAAACACTCCCCACTATAGGAAACGCAGGACGCTGCCATACTGAGTCTGACCATTGCTCTATGTAGCTCAGTATTGTCAACACAGGCCGGCAGTGGCTCTCCAAGTTATCAGGTAGGCGTTTTTCTCTGCCCTACCTGGAGGTTGAACCCAGGACCTTCTGCAGACAAAGCAGATGCTCTTCCATGGAGCGATGCCTCCTCCCGAACTCTAGGCGAAGCAACGGGGAGTTGAGACTTCTCAGTGCTTCGACTGCAGGAGGTCCCAGGTTCAACCAGCAGCATCTCCACGTAGGGCAGAGAGATCCCGGAGAGCCGCTGCCAGTCAGTGTTTTCCAGCACAGAGCTGGACAGGCCAATGGCTGACTCAGCATTAGTCAGCCTCCTATGATACAGCAGTGCTCAAATACAGCACGACACAAATAATCCAGGATGACAAGACGATAAGGTGCCAGCTGAAGGAAGGGTCCATTTCTTCCACCCCAGTAAAAAACAAGATGGTTTTTTGACCCAAACTGGGAGGCGCGGCTCCCAGGGGAGCTGCATAAACCAGCCAGAGGAGCCGCGGAGTGCCACGGAATCCTCTCGGAAAAGAGTGCCATGCCAATTGGCGGGCATCAACATCATGTACAGGTGGGCCCCCATATCTGCTGGGGATATGTTCCAGGCCCCTCCGTGGATACTTGAAAATGTGGATAGGAGCGAACACCCCCTCCATGGTTTCCTGAGGGTCCCCCCTGCCTCCCCTGCAGTCAGGCTTGCTTGCCCCCCCCCCAGCTCTTATTTTTCTTTCAGCAAGCTTTGTTTCTTCCTTAAAACAGAGAAGCAGCCTCCATTGCAAGCAAGTAGAACGAGACTAAGTCCTAGAGAGACTCTGCAAGGTTTCTGTTAACCTTGCAGAGCCTCTCTAGGACTTAGTCTCATTCTACTTGCCTGTAATAAGCAGCCAGAGGCTGCTTCTTCTGTTTCTTTAAGGAAGAAACAAGGCTTACTGGGAAAAAAGTAAAAGCCTGGGGGGGTCCCCATGATCCTTGGATAACTGAAACCGTGGATAGCGAATCAGTGGATATGGGGGCCCACCTGTAATGGCCATGGCCAATGGTCAAGAGAGCCACAGGTCGAAAAAGTTTGGCTTTTTAACAAAGACCGTGCAGGATCCTTCCAACTGGCGTGGCACCTCAGAAGTAAGACGTCTAAGGGCTTGTTGGGGTGATCTTTTCCGCTCCACATGATCGTGCACACGATGATGACGCATGTCCTGTCCCCTCTCCTTGGTTAATTCTTTTAATTGCATTGGGGGTAGTTTGGTCAAACTGCCCCCCTCCCCATGTGATTAAAGGAACTCATTCAGAACTAGCAGGGCTAGGATGTGCTCGTGTGTTTTACCACATGAGGCTGGTCTAGGGTTAAAATACATTTGTAACAACACATGGTAGTGTATTGTTTGCATGCATGCACACACGCACGCACGCACATACACAAAGAAAGTGTGTTGAAGGGGTCCTGATGCCTTTGACAGGGACTCTGAATGATCCAGGCGCATCTTGGAAGCTCTCTTTGAGGTTTTCAAAGATGTTCCCACAGAGGCCTCCTCTCCTTTGAGTTTTTCTCGTTCTCGCTTTGCTGCAACCCCCCCCCCCCACTCTGCTGAATGTGGTGTCTGGTTCTCCCTCGTAGATCCTACTACCCCTTCCGGGACAAATCCGCTGCCTCCTCTCTGAGAAGCCATCGAGTGCCTTTCTATAGGGACATCTGTGACACAGAGGTTGGAAGGTAAAGAGGAAGTCAGGAATGAGCTAGTGGGGCAGTCGTCTTTGCGTTTATGTGTTTGCATTCACATCCTGTCTCTCTCCCTTGGTGGAACTCAAGGCTCAAGAACGTAGAGTTCTGGGGTGGTCTCCCATCTGGGCTGTGTCTTGACCTAGAACTCTTTTGGCTCTAGTACGGTTGCGGCATGCTGCAGGAGCAGTGGAAGATCTCCCAGTTGTGTGTGTGTGTGTGTGTGTGTGTGTGTGTATGTGTGTGTGTGTGTGTGTGTGTGTGTGTGTGTGTGTGTGTGTGTGTGTGTGTGTGTGAAAGGCCCCCCCCCCGCTTACCTGGTGGCATGCCCCGTGTCAGAAACAGCTGCCATCACCTATGGCCTCATCCACCTCCTTTCTCCTGTGCTCTCTGGGTTTGAAAAGGAGGAGAGGAATGGAACAGAGCTTGAAGAGAAGAGTGGTGGGCTAGAGTGTCTCTGGGACTGTGGAGGAGAGAAGAGTGGTGGGCTAGACGGTCAGCTCCGCAGCGCCAAGAGGGAAGCTGTGTGTGGCTTCAATTCCAGCTTCGCGCCGCTTCCAGGAAAGGCTGCCTAGGATGTCAGTGGCGCCATCTTGCACATTCATGCGCTGTTTTCATTTGCACATAGCATGTGTAGGGGGGGGCAATTCCAAGTGGGGTACACTCAGCAAACGAGGTCATCGGCGAACTTGTGGTTTTTTTATGATCGTTGTTGTGTTTTATTTTTCTCTGGTTGTTAGCTGCTTTGGGTCTCTTTGGTTAAGGACGAACGACAGGGTAGAAATATTTTAACTCAATAAATGTTGCCCCCAAATGTTCTAGAGCAGGGGTCCCCAAACTAGAGCCTACGGGCCACGTCCGGCCCACCAACGCACCTTGACCAGCCCGTTGAGCCCAGTGGCGCTATAATTCTATGCAGCCCCCCTGCACTGCTTCCTTTTCACACACACCCATCTTCCACCACATACCCTCCTCCTGCTGGATTGGGTCCACACTCTCTGGTGTAAATATATGGTGAAAATATTTTTCTCCTCTTGCAAAAATTCTTAAGAGTTGTCCGTAATGTGTGTGAGTGTAATTGAGTGATGTGGCCCTAGCAGCTGAAACTTTGGGGACCCCTACTCTAGTGCCTCTAGCCCAGGGGTGGCCAACCTTCCACCATGAGGGCCTCTTGTCTTCTTGTCTAGAAGACAGAATCATTCATGGCACCTGCAAGTGCTGATGGTGCTGCTCAAGCAGCTGCACCTGCTGAAATAAATGCCCTCACCTAGACACCCATGCTGAAAGGTTGGCCAGCCCTGCTCTAGCCGTTCCCTCCCACCCTTGGGTGTGTTAACCAAACCGCCACTTCTCTGATGCACATGGTTTTTCCACTGCTCTTTCCAGCGGCAAAGGGCTCCTCTTTGTGAAGGAGTCGGTCAACAGCACAGAACTCTCTTCTTCGCCACGCTACAACAGGTAAGAGTACAAAATATGGAAGGGACGTGTGGGTCTCACGGAAACACGTCAGCGGTGTGGGCGGTGGGGCGGTGGGGCCGCGGGCGGCAGGCGGGCCGGCGGTGGGATGTCACGACAGGCGGCGGAGGCGCAAATCGTCCTGTTGGTCGGGGCCAGCAAGGAGCGCCGGCAGCGTGTTTGGCCCTCCCGCCTGCCCTGCACCTCAGTGTGGAGCATAACGGCCGTAGCCGTTACGTCACTTCCTGCGTGGGGTGTGTGTGTGTGGGGGGTGGTCGTACCTCCGCTACTGAAACACATCCCGTGTTCGTGTGCAGATGCATCCGCATGTGAGCGTTTGTGGATTTTGAATATTCGTATCCCGCCTTCTCTCCCCTCCCTGTTAACTCAGCAGGGAGGCACTTTTTCTAGCAGTGGCGCTTTCATGCTTAGCGGGGCGAGAGCAATGGTCTCCATGCAGCCAGTGGCTGTGGCTGGTGTCTCTCTTGAGGGGAGCCGGGCAATGGCGCCATCAGCAGAATGCGCGGGGGGGAGCAGGGAGGGATGGTGCGCCAGCCACTTCCGTCTCTGAATCTTCATATTTCATTGAAGCAATAAACAAAAAAGTCTTATCTACCTTCTCCTCCTCCCCAAATTGGAAAAGCCGCCTTGGTTGCCCTATACATTCTTTAGAGAAATAAATAAATAAGAGGTGGATTGAGTAGAAACCCACCCATCTCCAGCACACTTCCTCTTCTGTTTTTGAATCTAGGGAGTGAGAGAATGAGGAGTGGTGGAGGGCAGGCAGCCCCTGCCCATCTTCCACCTGAGGCACTTGTCTCAGTTGGCCTCATGGATGGGCCAGACCTGCCTTGTGGCGACGTGAGGGGGAAATGTGCAGGCAGAATTCTTCCCAACTTCTCATTAGGCTGAAACTTGCGCTCACTTCCCCGTGTTCTGGCCAAATTAGTGCAAAGGCACCAAGATAATCGGCATGCATGCATCCTTCATGATTACATTTTATGATAATAACATCACATTGTATTGTGTTAACATTAAGTCTAGTTAAATAACTTCAGACATCTCAGGCTTAGACCTGTATTTAGGTTCTGGCTGTCATCTCTTCCTCTCACGGCCTGTGATGCTCCTAGCAATTGGTAAAGTATCTGAATTGGAGCCCCGTTGTCTTATCCGCATGACAACGTTGCCTTCCCTTCTTCCTCCTCCAGTCGCAGCATGGTCGATCTGTCTGACCTCGAGAGATCAACCTACAGCAGTGCCACCTCTCTGAACAGCAGGCCCCCCCCCAAAGGTATTTATTTATTATTATTAATTTGCATGGTGCCACTAACGTGCAATGCTGCTTTACATAGAGTGACAATACAGATCCCTGCCCTGAGGGGCTTACAATCTCGATATTGACACAAGGGAGACAACAGAATAGGGAGGGGGGGGGAGACAGCCAGCTGTAAACAGGGGCAGGGTATGCAACTGTCTTAGTTACATGTGGCCGATGAAGGCCAAAGTCATCGCATCCAAGGTGGCTTAAATGTCCTCCCATCCCACAGGTGTGCGCATTTAACTCCTGTTGCATATAACTCCTTAGGTAAAAATGCCTTTTAGGAGAGCATTCCAAGCATCAAAGTCAGCAAATCAAACAAGTGGAGAATTGTTTCAGCTTCCGACTCTCCCTCACTGGAGGTCTTTAAGCAGAGGCTCGATAGGCACCTGCTGGAGATGCTGTAGGAGGATTTCCTGCTGCATGCGCAGGGGGTTGGACTAGATGACCTTGTGGGTCCCTTCCAAGTCTATAAGAGTAATTGCTTTGCATGCCAGAGGTCTCGGGTTCGTGATTATAACTTAGAATTGTGGATAGACTGGATAACTTAACACTCAGATGCATGATATTTCTAGCCAGATTCTGTGCTCCTCCTTATTCTGCCAATCCTCCCAAATTTCTGCCCGTCTCTTATGCATGCCCCACACACCCATCTAGCAAATCACCCCGTTTTTAAAAAAAATATTTAAATTAAAAGTATGAATGAAGAAGTACATAATCCAATTAATTAGCTAATTAAATATGGGGGTACATGGACCGTGACAAGGGGTACAAATGGCGACAAAGGTTGGGAACCCCTGGCTTAGATGGTGACACAAGGGAGGCGGTGATGGGGGGTGGGTGGGTGGGGCATTTGTCATCCCGGTGAGCTGCCGTTGGTGTCGAACTGTGCAGGAAAAGTTCGAAAGGGACCGACAAATAACATTCGATCGTTACTCTACAGCGATGACGTTCTATGCTTTGGGACAGAGGAGGGGGTTCCGAGGGGGTTCCGATGGGGTTGTGCATGAATGGTGGTTAAGCAGGATGGCTGAAGGCCGGTTGCTTGGGTGGGGTAGTAGCAGGGAAATGTGTGTTTTCTGGCAGCCTCTGACTAGCTGCTGTGGGTAGAACCCATGGGACAGATGGAGGCTTTTTGGACACCCAAGAGACGTTTGTCCGCTGCCCTGAGGTGTTTCCCTGTTTGTATATGAGAGCTTAGTGTAGTGCAGTCTTGTACACACCGGAGAGTAAGCCCCATGGCCTACAGTGGGACTTACTTCTGAGTAAACACGCATAGGTGTGTACTGTGAGAAAAGAAACTCTGAATCGGGACTTCCCGTCTCGCCTCTTCCATGAGCTCACTAGATGGCCTTGGGTGAGCCACTCCTTCCCAGCCTCAGTCTTTCCATCTGTAACATGGGCATAAGGGGTTTTACTTGCTTTACAGCATCACTGTAAGGACAGCATCCAGATAAAATATGCCAAGTGCATTCAGAAAGCATCATGTAATGTGAAGCATCGTGATGTAGAAGTGGAAGAAAATACACTCGATGCGAGATAGCTTTCTTCCTGGCCCCAGCATGCCACTTGCCCAGTAAATGAGCGGGGGGAGGGGGGATGTCCAGGGCCCAGAGGAAGCTGGAAATACTTCCTGCCTAGGGGTCAAGGATGCTGGGCTAGATGTGCCTGTGATCCGACCCAGCAGGGCTCCTCTGATCACGTCCTGATCTGAAACTCTTAAAGGGCCCCTTTTGAAGTTGAACCAGACACAGGATTCCACTTGCCATGCTGGTAGTAGAAGACTTAAACCGTGTCAAATCGCCACAGGTTTCGCTGCCAGCACGTAATGTGTGTGGGGGGGGGGGGGAATGGCCATGCCATCCCTCCTTATTCTGAATCCGATCTCCAAGTGGTCTCATCGTGAAAAAGTGGCTGCATTGCATTTTTCCATCAGTGTGGCTGGAATGAGGGGCACCTTTGTAGCTGAGACCAGGATGGCAAACTTGTTTGCGTCACCGCTTGGCTCATCTCCTCCTCCTCCTCCTCCTCTTCCTCCTCTTCTTTAGGCTCTTTGAAGACATCTGCACTTACTGTGGCCGCGAGATCCGCAACTGCGCTAAGATAACCATTGAGAACCTGAAAATCTGCTGCCACGAATACTGCTTCCGGGTAAGGGTCCACGGGTACCAGAGACAGCAGCACATCAAATGCGACTCGACCCCTCATGTCATCGTGCTTTGCGACGGCAGACACTATCCCCACCCCCACCCCCTTTACTCAAGTCTCTGCTGCTCTTCCCGCTCCCGGATTGGAAGAGAAGGAAAGGGACGAAATTGAAGATAACTGTTGTAACTGTCCCGGTGCCACCACAGACTAGACCTCGCCCAGCTCATGGGGAAGTCGCCTGTTCCACTGTGGGACAAAACCAAGGCTTCTCAACTGCCTGAGGGAGCGGGGAGAATATGAGGCACTAGCAGGGCCCCCAGCACACGTCCCAGAAAGCGCCAGAAGCAACACTTTGTCCCGTAGTCTCACAAGTGGAGACCTTCTTGCAAAACGCATACTGAGCTCCTCATGCATCATGCATCGCGCACCGTCAAGCCTATTTAGGCCATTCGGAGGGTCCAGAGAAGAGGAGGAGGAAGTGGGTGTCGGGCACAAGCCCCTCCCTTCTTCCATCTGGGGTGGTTGGGGAGGAGGACAGAGCAACAGCCCCCACCCCCCTGCCTCGGGCCAGCCAGCTTCCGGACAGCCATTCATGTGTATTACACACACTAACCTCTCCCTCCCTCCCAACACACACACACACACACACACACACACACACACACACACACACACACACACACTCGAACCTGCTCACTCCTTCCTTCCTTGTCCGCAGTGTGGGATTTGCCACAAGCCCATGGGAGATCTGCTGGATAAGATCTTCATTCATCGAGATATTGTCCACTGCGATAAGTGCTACGAGAAGCTCTTTTAGGTGAGTGGCGCCTTTCCTGCAAAGCAGCCGGGATGCTCCAGAATGTTTTCCCCATCTTTTTATTCCATCGGTTCTTGTGATTGAAAACTCCTTCCTTGGGTGATCCCTTCATAGAAATCACCTCTTAGTTAATCCTGGGTTTTCATTTTCTTTCTATTTTTCACCATTGTTTTTGTCGCATCCTGCCATGGTGATGGCAGCAGACGGACGCTATTTTGGTGGCCACCAGGCATTCTTGAGGGGGAAAAATAGGCAGCCACCATTTTTTTCCCAGAATGCCCTGGAGCGATGCAACATTCAGGCCACTGCAGGAGGCAAAAACTGCAATAAAAAGCAGAAAAATAAAGGAAAATGAATGAATTGAATGATGAAAAGCGGAGTGGTTGAGCACTCCTCCATCATCATTAGCATTCATGTTGGAATGAATGAAAAATTGAACTCAACGTGCTTCTTTTGGTTTGCTCCTTTGTTTGTTCTGAAACCAACATGCGCAGCCCACGAGGCAGTTGGAGTGCTGGGGTATACTGGTAGAGCACAATTGCTGGATGCCGAAAGAGTTGTGAAGCAGGGTGGATCTGCTCAGCTTTTTTTCTACGCTGATCAAATCGTGGAGCTCCTTCCTGAAAAATGCACACATGGCATCTTCAATGCGATCCTTTCAGCACTTGGCAGAGTCTATCGTATTCTCTTTTGGTGTTTTAAGGCATTGGCGTAGCCACAGCGGCTGAGTGGTTAAGGTGCTGAACTGTAGACCGGAAGGTCGGTAGGACAGCAGTTCGAGACCCGAGGGCAGCGTGACGGAGTGAGCTCCCGTCTCCTGTCCCAGCTCCTGCCAACCTAGCGGTTTGAAAGCAAGACATTGCAAGGAGATAAATATAGGTACCGCTGCGACGGGAAGGTCACAGCGTTAAGAACATAAGAAGAGCCTGGCTGCTGGATCAGGCCAAAGGCCCATCTAGTCCAGCTTCCTGTATCACACAGTGGCCCCACCAGATGCCTCAAGGAGCACAAGACCACAAGATACCTTGTTGCGTTAGTCACGTTGCGTTAGTCACACTGGCCACATGACCACAGAAGCGTCTTCGGACAGTGCTGGCTCTTCGGCCTTAGAAACAGAGATGAGCACCGCACCCCAGAGTCGGACACGACTGGCTCTTGAGCAGGGAAGACCTTGACCTTCGTAGGAGAGAGAACATTCCAGGGTGGTAGTCATGGGGTAGTAGTCATTCTCCCCCTATCCATTATTTGTTGCTCCAAATGCTACTCCTGAGGAGAGCAGGACTTTGTGAGTGTGGCAGTGTTCGCCGATGCACTCGCACTGCCCCACCCACACATACAGGAGCGCAGGGAGGGTAGAGCCAGTGTTGTATAGGGAGGGCCAGTGTGATCCTTTAGCACCTCTGAGCAAAATGCTTTTACCTGCTGCCGTTTGTAGCATGTTGTCGTCTGTTCGCTGCCATGTTTTCATTCCTGTTTTCTTGCTTTTACTGGCGAGTCAGGTTAGCCCCCTTCAGACTAACCTGTGATTAGGCGGGATATAAATCCCAATGATAAAACAACTAAAAGTGTGCTATTGCTTGCAGTGTGCATCTTCAGTCAGATCGACCGGGAGGCTGCCTGAGGGGGTCACCTCTGTTGGCGGATTGGGGGGCACCTCATCCCTGCCTCCAGGAAGGAACAGAAGTGTGGAGGAGAGACGTCCTCTTCCGCCCGGTTCCCTTTTCAAATCCAGGAAGTGGGAAAACGAGTGGCAGAAATGGGGCACCACTGGGGAAAGGCGGAGGACTGGTGCACTGCCTCATAGGCCAGGAAGTC
The DNA here is from genome assembly GCA_026170595.1 of Plestiodon gilberti rubricaudatus. NCBI lineage: Eukaryota > Metazoa > Chordata > Lepidosauria > Squamata > Scincidae > Plestiodon > Plestiodon gilberti. Next base: position 23,343,449 of record JANXHW010000013.1, read on the forward strand.
TTTATTTGGCCTGGATTCACCTGTTCCCTCTCCAATTGTCTCCTAGGACTTCTTGAAGAGCGAGACAGAAGAATCTGTACCCTCAGCCGTGCAAACTGAGATGATTCCAGTGGCGGCTTCTTCACCACCACCACCACCACGAGTATTGATCCCTCTGCTCTCAAGTTCTTCTTCTTTCACTACCTTTTCCTGGGAAAAGTGATTTGCACCCACTAGTTGACTTGGCCAGTCCCTGGCTAAGGGCACCTCCGACCTAACAGCCACAAAAAAGCCACATCGAAGAAAAGGGTATCTGAGATTCTGAGCACCTTCAGGTGGGGGGAGGGGTATATGCGTGCGTTCAGCATTTCGGAGACACTTCTCCGACGGCCCGACTAGATAGGATCCAGGAGAGACAGCCTCTTTTTATCCAGCACAATCATCTCTCTTTTCTAGTTCCTGCCTGTTAAATCTTTCTCCTAATTTTGTCTTTGGAAGTTGATTCCCAAAAAGTGTCTACATGTGCAATAGAGACCATGGACTCCTCTTTTGTCCCTTCCCCCCCCCCCCAAAAAAGCAGAGAGAGTAAATGTGACTGAGTAGCAGCTTTTCTAAAAGAAGTGCAACCAGTTTCACTGAGAATCAATGTTCTTAAGTTTTAAAAAAGGAAAGAGTTACGGTCACTTTGCTAACGCACCTTCTTCAGAGGCTACAAGCTGCTGTAGGACTAAGTGTACGGCAGGCAAAGAACTGTTAGCAATGGGAGCCTGCTTTCTGCTGAGTCTGGTAATTGCCCCCACCGAGTTCAGTATTATCAGCACTTTGATTCAGGACTTCCCTTGTTCAAATCTTGCCTCTGCTACAAACTCACTTGCAGCGCAATCCTGTGCATGTCTACTCAAAAGTAAGCTCCATTGTGTTGAATGGAACTTACTCCCAGGTATATGTGTATGAGATTGCAGCCTAGGTGGCCTTAGGCAAGACACACCCTCTCGGGCCTCAGTCTTCCCCATCTGCAGTATGGGGATAATGCTACTTTCTTACCTTACAAGGTTCTTGTAGAGCTGCCACCAAGATAACACATGTGGATGCTTTGCACGCTCAGAAAGGGCAGCACAAATTTGATTATGAGCAAAGGGGAGTGTGTCCCAACAGTGTTTGTTTTTTTATTTCAGTGCAGCCGTGGAAAGCTCAAGCTCAGTATTTAATCAGTGCCGTGGTGTGATGGGAATTGGAATGCTTCATTCTTTTCCCGCAGGCCATTTTCCTGTCCCAAGACCCCCTTCCCAAATTTTCTCACTGCAGAGAAAGGAAAACGACACACCTCTAATATTTTTAGCTGGCTGATTTCAGCCTTCCGAAGCAGGATAATTGAGACTTTGTCTCCTGAATGTGGTTCCCTGATTTTCAGAGAACCCTGACTTAAAACAACCGTTGGAGTCCTTATTCCGCTCCAGCGTGTTTTGTGGGCTGATTCATGTGGTCCAATTGTGGGCTGATTGACGTGGTCCTATTTATCACTAAATGACTGCAGCACCAAACCTGCGGTGTGGACGGGCTGTCGCACATCTGGCATCCTTTTTGACTTATATATCCAGCTGCAGTGTCATCATCTCATTGAATGTAATTACGTGACGTACACGCAGGTACGACTGCTGCACCCCTATTGGGTGGTTTCTAACCTGCCTGCGTTCCTCCTGATAAAACAGTCACCGCACTCTTGAGCTGAGATACAGTTTGGCAAAGTCCTTTGCACGAGTGAAACGCTGTATCGAGACAAACCTTTTGCACTTCAGTTTAGCAATAATATCTTCAGGCGGAGGACAAAGTATTGCAGCCCTCTGGGAAGACGAAGGCTTTCAGCTCAGTTGTCTCCAGCTAGGCGTGCCAAGTCACCGGTCCTCTGTGTGGAATGGCTGTACCTGAGCAGGTGTGTCCTAAAACGGCTGACCTACTGACTTGAGCAAAGGTATTTTGTTCGAGACCTTGGTCAATGTTTCCCTTCCAGCCGGATTTTCTCTCCTCCAGTTCTAAAACAGATTTGCTTTTGATATTCACCATTAGAGTGCACGTTTTATTGAGCAACACGTCAAAATGGCAGGTGCTGTTGGCTGGATGGCTTGTTTTCCTCTGCGATGCATGTCATTGCAACAGGCCTGCCCAAGTCCCCCTGGTGCCTGTGCCCCCTGCCCCCCCCACCTGCCATCGCTTCCGTCCTTCTGCCTCTGCTCCCTGGATTTAAAAAGGAAGATGGAAGCCAAAGAGATCTGGAGTGGGGGGAGCGTAGTGGGTCTGATGCCCCAGCCCACCACTCTTCTCTCCTCTGCAGGTCTTCCCTTCTTTCTAACCCACCCCCTCCCCTCCAGACTTCCTTGGCTGCTCCGTTTTGTTCCCCCTCTTAGTCAAATCCAGGAAGCAGGAGGAGGAGAGGTGGAGACAATCGACCCTCTACCACCTGAGGCACCTGCCTCAGTTGGCCTCGTGAATGGGCCGTGCAAGCTGCTTTGGAAAGGGAGCTCCAGGTCATTCTAGGTGTTTGCTTCATTGTCCTTATTTTGCCAGTCTGTTTTCTTTGCAACAAATGCTTAACCGCTGCCTGCCGTTCTAATAAATATTATTAAGATGTCATGTACAAAAAGCTGACTTGTGTGTTTGACTTCATGGTCTGGGTGATGTACTTCCTGGTGGTCTAAGGCAGGGGCGGCCAACCTTTCAGCAGGAATGCTCCTGGCCCGTTAGTGGTTGCCTAGGTGAGGGCATTTCAGCAGGTGCAGCTGCTTGAGCAGCACCATCAGCACTGGCAGCTGCCAAGGTTCTGTCTTCTACACAACTCTTCAGATCGCAGAGGCCCTCATGGTGGAAGGTTGGCCACCCCTGCTATGGAGGGAGGGAGGGAGGTTTTTGGAGGGGCAGATGAAAAGGAAACTTCTTCCCTACAGCCTAGAAATGTCTCCCCCACAATAGTTACTTGGGAAAGAGGACGTTCGTCCCCTTCCCCAGGTGTAAACCGGGGCCAGCCCAATAGGCCTCCTCGGATTTCTGCCAGCTAAGTAGCTAAAACTTCCTTGATTTTTTTTTGGGGGGGGGGGGCAGTAGGACCTTAGTACGTTGTATGAATGTCAAGACTTTCTTATTGAGCATTCATTGTTTTCCAATCTACAATGAAGAATTATTTTCCTGTCTTTATAACTTTCCAATCTATCATGTGACCATTATATCCGTGTCATCCGTGGTTCTTTTCATACTTGGTCTTCTGTGTAAGTTCACCTTGAAAAAAACATTTTATTTGGGCTCTTATTGTTTAAACACACTGAGCACAAAATATGTATCCCTTTTCTTCAGTTGAATGGCTACCCTTTCTTTGCCAAACTGTGAAATTAGAGAGGAGGGGGGAAATGAGTTCAAAAGAATTGCAAGAATATCTACCTCAAAAGATTTCATACGTGTCAGCATTATATCCATGTAAAGAAAGGGTAGCCGTTCCATACAATGCCTGCAAATCTTGGTGACGCCAACTCCTCGCACCTGAGCAATGTGGGTCGTCCCCAACCTGATCTTCATGGGTCTCACTTTAGCAACCAGCTCCTGACAGGGAAAAGAAAAAAGAGAAACAAAAATCAAGGGGGGATTCATGAGCCTCCCTCCTCCAGCCCCCACAAAAGCCAACCACAATCTATCCATGTCTCCTCTATAAAACGAACACTCTTCATGTGCATAGAAGCACCATAGGGTGTCTCAACAGTTAAGTCCCATCCAGGGCGGCTAATTAAGTTCCATGTAAGAATGCCTGCATGATTCCTTTGGCCACAGAATGCCTATATAGGCTTGGCATTATTACTCCAAGAGACTGCAGTCCGAGAACACCTATATGTTGTTTGGATGGTTGTCTATTACTTAATAGAATATTGACTTCAAGCTAGGGCACCGTTATGCCTGAGCCACCATATTATCAGTTATCATCAGAACTTCCTCTAACCCATTGCAAAAGCAACAACTGCTAACAGAAGGCCTGGAATGGTTCCCATATTGCACCCTAATCATTGCACCCAAAAGGCCTTGCATTAAATTTAAAATTAAGTAGATTACAAAGGCTTACCGTAAACAGCATGCCAAAGTTTCGTTTCCAGTGCCTCGGTTTCCCTAAGAGCGTGATCTTTGCCCCCTTCGTGCATAAAATGGGATGCTCTTACCACTCTGAACAGTTTCAGCTCTCCCCTTTCCACAGAAAAAAAATCCAAAATCACCGATGGTAGAAGAAGGTAAGAGAACACCTGGGTGGTAACATTCTTCTTTCTTAGCAGAAAAACCACAAAGTATTGCGGTGAGAATATTCTCACCACATCGAACTGCTACCATGTCTTGCAATAATACTAATATCAGCAACAGAATAACTTAAACTACAGTACTGCATTACTGGTAATAGCAGACTGACACACGAGACTCACTGCGTCATTCTCATTTCCGCTGGCAATAGCGCGCCGTGCCGTGCCCCAAAAGGTTGTAGTTGTAGTGAGGACAAAATGAGGAAGAACCACATCTGTTGAGTTCCTTGGTGAAACTGCAGGGTAACTGAACAATGTCGCCAACAACAATGTTTACTCAGGAGCAAACCCTGCCAAAGCAAATTTCATTCTCACAGGATTGCATCCACACTGCCCAATCCTGTGCATGTTTACTCCCATGAAAGTATAGGTGCTGCTGCTTACTGCTGAGTCTGGGCACTGGGCCACCACTCCCAATGTGGTCTACTCTGATTGGCAGTAGGTTGCTCAGGAGGAATGTTTCCAAGTCTACCACCTTGATATCCTTTCACTGAAGATGCTGCAGAGGGGTCACCCTATTCATCTACTGCAGCAAAAACAAAAGGCTCGTGGCAACTAGGGAATAAGCACTATTCTTTAAATGCCAACGAGTGAACCAACATGGTGGGACTTACTTCTGCATAGAATCCCACTGCTCTGATCATTGTGGGCAACGTTTTCCAGGGCCGGCGCCCACTTTGTCATATGCATCAGGTCTAGTCATCAAAATAAACAGGTTATGCACAGGGCCGGATTTATGCGCAAGTTAAAGACACTACAATTTAGGGCCTCTCAATACGAACACCTCCAGTTGAACATAATCTGCTGAAAAACCACAAGCCTGTGCCTGTGAATATCTGCAAATATAAAGTGTAATTTTCCCCCCTTTTCTTATAACAGCAGCTTAAAATAATAAACCGCTTTTGGGATGGGGTATCTCACTGTATCTGGAGGGCCCCCCCCCCAGCATGGCTTAATCCAACTGAATTCATGTATTCTAAATATGGAGAAGAAGAGCAAATGGTTTGTTTGAGATGGTGTTTTGCGTTTGGCAATGCAAGAAATAGCCCCCCCCCCCCGATCTTGGCAATGTTGAACTTTGCTGTGTCTCTCTAATACTATTAACAGGTAGGAACCAAGTGTTGCATGGGATCCCCCTGTATTTTAGAGGAGTGCCCCGGTTTGGGGCTTGCTTCCAACAGTCCGAAACAGAAGCCCTGCAGCTGCTATCCTAGACTTGCAGGGAATGGAGGTTTCAGGAGGGAGGGAAAGAAAAAGAGCTTCAAGCAAAGGCACCAGCTGGAGATGCTCTAGGATTTCCAGCTGCAGTCTGGGGGTTGGACTAGATGACCTTGTGGAGCCCTTTCAACTCTATGAATCTAGGAAAAGGGAGTTTGCTTTCCTTCGCTCCTGATGGCTTCCCTTGCTGTGCTGTAAAGTAGAGGTTCCCAACCTTTGTCGCCAGGTGTACCACTTGTCACAGTCAAATTTTCTACAGCGCCACCTGCACCAATCAATCAAAAAATTATTATTTATATGATAAATACTTATATATAAATATAAATGTATTTATAATATTTAATTTAAATGAATATGTGCACTAGATAGGTGACAGTGTCAGCAAATGCAGCAATTAAGCCACTGTGGGGTGTTTTGTTTTTCCTCTTTCTTTTCCAAGCAGTAGTACTCACAGATCCATTTCCTGCTTTGGAAGCCTATCCAAAAGAGCAGATATAGAGGCTTCAGTTCAGGAGCAGAATCTCATCCTGCATCCTCAGTTTTCAGTCTCTCTGGGTTTGGGCCTCTCTTTCCCCGGGACAGTTATGTTTCATTCCTCGCCCCCCCCCCATTGAATAATCCCCTAATTCATGCCTATTGATTTGAATCTCTACAAATACTGTGCGAGCAGCATGAGCAGCCCCTTGCTCAGAGACAGCTCAAATACAGCCAAAAAAAAAAAAGTAGAAAGAAAAGAAACAGGAAATAAAAGGCTTGTCTGCTTTGTTCTTGCCTGCGCCACCTAGTGGTTCAGTGGTGTGTATACGGGAGGGAATATGAAACAGTACAGAGCGGAGATAAGAGCAGAAGCAGCTGAGAGAGAGAGATTGGAACGGCAGAGAGGAGCCCGTCCAGGTAAGAGGCCTTGGGGGATCAGCTTTCCAAAGTCGAGACCAGCAGGTCAGAGATGCTTTGAATTGCAAGTCAGCCGGGAGATCGCAAAACCCAGACAGGGACCAGCCTGTCGTGTACCACCGGCAGTCGCTCAAAGTAGGTTGGGAACCTTTGGTCTAGAACAAAGTGAAAAATCAGCAGTGGCAGAACTTGCTGTGAGAACTGGTCACCAAATAAACTTTGATCAAACTCAGGTCCTTTCCACAGGGCAACAATACCACACCAGAATCTATAGGGAGGCAATAGAAATTCAAACACATCAAAGCAATAGAAACAGAAAGGAAGACACTCTCAGCATCAGCAATGCCTGGCTTCCAGGGCTTAAACCTGCCAGAATACAAAGCTGTGGAAGTGAAAATGGCCTCAAGAACTCTGGCAATGATGGACAGGCAAAGGAAAGTGCGAGTGTGCCTTTAAGAATGCCAAGCCAAGCTGGCAGTTGGGCCTGTGGCTGACTGGCAGGTGATGCTCACCTGAGCTACCTTCCCAAGGATGCTGCCTAGATGACCTTCCCAAGGATGCTGCCAGGCCCTGCAGCTGCTTTCCACAGCTGGAAGCGAAACGTTGGGGTCCAGTCCTCCCTCCGGTGTGTGGATTGCCTCCAGCCTGAGTGTGTTTGTAGCCTGGCGAGAGGGGCTGGGTGGCAAGAGGGCGGAATGTCCAGGCTGCAGGTGACAGTTGGCCACGCCCACCGGTGACATCACCTGTTGCCCAGGTATATAAAGGGCGACCCAGGCTGGAATCTCCCAGAGTGTCAGGGAGATTAGTGGGAGAGAGAGAGAGAGAGAGAGAGAGAGAGAGAGAGAGAGAGAGAGAGAGAGAGAGTTTGTGTTAGGAGGAAGGTAGGGAAGGTTAGAGTGTGTGTGTGTGTGTGTGTGTGTGTGTGTGTGTGTGTGTCTGTGTGTGTGTGTTGTGTGTGAGGAGGGAGGGGCTAGAGTGAGAGCGAGAGCGTGTTTGTGTGTGTGTGTGTGTGTGTGTGTGTGTGTTAGAAGGGAGGGGTTAGAGTGAGAGCGAGAGCGTGTTTGTGTGTGTGTGTTAGAAGGGAGGGAGGGGTTAGAGTGAGAGTGAGAGTGTGTGTGTGTGTTAGAAGGGAGGGGTTCAAGTGAGAGAGCGAGAGTGTGTTTGTGTGTGTGTGTTAGAAGGGAGGGGTTCGAGTGAGAGAGCGAGAGCGTGTCTGTGTGTGTGTGTGTGTGTGTGTGTGTGTGTATTAGAGTTAGAGTTAGAAAGTGGGAGGAGTGTTTCTAGATTAGTTGCTGTATTGTTTTTTTATTGGGTTTTTTGTTTTAGGTTTTTTTTATTTTCCCAGAGATTTTTCTTTTTTCTTTTTCTTTCTTTTTTTCTTTAGTCCGTTAGCGTTAGGGAGGGAGGATGAGACCCTGCAAGTGGCTGCGGTCCATGTAAGTACCAGTTCGTGGCAACTTCTCTTGCGTAGGCTCACCATATCCAAATCCGGGACAGATTGCAGCTCGACCTTTAAGAGAAGGAATGTGGGCAGTGGGCCGGTGTCGCTTGTTAAACCCCTTACTCCAGTGGTTTCCAAACTGGGAGTTGCGGAAACCAGCCAGGGGAGCTGCGGAGTGCCATGGAATCCTCTCGGAATACAGTGCAATGCCAATTGGCAGGCATCAACATCATGTCTTGGGGAGTCACTGCCAACCAATGGTCAAGGGAGCTGTGGGTCAAAAAAGTTTGGGAAACGCTGCCTTACTCAGAAGCAAGCCCCCTACAGGTGAAGGCGTTAGACCACACACAACTCTTTGTCCTTGTTTCAGAGGCAGACGGGGATATTAAAATGTCTTGCCGGGGGGGGGGAGATGCCGGGGGGGGGGAGATGCCCAGGCACACAGTGTGCACCAAGGGCTAGGCGAAGTATAAATACCCCCCCCCCCGGACCTTCTTTCTGTTGAAGAATATAGGGGTTTTGTAGCAGAGTAATAGCGGAAGACTCCTCTCCTGTGGTAAAAACGAATTATCCCAAGCACCCAGGCTAGAATGCTATCAGTAAAAGACACACAGAGGTAGAGGCTGGTAACAGTTACAAAAAGAAAGTTTACTTACAGATTGCATATATACATCTTCTGAGTAGGAGACCCAGAGGTCTAACATTCAGAGTACAAGGAACCCTATGTAGCTGTCCTTTTGCATGTGGGGATGGTAGATTCAAGGCGCATCTCCACACGTCCTCCTCCTCGGAAGGCTGAGGTCCAAGAGAATGTGGCTGGGGAGGGACAGGAAGGAAATGGGGTCAGGGGCCACACCCCTGCCAGGGACCATAGAGAGGACAGGCCAGGTGAGAGGTGCCCAGATGGCACACGGCCCCCCCAGCGTCCTGCAGCCGAGCGCTGCCCATTTCCAACCCCCCTTCTCAGCATCGGATGCTGGAGTCCACGAGGCCCAACTCTGCTCGCAGACTCCCAAAGTGATCCTTTGGTAATATGTCAGCTTTTATCTCTTGCGTTGGACAGTAGTCCAACTTGATAAGCTTTTAGAGTTCAAAACAACCATTCTGCCGGGAAACTCCGCCGTACAATACACTTTTATAATTAAAATGTAATGGTTCAACTTTACGTTTTGCTCCCAACATTGGAAGCATCCTCAGAAGTATTTAGCTACACACTGCAACCAGCAATAAAAGCCTTCTTCTGTTCCCCGGATGTTTGCGTTACAGTTAATTTTCTCACAGCTGATCTTCATTAGCAATTTCCATGCTATTGTCTGCAACTCCCCGTTTGTAATGGGTCCCCGAGCTGCCACAGACCCCCGAGCTTGGAAAAGGTGCAGAAAAGAGCGACCAGAATGATTCGTGGGCTGGAGCACCTCCCTTACGAGGAAAGGCTACAGCGTCTGGGGCTTTTCAGCCTAGAAAAAAGGCGCCTGAGGGGGGACATGATTGAGACTTATAAAATTATGCATGGGATGGAGAGAGTGGATAGAGGGAAATTCTTTTCCCTCTCACACAACACCAGAACCAGGGGACACACACTAAAATTGAGTGGAGGGAGAGTTAGAACAGACAAAAGAAAATATTTCTTTACCCAGCGTGTGATTCATCTGTGGAACTCCTTGCCACAGGATGTGGTGATGTCACCTGGCCTAGATGCCTTTAAAAGGGGTTTGGACAAATTCATGGAGGAAAAGACCATCACAGGTTACAAGCCAAAAGCAACCTCCTGGTTTTTAGAAGTGGGTTTTCTCTGTGCCAGGTGCAAGGGAGTGGCGACTGGACACAGGTATCTTGTTGTCTCGTGTGCTCCCTGAGGCATCTGGTGGGGCCACTGTGTGACACAGGAAGCTGGACTAGATGGGCTTTTGGCCTGATCCAGCAGGGCTCTTCTTATGTTCTTATGTTCTTATGAGCTGCCATCTTCGAATGGCGTTTTTGGATCCGATTTTGATTAATATGGGGGGTTGGGAGGATTTAGGAATACTTCAGTATATTTTATCGGATGTGAGGGATGGAAAAATGGAGAAGGTCACTTTGTTTTTAGAGCTGGTTGCCAAGAGACGTTTGGCCAACTATCATAGTCCTTAGATTGTATGTTAGGGCAAGATGCTCTTTTATTTTCTATAGTGGTTGTGCCAATAAAGGAGCTATCTATCTATCTATCTATCTATCTATCTATCTATCTATCTATCTATCACAAACAAACAAACAAACAAACAAACAAACAAACAAACAAACAAACAAACAGGAGAAGGCTTTTATTGCTGGTTCCAGTGTGTAGCTAAAGACTTCTGAGGATGCTTCCAACGTTGGGAGCGAAACGTAAAGTTGAACCATCAAATTTTAATAATAAAAGTGTATTGTACGACGGAGTTTCCTGGCAGAATGGTTGTTTTGAACTTTAAAATCTGGACACGTCATGAGGATCTAAGAATGATAAGTTTTTCTTTGCACATGTCACGCACACAATGATATTTAATGTCAAGGTGTTTTGTGCATGCACTGTCCTTCTCTGACTGTGCCAATTTTATGCAGCTCTGGTTATCCTCAAACATTTGTACTGGCTTAGCTTCTTCTATGCCCATGTCCTTTATTAACTGACAAAGCCATTTTAACATCTTGCATGCTTCGGATGCAGCGGTATATTCTGCTTCTGTGGAGGAAAGAGCAACAGTGGATTGTTTACGGCTTGCCCAACTAATTGCCCCACCCCCATACAGGAACAAATGTCCACTAGTTGATTTACGGTCAGATCTGTCTTCACCAGTCCAATCTGCATCAGTCCACCCCACTAACTTTGGGTTGTGACTGGCTGGCAGTTTTAGCTTGCAATCCACAGTGCCCTTTAGCTATCTGCCTACTCTGTGGATTGCAGTCCAGTCTTCTTGTGTGGGAGAACTGGTTCTCCTGCTTAAGATCCCTACAGCTGTTGTTGCAATGTCTGGCCTGGTCACACAACGTAGGTATAGAAGCTTTCCTATATAGCTTCTCTATAGTTGTGATTGTTTGGTAAGAGTACGCATTTCTCTTTGTGTTTAAGAAAGCCAGTTTCTATTGGTGTTGCTGCTGGATGGGCATCTTTGACTCCTATTGACTCTTAAATCCAAAATCGTTGTCTTTTGACTGAGAGGATAACTTCCATCCTCTTCTTTCTCAATCTGGATGCCCAAGTAATTTTTAGCATCTCCCAGTTCTTTTCTTTCCACTTCCTTGTCTAGGTGGTGTACAATGTCTTTGTAGTCTTCAGAGGCGTCGCTCCGGTAGGGGCGGGGCTGTAAGTATCGCTGCGGTTACAGTCGCTTTACCGAGCGAGGAGGAGGCAGCCCCGCCCCCTCACTGTCCGAGCCATTCGCCTACGGAGAAAGCAGCAGGCAGGGTCTCTTGCCTGCTGCTTTCTCCGTAGGCGAATGGCTCGGACAGTGAGGGGGCGGGGCTGTCCCTTTTGCACGTGGGGAGGATGGTGGATTCAAGGTCCTCTGGTGAGGAGCACATCTCCACATGTCCTCCTCCTCCGAAGGCTGAGGTTCAACTTAGAATGTGGCTGGGAAGGAAACGGGGTCAGGGGCCACATCCCTGCCAGGGACCATTAGTGCAGGCCAGGTGAGAGGTGCCCAGATGGCACAGTGCCTTGCAGCCGAGCACTGCCCATTTCCAACACTTTCTTCTCCAAACAGGAAGCCTTTTTATACCGTACTCATACTCTCCCCACCCCTCCCAGCCAAAAGGAGACAGCTGTCCTCAATCTCTCAATTAGGGTACTCCAGGCCAAAAGCCGAATGCCTTCACCTGTAGGGGGCTTGCTTCTGAGTAATAGTTTAACAAGCTACATCTGCCCACATTCCTTCTCTTAAAGGTCTAGCACTCTGTCCCGGATTTGGATATGGGAAGCCCAGAGTCTTGCGGGTTTATCCCCAAGGCTCTGCAGAGGGCGAGTGGGGGGAGGTCAGGGTCTCCCCCCCTCTGTCCGTCCCTGGCCCTTCTTTAGTCCCCCTCTTTCCCCTCAGCTCCTCACATTCTCCCCCCTTCTCTCTTTCAGCTGCTTCGGCTGCCTACACAGGAGGAGGAGCAGGCGTGTGGCACCAGCCGAATTTATCCAGGAGGTGGAGGGAGCCACTGGGGCCGCTGTCCAGGATGAGGGGGCAGGGGTGCAGGAGGAGAGGGGGGAGGGGGCATTGGGGCAGGAAGGACCAGTAAGTCAGGAAGGGCAAGCGGGGCAGGAAGAGAGGGGGCAGGGGGCAGGGTGGCAGGAGGGGATGGGGGTGGGTCCAGGGGGGCAGGAGGGATCAGCAGGGCAGGAGCCAGGGGGGCAGGAGGGGATGGGGGAGGGGGAGTTAGAGGGGCAAGAGGGGACGAGGCAAGGGGGAGTTAGAGGGACAGGAGGGGATGGGGGAGGGGGAGTTAGAGGGGCAAGAGGGGACAGGGCAGGGGGAGTTAGAGGGGCAAGAGGGGACGGGGGAGTTAGAGGGGCAAGAGGGGACGAGTCAGGGGGAGTTAGAGGGGCAAGAGGGGATGGGGGAGGGGGAGTTAGAGGGGCAAGAGGGGACAGGGCAGGGGGAGTTAGAGGGGCAAGAGGGGACGGGGGAGTTAGAGGGGCAAGAGGGGACAGGGCAGGGGGAGTTAGAGGGGCAAGAGGGGATGGGGGAGGTGGAGTTAGAGGGGCAAGAGGGGACAGGGCAGGGGGAGTTAGAGGGGCAAGAGGGGACGGGGGAGGGGGAGTTAGAGGGGGAAGAGGGGACGAGACACGGGGAGTTAGAGGGGCAAGAGGGGACGGGGGAGGGGGAGTTAGCGGGGCAAGAGGGGATGGTGGAGGGGGAGTTAGAGGGACAGGAGGGGATGGAGGAGGGGGAGTTAGAGGGACAGGAGGGGACAGGGCAGGGGGAGTTAGAGGGGCAAGAGGGGTTGGGGGAGGGGGAGTTAGAGGGGCAGGGGGAGTTAGAAGGGCAAGAGGGGATGGGGGAGGGGGAGTTAGAGGGGCAAGAGGGGTTGGGGGAGGGGGAGTTAGAGGGGCAGGGGGAGTTAGAGGGACAGGAGGGGACAGGGCAGGGGGAGTTAGAGGGGCAGGAGGGGACGGGGGAGGGGCCAGCGGTCCCAGCAGCCAGCGGGGAAAGGAGCTTCTGGAGTTGGCTGAGGAGGAAATTTTCCTCCTCTACCATCCTCAAGGCTCCTCCTCCCAGCTGTGCTTGTCTGGTTGAGGCAGCGGCTCCCCCACCTCCTTTCAACGTGGCTGGTGTCATCCCAACACCACCAGAAGCCAGAGGTGAGGAGTGGGACTGGTTGGGGTGGGGGGCAGTGTTGGGGACCCTGCACGAGGCTGGGTCCGTGGTGAAGAGGGGTGTGGAAGCGGGCTCAACCAACTCTTCCTTCTCCCCTGCCTGCAGGATCAAGCGCAGCTGTCCCGGAACTCTGCCGCCTCGACTCCATCAGGCAGAGCTGCCAGGAGGCCCGGAAGGAAAGCAGAGTCCACTTCTGCCCCGAGCAGGCAGCCCAGGAAGTCTTGGTGAGTGAGCTGCAGCAGGCAGCCCTTTGGGTCCCTTGAACCCTCGAAAGCAGGGCAGGGGGGGAGCAGCCACACGGGGAAGAGACTAACTCTCTTCTGCTTTTTCCTCTCTTCCAGGACATCATGCAGAACGCAGAAGCCTGCCCCGACCCTGCTCTGCTGCTCAGCCGGTCGTTTGAGACCATCGCCGAGTTGAGGTATCTATCGGATGTACAGTAATGGGGGACTGGGGAGGACAGGGTTGGGGCCGGAGAGAAGAGTGGCTTCTCTTTGCAGAAAAGCGAGCAGCAGGGAAGCAAACCAACTTCCCCAGGGCAAAGCAGGGCCTCCCTGCAAGCGCACTGACCATCTTTAAGACGCGGGTGCGGGGAGGGGGGGTTGTGAAACCATTCCCTGGCTGTCTCTCGGCCTCAGTGGCCAGGACCATCCTCTCCTCGTCCTCCCGCTACAGAATCTAATCCTTTCCTCTTTCCTCTTCCAGTGAAATGGAACCTGCCCTTTCAAGATCTTTGGAGTCGGCCATCATGAAAACATCTGTCTCGAAATTGAGCCAACTGGAGCAGCACGGCACCCAGGTAGATTGCCACGGGACATCAGGGCGGCGGGAGGGACTGGCTCACTCCCTTCCTTTCTCAAGTCACCGTTTTAGTGGGGAGTGAGAAACCAGAGCCCAAACCGTCACGATGGGGCTCCTCGTGATGGCCATTTCATCTTTTTTTCATCGTCCTCATCTGTGATGTTTTCCATTTCCTTTAGGACCCAAGAAACAGTCTAGAGAGAATGCTGAGTGGGCTGATGTATCGGAACCCCACCACCGGCCATCTCGTCCAACTGGTGGGGGTAAGTGTGTGGTAGAGTTGTTCTTGATGGAGAGACGATCCTTTCCAGGGCAACGATGCCAGGTGGTGCAAGGGAGTGGCCACAGGAGACAGGTTGTCTCTTGTGGTCTTGTGGGCTCCCTGCCTGTGGCATCTGGCGGGGCTGGGCGCTGTGAGATCCAGGAAGCTGGACCAGACGGGCCTTGGGCCTGATCCAGCAAGGCTCTTCTTGCTGGATCAATGATACTGAGGTGCCCTTTTTTCCCCACAGGACCTCGACGAATTCCTTCGTGCGGGGGAAACTCCTGCGAGAGACGTGAGCGGTACCAGCATCCATTGCCTGTACAATTGCACCACAGCCCTGCCATCGGTCCTGGTGAGTATCTCGCCCACTTCCACGGCTGGGTTCTACACCCTCTCATGCCCATTGTCGGCTTTCTGGGATGAAGTGCAGAAGAGCTGTGCTGGCTCTTCTGTGACCCATTGCACCTAGGTTTTGCTGGGGGGGGATGTCTAGTTGGGCACATGGAAGCCCCTGAAGGAGGGCAGTAGTAGCAGGAGTACCAGAAAGTGGCCTGGGGAATAAATGCAATGTCTTCTTCTTCCCTCTACAGATGGAGATCATGAAGGACAGGGTGCCCGCAGATATCAATGACTTATGGCTCAGGAAGAAAGGCATCACCTGCTCCTCCTCTAAAGGTAAGACCTATTGGCATGGAGAGGGGGGTGGCAGGCCACATCCCAGAAGAGGCTGACGCCATCTGGTGCCCGCGCCAGAGGCCAGCTTCTGTAGCTTCGGCTCCCCGCTACCCCTTTGTCAAAGTCCCATCAGCTAAACTAACTCTCCCTCCTCTTTTCTTCCATCCAGAACATCTTCCCTGCACAACATCGGACGAGGAGGAGTAGGAAGAGGAGGGAGACCCACCAACTTGCTCCCTCCTGGCTTTCTTCCTGAAGATGTTCTGCGGGCGTTGGATGCTGGCGTTCCAGCTGCTGCCCGGCTCCGCTCCCCGCATCGCCCACTGGTCCTGGATCCGTCTGCTCCTGGCCGAACTCCAGGCAGGATTCCCGGCATCGAAGCAACTGGCTGTGTTCCCGGCGGGGTTGAAGATCCATCGGACAGACGGCACTTCCTGGCGGACTCTCCACCTGCTCCTGGCCCCCTGGCAGCCCGGGGCGCTGCAATTCTTCCGGACTTCAGCCTCTCCTGTGGTAGGCAGCTGCAGCCGAAGACACCGCCCCTACCACCCACCCTTCATGCAGTCTGAGACTAGCTGGTCGCCTATTTTGGGGCCGGGTAGGAATTTTTGGCCACCATCATGATTGGCTCTTGATGGTGGTTTTTTCGCCTACCCCAGACTGGTGCTTGGGTGTGATTTGTTATGTTGTCCTCCCTCCCTTGGTTAAATAAAAAAAAATATTTAACCAAGACACTGTCTCCTGGTTTTTTTCCCCTTTGTCTCTCTTATTGTCTTGGGGTGATGAAAGAGGGATTATTATTTTTTTACAGCAGTGGCAACTCTTCAGCTTGACTTCACTTGAACCAAAACGGAACCAGACTGCTGGCGCGTAACATGAAGAAGGTGGCAGAGCAGCTTTTAAACTGACCCCTGGGGGAAAGCCAACAGGAGCCGAGGGGCATCCGGTTCGGGACTCCTCATCCCTAGGGAATAAGGGTGGAGAGGTTCAGGAACAGCAAGGTTACGACAGAGTAGAAATTGGGAGTGGAAATGGGATGGGACAAGACAGCCGGTCCATCAGGAAGAGAGGCTGCGGTGGGGGGGGGGGGTAAAGCAAACAAACAACCCTTCTCAGGGAACCTGACAGACGTGCTTTTAAGCAAATGCCCGAAGTCTCCGAGTGAAGATGGGAGAACTGGAACGTTTGGTGGCGAGGGAAAACATTGACATAGTGGGCATAACGGAAACCTGGTGGAATGCGGAGAACCGGTGGGATACCGCAATCCCAGGCTACAAACTCTATAGGAAGGACAGAGAGGGACGTGTTGGAGGTGGGGTGGCCATCTATGTCGTAGAAGGGGTAGAATCCACCAGAGTAGAGAATGAAGGGGGGTCCAACTCTACCATTGAATCACTGTGGGTTAAATTACCAGGCTCAAGGAGCAATGTAATAGTGTGTGTGTGTGTGGGGGGGGGGGTGTTATCGTACCCCAGATCAAAAACCTGAAGGGGACCTCGAGATGAGGAAACAAATCAGAGAGATGTCAGTGAGAGACAGGGTTGTGATCATGGGTGGGTGATCATCGCTGGGTGAGCCGACATTTCCTGGGATTCCTCTGCAAGGTGACGTTTCTGGAGTTGGCGCGAGAGAGACATGATGAATACCGCCTCCCTTCTTGGGATGGCTGCTATTTTTCACCACCCGGAAGTTATTTCCGTGCTCCATGACGCACCTTCTCAAGGCGTCGCAGTCTTTCCAAAGCATGCAAAATGGCGACTTCTCCCATCGCTGATAAAACATGTCGAACACGCAGCCACACCCATTCATCAGGGAGAGGAAAAAGCAGGGTGGTCACATCCGTAGGCAATGGAGGAGCATCCATGAGCTATCCTGCAAACAGCCATGTCTGGTTGCGTCCTTTAAACTTCCTCTGCATCGTTTCGCTGACCTAACTGCTGCTAAGTTCAGAGACCCACTCAAAATCGACACGTCCAGCATCTTCCCCTCTTGCCAGATCCGTCCCATGTTCTGAACCATCCCATGTTCTTAGGGGCAGGAAGGAGGCTTGTTCTGAGGATCTGAAACTTATGTGTGAGGTTCTAGAACTGAGCCGAGCCCCACAAGGTGGAACAGCCTCATTCGGAAGTGCTGGAGTTCTTCTGGCCCCAGATAAATCGAGTCTGAGCCCTGGAAGCGCAACCCAGAAACCTTCAAGTCCAGCCCTGTGGAATGATGCAGTATTCCTGATTTATGTGATCTGTCCTGTCAAATGCTTGCAAAAGAAGTGACTATCCAGCTGATGCCATTATACTCCTGTGCTTCACTTATTGCCTTCCGTCCTTTCCTCAAGAGACGACAAAAAAATTGCTCTCCTTCTTTCTAGGTATTTGACAACAGTGAACGATTAACTTGCATTTCTCCAGGCTTAACATTTTGTTTGTCTTCAGCCCCTTCCCTGCATTTTTATAAACCCTTGATCTCTGCCTCTGCCCTCTTATGAATGAATCCCTTTTAGATGTGTTTACTTACGGCCTTCTTAAAGTGGCAGGCAAAGCTGGGCCCAATATTACAGCAGCAACTCACCTGTCTTGTGGAATCTTGCCGTTATCTAGAACTCCACGTATAGATCAGTGCCTTACATCGATGTGATGCTTCTGCTTTTGCAATGGAATCATCTTGCTATTATATTTCGCTCGTGATTCCCAGTAATCCACAAAATGCTTCATCGTGATGTACTGTAAACTCTCCAACCTTGAATGCAAGCACTTGGTTTTGTTTTCCTGTTTCACACAATTGTTGTCCATCCACTGATTTTTCGGTGTTAATCCTTTGTTCCCAGCTGTTTGCAGACCCTCTTAATTTTGTGCCTGCGGTTATTGTGCCACTCCTGGTCTCCATCCCTTTGTGCAAGTGGCTGATGTGAACATGAAACTAGTTCTTTGCAGGTTAAAAAGAAACTATGGACCATCCTTTTTTAGCTACGTCTTATTAATCTGTTGCATAGTCTCCTCTTCTTTTGGTCGAAAATCTAACCTGCATTTGGAGAGCTAAGTTGTCAGAATGTTATCTAGGGTTGTGTCAAAGCCTGTGTTTACAGCTGAATATATCTGGTCCATTGTGCGCTGTTTACCCTTCTCCATTCTCCTTTGTTTCCATCTGTCTTCCACGGAGTTCTCCAAGATGGAAGCTGGTGGGCTTTGAGATTTCCTCAACTAGTTTCTTGGGCATCGATGGGCCTAAACTTAGATTTTGCTGCTCTGAATTTGTTTCAGATAGCCAAATATCCCCCCCCCTTTTTAGTAGTGTTCTTGGAAAACGGAATCTTTTCATTGGACATGCTTCACGAGAGGAATTCATTTGATATTTGGCTATTCCTTCCTCTTCCCATTTCCTTCTGTTCTTCCTTGGCACATATTGGCCCCCAATCCAGCGACATGGCTGGCCCATGAGTCTTGAATTAGCGGGACTTAATTAATAGGACTTAGCTGGATTGGGTTCGTTCTTGGTGGAACATCCTACTTTCCTTGACGTGTTCTTGTTGGATTGGTGAAAAGCCTCCTTCTGAATCATCCATGTGTTCTGATCCTAAACGCATTTACTTAGATGCAAGCCCCATTGATTTCTATGGAGCTTACTCCAAAGTAAGTTCTCTTTATCTTCTTTGATCCCTCCTTTATCTTCTTTATCCCTCCTTGTGGTTAAAATAGTTTGCAATGTTGCAAATTATTTGACGTGGTCTCTTTCAACACTGCCCGGCGTTTCAGGATTCCTTTTCGAGCCCTGGGATTCTTTGTTTTTTTTTTTTTTCGTTCGGCTGCTTTACATCTGGAGAATCTCACTCCCTTAATCCTTGCTAGTTCTTGGAGACTCCTTTCGGTGCTCACTTCAACTTTGGGCTCCTGCAGCGACACTGGTCTTTCACCTAAATGTGGTGCTTCGGAACGCGGTGTCCTGCATCTCAAGGGTAAACAGAAACTCTTTCCTGTGTATGGATTAACTACCCTGATAGTTAACTGTGGCAAACATCCAACGCAGCCATCCTCTGAGAGATCATGCTATGGTGACGATCAGAGTTTCTTTCAGCCTCTTCAGGAGGGTGACTTCTGACATACCTGAGACCAGTCTTAGGACTCCGTCGTCCTATCTGGACAGGGCAGTTTACAACTCCTGTGTGTTGGAGAGCGAGCGCAGGTCGTCGCCACCCTATCTGGACTGCCAGCCCCCCAATTCCCTCCGATCAGGGACTAGCCATGGGATGCCATCGTATCTGAGCAACCACTCATACAGCAACTTTGAAAGGAGTCACGGGATAATGTCGTCGTACCTGAGCAACCAGGCAATCGACAGCGGAAGGTAAAGAGGTTGTGAGCGGCGACCAACAGGCTTAGCAAAAATGTGCCGAGAGCAGTAGGGAGAAAAGCATGCGGGAATCCGATGTGAGAATCTCGAACCAGGTTCTCCAGAGGTGGGGAGAGCCGTCAGAAATCAGTTTGGGACCACGTGGCAACAGTCACTCTTGAAAGTAGAGAAGTCAATCGTGGGAAGGGAGGGATTCAGTGGTGCTGAAGTATCTAGATTGTTAGGTAGAAAAAAAAACACTCCCCACTATAGGAAACGCAGGACGCTGCCATACTGAGTCTGACCATTGCTCTATGTAGCTCAGTATTGTCAACACAGGCCGGCAGTGGCTCTCCAAGTTATCAGGTAGGCGTTTTTCTCTGCCCTACCTGGAGGTTGAACCCAGGACCTTCTGCAGACAAAGCAGATGCTCTTCCATGGAGCGATGCCTCCTCCCGAACTCTAGGCGAAGCAACGGGGAGTTGAGACTTCTCAGTGCTTCGACTGCAGGAGGTCCCAGGTTCAACCAGCAGCATCTCCACGTAGGGCAGAGAGATCCCGGAGAGCCGCTGCCAGTCAGTGTTTTCCAGCACAGAGCTGGACAGGCCAATGGCTGACTCAGCATTAGTCAGCCTCCTATGATACAGCAGTGCTCAAATACAGCACGACACAAATAATCCAGGATGACAAGACGATAAGGTGCCAGCTGAAGGAAGGGTCCATTTCTTCCACCCCAGTAAAAAACAAGATGGTTTTTTGACCCAAACTGGGAGGCGCGGCTCCCAGGGGAGCTGCATAAACCAGCCAGAGGAGCCGCGGAGTGCCACGGAATCCTCTCGGAAAAGAGTGCCATGCCAATTGGCGGGCATCAACATCATGTACAGGTGGGCCCCCATATCCGCTGGGGATATGTTCCAGGCCCCTCCGTGGATACTTGAAAATGTGGATAGGAGCGAACACCCCCTCCATGGTTTCTTGAGGGTCCCCCCTGCCTCCCCTGCAGGCAGGCATGCTTGCCCCCCCCCCAGCTCTTATTTTTCTTTCAGCAAGCTTTGTTTCTTCCTTAAAACAGAGAAGCAGCCTCCATTGCAAGCAAGTAGAACGAGACTAAGTCCTAGAGAGACTCTGCAAGGTTTCTGTTAACCTTGCAGAGCCTCTCTAGGACTTAGTCTCGTTCTACTTGCCTGTAATAAGCAGCCAGAGGCTGCTTCTTCTGTTTCTTTAAGGAAGAAACAAGGCTTACTGGGAAAAAAGTAAAAGCCGGGGGGGGGGGTCCCCATGATCCTTGGATAACTGAAACCGTGGATAGCGAATCAGTGGATATGGGGGCCCACCTGTAATGGCCATGGCCAATGGTCAAGAGAGCCACAGGTCAAAAAAGTTTGGCTTTTTAACAAAGACCGTGCAGGATCCTTCCAACTGGCGTGGCACCTCAGAAGTAAGACGTCTAAGGGCTTGTTGGGGTGATCTTTTCCGCTCCACATGATCGTGCACACGATGATGACGCATGTCCTGTCCCCTCTCCTTGGTTAATTCTTTTAATTGCATTGGGGGTAGTTTGGTCAAACTGCCCCCCTCCCCATGTGATTAAAGGAACTCACTCAGAACTAGCAGGGCTAGGATGTGCTCGTGTGTTTTACCACATGGGGCTGGTCTAGGGTTAAAATACATTTGTAACAACACATGGTAGTGTATTGTTTGCATGCATGCACACACGCACGCACGCACATACACAAAGAAAGTGTGTTGAAGGGGTCCTGATGCCTTTGACAGGGACTCTGAATGATCCAGGCACATCTTGGAAGCTCTCTTTGAGGTTTTCAAAATGTTCCCACAGAGGCCTCCTCTCCTTTGAGTTTTTCTCGTTCTCGCTTTGCTGCAACCCCCCCCCCCCACTCTGCTGAATGTGGTGTCTGGTTCTCCCTCGTAGATCCTACTACCCCTTCCGGGACAAATCTGCTGCCTCCTCTCCGAGAAGCCATCGAGTGCCTTTCTATAGGGACATCTGTGACACAGAGGTTGGAAGGTAAAGAGGAAGTCAGGAATGAGCTAGTGGGGCAGTCGTCTTTGCGTTTATGTGTTTGCATTCACATCCTGTCTCTCTCCCTTGGTGGAACTCAAGGCTCAAGAACGTAGAGTTCTGGGGTGGTCTCCCATCTGGGCTGTGTCTTGACCTAGAACTCTTTTGGCTCTAGTACGGTTGCGGCATGCTGCAGGAGCAGTGGAAGATCTCCCAGTTGTGTGTGTGTGTGTGTGTGTGTGTGTGTGTGTGTGTGTGTGTGTGTGTGTGAAAGGCCCCCCCCCCGCTTACCTGGTGGCATGCCCCGTGTCAGAAACAGCTGCCATCACCTATGGCCTCATCCACCTCCTTTCTCCTGTGCTCTCTGGGTTTGAAAAGGAGGAGAGGAATGGAACAGAGCTTGAAGAGAAGAGTGGTGGGCTAGAGTGTCTCTGGGACTGTGGAGGAGAGAAGAGTGGTGGGCTAGACGGTCAGCTCCGCAGCGCCAAGAGGGAAGCTGTGTGTGGCTTCAATTCCAGCTTCGCGCCGCTTCCAGGAAAGGCTGCCTAGGATGTCAGTTGCGCCATCTTGCACATTCATGCGCTGTTTTCATTTGCACATAGCATGTGTAGGGGGGGGCAATTCCAA
The DNA here is from genome assembly GCA_026170595.1 of Plestiodon gilberti rubricaudatus. Classification (NCBI taxonomy): domain Eukaryota; kingdom Metazoa; phylum Chordata; class Lepidosauria; order Squamata; family Scincidae; genus Plestiodon; species Plestiodon gilberti. The sequence continues at coordinate 23,365,326 of JANXHW010000013.1, forward strand.
GTGGTGTACACTCAGCAAACGAGGTCATCGGCGAACTTGTGGTTTTTTTATGATCGTTGTTGTGTTTTATTTTTCTCTGGTTGTTAGCTGCTTTGGGTCTCTTTGGTTAAGGACGAACGACAGGGTAGAAATATTTTAACTCAATAAATGTTGCCCCCAAATGTTCTAGAGCAGGGGTCCCCAAACTAGAGCCTACGGGCCACGTCCGGCCCACCAACGCACCTTGACCAGCCCGTTGAGCCCAGTGGCGCTATAATTCTATGCAGCCCCCCTGCACTGCTTCCTTTTCACACACACCCATCTTCCACCACATACCCTCCTCCTGCTGGATTGGGTCCACACTCTCTGGTGTAAATATATGGTGAAAATATTTTTCTCCTCTTGCAAAAATTCTTAAGAGTTATCCGTAATGTGTGTGAGTGTAATTGAGTGATGTGGCCCTAGCAGCTGAAACTTTGGGGACCCCTACTCTAGTGCCTCTAGCCCAGGGGTGGCCAACCTTCCACCATGAGGGCCTCTTGTCTTCTTGTCTAGAAGACAGAATCATTCATGGCACCTGCAAGTGCTGATGGTGCTGCTCAAGCAGCTGCACCTGCTGAAATAAATGCCCTCACCTAGACACCCATGCTGAAAGGTTGGCCAGCCCTGCTCTAGCCGTTCCCTCCCACCCTTGGGTGTGTTAACCAAACCGCCACTTCTCTGATGCACATGGTTTTTCCACTGCTCTTTCCAGCGGCAAGGGGCTCCTCTTTGTGAAGGAGTCGGTCAACAGCACAGAACTCTCTTCTTCGCCACGCTACAACAGGTAAGAGTGCAAAATATGGAAGGGACGTGTGGGTCTCCATGCAGCCAGTGGCTGTGGCTGGTGTCTCTCTTGAGGGGAGCCGGGCAATGGCGCCATCAGCAGAATGCGCGGGGGGGAGCAGGGAGGGATGGTGCGCCAGCCACTTCCGTCTCTGAATCTTCATATTTCATTGAAGCAATAAACAAAAAAGTCTTATCTACCTTCTCCTCCTCCCCAAATTGGAAAAGCCGCCTTGGTTGCCCTATACATTCTTTAGAGAAATAAATAAATAAGAGGTGGATTGAGTAGAAACCCACCCATCTCCAGCACACTTCCTCTTCTGTTTTTGAATCTAGGGAGTGAGAGAATGAGGAGTGGTGGAGGGCAGGCAGCCCCTGCCCATCTTCCACCTGAGGCACTTGTCTCAGTTGGCCTCATGGATGGGCCAGACCTGCCTTGTGGCGACGTGAGGGGGAAATGTGCAGGCAGAATTCTTCCCAACTTCTCATTAGGCTGAAACTTGCGCTCACTTCCCCGTGTTCTGGCCAAATTAGTGCAAAGGCACCAAGATAATCGGCATGCATGCATCCTTCATGATTACATTTTATGATAATAACATCACATTGTATTGTGTTAACATTAAGTCTAGTTAAATAACTTCAGACATCTCAGGCTTAGACCTGTATTTAGGTTCTGGCTGTCATCTCTTCCTCTCACGGCCTGTGATGCTCCTAGCAATTGGTAAAGTATCTGAATTGGAGCCCCGTTGTCTTATCCGCATGACAACGTTGCCTTCCCTTCTTCCTCCTCCAGTCGCAGCATGGTCGATCTGTCTGACCTCGAGAGATCAACCTACAGCAGTGCCACCTCTCTGAACAGCAGCCCCCTCAAAAGGTATTTATTTATTATTATTAATTTGCATGGTGCCACTAACGTGCAATGCTGCTTTACATAGAGTGACAATACAGATCCCTGCCCTGAGGGGCTTACAATCTCGATATTGACACAAGGGAGACAACAGAATAGGGAGGGGGGGGGGAGACAGCCAGCTGTAAACAGGGGCAGGGTATGCAACTGTCTTAGTTACATGTGGCCGATGAAGGCCAAAGTCATCGCATCCAAGGTGGCTTAAATGTCCTCCCATCCCACAGGTGTGCGCATTTAACTCCTGTTGCATATAACTCCTTAGGTAAAAATGCCTTTTAGGAGAGCATTCCAAGCATCAAAGTCAGCAAATCAAACAAGTGGAGAATTGTTTCAGCTTCCGACTCTCCCTCACTGGAGGTCTTTAAGCAGAGGCTCGATAGGCACCTGCTGGAGATGCTGTAGGAGGATTTCCTGCTGCATGCGCAGGGGGTTGGACTAGATGACCTTGTGGGTCCCTTCCAAGTCTATAAGAGTAATTGCTTTGCATGCCAGAGGTCTCGGGTTCGTGATTATAACTTAGAATTGTGGATAGACTGGATAACTTAACACTCAGATGCATGATATTTCTAGCCAGATTCTGTGCTCCTCCTTATTCTGCCAATCCTCCCAAATTTCTGCCCGTCTCTTATGCATGCCCCACACACCCATCTAGCAAATCACCCCGTTTTTAAAAAAAATATTTAAATTAAAAGTATGAATGAAGAAGTACATAATCCAATTAATTAGCTAATTAAATATGGGGGTACTTGGACCGTGACAAGGGGTACAAATGGCGACAAAGGTTGGGAACCCCTGGCTTAGATGGTGACACAAGGGAGGCGGTGATGGGGGGTGGGTGGGTGGGGCATTTGTCATCCCGGTGAGCTGCCGTTGGTGTCGAACTGTGCAGGAAAAGTTCGAAAGGGACCGACAAATAACATTCGATCGTTACTCTACAGCGATGACGTTCTATGCTTTGGGACAGAGGAGGGGGTTCCGAGGGGGTTCCGATGGGGTTGTGCATGAATGGTGGTTAAGCAGGATGGCTGAAGGCCGGTTGCTTGGGTGGGGTAGTAGCAGGGAAATGTGTGTTTTCTGGCAGCCTCTGACTAGCTGCTGTGGGTAGAACCCATGGGACAGATGGAGGCTTTTTGGACACCCAAGAGACGTTTGTCCGCTGCCCTGAGGTGTTTCCCTGTTTGTATACGAGAGCTTAGTGTAGTGCAGTCTTGTACACACCGGAGAGTAAGCCCCATGGCCTACAGTGGGACTTACTTCTGAGTAAACACGCATAGGTGTGTACTGTGAGAAAAGAAACTCTGAATCGGGACTTCCCGTCTCGCCTCTTCCATGAGCTCACTAGATGGCCTTGGGTGAGCCACTCCTTCCCAGCCTCAGTCTTTCCATCTGTAACATGGGCATAAGGGGTTTTACTTGCTTTACAGCATCACTGTAAGGACAGCATCCAGATAAAATATGCCAAGTGCATTCAGAAAGCATCATGTAATGTGAAGCATCGTGATGTAGAAGTGGAAGAAAATACACTCGATGCGAGATAGCTTTCTTCCTGGCCCCAGCATGCCACTTGCCCAGTAAATGAGCGGGGGGAGGGGGGATGTCCAGGGCCCAGAGGAAGCTGGAAATACTTCCTGCCTAGGGGTCAAGGATGCTGGGCTAGATGTGCCTGTGATCCGACCCAGCAGGGCTCCTCTGATCACGTCCTGATCTGAAACTCTTAAAGGGCCCCTTTTGAAGTTGAACCAGACACAGGATTCCACTTGCCATGCTGGTAGTAGAAGACTTAAACCGTGTCAAATCGCCACAGGTTTCGCTGCCAGCACGTAATGTGTGTGGGGGGGGGGAATGGCCATGCCATCCCTCCTTATTCTGAATCCGATCTCCAAGTGGTCTCATCGTGAAAAAGTGGCTGCATTGCATTTTTCCATCAGTGTGGCTGGAATGAGGGGCACCTTTGTAGCTGAGACCAGGATGGCAAACTTGTTTGCGTCACCGCTTGGCTCATCTCCTCCTCCTCCTCCTCCTCTTCTTTAGGCTCTTTGAAGACATCTGCACTTACTGTGGCCGCGAGATCCGCAACTGCGCTAAGATAACCATTGAGAACCTGAAAATCTGCTGCCACGAATACTGCTTCCGGGTAAGGGTCCACGGGTACCAGAGACAGCAGCACATCAAATGCGACTCGACCCCTCATGTCATCGTGCTTTGCGACGGCAGACACTGTCCCCACCCCCACCCCCTTTACTCAAGTCTCTGCTGCTCTTCCCGCTCCCGGATTGGAAGAGAAGGAAAGGGACGAAATTGAAGATAACTGTTGTAACTGTCCCGGTGCCACCACAGACTAGACCTCGCCCAGCTCATGGGGAAGTCGCCTGTTCCACTGTGGGACAAAGCCAAGGCTTCTCAACTGCCTGAGGGAGCGGGGAGAATATGAGGCACTAGCAGGGCCCCCAGCACACGTCCCAGAAAGCGCCAGAAGCAACACTTTGTCCCGTAGTCTCACAAGTGGAGACCTTCTTGCAAAACGCATACTGAGCTCCTCATGCATCATGCATCGCGCACCGTCAAGCCTATTTAGGCCATTCGGAGGGTCCAGAGAAGAGGAGGAGGAAGTGGGTGTCGGGCACAAGCCCCTCCCTTCTTCCATCTGGGGTGGTTGGGGAGGAGGACAGAGCAACAGCCCCCACCCCCCTGCCTCGGGCCAGCCAGCTTCCGGACAGCCATTCATGTGTATTACACACACTAACCTCTCCCTCCCTCCCAACACACACACACACACACACACACACACACACACACACTCGAACCTGCTCACTCCTTCCTTCCTTGTCCGCAGTGTGGGATTTGCCACAAGCCCATGGGAGATCTGCTGGATAAGATCTTCATTCATCGAGATATTGTCCACTGCGATAAGTGCTACGAGAAGCTCTTTTAGGTGAGTGGTGCCTTTCCTGCAAAGCAGCCGGGATGCTCCAGAATGTTTTCCCCATCTTTTTATTCCATCGGTTCTTGTGATTGAAAACTCCTTCCTTGGGTGATCCCTTCATAGAAATCACCTCTTAGTTAATCCTGGGTTTTCATTTTCTTTCTATTTTTCACCATTGTTTTTGTCGCATCCTGCCATGGTGATGGCAGCAGACGGACGCTATTTTGGTGGCCACCAGGCATTCTTGAGGGGGAAAAATAGGCAGCCACCATTTTTTTCCCAGAATGCCCTGGAGCGATGCAACATTCAGGCCACTGCAGGAGGCAAAAACTGCAATAAAAAGCAGAAAAATAAAGGAAAATGAATGAATTGAATGATGAAAAGCGGAGTGGTTGAGCACTCCTCCATCATCATTAGCATTCATGTTGGAATGAATGAAAAATTGAACTCAACGTGCTTCTTTTGGTTTGCTCCTTTGTTTGTTCTGAAACCAACATGCGCAGCCCACGAGGCAGTTGGAGTGCTGGGGTATACTGGTAGAGCACAATTGCTGGATGCCGAAAGAGTTGTGAAGCAGGGTGGATCTGCTCAGCTTTTTTTCTACGCTGATCAAATCGTGGAGCTCCTTCCTGAAAAATGCACACATGGCATCTTCAATGCGATCCTTTCAGCACTTGGCAGAGTCTATCGTATTCTCTTTTGGTGTTTTAAGGCATTGGCGTAGCCACAGCGGCTGAGTGGTTAAGGTGCTGAACTGTAGACCGGAAGGTCGGTAGGACAGCAGTTCGAGACCCGAGGGCAGCGTGACGGAGTGAGCTCCCGTCTCCTGTCCCAGCTCCTGCCAACCTAGTGGTTTGAAAGCAAGACATTGCAAGGAGATAAATATAGGTACCGCTGCGACGGGAAGGTCACAGCGTTAAGAACATAAGAAGAGCCTGGCTGCTGGATCAGGCCAAAGGCCCATCTAGTCCAGCTTCCTGTATCACACAGTGGCCCCACCAGATGCCTCAAGGAGCACAAGACCACAAGATACCTTGTTGCGTTAGTCACGTTGCGTTAGTCACACTGGCCACATGACCACAGAAGCGTCTTCGGACAGCGCTGGCTCTTCGGCCTTAGAAACAGAGATGAGCACCGCACCCCAGAGTCGGACACGACTGGCTCTTGAGCAGGGAAGACCTTGACCTTCGTAGGAGAGAGAACATTCCAGGGTGGTAGTCATGGGGTAGTAGTCATTCTCCCCCTATCCATTATTTGTTGCTCCAAATGCTACTCCTGAGGAGAGCAGGACTTTGTGAGTGTGGCAGTGTTCGCCGATGCACTCGCACTGCCCCACCCACACATACAGGAGCGCAGGGAGGGTAGAGCCAGTGTTGTATAGGGAGGGCCAGTGTGATCCTTTAGCACCTCTGAGCAAAATGCTTTTACCTGCTGCCGTTTGTAGCATGTTGTCGTCTGTTCGCTGCCATGTTTTCATTCCTGTTTTCTTGCTTTTACTGGCGAGTCAGGTTAGCCCCCTTCAGACTAACCTGTGATTAGGCGGGATATAAATCCCAATGATAAAACAACTAAAAGTGTGCTATTGCTTGCAGTGTGCATCTTCAGTCAGATCGACCGGGAGGCTGCCTGAGGGGGTCACCTCTGTTGGCGGATTGGGGGGCACCTCATCCCTGCCTCCAGGAAGGAACAGAAGTGTGGAGGAGAGACGTCCTCTTCCGCCCGGTTCCCTTTTCAAATCCAGGAAGTGGGAAAACGAGTGGCGGAAATGGGGCACCACTGGGGAAAGGCGGAGGACTGGTGCACTGCCTCATAGGCCAGGAAGTCTTTATTTGGCCTGGATTCACCTGTTCCCTCTCCAATTGTCTCCTAGGACTTCTTGAAGAGCGAGACAGAAGAATCTGTACCCTCAGCCGTGCAAACTGAGATGATTCCAGTGGCGGCTTCTTCACCACCACCACGAGTATTGATCCCTCTGCTCTCAAGTTCTTCTTCTTTCACTACCTTTTCCTGGGAAAAGTGATTTGCACCCACTAGTTGACTTGGCCAGTCCCTGGCTAAGGGCACCTCCGACCTAACAGCCACAAAAAAGCCACATCGAAGAAAAGGGTATCTGAGATTCTGAGCACCTTCAGGTGGGGGGAGGGGTATACGCGTGCGTTCAGCATTTCGGAGACACTTCTCCGACGGCCCGACTAGATAGGATCCAGGAGAGACAGCCTCTTTTTATCCAGCACAATCATCTCTCTTTTCCAGTTCCTGCCTGTTAAATCTTTCTCCCAATTTTGTCTTTGGAAGTTGATTCCCAAAAAGTGTCTACATGTGCAATAGAGACCATGGGCTCCTCTTTTGTCCCTTGCCCCCCCCCAAAAAAGCAGAGAGAGTAAATGTGACTGTGTTGCAGCTTTTCTAAAAGAAGTGCAACCAGTTTCACTGAGAATCAATGTCCTTAAGTTTTAAAAAAAAAGGAAAGAGTTACGGTCAGTTTGCTAACACACCTTCTTCAGAGGCTACAAGCTGCTGTAGGACTAAGTGTATGGCAGGCAAAGAACTGTTAGCAATGGGAGCCTGCTTTCTGCTGAGTCTGGTAATTGCCCCCACCTAGTTCAGTATTATCAGCACTTTGATTCAGGACTTCCATTGTTTAAATCTTGCCTCTGCTACGAACTCACTTGCAGCGCAATCCTGTGCATGTCTACTCAAAAGTAAGCTCCATTGTGTTGAATAGGATTTACTCCCAGGTATATGTGTATGAGATTGCAGCCTAGGTGGCCTTAGGCAAGACACACCCTCTCGGGCCTCAGTCTTCCCCATCTGCAATATGGGGATAATGCTACTTTCTTACCTTGCAAGGTTCTTGTAGAGCTGCCACCAAGATAATACATGTGGATGCTTTGCACGTTCAGAAAGGGCAGCACAAACAGAGGCGTCGCTCCGGTAGGGGCGGGGCTGTAAGTATCGCTGCGGTTACAGTCGCTTTACCGAGCGAGGAGGAGGCAGCCCCGCCCCCTCACTGTCCGAGCCATTCGCCTACGGAGAAAGCAGCAGGCAAAGAATGGCTCGGACAGTGAGGGGGCGGGGCTGCCTCCTCCTCGCTCGGTAAAGCGACTGTAACCGCAGCGATACTTACAGCCCCGCCCCTACCTGAGCGACGCTTCTGAGCACAAATTTGATTTTGAGCAAAGGGGAGTGTGTCCCAACAGTGTTTGTTTTTTATTTCAGTGCAGCTGTGGGAAGCTCAAGCTCAGGATTTAATCAGTGCCGTGGTGTGATGGGAATTGGAATGCTTCATTCTTTTCCCGCAGGCCATTTTCCTGTCCCAAGACCCCCTTCCAAAATTTTCTCACTGCAGAGAAAGGAAAACGACACACCTCTAATATTTTTAGCTGGCTGATTTCAGCCTTCCGAAGCAGGATACATTGAGACTTTGTCTCCTGAATGTGGTTCCCTGATTTTCAGAGAACCCTGACTTAAAACAACCGTTGGAGTCCTTTTTCCGCTCCAACGTGTTTTGTGGGCTGATTCATGTGGTCCAATTGTGGGCTGATTGACGTGGTCCTATTTGTCACTAGATGACTGCAGCACCAAACCTGCGGTGTGGACGGGCTGTCGCACATCTGGCATCCTTTTTGACTTATATATCCAGCTGCAGTGTCATCATCTCATTGAATGTAATTACGTGACGTACACGCAGGTACGACTGCTGCACCCCTATTGGGGGGTTTCTAACCTGCCTGCGTTCCTCCTGATAAAACAGTCACCGCACTCTTGAGCTGAGATACAGTTTGGCAAAGTCCTTTGCACGAGCGAAACGCTGTATCGAGACAATCCTTTTGCACTTCAGTTTAGCAATAATATCTTCAGGCAACAGACAAAGTATTGCAGCCCTCTGGGAAGACGGAGGCTTTCAGCTCAGTTGTCTCCAGCTAGGCGTGCCAAGTCACCGGTCCTCTGTGTGGAATGGCTGTACCTGAGCAGGTGTGTCCTAAAACGGCTGACCTACTGACTTGAGCAAAGGTATTTTGTTCGAGACCTTGGTCAATGTTTCCCTTCCAGCCGGATTTTCTCTCCTCCAGTTCTAAAACGGATTTGCTTTTGATTTTCACCATTAGAGTGCACGTTTTATTGAGCAACACGTCAAAATGGCAGGTGCTGTTGGCTGGATGGCTTGTTTTCCTCTGCGATGCATGTCATTGCAACAGGCCTGCCCAAGTCCCCCTGGTGCCTGGGCCCCCTGCCCCCCCACCACCTGCTATCGCTTCCGTCCTTCTGCCTCTGCTCCCTAGATTAAAAAAGGAAGATGGAAGCCGAAGAGATCTGGAGTGGGGGGAGCGTAGTGGGTCTGATGCCCCACCCCACCACTCTTCTCTCCTCTGCAGGTCTTCCCTTCTTTCTAACCCACCCCCTCCCCTCCAGACTTCCTTGGCTGCTCCGTTTTGTTCCCCCTCTTAGTCAAATCCAGGAAGCAGGAGGAGGAGAGGTGGAGACAATTGACCCTCTACCACCTGAGGCACCTGCCTCAGTTGGCCTCGTGAATGGGCCGTGCAAGCTGCTTTGGAAAGGGAGCTCCAGGTCATTCTAGGTGTTTGCTTCATTGTCCTTATTTTGCCAGTCTGTTTTCTTTGCAACAAATGCTTAACCGCTGCCTGCCGTTCTAATAAATATTATTAAGATGTCATGTACAAAAAGCTGACTTGTGTGTTTGACTTCATGGTCTGGGTGATGTACTTCCTGGTGGTCTAAGGCAGGGGCGGCCAACCTTTCAGCAGGAATGCTCCTGGCCCGTTAGTGGTTGCCTAGGTGAGGGCATTTCAGCAGGTGCAGCTGCTTGAGCAGCACCATCAGCACTGGCAGCTGCCAAGGTTCTGTCTTCTACACAACTCTTCAGATCGCAGAGGCCCTCATGGTGGAAGGTTGGCCACCCCTGCTATGGAGGGAGGGAGGGAGGTTTTTGGAGGGGCAGATGAAAAGGAAACTTCTTCCCTACAGCCTAGAAATGTCTCCCCCACAATAGTTACTTGGGAAAGAGGACGTTCGTCCCCTTCCCCAGGTGTAAACCGGGGCCAGCCCAATAGGCCTCCTCGGATTTCTGCCAGCTAAGTAGCTAAAACTTCCTTGATTTTTTTTTTGGGGGGGGGCAGTAGGACCTTAGTATGTTGTATGAATGTCAAGACTTTCTTATTGAGCATTCATTGTTTTCCAATCTACAATGAAGAATTATTTTCCTGTCTTTATAACTTTCCAATCTATCATGTGACCATTATATCCATGTCATCCGTGACCATTATATCCGTGTCATCCGTGGTTCTTTTCATACTTGGTCTTCTGTGTAAGTTCACCTTGAAAAAAACATTTTATTTGGGCTCTTATTGTTTAAACACACTGAGCACAAAATATGTATCCCTTTTCTTCAGTTGAATGGCTACCCTTTCTTTGCCAAACTGTGAAATTAGAGAGGAGGGGGGAAATGAGTTCAAAAGAATTGCAAGAATATCTACCTCAAAAGATTTCATACGTGTCAGCATTATATCCATGTAAAGAAAGGGTAGCCGTTCCATACAATGCCTGCAAATCTTGGTGACGCCAACTCCTCGCACCTGAGCAATGTGGGTCGTCCCCAACCTGATCTTCATGGGTCTCACTTTAGCAACCAGCTCCTGACAGGGAAAAGAAAAAAGAGAAACAAAAATCAAGGGGGGATTCATGAGCCTCCCTCCTCCAGCCCCCACAAAAGCCAACCACAATCTATCCATGTCTCCTCTATAAAACGAACACTCTTCATGTGCATAGAAGCACCATAGGGTGTCTCAACAGTTAAGTCCCATCCAGGGCGGCTAATTAAGTTCCATGTAAGAATGCCTGCATGATTCCTTTGGCCACAGAATGCCTATATAGGCTTGGCATTATTACTCCAAGAGACTGCAGTCCGAGAACACCTATATGTTGTTTGGATGGTTGTCTATTACTTAATAGAATATTGACTTCAAGCTAGGGCACCGTTATGCCTGAGCCACCATATTATCAGTTATCATCAGAACTTCCTCTAACCCATTGCAAAAGCAACAACTGCTAACAGAAGGCCTGGAATGGTTCCCATATTGCACCCTAATCATTGCACCCAAAAGGCCTTGCATTAAATTTAAAATTAAGTAGATTACAAAGGCTTACCGTAAACAGCATGCCAAAGTTTCGTTTCAGTGCCTCGGTTTCCCTAAGAGCGTGATCTTTGCCCCCTTCGTGCATAAAATGGGATGCTCTTACCACTCTGAACAGTTTCAGCTCTCCCCTTTCCACAGAAAAAAAATCCAAAATCACCGATGGTAGAAGAAGGTAAGAGAACACCTGGGTGGTAACATTCTTCTTTCTTAGCAGAAAAACCACAAAGTATTGCGGTGAGAATATTCTCACCACATCGAACTGCTACCATGTCTTGCAATAATACTAATATCAGCAACAGAATAACTTAAACTACAGTACTGCATTACTGGTAATAGCAGACTGACACACGAGACTCACTGCGTCATTCTCATTTCCGCTGGCAATAGCGCGCCGTGCCGTGCCCCAAAAGGTTGTAGTTGTAGTGAGGACAAAATGAGGAAGAACCACATCTGTTGAGTTCCTTGGTGAAACTGCAGGGTAACTGAACAATGTCGCCAACAACAATGTTTACTCAGGAGCAAACCCTGCCAAAGCAAATTTCATTCTCACAGGATTGCATCCACACTGCCCAATCCTGTGCATGTTTACTCCCATGAAAGTATAGGTGCTGCTGCTTACTGCTGAGTCTGGGCACTGGGCCACCACTCCCAATGTGGTCTACTCTGACTGGCAGCAGGTTGCTCAGGAGGAATGTTTCCAAGTCTACCACCTTGATATCCTTTCACTGAAGATGCTGCAGAGGGGTCACCCTATTCATCTACTGCAGCAAAAACAAAAGGCTCGTGGCAACCACTCGTGGCAACCACAATAAGCACTATTCTTTAAATGCCAACGAGTGAACCAACATGGTGGGACTTACTTCTGCATAGAATCCCACTGCTCTGATCATTGTGGGCAACGTTTTCCAGGGCCGGCGCCCACTTTGTCATATGCATCAGGTCTAGTCATCAAAATAAACAGGTTATGCACAGGGCCGGATTTATGCGCAAGTTAAAGACACTACAATTTAGGGCCTCTCAATACGAACACCTCCAGTTGAACATAATCTGCTGAAAAACCACAAGCCTGTGCCTGTGAATATCTGCAAATATAAAGTGTAATTTTCCCCCCTTTTCTTATAACAGCAGCTTAAAATAATAAACCGCTTTTGGGATGGGGTATCTCACTGTATCTGGAGCCCCCCCCCCCCAGCATGGCTTAATCCAACTGAATTCATGTATTCTAAATATGGAGAAGAAGAGCAAATGGTTTGTTTGAGATGGTGTTTTGCGTTTGGCAATGCAAGAAATAGCCCCCCCCCCCCCGATCTTGGCAATGTTGAACTTTGCTGTGTCTCTCTAATACTATTAACAGGTAGGAACCAAATGTTGCATGGGATCCCCCTGTACTTTAGAGGAGTGCCCCGGTTTGGGGCTTGCTTCCAACAGTCCGAAACAGAAGCCCTGCAGCTGCTATCCTAGACTTGCAGGGAATGGAGGTTTCAGGAGGGAGGGAAAGAAAAAGAGCTTCAAGCAAAGGCACCAGCTGGAGATGCTCTAGGATTTCCAGCTGCAGTCTGGGGGTTGGACTAGATGACCTTGTGGAGCTCTTTCAACTCTATGAATCTAGGAAAAGGGAGTTTGCTTTCCTTCGCTCCTGACGGCTTCCCTTGCTGTGCTGTAAAGTAGAGGTTCCCAACCTTTGTCGCCAGGTGTACCACTTGTCACAGTCAAATTTTCTACAGCGCCACCTGCACCAATCAATCAAAAAATTATTATTTATATGATAAATACTTATATATAAATATAAATGTATTTATAATATTTAATTTAAATGAATATGTGCACTAGATAGGTGACAGTGTCAGCAAATGCAGCAATTAAGCCACTGTGGGGTGTTTTGTTTTTCCTCTTTCTTTTCCAAGCAGTAGTACTCACAGATCCATTTCCTGCTTTGGAAGCCTATCCAAAAGAGCAGATATAGAGGCTTCAGTTCAGGAGCAGAATCTCATCCTGCATCCTCAGTTTTCAGTCTCTCTGGGTTTGGGCCTCTCTTTCCCCGGGACAGTTATTTTTCATTCCTCGCCCCCCCCCCCATTGAATCCCCTAATTCATGCCTATTGATTTGAATCTCTACAAATACTGTGCGAGCAGCATGAGCAGCCCCTTGCTCAGAGACAGCTCAAATACAGCCAAAAAAAAAAAAGTAGAAAGAAAAGAAACAGGAAATAAAAGGCTTGTCTGCTTTGTTCTTGCCTGCGCCACCTAGTGGTTCAGTGGTGTGTATACGGGAGGGAATATGAAACAGTACAGAGCGGAGATAAGAGCAGAAGCAGCTGAGAGAGAGAGATTGGAACGGCAGAGAGGAGCCCGTCCAGGTAAGAGGCCTTGGGGGATCAGCTTTCCAAAGTCGAGACCAGCAGGTCAGAGATGCTTTGAATTGCAAGTCAGCCGGGAGATCGCAAAACCCAGACAGGGACCAGCCTGTCGTGTACCACCGGCAGTCGCTCAAAGTAGGTTGGGAACCTTTGGTCTAGAACAAAGTGAAAAATCAGCAGTGGCAGAACTTGCTGTGAGAACTGGTCACCAAATAAACTTTGATCAAACTCAGGTCCTTTCCACAGGGCAACAATACCACACGAGAATCTATAGGGAGGCAATAGAAATTCAAACACATAAAAGCAATAGAAACAGAAAGGAAGACACTCTCAGCATCAGCAATGCCTGGCTTCCAGGGCTTAAACCTGCCAGAATACAAAGCTGTGGAAGTGAAAATGGCCTCAAGAACTCTGGCAATGATGGACAGGCAAAGGAAAGTGCGAGTGTGCCTTTAAGAATGCCAAGCCAAGCTGGCAGTTGGGCCTGTGGCTGACTGGCAGGTGATGCTCACCTGAGCTACCTTCCCGAGGATGCTGCCTAGATGACCTTGCCAAGGATGCTGCCAGGCCCTGCAGCTGCTTTCCACAGCTGGAAGCGAAACGTTGGGGTCCAATCCTCCCTCCGGTGTGTGGATTGCCTCCAGCCTGAGCGTGTTTGTAGCCTGGCGAGAGGGGCTGGGTGGCAAGAGGGCGGAATGTCCAGGCTGCAGGTGACAGTTGGCCACGCCCACCGGTGACATCACCTGTTGCCCAGGTATATAAAGGGCGACCCAGGCTGGAATCTCCCAGAGTGTCAGGGAGATTAGTAGAGAGAGAGAGAGAGAGAGAGAGAGAGTTTGTGTTAGGAGGAAGGTAGGGAAGGTTAGAGTGTGTGTGTGTGTGTGTGTGTGTGTGAGGAGGGAGGGGCTAGAGTGAGAGCGAGAGCTTGTTTGTGTGTGTGTGTGTGTGTGTGTGTGTGTGTGTGTGTGTTAGAAGGGAGGGGTTAGAGTGAGAGCGAGAGCGTGTTTGTGTGTGTGTTAGAAGGGAGGGAGGGGTTAGAGTGAGAGTGAGAGTGTGTGTGTGTGTTAGAAGGGAGGGGTTCAAGTGAGAGAGCGAGAGTGTGTTTGTGTGTGTGTGTTAGAAGGGAGGGGTTCGAGTGAGAGAGCGAGAGCGTGTCTGTGTGTGTGTGTGTGTGTGTGTGTTAGAGAGAGTTAGAGTTAGAAAGTGGGAGGAGTGTTTCTAGATTAGTTGCTGTATTGTTTTTTTATTGGGTTTTTTGTTTTAGGGTTTTTTTATTTTCCCAGAGATTTTTCTTTTTTCTTTTTCTTTCTTTTTTTCTTTAGTCCGTTAGCGTTAGGGAGGGAGGATGAGACCCTGCAAGTGGCTGCGGTCCATGTAAGTACCAGTTCGTGGCAACTTCTCTTGCGTAGGCTCACCATATCCAAATCCGGGACAGATTGCAGCTCGACCTTTAAGAGAAGGAATGTGGGCAGTGGGCCGGTGTCGCTTGTTAAACCCCTTACTCCAGTGGTTTCCAAACTGGGAGTTGCGGAAACCAGCCAGGGGAGCTGCGGAGTGCCACGGAATCCTCTCGGAATACAGTGCAATGCCAATTGGCAGGCATCAACATCATGTCTTGGGGAGTCACTGCCAACCAATGGTCAAGGGAGCTGTGGGTCAAAAAAGTTTGGGAAACGCTGCCTTACTCAGAAGCAAGCCCCCTACAGGTGAAGGCGTTAGACCACACACAACTCTTTGTCCTTGTTTCAGAGGCAGACGGGGATATTAAAATGTCTTGCCGGGGGGGGGGGAGATGCCGGGGGGGGGAGATGCCCAGGCACACAGTGTGCACCAAGGGCTAGGCGAAGTATAAATACCCCCCCCCCCGGACCTTCTTTCTGTTGAAGAATATAGGGGTTTTGTAGCAGAGTAATAGCGGAAGACTCCTCTCCTGTGGTAAAAACGAATTATCCCAAGCACCCAGGCTAGAATGCTATCAGTAAAAGACACACAGAGGTAGAGGCTGGTAACAGTTACAAAAAGAAAGTTTACTTACAGATTGCATATATACATCTTCTGAGTAGGAGACCCAGAGGTCTAACATTCAGAGTACAAGGAACCCTATGTAGCTGTCCTTTTGCATGTGGGGATGGTAGATTCAAGGCGCATCTCCACACGTCCTCCTCCTCGGAAGGCTGAGGTCCAAGAGAATGTGGCTGGGGAGGGACAGGAAGGAAATGGGGTCAGGGGCCACACCCCTGCCAGGGACCATAGAGAGGACAGGCCAGGTGAGAGGTGCCCAGATGGCACACGGCCCCCCCAGCGTCCTGCAGCCGAGCGCTGCCCATTTCCAACCCCCCTTCTCAGCATCGGATGCTGGAGTCCACGAGGCCCAACTCTGCTCGCAGACTCCCAAAGTGATCCTTTGGTAATATGTCAGCTTTTATCTCTTGCGTTGGACAGTAGTCCAACTTGATAAGCTTTTAGAGTTCAAAACAACCATTCTGCCGGGAAACTCCGTCGTACAATACACTTTTATAATTAAAATGTAATGGTTCAACTTTACGTTTTGCTCCCAACATTGGAAGCATCCTCAGAAGTATTTAGCTACACACTGCAGCCAGCAATAAAAGCCTTCTTCTGTTCCCCGGATGTTTGCGTTACAGTTAATTTTCTCACAGCTGATCTTCATTAGCAATTTCCATGCTATTGTCTGCAACTCCCCGTTTGTAATGGGTCCCCGAGCTGCCACAGACCCCCGAGCTGCCATCTTCGAATGGCGTTTTTGGATCCGATTTTGATTAATATGGGGGGTTGGGAGGATTTAGGAATACTTCAGTATATTTTATTGGATGTGAGGGATGGAAAAATGGAGAAGGTCACTTTGTTTTTAGAGCTGGTTGCCAAGAGACGTTTGGCCAATTATCATAGTCCTTAGATTGTATGTTAGGGCAAGATGCTCTTTTATTTTCTATAGTGGTTGTGCCAATAAAGGAGCTATCTATCTATCACAAACAAACAAACAAACAAACAAACAAACAAACAAACAAACAAACAAACAGGAGAAGGCTTTTATTGCTGGTTCCAGTGTGTAGCTAAAGACTTCTGAGGATGCTTCCAACGTTGGGAGCGAAACGTAAAGTTGAACCATCAAATTTTAATAATAAAAGTGTATTGTACGACGGAGTTTCCCGGCAGAATGGTTGTTTTGAACTCTAAAATCTGGACACGTCATGAGGATCTAAGAATGATAAGTTTTTCTTTGCACATGTCACGCACACAATGATATTTAATGTCAAGGTGTTTTGTGCGTGCATTGTCCTTCTCTGACTGTGCCAATTTTATGCAGCTCTGGTTATCCTCAAACATTTGGACTGGCTTAGCTTCTTCTATGCCCATGTCCTTTATTAACTGACAAAGCCATTTTAACATCTTGCATGCTTCGGATGCAGCGGTATATTCTGCTTCTGTGGAGGAAAGAGCAACAGTGGATTGTTTACGGCTTGCCCAACTAATTGCCCCACCCCCATGCAGGAACAAATGTCCATTAGTTGATTTACGGTCAGATCTGTCTTCACCAGTCCAATCTGCATCAGTCCACCCCACTAACTTTGGGTTGTGACTGGCTGGCAGTTTTAGCTTGCAATCCACAGTGCCCTTTAGCTATCTGCCTACTCTGTGGATTGCAGTCCAGTCTTCTTGTGTGGGAGAACTGGTTCTCCTGCTTAAGATCCCTACAGCTGTTGTTGCAATGTCTGGCCTGGTCACACAACGTAGGTATAGAAGCTTTCCTATATAGCTTCTCTATAGTTGTGATTGTTTGGTAAGAGTACGCATTTCTCTTTGTGTTTAAGAAAGCCAGTTTCTATTGGTGTTGCTGCTGGATGGGCATCTTTGACTCCTATTGACTCTTAAATCCAAAATCGTTGTCTTTTGACTGAGAGGATAACTTCCATCCTCTTCTTTCTCAATCTGGATGCCCAAGTAATATTTAGCATCTCCCAGTTCTTTTCTTTCCACTTCCTTGTCTAGGTGGTGTACAATGTCTTTGTAGTCTTCAGAGGCGTCGCTCCGGTAGGGGCGGGGCTGTAAGTATCGCTGCGGTTACAGTCGCTTTACCGAGCGAGGAGGAGGCAGCCCCGCCCCCTCACTGTCCGAGCCATTCGCCTACGGAGAAAGCAGCAGGCAGGGTCTCTTGCCTGCTGCTTTCTCCGTAGGCGAATGGCTCGGACAGTGAGGGGGCGGGGCTGCCTCCTCCTCGCTCGGTAAAGCGACTGTAACCGCAGCGATACTTACAGCCCCGCCCCTACCGGAGCGACGCTTCTGGTAGTCTTGCTCCCTTTCATAGCACGCAATCAAGTCGTCCGCATAGATGAAAAGATAAGTCCATTTCTCATCTTTGTATCGTGTGTACAAGCATTGGTCTGCTGCCTCACCTTGCAAAAAGCCTTGTTGGGTTCGCATTTGATCCAGCTTCTCCTTCCAGGCTCTGGCTGCCTCTCTCAGGCCATACGGCCCCTTCTGAAGCTTGCATACAAGGTGTGCCTTTCTTTGGCTTGTGAAACCTGGTGGCTGCTTCATGTATAGCTCTTCTGTTATTTCACCATGCAGAAAAGCTGTCTTGACATCTAGGTGCTTGCCATGCATATGTCTTGAAGCAGCTACACTTAAAAGTAATTTTATGGTGCAGTATTTCACCACTGGGAATATAATTTTTTTGGGAATATAATTTTTTTTATTTTAAAAAACCATACTACTTCAATTGTACATACCCGCACGTAAAAGTCCGTTACATACCGGTAAAAGCAAATAATACAACTTCTCTACCAATTACTTCATATCTTTGCTTAACTTATCCTAATACAGTTTTTTCCTTCAAGTTATCGGTGGAGTGGTCCCCTCCATCCACGGCCAAAACTTTATCCATTTAGTTCTTGGCATTCTCTTCCTTTCATATTCACACAAAGTCCTCATTTTGCATACTATAAAATTAACAGATACCTCTGGTAATTTTGGTTTATTTGTTTTTACCTCCCTGTTTCTTGCATAAATTAAAGCTGTAAG
This sequence comes from Plestiodon gilberti rubricaudatus, assembly GCA_026170595.1. Lineage (NCBI taxonomy): Eukaryota > Metazoa > Chordata > Lepidosauria > Squamata > Scincidae > Plestiodon > Plestiodon gilberti. The sequence goes on from JANXHW010000013.1 coordinate 23,383,515, forward strand.
GACTAACAGATTTAGAAGTCTTACCGTGGACCAGGGGACCATCCAAAACGGAGCAATCAGTCTTCCTTGTTCGTTAACTGTTTTTCTTTTCAGATTCTTCCTCGGGCCTCTAAAGATTTCATCTTTCCGTGTTCCCGAAACAATGGTCTCCCAGTTTTGAGTTGCCAAATCAGGCCAAGCAAGTTCTTTTGCAAGTCTTTTCCAGACCTCCTGTGCCGCAGGACAGTCAGACACAAAGTGTTGTATTGTCTCTCTTCGGCCCCTTTGCCGACAAGTTAGTCTGGGGCAAAATTGTTCATCTTCAGGTAACCATGGCCTTGTCGTTCTTACATCACAAACTTGATGGAAAAATCTCCACCGTGTCTCCCATAAAAAAAATGGTACTCTTTTGTCTTTGAAAAACATTATTGGATATATCGGTTCTCTCAAATATATAGACAAGTTTAACTTTTTACATTTCTTTTCTAAGTCAGGACGGAAATAACAATATTCCAAAATTAAACGATACAATCTCCCTTTAAGTTCTTTGATAGTCAATTGTTTATCTTTTAGCCAATTCGATTGGATTTTATATTTCTTAACATATCTGTAAACATCCATTAGATACTCCGGGCCAGCATATTTCATAACTGCTGTTACTCTATACAATAAACTTTCCTCCTCCCACCATGCTTTCCCCCATGTCTTCCCTTTCCATCCCTTGGCAAAAGCTATTTGCCAAAATTTTGGTTTTGCATCTTGACTTATATCTTGATTTGCTTTGTGCTCTAAAAGGGCCCATCTCCCAAAATTAAAGCTCAAAAAATTGGCTATAAAGATAGGTCCAAAAGCGGGGAGCTCAAGACCTCCTTGGTCTATGCTTCTGTAGGCCGTGGCTCGGGCAAGAGGGAAGTTTACTGTGCCCCATAAAAACTTAAATATATTTGCCTCAGCTTCTTTAATCACCCACTCAGGAGGTGGGTATACTGTGGCTAAATTTGTAGCCACCGGCAGTAGATACGTTTTAACGTATAATGCTTTCTGATAGATGCTAAGATTCCATTTTTTCCACATTACAATTTTATCTTTTACCCTGTCTATCCACTTTTTCCAATTGTCTTGCCACCCTAGGTTCTGTACCGAGAAATATATCCCCAACAGCTTCACTGATTCCGCTTTTGCCAGATTATTTTCAACCTGTGAGAGGCCTTGCATTTTAGACACCATTGTGGTTATGATAAGTTCCTCTTGTGATGTTCCCAATGAAATTAGAAAACTTTTTTGGATATTTAATTTTGCCCCCGAGCATCTTTCATACTTTTCAAATAACCCCAGCAATGTTTGTATTTCTGACTCATTTTGAACTAGCACTGATATGTCATCTGCGTGCGCAACACATTTTACCGTGATAGGGTTGTTTTTAGTGTCTGTGGTCCTGTCTTTTTGATATATGTGCCCTTTTAGCGCCATTTTTTTGTTTTGAAACTCTCCAGGATTTTGTGGGAGAGATAAGGTGATTCCTCTGATTTTTCCCTCTAATTGTATTGATGCCAAAAGCGGGTCCAATGCCAGGACATATAGTAATGGGCTCAGGGGGCAACCCTGTCTTACTCCTGTTAAAAGAGGGATCTTTTTTCCTCTCCACCCATTCACCTGAGGTGTTAACCGTTGCTCCTCTATAGAGCATTTTTAAAGTGTCAATAAACTGAGTTGGAATACCTTTATGGTTTAGAACCTCCCATAAGAAAGAGTGTTGTACTTTATCAAAGGCTTTCATCTGGTCAAGTTGAGCTAAATAACCTTTCCAAGAACCTCTTTTAGCCAGTTGAAAAATCTCTCTAAAAAGGCAAAGAGAGTCAGTCATAAACCTCCCTGGTACGGCACTGGTCTGATTTCCAAGTACTAGTTTGCTTGCTACTTTTGCCAATCTTGTGTTTAGGATCTTCGTCAAGATCCTATAGTCAACATTAGTCAATGCTATAGGCCTCCAATTCTTTGGGAGTGTAATGTCCCCTTGCTTCGGGAAAAAGATGAGCACCCCTTCTTGGAAGGAGCTGCTCACCTCACCTCTTTGAATAAAAAAATTCAGGACCTTTGCGATAGGACTACTGAGACATTCCATGAACTCTTTATAAAATTTCCATCCTAGGCCATCCGGTCCTGGGGCTGATTTTCCTCTCCCACTCACTATCGCCTTCTTAACCTCCTCCTCTGTAATAGGACATAGGAGAGAGGCAGTATCTTCTCCAGTCAAGCCATCATACAAGGCGCTCATTCTACGCTTTGGTAAATTGGCTAAAAAAATTTTTGTTTCTGTGTCATTAATTTTTTCCTTCATAAATAGGTTTATGTAAAAATCCTCCATTATTCTTACCATTTCTTTAGGATGAAAACTCACTTGGTCTTGTTCTGTTGCCCGCAGGCCCTTACATTCTATGCTTGTTTTAGGAATCTTATTTTTTGCCCATTGGTCAACATCTACGATTCCTCCCTTTGTTCTAAATTCTTTATGGTTTGTTCTTTTTTCCCTTTGTTTTTGTTGGAAAAACATAATAGTCTCGGATGATCTTTTCAAAATCTCTCTATCGTATGGAAGGCCTGAATTTACTTTTATGTGGCATTTCAAAAAGTTATAAATGGCTCTATGATAGTTCAAAATTTCTTTTTTATTTGTTCTGCTCTCATAACTTTGGCACCTACTGGCGATAGTCTTTTTTAACCTTTCCCACCATACTGCCAGGTCATCCAGATATAAGTCAAGTAGTGATAATGTTTCTGTTAAAGTAAATTCAATCATTGTCTTGTATTCAATTTTTTCTAGGTTCTGTGGTCTTAACCTCCAGAGTGTTTTCCCTTTTGGGTAAACCTTCCCCATATTACATTCTATTGCCAAAATTCCATGATCTGACCAAGGAGACAGGATTATTCTGCATCGTTCTACAATTATTTCTGGTGGGACCCATATTCTATCAATACGGCTAGCGAATCGCGGATGGTAGAAAGTGAACCTTACTGCACCTTGCTCCCCATAATTATCTATAAAAAATGCTCTATGCCCTGTGGGTAAAACATCCAAATTATTTTGAATCTGTAAAGCTGCATCTGTGAGTCCTCTGTCAACTAAATAGGTCTGCAGTGCAATTTCTTCAATTGTTAAGGATTTACAGCTTTGTTGTTGCTTTTGATGGATTGGCATTCCAACATTTATTCTGTCAGATGTTTTGGTTCTGTTGTTAAAGTCACCTGCAATTATCAAATTCCTCCTTGTTTGACAATAATCTTTTAGTTGGGGCCAAAAAATTTTCCTCCCATTTTGTGTAACGGGGGCATACAATCCACATAAGCGAAAACCTTTCATTTCTATATTCCCATTAAATGTGAGTTGTTTTATGGTGAAATCTACCACCAAAAGACGGCCCGGGACTGCATCAATTACTGAATCAACTTTAAGATCTTCTCTACTACAAAACAGAATACCCACCCCTGCAGATTTTTCCTCTCCATAGGACCATATTGAAGGGCCCAGAGTCCAGCCTTTCAGAGTCCAGTATTTCACAACTGGGGCAAAGGTCTCCTCATAGTCCTCCCCAAAGTTCTGTGAGTAGCCTTTGGCGACTAATCTCGCTTTGTAGCGCTCCAATTCTCCTTCTGCACCTTTCTGGCTGCACTGGGGCATTCCTTTGCATCACGGTCCCTTCCCCCACACTGGAAGCAGGTCTGGGGACTTCTTGGGTTCTCCTGGCCTCTGCCTATTGATGTGTAGATTCTGATCGCTGCCAGGCCTGTATGGAGGTGCATTCGCTTTTCAGCTCAGCCAAAACTGTCTTAAAGTTTAGCTCTCTTCTGGAGACTCCACTAACAAAGGGTCCAAATATATGTTCATCCAGAGAGCCAAACAAAATGCAATTTTCAGATTATCATTCTGACAAAGATCAGTAAGCTCCAAATCTTGCAACAGCTGAATTAACTTTTTGCAATGACTCTCACAGTCTTCCTTCCTGGTCAGATTAAGTCAGCATAAACCCCTAACCCAAGTAGCCTGATCTTTGCAATTGGTTTTTGCATAAGCTTCAGTGAGATTGGTCATCATGTCCTTTGCAGTTTTTTCATCTCTAAGGTGGCATAACTGCTCTTGTTTCAAGGCTCTGAGTATATGAGTGACCTACCTTGCCTGTGCATCCAACTTGCTCCATTTTGCAATTTGGTCTGCATTGTCTCAGACATCAGAGGTCTAACATTCAGAGTACAAGGAACCCTATGTAGCTGTCCCTTTTGCACGTGGGGAGGATGGTGGATTCAAGGTCCTCGGGTGAGGAGCACATCTCCACATGTCCTCCTCCTCCGAAGGCTGAGGTTCAACTTAGAATGTGGCTGGGAAGAAAATGGGGTCAGGGGCCACATCCCTGCCAGGGACCATTAGTGCAGGCCAGGTGAGAGGTGCCCAGATGGCACAGTGTCTTGCAGCCAAGCACTGCCCATTTCCAACACTTTCTTCTCCAAACAGGAAGCCTTTTTATACCGTACTCATACTCTCCACACCCCTCCCAGCCAAAAGGAGACAGCTGTCCTCAATCTCTCAATTAGGGTACTCCAGGCCAAAAGCCGAATGCCTTCACCTGTAGGGGGCTTGCTTCTGAGTAAGGGTTTAACAAGCTACACCTGCCCACATTCCTTCTCTTAAAGATGTAGCTGCACTCTGTCCCGGATTTGGATACGGGAAGCCCAGAGTCTTGCGGGTTTATCCCCAAGGCTCTGCAGAGGGCGAGTGGGGGGAGGTCAGGGTCTCCCCCCCTCTGTCCGTCCCTGGCCCTTCTTTAGTCCCCCTCTTTCCCCTCAGCTCCTCACATTCTCCCCCCTTCTCTCTTTCAGCTGCTTCGGCTGCCTACACAGGAGGAGGAGCAGGCGTGTGGCACCAGCCGAATTTATCCAGGAGGTGGAGGGAGCCACTGGGGCCGCTGTCCAGGATGAGGGGGCAGGGGTGCAGGAGGAGAGGGGGGAGGGGGCAGTGGGGCAGGAAGGACCAGTAAGTCAGGAAGGGCCAGCGGGGCAGGAAGAGAGGGGGCAGGGGGCAGGGTGGCAGGAGGGGATGGGGGTGGGTCCAGGGGGGCAGGAGGGATCAGCAGGGCAGGAGCCAGGGGGGCAGGAGGGGATGGGGGAGGGGGAGTTAGAGGGGCAAGAGGGGACGAGGCAGGGGGAGTTAGAGGGACAGGAGGGGATGGGGGAGGGGGAGTTAGAGGGGCAAGAGGGGACAGGGCAGGGGGAGTTAGAGGGGCAAGAGGGGACGGGGGAGTTAGAGGGGCAAGAGGGGACGAGTCAGGGGGAGTTAGAGGGGCAAGAGGGGATGGGGGAGGGGGAGTTAGAGGGGCAAGAGGGGACAGGGCAGGGGGAGTTAGAGGGGCAAGAGGGGACGAGACACGGGGAGTTAGAGGGGCAAGAGGGGTTGGGGGAGGGGGAGTTAGAGGGGCAAGAGGGGACGGGGGAGTTAGAGGGGCAAGAGGGGACGAGACACGGGGAGTTAGAGGGGCAAGAGGGGACGGGGGAGGGGGAGTTAGAGGGACAGGAGGGGATGGAGGAGGGGGAGTTAGAGGGACAGGAGGGGACAGGGCAGGGGGAGTTAGAGGGGCAAGAGGGGTTGGGGGAGGGGGAGTTAGAGGGGCAGGGGGAGTTAGAGGGACAGGAGGGGACAGGGCAGGGGGAGTTAGAGGGGCAGGAGGGGACGGGGGAGGGGCCAGCGGTCCCAGCAGCCAGCGGGGAAAGGAGCTTCTGGAGTTGGCTGAGGAGGAAATTTTCCTCCTCTACCATCCTCAAGGCTCCTCCTCCCAGCTGTGCTTGCCTGGTTGAGGCAGCGGCTCCCCCACCTCCTTTCAACGTGGCTGGTGTCATCCCAACACCACCAGAAGCCAGAGGTGAGGAGTGGGACTGGTTGGGGTGGGGGGCAGTGTTGGGGACCCTGCATGAGGCTGGGTCCGTGGTGAAGAGGGGTGTGGAAGCGGGCTCAACCAGCTCTTCCTTCTCCCCTGCCTGCAGGATCAAGCGCAGCTGTCCCGGAACTCTGCCGCCTCGACTCCATCAGGCAGAGCTGCCAGGAGGCCCGGAAGGAAAGCAGAGTCCACTTCTGCCCCGAGCAGGCAGCCCAGGAAGTCTTGGTGAGTGAGCTGCAGCAGGCAGCCCTTTGGGTCCCTTGAACCCTCGAAAGCAGGGCAGGGGGGGAGCAGCCACACGGGGAAGTGACTAACTCTCTTCTGCTTTTTCCTCTCTTCCAGGACATCATGCAGAACGCAGAAGCCTGCCCCGACCCTGCTCTGGTGCTCAGCCGGTCGTTTGAGACCATCGCCGAGTTGAGGTATCTATCGGATGTACAGTAATGGGGGACTGGGGAGGACAGGGTTGGGGCCGGAGAGAAGAGTGGCTTCTCTTTGCAGAAAAGCGAGCAGCAGGGAAGCAAACCAACTTCCCCAGGGCAAAGCAGGGCCTCCCTGCAAGCGCACTGACCATCTTTAAGACGCGGGTGCGGGGAGGGGGGGTTGTGAAACCATCCCCTGGCTGTCTCTCGGCCTCAGTGGCCAGGACCATCCTCTCCTCGTCCTCCCGCTACAGAATCTAATCCTTTCCTCTTTCCTCTTCCAGTGAAATGGAACCTGCCCTTTCAAGATCTTTGGAGTCGGCCATCATGAAAACATCTGTCTCGAAATTGAGCCAACTGGAGCAGCACGGCACCCAGGTAGATTGCCACGGGACATCAGGGCGGCGGGAGGGACTGGCTCACTCCCTTCCTTTCTCAAGTCACCGTTTTAGTGGGGAGTGAGAAACCAGAGCCCAAACCGTCACGATGGGGCTCCTCGTGATGGCCATTTCATCTTTTTTTCATCGTCCTCATCTGTGATGTTTTCCATTTCCTTTAGGACCCACGAAACAGTCTAGAGAGAATGCTGAGTGGGCTGATGTATCGGAACCCCACCACCGGCCATCTCGTCCAACTGGTGGGGGTAAGTGTGTGGTAGAGTTGTTCTTGATGGAGAGACGATCCTTTCCAGGGCAACGATGCCAGGTGGTGCAAGGGAGTGGCCACAGGAGACAGGTTGTCTCTTGTGGTCTTGTGGGCTCCCTGCCTGTGGCATCTGGCGGGGCTGGGCGCTGTGAGATCCAGGAAGCTGGACCAGACGGGCCTTGGGCCTGATCCAGCAAGGCTCTTCTTGCTGGATCAATGATACTGAGGTGCCCTTTTTTCCCCACAGGACCTCGACGAATTCCTTCGTGCGGGGGAAACTCCTGCGAGAGACGTGAGCGGTACCAGCATCCATTGCCTGTACAATTGCACCACAGCCCTGCCATCGGTCCTGGTGAGTATCTCGCCCACTTCCACGGCTGGGTTCTACACCCTCTCATGCCCATTGTCGGCTTTCTGGGATGAAGTGCAGAAGAGCTGTGCTGGCTCTTCTGTGACCCATTGCACCTAGGTTTTGCTGGGGGGGGATGTCTAGTTGGGCACATGGAAGCCCCTGAAGGAGGGCAGTAGTAGCAGGAGTACCAGAAAGTGGCCTGGGGAATAAATGCAATGTCTTCTTCTTCCCTCTACAGATGGAGATCATGAAGGACAGGGTGCCCGCAGATATCAATGACTTATGGCTCAGGAAGAAAGGCATCACCTGCTCCTCCTCTAAAGGTAAGAGCCATTGGCACGGAGAGGGGGGTGGCAGGCCACATCCCAGAAGAGGCTGACGCCATCTGGTGCCCGCACCAGAGGCCAGCTTCTGTAGCTTCGGCTCCCCGCTACCCCTTTGTCAAAGTCCCATCAGCTAAACTAACTCTCCCTCCTCTTTTCTTCCATCCAGAACATCTTCCCTGCACAACATCGGACGAGGAGGAGTAGGAAGAGGAGGGAGACCCACCAACTTGCTCCCTCCTGGCTTTCTTCCTGAAGATGTTCTGCGGGCGTTGGATGCTGGCGTTCCAGCTGCTGCCCGGCTCCGCTCCCCGCATCGCCCACTGGTCCTGGATCCGTCTGCTCCTGGCCGAACTCCAGGCAGGATTCCCGGCATCGAAGCAACTGGCTGTGTTCCCGGCGGGGTTGAAGATCCATCGGACAGACGGCACTTCCTGGCGGACTCTCCACCTGCTCCTGGCCCCCTGGCAGCCCGGGGCGCTGCAACTCTTCCGGACTTCAGCCTCTCCTGTGGTAGGCAGCTGCAGCCGAAGACACCGCCCCTACCACCCACCCTTCATGCAGTCTGAGACTAGCTGGTCGCCTATTTTGGGGCCGGGTAGGAATTTTTGGCCACCATCATGATTGGCTCTTGATGGTGGTTTTTTCGCCTACCCCAGACTGGTGCTTGGGTGTGATTTGTTATGTTGTCCTCCCTCCCTTGGTTAAATAAAAAAAAATATTTAACCAAGACACTGTCTCCTGGTTTTTTTCCCCTTTGTCTCTCTTATTGTCTTGGGGTGATGAAAGAGGGATTATTATTTTTTTACAGCAGTGGCAACTCTTCAGCTTGACTTCACTTGAACCAAAACGGAACCAGACTGCTGGCGCGTAACATGAAGAAGGTGGCAGAGCAGCTTTTAAACTGACCCCTGGGGGAAAGCCAACAGGAGCCGAGGGGCATCCGGTTCGGGACTCCTCATCCCTAGGGAATAAGGGTGGAGAGGTTCAGGAACAGCAAGGTTACGACAGAGTAGAAATTGGGAGTGGAAATGGGATGGGACAAGACAGCCGGTCCATCAGGAAGAGAGGCTGCAGGGGGGAAAAAAAGCAAACAACCCTTCTCAGGGAACCTGACAGACGTGCTTTTAAGCAAATGCCCGAAGTCTCCGAGTGAAGATGGGAGAACTGGAACGTTTGGTGGCGAGGGAAAACATTGACATAGTGGGCATAACGGAAACCTGGTGGAATGCGGAGAACCGGTGGGATACCGCAATCCCAGGCTACAAACTCTATAGGAAGGACAGAGAGGGACGTGTTGGAGGTGGGGTGGCCATCTATGTCGTAGAAGGGGTAGAATCCACCAGAGTAGAGAATGAAGGGGGGTCCAACTCTACCATTGAATCACTGTGGGTTAAATTACCAGGCTCAAGGAGCAATGTAATAGTGTGTGTGTGTGTGTGTGGGGGGTGTTATCGTACCCCAGATCAAAAACCTGAAGGGGACCTCGAGATGAGGAAACAAATCAGAGAGATGTCAGTGAGAGACAGGGTTGTGATCATGGGTGGGTGATCATCGCTGGGTGAGCCGACATTTCCTGGGATTCCTCTGCAAGGTGACGTTTCTGGAGTTGGCGTGAGAGAGACATGATGAATACCGCCTCCCTTCTTGGGATGGCTGCTATTTTTCACCACCCGGAAGTTATTTCCGTGCTCCATGACGCAGCTTCTCAAGGCGTCGCAGTCTTTCCAAAGCATGCAAAATGGCGACTTCTCCCATCGCTGATAAAACATGTCGAACACGCAGCCACACCCATTCATCAGGGAGAGGAAAAAGCAGGGCGGTCACATCCGTAGGCAATGGAGGAGCATCCATGAGCTATCCTGCAAACAGCCGTGTCTGGTTGCGTCCTTTAAACTTCCTCTGCATCGTTTCGCTGACCTAACTGCTGCTAAGTTCAGAGACCCACTCAAAATCGACACGTCCAGCATCTTCCCCTCTTGCCAGATCCGTCCCATGTTCTGAACCGTCCCATGTTCGTAGGGGCAGGAAGGAGGCTTGTTCTGAGGATCTGAAACTTATGTGTGAGGTTCTAGAACTGAGCCGAGCCCCACAAGGTGGAACAGCCTCATTCGGAAGTGCTGGAGTTCTTCTGGCCCCAGATAAATCGAGTCTGAGCCCTGGAAGCGCAACCCAGAAACCTTCAAGTCCAGCCCTGTGGAATGATGCAGTATTCCTGATTTATGTGATCTGTCCTGTCAAATGCTTGCAAAAGAAGGGACTATCCAGCTGATGCCATTATACTCCTGTGCTTCACTTATTGCTTTCCGTCCTTTCCTCAAGAGACGACAAAAAAATTGCTCTCCTTCTTTCTAGGTATTTGACAACAGTGAACGATTAACTTGCATTTCTCCAGGCTTAACATTTTGTTTGTCTTCAGCCCCTTCCCTGCATTTTTATAAACCCTTGATCTCTGCCTCTGCCCTCTTATGAATGAATCCCTTTTAGATGTGTTTACTTACGGCCTTCTTAAAGTGGCAGGCAAAGCTGGGCCCAGTATTACAGCAGCAACTCACCTGTCTTGTGGAATCTTGCCGTTATCTAGAACTCCACGTATAGATCAGTGCCTTTCATCGATGTGATGCTTCTGCTTTTGCAATGGAATCATCTTGCTATTATATTTCGCTCGTGATTCCCAGTAATCCACAAAATGCTTCATCGCGATGTACTGTAAACTCTCCAACCTTGAATGCAAGCATTTGGTTTTGTTTTCCTGTTTCACACAATTGTTGTCCATCCACTGATTTTTCGGTGTTAATCCTTTGTTCCCGGCTGTTTGCAGACCCTCTTAATTTTGTGTCTGCGGTTATTGTGCCACTCCTGGTCTCCATCCCTTTGTGCAAGTGGCTGATGTGAACATGAAACTAGTTCTTTGCAGATTAAAAAGAAACTATGGACCATCCTTTTTTTAGCTACGTCTTATTAATCTGTTGCATAGTCTCCTCTTCTTTTGGTCGAAAACCTAACCTGCATTTGGAGAGCTAAGTTGTCAGAATGTTATCTAGGGTTGTGTCAAAGCCTGTGTTTATAGCTGAATATATCTGGTCCATTGTGCGCTGTTTACCATTCCATCTGTCTTCCACGGAGTTCTCCAAGATGGAAGCTGGTGGGCTTTGAGATTTCCTCAACTAGTTTCTTGGGCATCGATGGGCCTAAACTCAGATTTTGCTGCTCTGAATTTGTTTCAGATAGCCAAATATCCCCCCCCCCTTTTCTTAGTAGTGTTCTTGGAAAACGGAATCTTTTGATTGGACATGCTTCACGAGAGGAATTCATTTGATATTTGGCTATTCCTTCCTCTTCCCATTTCCTTCTGTTCTTCCTTGGCACATATTGGCCCCCAATCCAGCGACATGGCTGGCCCATGAGTCTTGAATTAGCGGGACTTAATTAATAGGACTTAGCTGGATTGGGTTCGTTCTTGGTGGAACATCCTACTTTCCTTGACGTGTTCTTGTTGGATTGGTGAAAAGCCTCCTTCTGAATCATCCATGTGTTCTGATCCTAAACGCATTTACTTAGATGCAAGCCCCATTGATTTCTATGGAGCTTACTTCAAAGTAAGTTCTCTTTATCTTCTTTGATCCCTCCTTTATCTTCTTTATCCCTCCTTGTGGTTAAAATAGTTTGCAATGTTGCAAATTATTTGACGTGGTCTCTTTCAACACTGCCCGGCGTTTCAGGATTCCTTTTCGAGCCCTGGGATTCTTTTTTTTTTTTTTTCTTTCGGCTGCTTTACATCTGGAGAATCTCACTCCCTTAATCCTTGCTAGTTCTTGGAGACTCCTTTCGGTGCTCACTTCAACTTTGGGCTCCTGCAGCGACACTGGTCTTTCACCTAAATGTGGTGCTTCGGAACGCGGTGTCCTGCATCTCAAGGGTAAACAGAAACTCTTTCCTGTGTATGGATTAACTACCCTGATAGTTAACTGTGGCAAACATCCAACGCAGCCATCCTCTGAGAGATCATGCTATGGTGACGATCAGAGTTTTTTTCAGCCTCTTCAGGAGGGTGACTTCTGACATACCTGAGACCAGTCTTAGGACTCCGTCGTCCTATCTGGACAGGGCAGTTTACAACTCCTGTGTGTTGGAGAGCGAGCGCAGGTCGTCGCCGCCGTATCTGGACTGCCAGCCCCCCAATTCCCTCCGATCAGGGACTAGCCATGGGATGCCATCGTATCTGAGCAACCACTCATACAGCAACTTTGAAAGGAGTCACGGGATAATGTCGTCGTACCTGAGCAACCAGGCAATCGACAGCGGAAGGTAAAGAGGTTGTGAGCGGCGACCAACAGGCTTAGCAAAAATGTGCCGAGAGCAGTAGGGAGAAAAGCATGCGGGAATCCGATGTGAGAATCTCGAACCAGGTTCTCCAGAGGTGGGGAGAGCCGTCAGAAATCAGTTTGGGACCACGTGGCAACAGTCACTCTTGAAAGTAGAGAAGTCAATCGTGGGAAGGGAGGGATTCAGTGGTGCTGAAGTATCTAGATTGTTAGGTAGAAAAAAAAAACACTCCCCACTATAGGACACGCAGGACGCTGCCATACTGAGTCTGACCATTGCTCTATGTAGCTCAGTATTGTCAACACAGGCCGGCAGTGGCTCTCCAAGTTATCAGGTAGGCGTTTTTCTCTGCCCTACCTGGAGGTTGAACCCAGGACCTTCTGCAGACAAAGCAGATGCTCTTCCATGGAGCGATGCCTCCTCCCGAACTCTAGGCGAAGCAACGGGGAGTTGAGACTTCTCAGTGCTTCGACTGCAGGAGGTCCCAGGTTCAACCAGCAGCATCTCCACGTAGGGCAGAGAGATCCCGGAGAGCCGCTGCCAGTCAGTGTTTTCCAGCACAGAGCTGGACAGGCCAATGGCTGACTCAGCATTAGTCAGCCTCCTATGATACAGCAGTGCTCAGATACAGCACGACACAAATAATCCAGGATGACAAGACGATAAGGTGCCAGCTGAAGGAAGGGTCCATTTCTTCCACCCCAGTAAAAAACAAGATGGTTTTTTGACCCAAACTGGGAGGCGCGGCTCCCAGGGGAGCTGCATAAACCAGCCAGAGGAGCCGCGGAGTGCCACGGAATCCTCTCGGAAAAGAGTGCCATGCCAATTGGCGGGCATCAACATCATGTACAGGTGGGCCCCCATATCTGCTGGGGATATGTTCCAGGCCCCTCCGTGGATACTTGAAAATGTGGATAGGAGCGAACACCCCCTCCATGGTTTCCTGAGGGTCCCCCCTGCCTCCCCTGCAGGCAGGCATGCTTGCCCCCCCCAGCTCTTATTTTTCTTTCAGCAAGCTTTGTTTCTTCCTTAAAAAAGAGAAGCAGCCTCCATTGCAAGCAAGTAGAACGAGACTAAGTCCTAGAGAGACTCTGCAAGGTTTCTGTTAACCTTGCAGAGCCTCTCTAGGACTTCGTCTCGTTCTACTTGCCTGTAATAAGCAGCCAGAGGCTGCTTCTTCTGTTTCTTTAAGGAAGAAACAAGGCTTACTGGGAAAAAAGTAAAAGTCTGGGGGGGTCCCCATGATCCTTGGATAACTGAAACCGTGGATAGCGAATCAGTGGATATGGGGGCCCACCTGTAATGGCCATGGCCAATGGTCAAGAGAGCCACAGGTCGAAAAAGTTTGGCTTTTTAACGAAGACCGTGCAGGATCCTTGCAACTGGCGTGGCACCTCAGAAGTAAGACGTCTAAGGGCTTGTTGGGGTGATCTTTTCCGCTCCACATGATCGTGCACACGATGATGACGCATGTCCTGTCCCCTCTCCTTGGTTAATTCTTTTAATTGCATTGGGGGTAGTTTGGTCAAACTGCCCCCCTCCCCATGTGATTAAAGGAACTCACTCAGAACTAGCAGGGCTAGGATGTGCTCGTGTGTTTTACCACATGGGGCTGGTCTAGGGTTAAAATACATTTGTAACAACACATGGTAGTGTATTGTTTGCATGCATGCACACACACACACACACACAAAGAAAGTGTGTTGAAGGGGTCCTGATGCCTTTGACAGGGACTCTGAATGATCCAGGCGCATCTTGGAAGCTCTCTTTGAGGTTTTCAAAGATGTTCCCACAGAGGCCTCCTCTCCTTTGAGTTTTTCTCGTTCTCGCTTTGCTGCAACCCCCCCCCCCACTCTGCTGAATGTGGTGTCTGGTTCTCCCTCGTAGATCCTACTACCCCTTCCGGGACAAATCCGCTGCCTCCTCTCCGAGAAGCCATCGAGTGCCTTTCTATAGGGACATCTGTGACACAGAGGTTGGAAGGTAAAGAGGAAGTCAGGAATGAGCTAGTGGGGCAGTCGTCTTTGCGTTTATGTGTTTGCATTCACATCCTGTCTCTCTCCCTTGGTGGAACTCAAGGCTCAAGAACGTAGAGTTCTGGGGTGGTCTCCCATCTGGGCTGTGTCTTGACCTAGAACTCTTTTGGCTCTAGTACGGTTGCGGCATGCTGCAGGAGCAGTGGAAGATCTCCCAGTTGTGTGTGTGTGTGTGTGTGTGTGTGTGTGTGTGTGTGTGTGTGTGTGTGTGTGTGTGAAAGGCCCCCCCCCCGCTTACCTGGTGGCATGCCCCGTGTCAGAAACAGCTGCCATCACCTATGGCCTCATCCACCTCCTTTCTCCTGTGCTCTCTGGGTTTGAAAAGGAGGAGAGGAATGGAACAGAGCTTGAAGAGAAGAGTGGTGGGCTAGAGTGTCTCTGGGACTGTGGAGGAGAGAAGAGTGGTGGGCTAGACGGTCAGCTCCGCAGCGCCAAGAGGGAAGCTGTGTGTGGCTTCAATTCCAGCTTCGCGCCGCTTCCAGGAAAGGCTGCCTAGGATGTCAGTGGCGCCATCTTGCACATTCATGCGCTGTTTTCATTTGCACATAGCATTGTAGGGGGGGCAATTCCAAGTGGGGTACACTCAGCAAACGAGGTCATCGGTGAACTTGTATTTTTTTTTATGATCGTCGTTGTATTTTATTTTTCTCTGGTTGTTAGCTGCTTTGGGTCTCTTTGGTTAAGGACGAACGACAGGGTAGAAATATTTTAACTCAATAAATGTTGCCCCCAAATGTTCTAGAGCAGGGGTCCCCAAACTAGAGCCTACGGGCCACGTCCGGCCCACCAACGCACCTTGACCAGCCCGTTGAGCCCAGTGGCGCTATAATTCTATGCAGCCCCCCTACACTGCTTCCTTTTCACACACACCCATCTTCCACCACATACCCTCCTCCTGCTGGATTGGGTCCACACTCTCTGGTGTAAATATATGGTGAAAATATTTTTCTCCTCTTGCAAAAATTCTTAAGAGTTGTCTGTAATGCGTGGGAGTGTAATTGAGTGATGTGGGAGTGTAATTGAGTGATGTGGCCCTAGCAGCTGAAACTTTGGGGACCCCTACTCTAGTGCCTCTAGCCCAGGGGTGGCCAACCTTCCACCATGAGGGCCTCTTGTGTTCTTGTCTAGAAGACAGAATCATTCATGGCACCTGCAAGTGCTGATGGTGCTGCTCAAGCAGCTGCACCTGCTGAAATAAATGCCCTCACCTAGACACCCATGAAAAGTCCAGGCGCATTCCTGCTGAAAGGTTGGCCAGCCCTGCTCTAGCCGTTCCCTCCCACCCTTGGGTGTGTTAACCAAACCGCCACTTCTCTGATGCACATGGTTTTTCCACTGCTCTTTCCAGCGGCAAAGGGCTCCTCTTTGTGAAGGAGTCAGTCAACAGCACAGAACTCTCTTCTTCGCCACGCTACAACAGGTAAGAGTGCAAAATATGGAAGGGACGTGTGGGTCTCCATGCAGCCAGTGGCTGTGGCTGGTGTCTCTCTTGAGGGGAGCCGGGCAATGGCGCCATCAGCAGAATGCGCGGGGGGGGAGCAGGGAGGGATGGTGCGCCAGCCACTTCCGTCTCTCAATCTTCATATTTCATTGAAGAAATAAACAAAAAAGTCTTATCTACCTTCTCCTCCTCCCCAAATTGGAAAAGCCGCCTTGGTTGCCCTATACATTCTTTAGAGAAATAAATAAATAAGAGGTGGATTGAGTAGAAACCCACCCATCTCCACCATGCTTCCTCTTCTGTTTTTGAATCCAGGGAGTGAGAGAATGAGGAGCGGTGGAGGGCAGGCAGCCCCTGCCCATCTTCCACCTGAGGCACTTGTCTCAGTTGGCCTCATGGATGGGCCAGACCTGCCTTGTGGCGACGTGAGGGGGAAATGTGCAGGCGGAATTCCTCCCAACTTCTCATTAGGCTGAAACTTGCGCTCACTTCCCCGTGTTCTGGCCAAATTAGTGCAAAGGCACCAAGATAATCGGCATGCATGCATCCTTCATGATTACATTTTATGATAATAACATCACATTGTATTGTGTTAACATTAAGTCTAGTTAAATAACTTCAGACATCTCAGGCTTAGACCTGTATTTAGGTTCTGGCTGTCGTCTCTTCCTCTCACGGCCTGTGATGCTCCTAGCAATTGGTAAAGTATCTGAATTGGAGCCCCGTTGTCTTATCCGCATGACAACGTTGCCTTCCCTTCTTCCTCCTCCAGTCGCAGCATGGTCGATCTGTCTGACCTCGAGAGATCAACCTACAGCAGTGCCACCTCTCTGAACAGCAGCCCCCCCAAAAGGTATTTATTTATTATTATTAATTTGCATGGTGCCACTAACGTGGAATGCTGCTTTACATAGAGTGACAATACAGATCCCTGCCCTGAGGGGCTTACAATCTCGATATTGACACAAGGGAGACAACAGAATAGGGAGGGAGGGGGAGACAGCCAGCTGTAAACAGGGGCAGAGTATGCAACTGTCTTAGTTACATGTGGCCGATGAAGGCCAAAGTCATCGCATCCAAGGTGGCTTAAATGTCCTCCCATCCCACAGGTGTGCGCATTTAACTCCTGTTGCATATAACTCCTTAGGTAAAAATGCCTTTTAGGAGAGCATTCCAAGCATCAAAGTCAGCAAATCAAACAAGTGGAGAATTGTTTCAGCTTCCGACTCTCCCTCACTGGAGGTCTTTAAGCAGAGGCTCGATAGGCACCTGCTGGAGATGCTGTAGGAGGATTTCCTGCTGCATGCGCAGGGGGTTGGACTAGATGACCTTGTGGGTCCCTTCCAAGTCTATAAGAGTAATTGCTTTGCATGCCGGAGGTCTCGGGTTCGTAATTAGAATTGTGGATAGACTGGATAACTTAACACTCAGATGCATGATATTTGTAGCCAGATTCTGTGCTCCTCCTTTTTCTGCCAATCCTCCCAAATTTCTGCCCGTCTCTTATGCATGCCCCACACACCCATCTAGCAAATCACCCCGTTTTTAAAAAAATTATTTAAATTAAAAGTATGAATGAAGAAGTACATAATCCAATTAATTAGCTAATTAAATATGTGGGTACTTGGACTGTGACAAGGGGTACAAATGGCGACAAAGGTTGGGAACCCCTGGCTTAGATGGTGACACAAGGGAGGCGGTGATGGGGGGTGGGGGGTGGGGCATTTGTCATCCCGGTGAGCTGCCGTTGGTGTCGAACTGTGCAGGAAAAGTTCGAAAGGGACCGACAAATAACATTCGATCGTTACTCTACAGCGATGACGTTCTATGCTTTGGGACAGAGGAGGGGGTTCCGATGGGGTTGCGCATCAATGGTGGTTAAGAAGGATGGCTGAAGGCCGGTTGCTTGGGTGGGATAGTAGCTGGGAAATGAGTGTTTTCTGGAAGCCTCTGACTAGCTGCTGTTGGTAGAGCCAGTGGGACAGATGGAGGCTTTTTGGACGCCCAAGAGAGGTCTGTCCCCTGCCCTGAGGTGTTTCCCTGTTTGTATACGAGAGCTTAGTGTAGTGCAGTCTTGTACACACCGGAGAGTAAGCCCCATGGCCTACAGTGGGACCTACTTCTGAGTAAACACGCATAGGTGTGTACTGTGAGAAAAGAAACTCTGAATCGGGACTTCCCGTCTCGCCTCTTCCATGAGCTCACTAGATGGCCTTGGGTGAGCCACTCCTTCCCAGCCTCAGTCTTTCCATCTGTAACATGGGCATAAGGGGTTTTACTTGCTTTACAGCATCACTGTAAGGACAGCATCCAGATAAAATATGCCAAGTGCATTCAGAAAGCATCATGTAATGTGAAGCATCGTGATGTAGAAGTGGAAGAAAATACACTCGATGCGAGATAGCTTTCTTCCTGGCCCCAGCATGCCACTTGCCCAGTAAATGAGCGGGGGGAGGGGGGATGTCCAGGGCCCAGAGGAAGCTGGAAATACTTCCTGCCTAGGGGTCAAGGATGCTGGGCTAGATGTGCCTGTGATCCGACCCAGCAGGGCTCCTCTGATCACGTCCTGATCTGAAACTCTTAAAGGGCCCCTTTTGAAGTTGAACCAGACACAGGATTCCACTCGCCATGCTGGTGGTAGAAGACTTAAACCGTGTCAAATCACCACAGGTTTCGCTGCCAGCACATAATGTGTGTGTGTGGGGGGGGGGGAAACGGCCATGCCAGCCCTCCTTATTCTGAATCCGATCTCCAAGTGGTCTCATCGTGAAAAAGTGGCTGCATTGCATTTTTCCATCAGTGTGGCTGGAATGAGGGGCACCTTTGTAGCTGAGACCAGGATGGCAAACTTGTTTGCGTCACCGCTTGGCTCATCTCCTCCTCCTCCTCCTCTTCCTCCTCTTCTTTAGGCTCTTTGAAGACATCTGCACTTACTGTGGCCGCGAGATCCGCAACTGCGCTAAGATAACCATTGAGAACCTGAAAATCTGCTGCCACGAATACTGCTTCCGGGTAAGGGTCCACGGGTACCAGAGACAGCAGCACATCAAATGCGACTCGACCCCTCATGTCATCGTGCTTTGCGACGGCAGACACTGTCCCCACCCCCCACCCCCTTTACTCAAGTCTCTGCTGCTCTTCCTGCTCCCGGATTGGAAGAGAAGGAAAGGGACGAAACGGAAGATAACTGTTGTAACTGTCCCGGTGCCACCACAGACTAGACCTCGCCCAGCTCATGGGGAAGTTGCCTGTTCCACTGTGGGACAAAACCAAGGCTTCTCACCTGCCTGAGGGAGCGGGGAGAATATGAGGCACTAGCAGGGCCCCCAGCACACGTCCCAGAAAGCGCCAGAAGCAACACTTTGTCCCGTAGTCTCACAAGTGGAGACCTTCTTGCAAAACGCATACTGAGCTCCTCGCGCATCATGCATCGCGCACTGTCAAGCCTATTTAGGCCATTCGGAGGGTCCAGAGAAGAGGAGGAGGAAGTGGGTGTCGGGCACAAGCCCCTCCCTTCTTCCATCTGGGGTGGTTGGAGAGGAGGACAGAGCAACAGCCTTCCCACCTGCCCCCGGCCAGCCAGCTTCCGCACAGCCATTCATGTGTATTACACACACTAACTTCTCCCTCCCTCCCAACACACACACACACACACACACACACACACACACACACACACACACACACACACACACAAATACACACACACACACTCGAACCTGCTCACTCCTTCCTTCCTTGTCCGCAGTGTGGGATTTGCCACAAGCCCATGGGAGATCTGCTGGATAAGATCTTCATTCATCGAGATATTGTCCACTGCGATAAGTGCTACGAGAAGCTCTTTTAGGTGAGTGGCGCCTTTCCTGCAAAGCAGCCGGGATGCTCCAGAATGTTTTCCCCATCTTTTTATTCCATCGGTTCTTGTGATTGAAAACTCCTTCGTTGGGTGATCCCTTCATAGAAATCACCTCTTAGTTAATCCTGGGTTTTCATTTTCTTTCTATTTTTCACCATTGTTTTTGTCGCATCCTGCCATGATGATGGCAGCAGACGGACGCTATTTTGGTGGCCACCAGTCATTCTTGAGGGGGAAAAATAGGCAGCCACCATTTTTTTCCCAGAATGCCCTGGAGCGATGCAACATTCAGGCCACTGCTGGAGGCAAAAACTGCAATAAAAAGCAGAAAAATAAAGGAAAATGAATGAATTGAATGATGAAAAGCGGAGTGGTTGAGCACTCCTCCATCATCATTAGCATTCATGTTGGAATGAATGAAAAATTGAACTCAACGTGCCTCTTTTGGTTTGCTCCTTTGTTTGTTCTGAAACCCACATGCGCAGCCCACGAGGCAGTTGGAGTGCTGGGGTATACTGGTAGAGCACAATTGCTGGATGCCGAAAGAGTTGTGAAGCAGGGTGGATCTGCTCAGCTTTTTTTCTACGCTGATCAAATCGTGGAGCTCCTTCCTGAAAAATGCACACATGGCATCTTCAATGCGATCCTTTCAGCACTTGGCAGAGTCCATCGTATTCTCTTTTGGTGTTTTAAGGCATTGGTGTAGCCACAGTGGCTGAGCAGTTAAGATGCTGAACTGCAGACCAGAAGGTCGATAGGAAAGCAGTTCGAGACCCGAGTGCCGTGTGACGGTGTGAGCTCCCGTCTCCTGTCCCAGCTCCTGCCAACCTAGCGATTTGAAAGCAAGACATTGCAAGTAGATAATAAATAGGTACCGCTGCAGCGGGAAGGTCACAGCGTTAAGAACATAAGAAGAGCCTGGCTGCTGGATCAGGCCAAAGGCCCATCTAGTCCAGCTTCCTGTATCTCACAGTGGCCCCAACAGATGCCTCAAGGAGCACAAGACAACAAGATACCTTGTTGCGTTAGTCACGTTGCGTTAGTCACACTGGCCACATGACCACAGAAGCGTCTTCGGACAGCGCTGGCTCTTCGGCCTTAGAAACAGAGATGAGCACCGCACCCCAGAGTCGGACATGACTGGCTCTTGAGCAGGGAAGACCTTGACCTTCGTAGGAGAGAGAACATTCCAGGGTGGTAGTCATGGGGTAGTAGTCATTCTCCCCCTATCCATTATTTGTTGCTCCAAATGCTACTCCTGAGGAGAGCAGGACTTTGTGAGTGTGGCAGTGTTCGCCGATGCACTCGCACTGCCCCACCCACACATACAGGAGCGCAGGGAGGGTAGAGCCAGTGTTGTATAGGGAGGGCCAGTGTGATCCTTTAGCACCTCTGAGCAAAATACTTTTACCTGCTGCCGTTTGTAGCATGTTGTCGTCTGTTCGCTGCCATGCTTTCATTCCTGTTTTCTTGCTTTTACTGGCGAGTCAGGTTAGCCCCCTTCAGACTAACCTGT
Organism: Plestiodon gilberti rubricaudatus; assembly: GCA_026170595.1. NCBI lineage: Eukaryota > Metazoa > Chordata > Lepidosauria > Squamata > Scincidae > Plestiodon > Plestiodon gilberti. The sequence continues at coordinate 23,404,332 of JANXHW010000013.1, forward strand.
GATTAGGCGGGATATAAATCCCAATGATAAAACAACTAAAAGTGTGCTATTGCTTGCAGTGTGCATCTTCAGTCAGATCGACCGGGAGGCTGCCTGAGGGGGTCACCTCTGTTGGCGGATTGGGGGGCACCTCATCCCTGCCTCCAGGGAGGAACGGAAGTGTGGAGGAGAGACTTCCTCTTCCGCCCGGTTCCCTTTTCAAATCCAGGAAGTGGGAAAACGAGTGGCGGAAATGGGGCACCACTGGGGAAAGGCGGAGGACTGGTGCACTGCCTCATAGGCCAGGAAGTCTTTATTTGGCACGGATTCACCTGTTCCCTCTCCAATTGTCTCCTAGGACTTCTTGAAGAGCGAGACAGAAGAATCTGCACCCTCAGCCGTGCAAACTGAGATGATTCCAGTGGCTTCTTCTTCACCACCACCACCACCACCACGAGTATTGATCCCTCTGCTCTCAAGTTCTTCTTCTTTCACTACCTTTTCCTGGGAAAAGTGATTTGCACCCACTAGTTGACTTGGCCAGTCCCTGGCTAAGGGCACCTCCGACCTAACAGCCACAAAAAAGCCACATCGAAGAAAAGGGTATCTGAGATTCTGAGCACCTTCAGGTGGGGGGAGGGGTATATGCGTGCGTTCAGCATTTTGGAGACACTTCTCTGAGGGCCCGAATAGATAGGATCCAGGAGAGACAGCCTCTTTTTATCCAGCACAATCATCTCTCTTTTCTAGTTCCTACCTGTTAAATCTTTCTCCCAATTTTGTCCTTGGAAGTTGATTCCCAAAAAGTGTCTACATGTGCAATAGAGACCATGAGCTCCTCTTTTGTCCCTTCCCCCCCCCCAAAAAAAAGCAGAGAGAGTAAATGTGACTGTTTTGCAGCTTTTCTATAAGAAGTGCAACCAGTTTCACTGAGAATCAATGTCCTTAAGTTTTAAAAAAGGAAAGAGTTGCGGTCAGTTTGCTAACACACCTTCTTCAGAGGCTACAAGCTGCTGTAGGACTAAGTGTACGGCAGGCAAAGAACTGTTAGCAATGGGAGCCTGCTTTCTGCTGAGTCTGGTAATTGCCCCCACCTAGTTCAGTATTATCAGCACTTTGATTCAGGACTTCCATTGTTTAAATCTTGCCTCTGCTACGAACTCACTTGCAGCGCAATCCTGTGCATGTCTACTCAAAAGTAAGCTCCATTGTGTTGAATAGGATTTACTCCCAGGTATATGTGTATGAGATTGCAGCCTAGGTGGCCTTAGGCAAGACACACCCTCTCGGGCCTCAGTCTTCCCCATCTGCAATATGGGGATAATGCTACTTTCTTACCTTGCAAGGTTCTTGTAGAGCTGCCACCAAGATAACACATGTGGATGCTTTGCACGTTCAGAAAGGGCAGCACAAACAGAGGCGTCGCTCCGGTAGGGGCGGGGCTGTAAGTATCGCTGCGGTTACAGTCGCTTTACCGAGCGAGGAGGAGGCAGCCCCGCCCCCTCACTGTCCGAGCCATTCGCCTACGGAGAAAGCAGCAGGCAAAGAATGGCTCGGACAGTGAGGGGGCGGGGCTGCCTCCTCCTCGCTTGGTAAAGCGACTGTAACCGCAGCGATACTTACAGCCCCGCCCCTACCTGAGCGACGCTTCTGAGCACAAATTTGATTTTGAGCAAAGGGGAGTGTGTCCCAACAGTGTTTGTTTTTTATTTCAGTGCAGCTGTGGGAAGCTCAAGCTCAGGATTTAATCAGTGCCGTGGTGTGATGGGAATTGGAATGCTTCATTCTTTTCCCGCAGGCCATTTTCCTGTCCCAAGACCCCCTTCCCAAATTTTCTCACTGCAGAGAAAGGAAAACGACACACCTCTAATATTTTTAGCTGGCTGATTTCAGCCTTCCGAAGCAGGATACATTGAGACTTTGTCTCCTGAATGTGGTTCCCTGATTTTCAGAGAACCCTGACTTAAAACAACCGTTGGAGTCCTTTTTCCGCTCCAACGTGTTTTGTGGGCTGATTCATGTGGTCCAATTGTGGGCTGATTGACGTGGTCCTATTTGTCACTAGATGACTGCAGCACCAAACCTGCGGTGTGGACGGGCTGTCGCACATCTGGCATCCTTTTTGACTGATATATCCAGCTGCAGTGTCATCATCTCATTGAATGTAATTACGTGACGTACACGCAGGTACGACTGCTGCACCCCTATTGGGTGGTTTCTAACCTGCCTGCGTTCCTCCTGATAAAACAGTCACCGCACTCTTGAGCTGAGATACAGTTTGGCAAAGTCCTTTGCACGAGCGAAACGCTGTATCGAGACAAACCTTTTGCACTTCAGTTTAGCAATAATATCTTCAGGCAACAGACAAAGTATTGCAGCCCTCTGGGAAGACGGAGGCTTTCAGCTCAGTTGTCTCCAGCTAGGCGTGCCAAGTCACCGGTCCTCTGTGTGGAATGGCTGTACCTGAGCAGGTGTGTCCTAAAACGGCTGACCTACTGACTTGAGCAAAGGTATTTTGTTCGAGACCTTGGTCAATGTTTCCCTTCCAGCCGGATTTTCTCTCCTCCAGTTCTAAAACGGATTTGCTTTTGATTTTCACCATTAGAGTGCACGTTTTATTGAGCAACACGTCAAAATGGCAGGTGCTGTTGGCTGGATGGCTTGTTTTCCTCTGCGATGCATGTCATTGCAACAGGCCTGCCCAAGTCCCCCTGGTGCCTGGGCCCCCTGCCCCCCCACCACCTGCCATCGCTTCCGTCCTTCTGCCTCTGCTCCCTAGATTAAAAAAGGAAGATGGAAGCCGAAGAGATCTGGAGTGGGGGGAGCGTAGTGGGTCTGATGCCCCACCCCACCACTCTTCTCTCCTCTGCAGGTCTTCCCTTCTTTCTAACCCACCCCCTCCCCTCCAGACTTCCTTGGCTGCTCCGTTTTGTTCCCCCTCTTAGTCAAATCCAGGAAGCAGGAGGAGGAGAGGTGGAGACAATCGACCCTCTACCACCTGAGGCACCTGCCTCAGTTGGCCTCGTGAATGGGCCGTGCAAGCTGCTTTGGAAAGGGAGCTCCAGGTCATTCTAGGTGTTTGCTTCATTGTCCTTATTTTGCCAGTCTGTTTTCTTTGCAACAAATGCTTAACCGCTGCCTGCCGTTCTAATAAATATTATTAAGATGTCATGTACAAAAAGCTGACTTGTGTGTTTGACTTCATGGTCTGGGTGATGTACTTCCTGGTGGTCTAAGGCAGGGGCGGCCAACCTTTCAGCAGGAATGCTCCTGGCCCGTTAGTGGTTGCCTAGGTGAGGGCATTTCAGCAGGTGCAGCTGCTTGAGCAGCACCATCAGCACTGGCAGCTGCCAAGGTTCTGTCTTCTACACAACTCTTCAGATCGCAGAGGCCCTCATGGTGGAAGGTTGGCCACCCCTGCTATGGAGGGAGGGAGGGAGGTTTTTGGAGGGGCAGATGAAAAGGAAACTTCTTCCCTACAGCCTAGAAATGTCTCCCCCACAATAGTTACTTGGGAAAGAGGACGTTCGTCCCCTTCCCCAGGTGTAAACCGGGGCCAGCCCAATAGGCCTCCTCGGATTTCTGCCAGCTAAGTAGCTAAAACTTCCTTGATTTTTTTTTGGGGGGGGGGGCAGTAGGACCTTAGTATGTTGTATGAATGTCAAGACTTTCTTATTGAGCATTCATTGTTTTCCAATCTACAATGAAGAATTATTTTCCTGTCTTTATAACTTTCCAATCTATCATGTGACCATTATATCCGTGTCATCCGTGACCATTATATCCGTGTCATCCGTGGTTCTTTTCATACTTGGTCTTCTGTGTAAGTTCACCTTGAAAAAAACATTTTATTTGGGCTCTTATTGTTTAAACACACTGAGCACAAAATATGTATCCCTTTTCTTCAGTTGAATGGCTACCCTTTCTTTGCCAAACTGTGAAATTAGAGAGGAGGGGGGAAATGAGTTCAAAAGAATTGCAAGAATATCTACCTCAAAAGATTTCATACGTGTCAGCATTATATCCATGTAAAGAAAGGGTAGCCGTTCCATACAATGCCTGCAAATCTTGGTGACGCCAACTCCTCGCACCTGAGCAATGTGGGTCGTCCCCAACCTGATCTTCATGGGTCTCACTTTAGCAACCAGCTCCTGACAGGGAAAAGAAAAAAGAGAAACAAAAATCAAGGGGGGATTCATGAGCCTCCCTCCTCCAGCCCCCACAAAAGCCAACCACAATCTATCCATGTCTCCTCTATAAAACGAACACTCTTCATGTGCATAGAAGCACCATAGGGTGTCTCAACAGTTAAGTCCCATCCAGGGCGGCTAATTAAGTTCCATGTAAGAATGCCTGCATGATTCCTTTGGCCACAGAATGCCTATATAGGCTTGGCATTATTACTCCAAGAGACTGCAGTCCGAGAACACCTATATGTTGTTTGGATGGTTGTCTATTACTTAATAGAATATTGACTTCAAGCTAGGGCACCGTTATGCCTGAGCCACCATATTATCAGTTATCATCAGAACTTCCTCTAACCCATTGCAAAAGCAACAACTGCTAACAGAAGGCCTGGAATGGTTCCCATATTGCACCCTAATCATTGCACCCAAAAGGCCTTGCATTAAATTTAAAATTAAGTCGATTACAAAGGCTTACCGTAAACAGCATGCCAAAGTTTCGTTTCCAGTGCCTCGGTTTCCCTAAGAGCGTGATCTTTGCCCCCTTCGTGCATAAAATGGGATGCTCTTACCACTCTGAACAGTTTCAGCTCTCCCCTTTCCACAGAAAAAAAATCCAAAATCACCGATGGTAGAAGAAGGTAAGAGAACACCTGGGTGGTAACATTCTTCTTTCTTAGCAGAAAAACCACAAAGTATTGCGGTGAGAATATTCTCACCACATCGAACTGCTACCATGTCTTGCAATAATACTAATATCAGCAACAGAATAACTTAAACTACAGTACTGCATTACTGGTAATAGCAGACTGACACACGAGACTCACTGCGTCATTCTCATTTCCGCTGGCAATAGCGCGCCGTGCCGTGCCCCAAAAGGTTGTAGTTGTAGTGAGGACAAAATGAGGAAGAACCACATCTGTTGAGTTCCTTGGTGAAACTGCAGGGTAACTGAACAATGTCGCCAACAACAATGTTTACTCAGGAGCAAACCCTGCCAAAGCAAATTTCATTCTCACAGGATTGCATCCACACTGCCCAATCCTGTGCATGTTTACTCCCATGAAAGTATAGGTGCTGCTGCTTACTGCTGAGTCTGGGCACTGGGCCACCACTCCCAATGTGGTCTACTCTGATTGGCAGTAGGTTGCTCAGGAGGAATGTTTCCAAGTCTACCACCTTGATATCCTTTCACTGAAGATGCTGCAGAGGGGTCACCCTATTCATCTACTGCAGCAAAAACAAAAGGCTCGTGGCAACTAGGGAATAAGCACTATTCTTTAAATGCCAACGAGTGAACCAACATGGTGGGACTTACTTCTGCATAGAATCCCACTGCTCTGATCATTGTGGGCAACGTTTTCCAGGGCCGGCGCCCACTTTGTCATATGCATCAGGTCTAGTCATCAAAATAAACAGGTTATGCACAGGGCCGGATTTATGCGCAAGTTAAAGACACTACAATTTAGGGCCTCTCAATACGAACACCTCCAGTTGAACATAATCTGCTGAAAAACCACAAGCCTGTGCCTGTGAATATCTGCAAATATAAAGTGTAATTTTCCCCCCTTTTCTTATAACAGCAGCTTAAAATAATAAACCGCTTTTGGGATGGGGTATCTCACTGTATCTGGAGGGCCCCCCCCCCCAGCATGGCTTAATCCAACTGAATTCATGTATTCTAAATATGGAGAAGAAGAGCAAATGGTTTGTTTGAGATGGTGTTTTGCGTTTGGCAATGCAAGAAATAGCCCCCCCCCCCCCGATCTTGGCAATGTTGAACTTTGCTGTGTCTCTCTAATACTATTAACAGGTAGGAACCAAGTGTTGCATGGGATCCCCCTGTATTTTAGAGGAGTGCCCCGGTTTGGGGCTTGCTTCCAACAGTCCGAAACAGAAGCCCTGCAGCTGCTATCCTAGACTTGCAGGGAATGGAGGTTTCAGGAGGGAGGGAAAGAAAAAGAGCTTCAAGCAAAGGCACCAGCTGGAGATGCTCTAGGATTTCCAGCTGCAGTCTGGGGGTTGGACTAGATGACCTTGTGGAGCCCTTTCAACTCTATGAATCTAGGAAAAGGGAGTTTGCTTTCCTTCGCTCCTGATGGCTTCCCTTGCTGTGCTGTAAAGTAGAGGTTCCCAACCTTTGTCGCCAGGTGTACCACTTGTCACAGTCAAATTTTCTACAGCGCCACCTGCACCAATCAATCAAACAATTATTATTTATATGATAAATACTTATATATAAATATAAATGTATTTATAATATTTAATTTAAATGAATATGTGCACTAGATAGGTGACAGTGTCAGCAAATGCAGCAATTAAGCCACTGTGGGGTGTTTTGTTTTTCCTCTTTCTTTTCCAAGCAGTAGTACTCACAGATCCATTTCCTGCTTTGGAAGCCTATCCAAAAGAGCAGATATAGAGGCTTCAGTTCAGGAGCAGAATCTCATCCTGCATCCTCAGTTTTCAGTCTCTCTGGGTTTGGGCCTCTCTTTCCCCGGGACAGTTATGTTTCATTCCTCGCCCCCCCCCATTGAATCCCCTAATTCATGCCTATTGATTTGAATCTCTACAAATACTGTGCGAGCAGCATGAGCAGCCCCTTGCTCAGAGACAGCTCAAATACAGCCAAAAAAAAAAAAGTAGAAAGAAAAGAAACAGGAAATAAAAGGCTTGTCTGCTTTGTTCTTGCCTGCGCCACCTAGTGGTTCAGTGGTGTGTATACGGGAGGGAATATGAAACAGTACAGAGCGGAGATAAGAGCAGAAGCAGCTGAGAGAGAGAGATTGGAACGGCAGAGAGGAGCCCGTCCAGGTAAGAGGCCTTGGGGGATCAGCTTTCCAAAGTCGAGACCAGCAGGTCAGAGATGCTTTGAATTGCAAGTCAGCCGGGAGATCGCAAAACCCAGACAGGGACCAGCCTGTCGTGTACCACCGGCAGTCGCTCAAAGTAGGTTGGGAACCTTTGGTCTAGAACAAAGTGAAAAATCAGCAGTGGCAGAACTTGCTGTGAGAACTGGTCACCAAATAAACTTTGATCAAACTCAGGTCCTTTCCACAGGGCAACAATACCACACCAGAATCTATAGGGAGGCAATAGAAATTCAAACACATCAAAGCAATAGAAACAGAAAGGAAGACACTCTCAGCATCAGCAATGCCTGGCTTCCAGGGCTTAAACCTGCCAGAATACAAAGCTGTGGAAGTGAAAATGGCCTCAAGAACTCTGGCAATGATGGACAGGCAAAGGAAAGTGCGAGTGTGCCTTTAAGAATGCCAAGCCAAGCTGGCAGTTGGGCCTGTGGCTGACTGGCAGGTGATGCTCACCTGAGCTACCTTCCCAAGGATGCTGCCTAGATGACCTTCCCAAGGATGCTGCCAGGCCCTGCAGCTGCTTTCCACAGCTGGAAGCGAAACGTTGGGGTCCAGTCCTCCCTCCGGTGTGTGGATTGCCTCCAGCCTGAGTGTGTTTGTAGCCTGGCGAGAGGGGCTGGGTGGCAAGAGGGCGGAATGTCCAGGCTGCAGGTGACAGTTGGCCACGCCCACCGGTGACATCACCTGTTGCCCAGGTATATAAAGGGCGACCCAGGCTGGAATCTCCCAGAGTGTCAGGGAGATTAGTGGGGAGAGAGAGAGAGAGAGAGAGAGAGAGAGAGAGAGAGAGAGAGAGAGAGAGAGTTTGTGTTAGGAGGAAGGTAGGGAAGGTTAGAGTGTGTGTGTGTGTGTGTGTGTGTGTGTGTGTGTGTGTGTCTGTGTGTGTGTGTTGTGTGTGAGGAGGGAGGGGCTAGAGTGAGAGCGAGAGCGTGTTTGTGTGTGTGTGTGTGTGTGTGTGTGTGTTAGAAGGGAGGGGTTAGAGTGAGAGCGAGAGCGTGTTTGTGTGTGTGTGTTAGAAGGGAGGGAGGGGTTAGAGTGAGAGTGAGAGTGTGTGTGTGTGTTAGAAGGGAGGGGTTCAAGTGAGAGAGCGAGAGTGTGTTTGTGTGTGTGTGTTAGAAGGGAGGGGTTCGAGTGAGAGAGCGAGAGCGTGTCTGTGTGTGTGTGTGTGTGTGTGTGTGTGTGTGTGTATTAGAGTTAGAGTTAGAAAGTGGGAGGAGTGTTTCTAGATTAGTTGCTGTATTGTTTTTTTATTGGGTTTTTTGTTTTAGGTTTTTTTTATTTTCCCAGAGATTTTTCTTTTTTCTTTTTCTTTCTTTTTTTCTTTAGTCCGTTAGCGTTAGGGAGGGAGGATGAGACCCTGCAAGTGGCTGCGGTCCATGTAAGTACCAGTTCGTGGCAACTTCTCTTGCGTAGGCTCACCATATCCAAATCCGGGACAGATTGCAGCTCGACCTTTAAGAGAAGGAATGTGGGCAGTGGGCCGGTGTCGCTTGTTAAACCCCTTACTCCAGTGGTTTCCAAACTGGGAGTTGCGGAAACCAGCCAGGGGAGCTGCGGAGTGCCATGGAATCCTCTCGGAATACAGTGCAATGCCAATTGGCAGGCATCAACATCATGTCTTGGGGAGTCACTGCCAACCAATGGTCAAGGGAGCTGTGGGTCAAAAAAGTTTGGGAAACGCTGCCTTACTCAGAAGCAAGCCCCCTACAGGTGAAGGCGTTAGACCACACACAACTCTTTGTCCTTGTTTCAGAGGCAGACGGGGATATTAAAATGTCTTGCCGGGGGGGGGGAGATGCCGGGGGGGGGGAGATGCCCAGGCACACAGTGTGCACCAAGGGCTAGGCGAAGTATAAATACCCCCCCCCCGGACCTTCTTTCTGTTGAAGAATATAGGGGTTTTGTAGCAGAGTAATAGCGGAAGACTCCTCTCCTGTGGTAAAAACGAATTATCCCAAGCACCCAGGCTAGAATGCTATCAGTAAAAGACACACAGAGGTAGAGGCTGGTAACAGTTACAAAAAGAAAGTTTACTTACAGATTGCATATATACATCTTCTGAGTAGGAGACCCAGAGGTCTAACATTCAGAGTACAAGGAACCCTATGTAGCTGTCCTTTTGCATGTGGGGATGGTAGATTCAAGGCGCATCTCCACACGTCCTCCTCCTCGGAAGGCTGAGGTCCAAGAGAATGTGGCTGGGGAGGGACAGGAAGGAAATGGGGTCAGGGGCCACACCCCTGCCAGGGACCATAGAGAGGACAGGCCAGGTGAGAGGTGCCCAGATGGCACACGGCCCCCCCAGCGTCCTGCAGCCGAGCGCTGCCCATTTCCAACCCCCCTTCTCAGCATCGGATGCTGGAGTCCACGAGGCCCAACTCTGCTCGCAGACTCCCAAAGTGATCCTTTGGTAATATGTCAGCTTTTATCTCTTGCGTTGGACAGTAGTCCAACTTGATAAGCTTTTAGAGTTCAAAACAACCATTCTGCCGGGAAACTCCGCCGTACAATACACTTTTATAATTAAAATGTAATGGTTCAACTTTACGTTTTGCTCCCAACATTGGAAGCATCCTCAGAAGTATTTAGCTACACACTGCAACCAGCAATAAAAGCCTTCTTCTGTTCCCCGGATGTTTGCGTTACAGTTAATTTTCTCACAGCTGATCTTCATTAGCAATTTCCATGCTATTGTCTGCAACTCCCCGTTTGTAATGGGTCCCCGAGCTGCCACAGACCCCCGAGCTTGGAAAAGGTGCAGAAAAGAGCGACCAGAATGATTCGTGGGCTGGAGCACCTCCCTTACGAGGAAAGGCTACAGCGTCTGGGGCTTTTCAGCCTAGAAAAAAGGCGCCTGAGGGGGGACATGATTGAGACTTATAAAATTATGCATGGGATGGAGAGAGTGGATAGAGGGAAATTCTTTTCCCTCTCACACAACACCAGAACCAGGGGACACACACTAAAATTGAGTGGAGGGAGAGTTAGAACAGACAAAAGAAAATATTTCTTTACCCAGCGTGTGATTCATCTGTGGAACTCCTTGCCACAGGATGTGGTGATGTCACCTGGCCTAGATGCCTTTAAAAGGGGTTTGGACAAATTCATGGAGGAAAAGACCATCACAGGTTACAAGCCAAAAGCAACCTCCTGGTTTTTAGAAGTGGGTTTTCTCTGTGCCAGGTGCAAGGGAGTGGCGACTGGACACAGGTATCTTGTTGTCTCGTGTGCTCCCTGAGGCATCTGGTGGGGCCACTGTGTGACACAGGAAGCTGGACTAGATGGGCTTTTGGCCTGATCCAGCAGGGCTCTTCTTATGTTCTTATGTTCTTATGAGCTGCCATCTTCGAATGGCGTTTTTGGATCCGATTTTGATTAATATGGGGGGTTGGGAGGATTTAGGAATACTTCAGTATATTTTATCGGATGTGAGGGATGGAAAAATGGAGAAGGTCACTTTGTTTTTAGAGCTGGTTGCCAAGAGACGTTTGGCCAACTATCATAGTCCTTAGATTGTATGTTAGGGCAAGATGTTCTTTTATTTTCTATAGTGGTTGTGCCAATAAAGGAGCTATCTATCTATCTATCTATCTATCTATCTATCTATCACAAACAAACAAACAAACAAACAAACAAACAAACAAACAAACAAACAAACAGGAGAAGGCTTTTATTGCTGGTTCCAGTGTGTAGCTAAAGACTTCTGAGGATGCTTCCAACGTTGGGAGCGAAACGTAAAGTTGAACCATCAAATTTTAATAATAAAAGTGTATTGTACGACGGAGTTTCCTGGCAGAATGGTTGTTTTGAACTTTAAAATCTGGACACGTCATGAGGATCTAAGAATGATAAGTTTTTCTTTGCACATGTCACGCACACAATGATATTTAATGTCAAGGTGTTTTGTGCATGCACTGTCCTTCTCTGACTGTGCCAATTTTATGCAGCTCTGGTTATCCTCAAACATTTGGACTGGCTTAGCTTCTTCTATGCCCATGTCCTTTATTAACTGACAAAGCCATTTTAACATCTTGCATGCTTCGGATGCAGCGGTATATTCTGCTTCTGTGGAGGAAAGAGCAACAGTGGATTGTTTACGGCTTGCCCAACTAATTGCCCCACCCCCATACAGGAACAAATGTCCACTAGTTGATTTACGGTCAGATCTGTCTTCACCAGTCCAATCTGCATCAGTCCACCCCACTAACTTTGGGTTGTGACTGGCTGGCAGTTTTAGCTTGCAATCCACAGTGCCCTTTAGCTATCTGCCTACTCTGTGGATTGCAGTCCAGTCTTCTTGTGTGGGAGAACTGGTTCTCCTGCTTAAGATCCCTACAGCTGTTGTTGCAATGTCTGGCCTGGTCACACAACGTAGGTATAGAAGCTTTCCTATATAGCTTCTCTATAGTTGTGATTGTTTGGTAAGAGTACGCATTTCTCTTTGTGTTTAAGAAAGCCAGTTTCTATTGGTGTTGCTGCTGGATGGGCATCTTTGACTCCTATTGACTCTTAAATCCAAAATCGTTGTCTTTTGACTGAGAGGATAACTTCCATCCTCTTCTTTCTCAATCTGGATGCCCAAGTAATATTTAGCATCTCCCAGTTCTTTTCTTTCCACTTCCTTGTCTAGGTGGTGTACAATGTCTTTGTAGTCTTCAGAGGCGTCGCTCCGGTAGGGGCGGGGCTGTAAGTATCGCTGCGGTTACAGTCGCTTTACCGAGCGAGGAGGAGGCAGCCCCGCCCCCTCACTGTCCGAGCCATTCGCCTACGGAGAAAGCAGCAGGCAGGGTCTCTTGCCTGCTGCTTTCTCCGTAGGCGAATGGCTCGGACAGTGAGGGGGCGGGGCTGCCTCCTCCTCGCTCGGTAAAGCGACTGTAACCGCAGCGATACTTACAGCCCCGCCCCTACCGGAGCGACGCTTCTGGTAGTCTTGCTCCCTTTCATAGCACGCAATCAAGTCGTCCGCATAGATGAAAAGATAAGTCCATTTCTCATCTTTGTATCGTGTGTACAAGCATTGGTCTGCTGCCTCACCTTGCAAAAAGCCTTGTTGGGTTCGCATTTGATCCAGCTTCTCCTTCCAGGCTCTGGCTGCCTCTCTCAGGCCATACGGCCCCTTCTGAAGCTTGCATACAAGGTGTGCCTTTCTTTGGCTTGTGAAACCTGGTGGCTGCTTCATGTATAGCTCTTCTGTTATTTCACCATGCAGAAAAGCTGTCTTGACATCTAGGTGCTTGCCATGCATATGTCTTGAAGCAGCTACACTTAAAAGTAATTTTATGGTGCAGTATTTCACCACTGGGAATATAATTTTTTTGGGAATATAATTTTTTTTATTTTAAAAAACCATACTACTTCAATTGTACATACCCGCACGTAAAAGTCCGTTACATACCGGTAAAAGCAAATAATACAACTTCTCTACCAATTACTTCATATCTTTGCTTAACTTATCCTAATACAGTTTTTTCCTTCAAGTTATCGGTGGAGTGGTCCCCTCCATCCACGGCCAAAACTTTATCCATTTAGTTCTTGGCATTCTCTTCCTTTCATATTCACACAAACTCCTCATTTTGCATACTATAAAATTAACAGATACCTCTGGTAATTTTGGTTTATTTGTTTTTACCTCCCTGTTTCTTGCATAAATTAAAGCTGTAAGGACTAACAGATTTAGAAGTCTTACCGTGGACCAGGGGACCATCCAAAACGGAGCAATCAGTCTTCCTTGTTCGTTAACTGTTTTTCTTTTCAGATTCTTCCTCGGGCCTCTAAAGATTTCATCTTTCCGTGTTCCCGAAACAATGGTCTCCCAGTTTTGAGTTGCCAAATCAGGCCAAGCAAGTTCTTTTGCAAGTCTTTTCCAGACCTCCTGTGCCGCAGGACAGTCAGACACAAAGTGTTGTATTGTCTCTCTTCGGCCCCTTTGCCGACAAGTTAGTCTGGGGCAAAATTGTTCATCTTCAGGTAACCATGGCCTTGTCGTTCTTACATCACAAACTTGATGGAAAAATCTCCACCGTGTCTCCCATAAAAAAAATGGTACTCTTTTGTCTTTGAAAAACATTATTGGATATATCGGTTCTCTCAAATATATAGACAAGTTTAACTTTTTACATTTCTTTTCTAAGTCAGGACGGAAATAACAATATTCCAAAATTAAACGATACAATCTCCCTTTAAGTTCTTTGATAGTCAATTGTTTATCTTTTAGCCAATTCGATTGGATTTTATATTTCTTAACATATCTGTAAACATCCATTAGATAGTCCGGGCCAGCATATTTCATAACTGCTGTTACTCTATACAATAAACTTTCCTCCTCCCACCATGCTTTCCCCCATGTCTTCCCTTTCCATCCCTTGGCAAAAGCTATTTGCCAAAATTTTGGTTTTGCATCTTGACTTATATCTTGATTTGCTTTGTGCTCTAAAAGGGCCCATCTCCCAAAATTAAAGCTCAAAAAATTGGCTATAAAGATAGGTCCAAAAGCGGGGAGCTCAAGACCTCCTTGGTCTATGCTTCTGTAGGCCGTGGCTCGGGCAAGAGGGAAGTTTACTGTGCCCCATAAAAACTTAAATATATTTGCCTCAGCTTCTTTAATCACCCACTCAGGAGGTGGGTATACTGTGGCTAAATTTGTAGCCACCGGCAGTAGATACGTTTTAACGTATAATGCTTTCTGATAGATGCTAAGATTCCATTTTTTCCACATTACAATTTTATCTTTTACCCTGTCTATCCACTTTTTCCAATTGTTTTGCCACCCTAGGTTCTGTACCGAGAAATATATCCCCAACAGCTTCACTGATTCCGCTTTTGCCAGATTATTTTCAACCTGTGAGAGGCCTTGCATTTTAGACACCATTGTGGTTATGATAAGTTCCTCTTGTGATGTTCCCAATGAAATTAGAAAACTTTTTTGGATATTTAATTTTGCCCCCGAGCATCTTTCATACTTTTCAAATAACCCCAGCAATGTTTGTATTTCTGACTCATTTTGAACTAGCACTGATATGTCATCTGCGTGCGCAACACATTTTACCGTGATAGGGTTGTTTTTAGTGTCTGTGGTCCTGTCTTTTTGATATATGTGCCCTTTTAGCGCCATTTTTTTGTTTTGAAACTCTCCAGGATTTTGTGGGAGAGATAAGGTGATTCCTCTGATTTTTCCCTCTAATTGTATTGACGCCAAAAGCGGGTCCAATGCCAGGACATATAGTAATGGGCTCAGGGGGCAACCCTGTCTTACTCCTGTTAAAAGAGGGATCTTTTTTCCTCTCCACCCATTCACCTGAGGTGTTAACCGTTGCTCCTCTATAGAGCATTTTTAAAGTGTCAATAAACTGAGTTGGAATACCTTTATGGTTTAGAACCTCCCATAAGAAAGAGTGTTGTACTTTATCAAAGGCTTTCATCTGGTCAAGTTGAGCTAAATAACCTTTCCAAGAACCTCTTTTAGCCAGTTGAAAAATCTCTCTAAAAAAGCAAAGAGAGTCAGTCATAAACCTCCCTGGTACGGCACTGGTCTGATTTCCAAGTACTAGTTTGCTTGCTACTTTTGCCAATCTTGTGTTTAGGATCTTCGTCAAGATCCTATAGTCAACATTAGTCAATGCTATAGGCCTCCAATTCTTTGGGAGTGTAATGTCCCCTTGCTTCGGGAAAAAGATGAGCACCCCTTCTTGGAAGGAGCTGCTCACCTCACCTCTTTGAATAAAAAAATTCAGGACCTTTGCGATAGGACTACTGAGACATTCCATGAACTCTTTATAAAATTTCCATCCTAGGCCATCCGGTCCTGGGGCTGATTTTCCTCTCCCACTCACTATCGCCTTCTTAACCTCCTCCTCTGTAATAGGACATAGGAGAGAGGCAGTATCTTCTCCAGTCAAGCCATCATACAAGGCGCTCATTCTACGCTTTGGTAAATTGGCTAAAAAATTTTTTGTTTCTGTGTCATTAATTTTTTCCTTCATAAATAGGTTTATGTAAAAATCCACCATTATTCTTACCATTTCTTTAGGATGAAAACTCACTTGGTCTTGTTCTGTTGCCCGCAGGCCCTTACATTCTATGCTTGTTTTAGGAATCTTATTTTTTGCCCATTGGTCAACATCTACGATTCCTCCCTTTGTTCTAAATTCTTTATGGTTTGTTCTTTTTTCCCTTTGTTTTTGTTGGAAAAACATAATAGTCTCGGATGATCTTTTCAAAATCTCTCTATCGTATGGAAGGCCTGAATTTACTTTTATGTGGCATTTCAAAAAGTTATAAATGGCTCTATGATAGTTCAAAATTTCTTTTTTATTTGTTCTGCTCTCATAACTTTGGCACCTACTGGCGATAGTCTTTTTTAACCTTTCCCACCATACTGCCAGGTCATCCAGATATAAGTCAAGTAGTGATAATGTTTCTGTTAAAGTAAATTCAATCATTGTCTTGTATTCAATTTTTTCTAGGTTCTGTGGTCTTAACCTCCAGAGTGATTTCCCTTTTGGGTAAACCTTCCCCATATTACATTCTATTGCCAAAATTCCATGATCTGGCCAAGGAGACAGGATTATTCTGCATCGTTCTACAATTATTTCTGGTGGGACCCATATTCTATCAATACGGCTAGCGAATCGCGGATGGTAGAAAGTGAACCTTACTGCACCTTGCTCCCCATAATTATCTATAAAAAATGCTCTATGCCCTGTGGGTAAAACATCCAAATTATTTTGAATCTGTAAAGCTGCATCTGTGAGTCCTCTGTCAACTAAATAGGTCTGCAGTGCAATTTCTTCAATTGTTAAGGATTTACAGCTTTGTTGTTGCTTTTGATGGATTGGCATTCCAACATTTATTCTGTCAGATGTTTTGGTTCTGTTGTTAAAGTCACCTGCAATTATCAAATTCCTCCTTGTTTGACAATAATCTTTTAGTTGGGGCCAAAAAATTTTCCTCCCATTTTGTGTAACGGGGGCATACAATCCACATAAGCGAAAACCTTTCATTTCTATATTCCCATTAAATGTGAGTTGTTTTATGGTGAAATCTACCACCAAAAGACGGCCCGGGACCGCATCAATTACTGAATCAACTTTAAGATCTTCTCTACTACAAAACAGAATACCCACCCCTGCAGATTTTTCCTCTCCATAGGACCATATTGAAGGGCCCAGAGTCCAGCCTTTCAGAGTCCAGTATTTCACCACTGGGGCAAAGGTCTCCTCATAGTCCTCCCCAAAGTTCTGTGAGTAGCCTTTGGCGACTAATCTCGCTTTGTAGCGCTCCAATTCTCCTTCTGCACCTTTCTGGCTGCACTGGGGCATTCCTTTGCATCACGGTCCCTTCCCCCACACTGGAAGCAGGTCTGGGGACTTCTTGGGTTCTCCTGGCCTCTGCCTATTGATGTGTAGATTCTGATCGCTGCCAGGCCTGTATGGAGGTGCATTCGCTTTTCAGCTCAGCCAAAACTGTCTTAAAGTTTAGCTCTCTTCTGGAGACTCCACTAACAAAGGGTCCAAATATATGTTCATCCAGAGAGCCAAACAAAATGCAATTTTCAGATTATCATTCTGACAAAGATCAGTAAGCTCCAAATCTTGCAACAGCTGAATTAACTTTTTGCAATGACTCTCACAGTCTTCCTTCCTGGTCAGATTAAGTCAGCATAAACCCCTAACCCAAGTAGCCTGATCTTTGCAATTGGTTTTTGCATAAGCTTCAGTGAGATTGGTCATCATGTCCTTTGCAGTTTTTTCATCTCTAAGGTGGCATAACTGCTCTTGTTTCAAGGCTCTGAGTATATGAGTGACCTACCTTGCCTGTGCATCCAACTTGCTCCATTTTGCAATTTGGTCTGCATTGTCTCAGACATCAGAGGTCTAACATTCAGAGTACAAGGAACCCTATGTAGCTGTCCCTTTTGCACGTGGGGAGGATGGTGGATTCAAGGTCCTCTGGTGAGGAGCACATCTCCACATGTCCTCCTCCTCCGAAGGCTGAGGTTCAACTTAGAATGTGGCTGGGAAGGAAACGGGGTCAGGGGCCACATCCCTGCCAGGGACCATTAGTGCAGGCCAGGTGAGAGGTGCCCAGATGGCACAGTGTCTTGCAGCCGAGCACTGCCCATTTCCAACACTTTCTTCTCCAAACAGGAAGCCTTTTTATACCGTACTCGTACTCTCCCCACCCCTCCCAGCCAAAAGGAGACAGCTGTCCTCAATCTCTCAATTAGGGTACTCCAGGCCAAAAGCCGAATGCCTTCACCTGTAGGGGGCTTGCTTCTGAGTAATGGTTTAACAAGCTACATCTGCCCACATTCCTTCTCTTAAAGGTCTAGCACTCTGTCCCGGATTTGGATACGGGAAGCCCAGAGTCTTGCGGGTTTATCCCCAAGGCTCTGCAGAGGGCGAGTGGGGGGAGGTCAGGGTCTCCCCCCCTCTGTCCGTCCCTGGCCCTTCTTTAGTCCCCCTCTTTCCCCTCAGCTCCTCACATTCTCCCCCCTTCTCTCTTTCAGCTGCTTCGGCTGCCTACACAGGAGGAGGAGCAGGCGTGTGGCACCAGCCGAATTTATCCAGGAGGTGGAGGGAGCCACTGGGGCCGCTGTCCAGGATGAGGGGGCAGGGGTGCAGGAGGAGAGGGGGGAGGGGGCAGTGGGGCAGGAAGGACCAGTAAGTCAGGAAGGGCAAGCGGGGCAGGAAGAGAGGGGGCAGGGGGCAGGGTGGCAGGAGGGGATGGGGGTGGGTCCAGGGGGGCAGGAGGGATCAGCAGGGCAGGAGCCAGGGGGGCAGGAGGGGATGGGGGAGGGGGAGTTAGAGGGGCAAGAGGGGATGGGGGAGTTAGAGGGACAGGAGGGGATGGGGGAGGGGGAGTTAGAGGGGCAAGAGGGGACAGGGCAGGGGGAGTTAGAGGGGCAAGAGGGGACGGGGGAGTTAGAGGGGCAAGAGGGGTTGGGGGAGGGGGAGTTAGAGGGGCAAGAGGGGACAGGGCAGGGGGAGTTAGAGGGGCAAGAGGGGATGGGGGAGTTAGAGGGGCAAGAGGGGACGAGTCAGGGGGAGTTAGAGGGGCAAGAGGGGATGGGGGAGTTAGAGGGGCAAGAGGGGATGGGGGAGGGGGAGTTAGAGGGGCAAGAGGGGACAGGGCAGGGGGAGTTAGAGGGGCAAGAGGGGACGGGGGAGTTAGAGGGGCAAGAGGGGTCGAGTCAGGGGGAGTTAGAGGGGCAAGAGGGGATGGGGGAGGGGGAGTTAGAGGGGCAAGAGGGGACGGGGGAGTTAGAGGGGCAAGAGGGGACGAGTCAGGGGGAGTTAGAGGGGCAAGAGGGGAGGAGGGAGGGGGAGTTAGAGGGGCAAGAGGGGACAGGGCAGGGGGAGTTAGAGGGGCAAGAGGGGACGGGGGAGTTAGAGGGGCAAGAGGAGACGAGTCAGGGGGAGTTAGAGGGGCAGGAGGGGATGGGGGAGGGGGAGTTAGAGGGGCAAGAGGGGACAGGGCAGGGGGAGTTAGAGGGGCAAGAGGGGACGGGGGAGGGGGAATTAGAGGGGCAAGAGGGGACGAGACACGGGGAGTTAGAGGGGCAAGAGGGGACGGGGGAGGGGGAGTTAGAGGGGCAAGAGGGGATGGGGGAGGGGGAGTTAGAGGGACAGGAGGGGATGGAGGAGGGGGAGTTAGAGGGACAGGAGGGGACAGGGCAGGGGGAGTTAGAGGGGCAAGAGGTGTTGGGGGAGGGGGAGTTAGAGGGGCAGGGGGAGTTAGAAGGGCAAGAGGGGATGGGGGAGGGGGAGTTAGAGGGGCAAGAGGGGTTGGGGGAGGGGGAGTTAGAGGGGCAGGGGGAGTTAGAGGGACAGGAGGGGACAGGGCAGGGGGAGTTAGAGGGGCAGGAGGGGACGGGGGAGGGGCCAGCGGTCCCAGCAGCCAGCGGGGAAAGGAGCTTCTGGAGTTGGCTGAGGAGGAAATTTTCCTCCTCTACCATCCTCAAGGCTCCTCCTCCCAGCTGTGCTTGTCTGGTTGAGGCAGCGGCTCCCCCACCTCCTTTCAACGTGGCTGGTGTCATCCCAACACCACCAGAAGCCAGAGGTGAGGAGTGGGACTGGTTGGGGTGGGGGGCAGTGTTGGGGACCCTGCACGAGGCTGGGTCCGTGGTGAAGAGGGGTGTGGAAACGGGCTCAACCAACTCTTCCTTCTCCCCTGCCTGCAGGATCAAGCGCAGCTGTCCCGGAACTCTGCCGCCTCGACTCCATCAGGCAGAGCTGCCAGGAGGCCCGGAAGGAAAGCAGAGTCCACTTCTGCCCCGAGCAGGCAGCCCAGGAAGTCTTGGTGAGTGAGCTGCAGCAGGCAGCCCTTTGGGTCCCTTGAACCCTCGAAAGCAGGGCAGGGGGGGAGCAGCCACACGGGGAAGTGACTAACTCTCTTCTGCTTTTTCCTCTCTTCCAGGACATCATGCAGAACGCAGAAGCCTGCCCCGACCCTGCTCTGGTGCTCAGCCGGTCGTTTGAGACCATCGCCGAGTTGAGGTATCTATCGGATGTACAGTAATGGGGGACTGGGGAGGACAGGGTTGGGGCCGGAGAGAAGAGTGGCTTCTCTTTGCAGAAAAGCGAGCAGCAGGGAAGCAAACCAACTTCCCCAGGGCAAAGCAGGGCCTCCCTGCAAGCGCACTGACCATCTTTAAGACGCGGGTGCGGGGAGGGGGGGTTGTGAAACCATCCCCTGGCTGTCTCTCGGCCTCAGTGGCCAGGACCATCCTCTCCTCGTCCTCCCGCTACAGAATCTAATCCTTTCCTCTTTCCTCTTCCAGTGAAATGGAACCTGCCCTTTCAAGATCTTTGGAGTCGGCCATCATGAAAACATCTGTCTCGAAATTGAGCCAACTGGAGCAGCACGGCACCCAGGTAGATTGCCACGGGACATCAGGGCGGCGGGAGGGACTGGCTCACTCCCTTCCTTTCTCAAGTCACCGTTTTAGTGGGGAGTGAGAAACCAGAGCCCAAACCGTCACGATGGGGCTCCTCGTGATGGCCATTTCATCTTTTTTTCATCGTCCTCATCTGTGATGTTTTCCATTTCCTTTAGGACCCACGAAACAGTCTAGAGAGAATGCTGAGTGGGCTGATGTATCGGAACCCCACCACCGGCCATCTCGTCCAACTGGTGGGGGTAAGTGTGTGGTAGAGTTGTTCTTGATGGAGAGACGATCCTTTCCAGGGCAACGATGCCAGGTGGTGCAAGGGAGTGGCCACAGGAGACAGGTTGTCTCTTGTGGTCTTGTGGGCTCCCTGCCTGTGGCATCTGGCGGGGCTGGGCGCTGTGAGATCCAGGAAGCTGGACCAGACGGGCCTTGGGCCTGATCCAGCAAGGCTCTTCTTGCTGGATCAATGATACTGAGGTGCCCTTTTTTCCCCACAGGACCTCGACGAATTCCTTCGTGCGGGGGAAACTCCTGCGAGAGACGTGAGCGGTACCAGCATCCATTGCCTGTACAATTGCACCACAGCCCTGCCATCGGTCCTGGTGAGTATCTCGCCCACTTCCACGGCTGGGTTCTACACCCTCTCATGCCCATTGTCGGCTTTCTGGGATGAAGTGCAGAAGAGCTGTGCTGGCTCTTCTGTGACCCATTGCACCTAGGTTTTGCTGGGGGGGATGTCTAGTTGGGCACATGGAAGCCCCTGAAGGAGGGCAGTAGTAGCAGGAGTACCAGAAAGTGGCCTGGGGAATAAATGCAATGTCTTCTTCTTCCCTCTACAGATGGAGATCATGAAGGACAGGGTGCCCGCAGATATCAATGACTTATGGCTCAGGAAGAAAGGCATCACCTGCTCCTCCTCTAAAGGTAAGAGCCATTGGCACGGAGAGGGGGGTGGCAGGCCACATCCCAGAAGAGGCTGACGCCATCTGGTGCCCGCGCCAGAGGCCAGCTTCTGTAGCTTCGGCTCCCCGCTACCCCTTTGTCAAAGTCCCATCAGCTAAACTAACTCTCCCTCCTCTTTTCTTCCATCCAGAACATCTTCCCTGCACAACATCGGACGAGGAGGAGTAGGAAGAGGAGGGAGACCCACCAACTTGCTCCCTCCTGGCTTTCTTCCTGAAGATGTTCTGCGGGCGTTGGATGCTGGCGTTCCAGCTGCTGCCCGGCTCCGCTCCCCGCATCGCCCACTGGTCCTGGATCCGTCTGCTCCTGGCCGAACTCCAGGCAGGATTCCCGGCATCGAAGCAACTGGCTGTGTTCCCGGCGGGGTTGAAGATCCATCGGACAGACGGCACTTCCTGGCGGACTCTCCACCTGCTCCTGGCCCCCTGGCAGCCCGGGGCGCTGCAATTCTTCCGGACTTCAGCCTCTCCTGTGGTAGGCAGCTGCAGCCGAAGACACCGCCCCTACCACCCACCCTTCATGCAGTCTGAGACTAGCTGGTCGCCTATTTTGGGGCCGGGTAGGAATTTTTGGCCACCATCATGATTGGCTCTTGATGGTGGTTTTTTCGCCTACCCCAGACTGGTGCTTGGGTGTGATTTGTTATGTTGTCCTCCCTCCCTTGGTTAAATAAAAAAAAATATTTAACCAAGACACTGTCTCCTGGTTTTTTTCCCCTTTGTCTCTCTTATTGTCTTGGGGTGATGAAAGAGGGATTATTATTTTTTTACAGCAGTGGCAACTCTTCAGCTTGACTTCACTTGAACCAAAACGGAACCAGACTGCTGGCGCGTAACATGAAGAAGGTGGCAGAGCAGCTTTTAAACTGACCCCTGGGGGAAAGCCAACAGGAGCCGAGGGGCATCCGGTTCGGGACTCCTCATCCCTAGGGAATAAGGGTGGAGAGGTTCAGGAACAGCAAGGTTACGACAGAGTAGAAATTGGGAGTGGAAATGGGATGGGACAAGACAGCCGGTCCATCAGGAAGAGAGGCTGCAGGGGGGAAAAAAAGCAAACAACCCTTCTCAGGGAACCTGACAGACGTGCTTTTAAGCAAATGCCCGAAGTCTCCGAGTGAAGATGGGAGAACTGGAACGTTTGGTGGCGAGGGAAAACATTGACATAGTGGGCATAACGGAAACCTGGTGGAATGCGGAGAACCGGTGGGATACCGCAATCCCAGGCTACAAACTCTATAGGAAGGACAGAGAGGGACGTGTTGGAGGTGGGGTGGCCATCTATGTCGTAGAAGGGGTAGAATCCACCAGAGTAGAGAATGAAGGGGGGTCCAACTCTACCATTGAATCACTGTGGGTTAAATTACCAGGCTCAAGGAGCAATGTAATAGTGTGTGTGTGTGTGTGGGGGGGTGTTATCGTACCCCAGATCAAAAACCTGAAGGGGACCTCGAGATGAGGAAACAAATCAGAGAGATGTCAGTGAGAGACAGGGTTGTGATCATGGGTGGGTGATCATCGCTGGGTGAGCCGACATTTCCTGGGATTCCTCTGCAAGGTGACGTTTCTGGAGTTGGCGCGAGAGAGACATGATGAATACCGCCTCCCTTCTTGGGATGGCTGCTATTTTTCACCACCCGGAAGTTATTTCCGTGCTCCATGACGCACCTTCTCAAGGCGTCGCAGTCTTTCCAAAGCATGCAAAATGGCGACTTCTCCCATCGCTGATAAAACATGTCGAACACGCAGCCACACCCATTCATCAGGGAGAGGAAAAAGCAGGGCGGTCACATCCGTAGGCAATGGAGGAGCATCCATGAGCTATCCTGCAAACAGCCGTGTCTGGTTGCGTCCTTTAAACTTCCTCTGCATCGTTTCGCTGACCTAACTGCTGCTAAGTTCAGAGACCCACTCAAAATCGACACGTCCAGCATCTTCCCCTCTTGCCAGATCCGTCCCATGTTCTGAACCATCCCATGTTCTTAGGGGCAGGAAGGAGGCTTGTTCTGAGGATCTGAAACTTATGTGTGAGGTTCTAGAACTGAGCCGAGCCCCACAAGGTGGAACAGCCTCATTCGGAAGTGCTGGAGTTCTTCTGGCCCCAGATAAATCGAGTCTGAGCCCTGGAAGCGCAACCCAGAAACCTTCAAGTCCAGCCCTGTGGAATGATGCAGTATTCCTGATTTATGTGATCTGTCCTGTCAAATGCTTGCAAAAGAAGTGACTATCCAGCTGATGCCATTATACTCCTGTGCTTCACTTATTGCCTTCCGTCCTTTCCTCAAGAGACGACAAAAAAATTGCTCTCCTTCTTTCTAGGTATTTGACAACAGTGAACGATTAACTTGCATTTCTCCAGGCTTAACATTTTGTTTGTCTTCAGCCCCTTCCCTGCATTTTTATAAACCCTTGATCTCTGCCTCTGCCCTCTTATGAATGAATCCCTTTTAGATGTGTTTACTTACGGCCTTCTTAAAGTGGCAGGCAAAGCTGGGCCCAATATTACAGCAGCAACTCACCTGTCTTGTGGAATCTTGCCGTTATCTAGAACTCCACGTATAGATCAGTGCCTTACATCGATGTGATGCTTCTGCTTTTGCAATGGAATCATCTTGCTATTATATTTCGCTCGTGATTCCCAGTAATCCACAAAATGCTTCATCGTGATGTACTGTAAACTCTCCAACCTTGAATGCAAGCACTTGGTTTTGTTTTCCTGTTTCACACAATTGTTGTCCATCCACTGATTTTTCGGTGTTAATCCTTTGTTCCCGGCTGTTTGCAGACCCTCTTAATTTTGTGCCTGCGGTTATTGTGCCACTCCTGGTCTCCATCCCTTTGTGCAAGTGGCTGATGTGAACATGAAACTAGTTCTTTGCAGGTTAAAAAGAAACTATGGACCATCCTTTTTTAGCTACGTCTTATTAATCTGTTGCATAGTCTCCTCTTCTTTTGGTCGAAAATCTAACCTGCATTTGGAGAGCTAAGTTGTCAGAATGTTATCTAGGGTTGTGTCAAAGCCTGTGTTTACAGCTGAATATATCTGGTCCATTGTGCGCTGTTTACCCTTCTCCATTCTCCTTTGTTTCCATCTGTCTTCCACGGAGTTCTCCAAGATGGAAGCTGGTGGGCTTTGAGATTTCCTCAACTAGTTTCTTGGGCATCGATGGGCCTAAACTTAGATTTTGCTGCTCTGAATTTGTTTCAGATAGCCAAATATCCCCCCCCTTTTTAGTAGTGTTCTTGGAAAACGGAATCTTTTCATTGGACATGCTTCACGAGAGGAATTCATTTGATATTTGGCTATTCCTTCCTCTTCCCATTTCCTTCTGTTCTTCCTTGGCACATATTGGCCCCCAATCCAGCGACATGGCTGGCCCATGAGTCTTGAATTAGCGGGACTTAATTAATAGGACTTAGCTGGATTGGGTTCGTTCTTGGTGGAACATCCTACTTTCCTTGACGTGTTCTTGTTGGATTGGTGAAAAGCCTCCTTCTGAATCATCCATGTGTTCTGATCCTAAACGCATTTACTTAGATGCAAGCCCCATTGATTTCTATGGAGCTTACTCCAAAGTAAGTTCTCTTTATCTTCTTTGATCCCTCCTTTATCTTCTTTATCCCTCCTTGTGGTTAAAATAGTTTGCAATGTTGCAAATTATTTGACGTGGTCTCTTTCAACACTGCCCGGCGTTTCAGGATTCCTTTTCGAGCCCTGGGATTCTTTGTTTTTTTTTTTTTTCGTTCGGCTGCTTTACATCTGGAGAATCTCACTCCCTTAATCCTTGCTAGTTCTTGGAGACTCCTTTCGGTGCTCACTTCAACTTTGGGCTCCTGCAGCGACACTGGTCTTTCACCTAAATGTGGTGCTTCGGAACGCGGTGTCCTGCATCTCAAGGGTAAACAGAAACTCTTTCCTGTGTATGGATTAACTACCCTGATAGTTAACTGTGGCAAACATCCAACGCAGCCATCCTCTGAGAGATCATGCTATGGTGACGATCAGAGTTTCTTTCAGCCTCTTCAGGAGGGTGACTTCTGACATACCTGAGACCAGTCTTAGGACTCCGTCGTCCTATCTGGACAGGGCAGTTTACAACTCCTGTGTGTTGGAGAGCGAGCGCAGGTCGTCGCCGCCGTATCTGGACTGCCAGCCCTCCAATTCCCTCCGATCAGGGACTAGCCATGGGATGCCATCGTATCTGAGCAACCACTCATACAGCAACTTTGAAAGGAGTCACGGGATAATGTCGTCGTACCTGAGCAACCAGGCAATCGACAGCGGAAGGTAAAGAGGTTGTGAGCGGCGACCAACAGGCTTAGCAAAAATGTGCCGAGAGCAGTAGGGAGAAAAGCATGCGGGAATCCGATGTGAGAATCTCGAACCAGGTTCTCCAGAGGTGGGGAGAGCCGTCAGAAATCAGTTTGGGACCACGTGGCAACAGTCACTCTTGAAAGTAGAGAAGTCAATCGTGGGAAGGGAGGGATTCAGTGGTGCTGAAGTATCTAGATTGTTAGGTAGAAAAAAAAACACTCCCCACTATAGGAAACGCAGGACGCTGCCATACTGAGTCTGACCATTGCTCTATGTAGCTCAGTATTGTCAACACAGGCCGGCAGTGGCTCTCCAAGTTATCAGGTAGGCGTTTTTCTCTGCCCTACCTGGAGGTTGAACCCAGGACCTTCTGCAGACAAAGCAGATGCTCTTCCATGGAGCGATGCCTCCTCCCGAACTCTAGGCGAAGCAACGGGGAGTTGAGACTTCTCAGTGCTTCGACTGCAGGAGGTCCCAGGTTCAACCAGCAGCATCTCCACGTAGGGCAGAGAGATCCCGGAGAGCCGCTGCCAGTCAGTATTTTCCAGCACAGAGCTGGACAGGCCAATGGCTGACTCAGCATTAGTCAGCCTCCTATGATACAGCAGTGCTCAAATACAGCACGACACAAATAATCCAGGATGACAAGACGATAAGGTGCCAGCTGAAGGAAGGGTCCATTTCTTCCACCCCAGTAAAAAACAAGATGGTTTTTTGACCCAAACTGGGAGGCGCGGCTCCCAGGGGAGCTGCATAAACCAGCCAGAGGAGCCGCGGAGTGCCACGGAATCCTCTCGGAAAAGAGTGCCATGCCAATTGGCGGGCATCAACATCATGTACAGGTGGGCCCCCATATCCGCTGGGGATATGTTCCAGGCCCCTCCGTGGATACTTGAAAATGTGGATAGGAGCGAACACCCCCTCCATGGTTTCTTGAGGGTCCCCCCTGCCTCCCCTGCAGGCAGGCATGCTTGCCCCCCCCCCAGCTCTTATTTTTCTTTCAGCAAGCTTTGTTTCTTCCTTAAAACAGAGAAGCAGCCTCCATTGCAAGCAAGTAGAACGAGACTAAGTCCTAGAGAGACTCTGCAAGGTTTCTGTTAACCTTGCAGAGCCTCTCTAGGACTTAGTCTCGTTCTACTTGCCTGTAATAAGCAGCCAGAGGCTGCTTCTTCTGTTTCTTTAAGGAAGAAACAAGGCTTACTGGGAAAAAAGTAAAAGCCGGGGGGGGGGGGGTCCCCATGATCCTTGGATAACTGAAACCGTGGATAGCGAATCAGTGGATATGGGGGCCCACCTGTAATGGCCATGGCCAATGGTCAAGAGAGCCACAGGTCAAAAAAGTTTGGCTTTTTAACAAAGACCGTGCAGGATCCTTCCAACTGGCGTGGCACCTCAGAAGTAAGACGTCTAAGGGCTTGTTGGGGTGATCTTTTCCGCTCCACATGATCGTGCACACGATGATGACGCATGTCCTGTCCCCTCTCCTTGGTTAATTCTTTTAATTGCATTGGGGGTAGTTTGGTCAAACTGCCCCCCTCCCCATGTGATTAAAGGAACTCACTCAGAACTAGCAGGGCTAGGATGTGCTCGTGTGTTTTACCACATGGGGCTGGTCTAGGGTTAAAATACATTTGTAACAACACATGGTAGTGTATTGTTTGCATGCATGCACACACGCACGCACGCACATACACAAAGAAAGTGTGTTGAAGGGGTCCTGATGCCTTTGACAGGGACTCTGAATGATCCAGGCACATCTTGGAAGCTCTCTTTGAGGTTTTCAAAGATGTTCCCACAGAGGCCTCCTCTCCTTTGAGTTTTTCTCGTTCTCGCTTTGCTGCAACCCCCCCCCCCACTCTGCTGAATGTGGTGTCTGGTTCTCCCTCGTAGATCCTACTACCCCTTCCGGGACAAATCTGCTGCCTCCTCTCCGAGAAGCCATCGAGTGCCTTTCTATAGGGACATCTGTGACACAGAGGTTGGAAGGTAAAGAGGAAGTCAGGAATGAGCTAGTGGGGCAGTCGTCTTTGCGTTTATGTGTTTGCATTCACATCCTGTCTCTCTCCCTTGGTGGAACTCAAGGCTCAAGAACGTAGAGTTCTGGGGTGGTCTCCCATCTGGGCTGTGTCTTGACCTAGAACTCTTTTGGCTCTAGTACGGTTGCGGCATGCTGCAGGAGCAGTGGAAGATCTCCCAGTTGTGTGTGTGTGTGTGTGTGTGTGTGTGTGTGTGTGTGTGTGTGTGTGTGAAAGGCCCCCCCCCCCGCTTACCTGGTGGCATGCCCCGTGTCAGAAACAGCTGCCATCACCTATGGCCTCATCCACCTCCTTTCTCCTGTGCTCTCTGGGTTTGAAAAGGAGGAGAGGAATGGAACAGAGCTTGAAGAGAAGAGTGGTGGGCTAGAGTGTCTCTGGGACTGTGGAGGAGAGAAGAGTGGTGGGCTAGACGGTCAGCTCCGCAGCGCCAAGAGGGAAGCTGTGTGTGGCTTCAATTCCAGCTTCGCGCCGCTTCCAGGAAAGGCTGCCTAGGATGTCAGTTGCGCCATCTTGCACATTCATGCGCTGTTTTCATTTGCACATAGCATGTGTAGGGGGGGGCAATTCCAAGTGGTGTACACTCAGCAAACGAGGTCATCGGCGAACTTGTGGTTTTTTTATGATCGTTGTTGTGTTTTATTTTTCTCTGGTTGTTAGCTGCTTTGGGTCTCTTTGGTTAAGGACGAACGACAGGGTAGAAATATTTTAACTCAATAAATGTTGCCCCCAAATGTTCTAGAGCAGGGGTCCCCAAACTAGAGCCTACGGGCCACGTCCGGCCCACCAACGCACCTTGACCAGCCCGTTGAGCCCAGTGGCGCTATAATTCTATGCAGCCCCCCTGCACTGCTTCCTTTTCACACACACCCATCTTCCACCACATACCCTCCTCCTGCTGGATTGGGTCCACACTCTCTGGTGTAAATATATGGTGAAAATATTTTTCTCCTCTTGCAAAAATTCTTAAGAGTTATCCGTAATGTGTGTGAGTGTAATTGAGTGATGTGGCCCTAGCAGCTGAAACTTTGGGGACCCCTACTCTAGTGCCTCTAGCCCAGGGGTGGCCAACCTTCCACCATGAGGGCCTCTTGTCTTCTTGTCTAGAAGACAGAATCATTCATGGCACCTGCAAGTGCTGATGGTGCTGCTCAAGCAGCTGCACCTGCTGAAATAAATGCCCTCACCTAGACACCCATGCTGAAAGGTTGGCCAGCCCTGCTCTAGCCGTTCCCTCCCACCCTTGGGTGTGTTAACCAAACCGCCACTTCTCTGATGCACATGGTTTTTCCACTGCTCTTTCCAGCGGCAAGGGGCTCCTCTTTGTGAAGGAGTCGGTCAACAGCACAGAACTCTCTTCTTCGCCACGCTACAACAGGTAAGAGTGCAAAATATGGAAGGGACGTGTGGGTCTCCATGCAGCCAGTGGCTGTGGCTGGTGTCTCTCTTGAGGGGAGCCGGGCAATGGCGCCATCAGCAGAATGCGCGGGGGGGAGCAGGGAGGGATGGTGCGCCAGCCACTTCCGTCTCTGAATCTTCATATTTCATTGAAGCAATAAACAAAAAAGTCTTATCTACCTTCTCCTCCTCCCCAAATTGGAAAAGCCGCCTTGGTTGCCCTATACATTCTTTAGAGAAATAAATAAATAAGAGGTGGATTGAGTAGAAACCCACCCATCTCCAGCACACTTCCTCTTCTGTTTTTGAATCTAGGGAGTGAGAGAATGAGGAGTGGTGGAGGGCAGGCAGCCCCTGCCCATCTTCCACCTGAGGCACTTGTCTCAGTTGGCCTCATGGATGGGCCAGACCTGCCTTGTGGCGACGTGAGGGGGAAATGTGCAGGCAGAATTCTTCCCAACTTCTCATTAGGCTGAAACTTGCGCTCACTTCCCCGTGTTCTGGCCAAATTAGTGCAAAGGCACCAAGATAATCGGCATGCATGCATCCTTCATGATTACATTTTATGATAATAACATCACATTGTATTGTGTTAACATTAAGTCTAGTTAAATAACTTCAGACATCTCAGGCTTAGACCTGTATTTAGGTTCTGGCTGTCATCTCTTCCTCTCACGGCCTGTGATGCTCCTAGCAATTGGTAAAGTATCTGAATTGGAGCCCCGTTGTCTTATCCGCATGACAACGTTGCCTTCCCTTCTTCCTCCTCCAGTCGCAGCATGGTCGATCTGTCTGACCTCGAGAGATCAACCTACAGCAGTGCCACCTCTCTGAACAGCAGCCCCCTCAAAAGGTATTTATTTATTATTATTAATTTGCATGGTGCCACTAACGTGCAATGCTGCTTTACATAGAGTGACAATACAGATCCCTGCCCTGAGGGGCTTACAATCTCGATATTGACACAAGGGAGACAACAGAATAGGGAGGGGGGGGGAGACAGCCAGCTGTAAACAGGGGCAGGGTATGCAACTGTCTTAGTTACATGTGGCCGATGAAGGCCAAAGTCATCGCATCCAAGGTGGCTTAAATGTCCTCCCATCCCACAGGTGTGCGCATTTAACTCCTGTTGCATATAACTCCTTAGGTAAAAATGCCTTTTAGGAGAGCATTCCAAGCATCAAAGTCAGCAAATCAAACAAGTGGAGAATTGTTTCAGCTTCCGACTCTCCCTCACTGGAGGTCTTTAAGCAGAGGCTCGATAGGCACCTGCTGGAGATGCTGTAGGAGGATTTCCTGCTGCATGCGCAGGGGGTTGGACTAGATGACCTTGTGGGTCCCTTCCAAGTCTATAAGAGTAATTGCTTTGCATGCCAGAGGTCTCGGGTTCGTGATTATAACTTAGAATTGTGGATAGACTGGATAACTTAACACTCAGATGCATGATATTTCTAGCCAGATTCTGTGCTCCTCCTTATTCTGCCAATCCTCCCAAATTTCTGCCCGTCTCTTATGCATGCCCCACACACCCATCTAGCAAATCACCCCGTTTTTAAAAAAAATATTTAAATTAAAAGTATGAATGAAGAAGTACATAATCCAATTAATTAGCTAATTAAATATGGGGGTACTTGGACCGTGACAAGGGGTACAAATGGCGACAAAGGTTGGGAACCCCTGGCTTAGATGGTGACACAAGGGAGGCGGTGATGGGGGGTGGGTGGGTGGGGCATTTGTCATCCCGGTGAGCTGCCGTTGGTGTCGAACTGTGCAGGAAAAGTTCGAAAGGGACCGACAAATAACATTCGATCGTTACTCTACAGCGATGACGTTCTATGCTTTGGGACAGAGGAGGGGGTTCCGAGGGGGTTCCGATGGGGTTGTGCATGAATGGTGGTTAAGCAGGATGGCTGAAGGCCGGTTGCTTGGGTGGGGTAGTAGCAGGGAAATGTGTGTTTTCTGGCAGCCTCTGACTATCTGCTGTGGGTAGAACCCATGGGACAGATGGAGGCTTTTTGGACACCCAAGAGACGTTTGTCCGCTGCCCTGAGGTGTTTCCCTGTTTGTATACGAGAGCTTAGTGTAGTGCAGTCTTGTACACACCGGAGAGTAAGCCCCATGGCCTACAGTGGGACTTACTTCTGAGTAAACACGCATAGGTGTGTACTGTGAGAAAAGAAACTCTGAATCGGGACTTCCCGTCTCGCCTCTTCCATGAGCTCACTAGATGGCCTTGGGTGAGCCACTCCTTCCCAGCCTCAGTCTTTCCATCTGTAACATGGGCATAAGGGGTTTTACTTGCTTTACAGCATCACTGTAAGGACAGCATCCAGATAAAATATGCCAAGTGCATTCAGAAAGCATCATGTAATGTGAAGCATCGTGATGTAGAAGTGGAAGAAAATACACTCGATGCGAGATAGCTTTCTTCCTGGCCCCAGCATGCCACTTGCCCAGTAAATGAGCGGGGGGAGGGGGGATGTCCAGGGCCCAGAGGAAGCTGGAAATACTTCCTGCCTAGGGGTCAAGGATGCTGGGCTAGATGTGCCTGTGATCCGACCCAGCAGGGCTCCTCTGATCACGTCCTGATCTGAAACTCTTAAAGGGCCCCTTTTGAAGTTGAACCAGACACAGGATTCCACTTGCCATGCTGGTAGTAGAAGACTTAAACCGTGTCAAATCGCCACAGGTTTCGCTGCCAGCACGTAATGTGTGTGGGGGGGGGGGAATGGCCATGCCATCCCTCCTTATTCTGAATCCGATCTCCAAGTGGTCTCATCGTGAAAAAGTGGCTGCATTGCATTTTTCCATCAGTGTGGCTGGAATGAGGGGCACCTTTGTAGCTGAGACCAGGATGGCAAACTTGTTTGCGTCACCGCTTGGCTCATCTCCTCCTCCTCCTCCTCCTCTTCCTCCTCTTCTTTAGGCTCTTTGAAGACATCTGCACTTACTGTGGCCGCGAGATCCGCAACTGCGCTAAGATAACCATTGAGAACCTGAAAATCTGCTGCCACGAATACTGCTTCCGGGTAAGGGTCCACGGGTACCAGAGACAGCAGCACATCAAATGCGACTCGACCCCTCATGTCATCGTGCTTTGCGACGGCAGACACTGTCCCCACCCCCACCCCCTTTACTCAAGTCTCTGCTGCTCTTCCCGCTCCCGGATTGGAAGAGAAGGAAAGGGACGAAATTGAAGATAACTGTTGTAACTGTCCCGGTGCCACCACAGACTAGACCTCGCCCAGCTCATGGGGAAGTCGCCTGTTCCACTGTGGGACAAAGCCAAGGCTTCTCAACTGCCTGAGGGAGCGGGGAGAATATGAGGCACTAGCAGGGCCCCCAGCACACGTCCCAGAAAGCGCCAGAAGCAACACTTTGTCCCGTAGTCTCACAAGTGGAGACCTTCTTGCAAAACGCATACTGAGCTCCTCATGCATCATGCATCGCGCACCGTCAAGCCTATTTAGGCCATTCGGAGGGTCCAGAGAAGAGGAGGAGGAAGTGGGTGTCGGGCACAAGCCCCTCCCTTCTTCCATCTGGGGTGGTTGGGGAGGAGGACAGAGCAACAGCCCCCACCCCCCTGCCTCGGGCCAGCCAGCTTCCGGACAGCCATTCATGTGTATTACACACACTAACCTCTCCCTCCCTCCCAACACACACACACACACACACACACACACACACACACTCGAACCTGCTCACTCCTTCCTTCCTTGTCCGCAGTGTGGGATTTGCCACAAGCCCATGGGAGATCTGCTGGATAAGATCTTCATTCATCGAGATATTGTCCACTGCGATAAGTGCTACGAGAAGCTCTTTTAGGTGAGTGGCGCCTTTCCTGCAAAGCAGCCGGGATGCTCCAGAATGTTTTCCCCATCTTTTTATTCCATCGGTTCTTGTGATTGAAAACTCCTTCCTTGGGTGATCCCTTCATAGAAATCACCTCTTAGTTAATCCTGGGTTTTCATTTTCTTTCTATTTTTCACCATTGTTTTTGTCGCATCCTGCCATGGTGATGGCAGCAGACGGACGCTATTTTGGTGGCCACCAGGCATTCTTGAGGGGGAAAAATAGGCAGCCACCATTTTTTTCCCAGAATGCCCTGGAGCGATGCAACATTCAGGCCACTGCAGGAGGCAAAAACTGCAATAAAAAGCAGAAAAATAAAGGAAAATGAATGAATTGAATGATGAAAAGCGGAGTGGTTGAGCACTCCTCCATCATCATTAGCATTCATGTTGGAATGAATGAAAAATTGAACTCAACGTGCTTCTTTTGGTTTGCTCCTTTGTTTGTTCTGAAACCAACATGCGCAGCCCACGAGGCAGTTGGAGTGCTGGGGTATACTGGTAGAGCACAATTGCTGGATGCCGAAAGAGTTGTGAAGCAGGGTGGATCTGCTCAGCTTTTTTTCTACGCTGATCAAATCGTGGAGCTCCTTCCTGAAAAATGCACACATGGCATCTTCAATGCGATCCTTTCAGCACTTGGCAGAGTCTATCGTATTCTCTTTTGGTGTTTTAAGGCATTGGCGTAGCCACAGCGGCTGAGTGGTTAAGGTGCTGAACTGTAGACCGGAAGGTCGGTAGGACAGCAGTTCGAGACCCGAGGGCAGCGTGACGGAGTGAGCTCCCGTCTCCTGTCCCAGCTCCTGCCAACCTAGTGGTTTGAAAGCAAGACATTGCAAGGAGATAAATATAGGTACCGCTGCGACGGGAAGGTCACAGCGTTAAGAACATAAGAAGAGCCTGGCTGCTGGATCAGGCCAAAGGCCCATCTAGTCCAGCTTCCTGTATCACACAGTGGCCCCACCAGATGCCTCAAGGAGCACAAGACCACAAGATACCTTGTTGCGTTAGTCACGTTGCGTTAGTCACACTGGCCACATGACCACAGAAGCGTCTTCGGACAGCGCTGGCTCTTCGGCCTTAGAAACAGAGATGAGCACCGCACCCCAGAGTCGGACACGACTGGCTCTTGAGCAGGGAAGACCTTGACCTTCGTAGGAGAGAGAACATTCCAGGGTGGTAGTCATGGGGTAGTAGTCATTCTCCCCCTATCCATTATTTGTTGCTCCAAATGCTACTCCTGAGGAGAGCAGGACTTTGTGAGTGTGGCAGTGTTCGCCGATGCACTCGCACTGCCCCACCCACACATACAGGAGCGCAGGGAGGGTAGAGCCAGTGTTGTATAGGGAGGGCCAGTGTGATCCTTTAGCACCTCTGAGCAAAATGCTTTTACCTGCTGCCGTTTGTAGCATGTTGTCGTCTGTTCGCTGCCATGTTTTCATTCCTGTTTTCTTGCTTTTACTGGCGAGTCAGGTTAGCCCCCTTCAGACTAACCTGTGATTAGGCGGGATATAAATCCCAATGATAAAACAACTAAAAGTGTGCTATTGCTTGCAGTGTGCATCTTCAGTCAGATCGACCGGGAGGCTGCCTGAGGGGGTCACCTCTGTTGGCGGATTGGGGGGCACCTCATCCCTGCCTCCAGGAAGGAACAGAAGTGTGGAGGAGAGACGTCCTCTTCCGCCCGGTTCCCTTTTCAAATCCAGGAAGTGGGAAAACGAGTGGCGGAAATGGGGCACCACTGGGGAAAGGCGGAGGACTGGTGCACTGCCTCATAGGCCAGGAAGTCTTTATTTGGCCTGGATTCACCTGTTCCCTCTCCAATTGTCTCCTAGGACTTCTTGAAGAGCGAGACAGAAGAATCTGTACCCTCAGCCGTGCAAACTGAGATGATTCCAGTGGCGGCTTCTTCACCACCACCACGAGTATTGATCCCTCTGCTCTCAAGTTCTTCTTCTTTCACTACCTTTTCCTGGGAAAAGTGATTTGCACCCACTAGTTGACTTGGCCAGTCCCTGGCTAAGGGCACCTCCGACCTAACAGCCACAAAAAAGCCACATCGAAGAAAAGGGTATCTGAGATTCTGAGCACCTTCAGGTGGGGGGAGGGGTATATGCGTGCGTTCAGCATTTCGGAGACACTTCTCCGACGGCCCGACTAGATAGGATCCAGGAGAGACAGCCTCTTTTTATCCAGCACAATCATCTCTCTTTTCCAGTTCCTGCCTGTTAAATCTTTCTCCCAATTTTGTCTTTGGAAGTTGATTCCCAAAAAGTGTCTACATGTGCAATAGAGACCATGGGCTCCTCTTTTGTCCCTTGCCCCCCCCCAAAAAAGCAGAGAGAGTAAATGTGACTGTGTTGCAGCTTTTCTAAAAGAAGTGCAACCAGTTTCACTGAGAATCAATGTCCTTAAGTTTTAAAAAAAAAGGAAAGAGTTACGGTCAGTTTGCTAACACACCTTCTTCAGAGGCTACAAGCTGCTGTAGGACTAAGTGTATGGCAGGCAAAGAACTGTTAGCAATGGGAGCCTGCTTTCTGCTGAGTCTGGTAATTGCCCCCACCTAGTTCAGTATTATCAGCACTTTGATTCAGGACTTCCATTGTTTAAATCTTGCCTCTGCTACGAACTCACTTGCAGCGCAATCCTGTGCATGTCTACTCAAAAGTAAGCTCCATTGTGTTGAATAGGATTTACTCCCAGGTATATGTGTATGAGATTGCAGCCTAGGTGGCCTTAGGCAAGACACACCCTCTCGGGCCTCAGTCTTCCCCATCTGCAATATGGGGATAATGCTACTTTCTTACCTTGCAAGGTTCTTGTAGAGCTGCCACCAAGATAATACATGTGGATGCTTTGCACGTTCAGAAAGGGCAGCACAAACAGAGGCGTCGCTCCGGTAGGGGCGGGGCTGTAAGTATCGCTGCGGTTACAGTCGCTTTACCGAGCGAGGAGGAGGCAGCCCCGCCCCCTCACTGTCCGAGCCATTCGCCTACGGAGAAAGCAGCAGGCAAAGAATGGCTCGGACAGTGAGGGGGCGGGGCTGCCTCCTCCTCGCTCGGTAAAGCGACTGTAACCGCAGCGATACTTACAGCCCCGCCCCTACCTGAGCGACGCTTCTGAGCACAAATTTGATTTTGAGCAAAGGGGAGTGTGTCCCAACAGTGTTTGTTTTTTATTTCAGTGCAGCTGTGGGAAGCTCAAGCTCAGGATTTAATCAGTGCCGTGGTGTGATGGGAATTGGAATGCTTCATTCTTTTCCCGCAGGCCATTTTCCTGTCCCAAGACCCCCTTCCCAAATTTTCTCACTGCAGAGAAAGGAAAACGACACACCTCTAATATTTTTAGCTGGCTGATTTCAGCCTTCCGAAGCAGGATACATTGAGACTTTGTCTCCTGAATGTGGTTCCCTGATTTTCAGAGAACCCTGACTTAAAACAACCGTTGGAGTCCTTTTTCCGCTCCAACGTGTTTTGTGGGCTGATTCATGTGGTCCAATTGTGGGCTGATTGACGTGGTCCTATTTGTCACTAGATGACTGCAGCACCAAACCTGCGGTGTGGACGGGCTGTCGCACATCTGGCATCCTTTTTGACTTATATATCCAGCTGCAGTGTCATCATCTCATTGAATGTAATTACGTGACGTACACGCAGGTACGACTGC
This sequence comes from Plestiodon gilberti rubricaudatus, assembly GCA_026170595.1. Lineage (NCBI taxonomy): Eukaryota > Metazoa > Chordata > Lepidosauria > Squamata > Scincidae > Plestiodon > Plestiodon gilberti. The sequence goes on from JANXHW010000013.1 coordinate 23,440,482, forward strand.
TGCACCCCTATTGGGGGGTTTCTAACCTGCCTGCGTTCCTCCTGATAAAACAGTCACCGCACTCTTGAGCTGAGATACAGTTTGGCAAAGTCCTTTGCACGAGCGAAACGCTGTATCGAGACAAACCTTTTGCACTTCAGTTTAGCAATAATATCTTCAGGCAACAGACAAAGTATTGCAGCCCTCTGGGAAGACGGAGGCTTTCAGCTCAGTTGTCTCCAGCTAGGCGTGCCAAGTCACCGGTCCTCTGTGTGGAATGGCTGTACCTGAGCAGGTGTGTCCTAAAACGGCTGACCTACTGACTTGAGCAAAGGTATTTTGTTCGAGACCTTGGTCAATGTTTCCCTTCCAGCCGGATTTTCTCTCCTCCAGTTCTAAAACGGATTTGCTTTTGATTTTCACCATTAGAGTGCACGTTTTATTGAGCAACACGTCAAAATGGCAGGTGCTGTTGGCTGGATGGCTTGTTTTCCTCTGCGATGCATGTCATTGCAACAGGCCTGCCCAAGTCCCCCTGGTGCCTGGGCCCCCTGCCCCCCCACCACCTGCTATCGCTTCCGTCCTTCTGCCTCTGCTCCCTAGATTAAAAAAGGAAGATGGAAGCCGAAGAGATCTGGAGTGGGGGGAGCGTAGTGGGTCTGATGCCCCACCCCACCACTCTTCTCTCCTCTGCAGGTCTTCCCTTCTTTCTAACCCACCCCCTCCCCTCCAGACTTCCTTGGCTGCTCCGTTTTGTTCCCCCTCTTAGTCAAATCCAGGAAGCAGGAGGAGGAGAGGTGGAGACAATTGACCCTCTACCACCTGAGGCACCTGCCTCAGTTGGCCTCGTGAATGGGCCGTGCAAGCTGCTTTGGAAAGGGAGCTCCAGGTCATTCTAGGTGTTTGCTTCATTGTCCTTATTTTGCCAGTCTGTTTTCTTTGCAACAAATGCTTAACCGCTGCCTGCCGTTCTAATAAATATTATTAAGATGTCATGTACAAAAAGCTGACTTGTGTGTTTGACTTCATGGTCTGGGTGATGTACTTCCTGGTGGTCTAAGGCAGGGGCGGCCAACCTTTCAGCAGGAATGCTCCTGGCCCGTTAGTGGTTGCCTAGGTGAGGGCATTTCAGCAGGTGCAGCTGCTTGAGCAGCACCATCAGCACTGGCAGCTGCCAAGGTTCTGTCTTCTACACAACTCTTCAGATCGCAGAGGCCCTCATGGTGGAAGGTTGGCCACCCCTGCTATGGAGGGAGGGAGGGAGGTTTTTGGAGGGGCAGATGAAAAGGAAACTTCTTCCCTACAGCCTAGAAATGTCTCCCCCACAATAGTTACTTGGGAAAGAGGACGTTCGTCCCCTTCCCCAGGTGTAAACCGGGGCCAGCCCAATAGGCCTCCTCGGATTTCTGCCAGCTAAGTAGCTAAAACTTCCTTGATTTTTTTTTTTTGGGGGGGGCAGTAGGACCTTAGTATGTTGTATGAATGTCAAGACTTTCTTATTGAGCATTCATTGTTTTCCAATCTACAATGAAGAATTATTTTCCTGTCTTTATAACTTTCCAATCTATCATGTGACCATTATATCCATGTCATCCGTGACCATTATATCCGTGTCATCCGTGGTTCTTTTCATACTTGGTCTTCTGTGTAAGTTCACCTTGAAAAAAACATTTTATTTGGGCTCTTATTGTTTAAACACACTGAGCACAAAATATGTATCCCTTTTCTTCAGTTGAATGGCTACCCTTTCTTTGCCAAACTGTGAAATTAGAGAGGAGGGGGGAAATGAGTTCAAAAGAATTGCAAGAATATCTACCTCAAAAGATTTCATACGTGTCAGCATTATATCCATGTAAAGAAAGGGTAGCCGTTCCATACAATGCCTGCAAATCTTGGTGACGCCAACTCCTCGCACCTGAGCAATGTGGGTCGTCCCCAACCTGATCTTCATGGGTCTCACTTTAGCAACCAGCTCCTGACAGGGAAAAGAAAAAAGAGAAACAAAAATCAAGGGGGGATTCATGAGCCTCCCTCCTCCAGCCCCCACAAAAGCCAACCACAATCTATCCATGTCTCCTCTATAAAACGAACACTCTTCATGTGCATAGAAGCACCATAGGGTGTCTCAACAGTTAAGTCCCATCCAGGGCGGCTAATTAAGTTCCATGTAAGAATGCCTGCATGATTCCTTTGGCCACAGAATGCCTATATAGGCTTGGCATTATTACTCCAAGAGACTGCAGTCCGAGAACACCTATATGTTGTTTGGATGGTTGTCTATTACTTAATAGAATATTGACTTCAAGCTAGGGCACCGTTATGCCTGAGCCACCATATTATCAGTTATCATCAGAACTTCCTCTAACCCATTGCAAAAGCAACAACTGCTAACAGAAGGCCTGGAATGGTTCCCATATTGCACCCTAATCATTGCACCCAAAAGGCCTTGCATTAAATTTAAAATTAAGTAGATTACAAAGGCTTACCGTAAACAGCATGCCAAAGTTTCGTTTCAGTGCCTCGGTTTCCCTAAGAGCGTGATCTTTGCCCCCTTCGTGCATAAAATGGGATGCTCTTACCACTCTGAACAGTTTCAGCTCTCCCCTTTCCACAGAAAAAAAATCCAAAATCACCGATGGTAGAAGAAGGTAAGAGAACACCTGGGTGGTAACATTCTTCTTTCTTAGCAGAAAAACCACAAAGTATTGCGGTGAGAATATTCTCACCACATCGAACTGCTACCATGTCTTGCAATAATACTAATATCAGCAACAGAATAACTTAAACTACAGTACTGCATTACTGGTAATAGCAGACTGACACACGAGACTCACTGCGTCATTCTCATTTCCGCTGGCAATAGCGCGCCGTGCCGTGCCCCAAAAGGTTGTAGTTGTAGTGAGGACAAAATGAGGAAGAACCACATCTGTTGAGTTCCTTGGTGAAACTGCAGGGTAACTGAACAATGTCGCCAACAACAATGTTTACTCAGGAGCAAACCCTGCCAAAGCAAATTTCATTCTCACAGGATTGCATCCACACTGCCCAATCCTGTGCATGTTTACTCCCATGAAAGTATAGGTGCTGCTGCTTACTGCTGAGTCTGGGCACTGGGCCACCACTCCCAATGTGGTCTACTCTGACTGGCAGCAGGTTGCTCAGGAGGAATGTTTCCAAGTCTACCACCTTGATATCCTTTCACTGAAGATGCTGCAGAGGGGTCACCCTATTCATCTACTGCAGCAAAAACAAAAGGCTCGTGGCAACCACTCGTGGCAACCACAATAAGCACTATTCTTTAAATGCCAACGAGTGAACCAACATGGTGGGACTTACTTCTGCATAGAATCCCACTGCTCTGATCATTGTGGGCAACGTTTTCCAGGGCCGGCGCCCACTTTGTCATATGCATCAGGTCTAGTCATCAAAATAAACAGGTTATGCACAGGGCCGGATTTATGCGCAAGTTAAAGACACTACAATTTAGGGCCTCTCAATACGAACACCTCCAGTTGAACATAATCTGCTGAAAAACCACAAGCCTGTGCCTGTGAATATCTGCAAATATAAAGTGTAATTTTCCCCCCTTTTCTTATAACAGCAGCTTAAAATAATAAACCGCTTTTGGGATGGGGTATCTCACTGTATCTGGAGCCCCCCCCCCAGCATGGCTTAATCCAACTGAATTCATGTATTCTAAATATGGAGAAGAAGAGCAAATGGTTTGTTTGAGATGGTGTTTTGCGTTTGGCAATGCAAGAAATAGCCCCCCCCCCCGATCTTGGCAATGTTGAACTTTGCTGTGTCTCTCTAATACTATTAACAGGTAGGAACCAAATGTTGCATGGGATCCCCCTGTACTTTAGAGGAGTGCCCCGGTTTGGGGCTTGCTTCCAACAGTCCGAAACAGAAGCCCTGCAGCTGCTATCCTAGACTTGCAGGGAATGGAGGTTTCAGGAGGGAGGGAAAGAAAAAGAGCTTCAAGCAAAGGCACCAGCTGGAGATGCTCTAGGATTTCCAGCTGCAGTCTGGGGGTTGGACTAGATGACCTTGTGGAGCTCTTTCAACTCTATGAATCTAGGAAAAGGGAGTTTGCTTTCCTTCGCTCCTGACGGCTTCCCTTGCTGTGCTGTAAAGTAGAGGTTCCCAACCTTTGTCGCCAGGTGTACCACTTGTCACAGTCAAATTTTCTACAGCGCCACCTGCACCAATCAATCAAAAAATTATTATTTATATGATAAATACTTATATATAAATATAAATGTATTTATAATATTTAATTTAAATGAATATGTGCACTAGATAGGTGACAGTGTCAGCAAATGCAGCAATTAAGCCACTGTGGGGTGTTTTGTTTTTCCTCTTTCTTTTCCAAGCAGTAGTACTCACAGATCCATTTCCTGCTTTGGAAGCCTATCCAAAAGAGCAGATATAGAGGCTTCAGTTCAGGAGCAGAATCTCATCCTGCATCCTCAGTTTTCAGTCTCTCTGGGTTTGGGCCTCTCTTTCCCCGGGACAGTTATTTTTCATTCCTCGCCCCCCCCCCATTGAATCCCCTAATTCATGCCTATTGATTTGAATCTCTACAAATACTGTGCGAGCAGCATGAGCAGCCCCTTGCTCAGAGACAGCTCAAATACAGCCAAAAAAAAAAAAAGTAGAAAGAAAAGAAACAGGAAATAAAAGGCTTGTCTGCTTTGTTCTTGCCTGCGCCACCTAGTGGTTCAGTGGTGTGTATACGGGAGGGAATATGAAACAGTACAGAGCGGAGATAAGAGCAGAAGCAGCTGAGAGAGAGAGATTGGAACGGCAGAGAGGAGCCCGTCCAGGTAAGAGGCCTTGGGGGATCAGCTTTCCAAAGTCGAGACCAGCAGGTCAGAGATGCTTTGAATTGCAAGTCAGCCGGGAGATCGCAAAACCCAGACAGGGACCAGCCTGTCGTGTACCACCGGCAGTCGCTCAAAGTAGGTTGGGAACCTTTGGTCTAGAACAAAGTGAAAAATCAGCAGTGGCAGAACTTGCTGTGAGAACTGGTCACCAAATAAACTTTGATCAAACTCAGGTCCTTTCCACAGGGCAACAATACCACACGAGAATCTATAGGGAGGCAATAGAAATTCAAACACATAAAAGCAATAGAAACAGAAAGGAAGACACTCTCAGCATCAGCAATGCCTGGCTTCCAGGGCTTAAACCTGCCAGAATACAAAGCTGTGGAAGTGAAAATGGCCTCAAGAACTCTGGCAATGATGGACAGGCAAAGGAAAGTGCGAGTGTGCCTTTAAGAATGCCAAGCCAAGCTGGCAGTTGGGCCTGTGGCTGACTGGCAGGTGATGCTCACCTGAGCTACCTTCCCGAGGATGCTGCCTAGATGACCTTGCCAAGGATGCTGCCAGGCCCTGCAGCTGCTTTCCACAGCTGGAAGCGAAACGTTGGGGTCCAATCCTCCCTCCGGTGTGTGGATTGCCTCCAGCCTGAGCGTGTTTGTAGCCTGGCGAGAGGGGCTGGGTGGCAAGAGGGCGGAATGTCCAGGCTGCAGGTGACAGTTGGCCACGCCCACCGGTGACATCACCTGTTGCCCAGGTATATAAAGGGCGACCCAGGCTGGAATCTCCCAGAGTGTCAGGGAGATTAGTAGAGAGAGAGAGAGAGAGAGAGAGAGAGAGAGAGAGTTTGTGTTAGGAGGAAGGTAGGGAAGGTTAGAGTGTGTGTGTGTGTGTGTGTGTGTGTGAGGAGGGAGGGGCTAGAGTGAGAGCGAGAGCTTGTTTGTGTGTGTGTGTGTGTGTGTGTGTGTGTGTGTGTGTGTTAGAAGGGAGGGGTTAGAGTGAGAGCGAGAGCGTGTTTGTGTGTGTGTTAGAAGGGAGGGAGGGGTTAGAGTGAGAGTGAGAGTGTGTGTGTGTGTTAGAAGGGAGGGGTTCAAGTGAGAGAGCGAGAGTGTGTTTGTGTGTGTGTGTTAGAAGGGAGGGGTTCGAGTGAGAGAGCGAGAGCGTGTCTGTGTGTGTGTGTGTGTGTGTGTGTTAGAGAGAGTTAGAGTTAGAAAGTGGGAGGAGTGTTTCTAGATTAGTTGCTGTATTGTTTTTTTATTGGGTTTTTTGTTTTAGGGTTTTTTTATTTTCCCAGAGATTTTTCTTTTTTCTTTTTCTTTCTTTTTTTCTTTAGTCCGTTAGCGTTAGGGAGGGAGGATGAGACCCTGCAAGTGGCTGCGGTCCATGTAAGTACCAGTTCGTGGCAACTTCTCTTGCGTAGGCTCACCATATCCAAATCCGGGACAGATTGCAGCTCGACCTTTAAGAGAAGGAATGTGGGCAGTGGGCCGGTGTCGCTTGTTAAACCCCTTACTCCAGTGGTTTCCAAACTGGGAGTTGCGGAAACCAGCCAGGGGAGCTGCGGAGTGCCACGGAATCCTCTCGGAATACAGTGCAATGCCAATTGGCAGGCATCAACATCATGTCTTGGGGAGTCACTGCCAACCAATGGTCAAGGGAGCTGTGGGTCAAAAAAGTTTGGGAAACGCTGCCTTACTCAGAAGCAAGCCCCCTACAGGTGAAGGCGTTAGACCACACACAACTCTTTGTCCTTGTTTCAGAGGCAGACGGGGATATTAAAATGTCTTGCCGGGGGGGGGGAGATGCCGGGGGGGGGGAGATGCCCAGGCACACAGTGTGCACCAAGGGCTAGGCGAAGTATAAATACCCCCCCCCCCGGACCTTCTTTCTGTTGAAGAATATAGGGGTTTTGTAGCAGAGTAATAGCGGAAGACTCCTCTCCTGTGGTAAAAACGAATTATCCCAAGCACCCAGGCTAGAATGCTATCAGTAAAAGACACACAGAGGTAGAGGCTGGTAACAGTTACAAAAAGAAAGTTTACTTACAGATTGCATATATACATCTTCTGAGTAGGAGACCCAGAGGTCTAACATTCAGAGTACAAGGAACCCTATGTAGCTGTCCTTTTGCATGTGGGGATGGTAGATTCAAGGCGCATCTCCACACGTCCTCCTCCTCGGAAGGCTGAGGTCCAAGAGAATGTGGCTGGGGAGGGACAGGAAGGAAATGGGGTCAGGGGCCACACCCCTGCCAGGGACCATAGAGAGGACAGGCCAGGTGAGAGGTGCCCAGATGGCACACGGCCCCCCCAGCGTCCTGCAGCCGAGCGCTGCCCATTTCCAACCCCCCTTCTCAGCATCGGATGCTGGAGTCCACGAGGCCCAACTCTGCTCGCAGACTCCCAAAGTGATCCTTTGGTAATATGTCAGCTTTTATCTCTTGCGTTGGACAGTAGTCCAACTTGATAAGCTTTTAGAGTTCGAAACAACCATTCTGCCGGGAAACTCCGTCGTACAATACACTTTTATAATTAAAATGTAATGGTTCAACTTTACGTTTTGCTCCCAACATTGGAAGCATCCTCAGAAGTATTTAGCTACACACTGCAGCCAGCAATAAAAGCCTTCTTCTGTTCCCCGGATGTTTGCGTTACAGTTAATTTTCTCACAGCTGATCTTCATTAGCAATTTCCATGCTATTGTCTGCAACTCCCCGTTTGTAATGGGTCCCCGAGCTGCCACAGACCCCCGAGCTGCCATCTTCGAATGGCGTTTTTGGATCCGATTTTGATTAATATGGGGGGTTGGGAGGATTTAGGAATACTTCAGTATATTTTATTGGATGTGAGGGATGGAAAAATGGAGAAGGTCACTTTGTTTTTAGAGCTGGTTGCCAAGAGACGTTTGGCCAATTATCATAGTCCTTAGATTGTATGTTAGGGCAAGATGCTCTTTTATTTTCTATAGTGGTTGTGCCAATAAAGGAGCTATCTATCTATCACAAACAAACAAACAAACAAACAAACAAACAAACAAACAAACAAACAGGAGAAGGCTTTTATTGCTGGTTCCAGTGTGTAGCTAAAGACTTCTGAGGATGCTTCCAACGTTGGGAGCGAAACGTAAAGTTGAACCATCAAATTTTAATAATAAAAGTGTATTGTACGACGGAGTTTCCCGGCAGAATGGTTGTTTTGAACTCTAAAATCTGGACACGTCATGAGGATCTAAGAATGATAAGTTTTTCTTTGCACATGTCACGCACACAATGATATTTAATGTCAAGGTGTTTTGTGCGTGCATTGTCCTTCTCTGACTGTGCCAATTTTATGCAGCTCTGGTTATCCTCAAACATTTGGACTGGCTTAGCTTCTTCTATGCCCATGTCCTTTATTAACTGACAAAGCCATTTTAACATCTTGCATGCTTCGGATGCAGCGGTATATTCTGCTTCTGTGGAGGAAAGAGCAACAGTGGATTGTTTACGGCTTGCCCAACTAATTGCCCCACCCCCATGCAGGAACAAATGTCCATTAGTTGATTTACGGTCAGATCTGTCTTCACCAGTCCAATCTGCATCAGTCCACCCCACTAACTTTGGGTTGTGACTGGCTGGCAGTTTTAGCTTGCAATCCACAGTGCCCTTTAGCTATCTGCCTACTCTGTGGATTGCAGTCCAGTCTTCTTGTGTGGGAGAACTGGTTCTCCTGCTTAAGATCCCTACAGCTGTTGTTGCAATGTCTGGCCTGGTCACACAACGTAGGTATAGAAGCTTTCCTATATAGCTTCTCTATAGTTGTGATTGTTTGGTAAGAGTACGCATTTCTCTTTGTGTTTAAGAAAGCCAGTTTCTATTGGTGTTGCTGCTGGATGGGCATCTTTGACTCCTATTGACTCTTAAATCCAAAATCGTTGTCTTTTGACTGAGAGGATAACTTCCATCCTCTTCTTTCTCAATCTGGATGCCCAAGTAATATTTAGCATCTCCCAGTTCTTTTCTTTCCACTTCCTTGTCTAGGTGGTGTACAATGTCTTTGTAGTCTTCAGAGGCGTCGCTCCGGTAGGGGCGGGGCTGTAAGTATCGCTGCGGTTACAGTCGCTTTACCGAGCGAGGAGGAGGCAGCCCCGCCCCCTCACTGTCCGAGCCATTCGCCTACGGAGAAAGCAGCAGGCAGGGTCTCTTGCCTGCTGCTTTCTCCGTAGGCGAATGGCTCGGACAGTGAGGGGGCGGGGCTGCCTCCTCCTCGCTCGGTAAAGCGACTGTAACCGCAGCGATACTTACAGCCCCGCCCCTACCGGAGCGACGCTTCTGGTAGTCTTGCTCCCTTTCATAGCACGCAATCAAGTCGTCCGCATAGATGAAAAGATAAGTCCATTTCTCATCTTTGTATCGTGTGTACAAGCATTGGTCTGCTGCCTCACCTTGCAAAAAGCCTTGTTGGGTTCGCATTTGATCCAGCTTCTCCTTCCAGGCTCTGGCTGCCTCTCTCAGGCCATACGGCCCCTTCTGAAGCTTGCATACAAGGTGTGCCTTTCTTTGGCTTGTGAAACCTGGTGGCTGCTTCATGTATAGCTCTTCTGTTATTTCACCATGCAGAAAAGCTGTCTTGACATCTAGGTGCTTGCCATGCATATGTCTTGAAGCAGCTACACTTAAAAGTAATTTTATGGTGCAGTATTTCACCACTGGGGCAAAGGTCTCCTCATAGTCCTCCCCAAAGTTCTGTGAGTAGCCTTTGGCGACTAATCTCGCTTTGTAGCGCTCCAATTCTCCTTCTGCACCTTTCTGGCTGCACTGGGGCATTCCTTTGCATCACGGTCCCTTCCCCCACACTGGAAGCAGGTCTGGGGACTTCTTGGGTTCTCCTGGCCTCTGCCTATTGATGTGTAGATTCTGATCGCTGCCAGGCCTGTATGGAGGTGCATTCGCTTTTCAGCTCAGCCAAAACTGTCTTAAAGTTTAGCTCTCTTCTGGAGACTCCACTAACAAAGGGTCCAAATATATGTTCATCCAGAGAGCCAAACAAAATGCAATTTTCAGATTATCATTCTGACAAAGATCAGTAAGCTCCAAATCTTGCAACAGCTGAATTAACTTTTTGCAATGACTCTCACAGTCTTCCTTCCTGGTCAGATTAAGTCAGCATAAACCCCTAACCCAAGTAGCCTGATCTTTGCAATTGGTTTTTGCATAAGCTTCAGTGAGATTGGTCATCATGTCCTTTGCAGTTTTTTCATCTCTAAGGTGGCATAACTGCTCTTGTTTCAAGGCTCTGAGTATATGAGTGACCTACCTTGCCTGTGCATCCAACTTGCTCCATTTTGCAATTTGGTCTGCATTGTCTCAGACATCAGAGGTCTAACATTCAGAGTACAAGGAACCCTATGTAGCTGTCCCTTTTGCACGTGGGGAGGATGGTGGATTCAAGGTCCTCGGGTGAGGAGCACATCTCCACATGTCCTCCTCCTCCGAAGGCTGAGGTTCAACTTAGAATGTGGCTGGGAAGAAAATGGGGTCAGGGGCCACATCCCTGCCAGGGACCATTAGTGCAGGCCAGGTGAGAGGTGCCCAGATGGCACAGTGTCTTGCAGCCAAGCACTGCCCATTTCCAACACTTTCTTCTCCAAACAGGAAGCCTTTTTATACCGTACTCATACTCTCCACACCCCTCCCAGCCAAAAGGAGACAGCTGTCCTCAATCTCTCAATTAGGGTACTCCAGGCCAAAAGCCGAATGCCTTCACCTGTAGGGGGCTTGCTTCTGAGTAAGGGTTTAACAAGCTACACCTGCCCACATTCCTTCTCTTAAAGATGTAGCTGCACTCTGTCCCGGATTTGGATACGGGAAGCCCAGAGTCTTGCGGGTTTATCCCCAAGGCTCTGCAGAGGGCGAGTGGGGGGAGGTCAGGGTCTCCCCCCCTCTGTCCGTCCCTGGCCCTTCTTTAGTCCCCCTCTTTCCCCTCAGCTCCTCACATTCTCCCCCCTTCTCTCTTTCAGCTGCTTCGGCTGCCTACACAGGAGGAGGAGCAGGCGTGTGGCACCAGCCGAATTTATCCAGGAGGTGGAGGGAGCCACTGGGGCCGCTGTCCAGGATGAGGGGGCAGGGGTGCAGGAGGAGAGGGGGGAGGGGGCAGTGGGGCAGGAAGGACCAGTAAGTCAGGAAGGGCCAGCGGGGCAGGAAGAGAGGGGGCAGGGGGCAGGGTGGCAGGAGGGGATGGGGGTGGGTCCAGGGGGGCAGGAGGGATCAGCAGGGCAGGAGCCAGGGGGGCAGGAGGGGATGGGGGAGGGGGAGTTAGAGGGGCAAGAGGGGACGAGGCAGGGGGAGTTAGAGGGACAGGAGGGGATGGGGGAGGGGGAGTTAGAGGGGCAAGAGGGGACAGGGCAGGGGGAGTTAGAGGGGCAAGAGGGGACGGGGGAGTTAGAGGGGCAAGAGGGGACGAGTCAGGGGGAGTTAGAGGGGCAAGAGGGGATGGGGGAGGGGGAGTTAGAGGGGCAAGAGGGGACAGGGCAGGGGGAGTTAGAGGGGCAAGAGGGGACGAGACACGGGGAGTTAGAGGGGCAAGAGGGGTTGGGGGAGGGGGAGTTAGAGGGGCAAGAGGGGACGGGGGAGTTAGAGGGGCAAGAGGGGACGAGACACGGGGAGTTAGAGGGGCAAGAGGGGACGGGGGAGGGGGAGTTAGAGGGACAGGAGGGGATGGAGGAGGGGGAGTTAGAGGGACAGGAGGGGACAGGGCAGGGGGAGTTAGAGGGGCAAGAGGGGTTGGGGGAGGGGGAGTTAGAGGGGCAGGGGGAGTTAGAGGGACAGGAGGGGACAGGGCAGGGGGAGTTAGAGGGGCAGGAGGGGACGGGGGAGGGGCCAGCGGTCCCAGCAGCCAGCGGGGAAAGGAGCTTCTGGAGTTGGCTGAGGAGGAAATTTTCCTCCTCTACCATCCTCAAGGCTCCTCCTCCCAGCTGTGCTTGCCTGGTTGAGGCAGCGGCTCCCCCACCTCCTTTCAACGTGGCTGGTGTCATCCCAACACCACCAGAAGCCAGAGGTGAGGAGTGGGACTGGTTGGGGTGGGGGGCAGTGTTGGGGACCCTGCATGAGGCTGGGTCCGTGGTGAAGAGGGGTGTGGAAGCGGGCTCAACCAGCTCTTCCTTCTCCCCTGCCTGCAGGATCAAGCGCAGCTGTCCCGGAACTCTGCCGCCTCGACTCCATCAGGCAGAGCTGCCAGGAGGCCCGGAAGGAAAGCAGAGTCCACTTCTGCCCCGAGCAGGCAGCCCAGGAAGTCTTGGTGAGTGAGCTGCAGCAGGCAGCCCTTTGGGTCCCTTGAACCCTCGAAAGCAGGGCAGGGGGGGAGCAGCCACACGGGGAAGTGACTAACTCTCTTCTGCTTTTTCCTCTCTTCCAGGACATCATGCAGAACGCAGAAGCCTGCCCCGACCCTGCTCTGGTGCTCAGCCGGTCGTTTGAGACCATCGCCGAGTTGAGGTATCTATCGGATGTACAGTAATGGGGGACTGGGGAGGACAGGGTTGGGGCCGGAGAGAAGAGTGGCTTCTCTTTGCAGAAAAGCGAGCAGCAGGGAAGCAAACCAACTTCCCCAGGGCAAAGCAGGGCCTCCCTGCAAGCGCACTGACCATCTTTAAGACGCGGGTGCGGGGAGGGGGGGTTGTGAAACCATCCCCTGGCTGTCTCTCGGCCTCAGTGGCCAGGACCATCCTCTCCTCGTCCTCCCGCTACAGAATCTAATCCTTTCCTCTTTCCTCTTCCAGTGAAATGGAACCTGCCCTTTCAAGATCTTTGGAGTCGGCCATCATGAAAACATCTGTCTCGAAATTGAGCCAACTGGAGCAGCACGGCACCCAGGTAGATTGCCACGGGACATCAGGGCGGCGGGAGGGACTGGCTCACTCCCTTCCTTTCTCAAGTCACCGTTTTAGTGGGGAGTGAGAAACCAGAGCCCAAACCGTCACGATGGGGCTCCTCGTGATGGCCATTTCATCTTTTTTTCATCGTCCTCATCTGTGATGTTTTCCATTTCCTTTAGGACCCACGAAACAGTCTAGAGAGAATGCTGAGTGGGCTGATGTATCGGAACCCCACCACCGGCCATCTCGTCCAACTGGTGGGGGTAAGTGTGTGGTAGAGTTGTTCTTGATGGAGAGACGATCCTTTCCAGGGCAACGATGCCAGGTGGTGCAAGGGAGTGGCCACAGGAGACAGGTTGTCTCTTGTGGTCTTGTGGGCTCCCTGCCTGTGGCATCTGGCGGGGCTGGGCGCTGTGAGATCCAGGAAGCTGGACCAGACGGGCCTTGGGCCTGATCCAGCAAGGCTCTTCTTGCTGGATCAATGATACTGAGGTGCCCTTTTTTCCCCACAGGACCTCGACGAATTCCTTCGTGCGGGGGAAACTCCTGCGAGAGACGTGAGCGGTACCAGCATCCATTGCCTGTACAATTGCACCACAGCCCTGCCATCGGTCCTGGTGAGTATCTCGCCCACTTCCACGGCTGGGTTCTACACCCTCTCATGCCCATTGTCGGCTTTCTGGGATGAAGTGCAGAAGAGCTGTGCTGGCTCTTCTGTGACCCATTGCACCTAGGTTTTGCTGGGGGGGATGTCTAGTTGGGCACATGGAAGCCCCTGAAGGAGGGCAGTAGTAGCAGGAGTACCAGAAAGTGGCCTGGGGAATAAATGCAATGTCTTCTTCTTCCCTCTACAGATGGAGATCATGAAGGACAGGGTGCCCGCAGATATCAATGACTTATGGCTCAGGAAGAAAGGCATCACCTGCTCCTCCTCTAAAGGTAAGAGCCATTGGCACGGAGAGGGGGGTGGCAGGCCACATCCCAGAAGAGGCTGACGCCATCTGGTGCCCGCGCCAGAGGCCAGCTTCTGTAGCTTCGGCTCCCCGCTACCCCTTTGTCAAAGTCCCATCAGCTAAACTAACTCTCCCTCCTCTTTTCTTCCATCCAGAACATCTTCCCTGCACAACATCGGACGAGGAGGAGTAGGAAGAGGAGGGAGACCCACCAACTTGCTCCCTCCTGGCTTTCTTCCTGAAGATGTTCTGCGGGCGTTGGATGCTGGCGTTCCAGCTGCTGCCCGGCTCCGCTCCCCGCATCGCCCACTGGTCCTGGATCCGTCTGCTCCTGGCCGAACTCCAGGCAGGATTCCCGGCATCGAAGCAACTGGCTGTGTTCCCGGCGGGGTTGAAGATCCATCGGACAGACGGCACTTCCTGGCGGACTCTCCACCTGCTCCTGGCCCCCTGGCAGCCCGGGGCGCTGCAACTCTTCCGGACTTCAGCCTCTCCTGTGGTAGGCAGCTGCAGCCGAAGACACCGCCCCTACCACCCACCCTTCATGCAGTCTGAGACTAGCTGGTCGCCTATTTTGGGGCCGGGTAGGAATTTTTGGCCACCATCATGATTGGCTCTTGATGGTGGTTTTTTCGCCTACCCCAGACTGGTGCTTGGGTGTGATTTGTTATGTTGTCCTCCCTCCCTTGGTTAAATAAAAAAAAATATTTAACCAAGACACTGTCTCCTGGTTTTTTTCCCCTTTGTCTCTCTTATTGTCTTGGGGTGATGAAAGAGGGATTATTATTTTTTTACAGCAGTGGCAACTCTTCAGCTTGACTTCACTTGAACCAAAACGGAACCAGACTGCTGGCGCGTAACATGAAGAAGGTGGCAGAGCAGCTTTTAAACTGACCCCTGGGGGAAAGCCAACAGGAGCCGAGGGGCATCCGGTTCGGGACTCCTCATCCCTAGGGAATAAGGGTGGAGAGGTTCAGGAACAGCAAGGTTACGACAGAGTAGAAATTGGGAGTGGAAATGGGATGGGACAAGACAGCCGGTCCATCAGGAAGAGAGGCTGCAGGGGGGAAAAAAAGCAAACAACCCTTCTCAGGGAACCTGACAGACGTGCTTTTAAGCAAATGCCCGAAGTCTCCGAGTGAAGATGGGAGAACTGGAACGTTTGGTGGCGAGGGAAAACATTGACATAGTGGGCATAACGGAAACCTGGTGGAATGCGGAGAACCGGTGGGATACCGCAATCCCAGGCTACAAACTCTATAGGAAGGACAGAGAGGGACGTGTTGGAGGTGGGGTGGCCATCTATGTCGTAGAAGGGGTAGAATCCACCAGAGTAGAGAATGAAGGGGGGTCCAACTCTACCATTGAATCACTGTGGGTTAAATTACCAGGCTCAAGGAGCAATGTAATAGTGTGTGTGTGTGTGTGGGGGGGTGTTATCGTACCCCAGATCAAAAACCTGAAGGGGACCTCGAGATGAGGAAACAAATCAGAGAGATGTCAGTGAGAGACAGGGTTGTGATCATGGGTGGGTGATCATCGCTGGGTGAGCCGACATTTCCTGGGATTCCTCTGCAAGGTGACGTTTCTGGAGTTGGCGTGAGAGAGACATGATGAATACCGCCTCCCTTCTTGGGATGGCTGCTATTTTTCACCACCCGGAAGTTATTTCCGTGCTCCATGACGCACCTTCTCAAGGCGTCGCAGTCTTTCCAAAGCATGCAAAATGGCGACTTCTCCCATCGCTGATAAAACATGTCGAACACGCAGCCACACCCATTCATCAGGGAGAGGAAAAAGCAGGGCGGTCACATCCGTAGGCAATGGAGGAGCATCCATGAGCTATCCTGCAAACAGCCGTGTCTGGTTGCGTCCTTTAAACTTCCTCTGCATCGTTTCGCTGACCTAACTGCTGCTAAGTTCAGAGACCCACTCAAAATCGACACGTCCAGCATCTTCCCCTCTTGCCAGATCCGTCCCATGTTCTGAACCGTCCCATGTTCGTAGGGGCAGGAAGGAGGCTTGTTCTGAGGATCTGAAACTTATGTGTGAGGTTCTAGAACTGAGCCGAGCCCCACAAGGTGGAACAGCCTCATTCGGAAGTGCTGGAGTTCTTCTGGCCCCAGATAAATCGAGTCTGAGCCCTGGAAGCGCAACCCAGAAACCTTCAAGTCCAGCCCTGTGGAATGATGCAGTATTCCTGATTTATGTGATCTGTCCTGTCAAATGCTTGCAAAAGAAGGGACTATCCAGCTGATGCCATTATACTCCTGTGCTTCACTTATTGCTTTCCGTCCTTTCCTCAAGAGACGACAAAAAAATTGCTCTCCTTCTTTCTAGGTATTTGACAACAGTGAACGATTAACTTGCATTTCTCCAGGCTTAACATTTTGTTTGTCTTCAGCCCCTTCCCTGCATTTTTATAAACCCTTGATCTCTGCCTCTGCCCTCTTATGAATGAATCCCTTTTAGATGTGTTTACTTACGGCCTTCTTAAAGTGGCAGGCAAAGCTGGGCCCAGTATTACAGCAGCAAGCTGCAACTCGCCTGTCTTGTGGAATCTTGCCGTTATCTAGAACTCCACGTATAGATCAGTGCCTTTCATCGATGTGATGCTTCTGCTTTTGCAATGGAATCATCTTGCTATTATATTTCGCTCGTGATTCCCAGTAATCCACAAAATGCTTCATCGCGATGTACTGTAAACTCTCCAACCTTGAATGCAAGCATTTGGTTTTGTTTTCCTGTTTCACACAATTGTTGTCCATCCACTGATTTTTCGGTGTTAATCCTTTGTTCCCGGCTGTTTGCAGACCCTCTTAATTTTGTGTCTGCGGTTATTGTGCCACTCCTGGTCTCCATCCCTTTGTGCAAGTGGCTGATGTGAACATGAAACTAGTTCTTTGCAGATTAAAAAGAAACTATGGACCATCCTATTTTTAGCTACGTCTTATTAATCTGTTGCATAGTCTCCTCTTCTTTTGGTCGAAAACCTAACCTGCATTTGGAGAGCTAAGTTGTCAGAATGTTATCTAGGGTTGTGTCAAAGCCTGTGTTTATAGCTGAATATATCTGGTCCATTGTGCGCTGTTTACCATTCCATCTGTCTTCCACGGAGTTCTCCAAGATGGAAGCTGGTGGGCTTTGAGATTTCCTCAACTAGTTTCTTGGGCATCGATGGGCCTAAACTCAGATTTTGCTGCTCTGAATTTGTTTCAGATAGCCAAATATCCCCCCCCCCCTTTTCTTAGTAGTGTTCTTGGAAAACGGAATCTTTTGATTGGACATGCTTCACGAGAGGAATTCATTTGATATTTGGCTATTCCTTCCTCTTCCCATTTCCTTCTGTTCTTCCTTGGCACATATTGGCCCCCAATCCAGCGACATGGCTGGCCCATGAGTCTTGAATTAGCGGGACTTAATTAATAGGACTTAGCTGGATTGGGTTCGTTCTTGGTGGAACATCCTACTTTCCTTGACGTGTTCTTGTTGGATTGGTGAAAAGCCTCCTTCTGAATCATCCATGTGTTCTGATCCTAAACGCATTTACTTAGATGCAAGCCCCATTGATTTCTATGGAGCTTACTTCAAAGTAAGTTCTCTTTATCTTCTTTGATCCCTCCTTTATCTTCTTTATCCCTCCTTGTGGTTAAAATAGTTTGCAATGTTGCAAATTATTTGACGTGGTCTCTTTCAACACTGCCCGGCGTTTCAGGATTCCTTTTCGAGCCCTGGGATTCTTTTTTTTTTTTTTTCTTTCGGCTGCTTTACATCTGGAGAATCTCACTCCCTTAATCCTTGCTAGTTCTTGGAGACTCCTTTCGGTGCTCACTTCAACTTTGGGCTCCTGCAGCGACACTGGTCTTTCACCTAAATGTGGTGCTTCGGAACGCGGTGTCCTGCATCTCAAGGGTAAACAGAAACTCTTTCCTGTGTATGGATTAACTACCCTGATAGTTAACTGTGGCAAACATCCAACGCAGCCATCCTCTGAGAGATCATGCTATGGTGACGATCAGAGTTTTTTTCAGCCTCTTCAGGAGGGTGACTTCTGACATACCTGAGACCAGTCTTAGGACTCCGTCGTCCTATCTGGACAGGGCAGTTTACAACTCCTGTGTGTTGGAGAGCGAGCGCAGGTCGTCGCCGCCGTATCTGGACTGCCAGCCCCCCAATTCCCTCCGATCAGGGACTAGCCATGGGATGCCATCGTATCTGAGCAACCACTCATACAGCAACTTTGAAAGGAGTCACGGGATAATGTCGTCGTACCTGAGCAACCAGGCAATCGACAGCGGAAGGTAAAGAGGTTGTGAGCGGCGACCAACAGGCTTAGCAAAAATGTGCCGAGAGCAGTAGGGAGAAAAGCATGCGGGAATCCGATGTGAGAATCTCGAACCAGGTTCTCCAGAGGTGGGGAGAGCCGTCAGAAATCAGTTTGGGACCACGTGGCAACAGTCACTCTTGAAAGTAGAGAAGTCAATCGTGGGAAGGGAGGGATTCAGTGGTGCTGAAGTATCTAGATTGTTAGGTAGAAAAAAAAAACACTCCCCACTATAGGACACGCAGGACGCTGCCATACTGAGTCTGACCATTGCTCTATGTAGCTCAGTATTGTCAACACAGGCCGGCAGTGGCTCTCCAAGTTATCAGGTAGGCGTTTTTCTCTGCCCTACCTGGAGGTTGAACCCAGGACCTTCTGCAGACAAAGCAGATGCTCTTCCATGGAGCGATGCCTCCTCCCGAACTCTAGGCGAAGCAACGGGGAGTTGAGACTTCTCAGTGCTTCGACTGCAGGAGGTCCCAGGTTCAACCAGCAGCATCTCCACGTAGGGCAGAGAGATCCCGGAGAGCCGCTGCCAGTCAGTGTTTTCCAGCACAGAGCTGGACAGGCCAATGGCTGACTCAGCATTAGTCAGCCTCCTATGATACAGCAGTGCTCAGATACAGCACGACACAAATAATCCAGGATGACAAGACGATAAGGTGCCAGCTGAAGGAAGGGTCCATTTCTTCCACCCCAGTAAAAAACAAGATGGTTTTTTGACCCAAACTGGGAGGCGCGGCTCCCAGGGGAGCTGCATAAACCAGCCAGAGGAGCCGCGGAGTGCCACGGAATCCTCTCGGAAAAGAGTGCCATGCCAATTGGCGGGCATCAACATCATGTACAGGTGGGCCCCCATATCTGCTGGGGATATGTTCCAGGCCCCTCCGTGGATACTTGAAAATGTGGATAGGAGCGAACACCCCCTCCATGGTTTCCTGAGGGTCCCCCCTGCCTCCCCTGCAGGCAGGCATGCTTGCCCCCCCAGCTCTTATTTTTCTTTCAGCAAGCTTTGTTTCTTCCTTAAAACAGAGAAGCAGCCTCCATTGCAAGCAAGTAGAACGAGACTAAGTCCTAGAGAGACTCTGCAAGGTTTCTGTTAACCTTGCAGAGCCTCTCTAGGACTTAGTCTCGTTCTACTTGCCTGTAATAAGCAGCCAGAGGCTGCTTCTTCTGTTTCTTTAAGGAAGAAACAAGGCTTACTGGGAAAAAAGTAAAAGTCTGGGGGGGTCCCCATGATCCTTGGATAACTGAAACCGTGGATAGCGAATCAGTGGATATGGGGGCCCACCTGTAATGGCCATGGCCAATGGTCAAGAGAGCCACAGGTCGAAAAAGTTTGGCTTTTTAACGAAGACCGTGCAGGATCCTTGCAACTGGCGTGGCACCTCAGAAGTAAGACGTCTAAGGGCTTGTTGGGGTGATCTTTTCCGCTCCACATGATCGTGCACACGATGATGACGCATGTCCTGTCCCCTCTCCTTGGTTAATTCTTTTAATTGCATTGGGGGTAGTTTGGTCAAACTGCCCCCCTCCCCATGTGATTAAAGGAACTCACTCAGAACTAGCAGGGCTAGGATGTGCTCGTGTGTTTTACCACATGGGGCTGGTCTAGGGTTAAAATACATTTGTAACAACACATGGTAGTGTATTGTTTGCATGCATGCACACACACACACACACACAAAGAAAGTGTGTTGAAGGGGTCCTGATGCCTTTGACAGGGACTCTGAATGATCCAGGCGCATCTTGGAAGCTCTCTTTGAGGTTTTCAAAGATGTTCCCACAGAGGCCTCCTCTCCTTTGAGTTTTTCTCGTTCTCGCTTTGCTGCAACCCCCCCCCCCCCACTCTGCTGAATGTGGTGTCTGGTTCTCCCTCGTAGATCCTACTACCCCTTCCGGGACAAATCCGCTGCCTCCTCTCCGAGAAGCCATCGAGTGCCTTTCTATAGGGACATCTGTGACACAGAGGTTGGAAGGTAAAGAGGAAGTCAGGAATGAGCTAGTGGGGCAGTCGTCTTTGCGTTTATGTGTTTGCATTCACATCCTGTCTCTCTCCCTTGGTGGAACTCAAGGCTCAAGAACGTAGAGTTCTGGGGTGGTCTCCCATCTGGGCTGTGTCTTGACCTAGAACTCTTTTGGCTCTAGTACGGTTGCGGCATGCTGCAGGAGCAGTGGAAGATCTCCCAGTTGTGTGTGTGTGTGTGTGTGTGTGTGTGTGTGTGTGTGTGTGTGTGTGTGTGTGTGTGTGTGTGTGTGAAAGGCCCCCCCCCCGCTTACCTGGTGGCATGCCCCGTGTCAGAAACAGCTGCCATCACCTATGGCCTCATCCACCTCCTTTCTCCTGTGCTCTCTGGGTTTGAAAAGGAGGAGAGGAATGGAACAGAGCTTGAAGAGAAGAGTGGTGGGCTAGAGTGTCTCTGGGACTGTGGAGGAGAGAAGAGTGGTGGGCTAGACGGTCAGCTCCGCAGCGCCAAGAGGGAAGCTGTGTGTGGCTTCAATTCCAGCTTCGCGCCGCTTCCAGGAAAGGCTGCCTAGGATGTCAGTGGCGCCATCTTGCACATTCATGCGCTGTTTTCATTTGCACATAGCATGTGTAGGGGGGGCAATTCCAAGTGGGGTACACTCAGCAAACGAGGTCATCGGCGAACTTGTATTTTTTTTTATGATCGTCGTTGTATTTTATTTTTCTCTGGTTGTTAGCTGCTTTGGGTCTCTTTGGTTAAGGACGAACGACAGGGTAGAAATATTTTAACTCAATAAATGTTGCCCCCAAATGTTCTAGAGCAGGGGTCCCCAAACTAGAGCCTACGGGCCACGTCCGGCCCACCAACGCACCTTGACCAGCCCGTTGAGCCCAGTGGCGCTATAATTCTATGCAGCCCCCCTACACTGCTTCCTTTTCACACACACCCATCTTCCACCACATACCCTCCTCCTGCTGGATTGGGTCCACACTCTCTGGTGTAAATATATGGTGAAAATATTTTTCTCCTCTTGCAAAAATTCTTAAGAGTTGTCTGTAATGCGTGGGAGTGTAATTGAGTGATGTGGGAGTGTAATTGAGTGATGTGGCCCTAGCAGCTGAAACTTTGGGGACCCCTACTCTAGTGCCTCTAGCCCAGGGGTGGCCAACCTTCCACCATGAGGGCCTCTTGTGTTCTTGTCTAGAAGACAGAATCATTCATGGCACCTGCAAGTGCTGATGGTGCTGCTCAAGCAGCTGCACCTGCTGAAATAAATGCCCTCACCTAGACACCCATGAAAAGTCCAGGCGCATTCCTGCTGAAAGGTTGGCCAGCCCTGCTCTAGCCGTTCCCTCCCACCCTTGGGTGTGTTAACCAAACCGCCACTTCTCTGATGCACATGGTTTTTCCACTGCTCTTTCCAGCGGCAAAGGGCTCCTCTTTGTGAAGGAGTCAGTCAACAGCACAGAACTCTCTTCTTCGCCACGCTACAACAGGTAAGAGTGCAAAATATGGAAGGGACGTGTGGGTCTCCATGCAGCCAGTGGCTGTGGCTGGTGTCTCTCTTGAGGGGAGCCGGGCAATGGCGCCATCAGCAGAATGCGCGGGGGGGGAGCAGGGAGGGATGGTGCGCCAGCCACTTCCGTCTCTGAATCTTCATATTTCATTGAAGAAATAAACAAAAAAGTCTTATCTACCTTCTCCTCCTCCCCAAATTGGAAAAGCCGCCTTGGTTGCCCTATACATTCTTTAGAGAAATAAATAAATAAGAGGTGGATTGAGTAGAAACCCACCCATCTCCACCATGCTTCCTCTTCTGTTTTTGAATCCAGGGAGTGAGAGAATGAGGAGCGGTGGAGGGCAGGCAGCCCCTGCCCATCTTCCACCTGAGGCACTTGTCTCAGTTGGCCTCATGGATGGGCCAGACCTGCCTTGTGGCGACGTGAGGGGGAAATGTGCAGGCGGAATTCCTCCCAACTTCTCATTAGGCTGAAACTTGCGCTCACTTCCCCGTGTTCTGGCCAAATTAGTGCAAAGGCACCAAGATAATCGGCATGCATGCATCCTTCATGATTACATTTTATGATAATAACATCACATTGTATTGTGTTAACATTAAGTCTAGTTAAATAACTTCAGACATCTCAGGCTTAGACCTGTATTTAGGTTCTGGCTGTCGTCTCTTCCTCTCACGGCCTGTGATGCTCCTAGCAATTGGTAAAGTATCTGAATTGGAGCCCCGTTGTCTTATCCGCATGACAACGTTGCCTTCCCTTCTTCCTCCTCCAGTCGCAGCATGGTCGATCTGTCTGACCTCGAGAGATCAACCTACAGCAGTGCCACCTCTCTGAACAGCAGCCCCCCCAAAAGGTATTTATTTATTATTATTAATTTGCATGGTGCCACTAACGTGGAATGCTGCTTTACATAGAGTGACAATACAGATCCCTGCCCTGAGGGGCTTACAATCTCGATATTGACACAAGGGAGACAACAGAATAGGGAGGGAGGGGGAGACAGCCAGCTGTAAACAGGGGCAGAGTATGCAACTGTCTTAGTTACATGTGGCCGATGAAGGCCAAAGTCATCGCATCCAAGGTGGCTTAAATGTCCTCCCATCCCACAGGTGTGCGCATTTAACTCCTGTTGCATATAACTCCTTAGGTAAAAATGCCTTTTAGGAGAGCATTCCAAGCATCAAAGTCAGCAAATCAAACAAGTGGAGAATTGTTTCAGCTTCCGACTCTCCCTCACTGGAGGTCTTTAAGCAGAGGCTCGATAGGCACCTGCTGGAGATGCTGTAGGAGGATTTCCTGCTGCATGCGCAGGGGGTTGGACTAGATGACCTTGTGGGTCCCTTCCAAGTCTATAAGAGTAATTGCTTTGCATGCCGGAGGTCTCGGGTTCGTAATTAGAATTGTGGATAGACTGGATAACTTAACACTCAGATGCATGATATTTGTAGCCAGATTCTGTGCTCCTCCTTTTTCTGCCAATCCTCCCAAATTTCTGCCCGTCTCTTATGCATGCCCCACACACCCATCTAGCAAATCACCCCGTTTTTAAAAAAATTATTTAAATTAAAAGTATGAATGAAGAAGTACATAATCCAATTAATTAGCTAATTAAATATGGGGGTACTTGGACTGTGACAAGGGGTACAAATGGCGACAAAGGTTGGGAACCCCTGGCTTAGATGGTGACACAAGGGAGGCGGTGATGGGGGGTGGGGGGGTGGGGCATTTGTCATCCCGGTGAGCTGCCGTTGGTGTCGAACTGTGCAGGAAAAGTTCGAAAGGGACCGACAAATAACATTCGATCGTTACTCTACAGCGATGACGTTCTATGCTTTGGGACAGAGGAGGGGGTTCCGATGGGGTTGCGCATCAATGGTGGTTAAGAAGGATGGCTGAAGGCCGGTTGCTTGGGTGGGATAGTAGCTGGGAAATGAGTGTTTTCTGGAAGCCTCTGACTAGCTGCTGTTGGTAGAGCCAGTGGGACAGATGGAGGCTTTTTGGACGCCCAAGAGAGGTCTGTCCCCTGCCCTGAGGTGTTTCCCTGTTTGTATACGAGAGCTTAGTGTAGTGCAGTCTTGTACACACCGGAGAGTAAGCCCCATGGCCTACAGTGGGACCTACTTCTGAGTAAACACGCATAGGTGTGTACTGTGAGAAAAGAAACTCTGAATCGGGACTTCACGTCTCGCCTCTTCCATGAGCTCACTAGATGGCCTTGGGTGAGCCACTCCTTCCCAGCCTCAGTCTTTCCATCTGTAACATGGGCATAAGGGGTTTTACTTGCTTTACAGCATCACTGTAAGGACAGCATCCAGATAAAATATGCCAAGTGCATTCAGAAAGCATCATGTAATGTGAAGCATCGTGATGTAGAAGTGGAAGAAAATACACTCGATGCGAGATAGCTTTCTTCCTGGCCCCAGCATGCCACTTGCCCAGTAAATGAGCGGGGGGAGGGGGGATGTCCAGGGCCCAGAGGAAGCTGGAAATACTTCCTGCCTAGGGGTCAAGGATGCTGGGCTAGATGTGCCTGTGATCCGACCCAGCAGGGCTCCTCTGATCACGTCCTGATCTGAAACTCTTAAAGGGCCCCTTTTGAAGTTGAACCAGACACAGGATTCCACTCGCCATGCTGGTGGTAGAAGACTTAAACCGTGTCAAATCACCACAGGTTTCGCTGCCAGCACATAATGTGTGTGTGGGGGGGGGGGGGGGAAACGGCCATGCCAGCCCTCCTTATTCTGAATCCGATCTCCAAGTGGTCTCATCGTGAAAAAGTGGCTGCATTGCATTTTTCCATCAGTGTGGCTGGAATGAGGGGCACCTTTGTAGCTGAGACCAGGATGGCAAACTTGTTTGCGTCACCGCTTGGCTCATCTCCTCCTCCTCCTCCTCTTCCTCCTCTTCTTTAGGCTCTTTGAAGACATCTGCACTTAATGTGGCCGCGAGATCCGCAACTGCGCTAAGATAACCATTGAGAACCTGAAAATCTGCTGCCACGAATACTGCTTCCGGGTAAGGGTCCACGGGTACCAGAGACAGCAGCACATCAAATGCGACTCGACCCCTCATGTCATCGTGCTTTGCGACGGCAGACACTGTCCCCACCCCCCACCCCCTTTACTCAAGTCTCTGCTGCTCTTCCTGCTCCCGGATTGGAAGAGAAGGAAAGGGAAGAAACGGAAGATAACTGTTGTAACTGTCCCGGTGCCACCACAGACTAGACCTCGCCCAGCTCATGGGGAAGTTGCCTGTTCCACTGTGGGACAAAACCAAGGCTTCTCACCTGCCTGAGGGAGCGGGGAGAATATGAGGCACTAGCAGGGCCCCCAGCACACGTCCCAGAAAGCGCCAGAAGCAACACTTTGTCCCGTAGTCTCACAAGTGGAGACCTTCTTGCAAAACGCATACTGAGCTCCTCGCGCATCATGCATCGCGCACTGTCAAGCCTATTTAGGCCATTCGGAGGGTCCAGAGAAGAGGAGGAGGAAGTGGGTGTCGGGCACAAGCCCCTCCCTTCTTCCATCTGGGGTGGTTGGAGAGGAGGACAGAGCAACAGCCTTCCCACCTGCCCCCGGCCAGCCAGCTTCCGCACAGCCATTCATGTGTATTACACACACTAACTTCTCCCTCCCTCCCAACACACACACACACACACACACACACACACACACACACACACACACACACAAATACACACACACACACTCGAACCTGCTCACTCCTTCCTTCCTTGTCCGCAGTGTGGGATTTGCCACAAGCCCATGGGAGATCTGCTGGATAAGATCTTCATTCATCGAGATATTGTCCACTGCGATAAGTGCTACGAGAAGCTCTTTTAGGTGAGTGGCGCCTTTCCTGCAAAGCAGCCGGGATGCTCCAGAATGTTTTCCCCATCTTTTTATTCCATCGGTTCTTGTGATTGAAAACTCCTTCGTTGGGTGATCCCTTCATAGAAATCACCTCTTAGTTAATCCTGGGTTTTCATTTTCTTTCTATTTTTCACCATTGTTTTTGTCGCATCCTGCCATGATGATGGCAGCAGACGGACGCTATTTTGGTGGCCACCAGTCATTCTTGAGGGGGAAAAATAGGCAGCCACCATTTTTTTCCCAGAATGCCCTGGAGCGATGCAACATTCAGGCCACTGCTGGAGGCAAAAACTGCAATAAAAAGCAGAAAAATAAAGGAAAATGAATGAATTGAATGATGAAAAGCGGAGTGGTTGAGCACTCCTCCATCATCATTAGCATTCATGTTGGAATGAATGAAAAATTGAACTCAACGTGCCTCTTTTGGTTTGCTCCTTTGTTTGTTCTGAAACCCACATGCGCAGCCCACGAGGCAGTTGGAGTGCTGGGGTATACTGGTAGAGCACAATTGCTGGATGCCGAAAGAGTTGTGAAGCAGGGTGGATCTGCTCAGCTTTTTTTCTACGCTGATCAAATCGTGGAGCTCCTTCCTGAAAAATGCACACATGGCATCTTCAATGCGATCCTTTCAGCACTTGGCAGAGTCCATCGTATTCTCTTTTGGTGTTTTAAGGCATTGGTGTAGCCACAGTGGCTGAGCAGTTAAGATGCTGAACTGCAGACCAGAAGGTCGATAGGAAAGCAGTTCGAGACCCGAGTGCCGTGTGACGGTGTGAGCTCCCGTCTCCTGTCCCAGCTCCTGCCAACCTAGCGATTTGAAAGCAAGACATTGCAAGTAGATAATAAATAGGTACCGCTGCAGCGGGAAGGTCACAGCGTTAAGAACATAAGAAGAGCCTGGCTGCTGGATCAGGCCAAAGGCCCATCTAGTCCAGCTTCCTGTATCTCACAGTGGCCCCAACAGATGCCTCAAGGAGCACAAGACAACAAGATACCTTGTTGCGTTAGTCACGTTGCGTTAGTCACACTGGCCACATGACCACAGAAGCGTCTTCGGACAGCGCTGGCTCTTCGGCCTTAGAAACAGAGATGAGCACCGCACCCCAGAGTCGGACATGACTGGCTCTTGAGCAGGGAAGACCTTGACCTTCGTAGGAGAGAGAACATTCCAGGGTGGTAGTCATGGGGTAGTAGTCATTCTCCCCCTATCCATTATTTGTTGCTCCAAATGCTACTCCTGAGGAGAGCAGGACTTTGTGAGTGTGGCAGTGTTCGCCGATGCACTCGCACTGCCCCACCCACACATACAGGAGCGCAGGGAGGGTAGAGCCAGTGTTGTATAGGGAGGGCCAGTGTGATCCTTTAGCACCTCTGAGCAAAATACTTTTACCTGCTGCCGTTTGTAGCATGTTGTCGTCTGTTCGCTGCCATGCTTTCATTCCTGTTTTCTTGCTTTTACTGGCGAGTCAGGTTAGCCCCCTTCAGACTAACCTGTGATTAGGCGGGATATAAATCCCAATGATAAAACAACTAAAAGTGTGCTATTGCTTGCAGTGTGCATCTTCAGTCAGATCGACCGGGAGGCTGCCTGAGGGGGTCACCTCTGTTGGCGGATTGGGGGGCACCTCATCCCTGCCTCCAGGGAGGAACGGAAGTGTGGAGGAGAGACTTCCTCTTCCGCCCGGTTCCCTTTTCAAATCCAGGAAGTGGGAAAACGAGTGGCGGAAATGGGGCACCACTGGGGAAAGGCGGAGGACTGGTGCACTGCCTCATAGGCCAGGAAGTCTTTATTTGGCACGGATTCACCTGTTCCCTCTCCAATTGTCTCCTAGGACTTCTTGAAGAGCGAGACAGAAGAATCTGCACCCTCAGCCGTGCAAACTGAGATTATTCCAGTGGCTTCTTCTTCACCACCACCACCACCACCACGAGTATTGATCCCTCTGCTCTCAAGTTCTTCTTCTTTCACTACCTTTTCCTGGGAAAAGTGATTTGCACCCACTAGTTGACTTGGCCAGTCCCTGGCTAAGGGCACCTCCGACCTAACAGCCACAAAAAAGCCACATCGAAGAAAAGGGTATCTGAGATTCTGAGCACCTTCAGGTGGGGGGAGGGGTATATGCGTGCGTTCAGCATTTTGGAGACACTTCTCTGAGGGCCCGAATAGATAGGATCCAGGAGAGACAGCCTCTTTTTATCCAGCACAATCATCTCTCTTTTCTAGTTCCTACCTGTTAAATCTTTCTCCCAATTTTGTCCTTGGAAGTTGATTCCCAAAAAGTGTCTACATGTGCAATAGAGACCATGAGCTCCTCTTTTGTCCCTTCCCCCCCCCCCAAAAAAAGCAGAGAGAGTAAATGTGACTGTTTTGCAGCTTTTCTATAAGAAGTGCAACCAGTTTCACTGAGAATCAATGTCCTTAAGTTTTAAAAAAGGAAAGAGTTGCGGTCAGTTTGCTAACACACCTTCTTCAGAGGCTACAAGCTGCTGTAGGACTAAGTGTACGGCAGGCAAAGAACTGTTAGCAATGGGAGCCTGCTTTCTGCTGAGTCTGGTAATTGCCCCCACCTAGTTCAGTATTATCAGCACTTTGATTCAGGACTTCCATTGTTTAAATCTTGCCTCTGCTACGAACTCACTTGCAGCGCAATCCTGTGCATGTCTACTCAAAAGTAAGCTCCATTGTGTTGAATAGGATTTACTCCCAGGTATATGTGTATGAGATTGCAGCCTAGGTGGCCTTAGGCAAGACACACCCTCTCGGGCCTCAGTCTTCCCCATCTGCAATATGGGGATAATGCTACTTTCTTACCTTGCAAGGTTCTTGTAGAGCTGCCACCAAGATAACACATGTGGATGCTTTGCACGTTCAGAAAGGGCAGCACAAACAGAGGCGTCGCTCCGGTAGGGGCGGGGCTGTAAGTATCGCTGCAGTTACAGTCGCTTTACCGAGCGAGGAGGAGGCAGCCCCGCCCCCTCACTGTCCGAGCCATTCGCCTACGGAGAAAGCAGCAGGCAAAGAATGGCTCGGACAGTGAGGGGGCGGGGCTGCCTCCTCCTCGCTCGGTAAAGCGACTGTAACCGCAGCGATACTTACAGCCCCGCCCCTACCTGAGCGACGCTTCTGAGCACAAATTTGATTTTGAGCAAAGGGGAGTGTGTCCCAACAGTGTTTGTTTTTTATTTCAGTGCAGCTGTGGGAAGCTCAAGCTCAGGATTTAATCAGTGCCGTGGTGTGATGGGAATTGGAATGCTTCATTCTTTTCCCGCAGGCCATTTTCCTGTCCCAAGACCCCCTTCCCAAATTTTCTCACTGCAGAGAAAGGAAAACGACACACCTCTAATATTTTTAGCTGGCTGATTTCAGCCTTCCGAAGCAGGATACATTGAGACTTTGTCTCCTGAATGTGGTTCCCTGATTTTCAGAGAACCCTGACTTAAAACAACCGTTGGAGTCCTTTTTCCGCTCCAACGTGTTTTGTGGGCTGATTCATGTGGTCCAATTGTGGGCTGATTGACGTGGTCCTATTTGTCACTAGATGACTGCAGCACCAAACCTGCGGTGTGGACGGGCTGTCGCACATCTGGCATCCTTTTTGACTTATATATCCAGCTGCAGTGTCATCATCTCATTGAATGTAATTACGTGACGTACACGCAGGTACGACTGCTGCACCCCTATTGGGGGGTTTCTAACCTGCCTGCGTTCCTCCTGATAAAACAGTCACCGCACTCTTGAGCTGAGATACAGTTTGGCAAAGTCCTTTGCACGAGCGAAACGCTGTATCGAGACAAACCTTTTGCACTTCAGTTTAGCAATAATATCTTCAGGCAACAGACAAAGTATTGCAGCCCTCTGGGAAGACGGAGGCTTTCAGCTCAGTTGTCTCCAGCTAGGCGTGCCAAGTCACCGGTCCTCTGTGTGGAATGGCTGTACCTGAGCAGGTGTGTCCTAAAACGGCTGACCTACTGACTTGAGCAAAGGTATTTTGTTCGAGACCTTGGTCAATGTTTCCCTTCCAGCCGGATTTTCTCTCCTCCAGTTCTAAAACGGATTTGCTTTTGATTTTCACCATTAGAGTGCACGTTTTATTGAGCAACACGTCAAAATGGCAGGTGCTGTTGGCTGGATGGCTTGTTTTCCTCTGCGATGCATGTCATTGCAACAGGCCTGCCCAAGTCCCCCTGGTGCCTGGGCCCCCTGCCCCCCCACCACCTGCCATCGCTTCCGTCCTTCTGCCTCTGCTCCCTAGATTAAAAAAGGAAGATGGAAGCCGAAGAGATCTGGAGTGGGGGGAGCGTAGTGGGTCTGATGCCCCACCCCACCACTCTTCTCTCCTCTGCAGGTCTTCCCTTCTTTCTAACCCACCCCCTCCCCTCCAGACTTCCTTGGCTGCTCCGTTTTGTTCCCCCTCTTAGTCAAATCCAGGAAGCAGGAGGAGGAGAGGTGGAGACAATCGACCCTCTACCACCTGAGGCACCTGCCTCAGTTGGCCTCGTGAATGGGCCGTGCAAGCTGCTTTGGAAAGGGAGCTCCAGGTCATTCTAGGTGTTTGCTTCATTGTCCTTATTTTGCCAGTCTGTTTTCTTTGCAACAAATGCTTAACCGCTGCCTGCCGTTCTAATAAATATTATTAAGATGTCATGTACAAAAAGCTGACTTGTGTGTTTGACTTCATGGTCTGGGTGATGTACTTCCTGGTGGTCTAAGGCAGGGGCGGCCAACCTTTCAGCAGGAATGCTCCTGGCCCGTTAGTGGTTGCCTAGGTGAGGGCATTTCAGCAGGTGCAGCTGCTTGAGCAGCACCATCAGCACTGGCAGCTGCCAAGGTTCTGTCTTCTACACAACTCTTCAGATCGCAGAGGCCCTCATGGTGGAAGGTTGGCCACCCCTGCTATGGAGGGAGGGAGGGAGGTTTTTGGAGGGGCAGATGAAAAGGAAACTTCTTCCCTACAGCCTAGAAATGTCTCCCCCACAATAGTTACTTGGGAAAGAGGACGTTCGTCCCCTTCCCCAGGTGTAAACCGGGGCCAGCCCAATAGGCCTCCTCGGATTTCTGCCAGCTAAGTAGCTAAAACTTCCTTGATTTTTTTTTTTGGGGGGGGCAGTAGGACCTTAGTATGTTGTATGAATGTCAAGACTTTCTTATTGAGCATTCATTGTTTTCCAATCTACAATGAAGAATTATTTTCCTGTCTTTATAACTTTCCAATCTATCATGTGACCATTATATCCGTGTCATCCGTGACCATTATATCCGTGTCATCCGTGGTTCTTTTCATACTTGGTCTTCTGTGTAAGTTCACCTTGAAAAAAACATTTTATTTGGGCTCTTATTGTTTAAACACACTGAGCACAAAATATGTATCCCTTTTCTTCAGTTGAATGGCTACCCTTTCTTTGCCAAACTGTGAAATTAGAGAGGAGGGGGGAAATGAGTTCAAAAGAATTGCAAGAATATCTACCTCAAAAGATTTCATACGTGTCAGCATTATATCCATGTAAAGAAAGGGTAGCCGTTCCATACAATGCCTGCAAATCTTGGTGACGCCAACTCCTCGCACCTGAGCAATGTGGGTCGTCCCCAACCTGATCTTCATGGGTCTCACTTTAGCAACCAGCTCCTGACAGGGAAAAGAAAAAAGAGAAACAAAAATCAAGGGGGGATTCATGAGCCTCCCTCCTCCAGCCCCCACAAAAGCCAACCACAATCTATCCATGTCTCCTCTATAAAACGAACACTCTTCATGTGCATAGAAGCACCATAGGGTGTCTCAACAGTTAAGTCCCATCCAGGGCGGCTAATTAAGTTCCATGTAAGAATGCCTGCATGATTCCTTTGGCCACAGAATGCCTATATAGGCTTGGCATTATTACTCCAAGAGACTGCAGTCCGAGAACACCTATATGTTGTTTGGATGGTTGTCTATTACTTAATAGAATATTGACTTCAAGCTAGGGCACCGTTATGCCTGAGCCACCATATTATCAGTTATCATCAGAACTTCCTCTAACCCATTGCAAAAGCAACAACTGCTAACAGAAGGCCTGGAATGGTTCCCATATTGCACCCTAATCATTGCACCCAAAAGGCCTTGCATTAAATTTAAAATTAAGTAGATTACAAAGGCTTACCGTAAACAGCATGCCAAAGTTTCGTTTCAGTGCCTCGGTTTCCCTAAGAGCGTGATCTTTGCCCCCTTCGTGCATAAAATGGGATGCTCTTACCACTCTGAACAGTTTCAGCTCTCCCCTTTCCACAGAAAAAAAATCCAAAATCACCGATGGTAGAAGAAGGTAAGAGAACACCTGGGTGGTAACATTCTTCTTTCTTAGCAGAAAAACCACAAAGTATTGCGGTGAGAATATTCTCACCACATCGAACTGCTACCATGTCTTGCAATAATACTAATATCAGCAACAGAATAACTTAAACTACAGTACTGCATTACTGGTAATAGCAGACTGACACACGAGACTCACTGCGTCATTCTCATTTCCGCTGGCAATAGCGCGCCGTGCCGTGCCCCAAAAGGTTGTAGTTGTAGTGAGGACAAAATGAGGAAGAACCACATCTGTTGAGTTCCTTGGTGAAACTGCAGGGTAACTGAACAATGTCGCCAACAACAATGTTTACTCAGGAGCAAACCCTGCCAAAGCAAATTTCATTCTCACAGGATTGCATCCACACTGCCCAATCCTGTGCATGTTTACTCCCATGAAAGTATAGGTGCTGCTGCTTACTGCTGAGTCTGGGCACTGGGCCACCACTCCCAATGTGGTCTACTCTGATTGGCAGTAGGTTGCTCAGGAGGAATGTTTCCAAGTCTACCACCTTGATATCCTTTCACTGAAGATGCTGCAGAGGGGTCACCCTATTCATCTACTGTAGCAAAAACAAAAGGCTCGTGGCAACTAGGGAATAAGCACTATTCTTTAAATGCCAACGAGTGAACCAACATGGTGGGACTTACTTCTGCATAGAATCCCACTGCTCTGATCATTGTGGGCAACGTTTTCCAGGGCCGGCGCCCACTTTGTCATATGCATCAGGTCTAGTCATCAAAATAAACAGGTTATGCACAGGGCCGGATTTATGCGCAAGTTAAAGACACTACAATTTAGGGCCTCTCAATACGAACACCTCCAGTTGAACATAATCTGCTGAAAAACCACAAGCCTGTGCCTGTGAATATCTGCAAATATAAAGTGTAATTTTCCCCCCTTTTCTTATAACAGCAGCTTAAAATAATAAACCGCTTTTGGGATGGGGTATCTCACTGTATCTGGAGGGCCCCCCCCCCCAGCATGGCTTAATCCAACTGAATTCATGTATTCTAAATATGGAGAAGAAGAGCAAATGGTTTGTTTGAGATGGTGTTTTGCGTTTGGCAATGCAAGAAATAGCCCCCCCCCCCCCCGATCTTGGCAATGTTGAACTTTGCTGTGTCTCTCTAATACTATTAACAGGTAGGAACCAAGTGTTGCATGGGATCCCCCTGTATTTTAGAGGAGTGCCCCGGTTTGGGGCTTGCTTCCAACAGTCCGAAACAGAAGCCCTGCAGCTGCTATCCTAGACTTGCAGGGAATGGAGGTTTCAGGAGGGAGGGAAAGAAAAAGAGCTTCAAGCAAAGGCACCAGCTGGAGATGCTCTAGGATTTCCAGCTGCAGTCTGGGGGTTGGACTAGATGACCTTGTGGAGCCCTTTCAACTCTATGAATCTAGGAAAAGGGAGTTTGCTTTCCTTCGCTCCTGATGGCTTCCCTTGCTGTGCTGTAAAGTAGAGGTTCCCAACCTTTGTCGCCAGGTGTACCACTTGTCACAGTCAAATTTTCTACAGCGCCACCTGCACCAATCAATCAAAAAATTATTATTTATATGATAAATACTTATATATAAATATAAATGTATTTATAATATTTAATTTAAATGAATATGTGCACTAGATAGGTGACAGTGTCAGCAAATGCAGCAATTAAGCCACTGTGGGGTGTTTTGTTTTTCCTCTTTCTTTTCCAAGCAGTAGTACTCACAGATCCATTTCCTGCTTTGGAAGCCTATCCAAAAGAGCAGATATAGAGGCTTCAGTTCAGGAGCAGAATCTCATCCTGCATCCTCAGTTTTCAGTCTCTCTGGGTTTGGGCCTCTCTTTCCCCGGGACAGTTATGTTTCATTCCTCGCCCCCCCCATTGAATCCCCTAATTCATGCCTATTGATTTGAATCTCTACAAATACTGTGCGAGCAGCATGAGCAGCCCCTTGCTCAGAGACAGCTCAAATACAGCCAAAAAAAAAAAAAGTAGAAAGAAAAGAAACAGGAAATAAAAGGCTTGTCTGCTTTGTTCTTGCCTGCGCCACCTAGTGGTTCAGTGGTGTGTATACGGGAGGGAATATGAAACAGTACAGAGCGGAGATAAGAGCAGAAGCAGCTGAGAGAGAGAGATTGGAACGGCAGAGAGGAGCCCGTCCAGGTAAGAGGCCTTGGGGGATCAGCTTTCCAAAGTCGAGACCAGCAGGTCAGAGATGCTTTGAATTGCAAGTCAGCCGGGAGATCGCAAAACCCAGACAGGGACCAGCCTGTCGTGTACCACCGGCAGTCGCTCAAAGTAGGTTGGGAACCTTTGGTCTAGAACAAAGTGAAAAATCAGCAGTGGCAGAACTTGCTGTGAGAACTGGTCACCAAATAAACTTTGATCAAACTCAGGTCCTTTCCACAGGGCAACAATACCACACCAGAATCTATAGGGAGGCAATAGAAATTCAAACACATCAAAGCAATAGAAACAGAAAGGAAGACACTCTCAGCATCAGCAATGCCTGGCTTCCAGGGCTTAAACCTGCCAGAATACAAAGCTGTGGAAGTGAAAATGGCCTCAAGAACTCTGGCAATGATGGACAGGCAAAGGAAAGTGCGAGTGTGCCTTTAAGAATGCCAAGCCAAGCTGGCAGTTGGGCCTGTGGCTGACTGGCAGGTGATGCTCACCTGAGCTACCTTCCCAAGGATGCTGCCTAGATGACCTTCCCAAGGATGCTGCCAGGCCCTGCAGCTGCTTTCCACAGCTGGAAGCGAAACGTTGGGGTCCAGTCCTCCCTCCGGTGTGTGGATTGCCTCCAGCCTGAGTGTGTTTGTAGCCTGGCGAGAGGGGCTGGGTGGCAAGAGGGCGGAATGTCCAGGCTGCAGGTGACAGTTGGCCACGCCCACCGGTGACATCACCTGTTGCCCAGGTATATAAAGGGCGACCCAGGCTGGAATCTCCCAGAGTGTCAGGGAGATTAGTAGAGAGAGAGAGAGAGAGAGAGAGAGTTTGTGTTAGGAGGAAGGTAGGGAAGGTTAGAGTGTGTGTGTGTGTGTGTGTGTGTGTGTGTGTGTGTGTGTGTGTGTGTGTGTGTGTGAGGAGGGAGGGGCTAGAGTGAGAGCGAGAGCGTGTTTGTGTGTGTGTGTGTGTGTGTGTGTGTGTGTTAGAAGGGAGGGGTTAGAGTGAGAGCGAGAGCGTGTTTGTGTGTGTGTGTTAGAAGGGAGGGGTTCGAGTGAGAGAGCGAGAGCGTGTCTGTGTGTGTGTGTGTGTGTGTGTGTGTGTGTGTGTGTGTATTAGAGTTAGAGTTAGAAAGTGGGAGGAGTGTTTCTAGATTAGTTGCAGTATTGTTTTTTTATTGGGTTTTTTGTTTTAGGGTTTTTTTATTTTCCCAGAGATTTTTCTTTTTTCTTTTTCTTTCTTTTTTTCTTTAGTCCGTTAGCGTTAGGGAGGGAGGATGAGACCCTGCAAGTGGCTGCGGTCCATGTAAGTACCAGTTCGTGGCAACTTCTCTTGCGTAGGCTCACCATATCCAAATCCGGGACAGATTGCAGCTCGACCTTTAAGAGAAGGAATGTGGGCAGTGGGCCGGTGTCGCTTGTTAAACCCCTTACTCCAGTGGTTTCCAAACTGGGAGTTGCGGAAACCAGCCAGGGGAGCTGCGGAGTGCCACGGAATCCTCTCGGAATACAGTGCAATGCCAATTGGCAGGCATCAACATCATGTCTTGGGGAGTCACTGCCAACCAATGGTCAAGGGAGCTGTGGGTCAAAAAAGTTTGGGAAACGCTGCCTTACTCAGAAGCAAGCCCCCTACAGGTGAAGGCGTTAGACCACACACAACTCTTTGTCCTTGTTTCAGAGGCAGACGGGGATATTAAAATGTCTTGCCGGGGGGGGGGGAGATGCCCAGGCACACAGTGTGCACCAAGGGCTAGGCGAAGTATAAATACCCCCCCCCCCGGACCTTCTTTCTGTTGAAGAATATAGGGGTTTTGTAGCAGAGTAATAGCGGAAGACTCCTCTCCTGTGGTAAAAACGAATTATCCCAAGCACCCAGGCTAGAATGCTATCAGTAAAAGACACACAGAGGTAGAGGCTGGTAACAGTTACAAAAAGAAAGTTTACTTACAGATTGCATATATACATCTTCTGAGTAGGAGACCCAGAGGTCTAACATTCAGAGTACAAGGAACCCTATGTAGCTGTCCTTTTGCATGTGGGGATGGTAGATTCAAGGCGCATCTCCACACGTCCTCCTCCTCGGAAGGCTGAGGTCCAAGAGAATGTGGCTGGGGAGGGACAGGAAGGAAATGGGGTCAGGGGCCACACCCCTGCCAGGGACCATAGAGAGGACAGGCCAGGTGAGAGGTGCCCAGATGGCACACGGCCCCCCCAGCGTCCTGCAGCCGAGCGCTGCCCATTTCCAACCCCCCTTCTCAGCATCGGATGCTGGAGTCCACGAGGCCCAACTCTGCTCGCAGACTCCCAAAGTGATCCTTTGGTAATATGTCAGCTTTTATCTCTTGCGTTGGACAGTAGTCCAACTTGATAAGCTTTTAGAGTTCAAAACAACCATTCTGCCGGGAAACTCCGTCGTACAATACACTTTTATAATTAAAATGTAATGGTTCAACTTTACGTTTTGCTCCCAACATTGGAAGCATCCTCAGAAGTATTTAGCTACACACTGCAGCCAGCAATAAAAGCCTTCTTCTGTTCCCCGGATGTTTGCGTTACAGTTAATTTTCTCACAGCTGATCTTCATTAGCAATTTCCATGCTATTGTCTGCAACTCCCCGTTTGTAATGGGTCCCCGAGCTGCAACAGACCCCCGAGCTGCCATCTTCGAATGGCGTTTTTGGATCCGATTTTGATTAATATGGGGGGTTGGGAGGATTTAGGAATACTTCAGTATATTTTATTGGATGTGAGGGATGGAAAAATGGAGAAGGTCACTTTGTTTTTAGAGCTGGTTGCCAAGAGACGTTTGGCCAATTATCATAGTCCTTAGATTGTATGTTAGGGCAAGATGCTCTTTTATTTTCTATAGTGGTTGTGCCAATAAAGGAGCTATCTATCTATCTATCTATCTATCTATCTATCTATCACAAACAAACAAACAAACAAACAAACAAACAGGAGAAGGCTTTTATTGCTGGTTCCAGTGTGTAGCTAAAGACTTCTGAGGATGCTTCCAACGTTGGGAGCGAAACGTAAAGTTGAACCATCAAATTTTAATAATAAAAGTGTATTGTACGACGGAGTTTCCCGTCAGAATGGTTGTTTTGAACTCTAAAATCTGGACACGTCATGAGGATCTAAGAATGATAAGTTTTTCTTTGCACATGTCACGCACACAATGATATTTAATGTCAAGGTGTTTTGTGCGTGCATTGTCCTTCTCTGACTGTGCCAATTTTATGCAGCTCTGGTTATCCTCAAACATTTGGACTGGCTTAGCTTCTTCTATGCCCATGTCCTTTATTAACTGACAAAGCCATTTTAACATCTTGCATGCTTCGGATGCAGCGGTATATTCTGCTTCTGTGGAGGAAAGAGCAACAGTGGATTGTTTACGGCTTGCCCAACTAATTGCCCCACCCCCATGCAGGAACAAATGTCCATTAGTTGATTTACGGTCAGATCTGTCTTCACCAGTCCAATCTGCATCAGTCCACCCCACTAACTTTGGGTTGTGACTGGCTGGCAGTTTTAGCTTGCAATCCACAGTGCCCTTTAGCTATCTGCCTACTCTGTGGATTGCAGTCCAGTCTTCTTGTGTGGGAGAACTGGTTCTCCTGCTTAAGATCCCTACAGCTGTTGTTGCAATGTCTGGCCTGGTCACACAACGTAGGTATAGAAGCTTTCCTATATAGCTTCTCTATAGTTGTGATTGTTTGGTAAGAGTACGCATTTCTCTTTGTGTTTAAGAAAGCCAGTTTCTATTGGTGTTGCTGCTGGATGGGCATCTTTGACTCCTATTGACTCTTAAATCCAAAATCGTTGTCTTTTGACTGAGAGGATAACTTCCATCCTCTTCTTTCTCAATCTGGATGCCCAAGTAATATTTAGCATCTCCCAGTTCTTTTCTTTCCACTTCCTTGTCTAGGTGGTGTACAATGTCTTTGTAGTCTTCAGAGGCGTCGCTCCGGTAGGGGCGGGGCTGTAAGTATCGCTGCGGTTACAGTCGCTTTACCGAGCGAGGAGGAGGCAGCCCCGCCCCCTCACTGTCCGAGCCATTCGCCTACGGAGAAAGCAGCAGGCAGGGTCTCTTGCCTGCTGCTTTCTCCGTAGGCGAATGGCTCGGACAGTGAGGGGGCGGGGCTGCGTCCTCCTCGCTCGGTAAAGCGACTGTAACCGCAGCGATACTTACAGCCCCGCCCCTACCGGAGCGACGCTTCTGGTAGTCTTGCTCCCTTTCATAGCACGCAATCAAGTCGTCCGCA
This sequence comes from Plestiodon gilberti rubricaudatus, assembly GCA_026170595.1. Classification (NCBI taxonomy): domain Eukaryota; kingdom Metazoa; phylum Chordata; class Lepidosauria; order Squamata; family Scincidae; genus Plestiodon; species Plestiodon gilberti. Next base: position 23,478,512 of record JANXHW010000013.1, read on the forward strand.
TAGATGAAAAGATAAGTCCATTTCTCATCTTTGTATCGTGTGTACAAGCATTGGTCTGCTGCCTCACCTTGCAAAAAGCCTTGTTGGGTTCGCATTTGATCCAGCTTCTCCTTCCAGGCTCTGGCTGCCTCTCTCAGGCCATACGGCCCCTTCTGAAGCTTGCATACAAGGTGTGCCTTTCTTTGGCTTGTGAAACCTGGTGGCTGCTTCATGTATAGCTCTTCTGTTATTTCACCATGCAGAAAAGCTGTCTTGACATCTAGGTGCTTGCCATGCATATGTCTTGAAGCAGCTACACTTAAAAGTAATTTTATGGTGCAGTATTTCACCACTGGGGCAAAGGTCTCCTCATAGTCCTCCCCAAAGTTCTGTGAGTAGCCTTTGGCGACTAATCTCGCTTTGTAGCGCTCCAATTCTCCTTCTGCACCTTTCTGGCTGCACTGGGGCATTCCTTTGCATCACGGTCCCTTCCCCCACACTGGAAGCAGGTCTGGGGACTTCTTGGGTTCTCCTGGCCTCTGCCTATTGATGTGTAGATTCTGATCGCTGCCAGGCCTGTATGGAGGTGCATTCGCTTTTCAGCTCAGCCAAAACTGTCTTAAAGTTTAGCTCTCTTCTGGAGACTCCACTAACAAAGGGTCCAAATATATGTTCATCCAGAGAGCCGAACAAAATGCAATTTTCAGATTATCATTCTGACAAAGATCAGTAAGCTCCAAATCTTGCAACAGCTGAATTAACTTTTTGCAATGACTCTCACAGTCTTCCTTCCTGGTCAGATTAAGTCAGCATAAACCCCTAACCCAAGTAGCCTGATCTTTGCAATTGGTTTTTGCATAAGCTTCAGTGAGATTGGTCATCATGTCCTTTGCAGTTTTTTCATCTCTAAGGTGGCATAACTGCTCTTGTTTCAAGGCTCTGAGTATATGAGTGACCTACCTTGCCTGTGCATCCAACTTGCTCCATTTTGCAATTTGGTCTGCATTGTCTCAGACATCAGAGGTCTAACATTCAGAGTACAAGGAACCCTATGTAGCTGTCCCTTTTGCACGTGGGGAGGATGGTGGATTCAAGGTCCTCTGGTGAGGAGCACATCTCCACATGTCCTCCTCCTCCTCCGAAGGCTGAGGTTCAACTTAGAATGTGGCTGGGAAGGAAACGGGGTCAGGGGCCACATCCCTGCCAGGGACCATTAGTGCAGGCCAGGTGAGAGGTGCCCAGATGGCACAGTGTCTTGCAGCCGAGCACTGCCCATTTCCAACACTTTCTTCTCCAAACAGGAAGCCTTTTTATACCGTACTCATACTCTCCACACCCCTCCCAGCCAAAAGGAGACAGCTGTCCTCAATCTCTCAATTAGGGTACTCCAGGCCAAAAGCCGAATGCCTTCACCTGTAGGGGGCTTGCTTCTGAGTAAGGGTTTAACAAGCTACACCTGCCCACATTCCTTCTCTTAAAGGTGTAGCTGCACTCTGTCCCGGATTTGGATACGGGAAGCCCAGAGTCTTGCGGGTTTATCCCCAAGGCTCTGCAGAGGGCGAGTGGGGGGAGGTCAGGGTCTCCCCCCCTCTGTCCGTCCCTGGCCCTTCTTTAGTCCCCCTCTTTCCCCTCAGCTCCTCACATTCTCCCCCCTTCTCTCTTTCAGCTGCTTCGGCTGCCTACACAGGAGGAGGAGCAGGCGTGTGGCACCAGCCGAATTTATCCAGGAGGTGGAGGGAGCCACTGGGGCCGCTGTCCAGGATGAGGGGGCAGGGGTGCAGGAGGAGAGGGGGGAGGGGGCAGTGGGGCAGGAAGGACCAGTAAGTCAGGAAGGGCCAGCGGGGCAGGAAGAGAGGGGGCAGGGGGCAGGGTGGCAGGAGGGGATGGGGGTGGGTCCAGGGGGGCAGGAGGGATCAGCAGGGCAGGAGGGGATGGGGGAGGGGGAGTTAGAGGGGCAAGAGGGGACGAGGCAGGGGGAGTTAGAGGGACAGGAGGGGATGGGGGAGGGGGAGTTAGAGGGGCAAGAGGGGACAGGGCAGGGGGAGTTAGAGGGGCAAGAGGGGACGGGGGAGTTAGAGGGGCAAGAGGGGACGAGTCAGGGGGAGTTAGAGGGGCAAGAGGGGATGGGGGAGGGGGAGTTAGAGGGGCAAGAGGGGACAGGGCAGGGGGAGTTAGAGGGGCAAGAGGGGACGAGACACGGGGAGTTAGAGGGGCAAGAGGGGTTGGGGGAGGGGGAGTTAGAGGGGCAAGAGGGGACGGGGGAGTTAGAGGGGCAAGAGGGGACGAGACACGGGGAGTTAGAGGGGCAAGAGGGGACGGGGGAGGGGGAGTTAGAGGGACAGGAGGGGATGGAGGAGGGGGAGTTAGAGGGACAGGAGGGGACAGGGCAGGGGGAGTTAGAGGGGCAAGAGGGGTTGGGAGAGGGGGAGTTAGAGGGGCAGGGGGAGTTAGAAGGGCAAGAGGGGATGGGGGAGGGGGAGTTAGAGGGGCAAGAGGGGTTGGGGGAGGGGGAGTTAGAGGGGCAGGGGGAGTTAGAGGGACAGGAGGGGACAGGGCAGGGGGAGTTAGAGGGGCAGGAGGGGACGGGGGAGGGGCCAGCGGTCCCAGCAGCCAGCGGGGAAAGGAGCTTCTGGAGTTGGCTGAGGAGGAAATTTTCCTCCTCTACCATCCTCAAGGCTCCTCCTCCCAGCTGTGCTTGTCTGGTTGAGGCAGCGGCTCCCCCACCTCCTTTCAACCTGGCTGGTGTCATCCCAACACCACCAGAAGCCAGAGGTGAGGAGTGGGACTGGTTGGGGTTGGGGGCAGTGTTGGGGACCCTGCACGAGGCTGGGTCCGTGGTGAAGAGGGGTGTGGAAGCGGGCTCAACCAACTCTTCCTTCTCCCCTGCCTGCAGGATCAAGCGCAGCTGTCCCGGAACTCTGCCGCCTCGACTCCATCAGGCAGAGCTGCCAGGAGGCCCGGAAGGAAAGCAGAGTCCACTTCTGCCCCGAGCAGGCAGCCCAGGAAGTCTTGGTGAGTGAGCTGCAGCAGGCAGCCCTTTGGGTCCCTTGAACCCTCGAAAGCAGGGCAGGGGGGGAGCAGCCACACGGGGAAGTGACTAACTCTCTTCTGCTTTTTCCTCTCTTCCAGGACATCATGCAGAACGCAGAAGCCTGCCCCGACCCTGCTCTGGTGCTCAGCCGGTCGTTTGAGACCATCGCCGAGTTGAGGTATCTATCGGATGTACAGTAATGGGGGACTGGGGAGGACAGGGTTGGGGCCGGAGAGAAGAGTGGCTTCTCTTTGCAGAAAAGCGAGCAGCAGGGAAGCAAACCAACTTCCCCAGGGCAAAGCAGGGCCTCCCTGCAAGCGCACTGACCATCTTTAAGACGCGGGTGCGGGGAGGGGGGGTTGTGAAACCATCCCCTGGCTGTCTCTCGGCCTCAGTGGCCAGGACCATCCTCTCCTCGTCCTCCCGCTACAGAATCTAATCCTTTCCTCTTTCCTCTTCCAGTGAAATGGAACCTGCCCTTTCAAGATCTTTGGAGTCGGCCATCATGAAAACATCTGTCTCGAAATTGAGCCAACTGGAGCAGCACGGCACCCAGGTAGATTGCCACAGGACATCAGGGCGGCGGGAGGGACTGGCTCACTCCCTTCCTTTCTCAAGTCACCGTTTTAGTGGGGAGTGAGAAACCAGAGCCCAAACCGTCACGATGGGGCTCCTCGTGATGGCCATTTCATCTTTTTTTCATCGTCCTCATCTGTGATGTTTTCCATTTCCTTTAGGACCCAAGAAACAGTCTAGAGAGAATGCTGAGTGGGCTGATGTATCGGAACCCCACCACCGGCCATCTCGTCCAACTGGTGGGGGTAAGTGTGTGGTAGAGTTGTTCTTGATGGAGAGACGATCCTTTCCAGGGCAACGATGCCAGGTGGTGCAAGGGAGTGGCCACAGGAGACAGGTTGTCTCTTGTGGTCTTGTGGGCTCCCTGCCTGTGGCATCTGGCGGGGCTGGGCGCTGTGAGATCCAGGAAGCTGGACCAGACGGGCCTTGGGCCTGATCCAGCAAGGCTCTTCTTGCTGGATCAATGATACTGAGGTGCCCTTTTTTCCCCACAGGACCTCGACGAATTCCTTCGTGCGGGGGAAACTCCTGCGAGAGACGTGAGCGGTACCAGCATCCATTGCCTGTACAATTGCACCACAGCCCTGCCATCGGTCCTGGTGAGTATCTCGCCCACTTCCACGGCTGGGTTCTACACCCTCTCATGCCCATTGTCGGCTTTCTGGGATGAAGTGCAGAAGAGCTGTGCTGGCTCTTCTGTGACCCATTGCACCTAGGTTTTGCTGGGGGGGGATGTCTAGTTGGGCACATGGAAGCCCCTGAAGGAGGGCAGTAGTAGCAGGAGTACCAGAAAGTGGCCTGGGGAATAAATGCAATGTCTTCTTCTTCCCTCTACAGATGGAGATCATGAAGGACAGGGTGCCCGCAGATATCAATGACTTATGGCTCAGGAAGAAAGGCATCACCTGCTCCTCCTCTAAAGGTAAGACCTATTGGCATGGAGAGGGGGGTGGCAGGCCACATCCCAGAAGAGGCTGACGCCATCTGGTGCCCGCGCCAGAGGCCAGCTTCTGTAGCTTCGGCTCCCCGCTACCCCTTTGTCAAAGTCCCATCAGCTAAACTAACTCTCCCTCCTCTTTTCTTCCATCCAGAACATCTTCCCTGCACAACATCGGACGAGGAGGAGTAGGAAGAGGAGGGAGACCCACCAACTTGCTCCCTCCTGGCTTTCTTCCTGAAGATGTTCTGCGGGCGTTGGATGCTGGCGTTCCAGCTGCTGCCCGGCTCCGCTCCCCGCATCGCCCACTGGTCCTGGATCCGTCTGCTCCTGGCCGAACTCCAGGCAGGATTCCCGGCATCGAAGCAACTGGCTGTGTTCCCGGCGGGGTTGAAGATCCATCGGACAGACGGCACTTCCTGGCGGACTCTCCACCTGCTCCTGGCCCCCTGGCAGCCCGGGGCGCTGCAATTCTTCCGGACTTCAGCCTCTCCTGTGGTAGGCAGCTGCAGCCGAAGACACCGCCCCTACCACCCACCCTTCATGCAGTCTGAGACTAGCTGGTCGCCTATTTTGGGGCCGGGTAGGAATTTTTGGCCACCATCATGATTGGCTCTTGATGGTGGTTTTTTCGCCTACCCCAGACTGGTGCTTGGGTGTGATTTGTTATGTTGTCCTCCCTCCCTTGGTTAAATAAAAAAAAATATTTAACCAAGACACTGTCTCCTGGTTTTTTTCCCCTTTGTCTCTCTTATTGTCTTGGGGTGATGAAAGAGGGATTATTATTTTTTTACAGCAGTGGCAACTCTTCAGCTTGACTTCACTTGAACCAAAACGGAACCAGACTGCTGGCGCGTAACATGAAGAAGGTGGCAGAGCAGCTTTTAAACTGACCCCTGGGGGAAAGCCAACAGGAGCCGAGGGGCATCCGGTTCGGGACTCCTCATCCCTAGGGAATAAGGGTGGAGAGGTTCAGGAACAGCAAGGTTACGACAGAGTAGAAATTGGGAGTGGAAATGGGATGGGACAAGACAGCCGGTCCATCAGGAAGAGAGGCTGCAGGGGGGAAAAAAAGCAAACAACCCTTCTCAGGGAACCTGACAGACGTGCTTTTAAGCAAATGCCCGAAGTCTCCGAGTGAAGATGGGAGAACTGGAACGTTTGGTGGCGAGGGAAAACATTGACATAGTGGGCATAACGGAAACCTGGTGGAATGCGGAGAACCGGTGGGATACCGCAATCCCAGGCTACAAACTCTATAGGAAGGACAGAGAGGGACGTGTTGGAGGTGGGGTGGCCATCTATGTCGTAGAAGGGGTAGAATCCACCAGAGTAGAGAATGAAGGGGGGTCCAACTCTACCATTGAATCACTGTGGGTTAAATTACCAGGCTCAAGGAGCAATGTAATAGTGTGTGTGTGTGGGGGGGGGTGTTATCGTACCCCAGATCAAAAACCTGAAGGGGACCTCGAGATGAGGAAACAAATCAGAGAGATGTCAGTGAGAGACAGGGTTGTGATCATGGGTGGGTGATCATCGCTGGGTGAGCCGACATTTCCTGGGATTCCTCTGCAAGGTGACGTTTCTGGAGTTGGCGCGAGAGAGACATGATGAATACCGCCTCCCTTCTTGGGATGGCTGCTATTTTTCACCACCCGGAAGTTATTTCCGTGCTCCATGACGCACCTTCTCAAGGCGTCGCAGTCTTTCCAAAGCATGCAAAATGGCGACTTCTCCCATCGCTGATAAAACATGTCGAACACGCAGCCACACCCATTCATCAGGGAGAGGAAAAAGCAGGGCGGTCACATCCGTAGGCAATGGAGGAGCATCCATGAGCTATCCTGCAAACAGCCGTGTCTGGTTGCGTCCTTTAAACGTCCTCTGCATCGTTTCGCTGACCTAACTGCTGCTAAGTTCAGAGACCCACTCAAAATCGACACGTCCAGCATCTTCCCCTCTTGCCAGATCCGTCCCATGTTCTGAACCGTCCCATGTTCTTAGGGGCAGGAAGGAGGCTTGTTCTGAGGATCTGAAACTTATGTGTGAGGTTCTAGAACTGAGCCGAGCCCCACAAGGTGGAACAGCCTCATTCGGAAGTGCTGGAGTTCTTCTGGCCCCAGATAAATCGAGTCTGAGCCCTGGAAGCGCAACCCAGAAACCTTCAAGTCCAGCCCTGTGGAATGATGCAGTATTCCTGATTTATGTGATCTGTCCTGTCAAATGCTTGCAAAAGAAGTGACTATCCAGCTGATGCCATTATACTCCTGTGCTTCACTTATTGCCTGTCGCCTTCCGTCGTTTCCTCAAGAGACGACAAAAAAATTGCTCTCCTTCTTTCTAGGTATTTGACAACAGTGAACGATTAACTTGCATTTCTCCAGGCTTAACATTTTGTTTGTCTTCAGCCCCTTCCCTGCATTTTTATAAACCCTTGATCTCTGTCTCTGCCCTCTTATGAATCCTGTTAGATGTGTCTACGGCAGTCATAAAGTGGCAGGCAAAGCTGGGCCCAATATTACAGCAGCAACTCACCTGTCTTGTGGAATCTTGCCGTTATCTAGAACTCCACTTATAGATCAGTGCCTTTCATCGATGTGATGCTTCTGCTTTTGCAATGGAATCATCTTGCTATTATATTTCGCTCGTGATTCCCAGTAATCCACAAAATGCTTCATCGCGATGTACTGTAAACTCTCCAACCTTGAATGCAAGCATTTGGTTTTGTTTTCCTGTTTCACACAATTGTTGTCCATCCACTGATTTTTCGGTGTTAATCCTTTGTTCCCGGCTGTTTGCAGACCCTCTTAATTTTGTGTCTGCGGTTATTGTGCCACTCCTGGTCTCCATCCCTTTGTGCGAGTGGCTGATGTGAACATGAAACTAGTTCTTTGCAGGTTAAAAAGAAACTATGGACCATCCTTTTTTTAGCTACGTCTTATTAATCTGTTGCATAGTCTCCTCTTCTTTTGGTCGAAAATCTAACCTGCATTTGGAGAGCTAAGTTGTCAGAATGTTATCTAGGGTTGTGTCAAAGCCTGTGTTTATAGCTGAATATATCTGGTCCATTGTGCGCTGTTTACCATTCCATCTGTCTTCCACGGAGTTCTCCAAGATGGAAGCTGGTGGGCTTTGAGATTTCCTCAACTAGTTTCTTGGGCATCGATGGGCCTAAACTCAGATTTTGCTGCTCTGAATTTGTTTCAGATAGCCAAATATCCCCCCCCCCCTTTTTAGTAGTGTTCTTGGAACACGGAATCTTTTGATTGGACATGCTTCACGAGAGGAATTCATTTGATATTTGGCTATTCCTTTCTCTTCCCATTTTCTTCTGTTCTTCCTTGGCACATATTGGCCCCCAATCCAGCCACATGGCTGGCCCATGAGTCTTGAATTAGCGGGACTTAATTAATAGGACGTAGCTGGATTGGGTTCGTTCTTGGTGGAACATCCTACTTTCCTTGACGTGTTCTTGTTGGATTGGTGAAAAGCCTCCTTCTGAATCATCCATGTGTTCTGATCCTAAACGCATTTACTTAGGTGCAAGCCCCATTGATTTCTATACTCTTTATCTTCTTTGATCCCTCCTTTATCTTCTTTATCCCTCCTTGTGGTTAAAATAGTTTGCAATGTTGCAAATTATTTGACATGGTCTCTTTCAACACTGCCCGGCGTTTCAGGATTCCTTTTCGAGCCCTGGGATTCTTTTTTTTTTTTTTCGTTCGGCTGCTTTACATCTGGAGAATCTCACTCCCTTAATCCTTGCTAGTTCTTGGAGACTCCTTTCGGTGCTCACTTCAACTTTGGGCTCCTGCAGCGACACTGGTCTTTCACCTAAATGTGGTGCTTCGGAACGCGGTGTCCTGCATCTCAAGGGTAAACAGAAACTCTTTCCTGTGTATGGATTAACTACCCTGATAGTTAACTGTGGCAAACATCCAACGCAGCCATCCTCTGAGAGATCATGCTATGGTGACGATCAGAGTTTCTTTCAGCCTCTTCAGGAGGGTGACTTCTGACATACCTGAGACCAGTCTTAGGACTCCGTCGTCCTATCTGGACAGGGCAGTTTACAACTCCTGTGTGTTGGAGAGCGAGCGCAGGTCGTCGCCGCCCTATCTGGACTGCCAGCCCCCCAATTCCCTCCGATCAGGGACTAGCCATGGGATGCCATCGTATCTGAGCAACCACTCATACAGCAACTTTGAAAGGAGTCACGGGATAATGTCGTCGTACCTGAGCAACCAGGCAATCGACAGCGGAAGGTAAAGAGGTTGTGAGCGGCGACCAACAGGCTTAGCAAAAATGTGCCGAGAGCAGTAGGGAGAAAAGCATGCGGGAATCCGATGTGAGAATCTCGAACCAGGTTCTCCAGAGGTGGGGAGAGCCGTCAGAAATCAGTTTGGGACCACGTGGCAACAGTCACTCTTGAAAGTAGAGAAGTCAATCGTGGGAAGGGAGGGATTCAGTGGTGCTGAAGTATCTAGATTGTTAGGTAGAAAAAAAAACACTCCCCACTATAGGAAACGCAGGACGCTGCCATACTGAGTCTGACCATTGCTCTATGTAGCTCAGTATTGTCAACACAGGCCGGCAGTGGCTCTCCAAGTTATCAGGTAGGCGTTTTTCTCTGCCCTACCTGGAGGTTGAACCCAGGACCTTCTGCAGACAAAGCAGATGCTCTTCCATGGAGCGATGCCTCCTCCCGAACTCTAGGCGAAGCAACGGGGAGTTGAGACTTCTCAGTGCTTCGACTGCAGGAGGTCCCAGGTTCAACCAGCAGCATCTCCACGTAGGGCAGAGAGATCCCGGAGAGCCGCTGCCAGTCAGTGTTTTCCAGCACAGAGCTGGACAGGCCAATGGCTGACTCAGCATTAGTCAGCCTCCTATGATACAGCAGTGCTCAAATACAGCACGACACAAATAATCCAGGATGACAAGACGATAAGGTGCCAGCTGAAGGAAGGGTCCATTTCTTCCACCCCAGTAAAAAACAAGATGGTTTTTTGACCCAAACTGGGAGGCGCGGCTCCCAGGGGAGCTGCATAAACCAGCCAGAGGAGCCGCGGAGTGCCACGGAATCCTCTCGGAAAAGAGTGCCATGCCAATTGGCGGGCATCAACATCATGTACAGGTGGGCCCCCATATCTGCTGGGGATATGTTCCAGGCCCCTCCGTGGATACTTGAAAATGTGGATAGGAGCGAACACCCCCTCCATGGTTTCCTGAGGGTCCCCCCTGCCTCCCCTGCAGGCAGGCATGCTTGCCCCCCCAGCTCTTATTTTTCTTTCAGCAAGCTTTGTTTCTTCCTTAAAACAGAGAAGCAGCCTCCATTGCAAGCAAGTAGAACGAGACTAAGTCCTAGAGAGACTCTGCAAGGTTTCTGTTAACCTTGCAGAGCCTCTCTAGGACTTAGTCTCGTTCTACTTGCCTGTAATAAGCAGCCAGAGGCTGCTTCTTCTGTTTCTTTAAGGAAGAAACAAGGCTTACTGGGAAAAAAGTAAAAGCCTGGGGGGGTCCCCATGATCCTTGGATAACTGAAACCGTGGATAGCGAATCAGTGGATATGGGGGCCCACCTGTAATGGCCATGGCCAATGGTCAAGAGAGCCACAGGTCGAAAAAGTTTGGCTTTTTAACGAAGACCGTGCAGGATCCTTGCAACTGGCGTGGCACCTCAGAAGTAAGACGTCTAAGGGCTTGTTGGGGTGATCTTTTCCGCTCCACATGATCGTGCACACGATGATGACGCATGTCCTGTCCCCTCTCCTTGGTTAATTCTTTTAATTGCATTGGGGGTAGTTTGGTCAAACTGCCCCCCTCCCCATGTGATTAAAGGAACTCACTCAGAACTAGCAGGGCTAGGATGTGCTCGTGTGTTTTACCACATGGGGCTGGTCTAGGGTTAAAATACATTTGTAACAACACATGGTAGTGTATTGTTTGCATGCATGCACACACGCACGCACGCACATACACAAAGAAAGTGTGTTGAAGGGGTCCTGATGCCTTTGACAGGGACTCTGAATGATCCAGGCGCATCTTGGAAGCTCTCTTTGAGGTTTTCAAAGATGTTCCCACAGAGGCCTCCTCTCCTTTGAGTTTTTCTCGTTCTCGCTTTGCTGCAAACCCCCCCCCCCCCACTCTGCTGAATGTGGTGTCTGGTTCTCCCTCGTAGATCCTACTACCCCTTCCGGGACAAATCCGCTGCCTCCTCTCCGAGAAGCCATCGAGTGCCTTTCTATAGGGACATCTGTGACACAGAGGTTGGAAGGTAAAGAGGAAGTCAGGAATGAGCTAGTGGGGCAGTCGTCTTTGCGTTTATGTGTTTGCATTCACATCCTGTCTCTCTCCCTTGGTGGAACTCAAGGCTCAAGAACGTAGAGTTCTGGGGTGGTCTCCCATCTGGGCTGTGTCTTGACCTAGAACTCTTTTGGCTCTAGTACGGTTGCGGCATGCTGCAGGAGCAGTGGAAGATCTCCCAGTTGTGTGTGTGTGTGTGTGTGTGTGTGTGTGTGTGTCTGTGAAAGGCCCCCCCCCCCGCTTACCTGGTGGCATGCCCCGTGTCAGAAACAGCTGCCATCACCTATGGCCTCATCCACCTCCTTTCTCCTGTGCTCTCTGGGTTTGAAAAGGAGGAGAGGAATGGAACAGAGCTTGAAGAGAAGAGTGGTGGGCTAGAGTGTCTCTGGGACTGTGGAGGAGAGAAGAGTGGTGGGCTAGACGGTCAGCTCCGCAGCGCCAAGAGGGAAGCTGTGTGTGGCTTCAATTCCAGCTTCGCGCCGCTTCCAGGAAAGGCTGCCTAGGATGTCAGTGGCGCCATCTTGCACATTCATGCGCTGTTTTCATTTGCACATAGCATGTGTAGGGGGGGCAATCCCAAGTGGGGTACACTCAGCAAACGAGGTCATCGGCGAACTTGTGGTTTTTTTATGATCGTTGTTGTGTTTTATTTTTCTCTGGTTGTTAGCTGCTTTGGGTCTCTTTGGTTAAGGACGAACGACAGGGTAGAAATATTTTAACTCAATAAATGTTGCCCCCAAATGTTCTAGAGCAGGGGTCCCCAAACTAGAGCCTACGGGCCACGACCGGCCCACCAACGCACCTTGACCAGCCCGTTGAGCCCAGTGGCGCTATAATTCTATGCAGCCCCCCTGCACTGCTTCCTTTTCACACACACCCATCTTCCACCACATACCCTCCTCCTGCTGGATTGGGTCCACACTCTCTGGTGTAAATATATGGTGAAAATATTTTTCTCCTCTTGCAAAAATTCTTAAGAGTTGTCTGTAATGCGTGGGAGTGTAATTGAGTGATGTGGGAGTGTAATTGAGTGATGTGGCCCTAGCAGCTGAAACTTTGGGGACCCCTACTCTAGTGCCTCTAGCCCAGGGGTGGCCAACCTTCCACCATGAGGGCCTCTTGTCTTCTTGTCTAGAAGACAGAATCATTCATGGCACCTGCAAGTGCTGATGGTGCTGCTCAAGCAGCTGCACCTGCTGAAATAAATGCCCTCACCTAGACACCCATGAAAAGTCCAGGCGCATTCCTGCTGAAAGGTTGGCCAGCCCTGCTCTAGCCGTTCCCTCCCACCCTTGGGTGTGTTAACCAAACCGCCACTTCTCTGATGCACATGGTTTTTCCACTGCTCTTTCCAGCGGCAAGGGGCTCCTCTTTGTGAAGGAGTCGGTCAACAGCACAGAACTCTCTTCTTCGCCACGCTACAACAGGTAAGAGTGCAAAATATGGAAGGGACGTGTGGGTCTCCATGCAGCCAGTGGCTGTGGCTGGTGTCTCTCTTGAGGGGAGCCGGGCAATGGCGCCATCAGCAGAATGCGCGGGGGGGAGCAGGGAGGGATGGTGCGCCAGCCACTTCCGTCTCTGAATCTTCATATTTCATTGAAGCAATAAACAAAAAAGTCTTATCTACCTTCTCCTCCTCCCCAAATTGGAAAAGCCGCCTTGGTTGCCCTATACATTCTTTAGAGAAATAAATAAATAAATAAGAGGTGGATTGAGTAGAAACCCACCCATCTCCAGCACACTTCCTCTTCTGTTTTTGAATCTAAGGAGTGAGAGAATGAGGAGTGGTGGAGGGCAGGCAGCCCCTGCCCATCTTCCACCTGAGGCACTTGTCTCAGTTGGCCTCATGGATGGGCCAGACCTGCCTTGTGGCGACGTGAGGGGGAAATGTGCAGGCAGAATTCTTCCCAACTTCTCATTAGGCTGAAACTTGCGCTCACTTCCCCGTGTTCTGGCCAAATTAGTGCAAAGGCACCAAGATAATCGGCATGCATGCATCCTTCATGATTACATTTTATGATAATAACATCACATTGTATTGTGTTAACATTAAGTCTAGTTAAATAACTTCAGACATCTCAGGCTTAGACCTGTATTTAGGTTCTGGCTGTCGTCTCTTCCTCTCACGGCCTGTGATGCTCCTAGCAATTGGTAAAGTATCTGAATTGGAGCCCCGTTGTCTTATCCGCATGAAAACGTTGCCTTCCCTTCTTCCTCCTCCAGTCGCAGCATGGTCGATTTGTCTGACCTCGAGAGATCAACCTACAGCAGTGCCACCTCTCTGAACAGCAGCCCCCCCAAAAGGTATTTATTTATTATTATTAATTTGCATGGTGCCACTAACGTGCAATGCTGCTTTACATAGAGTGACAATACAGATCCCTGCCCTGAGGGGCTTACAATCTCGATATTGACACAAGGGAGACAACAGAATAGGGAGGGGGGGGAGACAGCCAGCTGTAAACAGGGGCAGAGTATGCAACTGTTTTAGTTACATGTGGCCGATGAAGGCCAAAGTCATCGCATCCAAGGTGGCTTAAATGTCCTCCCATCCCACAGGTGTGCGCATTTAACTCCTGTTGCATATAACTCCTTAGGTAAAAATGCCTTTTAGGAGAGCATTCCAAGCATCAAAGTCAGCAAATCAAACAAGTGGAGAATTGTTTCAGCTTCCGACTCTCCCTCACTGGAGGTCTTCAAGCAGAGGCTTGATAGGCACCTGCTGGAGATGCTGTAGGAGGATTTCCTGCTGCATGCGCAGGGGGTTGGACTAGATGACCTTGTGGGTCCCTTCCAAGTCTATAAGAGTAATTGCTTTGCATGCCGGAGGTCTCGGGTTCGTGATTATAACTTAGAATTGTGGATAGACTGGATAACTTAACACTCAGATGCATGATATTTGTAGCCAGATTCTGTGCTCCTCCTTTTTCTGCCAATCCTCCCAAATTTCTGCCCGTCTCTTATGCATGCCCCACACACCCATCTAGCAAATCACCCCGTTTTTTTAAATTATTTAAATTAAAAGTATGAATGAAGAAGTACATAATCCAATTAATTAGCTAATTAAATATGGGGGTACCTGGACCGTGACAAGGGGTACAGATGGTGACACAAGGGAGGCGGTGATGGGGGGTGGGTGGGTGGGGCATTTGTCATCCCGGTGAGCTGCCGTTGGTGTCGAACTGTGCAGGAAAAGCTCGAAAGGGACCGACAAATAACATTCGATCATTACTCTACAGCGATGACGTTCTATGCTTTGGGACAGAGGAGGGGGTTCCGAGGGGGTTCCGATGGGGTTGTGCATGAATGGTGGTTAAGCAGGATGGCTGAAGGCCGGTTGCTTGGGTGGGGTAGTAGCAGGGAAGTGAGTGTTTTCTGGCAGCCTCTGACTAGCTGCTGTGGGTAGAGCCCATGGGACAGATGGAGGCTTTTTGGACGCCCAAGAGACGTTTGTCCGCTGCCCTGAGGTGTTTCCCTGTTTGTATACGAGAGCTTAGTGTAGTGCAGTCTTGTACACACCGGAGAGTAAGCCCCATGGCCTACAGTGGGACTTACTTCTGAGTAAACACGCATAGGGGTGTACTGTGAGAAAAGAAACTCTGAATCGGGACTTCACGTCTCGCCTCTTCCATGAGCTCACTAGATGGCCTTGGGTGAGCCACTCCTTCCCAGCCTCAGTCTTTCCATCTGTAACATGGGCATAAGGGGTTTTACTTGCTTTACAGCATCACTGTAAGGACAGCATCCAGATAAAATATGCCAAGTGCATTCAGAAAGCATCATGTAATGTGAAGCATCCTGATGTAGAAGTGGAAGAAAATACACTCGATGCGAGATAGCTTTCTTCCTGGCCCCAGCATGCCACTTGCCCAGTAAATGAGCGGGGGGAGGGGGGATGTCCAGGGCCCAGAGGAAGCTGGAAATACTTCCTGCCTAGGGGTCAAGGATGCTGGGCTAGATGTGCCTGTGATCCGACTCAGCAGGGCTCCTCTGATCACGTCCTGATCTGAAACTCTTAAAGGGCCCCTTTTGAAGTTGAACCAGACACAGGATTCCACTCGCCATGCTGGTGGTAGAAGACTTAAACCGTGTCAAATCGCCACAGGTTTCGCTGCCAGCACGTAATGTGGGGGGGGGGGGAATGGCCATGCCAGCCCTCCTTATTCTGAATCCGATCTCCAAGTGGTCTCATCGTGAAAAAGTGGCTGCATTGCATTTTTCCATCAGTGTGGCTGGAATGAGGGGCACCTTTGTAGCTGAGACCAGGATGGCAAACTTGTTTGCGTCACCGCTTGGCTCATCTCCTCCTCCTCCTCCTCCTCTTCTTTAGGCTCTTTGAAGACATCTGCACTTACTGTGGCCGCGAGATCCGCAACTGCGCTAAGATAACCATTGAGAACCTGAAAATCTGCTGCCACGAATACTGCTTCCGGGTAAGGGTCCACGGGTACCAGAGACAGCAGCACATCAAATGCGACTCGACCCCTCATGTCATCGTGCTTTGCGACGGCAGACACTGTCCCCACCCCCACCCCCTTTACTCAAGTCTCTGCTGCTCTTCCTGCTCCCGGATTGGAAGAGAAGGAAAGGGACGAAACGGAAGATAACTGTTGTAACTGTCCCGGTGCCACCACAGACTAGACCTCGCCCAGCTCATGGGGAAGTCGCCTGTTCCACTGTGGGACAAAACCAAGGCTTCTCACCTGCCTGAGGGAGCGGGGAGAATATGAGGCACTAGCAGGGCCCCCAGCACACGTCCCAGAAAGCGCCAGAAGCAACACTTTGTCCCGTAGTCTCACAAGTGGAGACCTTCTTGCAAAACGCATACTGAGCTCCTCGCGCATCATGCATCGCGCACTGTCAAGCCTATTTAGGCCATTCGGAGGGTCCAGAGAAGAGGAGGAGGAAGTGGGTGTCGGGCACAAGCCCCTCCCTTCTTCCATCTGGGGTGGTTGGGGAGGAGGACAGAGCAACAGCCCCCCCCCCCGCCCCGGGCCAGCCAGCTTCCGGACAGCCATTCATGTGTATTACACACACTAACCTCTCCCTCCCTCCCAACACACACACACACACACTCGAACCTGCTCACTCCTTCCTTCCTTGTCCGCAGTGTGGGATTTGCCACAAGCCCATGGGAGATCTGCTGGATAAGATCTTCATTCATCGAGATATTGTCCACTGCGATAAGTGCTACGAGAAGCTCTTTTAGGTGAGTGGTGCCTTTCCTGCAAAGCAGCCGGGACGCTCCAGAATGTTTTCCCCAACTTTTTATTCCATCGGTTCTTGTGATTGAAAACTCCTTCGTTGGGTGATCACCTCTTAGTTAATCCTGGGTTTCCATTTTCTTTCTATTTTTCACCATTGTTTTTGTCACATCCTGCCATGGTGATGGCAGCAGGCGGACGCTATTTTGGTGGAACACCAGGGATTCTTGAGGGGAAAAAATAGGCAGCCACCATTTTTTTCCCAGAATGCCCTGGAGCGATGCAACATTCAGGCCACTGCTGGAGGCAAAAACTGCAATAAAAAGCAGAAAAATAAAGGAAAACGAATGAATTGAATGATGAAAAGCGGAGTGGTTGAGTACTCCTCCATCATCGTTAGCATTCACGTTGGAATGAATGAAAAATTGAGCACAATTGCTGGATTCCGAAAAAGATGTGAAGCAGGGTGGATCTGCTCAGCTTTTTTTCTACGCTGATCAAATCGTGGAGCTCCTTCCTGAAAAATGCACACATGTCTTCTTTAATGCGATCCTTTCAGCACTTGGCAGAGTCCATCGTATTCTCTTTTGGTGTTTTAAGGCATTGGCGTAGCCACAGCGGCTGAGTGGTTAAGGTGCTGAACTGTAGACCGGAAGGTCGGTAGGACAGCAGTTCGAGACCCGAGGGCAGCGTGACGGAGTGAGCTCCCGTCTCCTGTCCCAGCTCCTGCCAACCTAGTGGTTTGAAAGCAAGACATTGCAAGGAGATAAATATAGGTACCGCTGCGACGGGAAGGTCACAGCGTTAAGAACATAAGAAGAGCCTGGCTGCTGGATCAGGCCAAAGGCCCATCTAGTCCAGCTTCCTGTATCACACAGTGGCCCCACCAGATGCCTCAAGGAGCACAAGACCACAAGATACCTTGTTGCGTTAGTCACGTTGCGTTAGTCACACTGGCCACATGACCACAGAAGCGTCTTCGGACAGCGCTGGCTCTTCGGCCTTAGAAACAGAGATGAGCACCGCACCCCAGAGTCGGACACGACTGGCTCTTGAGCAGGGAAGACCTTGACCTTCGTAGGAGAGAGAACATTCCAGGGTGGTAGTCATGGGGTAGTAGTCATTCTCCCCCTATCCATTATTTGTTGCTCCAAATGCTACTCCTGAGGAGAGCAGGACTTTGTGAGTGTGGCAGTGTTCGCCGATGCACTCGCACTGCCCCACCCACACATACAGGAGCGCAGGGAGGGTAGAGCCAGTGTTGTATAGGGAGGGCCAGTGTGATCCTTTAGCACCTCTGAGCAAAATGCTTTTACCTGCTGCCGTTTGTAGCATGTTGTCGTCTGTTCGCTGCCATGTTTTCATTCCTGTTTTCTTGCTTTTACTGGCGAGTCAGGTTAGCCCCCTTCAGACTAACCTGTGATTAGGCGGGATATAAATCCCAATGATAAAACAACTAAAAGTGTGCTATTGCTTGCAGTGTGCATCTTCAGTCAGATCGACCGGGAGGCTGCCTGAGGGGGTCACCTCTGTTGGCGGATTGGGGGGCACCTCATCCCTGCCTCCAGGAAGGAACAGAAGTGTGGAGGAGAGACGTCCTCTTCCGCCCGGTTCCCTTTTCAAATCCAGGAAGTGGGAAAACGAGTGGCGGAAATGGGGCACCACTGGGGAAAGGCGGAGGACTGGTGCACTGCCTCATAGGCCAGGAAGTCTTTATTTGGCCTGGATTCACCTGTTCCCTCTCCAATTGTCTCCTAGGACTTCTTGAAGAGCGAGACAGAAGAATCTGTACCCTCAGCCGTGCAAACTGAGATGATTCCAGTGGCGGCTTCTTCACCACCACCACCACCACCACGAGTATTGATCCCTCTGCTCTCAAGTTCTTCTTCTTTCACTACCTTTTCCTGGGAAAAGTGATTTGCACCCACTAGTTGACTTGGCCAGTCCCTGGCTAAGGGCACCTCCGACCTAACAGCCACAAAAAAGCCACATCGAAGAAAAGGGTATCTGAGATTCTGAGCACCTTCAGGTGGGGGGAGGGGTATACGCGTGCGTTCAGCATTTCGGAGACACTTCTCCGACGGCCCGACTAGATAGGATCCAGGAGAGACAGCCTCTTTTTATCCAGCACAATCATCTCTCTTTTCCAGTTCCTGCCTGTTAAATCTTTCTCCCAATTTTGTCTTTGGAAGTTGATTCCCAAAAAGTGTCTACATGTGCAATAGAGACCATGGGCTCCTCTTTTGTCCCTTGCCCCCCCCCCAAAAAAAGCAGAGAGAGTAAATGTGACTGTGTTGCAGCTTTTCTAAAAGAAGTGCAACCAGTTTCACTGAGAATCAATGTCCTTAAGTTTAAAAAAAAAAGGAAAGAGTTACGGTCAGTTTGCTAACACACCTTCTTCAGAGGCTACAAGCTGCTGTAGGACTAAGTGTATGGCAGGCAAAGAACTGTTAGCAATGGGAGCCTGCTTTCTGCTGAGTCTGGTAATTGCCCCCACCTAGTTCAGTATTATCAGCACTTTGATTCAGGACTTCCATTGTTTAAATCTTGCCTCTGCTACGAACTCACTTGCAGCGCAATCCTGTGCATGTCTACTCAAAAGTAAGCTCCATTGTGTTGAATAGGATTTACTCCCAGGTATATGTGTATGAGATTGCAGCCTAGGTGGCCTTAGGCAAGACACACCCTCTCGGGCCTCAGTCTTCCCCATCTGCAATATGGGGATAATGCTACTTTCTTACCTTGCAAGGTTCTTGTAGAGCTGCCACCAAGATAATACATGTGGATGCTTTGCACGTTCAGAAAGGGCAGCACAAACAGAGGCGTCGCTCCGGTAGGGGCGGGGCTGTAAGTATCGCTGCGGTTACAGTCGCTTTACCGAGCGAGGAGGAGGCAGCCCCGCCCCCTCACTGTCCGAGCCATTCGCCTACGGAGAAAGCAGCAGGCAAAGAATGGCTCGGACAGTGAGGGGGCGGGGCTGCCTCCTCCTCGCTTGGTAAAGCGACTGTAACCGCAGCGATACTTACAGCCCCGCCCCTACCTGAGCGACGCTTCTGAGCACAAATTTGATTTTGAGCAAAGGGGAGTGTGTCCCAACAGTGTTTGTTTTTTATTTCAGTGCAGCTGTGGGAAGCTCAAGCTCAGGATTTAATCAGTGCCGTGGTGTGATGGGAATTGGAATGCTTCATTCTTTTCCCGCAGGCCATTTTCCTGTCCCAAGACCCCCTTCCCAAATTTTCTCACTGCAGAGAAAGGAAAACGACACACCTCTAATATTTTTAGCTGGCTGATTTCAGCCTTCCGAAGCAGGATACATTGAGACTTTGTCTCCTGAATGTGGTTCCCTGATTTTCAGAGAACCCTGACTTAAAACAACCGTTGGAGTCCTTTTTCCGCTCCAACGTGTTTTGTGGGCTGATTCATGTGGTCCAATTGTGGGCTGATTGACGTGGTCCTATTTGTCACTAGATGACTGCAGCACCAAACCTGCGGTGTGGACGGGCTGTCGCACATCTGGCATCCTTTTTGACTTATATATCCAGCTGCAGTGTCATCATCTCATTGAATGTAATTACGTGACGTACACGCAGGTACGACTGCTGCACCCCTATTGGGGGGTTTCTAACCTGCCTGCGTTCCTCCTGATAAAACAGTCACCGCACTCTTGAGCTGAGATACAGTTTGGCAAAGTCCTTTGCACGAGCGAAACGCTGTATCGAGACAAACCTTTTGCACTTCAGTTTAGCAATAATATCTTCAGGCAACAGACAAAGTATTGCAGCCCTCTGGGAAGACGGAGGCTTTCAGCTCAGTTGTCTCCAGCTAGGCGTGCCAAGTCACCGGTCCTCTGTGTGGAATGGCTGTACCTGAGCAGGTGTGTCCTAAAACGGCTGACCTACTGACTTGAGCAAAGGTATTTTGTTCGAGACCTTGGTCAATGTTTCCCTTCCAGCCGGATTTTCTCTCCTCCAGTTCTAAAACGGATTTGCTTTTGATTTTCACCATTAGAGTGCACGTTTTATTGAGCAACACGTCAAAATGGCAGGTGCTGTTGGCTGGATGGCTTGTTTTCCTCTGCGATGCATGTCATTGCAACAGGCCTGCCCAAGTCCCCCTGGTGCCTGGGCCCCCTGCCCCCCCACCACCTGCCATCGCTTCCGTCCTTCTGCCTCTGCTCCCTAGATTAAAAAAGGAAGATGGAAGCCGAAGAGATCTGGAGTGGGGGGAGCGTAGTGGGTCTGATGCCCCACCCCACCACTCTTCTCTCCTCTGCAGGTCTTCCCTTCTTTCTAACCCACCCCCTCCCCTCCAGACTTCCTTGGCTGCTCCGTTTTGTTCCCCCTCTTAGTCAAATCCAGGAAGCAGGAGGAGGAGAGGTGGAGACAATCGACCCTCTACCACCTGAGGCACCTGCCTCAGTTGGCCTCGTGAATGGGCCGTGCAAGCTGCTTTGGAAAGGGAGCTCCAGGTCATTCTAGGTGTTTGCTTCATTGTCCTTATTTTGCCAGTCTGTTTTCTTTGCAACAAATGCTTAACCGCTGCCTGCCGTTCTAATAAATATTATTAAGATGTCATGTACAAAAAGCTGACTTGTGTGTTTGACTTCATGGTCTGGGTGATGTACTTCCTGGTGGTCTAAGGCAGGGGCGGCCAACCTTTCAGCAGGAATGCTCCTGGCCCGTTAGTGGTTGCCTAGGTGAGGGCATTTCAGCAGGTGCAGCTGCTTGAGCAGCACCATCAGCACTGGCAGCTGCCAAGGTTCTGTCTTCTACACAACTCTTCAGATCGCAGAGGCCCTCATGGTGGAAGGTTGGCCACCCCTGCTATGGAGGGAGGGAGGGAGGTTTTTGGAGGGGCAGATGAAAAGGAAACTTCTTCCCTACAGCCTAGAAATGTCTCCCCCACAATAGTTACTTGGGAAAGAGGACGTTCGTCCCCTTCCCCAGGTGTAAACCGGGGCCAGCCCAATAGGCCTCCTCGGATTTCTGCCAGCTAAGTAGCTAAAACTTCCTTGATTTTTTTTTTTGGGGGGGGGGGCAGTAGGACCTTAGTATGTTGTATGAATGTCAAGACTTTCTTATTGAGCATTCATTGTTTTCCAATCTACAATGAAGAATTATTTTCCTGTCTTTATAACTTTCCAATCTATCATGTGACCATTATATCCGTGTCATCCGTGACCATTATATCCGTGTCATCCGTGGTTCTTTTCATACTTGGTCTTCTGTGTAAGTTCACCTTGAAAAAAACATTTTATTTGGGCTCTTATTGTTTAAACACACTGAGCACAAAATATGTATCCCTTTTCTTCAGTTGAATGGCTACCCTTTCTTTGCCAAACTGTGAAATTAGAGAGGAGGGGGGAAATGAGTTCAAAAGAATTGCAAGAATATCTACCTCAAAAGATTTCATACGTGTCAGCATTATATCCATGTAAAGAAAGGGTAGCCGTTCCATACAATGCCTGCAAATCTTGGTGACGCCAACTCCTCGCACCTGAGCAATGTGGGTCGTCCCCAACCTGATCTTCATGGGTCTCACTTTAGCAACCAGCTCCTGACAGGGAAAAGAAAAAAGAGAAACAAAAATCAAGGGGGGATTCATGAGCCTCCCTCCTCCAGCCCCCACAAAAGCCAACCACAATCTATCCATGTCTCCTCTATAAAACGAACACTCTTCATGTGCATAGAAGCACCATAGGGTGTCTCAACAGTTAAGTCCCATCCAGGGCGGCTAATTAAGTTCCATGTAAGAATGCCTGCATGATTCCTTTGGCCACAGAATGCCTATATAGGCTTGGCATTATTACTCCAAGAGACTGCAGTCCGAGAACACCTATATGTTGTTTGGATGGTTGTCTATTACTTAATAGAATATTGACTTCAAGCTAGGGCACCGTTATGCCTGAGCCACCATATTATCAGTTATCATCAGAACTTCCTCTAACCCATTGCAAAAGCAACAACTGCTAACAGAAGGCCTGGAATGGTTCCCATATTGCACCCTAATCATTGCACCCAAAAGGCCTTGCATTAAATTTAAAATTAAGTCGATTACAAAGGCTTACCGTAAACAGCATGCCAAAGTTTCGTTTCCAGTGCCTCGGTTTCCCTAAGAGCGTGATCTTTGCCCCCTTCGTGCATAAAATGGGATGCTCTTACCACTCTGAACAGTTTCAGCTCTCCCCTTTCCACAGAAAAAAAATCCAAAATCACCGATGGTAGAAGAAGGTAAGAGAACACCTGGGTGGTAACATTCTTCTTTCTTAGCAGAAAAACCACAAAGTATTGCGGTGAGAATATTCTCACCACATCGAACTGCTACCATGTCTTGCAATAATACTAATATCAGCAACAGAATAACTTAAACTACAGTACTGCATTACTGGTAATAGCAGACTGACACACGAGACTCACTGCGTCATTCTCATTTCCGCTGGCAATAGCGCGCCGTGCCGTGCCCCAAAAGGTTGTAGTTGTAGTGAGGACAAAATGAGGAAGAACCACATCTGTTGAGTTCCTTGGTGAAACTGCAGGGTAACTGAACAATGTCGCCAACAACAATGTTTACTCAGGAGCAAACCCTGCCAAAGCAAATTTCATTCTCACAGGATTGCATCCACACTGCCCAATCCTGTGCATGTTTACTCCCATGAAAGTATAGGTGCTGCTGCTTACTGCTGAGTCTGGGCACTGGGCCACCACTCCCAATGTGGTCTACTCTGATTGGCAGTAGGTTGCTCAGGAGGAATGTTTCCAAGTCTACCACCTTGATATCCTTTCACTGAAGATGCTGCAGAGGGGTCACCCTATTCATCTACTGCAGCAAAAACAAAAGGCTCGTGGCAACTAGGGAATAAGCACTATTCTTTAAATGCCAACGAGTGAACCAACATGGTGGGACTTACTTCTGCATAGAATCCCACTGCTCTGATCATTGTGGGCAACGTTTTCCAGGGCCGGCGCCCACTTTGTCATATGCATCAGGTCTAGTCATCAAAATAAACAGGTTATGCACAGGGCCGGATTTATGCGCAAGTTAAAGACACTACAATTTAGGGCCTCTCAATACGAACACCTCCAGTTGAACATAATCTGCTGAAAAACCACAAGCCTGTGCCTGTGAATATCTGCAAATATAAAGTGTAATTTTCCCCCCTTTTCTTATAACAGCAGCTTAAAATAATAAACCGCTTTTGGGATGGGGTATCTCACTGTATCTGGAGCCCCCCCCCCCCAGCATGGCTTAATCCAACTGAATTCATGTATTCTAAATATGGAGAAGAAGAGCAAATGGTTTGTTTGAGATGGTGTTTTGCGTTTGGCAATGCAAGAAATAGCCCCCCCCCCCCCGATCTTGGCAATGTTGAACTTTGCTGTGTCTCTCTAATACTATTAACAGGTAGGAACCAAGTGTTGCATGGGATCCCCCTGTATTTTAGAGGAGTGCCCCGGTTTGGGGCTTGCTTCCAACAGTCCGAAACAGAAGCCCTGCAGCTGCTATCCTAGACTTGCAGGGAATGGAGGTTTCAGGAGGGAGGGAAAGAAAAAGAGCTTCAAGCAAAGGCACCAGCTGGAGATGCTCTAGGATTTCCAGCTGCAGTCTGGGGGTTGGACTAGATGACCTTGTGGAGCCCTTTCAACTCTATGAATCTAGGAAAAGGGAGTTTGCTTTCCTTCGCTCCTGATGGCTTCCCTTGCTGTGCTGTAAAGTAGAGGTTCCCAACCTTTGTCGCCAGGTGTACCACTTGTCACAGTCAAATTTTCTACAGCGCCACCTGCACCAATCAATCAAACAATTATTATTTATATGATAAATACTTATATATAAATATAAATGTATTTATAATATTTAATTTAAATGAATATGTGCACTAGATAGGTGACAGTGTCAGCAAATGCAGCAATTAAGCCACTGTGGGGTGTTTTGTTTTTCCTCTTTCTTTTCCAAGCAGTAGTACTCACAGATCCATTTCCTGCTTTGGAAGCCTATCCAAAAGAGCAGATATAGAGGCTTCAGTTCAGGAGCAGAATCTCATCCTGCATCCTCAGTTTTCAGTCTCTCTGGGTTTGGGCCTCTCTTTCCCCGGGACAGTTATGTTTCATTCCTCGCCCCCCCCCATTGAATCCCCTAATTCATGCCTATTGATTTGAATCTCTACAAATACTGTGCGAGCAGCATGAGCAGCCCCTTGCTCAGAGACAGCTCAAATACAGCCAAAAAAAAAAAAGTAGAAAGAAAAGAAACAGGAAATAAAAGGCTTGTCTGCTTTGTTCTTGCCTGCGCCACCTAGTGGTTCAGTGGTGTGTATACGGGAGGGAATATGAAACAGTACAGAGCGGAGATAAGAGCAGAAGCAGCTGAGAGAGAGAGATTGGAACGGCAGAGAGGAGCCCGTCCAGGTAAGAGGCCTTGGGGGATCAGCTTTCCAAAGTCGAGACCAGCAGGTCAGAGATGCTTTGAATTGCAAGTCAGCCGGGAGATCGCAAAACCCAGACAGGGACCAGCCTGTCGTGTACCACCGGCAGTCGCTCAAAGTAGGTTGGGAACCTTTGGTCTAGAACAAAGTGAAAAATCAGCAGTGGCAGAACTTGCTGTGAGAACTGGTCACCAAATAAACTTTGATCAAACTCAGGTCCTTTCCACAGGGCAACAATACCACACCAGAATCTATAGGGAGGCAATAGAAATTCAAACACATCAAAGCAATAGAAACAGAAAGGAAGACACTCTCAGCATCAGCAATGCCTGGCTTCCAGGGCTTAAACCTGCCAGAATACAAAGCTGTGGAAGTGAAAATGGCCTCAAGAACTCTGGCAATGATGGACAGGCAAAGGAAAGTGCGAGTGTGCCTTTAAGAATGCCAAGCCAAGCTGGCAGTTGGGCCTGTGGCTGACTGGCAGGTGATGCTCACCTGAGCTACCTTCCCAAGGATGCTGCCTAGATGACCTTCCCAAGGATGCTGCCAGGCCCTGCACCTGCTTTCCACAGCTGGAAGCGAAACGTTGGGGTCCAATCCTCCCTCTGGTGTGTGGATTGCCTCCAGCCTGAGCGTGTTTGTAGCCTGGCGAGAGGGGCTGGGTGGCAAGAGGGCGGAATGTCCAGGCTGCAGGTGACAGTTGGCCACGCCCACCGGTGACATCACCTGTTGCCCAGGTATATAAAGGGCGACCCAGGCTGGAATCTCCCAGAGTGTCAGGGAGATTAGTGGGAGAGAGAGAGAGAGAGAGAGAGAGAGAGAGAGAGAGAGAGAGAGAGAGAGAGAGAGAGTTTGTGTTAGGAGGAAGGTAGGGAAGGTTAGAGTGTGTGTGTGTGTGTGTGTGTGTGTGTGTGTGTGTGAGGAGGGAGGGGCTAGAGTGAGAGCGAGAGCTTGTTTGTGTGTGTGTGTGTGTGTGTGTGTGTGTGTGTGTGTGTGTGTGTGTGTGTGTGTGTGTTAGAAGGGAGGGGTTAGAGTGAGAGCGAGAGCGTGTTTGTGTGTGTGTTAGAAGGGAGGGAGGGGTTAGAGTGAGAGTGAGAGTGTGTGTGTGTGTTAGAAGGGAGGGGTTCAAGTGAGAGAGCGAGAGTGTGTTTGTGTGTGTGTGTTAGAAGGGAGGGGTTCGAGTGAGAGAGCGAGAGCGTGTCTGTGTGTGTGTGTGTGTGTGTGTGTGTGTGTGTGTGTGTGTGTGTTAGGAGGGAGTGTGTGTGTGTGTGTGTGTGTGTGTGTGTGTGTGTGTGTGTTAGAGAGAGTTAGAGTTAGAAAGTGGGAGGAGTGTTTCTAGATTAGTTGCTGTATTGTTTTTTTATTGGGTTTTTTGTTTTAGGGTTTTTTTATTTTCCCAGAGATTTTTCTTTTTTCTTTTTCTTTCTTTTTTTCTTTAGTCCGTTAGCGTTAGGGAGGGAGGATGAGACCCTGCAAGTGGCTGCGGTCCATGTAAGTACCAGTTCGTGGCAACTTCTCTTGCGTAGGCTCACCATATCCAAATCCGGGACAGATTGCAGCTCGACCTTTAAGAGAAGGAATGTGGGCAGTGGGCCGGTGTCGCTTGTTAAACCCCTTACTCCAGTGGTTTCCAAACTGGGAGTTGCGGAAACCAGCCAGGGGAGCTGCGGAGTGCCACGGAATCCTCTCGGAATACAGTGCAATGCCAATTGGCAGGCATCAACATCATGTCTTGGGGAGTCACTGCCAACCAATGGTCAAGGGAGCTGTGGGTCAAAAAAGTTTGGGAAACGCTGCCTTACTCAGAAGCAAGCCCCCTACAGGTGAAGGCGTTAGACCACACACAACTCTTTGTCCTTGTTTCAGAGGCAGACGGGGATATTAAAATGTCTTGCCGGGGGGGGGGGGGAGATGCCGGGGGGGGGGGGAGATGCCCAGGCACACAGTGTGCACCAAGGGCTAGGCGAAGTATAAATACCCCCCCCCGGACCTTCTTTCTGTTGAAGAATATAGGGGTTTTGTAGCAGAGTAATAGCGGAAGACTCCTCTCCTGTGGTAAAAACGAATTATCCCAAGCACCCAGGCTAGAATGCTATCAGTAAAAGACACACAGAGGTAGAGGCTGGTAACAGTTACAAAAAGAAAGTTTACTTACAGATTGCATATATACATCTTCTGAGTAGGAGACCCAGAGGTCTAACATTCAGAGTACAAGGAACCCTATGTAGCTGTCCTTTTGCATGTGGGGATGGTAGATTCAAGGCGCATCTCCACACGTCCTCCTCCTCGGAAGGCTGAGGTCCAAGAGAATGTGGCTGGGGAGGGACAGGAAGGAAATGGGGTCAGGGGCCACACCCCTGCCAGGGACCATAGAGAGGACAGGCCAGGTGAGAGGTGCCCAGATGGCACACGGCCCCCCCAGCGTCCTGCAGCCGAGCGCTGCCCATTTCCAACCCCCCTTCTCAGCATCGGATGCTGGAGTCCACGAGGCCCAACTCTGCTCGCAGACTCCCAAAGTGATCCTTTGGTAATATGTCAGCTTTTATCTCTTGCGTTGGACAGTAGTCCAACTTGATAAGCTTTTAGAGTTCGAAACAACCATTCTGCCGGGAAACTCCGTCGTACAATACACTTTTATAATTAAAATGTAATGGTTCAACTTTACGTTTTGCTCCCAACATTGGAAGCATCCTCAGAAGTATTTAGCTACACACTGCAGCCAGCAATAAAAGCCTTCTTCTGTTCCCCGGATGTTTGCGTTACAGTTAATTTTCTCACAGCTGATCTTCATTAGCAATTTCCATGCTATTGTCTGCAACTCCCCGTTTGTAATGGGTCCCCGAGCTGCCACAGACCCCCGAGCTGCCATCTTCGAATGGCGTTTTTGGATCCGATTTTGATTAATATGGGGGGTTGGGAGGATTTAGGAATACTTCAGTATATTTTATTGGATGTGAGGGATGGAAAAATGGAGAAGGTCACTTTGTTTTTAGAGCTGGTTGCCAAGAGACGTTTGGCCAATTATCATAGTCCTTAGATTGTATGTTAGGGCAAGATGCTCTTTTATTTTCTATAGTGGTTGTGCCAATAAAGGAGCTATCTATCTATCACAAACAAACAAACAAACAAACAAACAAACAAACAAACAAACAGGAGAAGGCTTTTATTGCTGGTTCCAGTGTGTAGCTAAAGACTTCTGAGGATGCTTCCAACGTTGGGAGCGAAACGTAAAGTTGAACCATCAAATTTTAATAATAAAAGTGTATTGTACGACGGAGTTTCCTGGCAGAATGGTTGTTTTGAACTCTAAAATCTGGACACGTCATGAGGATCTAAGAATGATAAGTTTTTCTTTGCACATGTCACGCACACAATGATATTTAATGTCAAGGTGTTTTGTGCGTGCATTGTCCTTCTCTGACTGTGCCAATTTTATGCAGCTCTGGTTATCCTCAAACATTTGGACTGGCTTAGCTTCTTCTATGCCCATGTCCTTTATTAACTGACAAAGCCATTTTAACATCTTGCATGCTTCGGATGCAGCGGTATATTCTGCTTCTGTGGAGGAAAGAGCAACAGTGGATTGTTTACGGCTTGCCCAACTAATTGCCCCACCCCCATACAGGAACAAATGTCCACTAGTTGATTTACGGTCAGATCTGTCTTCACCAGTCCAATCTGCATCAGTCCACCCCACTAACTTTGGGTTGTGACTGGCTGGCAGTTTTAGCTTGCAATCCACAGTGCCCTTTAGCTATCTGCCTACTCTGTGGATTGCAGTCCAGTCTTCTTGTGTGGGAGAACTGGTTCTCCTGCTTAAGATCCCTACAGCTGTTGTTGCAATGTCTGGCCTGGTCACACAACGTAGGTATAGAAGCTTTCCTATATAGCTTCTCTATAGTTGTGATTGTTTGGTAAGAGTACGCATTTCTCTTTGTGTTTAAGAAAGCCAGTTTCTATTGGTGTTGCTGCTGGATGGGCATCTTTGACTCCTATTGACTCTTAAATCCAAAATCGTTGTCTTTTGACTGAGAGGATAACTTCCATCCTCTTCTTTCTCAATCTGGATGCCCAAGTAATATTTAGCATCTCCCAGTTCTTTTCTTTCCACTTCCTTGTCTAGGTGGTGTACAATGTCTTTGTAGTCTTCAGAGGCGTCGCTCCGGTAGGGGCGGGGCTGTAAGTATCGCTGCGGTTACAGTCGCTTTACCGAGCGAGGAGGAGGCAGCCCCGCCCCCTCACTGTCCGAGCCATTCGCCTACGGAGAAAGCAGCAGGCAGGGTCTCTTGCCTGCTGCTTTCTCCGTAGGCGAATGGCTCGGACAGTGAGGGGGCGGGGCTGCCTCCTCCTCGCTCGGTAAAGCGACTGTAACCGCAGCGATACTTACAGCCCCGCCCCTACCGGAGCGACGCTTCTGGTAGTCTTGCTCCCTTTCATAGCACGCAATCAAGTCGTCCGCATAGATGAAAAGATAAGTCCATTTCTCATCTTTGTATCGTGTGTACAAGCATTGGTCTGCTGCCTCACCTTGCAAAAAGCCTTGTTGGGTTCGCATTTGATCCAGCTTCTCCTTCCAGGCTCTGGCTGCCTCTCTCAGGCCATACGGCCCCTTCTGAAGCTTGCATACAAGGTGTGCCTTTCTTTGGCTTGTGAAACCTGGTGGCTGCTTCATGTATAGCTCTTCTGTTATTTCACCATGCAGAAAAGCTGTCTTGACATCTAGGTGCTTGCCATGCATATGTCTTGAAGCAGCTACACTTAAAAGTAATTTTATGGTGCAGTATTTCACCACTGGGGCAAAGGTCTCCTCATAGTCCTCCCCAAAGTTCTGTGAGTAGCCTTTGGCGACTAATCTCGCTTTGTAGCGCTCCAATTCTCCTTCTGCACCTTTCTGGCTGCACTGGGGCATTCCTTTGCATCACGGTCCCTTCCCCCACACTGGAAGCAGGTCTGGGGACTTCTTGGGTTCTCCTGGCCTCTGCCTATTGATGTGTAGATTCTGATCGCTGCCAGGCCTGTATGGAGGTGCATTCGCTTTTCAGCTCAGCCAAAACTGTCTTAAAGTTTAGCTCTCTTCTGGAGACTCCACTAACAAAGGGTCCAAATATATGTTCATCCAGAGAGCCAAACAAAATGCAATTTTCAGATTATCATTCTGACAAAGATCAGTAAGCTCCAAATCTTGCAACAGCTGAATTAACTTTTTGCAATGACTCTCACAGTCTTCCTTCCTGGTCAGATTAAGTCAGCATAAACCCCTAACCCAAGTAGCCTGATCTTTGCAATTGGTTTTTGCATAAGCTTCAGTGAGATTGGTCATCATGTCCTTTGCAGTTTTTTCATCTCTAAGGTGGCATAACTGCTCTTGTTTCAAGGCTCTGAGTATATGAGTGACCTACCTTGCCTGTGCATCCAACTTGCTCCATTTTGCAATTTGGTCTGCATTGTCTCAGACATCAGAGGTCTAACATTCAGAGTACAAGGAACCCTATGTAGCTGTCCCTTTTGCACGTGGGGAGGATGGTGGATTCAAGGTCCTCTGGTGAGGAGCACATCTCCACATGTCCTCCTCCTCCGAAGGCTGAGGTTCAACTTAGAATGTGGCTGGGAAGGAAACGGGGTCAGGGGCCACATCCCTGCCAGGGACCATTAGTGCAGGCCAGGTGAGAGGTGCCCAGATGGCACAGTGTCTTGCAGCCGAGCACTGCCCATTTCCAACACTTTCTTCTCCAAACAGGAAGCCTTTTTATACCGTACTCATACTCTCCACACCCCTCCCAGCCAAAAGGAGACAGCTGTCCTCAATCTCTCAATTAGGGTACTCCAGGCCAAAAGCCGAATGCCTTCACCTGTAGGGGGCTTGCTTCTGAGTAAGGGTTTAACAAGCTACACCTGCCCACATTCCTTCTCTTAAAGGTGTAGCTGCACTCTGTCCCGGATTTGGATACGGGAAGCCCAGAGTCTTGCGGGTTTATCCCCAAGGCTCTGCAGAGGGCGAGTGGGGGGAGGTCAGGGTCTCCCCCCCTCTGTCCGTCCCTGGCCCTTCTTTAGTCCCCCTCTTTCCCCTCAGCTCCTCACATTCTCCCCCCTTCTCTCTTTCAGCTGCTTCGGCTGCCTACACAGGAGGAGGAGCAGGCGTGTGGCACCAGCCGAATTTATCCAGGAGGTGGAGGGAGCCACTGGGGCCGCTGTCCAGGATGAGGGGGCAGGGGTGCAGGAGGAGAGGGGGGAGGGGGCAGTGGGGCAGGAAGGACCAGTAAGTCAGGAAGGGCCAGCGGGGCAGGAAGAGAGGGGGCAGGGGGCAGGGTGGCAGGAGGGGATGGGGGTGGGTCCAGGGGGGCAGGAGGGATCAGCAGGGCAGGAGCCAGGGGGGCAGGAGGGGATGGGGGAGGGGGAGTTAGAGGGGCAAGAGGGGACGAGGCAGGGGGAGTTAGAGGGACAGGAGGGGATGGGGGAGGGGGAGTTAGAGGGGCAAGAGGGGACAGGGCAGGGGGAGTTAGAGGGGCAAGAGGGGACGGGGGAGTTAGAGGGGCAAGAGGGGACGAGTCAGGGGGAGTTAGAGGGGCAAGAGGGGATGGGGGAGGGGGAGTTAGAGAGGCAAGAGGGGACAGGGCAGGGGGAGTTAGAGGGGCAAGAGGGGACGAGACACGGGGAGTTAGAGGGGCAAGAGGGGTTGGGGGAGGGGGAGTTAGAGGGGCAAGAGGGGACGGGGGAGTTAGAGGGGCAAGAGGGGACGAGACACGGGGAGTTAGAGGGGCAAGAGGGGACGGGGGAGGGGGAGTTAGAGGGACAGGAGGGGATGGAGGAGGGGGAGTTAGAGGGACAGGAGGGGACAGGGCAGGGGGAGTTAGAGGGGCAAGAGGGGTTGGGGGAGGGGGAGTTAGAGGGGCAGGGGGAGTTAGAAGGGCAAGAGGGGATGGGGGAGGGGGAGTTAGAGGGGCAAGAGGGGTTGGGGGAGGGGGAGTTAGAGGGGCAGGGGGAGTTAGAGGGACAGGAGGGGACAGGGAAGGGGGAGTTAGAGGGGCAGGAGGGGACGGGGGAGGGGCCAGCGGTCCCAGCAGCCAGCGGGGAAAGGAGCTTCTGGAGTTGGCTGAGGAGGAAATTTTCCTCCTCTACCATCCTCAAGGCTCCTCCTCCCAGCTGTGCTTGTCTGGTTGAGGCAGCGGCTCCCCCACCTCCTTTCAACGTGGCTGGTGTCATCCCAACACCACCAGAAGCCAGAGGTGAGGAGTGGGACTGGTTGGGGTGGGGGCCAGTGTTGGGGACCCTGCACGAGGCTGGGTCCGTGGTGAAGAGGGGTGTGGAAGCGGGCTCAACCAACTCTTCCTTCTCCCCTGCCTGCAGGATCAAGCGCAGCTGTCCCGGAACTCTGCCGCCTCGACTCCATCAGGCAGAGCTGCCAGGAGGCCCGGAAGGAAAGCAGAGTCCACTTCTGCCCCGAGCAGGCAGCCCAGGAAGTCTTGGTGAGTGAGCTGCAGCAGGCAGCCCTTTGGGTCCCTTGAACCCTCGAAAGCAGGGCAGGGGGGGAGCAGCCACACGGGGAAGTGACTAACTCTCTTCTGCTTTTTCCTCTCTTCCAGGACATCATGCAGAACGCAGAAGCCTGCCCCGACCCTGCTCTGGTGCTCAGCCGGTCGTTTGAGACCATCGCCGAGTTGAGGTATCTATCGGATGTACAGTAATGGGGGACTGGGGAGGACAGGGTTGGGGCCGGAGAGAAGAGTGGCTTCTCTTTGCAGAAAAGCGAGCAGCAGGGAAGCAAACCAACTTCCCCAGGGCAAAGCAGGGCCTCCCTGCAAGCGCACTGACCATCTTTAAGACGCGGGTGCGGGGAGGGGGGGTTGTGAAACCATCCCCTGGCTGTCTCTCGGCCTCAGTGGCCAGGACCATCCTCTCCTCGTCCTCCCGCTACAGAATCTAATCCTTTCCTCTTTCCTCTTCCAGTGAAATGGAACCTGCCCTTTCAAGATCTTTGGAGTCGGCCATCATGAAAACATCTGTCTCGAAATTGAGCCAACTGGAGCAGCACGGCACCCAGGTAGATTGCCACGGGACATCAGGGCGGCGCGAGGGACTGGCTCACTCCCTTCCTTTCTCAAGTCACCGTTTTAGTGGGGAGTGAGAAACCAGAGCCCAAACCGTCACGATGGGGCTCCTCGTGATGGCCATTTCATCTTTTTTTCATCGTCCTCATCTGTGATGTTTTCCATTTCCTTTAGGACCCACGAAACAGTCTAGAGAGAATGCTGAGTGGGCTGATGTATCGGAACCCCACCACCGGCCATCTCGTCCAACTGGTGGGGGTAAGTGTGTGGTAGAGTTGTTCTTGATGGAGAGACGATCCTTTCCAGGGCAACGATGCCAGGTGGTGCAAGGGAGTGGCCACAGGAGACAGGTTGTCTCTTGTGGTCTTGTGGGCTCCCTGCCTGTGGCATCTGGCGGGGCTGGGCGCTGTGAGATCCAGGAAGCTGGACCAGACGGGCCTTGGGCCTGATCCAGCAAGGCTCTTCTTGCTGGATCAATGATACTGAGGTGCCCTTTTTTCCCCACAGGACCTCGACGAATTCCTTCGTGCGGGGGAAACTCCTGCGAGAGACGTGAGCGGTACCAGCATCCATTGCCTGTACAATTGCACCACAGCCCTGCCATCGGTCCTGGTGAGTATCTCGCCCACTTCCACGGCTGGGTTCTACACCCTCTCATGCCCATTGTCGGCTTTCTGGGATGAAGTGCAGAAGAGCTGTGCTGGCTCTTCTGTGACCCATTGCACCTAGGTTTTGCTGGGGGGGGGGGATGTCTAGTTGGGCCCATGGAAGCCCCTGAAGGAGGGCAGTAGTAGCAGGAGTACCAGAAAGTGGCCTGGGGAATAAATGCAATGTCTTCTTCTTCCCTCTACAGATGGAGATCATGAAGGACAGGGTGCCCGCAGATATCAAAGACTTATGGCTCAGGAAGAAAGGCATCACCTGCTCCTCCTCTAAAGGTAAGAGCCATTGGCACGGAGAGGGGGGTGGCAGGCCACATCCCAGAAGAGGCTGACGCCATCTGGTGCCCGCGCCAGAGGCCAGCTTCTGTAGCTTCGGCTCCCCGCTACCCCTTTGTCAAAGTCCCATCAGCTAAACTAACTCTCCCTCCTCTTTTCTTCCATCCAGAACATCTTCCCTGCACAACATCGGACGAGGAGGAGTAGGAAGAGGAGGGAGACCCACCAACTTGCTCCCTCCTGGCTTTCTTCCTGAAGATGTTCTGCGGGCGTTGGATGCTGGCGTTCCAGCTGCTGCCCGGCTCCGCTCCCCGCATCGCCCACTGGTCCTGGATCCGTCTGCTCCTGGCCAAACTCCAGGCAGGATTCCCGGCATCGAAGCAACTGGCTGTGTTCCCGGCGGGGTTGAAGATCCATCGGACAGACGGCACTTCCTGGCGGACTCTCCACCTGCTCCTGGCCCCCTGGCAGCCCGGGGCGCTGCAATTCTTCCGGACTTCAGCCTCTCCTGTGGTAGGCAGCTGCAGCCGAAGACACCGCCCCTACCACCCACCCTTCATGCAGTCTGAGACTAGCTGGTCGCCTATTTTGGGGCCGGGTAGGAATTTTTGGCCACCATCATGATTGGCTCTTGATGGTGGTTTTTTCGCCTACCCCAGACTGGTGCTTGGGTGTGATTTGTTATGTTGTCCTCCCTCCCTTGGTTAAATAAAAAAAAATATTTAACCAAGACACTGTCTCCTGGTTTTTTTCCCCTTTGTCTCTCTTATTGTCTTGGGGTGATGAAAGAGGGATTATTATTTTTTTACAGCAGTGGCAACTCTTCAGCTTGACTTCACTTGAACCAAAACGGAACCAGACTGCTGGCGCGTAACATGAAGAAGGTGGCAGAGCAGCTTTTAAACTGACCCCTGGGGGAAAGCCAACAGGAGCCGAGAGGCATCCGGTTCGGGACTCCTCATCCCTAGGGAATAAGGGTGGAGAGGTTCAGGAACAGCAAGGTTACGACAGAGTAGAAATTGGGAGTGGAAATGGGATGGGACAAGACAGCCGGTCCATCAGGAAGAGAGGCTGCAGGGGGGAAAAAAAGCAAACAACCCTTCTCAGGGAACCTGACAGACGTGCTTTTAAGCAAATGCCCGAAGTCTCCGAGTGAAGATGGGAGAACTGGAACGTTTGGTGGCGAGGGAAAACATTGACATAGTGGGCATAACGGAAACCTGGTGGAATGCGGAGAACCGGTGGGATACCGCAATCCCAGGCTACAAACTCTATAGGAAGGACAGAGAGGGACGTGTTGGAGGTGGGGTGGCCATCTATGTCGTAGAAGGGGTAGAATCCACCAGAGTAGAGAATGAAGGGGGGTCCAACTCTACCATTGAATCACTGTGGGTTAAATTACCAGGCTCAAGGAGCAATGTAATAGTGTGTGTGTGTGTGGGGGGGGTGTTATCGTACCCCACATCAAAAACCTGAAGGGGACCTCGAGATGAGGAAACAAATCAGAGAGATGTCAGTGAGAGACAGGGTTGTGATCATGGGTGGGTGATCATCTCTGGGTTAGCCGACATTTCCTGGGATTCCTCTGCAAGGTGACGTTTCTGGAGTTGGCGCGAGAGAGACATGATGAATACCGCCTCCCTTCTTGGGATGGCTGCTATTTTTCACCACCCGGAAGTTATTTCCGTGCTCCATGACGCACCTTCTCAAGGCGTCGCAGTCTTTCCAAAGCATGCAAAATGGCGACTTCTCCCATCGCTGATAAAACATGTCGAACACGCAGCCACACCCATTCATCAGGGAGAGGAAAAAGCAGGGCGGTCACATCCGTAGGCAATGGAGGAGCATCCATGAGCTATCCTGCAAACAGCCGTGTCTGGTTGCGTCCTTTAAACGTCCTCTGCATCGTTTCGCTGACCTAACTGCTGCTAAGTTCAGAGACCCACTCAAAATCGACACGTCCAGCATCTTCCCCTCTTGCCAGATCCGTCCCATGTTCTGAACCGTCCCATGTTCTTAGGGGCAGGAAGGAGGCTTGTTCTGAGGATCTGAAACTTATGTGTGAGGTTCTAGAACTGAGCCGAGCCCCACAAGGTGGAACAGCCTCATTCGGAAGTGCTGGAGTTCTTCTGGCCCCAGATAAATCGAGTCTGAGCCCTGGAAGCGCAACCCAGAAACCTTCAAGTCCAGCCCTGTGGAATGATGCAGTATTCCTGATTTATGTGATCTGTCCTGTCAAATGCTTGCAAAAGAAGGGACTATCCAGCTGATGCCATTATACTCCTGTGGTTCACTTATTGCCTGTCGCCTTCCGTCCTTTCCTCAAGAGACGACAAAAAAATTGCTCTCCTTCTTTCTAGGTATTTGACAACAGTGAACGATTAACTTGCATTTCTCCAGGCTTAACATTTTGTTTGTCTTCAGCCCCTTCCCTGCATTTTTATAAACCCTTGATCTCTGTCTCTGCCCTCTTATGAATCCTGTTAGATGTGTCTACGGCAGTCATAAAGTGGCAGGCAAAGCTGGGCCCAATATTACAGCAGCAACTCACCTGTCTTGTGGAATCTTGCCGTTATCTAGAACTCCACTTATAGATCAGTGCCTTTCATCGATGTGATGCTTCTGCTTTTGCAATGGAATCATCTTGCTATTATATTTCGCTCGTGATTCCCAGTAATCCACAAAAGGCTTCATCGCGATGTACTGTAAACTCTCCAACCTTGAATGCAAGCATTTGGTTTTGTTTTCCTGTTTCACACAATTGTTGTCCATCCACTGATTTTTCGGTGTTAATCCTTTGTTCCCGGCTGTTTGCAGACCCTCTTAATTTTGTGTCTGCGGTTATTGTGCCACTCCTGGTCTCCATCCCTTTGTGCGAGTGGCTGATGTGAACATGAAACTAGTTCTTTGCAGGTTAAAAAGAAACTATGGACCATCCTTTTTTTAGCTACGTCTTATTAATCTGTTGCATAGTCTCCTCTTCTTTTGGTCGAAAATCTAACCTGCATTTGGAGAGCTAAGTTGTCAGAATGTTATCTAGGGTTGTGTCAAAGCCTGTGTTTATAGCTGAATATATCTGGTCCATTGTGCGCTGTTTACCATTCCATCTGTCTTCCACGGAGTTCTCCAAGATGGAAGCTGGTGGGCTTTGAGATTTCCTCAACTAGTTTCTTGGGCATCGATGGGCCTAAACTCAGATTTTGTTGCTCTGAATTTGTTTCAGATAGCCAAATATCCCCCCCCCTTTTTAGTAGTGTTCTTGGAACACGGAATCTTTTGATTGGACATGCTTCACGAGAGGAATTCATTTGATATTTGGCTATTCCTTTCTCTTCCCATTTCCTTCTGTTCTTCCTTGGCACATATTGGCCCCCAATCCAGCCACATGGCTGGCCCATGAGTCTTGAATTAGCGGGACTTAATTAATAGGACGTAGCTGGATTGGGTTCGTTCTTGGTGGAACATCCTACTTTCCTTGACGTGTTCTTGTTGGATTGGTGAAAAGCCTCCTTCTGAATCATCCATGTGTTCTGATCCTAAACGCATTTACTTAGGTGCAAGCCCCATTGATTTCTATACTCTTTATCTTCTTTGATCCCTCCTTTATCTTCTTTATCCCTCCTTGTGGTTAAAATAGTTTGCAATGTTGCAAATTATTTGACATGGTCTCTTTCAACACTGCCCGGCGTTTCAGGATTCCTTTTCGAGCCCTGGGATTCTTTTTTTTTTTTTCGTTCGGCTGCTTTACATCTGGAGAATCTCACTCCCTTAATCCTTGCTAGTTCTTGGAGACTCCTTTCGGTGCTCACTTCAACTTTGGGCTCCTGCAGCGACACTGGTCTTTCACCTAAATGTGGTGCTTCGGAACGCGGTGTCCTGCATCTCAAGGGTAAACAGAAACTCTTTCCTGTGTATGGATTAACTACCCTGATAGTTAACTGTGGCAAACATCCAACGCAGCCATCCTCTGAGAGATCATGCTATGGTGACGATCAGAGTTTCTTTCAGCCTCTTCAGGAGGGTGACTTCTGACATACCTGAGACCAGTCTTAGGACTCCGTCGTCCTATCTGGACAGGGCAGTTTACAACTCCTGTGTGTTGGAGAGCGAGCGCAGGTCGTCGCCGCCGTATCTGGACTGCCAGCCCCCCAATTCCCTCCGATCAGGGACTAGCCATGGGATGCCATCGTATCTGAGCAACCACTCATACAGCAACTTTGAAAGGAGTCACGGGATAATGTCGTCGTACCTGAGCAACCAGGCAATCGACAGCAGAAGGTAAAGAGGTTGTGAGCGGCGACCAACAGGCTTAGCAAAAATGTGCCGAGAGCAGTAGGGAGAAAAGCATGCGGGAATCCGATGTGAGAATCTCGAACCAGGTTCTCCAGAGGTGGGGAGAGCCGTCAGAAATCAGTTTGGGACCACGTGGCAACAGTCACTCTTGAAAGTAGAGAAGTCAATCGTGGGAAGGGAGGGATTCAGTGGTGCTGAAGTATCTAGATTGTTAGGTAGAAAAAAAAACACTCCCCACTATAGGAAACGCAGGACGCTGCCATACTGAGTCTGACCATTGCTCTATGTAGCTCAGTATTGTCAACACAGGCCGGCAGTGGCTCTCCAAGTTATCAGGTAGGCGTTTTTCTCTGCCCTACCTGGAGGTTGAACCCAGGACCTTCTGCAGACAAAGCAGATGCTCTTCCATGGAGCGATGCCTCCTCCCGAACTCTAGGCGAAGCAACGGGGAGTTGAGACTTCTCAGTGCTTCGACTGCAGGAGGTCCCAGGTTCAACCAGCAGCATCTCCACGTAGGGCAGAGAGATCCCGGAGAGCCGCTGCCAGTCAGTGTTTTCCAGCACAGAGCTGGACAGGCCAATGGCTGACTCAGCATTAGTCAGCCTCCTATGATACAGCAGTGCTCAAATACAGCACGACACAAATAATCCAGGATGACAAGACGATAAGGTGCCAGCTGAAGGAAGGGTCCATTTCTTCCACCCCAGTAAAAAACAAGATGGTTTTTTGACCCAAACTGGGAGGCGCGGCTCCCAGGGGAGCTGCATAAACCAGCCAGAGGAGCCGCGGAGTGCCACGGAATCCTCTCGGAAAAGAGTGCCATGCCAATTGGCGGGCATCAACATCATGTACAGGTGGGCCCCCATATCTGCTGGGGATATGTTCCAGGCCCCTCCGTGGATACTTGAAAATGTGGATAGGAGCGAACACCCCCTCCATGGTTTCCTGAGGGTCCCCCCTGCCTCCCCTGCAGGCAGGCATGCTTGCCCCCCCAGCTCTTATTTTTCTTTCAGCAAGCTTTGTTTCTTCCTTAAAACAGAGAAGCAGCCTCCATTGCAAGCAAGTAGAACGAGACTAAGTCCTAGAGAGACTCTGCAAGGTTTCTGTTAACCTTGCAGAGCCTCTCTAGGACTTAGTCTCGTTCTACTTGCCTGTAATAAGCAGCCAGAGGCTGCTTCTTCTGTTTCTTTAAGGAAGAAACAAGGCTTACTGGGAAAAAAGTAAAAGCCTGGGGGGGTCCCCATGATCCTTGGATAACTGAAACCGTGGATAGCGAATCAGTGGATATGGGGGCCCACCTGTAATGGCCATGGCCAATGGTCAAGAGAGCCACAGGTCGAAAAAGTTTGGCTTTTTAACGAAGACCGTGCAGGATCCTTGCAACTGGCGTGGCACCTCAGAAGTAAGACGTCTAAGGGCTTGTTGGGGTGATCTTTTCCGCTCCACATGATCGTGCACACGATGATGACGCATGTCCTGTCCCCTCTCCTTGGTTAATTCTTTTAATTGCATTGGGGGTAGTTTGGTCAAACTGCCCCCCTCCCCATGTGATTAAAGGAACTCATTCAGAACTAGCAGGGCTAGGATGTGCTCGTGTGTTTTACCACATGGGGCTGGTCTAGGGTTAAAATACATTTGTAACAACACATGGTAGTGTATTGTTTGCATGCATGCACACACGCACGCACGCACATACACAAAGAAAGTGTGTTGAAGGGGTCCTGATGCCTTTGACAGGGACTCTGAATGATCCAGGCGCATCTTGGAAGCTCTCTTTGAGGTTTTCAAAGATGTTCCCACAGAGGCCTCCTCTCCTTTGAGTTTTTCTCGTTCTCGCTTTGCTGCAACCCCCCCCCCCACTCTGCTGAATGTGGTGTCTGGTTCTCCCTCGTAGATCCTACTACCCCTTCCGGGACAAATCCGCT
This sequence comes from Plestiodon gilberti rubricaudatus, assembly GCA_026170595.1. Taxonomy (NCBI): domain Eukaryota; kingdom Metazoa; phylum Chordata; class Lepidosauria; order Squamata; family Scincidae; genus Plestiodon; species Plestiodon gilberti. The sequence goes on from JANXHW010000013.1 coordinate 23,518,161, forward strand.
GCCTCCTCTCCGAGAAGCCATCGAGTGCCTTTCTATAGGGACATCTGTGACACAGAGGTTGGAAGGTAAAGAGGAAGTCAGGAATGAGCTAGTGGGGCAGTCGTCTTTGCGTTTATGTGTTTGCATTCACATCCTGTCTCTCTCCCTTGGTGGAACTCAAGGCTCAAGAACGTAGAGTTCTGGGGTGGTCTCCCATCTGGGCTGTGTCTTGACCTAGAACTCTTTTGGCTCTAGTACGGTTGCGGCATGCTGCAGGAGCAGTGGAAGATCTCCCAGTTGTGTGTGTGTGTGTGTGTGTGTGTGTGTGTGTGTGTGTGTGTGTGTGTGTGTGTGTGTGTGTGTGAAAGGCCCCCCCCCCGCTTACCTGGTGGCATGCCCCGTGTCAGAAACAGCTGCCATCACCTATGGCCTCATCCACCTCCTTTCTCCTGTGCTCTCTGGGTTTGAAAAGGAGGAGAGGAATGGAACAGAGCTTGAAGAGAAGAGTGGTGGGCTAGAGTGTCTCTGGGACTGTGGAGGAGAGAAGAGTGGTGGGCTAGACGGTCAGCTCCGCAGCGCCAAGAGGGAAGCTGTGTGTGGCTTCAATTCCAGCTTCGCGCCGCTTCCAGGAAAGGCTGCCTAGGATGTCAGTGGCGCCATCTTGCACATTCATGCGCTGTTTTCATTTGCACATAGCATGTGTAGGGGGGGCAATCCCAAGTGGGGTACACTCAGCAAACGAGGTCATCGGCGAACTTGTGGTTTTTTTATGATCGTTGTTGTGTTTTATTTTTCTCTGGTTGTTAGCTGCTTTGGGTCTCTTTGGTTAAGGACGAACGACAGGGTAGAAATATTTTAACTCAATAAATGTTGCCCCCAAATGTTCTAGAGCAGGGGTCCCCAAACTAGAGCCTACGGGCCACGACCGGCCCACCAACGCACCTTGACCAGCCCGTTGAGCCCAGTGGCGCTATAATTCTATGCAGCCCCCCTGCACTGCTTCCTTTTCACACACACCCATCTTCCACCACATACCCTCCTCCTGCTGGATTGGGTCCACACTCTCTGGTGTAAATATATGGTGAAAATATTTTTCTCCTCTTGCAAAAATTCTTAAGAGTTGTCTGTAATGCGTGGGAGTGTAATTGAGTGATGTGGGAGTGTAATTGAGTGATGTGGCCCTAGCAGCTGAAACTTTGGGGACCCCTACTCTAGTGCCTCTAGCCCAGGGGTGGCCAACCTTCCACCATGAGGGCCTCTTGTGTTCTTGTCTAGAAGACAGAATCATTCATGGCACCTGCAAGTGCTGATGGTGCTGCTCAAGCAGCTGCACCTGCTGAAATAAATGCCCTCACCTAGACACCCATGAAAAGTCCAGGCGCATTCCTGCTGAAAGGTTGGCCAGCCCTGCTCTAGCCGTTCCCTCCCACCCTTGGGTGTGTTAACCAAACCGCCACTTCTCTGATGCACATGGTTTTTCCACTGCTCTTTCCAGCGGCAAGGGGCTCCTCTTTGTGAAGGAGTCGGTCAACAGCACAGAACTCTCTTCTTCGCCACGCTACAACAGGTAAGAGTGCAAAATATGGAAGGGACGTGTGGGTCTCCATGCAGCCAGTGGCTGTGGCTGGTGTCTCTCTTGAGGGGAGCCGGGCAATGGCGCCATCAGCAGAATGCGCGGGGGGGAGCAGGGAGGGATGGTGCGCCAGCCACTTCCGTCTCTGAATCTTCATATTTCATTGAAGCAATAAACAAAAAAGTCTTATCTACCTTCTCCTCCTCCCCAAATTGGAAAAGCCGCCTTGGTTGCCCTATACATTCTTTAGAGAAATAAATAAATAAATAAGAGGTGGATTGAGTAGAAACCCACCCATCTCCAGCACACTTCCTCTTCTGTTTTTGAATCTAAGGAGTGAGAGAATGAGGAGTGGTGGAGGGCAGGCAGCCCCTGCCCATCTTCCACCTGAGGCACTTGTCTCAGTTGGCCTCATGGATGGGCCAGACCTGCCTTGTGGCGACGTGAGGGGGAAATGTGCAGGCAGAATTCTTCCCAACTTCTCATTAGGCTGAAACTTGCGCTCACTTCCCCGTGTTCTGGCCAAATTAGTGCAAAGGCACCAAGATAATCGGCATGCATGCATCCTTCATGATTACATTTTATGATAATAACATCACATTGTATTGTGTTAACATTAAGTCTAGTTAAATAACTTCAGACATCTCAGGCTTAGACCTGTATTTAGGTTCTGGCTGTCGTCTCTTCCTCTCACGGCCTGTGATGCTCCTAGCAATTGGTAAAGTATCTGAATTGGAGCCCCGTTGTCTTATCCGCATGACAACGTTGCCTTCCCTTCTTCCTCCTCCAGTCGCAGCATGGTCGATTTGTCTGACCTCGAGAGATCAACCTACAGCAGTGCCACCTCTCTGAACAGCAGCCCCCCCAAAAGGTATTTATTTATTATTATTAATTTGCATGGTGCCACTAACGTGCAATGCTGCTTTACATAGAGTGACAATACAGATCCCTGCCCTGAGGGGCTTACAATCTCGATATTGACACAAGGGAGACAACAGAATAGGGAGGGGGGGGGAGACAGCCAGCTGTAAACAGGGGCAGAGTATGCAACTGTTTTAGTTACATGTGGCCGATGAAGGCCAAAGTCATCGCATCCAAGGTGGCTTAAATGTCCTCCCATCCCACAGGTGTGCGCATTTAACTCCTGTTGCATATAACTCCTTAGGTAAAAATGCCTTTTAGGAGAGCATTCCAAGCATCAAAGTCAGCAAATCAAACAAGTGGAGAATTGTTTCAGCTTCTGACTCTCCCTCACTGGAGGTCTTCAAGCAGAGGCTTGATAGGCACCTGCTGGAGATGCTGTAGGAGGATTTCCTGCTGCATGCGCAGGGGGTTGGACTAGATGACCTTGTGGGTCCCTTCCAAGTCTATAAGAGTAATTGCTTTGCATGCCGGAGGTCTCGGGTTCGTGATTATAACTTAGAATTGTGGATAGACTGGATAACTTAACACTCAGATGCATGATATTTGTAGTCAGATTCTGTGCTCCTCCTTTTTCTGCCAATCCTCCCAAATTTCTGCCCGTCTCTTATGTATGCCCCACATACCCATCTAGCAAATCACCCCGTTTTTTTAAATTATTTAAATTAAAAGTATGAATGAAGAAGTACATAATCCAATTAATTAGCTAATTAAATATGGGGGTACCTGGACCGTGACAAGGGGTACAAATGGCGACAAAGGTTGGGAACCCCTGGCTTAGATGGTGACACAAGGGAGGCGGTGATGGGGGGTGGGTGGGTGGGGCATTTGTCATCCCGGTGAGCTGCCGTTGGTGTCGAACTGTGCAGGAAAAGCTCGAAAGGGACCGACAAATAACATTCGATCGTTACTCTACAGCGATGACGTTCTATGCTTTGGGACAGAGGAGGGGGTTCCGAGGGGGTTCCGATGGGGTTGTGCATGAATGGTGGTTAAGCAGGATGGCTGAAGGCCGGTTGCTTGGGTGGGGTAGTAGCAGGGAAGTGAGTGTTTTCTGGCAGCCTCTGACTAGCTGCTGTGGGTAGAGCCCATGGGACAGATGGAGGCTTTTTGGACGCCCAAGAGACGTTTGTCCGCTGCCCTGAGGTGTTTCCCTGTTTGTATACGAGAGCTTAGTGTAGTGCAGTCTTGTACACACCGGAGAGTAAGCCCCATGGCCTACAGTGGGACTTACTTCTGAGTAAACACGCATAGGGGTGTACTGTGAGAAAAGAAACTCTGAATCGGGACTTCCCGTCTCGCCTCTTCCATGAGCTCACTAGATGGCCTTGGGTGAGCCACTCCTTCCCAGCCTCAGTCTTTCCATCTGTAACATGGGCATAAGGGGTTTTACTTGCTTTACAGCATCACTGTAAGGACAGCATCCAGATAAAATATGCCAAGTGCATTCAGAAAGCATCATGTAATGTGAAGCATCCTGATGTAGAAGTGGAAGAAAATACACTCGATGCGAGATAGCTTTCTTCCTGGCCCCAGCATGCCACTTGCCCAGTAAATGAGCGGGGGGAGGGGGGATGTCCAGGGCCCAGAGGAAGCTGGAAATACTTCCTGCCTAGGGGTCAAGGATGCTGGGCTAGATGTGCCTGTGATCCGACTCAGCAGGGCTCCTCTGATCACGTCCTGATCTGAAACTCTTAAAGGGCCCCTTTTGAAGTTGAACCAGACACAGGATTCCACTCGCCATGCTGGTGGTAGAAGACTTAAACCGTGTCAAATCGCCACAGGTTTCGCTGCCAGCACGTAATGTGGGGGGGGGGGGAATGGCCATGCCAGCCCTCCTTATTCTGAATCCGATCTCCAAGTGGTCTCATCGTGAAAAAGTGGCTGCATTGCATTTTTCCATCAGTGTGGCTGGAATGAGGGGCACCTTTGTAGCTGAGACCAGGATGGCAAACTTGTTTGCGTCACCGCTTGGCTCATCTCCTCCTCCTCCTCCTCCTCTTCTTTAGGCTCTTTGAAGACATCTGCACTTACTGTGGCCGCGAGATCCGCAACTGCGCTAAGATAACCATTGAGAACCTGAAAATCTGCTGCCACGAATACTGCTTCCGGGTAAGGGTCCACGGGTACCAGAGATAGCAGCACATCAAATGCGACTCGACCCCTCATGTCATCGTGCTTTGCGACGGCAGACACTGTCCCCACCCCCACCCCCTTTACTCAAGTCTCTGCTGCTCTTCCTGCTCCCGGATTGGAAGAGAAGGAAAGGGACGAAACGGAAGATAACTGTTGTAACTGTCCCGGTGCCACCACAGACTAGACCTCGCCCAGCTCATGGGGAAGTCGCCTGTTCCACTGTGGGACAAAACCAAGGCTTCTCACCTGCCTGAGGGAGCGGGGAGAATATGAGGCACTAGCAGGGCCCCCAGCACACGTCCCAGAAAGCGCCAGAAGCAACACTTTGTCCCGTAGTCTCACAAGTGGAGACCTTCTTGCAAAACGCATACTGAGCTCCTCGCGCATCATGCATCGCGCACTGTCAAGCCTATTTAGGCCATTCGGAGGGTCCAGAGAAGAGGAGGAGGAAGTGGGTGTCGGGCACAAGCCCCTCCCTTCTTCCATCTGGGGTGGTTGGGGAGGAGGACAGAGCAACAGCCCCCCCCCCCGCCCCGGGCCAGCCAGCTTCCGGACAGCCATTCATGTGTATTACACACACTAACCTCTCCCTCCCTCCCAACACACACACACACACACTCGAACCTGCTCACTCCTTCCTTCCTTGTCCGCAGTGTGGGATTTGCCACAAGCCCATGGGAGATCTGCTGGATAAGATCTTCATTCATCGAGATATTGTCCACTGCGATAAGTGCTACGAGAAGCTCTTTTAGGTGAGTGGTGCCTTTCCTGCAAAGCAGCCGGGACGCTCCAGAATGTTTTCCCCATCTTTTTATTCCATCGGTTCTTGTGATTGAAAACTCCTTCGTTGGGTGATCACCTCTTAGTTAATCCTGGGTTTCCATTTTCTTTCTATTTTTCACCATTGTTTTTGTCACATCCTGCCATGGTGATGGAAGCAGGCGGACGCTATTTTGGTGGAACACCAGGGATTCTTGAGGGGAAAAAATAGGCAGCCACCATTTTTTTCCCAGAATGCCCTGTAGCGATGCAACATTCAGGCCACTGCTGGAGGCAAAAACTGCAATAAAAAGCAGAAAAATAAAGGAAAACGAATGAATTGAATGATGAAAAGCGGAGTGGTTGAGTACTCCTCCATCATCGTTAGCATTCACGTTGGAATGAATGAAAAATTGAGCACAATTGCTGGATTCCGAAAAAGATGTGAAGCAGGGTGGATCTGCTCAGCTTTTTTTCTACGCTGATCAAATCGTGGAGCTCCTTCCTGAAAAATGCACACATGGCTTCTTCAATGCGATCCTTTCAGCACTTGGCAGAGTCCATCGTATTCTCTTTTGGTGTTTTAAGGCATTGGCGTAGCCACAGCGGCTGAGTGGTTAAGGTGCTGAACTGTAGACCGGAAGGTCGGTAGGACAGCAGTTCGAGACCCGAGGGCAGCGTGACGGAGTGAGCTCCCGTCTCCTGTCCCAGCTCCTGCCAACCTAGTGGTTTGAAAGCAAGACATTGCAAGGAGATAAATATAGGTACCGCTGCGACGGGAAGGTCACAGCGTTAAGAACATAAGAAGAGCCTGGCTGCTGGATCAGGCCAAAGGCCCATCTAGTCCAGCTTCCTGTATCACACAGTGGCCCCACCAGATGCCTCAAGGAGCACAAGACCACAAGATACCTTGTTGCGTTAGTCACGTTGCGTTAGTCACACTGGCCACATGACCACAGAAGCGTCTTCGGACAGCGCTGGCTCTTCGGCCTTAGAAACAGAGATGAGCACCGCACCCCAGAGTCGGACACGACTGGCTCTTGAGCAGGGAAGACCTTGACCTTCGTAGGAGAGAGAACATTCCAGGGTGGTAGTCATGGGGTAGTAGTCATTCTCCCCCTATCCATTATTTGTTGCTCCAAATGCTACTCCTGAGGAGAGCAGGACTTTGTGAGTGTGGCAGTGTTCGCCGATGCAGTCGCACTGCCCCACCCACACATACAGGAGCGCAGGGAGGGTAGAGCCAGTGTTGTATAGGGAGGGCCAGTGTGATCCTTTAGCACCTCTGAGCAAAATGCTTTTACCTGCTGCCGTTTGTAGCATGTTGTCGTCTGTTCGCTGCCATGTTTTCATTCCTGTTTTCTTGCTTTTACTGGCGAGTCAGGTTAGCCCCCTTCAGACTAACCTGTGATTAGGCGGGATATAAATCCCAATGATAAAACAACTAAAAGTGTGCTATTGCTTGCAGTGTGCATCTTCAGTCAGATCGACCGGGAGGCTGCCTGAGGGGGTCACCTCTGTTGGCGGATTGGGGGGCACCTCATCCCTGCCTCCAGGAAGGAACAGAAGTGTGGAGGAGAGAGGTCCTCTTCCGCCCGGTTCCCTTTTCAAATCCAGGAAGTGGGAAAACGAGTGGCGGAAATGGGGCACCACTGGGGAAAGGCGGAGGACTGGTGCACTGCCTCATAGGCCAGGAAGTCTTTATTTGGCCTGGATTCACCTGTTCCCTCTCCAATTGTCTCCTAGGACTTCTTGAAGAGCGAGACAGAAGAATCTGTACCCTCAGCCGTGCAAACTGAGATGATTCCAGTGGCGGCTTCTTCACCACCACCACCACCACCACGAGTATTGATCCCTCTGCTCTCAAGTTCTTCTTCTTTCACTACCTTTTCCTGGGAAAAGTGATTTGCACCCACTAGTTGACTTGGCCAGTCCCTGGCTAAGGGCACCTCCGACCTAACAGCCACAAAAAAGCCACATCGAAGAAAAGGGTATCTGAGATTCTGAGCACCTTCAGGTGGGGGGAGGGGTATACGCGTGCGTTCAGCATTTCGGAGACACTTCTCCGACGGCCCGACTAGATAGGATCCAGGAGAGACAGCCTCTTTTTATCCAGCACAATCATCTCTCTTTTCCAGTTCCTGCCTGTTAAATCTTTCTCCCAATTTTGTCTTTGGAAGTTGATTCCCAAAAAGTGTCTACATGTGCAATAGAGACCATGGGCTCCTCTTTTGTCCCTTGCCCCCCCCCCAAAAAAAGCAGAGAGAGTAAATGTGACTGTGTTGCAGCTTTTCTAAAAGAAGTGCAACCAGTTTCACTGAGAATCAATGTCCTTAAGTTTAAAAAAAAAAGGAAAGAGTTGCGGTCAGTTTGCTAACACACCTTCTTCAGAGGCTACAAGCTGCTGTAGGACGAAGTGTATGGCAGGCAAAGAACTGTTAGCAATGGGAGCCTGCTTTCTGCTGAGTCTGGTAATTGCCCCCACCTAGTTCAGTATTATCAGCACTTTGATTCAGGACTTCCATTGTTTAAATCTTGCCTCTGCTACGAACTCACTTGCAGCGCAATCCTGTGCATGTCTACTCAAAAGTAAGCTCCATTGTGTTGAATAGGATTTACTCCCAGGTATATGTGTATGAGATTGCAGCCTAGGTGGCCTTAGGCAAGACACACCCTCTCGGGCCTCAGTCTTCCCCATCTGCAATATGGGGATAATGCTACTTTCTTACCTTGCAAGGTTCTTGTAGAGCTGCCACCAAGATAATACATGTGGATGCTTTGCACGTTCAGAAAGGGCAGCACAAACAGAAGCGTCGCTCCGGTAGGGGCGGGGCTGTAAGTATCGCTGCGGTTACAGTCGCTTTACCGAGCGAGGAGGAGGCAGCCCTGCCCCCTCACTGTCCGAGCCATTCGCCTACGGAGAAAGCAGCAGGCAAAGAATGGCTCGGACAGTGAGGGGGCGGGGCTGCCTCCTCCTCGCTCGGTAAAGCGACTGTAACCGCAGCGATACTTACAGCCCCGCCCCTACCTGAGCGACGCTTCTGAGCACAAATTTGATTTTGAGCAAAGGGGAGTGTGTCCCAACAGTGTTTGTTTTTTATTTCAGTGCAGCTGTGGGAAGCTCAAGCTCAGGATTTAATCAGTGCCGTGGTGTGATGGGAATTGGAATGCTTCATTCTTTTCCCGCAGGCCATTTTCCTGTCCCAAGACCCCCTTCCCAAATTTTCTCACTGCAGAGAAAGGAAAACGACACACCTCTAATATTTTTAGCTGGCTGATTTCAGCCTTCCGAAGCAGGATACATTGAGACTTTGTCTCCTGAATGTGGTTCCCTGATTTTCAGAGAACCCTGACTTAAAACAACCGTTGGAGTCCTTTTTCCGCTCCAACGTGTTTTGTGGGCTGATTCATGTGGTCCAATTGTGGGCTGATTGACGTGGTCCTATTTGTCACTAGATGACTGCAGCACCAAACCTGCGGTGTGGACGGGCTGTCGCACATCTGGCATCCTTTTTGACTTATATATCCAGCTGCAGTGTCATCATCTCATTGAATGTAATTACGTGACGTACACGCAGGTACGACTGCTGCACCCCTATTGGGTGGTTTCTAACCTGCCTGCGTTCCTCCTGATAAAACAGTCACCGCACTCTTGAGCTGAGATACAGTTTGGCAAAGTCCTTTGCACGAGCGAAACGCTGTATCGAGACAAACCTTTTGCACTTCAGTTTAGCAATAATATCTTCAGGCAACAGACAAAGTATTGCAGCCCTCTGGGAAGACGGAGGCTTTCAGCTCAGTTGTCTCCAGCTAGGCGTGCCAAGTCACCGGTCCTCTGTGTGGAATGGCTGTACCTGAGCAGGTGTGTCCTAAAACGGCTGACCTACTGACTTGAGCAAAGGTATTTTGTTCGAGACCTTGGTCAATGTTTCCCTTCCAGCCGGATTTTCTCTCCTCCAGTTCTAAAACGGATTTGCTTTTGATTTTCACCATTAGAGTGCACGTTTTATTGAGCAACACGTCAAAATGGCAGGTGCTGTTGGCTGGATGGCTTGTTTTCCTCTGCGATGCATGTCATTGCAACAGGCCTGCCCAAGTCCCCCTGGTGCCTGGGCCCCCTGCCCCCCCACCACCTGCCATCGCTTCCGTCCTTCTGCCTCTGCTCCCTAGATTAAAAAAGGAAGATGGAAGCCGAAGAGATCTGGAGTGGGGGGAGCGTAGTGGGTCTGATGCCCCACCCCACCACTCTTCTCTCCTCTGCAGGTCTTCCCTTCTTTCTAACCCACCCCCTCCCCTCCAGACTTCCTTGGCTGCTCCGTTTTGTTCCCCCTCTTAGTCAAATCCAGGAAGCAGGAGGAGGAGAGGTGGAGACAATCGACCCTCTACCACCTGAGGCACCTGCCTCAGTTGGCCTCGTGAATGGGCCGTGCAAGCTGCTTTGGAAAGGGAGCTCCAGGTCATTCTAGGTGTTTGCTTCATTGTCCTTATTTTGCCAGTCTGTTTTCTTTGCAACAAATGCTTAACCGCTGCCTGCCGTTCTAATAAATATTATTAAGATGTCATGTACAAAAAGCTGACTTGTGTGTTTGACTTCATGGTCTGGGTGATGTACTTCCTGGTGGTCTAAGGCAGGGGCGGCCAACCTTTCAGCAGGAATGCTCCTGGCCCGTTAGTGGTTGCCTAGGTGAGGGCATTTCAGCAGGTGCAGCTGCTTGAGCAGCACCATCAGCACTGGCAGCTGCCAAGGTTCTGTCTTCTACACAACTCTTCAGATCGCAGAGGCCCTCATGGTGGAAGGTTGGCCACCCCTGCTATGGAGGGAGGGAGGGAGGTTTTTGGAGGGGCAGATGAAAAGGAAACTTCTTCCCTACAGCCTAGAAATGTCTCCCCCACAATAGTTACTTGGGAAAGAGGACGTTCGTCCCCTTCCCCAGGTGTAAACCGGGGCCAGCCCAATAGGCCTCCTCGGATTTCTGCCAGCTAAGTAGCTAAAACTTCCTTGATTTTTTTTTGGGGGGGGGGCAGTAGGACCTTAGTATGTTGTATGAATGTCAAGACTTTCTTATTGAGCATTCATTGTTTTCCAATCTACAATGAAGAATTATTTTCCTGTCTTTATAACTTTCCAATCTATCATGTGACCATTATATCCGTGTCATCCGTGACCATTATATCCGTGTCATCCGTGGTTCTTTTCATACTTGGTCTTCTGTGTAAGTTCACCTTGAAAAAAACATTTTATTTGGGCTCTTATTGTTTAAACACACTGAGCACAAAATATGTATCCCTTTTCTTCAGTTGAATGGCTACCCTTTCTTTGCCAAACTGTGAAATTAGAGAGGAGGGGGGAAATGAGTTCACAAGAATTGCAAGAATATCTACCTCAAAAGATTTCATACGTGTCAGCATTATATCCATGTAAAGAAAGGGTAGCCGTTCCATACAATGCCTGCAAATCTTGGTGACGCCAACTCCTCGCACCTGAGCAATGTGGGTCGTCCCCAACCTGATCTTCATGGGTCTCACTTTAGCAACCAGCTCCTGACAGGGAAAAGAAAAAAGAGAAACAAAAATCAAGGGGGGATTCATGAGCCTCCCTCCTCCAGCCCCCACAAAAGCCAACCACAATCTATCCATGTCTCCTCTATAAAACGAACACTCTTCATGTGCATAGAAGCACCATAGGGTGTCTCAACAGTTAAGTCCCATCCAGGGCGGCTAATTAAGTTCCATGTAAGAATGCCTGCATGATTCCTTTGGCCACAGAATGCCTATATAGGCTTGGCATTATTACTCCAAGAGACTGCAGTCCGAGAACACCTATATGTTGTTTGGATGGTTGTCTATTACTTAATAGAATATTGACTTCAAGCTAGGGCACCGTTATGCCTGAGCCACCATATTATCAGTTATCATCAGAACTTCCTCTAACCCATTGCAAAAGCAACAACTGCTAACAGAAGGCCTGGAATGGTTCCCATATTGCACCCTAATCATTGCACCCAAAAGGCCTTGCATTAAATTTAAAATTAAGTAGATTACAAAGGCTTACCGTAAACAGCATGCCAAAGTTTCGTTTCAGTGCCTCGGTTTCCCTAAGAGCGTGATCTTTGCCCCCTTCGTGCATAAAATGGGATGCTCTTACCACTCTGAACAGTTTCAGCTCTCCCCTTTCCACAGAAAAAAAATCCAAAATCACCGATGGTAGAAGAAGGTAAGAGAACACCTGGGTGGTAACATTCTTCTTTCTTAGCAGAAAAACCACAAAGTATTGCGGTGAGAATATTCTCACCACATCGAACTGCTACCATGTCTTGCAATAATACTAATATCAGCAACAGAATAACTTAAACTACAGTACTGCATTACTGGTAATAGCAGACTGACACACGAGACTCACTGCGTCATTCTCATTTACGCTGGCAATAGCGCGCCGTGCCGTGCCCCAAAAGGTTGTAGTTGTAGTGAGGACAAAATGAGGAAGAACCACATCTGTTGAGTTCCTTGGTGAAACTGCAGGGTAACTGAACAATGTCGCCAACAACAATGTTTACTCAGGAGCAAACCCTGCCAAAGCAAATTTCATTCTCACAGGATTGCATCCACACTGCCCAATCCTGTGCATGTTTACTCCCATGAAAGTATAGGTGCTGCTGCTTACTGCTGAGTCTGGGCACTGGGCCACCACTCCCAATGTGGTCTACTCTGATTGGCAGTAGGTTGCTCAGGAGGAATGTTTCCAAGTCTACCACCTTGATATCCTTTCACTGAAGATGCTGCAGAGGGGTCACCCTATTCATCTACTGCAGCAAAAACAAAAGGCTCGTGGCAACTAGGGAATAAGCACTATTCTTTAAATGCCAACGAGTGAACCAACATGGTGGGACTTACTTCTGCATAGAATCCCACTGCTCTGATCATTGTGGGCAACGTTTTCCAGGGCCGGCGCCCACTTTGTCATATGCATCAGGTCTAGTCATCAAAATAAACAGGTTATGCACAGGGCCGGATTTATGCGCAAGTTAAAGACACTACAATTTAGGGCCTCTCAATACGAACACCTCCAGTTGAACATAATCTGCTGAAAAACCACAAGCCTGTGCCTGTGAATATCTGCAAATATAAAGTGTAATTTCCCCCCCTTTTCTTATAACAGCAGCTTAAAATAATAAACCGCTTTTGGGATGGGGTATCTCACTGTATCTGGAGGGCCCCCCCCCCCAGCATGGCTTAATCCAACTGAATTCATGTATTCTAAATATGGAGAAGAAGAGCAAATGGTTTGTTTGAGATGGTGTTTTGCGTTTGGCAATGCAAGAAATAGCCCCCCCCCCCCGATCTTGGCAATGTTGAACTTTGCTGTGTCTCTCTAATACTATTAACAGGTAGGAACCAAGTGTTGCATGGGATCCCCCTGTATTTTAGAGGAGTGCCCCGGTTTGGGGCTTGCTTCCAACAGTCCGAAACAGAAGCCCTGCAGCTGCTATCCTAGACTTGCAGGGAATGGAGGTTTCAGGAGGGAGGGAAAGAAAAAGAGCTTCAAGCAAAGGCACCAGCTGGAGATGCTCTAGGATTTCCAGCTGCAGTCTGGGGGTTGGACTAGATGACCTTGTGGAGCCCTTTCAACTCTATGAATCTAGGAAAAGGGAGTTTGCTTTCCTTCGCTCCTGATGGCTTCCCTTGCTGTGCTGTAAAGTAGAGGTTCCCAACCTTTGTCGCCAGGTGTACCACTTGTCACAGTCAAATTTTCTACAGCGCCACCTGCACCAATCAATCAAAAAATTATTATTTATATGATAAATACTTATATATAAATATAAATGTATTTATAATATTTAATTTAAATGAATATGTGCACTAGATAGGTGACAGTGTCAGCAAATGCAGCAATTAAGCCACTGTGGGGTGTTTTGTTTTTCCTCTTTCTTTTCCAAGCAGTAGTACTCACAGATCCATTTCCTGCTTTGGAAGCCTATCCAAAAGAGCAGATATAGAGGCTTCAGTTCAGGAGCAGAATCTCATCCTGCATCCTCAGTTTTCAGTCTCTCTGGGTTTGGGCCTCTCTTTCCCCGGGACAGTTATGTTTCATTCCTCGCCCCCCCCCATTGAATCCCCTAATTCATGCCCATTGATTTGAATCTCTACAAATACTGTGCGAGCAGCATGAGCAGCCCCTTGCTCAGAGACAGCTCAAATACAGCCAAAAAAAAAAAAGTAGAAAGAAAAGAAACAGGAAATAAAAGGCTTGTCTGCTTTGTTCTTGCCTGCGCCACCTAGTGGTTCAGTGGTGTGTATACGGGAGGGAATATGAAACAGTACAGAGCGGAGATAAGAGCAGAAGCAGCTGAGAGAGAGAGATTGGAACGGCAGAGAGGAGCCCGTCCAGGTAAGAGGCCTTGGGGGATCAGCTTTCCAAAGTCGAGACCAGCAGGTCAGAGATGCTTTGAATTGCAAGTCAGCCGGGAGATCGCAAAACCCAGACAGGGACCAGCCTGTCGTGTACCACCGGCAGTCGCTCAAAGTAGGTTGGGAACCTTTGGTCTAGAACAAAGTGAAAAATCAGCAGTGGCAGAACTTGCTGTGAGAACTGGTCACCAAATAAACTTTGATCAAACTCAGGTCCTTTCCACAGGGCAACAATACCACACCAGAATCTATAGGGAGGCAATAGAAATTCAAACACATCAAAGCAATAGAAACAGAAAGGAAGACACTCTCAGCATCAGCAATGCCTGGCTTCCAGGGCTTAAACCTGCCAGAATACAAAGCTGTGGAAGTGAAAATGGCCTCAAGAACTCTGGCAATGATGGACAGGCAAAGGAAAGTGCGAGTGTGCCTTTAAGAATGCCAAGCCAAGCTGGCAGTTGGGCCTGTGGCTGACTGGCAGGTGATGCTCACCTGAGCTACCTTCCCAAGGATGCTGCCTAGATGACCTTCCCAAGGATGCTGCCAGGCCCTGCAGCTGCTTTCCACAGCTGGAAGCGAAACGTTGGGGTCCAGTCCTCCCTCCGGTGTGTGGATTGCCTCCAGCCTGAGTGTGTTTGTAGCCTGGCGAGAGGGGCTGGGTGGCAAGAGGGCGGAATGTCCAGGCTGCAGGTGACAGTTGGCCACGCCCACCGGTGAAATCACCTGTTGCCCAGGTATATAAAGGGCGACCCAGGCTGGAATCTCCCAGAGTGTCAGGGAGATTAGTGGGGGGGGGAGAGAGAGAGAGAGAGAGAGAGAGAGAGAGAGAGAGAGAGAGAGAGAGAGAGTTTGTGTTAGGAGGAAGGTAGGGAAGGTTAGAGTGTGTGTGTGTGTGTGTGTGTGTGTGTGTGTGTGTGTGTGTGTGTGAGGAGGGAGGGGCTAGAGTGAGAGCGAGAGCGTGTTTGTGTGTGTGTGTGTGTGTGTTAGAAGGGAGGGGTTAGAGTGAGAGCGAGAGCGTGTTTGTGTGTGTGTGTTAGAAGGGAGGGGTTCGAGTGAGAGAGCGAGAGCGTGTCTGTGTGTGTGTGTGTGTGTGTGTGTGTGTGTGTGTATTAGAGTTAGAGTTAGAAAGTGGGAGGAGTGTTTCTAGATTAGTTGCAGTATTGTTTTTTTATTGGGTTTTTTGTTTTAGGGTTTTTTTATTTTCCCAGAGATTTTTCTTTTTTCTTTTTCTTTCTTTTTTTCTTTAGTCCGTTAGCGTTAGGGAGGGAGGATGAGACCCTGCAAGTGGCTGCGGTCCATGTAAGTACCAGTTCGTGGCAACTTCTCTTGCGTAGGCTCACCATATCCAAATCCGGGACAGATTGCAGCTCGACCTTTAAGAGAAGGAATGTGGGCAGTGGGCCGGTGTCGCTTGTTAAACCCCTTACTCCAGTGGTTTCCAAACTGGGAGTTGCGGAAACCAGCCAGGGGAGCTGCGGAGTGCCACGGAATCCTCTCGGAATACAGTGCAATGCCAATTGGCAGGCATCAACATCATGTCTTGGGGAGTCACTGCCAACCAATGGTCAAGGGAGCTGTGGGTCAAAAAAGTTTGGGAAACGCTGCCTTACTCAGAAGCAAGCCCCCTACAGGTGAAGGCGTTAGACCACACACAACTCTTTGTCCTTGTTTCAGAGCAGACGGGGATATTAAAATGTCTTGCCGGGGGGGGGGGGGAGATGCCCAGGCACACAGTGTGCACCAAGGGCTAGGCGAAGTATAAATACCCCCCCCCCCGGACCTTCTTTCTGTTGAAGAATATAGGGGTTTTGTAGCAGAGTAATAGCGGAAGACTCCTCTCCTGTGGTAAAAACGAATTATCCCAAGCACCCAGGCTAGAATGCTATCAGTAAAAGACACACAGAGGTAGAGGCTGGTAACAGTTACAAAAAGAAAGTTTACTTACAGATTGCATATATACATCTTCTGAGTAGGAGACCCAGAGGTCTAACATTCAGAGTACAAGGAACCCTATGTAGCTGTCCTTTTGCATGTGGGGATGGTAGATTCAAGGCGCATCTCCACACGTCCTCCTCCTCGGAAGGCTGAGGTCCAAGAGAATGTGGCTGGGGAGGGACAGGAAGGAAATGGGGTCAGGGGCCACACCCCTGCCAGGGACCATAGAGAGGACAGGCCAGGTGAGAGGTGCCCAGAAGGCACACGGCCCCCCCAGCGTCCTGCAGCCGAGCGCTGCCCATTTCCAACCCCCCTTCTCAGCATCGGATGCTGGAGTCCACGAGGCCCAACTCTGCTCGCAGACTCCCAAAGTGATCCTTTGGTAATATGTCAGCTTTTATCTCTTGCGTTGGACAGTAGTCCAACTTGATAAGCTTTTAGAGTTCAAAACAACCATTCTGCCGGGAAACTCCGTCGTACAATACACTTTTATAATTAAAATGTAATGGTTCAACTTTACGTTTTGCTCCCAACATTGGAAGCATCCTCAGAAGTATTTAGCTACACACTGCAGCCAGCAATAAAAGCCTTCTTCTGTTCCCCGGATGTTTGCGTTACAGTTAATTTTCTCACAGCTGATCTTCATTAGCAATTTCCATGCTATTGTCTGCAACTCCCCGTTTGTAATGGGTCCCCGAGCTGCCACAGACCCCCGAGCTGCCATCTTCGAATGGCGTTTTTGGATCCGATTTTGATTAATATGGGGGGTTGGGAGGATTTAGGAATACTTCAGTATATTTTATTGGATGTGAGGGATGGAAAAATGGAGAAGGTCACTTTGTTTTTAGAGCTGGTTGCCAAGAGACGTTTGGCCAACTATCATAGTCCTTAGATTGTATGTTAGGGCAAGATGCTCTTTTATTTTCTATAGTGGTTGTGCCAATAAAGGAGCTATCTATCTATCACAAACAAACAAACAAACAAACAAACAGGAGAAGGCTTTTATTGCTGGTTCCAGTGTGTAGCTAAAGACTTCTGAGGATGCTTCCAACGTTGGGAGCGAAACGTAAAGTTGAACCATCAAATTTTAATAATAAAAGTGTATTGTACGACGGAGTTTCCTGGCAGAATGGTTGTTTTGAACTCTAAAATCTGGACACGTCATGAGGATCTAAGAATGATAAGTTTTTCTTTGCACATGTCACGCACACAATGATATTTAATGTCAAGGTGTTTTGTGCATGCACTGTCCTTCTCTGACTGTGCCAATTTTATGCAGCTCTGGTTATCCTCAAACATTTGGACTGGCTTAGCTTCTTCTATGCCCATGTCCTTTATTAACTGACAAAGCCATTTTAACATCTTGCATGCTTCGGATGCAGCGGTATATTCTGCTTCTGTGGAGGAAAGAGCAACAGTGGATTGTTTACGGCTTGCCCAACTAATTGCCCCACCCCCATACAGGAACAAATGTCCACTAGTTGATTTACGGTCAGATCTGTCTTCACCAGTCCAATCTGCATCAGTCCACCCCACTAACTTTGGGTTGTGACTGGCTGGCAGTTTTAGCTTGCAATCCACAGTGCCCTTTAGCTATCTGCCTACTCTGTGGATTGCAGTCCAGTCTTCTTGTGTGGGAGAACTGGTTCTCCTGCTTAAGATCCCTACAGCTGTTGTTGCAATGTCTGGCCTGGTCACACAACGTAGGTACAGAAGCTTTCCTATATAGCTTCTCTATAGTTGTGATTGTTTGGTAAGAGTACGCATTTCTCTTTGTGTTTAAGAAAGCCAGTTTCTATTGGTGTTGCTGCTGGATGGGCATCTTTGTCTCCTATTGACTCTTAAATCCAAAATCGTTGTCTTTTGACTGAGAGGATAACTTCCATCCTCTTCTTTCTCAATCTGGATGCCCAAGTAATATTTAGCATCTCCCAGTTCTTTTCTTTCCACTTCCTTGTCTAGGTGGTGTACAATGTCTTTGTAGTCTTCAGAGGCGTCGCTCCGGTAGGGGCGGGGCTGTAAGTATCGCTGCGGTTACAGTCGCTTTACCGAGCGAGGAGGAGGCAGCCCCGCCCCCTCACTGTCCGAGCCATTCGCCTACGGAGAAAGCAGCAGGCAGGGTCTCTTGCCTGCTGCTTTCTCCGTAGGCGAATGGCTCGGACAGTGAGGGGGCGGGGCTGCCTCCTCCTCGCTCGGTAAAGCGACTGTAACCGCAGCGATACTTACAGCCCCGCCCCTACCGGAGCGACGCTTCTGGTAGTCTTGCTCCCTTTCATAGCACGCAATCAAGTCGTCCGCATAGATGAAAAGATAAGTCCATTTCTCATCTTTGTATCGTGTGTACAAGCATTGGTCTGCTGCCTCACCTTGCAAAAAGCCTTGTTGGGTTCGCATTTGATCCAGCTTCTCCTTCCAGGCTCTGGCTGCCTCTCTCAGGCCATACGGCCCCTTCTGAAGCTTGCATACAAGGTGTGCCTTTCTTTGGCTTGTGAAACCTGGTGGCTGCTTCATGTATAGCTCTTCTGTTATTTCACCATGCAGAAAAGCTGTCTTGACATCTAGGTGCTTGCCATGCATATGTCTTGAAGCAGCTACACTTAAAAGTAATTTTATGGTGCAGTATTTCACCACTGGGGCAAAGGTCTCCTCATAGTCCTCCCCAAAGTTCTGTGAGTAGCCTTTGGCGACTAATCTCGCTTTGTAGCGCTCCAATTCTCCTTCTGCACCTTTCTGGCTGCACTGGGGCATTCCTTTGCATCACGGTCCCTTCCCCCACACTGGAAGCAGGTCTGGGGACTTCTTGGGTTCTCCTGGCCTCTGCCTATTGATGTGTAGATTCTGATCGCTGCCAGGCCTGTATGGAGGTGCATTCGCTTTTCAGCTCAGCCAAAACTGTCTTAAAGTTTAGCTCTCTTCTGGAGACTCCACTAACAAAGGGTCCAAATATATGTTCATCCAGAGAGCCAAACAAAATGCAATTTTCAGATTATCATTCTGACAAAGATCAGTAAGCTCCAAATCTTGCAACAGCTGAATTAACTTTTTGCAATGACTCTCACAGTCTTCCTTCCTGGTCAGATTAAGTCAGCATAAACCCCTAACCCAAGTAGCCTGATCTTTGCAATTGGTTTTTGCATAAGCTTCAGTGAGATTGGTCATCATGTCCTTTGCAGTTTTTTCATCTCTAAGGTGGCATAACTGCTCTTGTTTCAAGGCTCTGAGTATATGAGTGACCTACCTTGCCTGTGCATCCAACTTGCTCCATTTTGCAATTTGGTCTGCATTGTCTCAGACATCAGAGGTCTAACATTCAGAGTACAAGGAACCCTATGTAGCTGTCCCTTTTGCACGTGGGGAGGATGGTGGATTCAAGGTCCTCTGGTGAGGAGCACATCTCCACATGTCCTCCTCCTCCGAAGGCTGAGGTTCAACTTAGAATGTGGCTGGGAAGGAAACGGGGTCAGGGGCCACATCCCTGCCAGGGACCATTAGTGCAGGCCAGGTGAGAGGTGCCCAGATGGCACAGTGCCTTGCAGCCGAGCACTGCCCATTTCCAACACTTTCTTCTCCAAACAGGAAGCCTTTTTATACCGTACTCATACTCTCCACACCCCTCCCAGCCAAAAGGAGACAGCTGTCCTCAATCTCTCAATTAGGGTACTCCAGGCCAAAAGCCGAATGCCTTCACCTGTAGGGGGCTTGCTTCTGAGTAAGGGTTTAACAAGCTACACCTGCCCACATTCCTTCTCTTAAAGGTGTAGCTGCACTCTGTCCCGGATTTGGATACGGGAAGCCCAGAGTCTTGCGGGTTTATCCCCAAGGCTCTGCAGAGGGCGAGTGGGGGGAGGTCAGGGTCTCCCCCCCTCTGTCCGTCCCTGGCCCTTCTTTAGTCCCCCTCTTTCCCCTCAGCTCCTCACATTCTCCCCCCTTCTCTCTTTCAGCTGCTTCGGCTGCCTACACAGGAGGAGGAGCAGGCGTGTGGCACCAGCCGAATTTATCCAGGAGGTGGAGGGAGCCACTGGGGCCGCTGTCCAGGATGAGGGGGCAGGGGTGCAGGAGGAGAGGGGGGAGGGGGCAGTGGGGCAGGAAGGACCAGTAAGTCAGGAAGGGCCAGCGGGGCAGGAAGAGAGGGGGCAGGGGGCAGGGTGGCAGGAGGGGATGGGGGTGGGTCCAGGGGGGCAGGAGGGATCAGCAGGGCAGGAGCCAGGGGGGCAGGAGGGGATGGGGGAGGGGGAGTTAGAGGGGCAAGAGGGGACGAGGCAGGGGGAGTTAGAGGGACAGGAGGGGATGGGGGAGGGGGAGTTAGAGGGGCAAGAGGGGACAGGGCAGGAGGAGTTAGAGGGGCAAGAGGGGACGGGGGAGTTAGAGGGGCAAGAGGGGACGAGTCAGGGGGAGTTAGAGGGGCAAGAGGGGATGGGGGAGGGGGAGTTAGAGGGGCAAGAGGGGACAGGGCAGGGGGAGTTAGAGGGGCAAGAGGGGACGAGACACGGGGAGTTAGAGGGGCAAGAGGGGTTGGGGGAGGGGGAGTTAGAGGGGCAAGAGGGGACGGGGGAGTTAGAGGGGCAAGAGGGGACGAGACACGGGGAGTTAGAGGGGCAAGAGGGGACGGGGGAGGGGGAGTTAGAGGGACAGGAGGGGATGGAGGAGGGGGAGTTAGAGGGACAGGAGGGGACAGGGCAGGGGGAGTTAGAGGGGCAAGAGGGGTTGGGGAGGGGGAGTTAGAGGGGCAGGGGGAGTTAGAGGGACAGGAGGGGACAGGGCAGGGGGAGTTAGAGGGGCAGGAGGGGACGGGGGAGGGGCCAGCGGTCCCAGCAGCCAGCGGGGAAAGGAGCTTCTGGAGTTGGCTGAGGAGGAAATTTTCCTCCTCTACCATCCTCAAGGCTCCTCCTCCCAGCTGTGCTTGTCTGGTTGAGGCAGCGGCTCCCCCACCTCCTTTCAACCTGGCTGGTGTCATCCCAACACCAGCAGAAGCCAGAGGTGAGGAGTGGGACTGGTTGGGGCGGGGGGCAGTGTTGGGGACCCTGCACGAGGCTGGGTCCGTGGTGAAGAGGGGTGTGGAAGCGGGCTCAACCAACTCTTCCTTCTCCCCTGCCTGCAGGATCAAGCGCAGCTGTCCCGGAACTCTGCCGCCTCGACTCCATCAGGCAGAGCTGCCAGGAGGCCCGGAAGGAAAGCAGAGTCCACTTCTGCCCCGAGCAGGCAGCCCAGGAAGTCTTGGTGAGTGAGCTGCAGCAGGCAGCCCTTTGGGTCCCTTGAACCCTCGAAAGCAGGGCAGGGGGGGAGCAGCCACACGGGGAAGTGACTAACTCTCTTCTGCTTTTTCCTCTCTTCCAGGACATCATGCAGAACGCAGAAGCCTGCCCCGACCCTGCTCTGCTGCTCAGCCGGTCGTTTGAGACCATCGCCGAGTTGAGGTATCTATCGGATGTACAGTAATGGGGGACTGGGGAGGACAGGGTTGGGGCCGGAGAGAAGAGTGGCTTCTCTTTGCAGAAAAGCGAGCAGCAGGGAAGCAAACCAACTTCCCCAGGGCAAAGCAGGGCCTCCCTGCAAGCGCACTGACCATCTTTAAGACGCGGGTGCGGGGAGGGGGGGTTGTGAAACCATCCCCTGGCTGTCTCTCGGCCTCAGTGGCCAGGACCATCCTCTCCTCGTCCTCCCGCTACAGAATCTAATCCTTTCCTCTTTCCTCTTCCAGTGAAATGGAACCTGCCCTTTCAAGATCTTTGGAGTCGGCCATCATGAAAACATCTGTCTCGAAATTGAGCCAACTGGAGCAGCACGGCACCCAGGTAGATTGCCACGGGACATCAGGGCGGCGGGAGGGACTGGCTCACTCCCTTCCTTTCTCAAGTCACCGTTTTAGTGGGGAGTGAGAAACCAGAGCCCAAACCGTCACGATGGGGCTCCTCGTGATGGCCATTTCATCTTTTTTTCATCGTCCTCATCTGTGATGTTTTCCATTTCCTTTAGGACCCAAGAAACAGCCTAGAGAGAATGCTGAGTGGGCTGATGTATCGGAACCCCACCACCGGCCATCTCGTCCAACTGGTGGGGGTAAGTGTGTGGTAGAGTTGTTCTTGATGGAGAGACGATCCTTTCCAGGGCAACGATGCCAGGTGGTGCAAGGGAGTGGCCACAGGAGACAGGTTGTCTCTTGTGGTCTTGTGGGCTCCCTGCCTGTGGCATCTGGCGGGGCTGGGCGCTGTGAGATCCAGGAAGCTGGACCAGACGGGCCTTGGGCCTGATCCAGCAAGGCTCTTCTTGCTGGATCAATGATACTGAGGTGCCCTTTTTTCCCCACAGGACCTCGACGAATTCCTTCGTGCGGGGGAAACTCCTGCGAGAGACGTGAGCGGTACCAGCATCCATTGCCTGTACAATTGCACCACAGCCCTGCCATCGGTCCTGGTGAGTATCTCGCCCACTTCCACGGCTGGGTTCTACACCCTCTCATGCCCATTGTCGGCTTTCTGGGATGAAGTGCAGAAGAGCTGTGCTGGCTCTTCTGTGACCCATTGCACCTAGGTTTTGCTGGGGGGGGATGTCTAGTTGGGCACATGGAAGCCCCTGAAGGAGGGCAGTAGTAGCAGGAGTACCAGAAAGTGGCCTGGGGAATAAATGCAATGTCTTCTTCTTCCCTCTACAGATGGAGATCATGAAGGACAGGGTGCCCGCAGATATCAATGACTTATGGCTCAGGAAGAAAGGCATCACCTGCTCCTCCTCTAAAGGTAAGAGCCATTGGCATGGAGAGGGGGGTGGCAGGCCACATCCCAGAAGAGGCTGACGCCATCTGGTGCCCGCGCCAGAGGCCAGCTTCTGTAGCTTCGGCTCCCCGCTACCCCTTTGTCAAAGTCCCATCAGCTAAACTAACTCTCCCTCCTCTTTTCTTCCATCCAGAACATCTTCCCTGCACAACATCGGACGAGGAGGAGTAGGAAGAGGAGGGAGACCCACCAACTTGCTCCCTCCTGGCTTTCTTCCTGAAGATGTTCTGCGGGCGTTGGATGCTGGCGTTCCAGCTGCTGCCCGGCTCCGCTCCCCGCATCGCCCACTGGTCCTGGATCCGTCTGCTCCTGGCCGAACTCCAGGCAGGATTCCCGGCATCGAAGCAACTGGCTGTGTTCCCGGCGGGGTTGAAGATCCATCGGACAGACGGCACTTCCTGGCGGACTCTCCACCTGCTCCTGGCCCCCTGGCAGCCCGGGGCGCTGCAATTCTTCCGGACTTCAGCCTCTCCTGTGGTAGGCAGCTGCAGCCGAAGACACCGCCCCTACCACCCACCCTTCATGCAGTCTGAGACTAGCTGGTCGCCTATTTTGGGGCCGGGTAGTAATTTTTGGCCACCATCATGATTGGCTCTTGATGGTGGTTTTTTCGCCTACCCCAGACTGGTGCTTGGGTGTGATTTGTTATGTTGTCCTCCCTCCCTTGGTTAAATAAAAAAAAAATATTTAACCAAGACACTGTCTCCTGGTTTTTTTCCCCTTTGTCTCTCTTATTGTCTTGGGGTGATGAAAGAGGGATTATTATTTTTTTACAGCAGTGGCAACTCTTCAGCTTGACTTCACTTGAACCAAAACGGAACCAGACTGCTGGCGCGTAACATGAAGAAGGTGGCAGAGCAGCTTTTAAACTGACCCCTGGGGGAAAGCCAACAGGAGCCGAGGGGCATCCGGTTCGGGACTCCTCATCCCTAGGGAATAAGGGTGGAGAGGTTCAGGAACAGCAAGGTTACGACAGAGTAGAAATTGGGAGTGGAAATGGGATGGGACAAGACAGCCGGTCCATCAGGAAGAGAGGCTGCAGGGGGGAAAAAAAGCAAACAACCCTTCTCAGGGAACCTGACAGACGTGCTTTTAAGCAAATGCCCGAAGTCTCCGAGTGAAGATGGGAGAACTGGAACGTTTGGTGGCGAGGGAAAACATTGACATAGTGGGCATAACGGAAACCTGGTAGAATGCGGAGAACCGGTGGGATACCGCAATCCCAGGCTACAAACTCTATAGGAGGGACAGAGAGGGGCATGTTGGAGGTGGGGTGTCCATCTATGTCAAAGAGGGGGTAGAATCCACCAGAGTAGAGCTGGAGGGGGGCTCTGACTCCTCCGTAGAATCACTGTGGGTTAGATTACCAGGCTCAAGGAGCAATGTAATACTGGGGGGGGGGTTTATCGTACCCTAGATCAAAAACCTGAAGGGGACCTTGAGATGAGGAAACAAATCAGAGAGATGTCAGTGAGAGACAGGGTTGTAGTCATGGGGGACTTCAATTATCCTCACATCGACTGGGTCAATTCAAGCTCTGGTCATGAAAGAGAGACTGGATTTTTGGATATGCTAAATGACTGTGCCTTAGAGCAGCTAGTCACAGAGCCAACCAGAGGACAGGCGACTCTGGACTTGATATTGTGTGGTACTCAGGACCTGGTCAGGGAGGTAAATGTTACAGAGCCATTGGCGAACAGTGACCATGCTGCGATCTGTTTCGCCATGCATGTCGGAGGGAGAGTGCCAAGCAAATCTGACACAAAAACCCTTGACTTCCGAAGGGCAGATTTCCCTAATATAAGGAGACTAGTTAGAAAGAAGCTGAAAGGGAAGGTAAAAAGACTCCAATCTCTCCAGAGTGCATGGAAGCTGTTTAAAACAACAGTCATAGAGGCCCAGCGGGAGTGTATCCCACAAAGGAGGAAGGGCTCGACTAAGTCCAGGAGGGTGCCAGCATGGCTAACAAGCACAGTTAAAGAGGCTATAAAAGGCAAGGAAGCTTCCTTCCGTAAATGGAAGTCTTGCCCTAATGTGGAAAATAAACAAGAGCACAAACTGTGGCAAAAGGAATGTAAAAAGATAATACGGGAGGCCAAGCAAGACTTTGAGGAGCGTATGGCCAGAAACATTAAGGGGAATAATAAAAGCTTCTTCAAATATGTTAGAAGCAGGAAACCTGCCAGAGAAGCGGTTGGCCCGCTGGACGGTGAGGGAGGGAAAGGGGTGATAAAAGAGGGCTTGGAGGTTGCAGAGAATTTGAACGAGTTTTTTGCATCTGTCTTCACAGCAGAAGACCTCGGGCAGATGCCGCTGCCCGAACGGCCACTCCTGACTAAAGAATGAAGTAAAATAGAGGTTAAAAGAGAAGACATCTTAGACTTAATTAACAAATTAAAGATCAATAAGTCACCAGGCCCAGATGGCATTCACCCAACAGTGCTTAAGGAACTCAAAAATGAAGTTGCTGATATCTTGACAAAAATATGCAACTTGTCCCTTAAAATGGCCACTGTGCCAGAGGATTGGAGGATAGCTAATGTCACGCCAATCTTTAAAAAAGGGAGGGGACCCGGGAAACTACAGGCCGGTCAGCCTAACATCTGTTCCAGGAAAGATGGTGGAAAGTCTCATTAAGGATAAAATCTTAAAATACATAGAAGAACAAGCTCTGCTGAGGGAGAGTCACCATGGCTTCTGCAAGGGGAAGTCTTGCCTCACAAACCTTTTAGAATTTTTTGAAAAAGTCAACAGGCATGTGGATGCGGGAGAACCTGTGGATATTATATACCTGGATTTTCAGAAGGCGTTTGACACGGTCCCTCATGAAAGGCTCCTGATAAAACTCCATAGTCAGGGAATAAGGGGGCAGATCCTCCTATGGATAAGGAACTGGTTGAAGACTAGGAAACAGAGAGTAGGTGTCAATGGGCAATTTTCACAATGGTGAGAGGTGAAAAGCGGTGTGCCCCAAGGATCGGTCTTGGGACCGGTGCTTTTCAACTTGTTCATAAATGACCTGGAGTTGGGGATAAGCAGTGAGGTGGCCAAGTTTGCGAATGACACTAAACCTTTCTGGGTGGTGAAGACCAGCAGGGATTGTGAAGAGTTCCAGAAGGATCTCTCCAAACTGGGAGAATGGGCAGCAAAATGGCACATGCGCTTCAATGTAAATAAGTGCAAAGTGATGCACATTGGGGCAAGAAACCAAAACTTACACGCTCATGGGTTCTGGGCTGTCTGTGACGGATCAGGAGAGAGATCTTGGGGTGCTGGTGGACAGGTTGATGAAAGTGTCGACCCAGTGTGCGGCGGCTGTGAAGAAGGCCAATTCCATGCTTGGGATCATTAAAAAAGGGATTGAGAATAAAACGGCCAATATTATTATGCCGTTGTACAAATCGATGGTAAGGCCGCATCTGGAGTATTGCATCCAGTTCTGGTCGCTGCATCTCAAAAAGGATACAGTGGAACTGGAAAAGGTGCAGAAGAGAGCGACCAAAATGATTAGTGGGCTGGGGCATCTACCTTATGAGGAAAGGCTACAGCGTTTGGGGCTCTTCAGTCTAGAAAAAAGGCGGTTGAGGGGGGACATGATTGAGACGTATAAAATTATGCATGGGATGGATAGAGAGAAGTTCTTTTCCCTCTCACACAACACTAGAACTAGGGGACATCCACTCAAATTGAGTGGAGGGAGTATTAAAACAGACAAAAGAAAATATTTCTTTACCCAGCGTGTAATTGGTTTGTGGAACTCCTTGCCACAGGAGGTAGTGATGGCTCCTGGCCTGGATGCCTTGAAAAGGGGATTGGACAGATTTATGGAGGAAAAGTCCATCACAGCTTACAAGCCATGATGGGGATAAGCAACCTCCTGGTTGTAGGAGTAGGTTTTCTCTGTGCCAGGTGCAAGGGAGTGGCGACAGGATACAAGTATCTTGTTGTCTGGTGCTCCCTGAGGCATCTGGTGGGGCCACTGTGTGATACAGGAAGCTGGACTAGATGGGCCTTTGGCCTGATCCAGCAGCCAGGCTCTTCTTGTGTTCTTATGTACTTCGCAGGAACAGGATGCGCTTCCGATTTGTATCTCACGCACCTGCCACCTGCCTGCTCCATCTCCGCAACGGGCGCCCGCCACACTGCAGACGTCCAGGCTGTCTGACCGCAAGACTCTGCGCACCTTGGTGCACAAAGAAGGGCGGGTGAGCTAAGGATGGAGATGGGGAGAAAAAAGAAGAAACTGCGGGTGGGGGGGAGTTTGGGCGAGGGGGCCCAACAAATTAAGGGCGACAAAGGGATACGGCATTGGCAAAATGTCCGTATTTAAGCCAACCAATGTGGAACTTCCAGCCAATGAGGATCCCCCCCCCCCCAGGAAAGAGTTACTAGTCTTAAGGCCGTTCTATACTCCACGAATCCCGGCGTGGAGGCCTCTGCCTCCGCGCGCAGAACTGGTCGGAAGGAGTGTCTTCCCGCCTGTTGTCCCTCCTGTTGTCCCGCCTTCTTTGAAAGCGCAGCGGTGATTGGTTAAACACAAATGCGGTCCGATACATGAGAGAAGAGAGAGGGGGGCAGGAAGGAGAGAAAACTAACAACACAATTTGTGCCGGGAATAGAATTCATCTTGCTAACTTTTGTGAGAAGGAAAAATGGATCCAAGAGAAATCGGAGACTCAAATGAGTTCCGATTGAGTGACAACCCCTTTCATCCCGCCCTCTCATCCGATTGGTTGGCTGCAGTAGCTCCGCGAACCCGCCCCCTCAAAAGATGGGTTTCCAGCTTTATGTACGCGCCGGAAATCGGGAGATCGCAGCTGCTCCGCTTGCTTCCGCGATGGTGACAGAGAGCTCCGCACATCTCCATAACGCGCCGGGATTCGTGTAGTATAGAACGGCCTTTACCCACGAGTAATCCCATTCCGACCCATGTGGATCCCTCCCAGGAAAGTGCGCCCAGGATCAGTGCCCTGATCTGAAAGAAGCCCCCCGGAGTTGCTCTACTGCATTCCCTCCGGTTTGTGGACTCTGCTCCCTCCCGCCGCCCAGTCGTCTCGACTTCGCCCCGGTCCCTCTTCAGCTCCCCCGTCTTCATTGCTTCTTTCTTCGCCTTCTCAGCTTTGGATTCGTGTGTTTTTTTGGGGGGGAGACCCAGCTGGCGGTGTTGGCGGTGAGGGGTGGCAGCAGCAGGAGGAGGAAGGAAAGGAAGAGCCGCCACATTCGGATCGCACCGCTCCGTTGCTCTTCCAGAGGGATCCCCCCCCCCGGTCCTGTGCCCGCGAGCGCAGAGCAGAGCGACTCGGTGCTATGAGCACATAGTAGGATAATAAGGCGGAGGCGGTTGGGGTCTGGATGAGGGCAAATAGGTTGAGATTGAATCCAGAAAAGACAGAGGTCCCACTGGTCAGGAAAGCTTCGATGCAGGTACTGAGTCACCTGCCCGTTCTGAATGGGGTTGCACTCCCCCTGCAGGAACGGGTGCGCAGCTTGGGAGTACTTCTGGATTCACAGCTCTCCCTGGAAAGCCAGGTGGCGGCTGTGGCCAGGGGTGCGTTTGCCCAGCTTTGGCTGGTGCGCCAGCTGCGGCCGTACTTGAGTCGATCGGACCTGACCACGGTGGTCCACGCCTTAGTGACTTCAAGACCGGATTACTGTAATGCGCTCTACATGGGGCTGCCCTTGAAGACGGTTCGGAAGCTGCAATTAGTGCAGAATGCGGCGGCCCGGGTGGTCGCTGGAGCTCGGCGGTTTGACTCTGTTGAGCCGCTGCTTCAGCGGCTGCACTGGCTGCCCATTTGTTTCCGGGCCCAATTCAAGGTGCTGGTAATGACCTTTAAAGCCCTTCACGGTTTGGGTCCACGGTTTGGGTCCATATCTGAAGGAACGCCTTCTCCCGTACATTCCGGCCCGCTCTCTTAGGTCATCTGAGGGGGCTCTCCTGCGTGTACCACCTCTATCGCAAGTTAGGGAAGTGGCAACACGTGGGCGAGCCTTCTCTGCTGTGGCGCCACAACTGTGGAACTCCCTGCCAGGGGATCTGAGAACTACCCCCTCCCTCATGACTTTTCGGCGAGGGCTCAAAACATTTTTGTTTCGTCTAGCGTTTGGGTGATGGGTTGTAGTCTGCCTCCTGTGTCTCAAGATGCTCTGCCATGCTGCTTTTGTGCTCCATATTGTGTGTCCCCCCCCCGTGGATTTTATTGTTTTTAAGTTAAGAATGTATTGTTTTAAACTTTTCTGTATTTTAAATTATGTTTTTTAATTTTTGTTGTAATTTTTGTTGTAATTTTGTTGTAAAAAATTTTGTTTTAATTTTTGTTGGGCATTTGCCTCGGCATAGGATAAGGCGGGATATAATTTTTTTAAATAAATAAATAAGTAAATAATAAAGGCCGTGACAGACCGCACGCCAAGGCGAGCGAAGGAGTGAGCGAGCCCCGAGGCAAGCGACCGAGAGAGGCTGGCAGCTCTCCTCCGTGCTCTGAGCTGGTCTGTAGGAGTGTCTTCCCGCAAAGAGTCCCCCCTTTTGTCCCGCCTTCTTGGAAAACACCTCCACGGTGATTGGCTAACACTCCTCCCCCTCTCATCTGATTGGTGGCTACAGTAGCTCCGTGAAGCTCCTCAAACATGGGCCAGGAACCGGAAATCGGGAGAGCGCAGCATCTCCTCCACTCGCTTCCGCTATGGTAACCAGACACCTCCGCACCGCTCGACAAAGCTCCACGGGCTGCGTCTGGGACGCGCCGGAATTCGTGCGGTCTGCAGCGGGGACTGTGTCATTCATGTGCGCGTGTTGCAGCAGAGGCTGATTCACACTAGCCTTTTCCTGGCGCGCATGCCCTGCTCTAGCGTCTGTACGTGCGTCTAGCAGTTCTCTGAACGTTTGCCCGCCTTCTTGAAGAAAGCGCAGCTGTGATTTGGTGAAGAGAAATGCGCTTCTCTGATTGGTGGGCTGCCTAGCACCGCGAGCATAAACGCTAGCTTAAACGCGAGCGCAGCAAAAAGATAAACCGAAACCATCTCTCCTGGCTGCGGCGTAAGCTCAGGCTGCGTCCGACGCAAGCATGAAAAACGCATGAAAAGAAGCCAAAACGCGCACGGAAAGGGCTGGTGTGAATCAGCCTTTTTTAAGTGATAGAGGAGGAGAGGAGACATGGGATATATCACCATTTTAAAACCGTTCGGGCTTAATGGCCACGGTCCGAAAATAGCTTTGGATTCCAACCTCCCTGCAAGGAAAACGCACCGAGATCTCCCTGCAGGGAAAGAAACGGAGCTTCAGTGGAAAGAGCTGCCGGCCGTGAAAGATTTGGAAATTATGAGACATGGAAGGATTGCATCACGGTAGTAGATTAAGATTGTGCTGCTGCTAATAATAATAATAATAATATTTTAAAAAAAATCATTTTTATGAATTCCGTTAGTATGGGGGGGTGTCCCCCCCCCCCAAGTCCTTGGGCCCCGGGTGCAAAACAGCCCACTGAGCGTTTCATATTTTTTTCCCTCCCTCTCTCTCCTCTTCGGACTCGTCGCCTCTTCTTTTCCCCGCCCTCCTTTCTCGTATGCAAATGAGGCTCCGACCATAGCTTGACTGCCAGCCAATCAGATACCTCAGAAGCAAGCATGCAAAAAAAAAAAAACACTCACCGGAACGGCCGAAGTCACCGCGGCTTGAAAGAAGCGGGCGAGAAGTGACTGCGCGTGCGCGGGACAGGTACGATTCGCGCGTGCGCACACCAGCGGCGGGGAGGGGGCGGCGCAAGCTGAGGAGGATCTGAGGGGGGCGAGATCGCAACGGCCGCGCGGGACTGGAGGCCGACTGGGCTGGGTGCCCCCCCTTTCCGTTGAGAGACCCCCCATTTCCCCCAGACTGTCCCCCCCCCGTGGAGCAGGTGAGGCCCGCTGGAGTGGGAGGGAAAGGGATGCTCGCTCGCCCCACAGCCCCCCCCTGAGCAGCCCCCCTTTATTTCCCCTCCCCCCGAGAGGACCCCCCCTTTTGTGACCTTCTGGCACCTGCCTTTGACCCCCCCCCATCCTAACCTTGCTCCTCTTTTGCAGCAACCTCTGTTTACTGCTTGGGGGGGGGTGTACCTATTTTGGCCCATGGGGGGAGGAGCTTATGTTGCTCTGTGGGGGGGGGAATGCACCTGCCTCACCACCACCCCTGCCCTAAATTTGCCCCTCTTTTGGAGCCACTGGGTTTTTGGGGAGGCTGTTCAGTCTTAGTGACTCTGCCCCCTTTTGTCTCCTGGGGGGGGAGTTACTCCCATAGCTCTGTGGGGAGGGGGCAAGTTGCCTACCTCGATTCCCCCCACCCTAACCTTGTCCCTCTTTGGAAGTCATCTCTTTTCTGCCATTTTGGGGGGGTGGGGGCTGCCCTTTTTTGTTTCCTGGGATGAGCTCCTCACAACTCTACAGCACCTGCCTCTCTTTTCCAAGGATGAAGATGATGGTGGTGGTGATTTGTATGGTTGGCTCTGGATTTTGCTTTCTGGTGGCAACTTGTTCTTTTCTTTCCCTACACACAGGGCTTCATGCAACTCCTGTGTGGCCTTGTGAGGTCATCCATCCTGACCAGGCTGCTGCCATTACTGCACTCCTCTCTGACAGATGAGCTGGTAAGAATTATTTTTTTGAACGAAAACTATTATAACCGGCAACAATGTTTAAGGAATTAGGTATCACGGGTAACCCGGTCATGTTTGCAACTAAAAATAGCGATCCAGCCGATTTAAAAATAATGACGAAAATACCCGGTATGGACTTTGACAGCCCAGAAACCCGGATAGAAAGAAATTATTTAAAATCAAAATTCTGGAACTCAAAGGACCCGACGTTTCGTGCCTTGCTACAGGCACATCTTCTGGGGTATCTGCAAAGTAATGTTGGGTATTTGGGTATCTCCAAATTGGAAGGTGTTAAAGAACAGCGTCCTGCTTCGTCATTTTATTCTTTTCCAAAAAGCGCGGGAACTCCTGCTTGCCAGACGGAAGCCGCTTCAGTTCAAACCTTTACAGAGGCACGTGATCCTGCAAGGACTCAGTAAAGCATGTAATCGAGGAAATCCTTAAGACAACCTTTACTCTTCTAATATGGTACTGGCAACATTTGTATTAGATACTATTTTGAATGGTTGCGCTGTTGTTCAATTGTCCATGATTTGTTTGCCCACGAATTATGGGGAGCCATATACGATTTGCGAAATTTAAATCCTGTTGCCTGTTCAAAAGGGCATTTGGCATTCTTTTGCTTATTTCTAGAGCCTCCAGGTTTTTCAAAATGTTTAATTTACTCAAAGAGCATGCGTCATTGAAGTGGATGGAATTAATCCTGTAATTAATGTTACAGGATGTAAGGATGTAAGCTGGTAAGAATTAATTTGCCTCCCTTCTCAAGAACTGGGGAAGACAAACCACTCGGAGTCTGGTGGCATTTGAAAGACTAACAAAACAAATGCTGGGAACTACAGGTGATCTCACAGTTTGGGAAGGAGATAAATAATTGCCAGTTTCTTCTTGTTTGTTTGAAATCCTCTTGAAATAGGGGCCAGTTAAGGATGGCTTGAAAAAGTTGGTTATTATTTATACTGTAGCTGATATCTTGGGAAAGGGGGGAGAGAGAGAGAGAGACGCACACTGCTTTTTAAAGAATTGATAGAAATCTTTTGCAGTTGACAAAAAAGAGGATCAAGGTTAAAATGCTTTGACAGTAAGGATTCTTTGTGTCATGGGACTCATCAATTTCTGCAAAAATAAGAGGAAAATATCCAAAAGTATTGGAAAGGAGAAATAAATGTGATAAAAATGAATATGCTGCCTTTGGAAAGAACGGTCAAATGCCAAAGTTGGTTTTTGACTGCTCTCTAAAAAATAAAACCAGACTTCTATAGCACCTTTGGATCTATTCCTGAATCTTCTGTGGATGAATCCAGATTAATTCTTGTTAATCTGGATGTGGTTCTTTACCATCATTTCTCAGGTCATTGGTCGCTGGTAAAGCCTCTTGTGTTAGCTGCCTGTTAGTGACTGGCTGGGCATTTGATTGGAAAGTATTTTTTTAAAAAATAAGACTTCTTATTGTATGTGTCTGTATTTACCAATAGGTGTCTGCTGTGTGTGTGTGTGTGTGTGTGTGTGTGTGTGTGTCCCCGCACCTTTTTTTTCACCTTTCCCCTTTGGACTAAATTTGCCCTGGTATCTCTTCTTACCATGTTGTTTAAAAACTGGTTAGAGTGGAACACTGTGTGAATTCACTTCCAGGGTAATGTTATTTTTCAGGTTGAAAACAAGACAGGCTTTTTCTGCTTTTTGCACGAGGCATTAAAACTCAAAATTGTTTTGAGAGGTTGGGTGTTGCTTTAGAAACTTGAAACTTTGTTTCCCTGAGGCTTGTGAATCTGAGTAGAGAAGTATCTAAAAATTTAGCACTTTTATTTCAATAATAGCCCTTCTTGTTTAACATCCATTTATCGTGCCTGGTGAGGGAGCCCAGAGAGACTTGCATTGTCACCTTGGGGTTTCTCATGCTATCATTTTTGGTGCAACAGCGTCTGTAATAATTGATAATGAAAGATTGAGTGCATAGTACTTGTCCTCATTCTGTGCTTTAATGTGGATGTGTATAATGTTCTCTGTTTAAAGCTAATTGACAGAGGTGGCTCCACACACACCCTTCCCTATGTCAATATAATCACACACACAACTGCAGACCAGCCCATAAGGTTCTGTGTGTATTTATTAACTTCCCTTTAAATAACATCTGCTATGTAAGCTGAAACCCAAACACTTTGTTCACTGGCTTGTGGCAGGGTAAGTTCTAAACACTTTTTTTTCCAACTGTTTCAGTGAAAAATAAAGTAGTAAATTATTGCTTATGGTCAATTTCATGCATCCAATTGTAGCAAGAGTTCTGGTGAGCATTTGTTTCCCTCTAGAATGGTTTCTTACTGAAGAACCTATAGAAATGAAATGATAGTTTGCTGTTCTAGTATGAACCGTTGAAGAGGAAGCAACTTCTCAAGAGTTTTCATCATCTAAGACCAGCAACTCACGTGCTGTTTCCTGGTTTTAATAAGAGTGCATGTATGCACTTGCACATATAACAAGCTAGACAGTGAATGAAAAAGAACTCGTGTGATATGTGAAATGGTGATGTGCAGCTACTGTACTCTAGAACATTTGTATTTCGGAAAATTGTCAAGACAAATGTGGGCTTTTAATCCTTGAGACAGAGACGAAATTTTCCTTGAACACTGAGCTGGATTGCAAAAATCTTAAGTGCCTGGGTAGCTAGAAATGTGATACTGGCTCATAGAAATCCTTTGAGTTGTGCTTGAACGATCCATTCTGCTGTCGTCCTCGGAATCTTTCCTTTGGTTATAGGCACGGACACATCTTGTCTGTTTGGCTTTGTGTTTTTTGCCGTTTTTAGTGCGGAAACTGCAGTCCAAACATGTTTGGTAAGTTGAGGTTGGCTTTATCCTACCCAAATTGACCTCGCACAACTTAGTGGTTTCAGGAAGGCAACTTGATGTGGGCAGTTTCAGGAGGAGTCAGGAGGACTATAGGGCACTCCTCTGATATTTTATATACTCATTACGAACATCTGAGTAAAGATGAGTTTCCTTTCTCTTCATAGCATCTAAGACGGGGTAAATGTCAAACGATTCTTGCAAATAAGTGCCTTCAGATTCACAAAGTCTTTGCTCTGTTTGCTGTTGGTTTTAAAGCCAGCTGCCCTGAAGATATTTAATTGTTTGGAGAGTGACTATATTCTGCTGCAGTGTGATGACTGTTTTTAAACACTTCTATCATGCCTTTTTTCTAGCAAGACTCCTCGGGGATTTCAAGAAGATGGTTGTTCCTGGAAGTGCCCCTCTAATTCAGCCAGACCACAGTCTTGGAACTGAACTCGGCCGGGACGCCACCGAGACCTCTGCCATGGGTCCAGATGCCGAACCACTGACTGATCCGGTGGGCCCCGAGCTGGAGGAGGTTCGGAAACTGCAGGAACTTGTGAGGAGACTTGAGCTCCAGAATCAGCAGCTGAGAACCCGAAGCCTCCGAAATGTGCCGGAGGCCAAAGTGCTGAGCCAGGCTGGCACTGGAGTGGATAATTGCCATTCCAGGCTCAATGGCATGGAAATGAATAATAGCATCAACGCTCTGATGGATAAGCAGGAATTGCAGATCGTGGCGGACCTGCACTCGGCACTGAGTAAAATGAGGTCAGGAGCAGAAGAGGCGGACGGATTCTTGACAAAAGATGTCCAGGCCACAACCACGCAGCACAGCTGCGCCAGTGCTTCTGGGAAAGAGCAGAGCAGTACAGGGATGCTGAGCAGTGATGGCGACACCCATGACTTTCCCGACTGGGATTGTGGCAACGCAGTGCTGGTAGAAGACCTGGCCGGCACGGGTGTCGAGCCAGCACTGCGGGCGAGTGAAGGGAGCCCCGATGGAGAAGGTCTCTGGAGTGAGACGACGCTGGACGGAGTGGAAGTGTTGGAGCTTGAGAATGGCAGCGATGAAGAGGACAGCTGGTAGGTACCTACCTTGCGATTCGGGGCTGTCGCTTGAAACGAGTCGCGGGGTCTTCACCTTGGGGCACTTTTAGCCGAGATAGGCCTTTGTTTGTAATGAAATGGTACATTGAGCATGCTCAGATGCAAAATGGGTCTGCAGGACACACCCAGAAGTCTACAACTGTGTGGTCTCGCTGGTTTCCCGAACGGCGGATAAACTCAGTACTGTGACATGAAGATAAGGTAGATAGTTGCTTCCTGTATTGACGGTGAGGGAGGAGGGCTGACTGAAGTTGACCCGCTGACCTGATCCAGTCCAGAGAGAGTCAAAGGAAGCCATTGGAAAGGAGGGAGGAGCTTTTGCCTCCTAAAGACAGGAAGCCTGCTGGGCCCAACTTTGGAAACCATGCGGACTGTGCTGTGTATTCAGTCAGCAGTGCCAAATAGGAGGAGGAAAACTATTGTCAGTCCTGGTGCTTGAGGGCGTGTACCTGCATGGTGTGTACCTGCTGTCATGCATGTGTTTGCTTCCCTGAAATACTTTGCATGTAATAAGGCACCTGGTATGCTAAGAAATGTAGTCGTGACTAAATCTGAAATGATTCACTGAAATGAATGGGGCTTAAGTTAGTCATTGATTGCAGTTGTGCTTAGCCATGATCGACTTCCTTAGCTTACAACCCCATATGTAAAATGAAATACCTCTAAGCCACCGGTCCTCATGGCTTCCTCTGTTCTTTGTGTGAACCAAGAATGGGATCTAGTTTATTCAGTGGGGAAAAAGAGGAGAGGAAGGGGACTACTGGTATTTGAGTTGTATTCCAAGTTTAGTTAGTCGTCATGACCAAGTCCATTTGAAGCTTGTATCCTAAGGTTAGTCAGTCATGTGTTACCCCATTGATTTCCGTGGGTCATGATGAGTACCTAAACTTAGAATACAACCCATTATATGTACGGTAGTTTTATTTTCCTGACTGGAATATGCTTGAGAGACACAAGTTATTCTTATAACGGTGGAAGAAATCTTCCGAGAGCTTAGATGTTTGTGTAAAAAGACAAAACAAACGCTTGCATTTTTGTGAGAACTGGAAACTTCATTTATATAGAGCTGTGACAGACGACTACTTTTGTGAAAGTGGTTCATGATACTGGTTGTACTTATTTTAAGTGGTATTTGTGATAATTATTTTTATCTTTGAAACAAAACAATGAGGCTGTATTCTGCCAAAGAAAATACTTCCTGATTAAAAAAAACACTACCGCCAGTCTTTTTTCTTCCATGAAATCATGAAGATTATTTTTTTCTTGTCTTTGGCAGAAGACACTCTTTCAGATACCCAAATTTGCAAATTCTTAACTTTAATTTTGTTGCATCTTTTACATTGATTGTAGATTCACTTTTCTCTGTGCACTCTAGACAAATTTATTATCTTCCTAATTTGGAACTGTTATTTTAAGAAGTCTTAAATTGTCTCCTTAATCTCTTGTCATTTTACAGAAACCTATTCTGTGTAGCTTATCTGCTCCAACCGCAAACAGTTTGAGCAGGGAAAACCTATTGCCAGATAGCTTCTGTTAGGGTAGTAGCAGCCCCTCTTCGCCCCCCCCAGCCCCCCAGGCCATAGTCTCATGTGAAAGGAGTGCAATTCTAGATTTCTTAACAGACCTAGTAGGCAATACTTTTATCTTTTTTATTTTTGCCGTGTAATAAATGTA
Organism: Plestiodon gilberti rubricaudatus; assembly: GCA_026170595.1. NCBI lineage: Eukaryota > Metazoa > Chordata > Lepidosauria > Squamata > Scincidae > Plestiodon > Plestiodon gilberti. The sequence continues at coordinate 23,554,879 of JANXHW010000013.1, forward strand.
GTTTTTCTATGCGAGTTGCTTGTGTATATAGTTCATGTCCGGTTCTTACCAGCCTGTTGCTCCGTAAAGGTTGGCAGCAGACTGGTGTAGTAGTTGTGGCCATGTGCTGAATTGGTCTCTTAACTGTCCATTGGTCTGTTTAAGGCTGTATGTCTCTCCAAGAAAGCCGTCTGTCGATGAAAAGGAGTCCCCCCTGCAGTGGTGTAGGCAGGTGTTGGACCACCCCAGCCCCGAGACGGAGGCAGCCTGCCGTACCCTTCTCAGCAGACTCGACCAAGGTATGTGAGGGGCTTGTGTTCGAAAGGGCTGCTCTTTAGCTAGTCCTACAGGTAGCAGTACTCCAAAGTACTTGTGATGTAAAGGTTGAGTTGGATGGTTCACCTCCTCCTGCTTTGGATCTTTCGAGTTTTGCAGCACTCTTGAATCCAGGTCTCGATCCCTTGCTCTGCTCTTTCCAATTTCCTTGCTTGGAGCTGGCTAAGCCAGATTGCATTAGCACTAATGGCTGGGCCGAGGGCCAGGCAGATAAGCTTACTAAGCTTGCTGTAGGCAAAGTGGTTTATGTGCTCCTTGGGCAAACGTATCCTAATTGGAGGATGACTTCTAGCCTTGCGATGAGGTTCAGAGACCATTCTACTGTACAGGCAAAGATCTTTAGCGAGTGCCTCTTCACCGTGAATCTCTTTTGCTGCTTCAGGTCCTTCTGCAGTTAGTCCACCTACCGCATCAGATGATGTCCATGCATGTAAAGCTTTACTGTTTAGTATATCACAGCTGCAGCCACAGTTAGAGAGGGAGGTGCCAGGTGTTGTGCTTGAAGTGTCTCTTGGTTGTTGCCACTTGGGGAGAATATGAAAAAAAATTAAGGCTGGCAATGGAAACTAGCCACAGTAAGAGAAACGTAAGAGAAGCCTTATTGTCTAGACTTAGGAGAGCATGTAAACCTCTGCAGTTTTATGCAGTGACAGGAGGACACTTTTTTCTGTCCTGTAACTAAGGAGTAGCGATACATTTTTGTATTTGTAGTCCAGCGGTGGGAACCTCCGGCCCCAGGGCCGGATCAGGCCCCCGAGGCCATCCGGTCCGGCCCCCGGAGAGGTTGCCGGGAGGCTGCCCAACCGGCCCCTGGAGGCTCCGCCGGGTCCACGCGTCACCTCCGGAGGCCGGGAGAGGGCCTTTGCATGTCCTCCCCGGCCGCCGCCTCAGCCCCTTCTCACCAGGCTATTGGCCATTTCGCACATGCGTACCACGCCGATGAGGGCAAGCTCTTGCCCTCATCGGCATGGTACGCCGGAGGTGACACGCGGACTTGGCAGTGGCTTCGGATGGTGAGCGCGGAGCCTCTGGAGGCCGATGGGGGGCGGGGGCAAAAATTAATTAAATAAAAAATATGGCGCCCGGCCCTCAAGCAAATTTCTAATATTTAAAACGGCCCTCGCCAGGGAAAAGGTTCCCCGCCCCTGTTGTAGTCCAAAGTAGAGCAGTGCCTTTATTAGGATTAACCAAATGCAGGATTAATACTAAAGGCATGACCCTTATTTGGACGCTGACTTTTAATGGACCAGGGCCTGCAGAATGTTTGTATTTAGTTGTGTCAGGACATTGGGACGAGTTGAATGTTGTTCTTCCACTTTTCATAGCAAGTAACTGCAGAGAGACCAAAGTAACCATTTATTAGATTGACCATCTCCTGAAATTCCTTTCCTGGCTCTTCAGTTCTTAGTCTAAGTGTCTGAAATGGCTGCCTTTTCTGAAGTTTCATTTTGAGCTTCATTTTCTTCAGAAAAATGGAAGCTTTTTGTGAACCGAAACACCTTTCTTAACGCGTCCTCATCACACATTAGTTTGTGTCTTGTGGTATGGTCACTAATGTTCCAAGCTGTGAAACTTCGAAGAATGTGAATTGGCTGTGTAATAACTTTTTTTTTTATATAGTATTTTTTATTTTAAAAGACAACAAATAACAAATAACAAATAACAAATAACAATTAACATCAAAAACCCTACAAAATTGATACAATCAGGTACATCACAACCAGGATAAACTAACAAGATACAATAGGAATACTAACACCCGGACAACATTCTCCAATAATATAACTATTCAACGAATCTCTTACATAAAATAATTTTCACTATATCTTAATCTATCTCGCCCATCCTGCACATCCATATAATCATATAATCAATAACAATTTCTTTTTTTTTTAATGATTATCTTTTCATCCAATCGTAAAATGGTTGCCACCACTCTATCTTCTTTTTTACATCTCCATCTCTCAATCTTTCAGTTAAGACATCTAATTCTATCAAATCATAAATCTTAATTATTAACTCTTCCATCTCTGGTATAGTCTGAGCTTTCCACTGCTGAGCATACAACAACCTAGCAGCAGTAACTATATGTATAATAATATATTTATCTTTTTGGAATATTATTGCTGACATCATATTCAATAAAAATAATTCTGGTACAAACGGCAACTTGCAACATAATATCTCTTCCAAAACCTGATGAACCATCTTCCAAAATGTTTTTGCCTTGGCACATGTCCACCACATATGAAAAAAGGAGCCTTCCAAAATGTTGCATTTCCAACAAATACTTGAAACATTCTTATACATCTTACATAACTTCTTCGGTGTTAAATACCATCTGTAAAACATTTTATATAAATTCTCTTTATATGCAACAGCTTTAACCATTTCAACACCTGAATTCCAAATCTGTTCCCACTCATGTAAATGGATCTCTCGTCTTAAATTTTGTGCCCACAATATCGTAACATCTTTAACTGTTTCGTCTACCATCTCAAAGTCCAGTAAAAAATTATACATCTTGGTTACATATTTGTCCTCAGTATTTAAAAATACCTTATCAAATTCAATTTCTTATACTCGTCTTCCAACACATATCTATGCGTGACCAAGCATTATGTCTATGAGAATAAAATGTAAATTTCTTCTTTTCCGAATTCTGTGTTCTCCAACAATCAATCAATTGATATTCTTCCACCATCTCCAAAAAAACTTTTGGCAGGAGACCTGTCTTTCTCATTTTTGTTTTGGAAGATTTCCTGTCCAACTCATGATTAGTTACTGCATTAAAATCTCCCACAATCCATAAATCATCAAATTCTTTCTGCTTGATTTCTTGTGATAATTTAGTATAAAATTCTTCCTGTTTATCATTTGGTGCATACAAATTCACTAATAACATCGTTTTCCCACTATATCGTATCTTCACCATCAAAATCCTTCCATCTTCAGATTTCCATTCTAATTCTGATTCAAATTTCAAATTAACATATGTGACCACTCCATTTTTTTTTTTAGATTGATTTGCGGCACAATACATTTTACCCAATTTTTTCTTTTCCAAATATTTAACATGATCACTCTTGATATGTGTCTCTTGTAAACAAATAACATCTACTTTCAATTTCAGCAGTTGATGATAAACATTATTTCTTTTCGAAGGGCCATTCAATCCATTCACATTATTGCAAAAAATCTTCATATTTGTAAAAGCCATCACTTCTTGATTTTAGGTCTAACACTCTTGTCTTTCTGTTCCTTTGAACCTGAAAGTCTGTCCAAATATTTCCTCATCCGTGATCTGGATCTTAACTCTCTCTGTGGTGCAGGTTCTCCTCCTGTTGCGCCAAGTTCTTCCTCCGGTAATTTATCCTGTGAGAAATCTCTACTTTCTCTAATTTGTGTCATCTTCATATCTCTTTTCTCTTTTCTTCGTCTTTGTTCCTCCTCTCTGTATCTGCTTTGTCTATCAACTTCTGCCCCATTGGAATCCGATAAAATTTCATCTGTAGCTCCCAAATCTTTTCCATTCTTCCTCAAAAAAATTCTCATTCTTTCAACCGAAGTAATCCTTACTTTTTTCTCCTTGTATGTAAAGAAAACACCTTGTGGTGTCTCCCATCCAAATCTTATATTGTTCTTCTTCAAAATTGTCACCAAATCCTCATAATCTCTTCTCTTCCTCCTTATTTTATAAGGAATCTCTTTAAGAAACCTTAAAGTCCGGCCTTCCAGCACTCTAGGTTTCTCCAGAAGTCTGTCCATCAATTTATTCTTTATAAATTTACTATGAAAAATGATCATAATTTCTCTTGGGACACCCAAATCCTTAGCCTTCTTGGTATTCAATCTATACATACGATCAATACTATTTCTAATTTCTAATGTTTCCGCCTCCGGAATCTGTAACTCCTCTATCAACCAAATGATAAAAGCTTGACGCAGGTCTTCTTGCTTATCCTCCGGAAAATTCTGTACTCTGAGCATAAAACTAGCTCTTTCCATTTCCAGTTTCAAAGTTGCAGTCTCCAAGCCTTCACACCATGAGAATACTTCCTCTAAATCTTCTTCATGCTGGTCTCTTACTTCATCCAAACTTGTCTGTAGATCACACGTGACATCCTGAATTCCCTTAATTCCTTCTGTGTTTGCTACAACCTGTTGCTTCAACAAACCCATCGTAGCATCCATTTTCTTAAAATGGGCCAATAATTCTGATCTTTCTTCAGAAGCTTTATTCTGACTTGATATAATTGTCTCTTGTGTCTGCTGTACGTCATTAAGACTCATCTGCATCCCTCTCAACAGTTCCAACATCTGAGACATGTCTGACTTTTGGGCACCTGCCGCTGCTAAATTAGTTGACATAGCCCCTAAGACGGGGGGTTGTGTCACTTTAGCCACTTTGGGTCCCACGGGGGGTGTGGATCTCTTTGAATCTGCCATCTTTAATAAGATCTCAATCAATCTCTTCTACTTAAATCAGCCTATTAATAAACTCTATAATCACTGATAGAGTATAACAATATACAAACAATGTACAAAAAAGTCAATAAACCTTCTATTGTCCTCTTCTTATCTCTTCTTCTTTGTCTTAATAATTCACTTGAGATACTTAGTTCAGTTCACCTCAAGACTTGAGAATTGGTAAAACACACTTCCCAAACTGGAAGCTAATCCCAAACTCAATAATCACAGTTCACCTCAAGACTTCACTTTAAACACAAACTCCTTCAAATAATCAAGCAGGGCAAACCATAATACATCTCCATAGTTACCACTTGGTTCAAGTTAACACAGCTTGGCAGATTTCCCAGACTGTAAGATAGTTCCAAGGTCAAAAGGCACCAAATAAACTGTAATCCATATAGCGCCGATGCGCACCAGAAAAGGACCCATCCAATAAACCAATATTCCTCTTCACAAGCAATCTGGGTTCAGGACAGCCATTAATCCAATCCAAAAGAAACTTCAAGCAGACTTCTTTCCAGTCAATTGGTTGGATCCCCAACTCCACAAATATTAACTTCCCCACAGCATCCCGGCAACAAGGGGTTAACTTTTCAGACTAGTTCAGAGAAATGGAGCTTCTTCTGTAATTCGATATGCCTCAGTTCAACAAGCAGCCGCTGCATTCGAACCAAGAAGACGGAAACAACCTCCATATAAGGGGGGGGGGATAAATCCACCCTAACCCTTAATCTTATAAGTGCCTTAATTCCATCATTCCCATCTTCCAACTCACCACGTCTCCTCCAGATCAGCAGAGCAACTCTTTCTCCAGTGCAGGACTGGTACGTTGAATAGATCTACTTTAAAGTGAAACTTTCCACCCGTCCAGGAGGACGGCAACGCGAGCCTTAGCAGACAAGATGGTGTCTGCGACAAAGCAGGGACAGAAAAGGGAATACCAAGCAGATACTAGCTCAACGCCTTGAGCAGTTCCCTCAGTTTGCTCCCCAATCTCTCATCTACATCTCTCCTGATGCAGATGGTCCCGATCCAGCCTGGATCAAAGGAATTCCACTGCTTTGCGGCGCGGCTCCAGAGAGCTCCCTGGAATCACGTCTTCGGTCCGTCGTCCCAGCCCCGCCCCCCCTGTAATAACTTTTTAAAGCCGTTTTTACTCATCTGGAAAGGAAAAGAAGTTTCAATGTTTTTTTTTTTTGTTTTTCCTCAAATTTGTTTGTTTTTCTGTCTTCCGCTGCCACAGGGCCTCTTTACGTTTCTGTTTTCCACAGATCCCCTCTTGCACCAAGGCGCAGGGAGTAGATTTAGCCTGAATTCAGCCAAGCTATAGAACGCAGGCATTTTAGCTGGTAAAATGGAGACACATCCATCTCTCCAAAGCACAGATTTGTCATTTGACAACCTGTCAGACTGCGCAGGGTGGTAGAATGATAGCATAAATATACTGTTTGGTCCGCCAGTTATTAATCTCACTAGTTTCAAAATGGCTCTTCTGCCCCCCTTTTTTGATTAACTTGTCTTCGTCCACCAATGAGGACGTCTTTCCTGGATGACCAAGCACCTGTGGAGTGTTAATGCTGCCTTTTTTAATGTATATTTATTGTTTGTTTAGAACAGTTCTGTCCCGCCTTTCTCTCCTTCATGGTGGGTAGCAAAATAAGTACAGTACTAGAAGCACATACGATCTGTAGTGTTTCTTCCCAAACAACTCAGTCCTCATTCAGTGAAAACTGCCTTCAGGAAGTCTTGAGGGCAGAGGGTCAGAACTCTTCTTTCCCATCAGACAGATCCACAGAAGGTATCCTCATGGGGCCAATGCTACCTGTGCACTACCTTAGTGTGTGCTGGAAGAGTTGGTTCACACGGAATGTTCCTGTGTGTGACACGGTAGTCATGTTGTGCGTAGACATGACCATAGTCAGTTCTGTGCTACACCAGATTAGGGAGCAAAGCACTTCTCGCCACTCGGGATAGGTTGGTTATTTTATTTGCGCCACTGATATTGACATTGTAATGGCACTGCGCTGACTTTGTTAAATGCTGAGATGGGAAGCTCATGAGACATGTTTCCTTTTTTCCCCTCCTTCCAGGATAATGTGAGAAGGGGAGTCGTGTCTCTCCCCCATGGTAGGCATTGCCCTTGCCTCGGGTGTCATCTGGAGGATTTGGGTCAAAGCAGAGACCCCCAAACCTTCATAGAACAAACGTTAACAGCTGCCACCGAGTCTGACATTGGCGTTGGAGGAAAATGTCATTGAAAACCTCTTTAAAAGGAGCCCCCGTGTTTATGGGGCATCTAAAACTCTTCTAAATTGAGCCTCCTAGAGTCGGGGATAATTCAGACTGTGATGTCCGTGATGTGGGAGGGTGAATATCAATGAACCTGAGGCCCAGGTTTACAATTCCACATTATACTTCCAAAACGAGGCCCAGCAGTTTCCTTCTAGCTCTGGAGGGAAGGGCTGGGGATGCCATTTGGATGACGCCTTGGCCTCCAAGTTTGGCGCTGGAGTGGGGTGGGGGGGGGTGTCATCCTTGCAGCTGAGGCCCTTCAGAGCCCAGCACAACCCCTGCCTCTCTTCAGCTTCACCCTTGGCGTTGGGATAGGGGGGTTGTGCTGACCCACATGGAGCCTTAGCACGAGGCAGGGGACCCACAGGGCAGCCCTGTGCGGTCCGTCCGTCCCCACTGAGTTCTGACGGTCCTTATTCCCAGAGTCCTATGGCTCCATTTCTGTGCAGACCTACTTGCTGGTAAGCCTGTTGAACCCAGTGGCTTACTCCCGAGTCGCTGTGAACAGGGTTATGTTCCAAACAGGGCCCTATTACTCAATGCATCATCATCATCATCATCAAGCATTTGTGTAGCATCGTCTGAGTGTCTAAAGTGCTTTATCCCGAGGTGGGGTTTGAACCAGGGAGCTCAGTCTTGGCCACGACGCTACAGATGTTGGCTTGGTTGCCAAGACCAGCCAAGAACTACGGAGCTCTCCCTCCAGCTCATCTTTGCAATGCCCGCCTCGGGTGCGCTCAGGACAGCTGGGGGGAGAGCTGGAGGCTTAAGCCAGGGAGAGTATTGTGAGTGGAGAGCTGAGCATTGTCATCCTTTGTTCCAATTCCAGACATTGTAAACTGTGTCAGCCATAGTTGGAAGTCGAATTATTGGTTTGTATCCTGGTCCAGGGTGAGTGTGCCTGGCATGGAACCCATACAAATGTAGTTTGACGTGCTCTCTCTCCCCTGCCCTCAGTATCTGTGTCTAACTTGGTAACATTTCATGGCTTTCTTGTATCTTCCTCTAGCCAGTCGGTGGAAATCCCTGTATTGCAGTCCACTGGCGTCGCCAAGTGTGCATAACTTGAATGCGGACCCAGGGTCCTGTAGCAATGCACTAAACTCTCCTGGGCACTACAAATCAACTAACAAACCGCTACTAACTTGTGGCAGCTCAGGTATGGCATGGCATCGGGGGTGCTGCTTTCAAAAGGACTGGAGGTGGGATATGTGTAAGGGGGGGGGGAGATGGGGGGGACTGGAGTTACCAAACTACCCTGAACATGATTCCTTGCTTTCCCTTCCCTTTGTCTGGTGCTTCAGGAAAATGTCTGATTCAAATTCCTTTGCTTTTTTTTTTTTTTTTTTGCTAACTCTGGGAAATTCTAAACACTCCGAATGACTTCTTAAGACCACCTCTTGGCACATATCTGAGCCTTTCACGTGATTGTTCCTTTGGATAAAGCCCCGGGAGAGTCTCCTGTTGAGCAGGGCTGTTCTCGTCTTCATTGCTTGCTTTGTGTTTGGTATGAAGTCTTTCTGCTTGCATGTGCAAAACCTTTCTGTGCTGGATGAGGATTAGTTTGGCAGTCACAAGACCAGACAGAAATAGAATTGTGGGCACCTAGACTTTGGAAACACTTTGCCTACCCGACGGTTACCAGTTCCTGCAAGAGTGGCGTGACCAGTTTACGGCTGGTCGTGGCAGCTTATGCAGGTCACTTTCTTAATGCCGTTGCCTTGGGAGAAATCCTCTTCACAGAGTGCTTGGAATGCTCGCTTCTTAGATGTTGCTGTGCAGTTAATGTTAGAGTTAAGAACTGGTATTTAGTTTTAGCCTTTAAAAACGAATGATATATTTCAAGCTTGGTTTTCAAAGCCCAGGACTAAAGAAGAGGCTGTCAGAATAGTTCCCCAAGTATTCCATAGGTGTTTGGGGTGGAGAGGGCAGCAGACATCAGGGGGAAGGTTACCAACGACTTAAACCGATATAATCCTATTATTGTTGGTGGGTTTTTACCTAACCATTGAATTGTTCCCTCTGTGTCTTGGGAGCTGAAACAACGGAGGTTTCTATTTTGAAGTACCTTTGCTTGCCTTTTTGATATTTGGATACACAGTCGCCCTTTTCGTCATCCTTTGAAGTATAGGAAAGAGCAAAATACTGTCTCTACTCCGCTTCAACGGTACTGCTTGCAAATGGATTTGAAGACTCGTTTGATCAAAAGGCAGCACAGGAATCCAATAATTTGGGAGCGTACTTACAAGCGATGCGCCTTTTTCTAGAGATGGGCTCCTTGGGATGCCTGCCTTGTCAGGGTGGAGAGGGGAACATTCTTTAACGAAAGCCCCCTTTTAACACACATACTAAATGTTGTGACTACTAAACCCCACCCACCCCTTGGTGAAGCAAGCAGCAGATTGCATACGGGAAGTGAGTTGGGGGCCGCCGATCCAACCGTTCTGCTGTTTGTTTATCGGATTCTTCGCCCGCCTGCCTGCCTGCCAAGGCTGCAGTTCAGAGTTTTGGCACTGTGTCTTCCCGGCTCAGCTTGCTTCTGAGCAGCTCAGAATCTGCTCTGAGATCCTTTGGAGGTTAATCCTTTGCTAAACAGGAAGCTCTCCTCTTCATCCTCCTACTTTAAGGACTAGTGAGGTGAACTGAAGAAAGAGGAAGAATCTCCCATGTGTTCCAAGCCTAGTTTAGTAGTATGGATTAAGGGAGGAGACGGAGCGAACACACGTACACATGCACAGCCGGCAGCTGATGGAGAGATGGGTTTTTTGCCCACATTTGGGTGCTTTTTCCTGGCTAGAGTTGCAAGAGTTTAGAGTACAGTACTCTTTCCCCCCCCCCCCCCAATATCCACTGGGGATATGTTCCAGGCCTCTCCGTGGATACTTGAAACCGTGGATAGGAGCGAACACCCCCTCCATGGTTCCCTGAGGGGCCCCCACCCTACCTCCCCTGCAGGCAGGCATGCGTCCCGTTCCCCCAGCTTTTATTTTTCTTTCAGCAAGCTTTGTTTCTGTCTTAAAACAAACAGAGAAGCAGCCTCCATTGCAGGCAAGTAGAACGAGACTAAGTCCTAGAGAGGCTCTGCAAGGTTTCTGTTAACCTTGCAGAGCCTCTCTAGGACTTAGTCTTGTTCTACTTGCCTGCAATAAGCAGCCAGAGGCTGCTTCTCCTGTTTAAGGAAGAAACAAAGCTTACTGGGGGGGAAAAGTAAACGTCTGGGGGGTTCCCCACGATCCGTGGATAACTGAAACCGTGGATAGCGAATCCGTGGATATGGGGGTCCACCTGTATAAAGCCAAGAAGATGTTACTGCTGTTCAGCTTTGTCCGTGTATTGTCCCAGTAACTTTAATTACCAGCCTGGCAGCAGATTCCCCGGGCTGGAACTGGAAGGAATTAAAACTGCCCCGGTTAGATAAGAAAGCACATCCTGCCCGACATAAATGAACCTTGCCATATAATTAGTGTGGGTTCTTCACTGGCCAGGAAGTCTCCACTTCTGGAAAGTGTTCCAGGAATTCAAGGCACTCACCTTGTCACAAGGAAGATAATCTGCTAAGGAAGCTTGAAATATTTTGAAATGGGTCCTCTTTAGACCACAAATGACGAACTCTGTGTCAGGAGAACTGGGAGGCTGTTAATGTGTTTGCAGTGGGATTTAATGAACTGAAGAAAAGGGCTACTTTGTTTTCTCCTGCTTGTTGGTCTGGATTCTTCCCCCCCCCCCCAATATAGTCAATTTCTACCAGTATGTTATGAGGTTTGGGCCTAACCCTCTCTAGCCTTGAAAAAGGAAGGGATGATCTAAACGTGACTCACAACAGGAGGATGAAGGATATTTTGATTGTTGCAACCTAGGAGACTTCGGCACATGAAGAATTGGTGATTTGCTAGAGCTTGTCCCTGTTAAATATCTGCACGCATGCCCTTATTTCAACTAAATAATAGATATTTTTAGTACAGTACTATACAAGGCATGCTTCTAAACTTTGTTTGCTTTGTTGAAAAGTGGTATATAAATATGCATAATATCTGTAATCATTCTGTAAAAACATGTCACTTAAATAGGTTCTCAAGTTTTCACGACCGGTCCAAATTTCAGAATTAAAAACATTCACATTTGCCAGGCTTCCTGGATTAAAAATACATCCTTTTAATAAGCGACCAGGAAACCTGGCAAATGTGACTGTTTTAAATTCTGAAATGTCACTTAAACTCTGAAAACACCTGGTCTAGAATTGGTAGGAGAGCTGTCACTTCTGCTCATGTGACAGTGACATTTGAGTTGCCAAAGGTGGGCAGGAGTTGGTAGTGGTAACACCTCTCTGGTAAAACCCATTCTCGGTGCCCAGCAGGTAGGAGAGAGAGCCTTAATCTCAGACACAACATGGGCTCTGTAGAACTTATGAGACCTCTTGCATTTTGGATGTGTTGCTGATTGCCACTAACGGTGAACTTGGTTGCTTTATAGTGAAGCTTCTTGGTACTCATTACTAGACTAACCGTTGACCTAGAATGAGATGCATGTGTGTGGGGGTTTACCTTATTCTCTCATTTTCTCTTTCTCTCGCCCACCACTTCCTAAAGGTTATTTGAGCATGCACTCGGCCCTGAGCTCTCAATCCTCCGTTGACAGTGAACTCAGTACCTCCGATGACTCCATCTCAATGGGCTACAAACTGCAGGATTTGACCGATGTGCAGGTTATGGCCCGCCTACAGGAAGAAAGTATGTGAAAGCTGATTGCGTCCACTCTGTGTTGAGAGGAATGTGTATATGTGAAGGATAATATGGGACCGCAATATGGGAAGGAGTTGGAATTCTGGGTTCGGTACGCCAAGATCTCTGGGGTTTTATTTGGAGATATGCAGTGCTAGTTGGGTTTCTTTCCGAAGGGGGCTCTATGTAAAAACTTTTATTTTATTTTTTTATTTCACGTTTTTATACCGCCCTTCCTCCAAGGAGCTCAGAGTGGTGTACATATTTCCTCCCCTCCTTTTGTCCTCACAACAACCCTGTGAGGTAGGTGGGGCTGAGAGATAGTGACTGGCCCAAGGTCACCCAGGAAGCTTCATGGCTGAGCGGGGATTTGAACCTGGATCTTCCAGGTCTAAGTCCGACTCCCAAACCACTACACCATCCTATGCCTGACAAAACTATGCCTGACAAGCTAGAAACATGTTTCAGAGGTCAGGAATTCATGTCCTAAACTAGATGTTTGTCATGTGTGACATGGCATGTCTGTATATGGACCACTGTTTCTGTAGATTGCTTGCATAATTGCGGCTCTGTGGAGACCAGGCATCCCGTTTAGAGCTCTGAAGTTCCTGAGAAGATTTGGGATTAGAGGCATGAAATTCTGTGGCATAAACTGGGTTTTCAGCCTGAAATGCGTTTACCTTCTCTTGCATTAAACATTCAATTTCTCCTTTGGTCCATTGACTTTAATCTGAGTTGAAGCTCTAGTTTGCTTGGGGTTTAATGCAGAACCAGATTAGATTTTACAGAAAAAGAACAGGAGCAAAAGGAAACCAGTAGACACTTCGGCTGGGTGGCTCCTTGTTGCCAGTATTTATATACTGGCAGAAGGATTAATGCAGAGCTTATAAAGAGGATTGTCCATGTCCTAATTCCGCTTTGCCCGCAAATCACCTGGTCCTGTTCCAATAGAAATGGTCACCATCACCCTTTACCACAAAGCACAGTTGAGGCATGCATGTCATTAGGTTCGTGAGCTGAATCATAAAAATCAAGAATGCTATTGCTTTGCATCGCACCGACTAGCAAATCGTGATTGACTGCCTCCAACCCTTGGTTTATTGAACAGCATTGAGCTGTTTGATCCACCTTGGATCAGATAGGCAGAAATATGGCCTAGGTTTGGTAACCCACTGGTGAGTCATTTAAGCTCAAAACCCCGGTTGGGTTGGGCAAGAACATTTGGCAACTTGATCACGCAGTCATTGCGTCCTGTGATTGGCCATCCTTTAGGTCTCCGCCAGGACTGTGCCTCCAGCTCGGCCTCTGTTTCCCGCCGCAGTTCTAGTGCCTCCTTGCACTCCTTGCGCAGAGGTACCTACAGCGACCAAGACTTCGACACCTACAGCTTGGAGGATGAAGATGACGACTGCTCCCTTTCCTATCACAGCAGCCACAGATACTCGCCGTCCCCTCTCAGCTCTCCACGCTGCCAGTCCCCCTCCGCAAATGCAGACTACGGCAGGGCGGCAGGCCCCCGGATCCGGCCCCCACGGAGAACGATGCAAAGTTCCGTGCAAGAGAGGTTGAAATACTCCGGGAATGAAGGTCTGTGACGCTGTCCCTGAACACTGTGGAGTTCGAGAATGTATGACTTGGCCAATGTGCCTGGGTGGGGAGGGGAAGGCGTGCGTGTGTGAATGTATCGAAGGGGCTGGATTTCTTATTATCGCTGCATTTCCTCCACAGAGGAGCTACGGCACAGCATGCCCAATCTGGCCAGAACAGGTCTGCACTCCTTGGAGTCTGTCAGGAACAGTCGCAGCTTAGAGTCGGACCTGCAGGTTCCTGGTAGCAGACTCTCCAGAATCCAGCAGCCGTCTGCTAGTAAGTTGGTTTCTCCTTCCGTGAATCTTCTTGAGATCCTTCCGTTGCTTTTCTGCCTAAAATCCTCCTGTGGTCTCATTTGTGCCTTCTCTCCCACTCCCTCTCAAGGTCTGGCTCCAAGCAAGCTCCGCTATTCCTCCAGTGCTGGGCAGCCCCCCCTAACAGTCCGACAGCCAATGAAAGCAGGTTCCTGTGCAAACTCCCTCCTGACACCCCGGCAGCCAGCGAGAGCTGTTGGTTTTGCCAATCCGGCTGGCCGAGTTCGGAAGCTGCACTCGTCCACGCTCAGTCCAGGTTCTGCAGGTGGCGGCAGTTCTGTGGTCAGAACCAATAGTATGGCCACAGGAGTAAAACCTGCCTTGACCAAAGGCCGAACCTCCATGGGGGGAACGTCCTCCCCCAAGAGCAAGCTGAGCCAGCCAGCCAAGAGGTGAGAGCCAGAAGGAGCTGTGGCTCTTGGCACCCAGGACCCTGAAAATTCGCTCATGCCGTTTGTGCAGATAGACCGGCACTATTCGTGTCCAGCATCGTGGGTGAAATGTTGTTTGTTGAGTTCTGGTGGCAGTGAATGAAGACTGCTTGCCCATGTGTGAATCTGAGTTGTATAGAGTTGACGTCTGTGTGGCTGGCTCCAAATCAATGCAGATGTCCAGTGAGAAGTCTCATTCTCCACTAGCTACAGGGCTGTTTATAAAACCTTTTTTTTCTTAAAAAAAAAAACTACTACTTTACAAGTTTCTGTCTTGGACTGTTTTACGGCTGATTGCCTCTGCCTAATCACCTTGGATTTCACAAAAGTTATGGGTTGCATGTTTTGAAATGCAAACAGCTGATGAGCTGGGGCTTTAAAAAGACGCCTCTTTTTAAATCCTTTGCTCTTTTTTACTGGGGACCTCCGTCATATATCCGGATCGTTGTTAAGCGATCCGTCATTAATCAGAAACACCTGTATATGTATAGGGTTTGTTTTTAAATGTGGGATAACATTCAGCCCTCTGTGGTCCAGCAACAGATGATGCCTTTTGGTTCTTTAGTCGATTATTATCACGTAATTATATCTGAAATACCAACTCTGTTTCAACAGGTTTCCAAAGGCCAATGTTTCTGCCGACGACTCCTGGAAAGAAGGTTGTTACTGAGCCAACGCAAAGCTGCTGCTGAATGGACAACTCTTAGTGGGTAGGTAGTTGGACAGGAGCCCAGCTGGCTGGGCAGGTGGTGGCTATTGAAACTTCACCCCTCTCCATCCGCACCAAACTTGACCGACGGGGACAATCTCTCACTTGACTCAGACCACCTCTTGCCTTCGCTCGGTTTGGATGGTGGACAAGGACTGCCTTTTTGTTCCTGCTGTTCCATTCTTACTGCTGAGCCCAGACGACTGTTTAGAAGTAGCCTGTGTACACTTGAAGACGACTTGCTTGTGTGTCCACCGTGAAGGACTGCAGCTCCTGCACCAGCAAGCAGCCCTCTGGCTTTGTTTGACAAAAGCAGGCCAGCAAAAATAGGCATCATTAGGATTGTTTAGTGTCACCTGGAGCACCCCTAACCCTTTCTAGGAAACTCAAGAGGGTTTTTTTACTTGTCCTTTATAGGAGGTGGCTTTGGTACTTTTTATTAGGGTAGAGGCTGAAACCAGTTTTTATAATTGATAGTACACTTCAGATTTGTATCACCTGTCACAGCAGAGTGTCTTAAGTTCATCCAGCAGCAGCAGCACCACCCAGACTTGTGCAGTCTTGCCTGCCTGCTTGCTCTTTCATATCTTCAGCTGGGCAACAGCTGGCATTGCTCACTGGCGTGGTGTCGGCACCAGTGCCACCTCTGAAAGCTGAACAGGCGCCTGAAGTTTCTCTCCCTCATTGTCTTCACCTAATCCCAAATGCTGAAATGTTTTCTGCTTTTGTACAAGTCTTTTCTACGGTCTTTTTTTTTTTTTTTTTTTTTGGAATGAAGGAACTTTGGTTTTTAAACTCAAGAGGTAACTGCTGGAGCTTGCTGAATGCAAGAACACAATCATTGTACCTGGGAATGCACACTGGCCACCAATGTGACTTGATATTGTAGTTAATAAATGTAAAGGAGCTCATGATACCTTTAGTAGCAATGCTGTGTTCTGCTGTGTAGACATAGCCACAAAAGTAAAGTGGTTTTTCCTGTCAGAGGGCTGAGGCACTGTAGATATCTAGAGGTGTGTAATACACACACACACACACACACACACACACCTAGATATGTACAGATGTGTATATCTGTTCATTGAAAAAAAATGCCATGAGAATGTTTACATTTATCATTTAGACTATGGTAAAATTGGTTTCATTATAAGTAATTTTGCTTAAAGTTAGTTTCCAAGAAGAATCTATTGACAACCTAGTGAGGACTTGCTATATATATCTACACACACACTTATCTTGGTCATCAGATTTATCTTGCCCCAGTGGTAATATGGGGCGGAATGCTGAAGCCCACCGTTTCGCCCAGACTGCTTCTTGGGAACACATCAGCCCCAGTCAGGCAGCAACATTTTTGACTGGGATGGCTGCAGAGTTTGCCCCAATCCTGTCTGCTGCAACTGAGACGGGGCAGCGAGTCAGGAGTGGGGAGGTTCTCTGGGGCTGCCCCCCATCGCCTTCAAGGGGAATGTTTGACGTCAGAATGCCTCTTCTGTGGGTCTAGCATTGCAGGGCATTGATGTGGGAACTCATTCTGAGTGCGCATCGGAAGCTTCCTGTGCCGCCGCCACCCCCCCATTTACCCACTTTTTGGTCCCATGTGCTGGAAGTGCTCTGCTATTTGCAGTGGCACCACTGGACGCAACCCACCACTGGCACAAGGGTGTCACCTCACCAGCGTGGCTCATGCAGCATTGTTGTGCTCCACCACTGTAAAAAGACTTAGAAGCGGGCCTCTCCAGGCTGGCACCACAAGATTTTATTTATTCCATGTTTATGTCCGTCTGGGCCTTGTACTGTTCCACGCTTGACTAAAAGAGAGAGGAAAGAAAATAGTGAAAGAGCAGGTGAGACTGAGCTGCATATTACAGAATGTTAGCATTGGAAGGCACCTTTGAGGCCATCTAGTCCAACCCCCTGCTCAGTGCAGGCAACTGCTACAGCATCCCTGACAGGAGACCATCCAACCTCTACTTGGAAACCTCCAAAGGGAGAGTGCCCACAACTGCACAAGGTAGACTGCTCCAGCGCCAGGCAGCTCTTACCGTTAGGACATTCGTCCTCAACTCTTAAATCTCCTTCCCTGTAGTTTCAACCAGTGACATTGCTGGCCCCTGGGGCGCTGACGTTGTGATGTCACCTCCTGAGTGCGCAGACGTGGAAGTAATTGGCGGTGACGTGATGACGTCACAGCCAGTTACTTCTATGTTATGAAGCAGGTCAAAGCTGGTCATGAGTTGCTCCAAGTGGCCGGCTGCTTCCCCCCCCCCCCCTTCCATCTTGTCTTCACGGCACTTCTTGCCATCTAGTTTTGTGGTGGAGGGGAAGCCGCCCTCCCTCTGTAATAACTGCTATACAGGTGTCCCCCGCTTAATGACAGATCGCTTAACGACAATCCGCATATATGATGGAGGTCCCCAGTAAAAAAGAGCAAAAAAGACGCATCTTTTTAAATTCTCAGCTCTTCAGCTGTTTCGTGCTAGATGAGGGCTTTGAAGCCCTTATTTAAAGCCAAACAGCTAATGGGCAAGGTAAGAGCTTGGATGTTTAACACTGGGGGCTTTAAGTACAGTGCTAAACTTCAAAGCACAGCAAGACCTGCTTAATGACGGCTTCACTTAACGACGGGGATTTCAGAACGTATCCCCGTTGTTAAGCGGGGGACACCTTGTATTTTGCTAGTGACTAATTTGGACCTGGGCAGAGAAGGGGAATACAACATGAGATTCGGTAGTTATGTTTGAAGGAACCAGCGATGAGGAGGAGGACAAATTATTTGTTGCTGTTTGCGTAATTTGTTGTGAGTTGCCTTGAAGTACGGGTGGATGCTGTAACCACAGAAATAAAACAAAAAACAGTGCTCTTTCTTGGGGAAGAAGACGACATGACCTACCTCAAATTTGCTCAGCACATGCTGGCAAACGCCCAAGAGCTCCTCTAGCCCCTTCTGGAACGTCTCAACAGCCGGGAGGCCTCCTGTGATGAACGAGAGAAGCATCTGGAGTGAGACAGGATTGAAGAGGTCCAGATGCTTGTGTTTCTCATGCTCACGCTAGCTGTGATCAAGGGCTACCTGGGAAACAGTTGCCTGCAGGTAAGAATCAAAAATGATGTCCCTCCTATCTTCCTGCACCATTGTGGCCTTTAGCCATCAGTAGAAAGGCTCTTCTGCAAAAATCCACCCTTGCCCCAAGGAGGATGGAAGGCCACAGGATAACCACAAGTCAGTGGGATGCAGAGAACCACTAAAAGGCAGGTCTCGCAGAAGCAAAGCAGTTCACCAGCAACCACAGACTGCATCCTGCATTTAGTGAGTCATGAGTAACTCTGTAGGATACAGCACAAAGCCTATCCTAGACAGAAGTCCACCTCCACTGGCCTTCCAGGAAACAGCTGCATGCTTCACCTTTGGTCTGGATCCGGAAGTTGATTTTGCTTTCAGAAGGATGGGTGATGCTGTAACCACAGAACTCCACTTCAGGGCTGCGGGGAAACCAAGAGAAGATGATGGGCAGAGATACTGGCGGAAGGCAGAATCAGCAGGGTGTGTCCTCCAGAGCTGGGGAGGTGGAGGGCAGTCGTAAAACAGACCCATCATCCACAAGAGTGGTGACTCTGCCCTCAAACGAGGATTCGGCTCTGGGTGTAGCAGAGCTGGCTCCTGCCATCTGTTTCAATGATGCAACCCTATCGGCCACCAATGGCAGACAAAAGGCTCAATCCAGATACCATACCAAACGCCGCGGCCTAAGGAAGCACTTCCTATGGCTTTGTGGGATGTGTCACACGGCAAAACAAACTGGACTGAAGTGGGTTTGCAAACCATGGCATAAGAACCTATTTCTCGCTCATTATGGGGGTCATTATTTTTAGCTCCACAGGCCCCATAGACCTCTGGATGATGCTCTCTTGCATAGATCTTCCCCCGTTGCTTCTAGTGGCACCCTGATTCAGCTCTAGCTACAAATGAGCATGCAGGCATGTGTCCCCGAGCCCAAGGAGGCCGTCTGTGTTCTGACCTCACGCCAGTCATCCCTCATTTAGAGAACCGGGACCTCACTTACTCTTTCATGATCATGTACCGAAGGGAGTTGCCAAGGGTGTGATCCTCATTGTGGAGCACAAATGTGACGCAGCTCTTATCTGACCCCTCCGCACGTACCTACCAGGGGAAGGAGAACGATCAGGGACATAAATATACCGATAGATGCCGAGGAATCGGCTAGAGAGAGAACATCTAGACAACCGTCGGAGGGTGAACTGTGAAGCTTGGAAGTGCAGAGCACAAGCCAGAAGGAGGGGCTGCACTCGGAAGGGAAACATCTCGAGCACAGAAGGTTCTATATATGAATAGAACAATATTGTAAAGACCCTTATTAGGTCTAAGGAAGCCTGCCTATGTATAAATCTGATGATGATGATAAAGGCGATGTATACCGTAAACACAGAAATAAATAGATAAAATTAGATCCTGCACAGGAATGCCCATCATTTCATTCAAAGTTTAATTTCTGCCCACGTTTATAATATATATGGTCTAACGGCCTTAGACATATAGATATATGGTCACCTTAACAGAGCCTAGGACACACACAGGTGTATTTCCAATTTGCTACAGTCACTATAATATTCCTAACCGTTCTCAGCCCTTGTTGGCTGATAACGCCTTAATGCAAAAACATACTTTTCTCATTGCAGTCATCATTTTGTATTTGTTATTGTTACTTCTCTGCGTTTAGGTGTATATAACATACGCATATAATGGAATGGGGGGGGGGAAGCAACCAAACATCGCTGCAGACAAGCAGACTGCATTTTTTAAGGCTGCTGTCAAACACTAAACAGTACATCATCTAAACAACTGGTTGGCCAAACAAACAGAGAAAATGTTGACATGTTTAATGTTTCCGATTCCACGTTCACCAGCGACACAGTTCTGATTGAAATATAAGCCGAGGTGTAAAATGTAAACAGATAAATGAAACTATTATTGTATAAATATAAACTGCATGCATTTCCCCTTTGTTCCTTTTGGAAATGTGTGTTTGCAAAAGTTCACATTGGGGAGGGAAAGAAAGAAACAAGCCTTCTACGTTGTTTTTCTATCTTTAAAAAGGGCAAGAATCCCTCAGTTCAGGCGACCACCTTTTGCCTCGGTATAGGCAGAGAGAATAAACGCTTCACCGGTTGAATTAGCCAGTGGCTGTTAAAGGAAGGCACAGGAGCTCTACTGGGGGGGGAAAGGTGGCAACCTCAATGGAAGAGCAGCGCCTTCTTTGCTCCAGGTCTCCCCCCCCCCCCCGGGCTCGGTCCTCCTCACCATCTGCAGCACCCGCCGCTTCTTTTCCTCCTCGCCCATCTTCGGCGTGCTTGTACTCCACGCGCGAAGGATTCTGGGAATCGTAGTCGCGGAAATCAAAGAACCCGCTCCCAGAAGCCACTGCGGCGGGTCTCTCACGTTCAAAAATGGGGGGGGGGGGCGCGCGACAAATTAAGGGCCAATGTGGAACTTCCAGCCAATGAGGATGCGCCCCCTCCCCCGCCAGGAAAGAGCTACGCGCTCTTACCCACGAGTAATAATCCGGTGGTGCCCCGAGCTTGTAAATTCAGCCCGCTCCGCGTTACTTCCGGTCCGGTTCGTTTCTCCGCCCGCCCAGTCGGCTACACTTCCGGTCCCTCCCCGACTTCCGGCCGGCCTTCGGCCAAGGACTACAAGGCGCCCGTCGGTTCGCTCCTGCGCCTCTGTTTCCCGGCGGCCTTTGCGGCTGCCCGCGGAAGTTGCCCTGCTGTTTGCTCGCTCGCTCGCTCGCTGCCCTGCGCCCGAGGTGACGCCGCCGCCGCCGCCGCTTGAGGGGAGCCAGAGCCGGGGCTGCCTCGGGGCGGGAGCCCAGCCAAGCAGGTGAGGAGCCGGCGGCGGCGGCGGCTTCCCTGGCTGCAGGGTGGAAGAGGAGGCGCGAGAGGGGAAACCCCCCCCGGACTTTCCTGACCCCCCCACCGTCGTTATTATGCCTTCCCGACCCCCCCCCCCCATAAGGCCTGCTGTCAGTCACCGTTTCCTGGCGGAGGAGCGCCCCAACCACCTTGCCCAGGGATAGGCCCGCCCCCTGCTGTAGCTATGGCGACGCTCCCAGGCCCACCGAGCCCCTCCCTTTGGGGGGCCCCCGCGCCTGTGTGCCCTTTCCTTTCCCCCTTGCAGAAACTCCCTCGGTCAAGCTCGCTCCCTCTACAGAGCCAGCCCGTGGAAGACGGTCCCCTGCCCCGAGGAGCTTACAGGCTAGACTTCAGCAGCAGGGTGGGGATAGGACTGGGGGTTCCAGTTCAGTCTGTAGCGGAATTTTTAAGCATAGTTAATAATGGAGGACCAGGAAGACTGGTGAACAAGGGGAAAGTATGGGCTTATTAGTTACGCAGCGCAGTGGACAGCAGCACCCCAAGAGGGGCACTGACCCTTTGCTCCATGTGAGCACAGTTTTTATACATTTCCAAAAACAGTACATCACATGATTGCTGAGAATGTGCATAGTCACAGAGTCATACAGGAAAAACAAGAGACTTTGGATTTACATTTTACAGAAGACAATGGGAACAATAGTGGGCTGAGCTAGTCAGAGGACCCTTGATGGTCCGATCCTTGAGTTCTGGGGAGACTTAATTGAGTTAGCTCCGGGAGTCTCCCTGCACCCAGAGTCACCCTAATGTGTGTGCCCTCCTGAGAGGAGAAAACAAAAGGAGGTTGCCAAATGTGAGATTTCCCCCTTGTGACTTGGGGAGGCAGATATGGAAGTGTGCAACAACAAGAATATTACCAGAACAAAACCAAGAATAATATTTTCTGCATCAAGTGGAAGCATGGCGGGCTTCGACATACAGATGGTCCCTGGTTCAGCCCCCCCCCCAAATGTCTCGCTAAAAAATGTTCTTGTGTGTCAGAGCTGGGAACTCGTCTGGAATGGTGGGGGTGGGGGGGTGCTGTTGCTGCCACTGCCGCCAGTCACAGTATACAACAGTCCTGAGGTTGGTTGGGCCTGTGGTTCAGCTCAGTGAAGGATAGGTTTGTGTGTTCACTTTTGCTCTTGATGGAAAGTGGCAGTAAACCGGGGGAAGAATGTGTGTTGTGCATCAGGGTATGTTGGTTTTGGAAAGGACCTTGGCCATCACAGGTTACAAGCCATAAGCAACCTCCTGGCTTTGGAAGTCGGTTTTCTCTGTGACAGATGCAGGGGAGTAGCAGCAGCAAACAGGTTATCTTGTTGTCTTGTGTGCTCCCTGAGGCATCTGGTGGGGCCACTGTGTGACACAGGAAGCTGGACTGGATGGACCTTTGGCCTGATCCAGCAAGGCTCTTCTTATGTTCTTATATTCTTAAGTCTAACTGTCGCTTGCTCAGTGTAGGCAACTGCTACCGCATCCCTAATAGGTGGCTGTCCCGCCTCAGCAGGAAAACCTTCACTGAAAAAGTCCCCAGTACTGCACAAGGCCGGCTAGTGCAGAATTAGGGTGGAACTATAACTTGTGATATGGACCCTATGCCTCTGCTAATACCGTTTAGCACTGCATTCGGTTTTTTTGCAGCTGCATGGCTGGCTCATGTTCTGCTTGTGGTTCACTAAGACGCCTAAATTCTTCCTACACATGCTGTTGCCATGCCAGGTCGGGGTGGCCCACCTTCCACCATTAGGGCCTTTGTGTTCCTAAGAGTTGTGTAGAAGACCAAATCTTGGCAGCTGCAAGTGCTGATGGTGCTGCTGAAGCAGCTGCACCTGCTGAAATGCCCTCACCTATGCAACCACTAAAAGGCCAGGAGCATTCATGGTGAAAGGTTAGCCACCCCTGGCCTATGTTATACCATTTTATCCACAAGGATATCATGGAAGACTTTGTTGGAAGAATATTGTGGAATATGTTTTGTTAGAATATTGTGGAATATGTTTTGTTGAAGTCTAGGTACACTACGTCCACCGCATTTTCTTGATCAACCAAGACTAGTCATTCACCAGGAAGAAGATGAGAGTATTCTGGCACAACTTGTTCTTGACCAATCCATGCTGCCGCCAAGCAATCTCTCCATTATTTTCAAAGTTCTCATAAACACTCTGCCTTAATAATCTGTTCCAGAATCTTTCCCGGTATTGATGTCGAGCTGACCAGTCTGTAGTTTCCTTGTCGCAGAGGTTGTGTATTCAATTCCCCTTATTTACTATGTAATATCTGGAAAAGGGGAGGGAGATGCTGAAATAGATTGAATAAGTTGGGTATTGGCAGAAGATTTCTGTGTAAGGTGTAGGTAATGTATAGTGAACTGTAAGTGGATCACTGGAGTGTAAGTGATGTGAGTGATCAGGAGAGCAGGGAGAGAAGGGTTAAGTTGAAACTTCTTACCTGATGGCATTCTCCAGAGTGTAATTGCTGAGTTACCTGTGCCGAGTTACCTTGTGGATGATGTGTACTGGGCATGTCAAGGTATTTAAGTAAGAGGAAGCTTTTTGCATTTGAGAATTCAGCTAGGGTTCAGCCAGGAGACTTGCTATTCATTGGAGCACAGTGAGGTACTTGGGTATTTAGATGTTCCTTATTGTCTCTGCTGCCTTTGTGTAACCCTTTCTGAAGGTCGGATTGCCTTCTTTGGAGGTCGAGGGACTTTTGTAAGATATTAAAGGAGTTTATTATTATCAAAGTAAAGAACTGTGTTGGTTGAATCTGTGGACGTGGGGGAGAATTGCCTCAAATAACTTGAAAGAGTATTGAGAAGTCTCTTGGTCCTGGAGAAGGGCTGATGCTGTGAAATTACTCTCTGGAGCTCCCTGTTTGGTAACCCCGCCAAGCGGGAAGCCACAGGTCGGGGCGGGTCAAAGCTAGAGGGAGAAGGAAGCAAATGCGCTTGTGGTAGAGAGCAAGTGGACCGTGAATTTGTGAAGGAGCAGTTGAGTGAAGAGCCGGTGGTGCTGACTACTGATTTAAAGGACCAGGCTCAAACGCAAACGCCGTGACACTTCTTCCACACACACACCCCAAGACATTTGCTTGTCTTTAGGTCTCTGGAACCGCATCCGTTCAATTCACTCACTAACTTGTTTCAAGGCCAAATGCACAGAGAGAAAACCCTTCTCGTTTCTTCCATGTATATCTGTACAGTATATGAATTAGAGAGCTGTGTCAAAGCCTTCGCTGAAGAGGTGAGTTCTGAAGAGGAATTTGGAAGAAGTAAGAGAAAGGGCACCTGGCAGGCAATTGCTTGTAAAACCTGGAAAGCTTCTGCTGGTGGTAGTTAATGGTGGTTTGTTTGTTTTAAAAGCCTGTCATAAAACTATGAAAGATTCAGTGCCTTGCCATGCAGGAAATGTTGGCCTTGCTTGGGTGTGAGAGATGACTGTCCTCTTGGGTCAGTTTCATCTGAGCAGCTAATCCAGCCCGTGATAGCAAACATATGACACGCGTGTCACAGGTGACAGGCGAGGTCATTTTGGGTGACACGCCAGCGTTTTCCCCCAGGGCCCTGATACACCTTACATTTTTGCAAACGTTTTACAGGCTTGTCTTAAATATTTAGGGCAGGGATTTTGGCAGACCTCTTTCAAATTACTAAAACTCAGCAACAAAAAAGTCACTAATCGATGTTAAGTAAAATGCAATGTGTTCTATAGTTGTTTTGTGTTCAGTTCAATTCAAAATTACTATTAAAAGTAGCAATAGTCAAAGTACTATTAAAAGTTTTTTTTGGGGGGGGGGAGGTGACACACCAGCAGAGTCCAGTTAAGCATTTTCAAAAATGTTGACACACCAAGCCCAAATGGTTCGCCATCACTGAGCTAGAGTCTGGAAACCAGTTGCAAGTGTAAGTTAGAGGGAGGAGATACAGAATGGAGAAACTGACAAGGGTTTGCCTTGAGACAACCTAGTTGTAGTATGAATTCGCTTTCTTCAGGTCTTAGGGCTCATACATAGCCTGGGTGCAGGATGGAAGGTGAATACTGTTGCCCATCGCTAGTGATGACATAGGTATTGGCCAATAGGTGCCTGTGACTCATGTACAGTTGTGTGTCCAATAGCACACTGGCTCACAATGACCCTGCTAAGCTGGGGGAAAGAATAGCATTTTCTCAGCAACAACGTGTTGTGGTTTGTTTTGGAAATGGTGGAATATTGTAAAACAGGAGCACTTCCTTGGGATAGAATATTTAGATGTCATGGAAGACGTGAGCAGTGCCTGCTGCTTTGCTGGACTGAGTAAGGAGATTATCTCCGGAAGGGCTTTTAGACCTGGTTGTGGATATTGAATAAAACATGGACTAGACAAGGAGAAAAACTGAACTCTTATGGGAAGAGTGTAAGAAAAAAAGAGTCTTGTAGTCTGGTTATGTTGAGCAATAGGTTTGCCTTTGGTAAGTTGGGGAAGGTGAGAGAGAAAGCAGAAGGCCGTTATTGTGGTATCTTTTCTGGTGGGCCTTTGCTATGAAGCTTTGCTTCTTGCACAACCAGGGCTGAAGGACCAGAGTGCTGGAACTTGGTCTTGATGCAAAACTCGCATTTTGAAATATGTGTGAAAGGAGAAGGTTCCTTTTGAGCAAGTGTGACTTTTGCGTATGGTACCATGTCTGGGAATTGGGAAAGGCCTTCAGAGTAGGTGAGCCAAAGTTGTGACTTTCGGACCATACCAACATGTCTCCTTTTCAAATAGGAAGGCAACTCCGTAAGTTGCGAAGGATGAAGGCAGACATTATATATTTGAAGAGCAGTGAAGGTGGTCTGATGGTGCATTTGCTGCTTTCCAAACACATTTATTCTGACCTAGGACAACCTCTAGAAACGTTACAGGGTTTCCACCGGATTTCCAACTCAACTAGAGAAAACTGTATTATGACTGCAGTCAGCTCCTGTTGGCTAATCTCTGTAACACTACCAACACATCTCATCTTATTAACACTACCAACATCTCATCTAACTGCTAACCCCACCCCAGCTGGGAAAATCTTTATATCCCTTTTGTGAGAGGAAGGATGCTTCTCATATTAAAGGTGCTTCTTTAAAAAAAACAAAAACTAATCTAATTGCCCGCCTGAATTAGGAAAGGAGCAGCAAAATGTAACTTGCCTAACTTGTCAGTCCCAGCATCCACGTGGTGTGACTATGTTTGTAGCACCATTGATAAAGCTGGGTTTTCGTGGTGCACAAACATGCCTCTGTCTTGAAGACACTCTTTGGAACAGGACGGTCTCTTGCTCTTGGAAACGGTGTGGAAGGGAGGCCAACGAACAGTCCAGTTCCCACCAGTGTGCAAATAAATCAGAAGGAATTGTGCCCTGATTGCTCCATGCTGATCTGCAAGGGTGCAGGAGGGCTCAAGTGAAACGACCCAGTTAGGAACAAGCAAGTTGAAACTAGCCAGAGTTTGCTGTGCAGTCTCTGTGCAGTATCTCTTTTCTCTCTATTTCCCATGTCCTGCTCCCAATTTAAGGAGCTACTCCTGCAAACGCCTCTCTCTCTACAGCACTGAACTGATCCAGCTCAGTTTGGCTGGACTGACTTTTAGCCAGGCCGATAACTTGGCCTGAATCTTTGGGAAGGAAGCGAGCTGGAGATCTAAATAACAGCGTGGTTTTTTACTTTTTGTTTTAAAAGGATCGAATGTGAAAGCACGTAGCACCTATAGAAGACCAAGTGAAAGGAAGGGGGCTACAGATATGGTTCTTTTACCAGCTGTGGGGTTTTTGCACCAACCGTTCCTTCCGCGAGTGGCTGGTTGTTGAGTTTTTCTTGTTGTGCCAGATACTCGGCCGGGCGAGTGCCTCGTGTGGTGGTCAGGTGACGAGCTGGCTTAGTTCATGTGATTCCTTCCTGCCCTGGAGATGGCCGTGTTTGTTCGCATCATCGGCAGCGATTGTGTCAGGGGGACTGAAGCAGCCTGATTTCACTGTCCTCTTTGCTGTGGGTGTCCCAGTTTGTGCACAGGTGATGCTGCTGGTTACAATTCTTTTGTTGCCTACTGTGGTGCTATAGAGATACCTGGGTACGTGAAAGTAGCATTAGAACTATAGTCCTGTACAGTTGATGGATTGCGACTTACGGCTGCGGGCAGCCGTTGCTTGACTAGAAAAGTGGGTTTGTGCCGGCGGCTGGCGCTGGATCAGCAAACGTGAGTTTGGCGACACAGACATGCAGATAGTCCAGCATCTTTCTGACTAGTTATAAATGTGTAGGCTGCTGCTGCTGCTGCTGCTGCTGCTGTTGTATTGGTGAGTATGATGTCGTCCTATCCTGCAATAGCTGTTAATCAGATAGGTTCAGTTGGGAGGATCTTTTGGGGTGAATGCAAGCGATAGGACTGTAGGTGAGAGTTGTTGTTGTTGTTCAGTCGTTAAGTCGTGTCCGACCCTTCGTGATCCCATGAACCATCTCCCGCCAGGCCTTCCTATCCTCCACTATCTTCCTGAGTTCGCTCATTTTCATGTTCGTTGCATCGGTGATGCTGTCTAACCATCTCATCCTTTGCCTTCTCCTTCTCCTTTTGCCTTCAATCTTTCCCAGCATCAGAGTCTTCTCCAGAGAGTCCTCTCTTCGCATTAGGTGGCCAAAATATTTGAGTTTCAGACTTAGTACCTGTCCTTCCAGGGAACAGTCAGGGTTGATTTCATTTAGGTGAGAGTAGGGAGGGGCAAAAACTGGTTGCATGTTACTCTTGTGATGTTGCTCTTCTAGAATGTGGACTTCTGTGGGCGACAGTTCTACAGGCTGCGCTTGGAAAGGGGAGAACTTGCCCCTTGCCTTGAAGTCACAGTCAGGGTTGGTTGGGCGCAGCGGGTGAAGCCTGGCTCCAGTGGTTTGTCTTGCTGGGCCCACAGTTTCATTCTGTGTCTCCTGTCTTTGCAGCCATGGCTATCCTCTTTGCGGTTGTAGCCAGGGGCTCTACCATCCTGGCCAAACATGCTTGGTGCGGGGGCAACTTCCTGGAGGTGACAGAACAGATCCTGGCCAAGATACCTTCCGAGAACAACAAACTCACCTACTCGCATGGAAAGTGAGTATTGGGGAATACTTCCCTGAGGAATTGCTGCCGCTGAAGCACCGCTGCCAAAACGGCCCCTGCCCACCTTGGCGTAGGGGCTGAAGGGGACCGTGTGTGTTGCAGGGGGGAGCAGGCAGCGCACAGAGTTTGTGGGACGTCCTTTGCTGGCATGCAGCTGATCTGGACTGGCTCTCTAGGAAGGTCAGGTCAGGTCTGCCTTCGTCATAAGGGAGACGTCTTCGTTAGGGGGCCCGTTTGGTGGACTAAGGCAGGCAGTGGTCTCTCCTTCCCTGGACCAGCGTTTAACTCTGCCCCCTGGAGTCCAAGAACGCCCTGTTTGTAGGCTGTCTTCTCTAATCCTCAGGGTGAGAAACCTCTGAGCAGAGATGACTGAGAACCGGTGCTCCACAGGGCTTGAGCAAAGCTGTCCTTGGCTGCCGTCCCTAGTTGGGGCCCAGTGGAGAAGCACAAAACGGATGTGGATCCGTGAATAGCGGGGAGAGGAGCGTTTGGAGGAGAGAGTGGCCATGGCTTGGGAAGGGAACCAACGGATGATCCAGGCTCCGTGCTTCCCCTTGGCAGAGCTTCTGCTCTGTGCTGTTGGCACTGGGCAGGGCTGGCTCCCTTTTTGGGCCTTGGCTTCCTTGGTCGCTGCCAGAGGCGTTCTGAGGCCCAGGGGGTGTGTCCCAGGCCAGGTGAGTCACAGCGGGGGAGAGACTGGGGACCCCTGATTGACCGTGTAGCACAGTACGGCGGCGGCGGCTGCTGCTGCTGCTGCTGTGTCATAGACGGTCTACTTACCTTGAGCCTCTAAAAATGATGTCCTTGGTCTGTTGTCTTTTCCCAGTTACCTGTTCCACTACATCTGCCAGGACCGGATTATATACCTCTGCATCACCGACGATGTAAGTGTGTGCCCCTGCTTTTGTGCACGTGTGCGCGATGGATGCGCCTCCAAAGGGTGATGCCCTGCAGAGTGACTGAGCCTCTCAGTCCCTGAATCTGTGGTTCAAAGTGTCTCCTCGTGTGAGCTTTAAAAGTTGGTGGCCTCCTTTCCCCTCTGACACACGTCGCCTCTTCCTATAAGCTCTCCTCTTCTTAGAGATCACTGTGGGCTTCTGACTTGGCTGGCTTGTTTTGTGAGATACCTTCTTCGCCCAGTAGAGCCCAGGCTGTGTAGATGTGGTTACGGCTGTCTGGTCTTGAACTGCTTGCAGGGTGAAGGCGACCAGACCTCCTCCTTCCCCAGCCTCTTTTGGAGGGGGCTCCGAGGAGCTCTGGGGCTTCCTGAGACCCCTTCAGGGGCTCCACCAGCACACCGTCAGTGGCCACCAACTGCACCACTCCACGCAGGTGCCAGCAGGGCTCCCCAAGACTGAAATTGAGGACGCTGACAAGGGCCACTTGCCGTACTGTGAAATGCCACCAATGATATTTGTACCGCTGGTTGAAAAAGCACTATTCTATTCAGAAAACTGGCACCGAGCATGATCCGACTCCTGGGAACATTGAAAAGAGGTTACCACCAGCAACAGTTCCCCCCCCCCAAAAAAAACAAAAATCCACTGGGGACTCCGGCTGGCCCCCCACAACCCTGGCAGGGGAGCTGCGACTGGCACCGTACGGCCAACGCATGGCTGTGGGTCCAGACCTCCCACTATCCCCGGGGCCAGCAAGGCACAGGGTTGGCTGCTCCTTACAGGATGGGGGCCTCCCTACTCCAGTGCAATGCTGGCCCTTTAACCCCAGGGCTGGACCAGGTGGGGATGAGGGAGAGACAGCTCGGGAAGGGGCGGGCCCAGGGTTTCATGAGGCACTGGGGGAGCTCTCTGGACAGGCTACCTGAGGGCTGCTCTGTCTCTGCTGCTCTGGGGCGGGGGGAAGCCCAGGAAGGCGCCAGGTAGGAGGAAGACGATGGGGGGAGCAACCCTCTCCCCACTGCTGACTTTGAGGCCTGGTTGGGGGATCCTGGCTGTGGGGCCAGCACCCCTGCCTGCCTCAAATCTGATTCACAACATGGCTCGAGCTCTTGAGCCACGGACTGGACATTGGAGTTGAACCTTGCCTGTGTTCCTACCCCTCTGCCTCGGGGGCCAAGGAAGATTCCCAAGGGGGGGGCGCACCCCTCTCACGACAACCCTGCTGGGACCGAGGACGGAAAAACTATTGCCCACAAACAACTCCTTGGAGTCTTGACTAAGACTTTCACGGTCACCGTCCATAAGAACAGAACTCCTGGGAGGTTCCTAAGCAGGGAAGTCACCTTTTTTGCAGACTTGTGACATGGTCGGAGTACTGAGAGAAGGTCCCCTTGTTTTGCTTTCCAGTCGCCATCTATGCCTCTTGCTGTGGCAGAGCTCAGAGGGGTTATTCCCTTGTCCTGGGTATTTGCTCTCATACCTCTCCTTTTTTCCCCCCAACGATGGTTTTTCCTAACTGGTTCACAGTCCTGCAGAATATCACTTGGGGGAGGGGGTAATGGCGGACCTTCCTGCTGGGCTTAGGAGCTTCCCTCCAAGGGCCGTCTGCCCCGCCATTGGGTGTGCCCCCAATTGAGGAAGGGAAGTACCAGTTGACAGACCCATTACTAGAAACATGACTCCTGCGCTGTTGGACTGCCCCCAGACCCCAGCGTCCTGTTTGCAAGGACAGTTTGCTCCTGCTTGTGGGCTTCCCAGAAGCAGCTGGTGGATCCCCTGTGGAAACAGAGTGCAGGACTAGCTGGGCCTTTGGTTTGCTTGGATCCAGCCTGGATTTTCGTACGTATGTGAGTGGGAAAAGAAGGCAACAGTCTTTCCCTGTTGTCTGTCCGCAGCATTTGGTATTCTAAAACAGACACTCTCTGTACTGTGTTCGGAGATTCCATTTCGCTATTGAAGTTCCTGGCTGTTGACAGATGGATCTGTTCCCCATGTGTTGATCTGCGGATTTGGTTCTTCCTCCTAGGACTTTGAGCGTTCCAGAGCCTTCACATTCCTGAATGAGATCAAGAAGCGGTTTCAGACCACCTACGGCTCTCGCGCACAGACAGCCCTGCCCTACGCCATGAACAGCGAGTTCTCCAGTGTTCTGGCTGCGCAACTGGTCAGGTTCAGCGCATGTAAACGGCCTGCAACTCAAGGGTCATTTCCCAACATCAAGGGCACTTCCTGTCCATAGATCAGGGCTTTCCTGGGTTCCTGATACCTGTGTTAGGCTTTTTTTCTGGATTAAAACTGGACACACAAACGTCACAAAAGTTTTACATGTTGGTGTGTACTGTTGCCTGCCTGCAGAGGAACGACACCCTGGCTGGGTTCAGACATAATGCAAAACCATGGTTTGTGCTAACTGTAGCTAAGTGCGCATAACATGGTTTGAGCTTTCAGGTGTACGTCAGATGGTTTAGAGCAGGGGTGGGGAACCAGCAGCCTGTGGGCCGGATCTGGCCCCAAGAGCGATCCAGTCTGGCCCGCGCGAGACCAGACCCGAATCAATCAGGTCCGGCCTGCACGGGCAGACCGGAGGCTCCGCCAGCCCCACCGCCCCCCCTGCGCGCTCACCTCGCGCGACTCCTTTGGAACTTGGCTGCAGCCGGATTCGAAAGGAGTCGTGTCGAGGGGAGAGCACGCGGCGCGCTCACCTCGCGCGACTCCTTTGGAGCCCGGCTGTTTCTGCGCATGAGCAGAAACAGCCGGGTTCAAAAGGAGTCGCGCGAGCAGCGCGCGTGGGGCCGGCGGCGCCGGTCGCCTGAAAAAGATAAGGAGAGGGGGGGAGGTAAAAGCAGGGGGGCGGTAGGTGGGTGTGCGCCCCCCTGGCGCACACGCACGCAGGGGTAACTATTTCCGATGGAGGCGCACACGGCCCGCAGGACATTTTCCCCATGGGAAAATGGCCCTCCATCGGAAATAGGTTCCCCACCCTGGTTTAGAGTTTCCCATCTGCTTGGGACAGCTTCATAAGGTTACCTCCATTTCCATGATGCAGAGACACCTGTGGTCTGTAAATTCAGACATCGTGTGAAAGTAGAATGACTACAAATTGTGGCTTGCAACATATCTTTAGACTGTAGTTTATTGGCTCCAAACAAACCACCGTTGCTGGGCAAGCTCAACAAACTATAGTTTCTCATTTTGTCTGAACCCGACACAGGCCTGGCCCAAGCTGAGCCCAGCCTGAGATGACCAGGTGCTACAGCGCACACCACATACTCTTCATCCCTCCCCCAGGGTGTATAGAACGTGCCACACGCACCAATGTTCTCCATCACATTTTCTTACCCTCCGTCCTTGCTGCTCTGCCTTTTCAAAAGGCAGAGGTTGGAGAAGGAAGCGTGGGAGGAGTAGAGTGGTAGTGGGCTAGAGAGTCTCATCCTACTCCTCCCCATCCCTTGTCCTTTGAAAAGACATCGGGGAAGCAGTTGGCCCAGCAGCAGCAGCAGAAGGGTTGACTGGCAGAGGCCAGTAGCACAAGGTGGGAGAGGGCAGAGGTTCAGCCATTAAGAGTGTGGCGAGGCAACCATCTCCACCCGTCTTCCACGCCTTGAGACCCAGCCACTGTCTCTGTGTGAGTCCCTGTGCTTGGAAGGAGGCAGTGGCTCGTAGGGCTGCTTAGCATGGTGGTTCTCTGGGCTGACGCACAACCATGGAAGCGTCTTTGGACATTGCTGGCTCTTCGGCTTTGAAACGGAGATGAGCACCGCCCCTACAGTCGGTAACGACTGGCCTTTGGGGGGGGGGGGGAGAACCTTTGCCTTCTTACTCTGGGCTTAACAGATGACACACTGAGCCAAATGCTAAGCAGAAGTTTCAGAGCTTCCTTCTGTGGAGGGAAACGACTCCTCTGTGTTGCAAGTGATTTCATAGTATTGGGGGGGGGGGGGCAGAGGTGGAAGATACTTCTTTGAAGGCCGGAGCAGCTGAGATTGGGACAAGGCCATCCCCAATTCCCTAGATTGGTCGGCAGTGGCTAGCTTGTCAAGGAGCCCTTCAGACTTCTTAGATGGACCTCCTCCTTTGCCCTTCTCTGGCTTTCCGCGAGACCCGCTGAGCATTCATGCCTCTTCTGCTCTTCCCTCCTTGCAGAAACACCACTCTGAGAATAAGGGCCCCGACCACGTGGCCGAGACACAGGCCCAGGTGGACGAGCTCAAAGGCATCATGGTCCGCAACATAGGTACGGGGGCACCACAGGCTTCTCCCTCCGTGTGCAACGAATGACGTGGGTTTGCTGTGAGATCCAGTTTGCCCCTTCCCTGAACCAGCACATGCGTCTGGGCTTTGCAGGATCCGTGCAGGGAAGTCTGCGCCCCCGTCCCGGTGCTCCTGTCCTGGCAACGCTGTGTGTTGCGTTATCAGGCAAAGCTGGATGCCACCAAGTGCAGCCCTGGGTTCTGCTTGTCTTGCACCTTCACTCCGGACTAGCTGGGGGTGGAGCTAGCCTCTTCAGGAGTGGAGGAGGGCGGGTATCTGTCTGGGCTCCACCTCCCACTGGCTGCAGACGACGGGGCCCAGCCAATGCACCGTCTTTCCCATGATTCCGTGAGAGAGAGAGAGGAGGCCGCTCCTAGTTCAGTTCCTGCCTTGGGCCAGGACACAGGGCTTCAATGGCTCTCCGTTGACTTTTTCTTCCTAAAAAGACCTCGGTTGCAAATACATATATATTTTCTTTTAGCTAATCGGGGCAGGAGGAAAGTCTGAAATAACACAAAAGGGAGAGTGAACACACGTTCATGGTCCAGGGACCTGCCCTTGAGATCTAGTTACACAAAAAACCTGCGCCAGAGATTGAGAATTCAGTGCCTGTAGTCTGGGAACAAGCTTGCTTTAATTTCCCCTGCAATGCTCACTGCTGCCCTCTCTCCATCCCAGATCTGGTGGCCCAAAGGGGAGAGAAGCTGGAGTTGCTGATAGACAAGACTGAAAACCTTGTGGATTCGGTAAGTTCTGGAAATGGGGCAGGGAGGCAGCCAGCAGAATTAACCCGCACGCGTGCGTGCGCTTCTTCTGACCTAGTTGTTTAGAGGAACAAAATAAATTGACAAGCCATAGGTGGTTGTGCTGGTCTCGTAGAAGGGGAAAAAAAATCCACAAGTGGGGCAGTGCTTGGAACCAATGAAATAGTAACCAGATATCACAGTGAGCTTTTGAGTCCTACAGAACTGTTCATTTAGCAGATGGTAAGCACAGGGTGGTGCAGTGGGTTAAACCACTGAACTGTAAGCTGTCGATCGAAAGGTCAGCAGTTCGAATCCGCACAAAGGGGGTGAGCTCTCACCACTCGGCCCAGCTCCTGCCAACCTAGCAGTTCCAAAGCATGTTAATGCGAGTAGATAAATGGGTACCGCTTGCGGGAAGGTAAACAGCTCTCCGTGTTCCAGCCGTATGCTACGCGCTGCGGCAAGGAGAGTCATGCCGGCCACATGACCACGGAGGCGTCTTCGGACAACGCTGGCTCTTCAGCTTTGAAATGGGATGAGCACCACACCCTAGAGTCGGACACGACTGGACTTCATTGTCAGGGGTCACCTTTACTTTTAAGCACAGGGACAGAGAGGAAAAGGTGGAACCCCGACAGCCTGCCGCTTGTATAATCTAAAGCTGGACTTGAGAGACTTGCTTGCAGATTGGAATCAGCCTCTGAAATAAACCAGAAGTTTCATAGCTTTGCAAATTTCTGTCTTTGGGAGTTTTGGCGAGAGGTCAGTAGCGAGTGTCTGTTACCTCGGTGAATGTTTCTGAAGAGGAGAAGCAGGATGGAGACTGTTGGATGTTGTCCCTGGCCTTTGCCGAGTGATTCGATAGGCCCTTCACAGATCAAGCGTGGAATGAGAAACAGGAGTTCTTTTGAATCAATCTGTCTTGAATTTTGGAACTGGAATTCACCTTGGGCACCTCTAGAGCAAGTCTCCTGGCTCCCAGCAGAGGGCGATGAAGTGCCTCTTCTTTTCTCCACCTGCCACTCTTCTCTCTCCAGAGTTCAGCTGCTCCGTCTCTTTCCCATGTGAAAAGCTGGTTAGAGGGCTGCCGCATTACACACGGGGGTGGGCAGTGCTGAGAATACGCGGAGCGTTGCCCAAGGGAGAGCCGAACACACAGCCCTTTCTGTAGCAATCTGTAGAGGAACGATAGGCTCAAGTTAAGCTAAGACTGCTTAGGCCAGCAAGCTGACTTAAATAAACAGGAGCTCAGAGACTTGATCTCAAGATTTGGAGGTTTTGACTGGGTGCGGGTGCTTGCATCCCCCCCCCCTCTCCTGTAGAGCATTGGGTCAACTTTCTGGGAGATTGAATGACTTACTGCTTCTAGCTGTGCCCCTATTCTTTAAAAAAAAAATATTTAGAGAGGCAGTTTTTCCCCTCTGCTCAAACCTTTTTTTCCAAAGTGTGCTAGCTGCATAAGCAGTTGGCATTTCTTGGAATGCAAAGGACTCTGGTCACAACTCAGGGGAGTAAGTCTCGTTGAACTCGGTGAGATTTAGCTTGTGTGCCACTGACTTCTCGCTGAAACTCCCAGAGAGAGAAGCTTTCAAAGTAACTTTAAGTAGGGTCTATAAAGTGAAGTCTAGACCAGGGCTTCTCAACCAGTGGTACTCGTACCACCAGTGGTACTTTGGCCGACTGGTGATGGTGCTCAGACCACCAGACAGCCGGAACCGTGCCCTGATGCAGCGCTTTCGGCTGCACGTTTTTGCTCCCAAGAAACCCCTGCCTTTGGCCGAGCCTCTCGGGAATGCTGAGAAGGGCCCTCCCACCCACCCATATATACTGAGGTTGGTCTCCAGATCCTATCGGTGGCCAAGCAGGGAGGGGAGGTACCGGCCCGTTCCTCAGCCACAGACCCAGACACCCATTGCACCTCTCCTGTGCTCTTCTCCCTAGTCTGTCACTTTCAAAACCACCAGCAGGAACCTGGCTAGAGCCATGTGCATGAAGAACCTCAAGCTCACCATCATCATCACCATAGTCTCGATTGTAAGTTGCTTGGCGCCAGACCTGGTGGGGGGTGGGGAGGGTTTTACACTCCTGCAAAAAGAAACAGCCCGTTCGTTGGTGGTTTGTCTCTGTAAGAGGGACTAAAAGGTGACCCGGGTTAGCGCGTCTGTGCAAATCCTTCCTGTTTTCCCCTCCTCAGTCTTGTATAGACCTTTCTGCAAGAACATTGCAGCTAAGAAAAACAGAGCTGTAGCCTTGGAACCCTGGGTGCTTCCGATATCTGTAAGGTCCTAATTTGGATACCTGTGAAGCTGGCTTCTATTGTCCGTCCCTTGCTCCCTCTAGCCCAGAATTGTCTGTCCCAGCTGGCGGCAGCTCTCCATCGTTTCACAGGGGTGCAGGGAGGTTGTTTCCTACCACCGAGCCACAGCCCCTACCCTCAAACACTGGTGTGTCAGGACTTGAATACGCAGCCTTCCGAACTCCTTGCTCAGCAGTGCTGCCTGCCCTGCAGTGACTGATGCCCCTTTGCAGCTGCCTCTTAGCCACAGGTGGTACCCATTGAGCATGGCACCCCTCACCACATCCTCTGAGTCGGTGTAATTGGTGTGTCCCCCCCCCTCCCCCAGCATCAGGAAGACCTCAGGCAGACTTTAGTCAGTTGTAAGTTGTTAGAGTCACGACTGTAAACACTAGTTACTGAACTTGATGTAGTGTCTTCTCCACACAGGTCATCATCTACATCATTGTGTCGGCTGCCTGTGGGGGGCTTTCGTGGCCCTGTGTACGGAAGTAGCTGTCGGAGCAGGTGGACCCAAGTATGAGAGCACATGTGAGCAAGAGCCTGTGCGAAGGAAGGAAGGAGCGAGCGGCCCTCCTGCAGCCACCGGTGACCTCCTCGCTCTTCATCCTTCCAGGACACTGGGGTCTTTTTGCCTTGTTGCCTTGGGCCCCCAAACCACAGGGTCCTTCTGGGTGGGAGGCGTTGCTTTCTTTGGAACCTACTTGAAGGCAGTTCTGTGTTGTCTCCACTGCAGAGCTTCCCAAGGGGGAAGGAAGGGCCCTTGGCACTGGGCCGGTCTAACTTCGCAGACGTGTTTTCATGCTTTGCACTTTACTGTCTTGAAGCCCTGCTGGAGGGGAGGGGGAGAGCTGGAGTGTGACTGTTCATTATTTTAGCCCTTGGGATGGTAAAGGGGGGGGGGACACACACCACCAAAGCTGATGGGTTCCTGTTCGCATCCCCTGGCCTAAGTAGATGTGGAGACTGGCTCCGTCCCGCCATTGCAGTCCCAGTGGTGCCTTTCTCCTCAATCTTTTGTCCTTCAGGAGCTGCCCCCAGGGGAGGGGGGGTACCTCTTGGGCACCTGGGGAGGAGGCGGAGGTGGCACTCAGCTGTGTGATTTGGATGGCTGGTGAGTGTGTAACGGTTTGTGTAGCTTGCTCTTTGTCATTGTGTGTCTTTTGGACAGCTCTTCTGTCCTGTCTGGTGTAGAATGTTCCTTTCAGCCAGAGAGAGAGAGAGTGAGTGAGAGAGAGAGCACGTGCACGCGCGCCCTGGGGGAGAGCAGCCTTAGGCCCGGTGTTGCTTACCTGTATGGGGCATAGCTAGGAAGGAATAAATGCAGGTGTTGCATCAACAGACATTTGGGGATCTGGAGCAGGGAAGTATTAA
The DNA here is from genome assembly GCA_026170595.1 of Plestiodon gilberti rubricaudatus. NCBI lineage: Eukaryota > Metazoa > Chordata > Lepidosauria > Squamata > Scincidae > Plestiodon > Plestiodon gilberti. The sequence goes on from JANXHW010000013.1 coordinate 23,592,305, forward strand.
AGCTTACTTTCAATATGTTATATAGGCAATTTTCATATAGTACTGCCTCCATACATACAAGCTGCTGGTGGATAGTGTAGAGGTGCACATGAGCATATTGTGTGGACCACAGATACCTGTGTGTGCGTGCGTGCGCTTGTGCGCTTGTGTACAGTATCAATTGGTCTTTAGATATGCGGCTTTGCCACTAAAGTGTTGAGTGGTAAAACATTCAGGAGTATTTGCACAGAAGATGCTGCCAGGAGTGTGTATGTACAGAATTGGGAAATGTTCCCAATTCCTTCAATGCTCAGTACTTTTTTTGTGAGCTGATGTTTTGGTGGTGATGGGCAACACAACACAGTAAATTAGGAGAGGTGAGAACTCTACTGTAATGTGTTGACCACTGAGTGCAACAACATTTATTGCCACCTGGATGTGAAGATGACCCTTTGCATCCCGTCTGGCCCCACAACTGCTCTGTCATTTTTCTCTGCACCCCCAGCAGGCTGTTCTCCATATCTAGCCGGGTCAGCTTTGCCCCCTTCCTGGACCCGCGCTGCAGAGGCTTGGGCGTCTTGCGATTGCACTGGGTTGCCAACCGCCGACACAAGACTGGTCTGAAGGGGGGGGCTCTTGCTTTCCCCTCTCCCCACCTTTCCAGGCACAAGTCCACGTTTAATTGTGCATGTTCTAGGAATTTGTTAGTAACATTTGTTTTCTATTTTGATTGCCTTTATGTAAACTTAAACTGCTTCTTCCTGTTTTAAAAAAATGCGTTGTTGCAAAAATAAAGTCCAATCTGTTTGAATAAGATTCAGTTGTTACAGTTGATATGAGCCTTCCTGGGGGGGGGGGGATAGCAGGAAGAAAGAAGGCAACGTACTGCAAGCTCAGACCAGCTGGTCACCAAGACCAGCGAAGTTGACCATGGACCACTACAGCACTAGACTATTTAAGGGTGAGAAGGACGATAGGGATTTCTGAGAGAACCAGCATGGAGCATAAAATGATCTGAAGGGAGCACTGCTGTGTCTGGTTGGACCCTGAGGTCCATTTAAGACTTAAGGCATTTTTAAATGTCTTCTAGTTTTCATGAGTAAAGACTGATTTCCCTTCACTTGCATATGTTACACAAGTCATCACCTAGTTGCTAGCCAACCTGTTAATGTAGGTCTCTAGAAGAGTTGCGTTCATTTGAGTAGAGCAACTCTTTACACTTGTAGGTTTTAGGTCCTGTTTCCTTGCAAGCTCATTTAATTTAAGCTCTTAAATTTCAGTGGTAACATCAGCTTGCACCACACTCCCATAATTGTAAGCATTTAATGGTTTACAGCGAGCATTCCTCCACCAGACAGGCACGTACTTACTCACAAACTTGCATCTAAAGTCCAGTAATAAGCAGCTGTGCTTGCTAATTAAGTATGCTGAGTAGATGGTGTCATTCATACCTCTTGATCAAAGGGGAACGGATCCAGCCCTCCTTCTAGACATGAAGGGAATTAAGTGTCAAATTGCTTTGAGCATTCTTCAGTATTACAACTACATGACACTCCAAGTTTCGTCTTGGCTCACACTATTTCATAACCTCATGCTTTGCTTTACTCCCAACATTGTTTGATTTTTACCAATTAATTTATTTAATGTTAACCATTCGCTCCAAGAAATAGTATATGCATGCATGTACTGTGTTTCCCTGAAAATAAGACAGTGTCTTATATTAATTTTGGCTCCAAAAAATGCAGTAGGTTTGATTTTCAGGGAGGTCTTATTTTCCCAACCTGTGGCGCGACACCCCCCCCCCCCCCCGGGCACTTTGACTGATTAAAGCTTCATTCTTTCCCGAGGGTGCAAGGCTCTGCAAGGCCTGCACTTGAGGCCTCCACCATAGAGACGACGAGCTAGAGAGACTCTGCAAGGTTGCAGCCTCCTTGCAGGCCTTGCTGGCCTCTCTAGCACGTCATCTCTATGGTGGAGGCCTCAAGTGCAGGCCTTCCAGGCCTTGCACCCTTGGGAAAGAATAAAGCTTAAATCGGTCAAAGTAAGTGCCTGGGGGGGGGGGGGTTTTGCATCCGTCTGGCTGATGATCCTAGCTAAGTCTTACTTTGGGGGAAACGTATATTGAGGAGTGCCAGCAAAAATCATGCAAAAATAATGGGAGGTCTTACTTCCAGGGGAGGCCTTATTTTAGGGAAACACGGTATACATATACACATGTAATGTGTGTATTTATGTATAGTAGATATATCTGTACATACACACACATCTGTATATACTGTATACAGGATTCTGTAGGATAGTATAGGAATCTGAGAGAATGTGGAGAGCTGTATAACCATTTCCTACACAGTCCTGCTTCCAACCCATTGTTACACAGCCTTACGGATTCCTACAGATGCATACATGGTCCTTCAGATTGTTACACAGCCCTCTAGGCAGGAGGTCTGGCTCATATGCCTGAAGATCAAGGAGGGCAGTTTGAGATGCCTGGAAGTATGCGTGTGCTGTCGACACACCGTTGACAAGCTGCAGAAGCCTCTGTGTGAGAGAGAATGCTACAGCTGGCACTCGTGAGTGTACATAATTCATTTTTGGATTGGATTTTAGCGTGCAGATCTTATTGTTCTATAAAGCTGATTGGCTTTTTCCAATAAATGGCTTGGGAAGAATTCTGTGTCGGCAGCCCATGTTCAGTAGCAAGTAAACACGAGATAAGTCACTGAAAGAGGTCGTGCAAACCGTTAGACATTTACCAGTGATTGGGCTGTAGAGAAGAAGCAATGTTTGCAGCGATGCTTTCCAGTAAGTGGAATGAGACCTACTGCTGGAACCTGGCCATATGACAGGTTTTACTTGGCTGTCATGGGGGTCAGAGCTGGCCCATCTTGAGGCCAACTGAAGCAGCTGCCTGTCGCTAGGATGTTTCAAAGCCAAAGAGCCGGCGCTGTCCGAAAGACGCTTCTGTCCTGCCTACCTCCTGGTCTGCAGTTCACAGCGCAATCCGACTTAACTTTTGTACCGGTTTAACCAGCGGCGCAGCAAGAACGGGAGGCCCCAGAACAGAAAAGGTATTCAAATTGCCTTTGAATTCCTCTTTTGGAGGGGATTTGAATCCCTTTTCTGTTCTGGGGCCTCCCGTTCTCGCTGGGCCGCTGGTTAAACCGGCACAAAAGTTAAGTTGGGTTGTGCTGTCAGTATCTTAACCACTAAGCCACTGCGATTCCTAGGCTCCTTTTCACCATAGGACCTGCAAAAGTAGTTCTTGCAAAAAACCAAACAAAAACCCACCCTCCACCCAGTTTTCTGCCCAGATCCAAGTTTGTGACATAGTCATTTAACTTTAATCCAAATTAAGTGGATTAATACATTTATCTCTACATTATGGCTACAGAAGCTACATTAAAGTCATAATTCTACGCTATGATTATGAACCAGTCTGGGCAACAGGAAGGCACAAGCATTGAGGCAATGTCTATCCAGTAGGGAATCAATTAAATGTTCGTGAATGTCGTTCTTGTTGGGTTTCTCACTGGACATGCCTGGTACGATTGGAGGACGCTGAGCAAGTGAATAATATTACCGTATTGTCCCGAGTATAAGATGCACCTGATTATAAGATGCACCCTTAAAGTTTGGTGCTATTACAAAAATTTAATTAAATCACTGGCATTAAATTGCAATAGCCTGATTATAAGACGCACCCCTAGTTTAAAAACTTAAATTAGGAGAAAAAAAGTGAGTCTTATACTCAGACCAATACGGTATTTGTCAGTGCAGGTCAGTGTTCCCTGGTCTAGCTTAGAGTTCAGAGTTTACATTGTCATTAATACTGTGTGTATATTAACATTTTCTCCCCACAATGATGATCAAACCAAACCTACACTTAACTGGCTTTCGGTACAATATATACATATACAGTACATGGGAATAAACCCAACATACAAACTTGCACAGGCAAACATGAAAATACTAGTACTTGGACAAAACATTCCGAGAAAGTCTCTTTCCTGTGAAAGGGAGTGGAACAGAGGACGACAGTTTTTTCTTTGTGGAACAGAGAAGGGCAGTTGTGGTGGAGTAAACTGTTCAGAAAGGAAGTTCAGGTAGGAGAACTCAAGAAATAGGAAGGGGCCCTTTTAGTGGCAGCGTCAGGATCTTTCTGGTCCTTGGTATTGTCTCTTGGGTACATAACTCTTCTCATCGACTGAATGCTCTATTTTCGTTCAGAAAGGGTTAGGGTTGTTGAAGCATACCTAGTGGATGCCCTAAGGCCAAGGTCTCCCCTGCTCAAAAGTCAGTTGTGTCCGACTGTAGGGTGCAGTGCTCATCTCCGTTTCTAAGGTCATGTGGCCAGCATGACTAACGGAACACTGTTACCTTCCCTCCACAGCAGTGCCTATTTATCTCATTGCAATTTCTTGCTTTTTTTTGAACTGCTAAGTTGGCAGGAGCTGGGACAGGAGACGGGAGCTCACTCCGTCACGCGGCACTCGGGTCTTGAACTGCTGACCTACCGACATTCTGGTCTGCAGTTTGGCATCTTAACCACTAAGCCACTGCAGTCCTGCCTTACCAAATTAAAATCTGCAGCCAGGCAGTGCAAATCTTGTGCCAAGAAAAGCGGTTCAAATTATGCAGCCTAGAGCACGATCCTGTGCATGTCTATTCAGAAGGAAATCCGACTGTGTTCAGTAGGGTATTTCCTCCCAGGAGAGTGTGCCAAGGATTGCAGCCTGGGAACTTTGGTACCCTATCCTGTTTTGCAGAACGCATGCTAGTTGTCCTTTTCAGGGAATGCTGAGCTATTTCAGGCCCCGAGTCCCTCTTTGCAGATGCTTAAAAATTTTATTTGACAACTTTCTGGTTTCTCTGCTTGCGGCAGGCATTGCCCACCACACTTTCAAACATGTGCTTAGAGCCGTTAAGAACGGGAAGTAACTTGGTTTAAAATTAAAGCTGAGATGGGAAGGAACCTGAATTTGGTATCTTTTAGCGTATTCTGTGCTTTTCTTGCCCCCTGATGGTCCAGCATCACAGATGCAGCCCTGAATATTAAGAAGCACATAATCCACTGCAAAATATAAAGTATTATAGACGGGGGGGGGGGGGGGGAGAGATTCACCTGTCTGGTCTGGTCTGGTCTATCCACACAATGCTTGTCAGCTGCTGTACTGTTTAGAGAACCAGAGCAATTCTTGAAAGGGACTGGGCCGGCCCATCTATGAGGCCGACTGAAGTGGTTGCCTCAGGCAGCACATGGAGGGGTGCCCATCTCTGCTTGCTCACTTGCCCCCACTGCCCCTCCTCCTCCTCCCACTTTCTGGTTTGGAAAAGGAAGAGTGGGACAGTGAGGAAGAGTGGAGGGGAGTAAGAGTGCTGAGCCAGAATATGGAAAAGGGGGAGGAGTATTGAAAAGGGGGAGGAGCAGTAGCGGGTGCATGATCAATGGGGAAGGGGGGTGGCATTTTCAGGAGGTCCTGGGCCAGTCCTGGGAGGGAGGGGAACTGATGGATTCACAAAGGGCCAAGGATATCCGCTCAGCAAGGCCTCTTCAAGGGCTTTCCTCTGGAGCCAGCCAGTCTGAGAGGTAAAGTCTCTTCTTTCTGTGGAAGACAAGTGAATGGCGCTGGGCAGCTCAAGAGGAGCGACAGGAAACCGTGGGCAAAGTGGGCCAACTGGTGGCAGGCCTTCCTCTTCTGGGCTGTCCACACGTCTACGAACTGTACTTGTTGCTCAGGTGAGAGCTGCTGCGGTCGAGACCCAGTTCTTGCCCATTCGCCTTCCACTTCGCAACAGAGCCCTTGTCATCCGTTGGCACGAGGCCGAGGGCCGGCCTCTGACACCAGCAGCACAGGCACGACTGGAGGAAAGAAACCAAAGAGAGAGGGTGGGGGGTCATCCGGGCATCGGAGCATCCAAGCTCTACTGCAGCAGCCCGGGGAAGAGGACAAGGTTCTGGCAAGACCAGGATGTTACTTCCAAGAGAATGGGGGCAACATGAGATTTCATAGGCATTATTTGGGAAATATTTCAGAATTTGAGTTTTTTTAAACACAGTGGGTTTTTGAGATTGTTGATCAACCTTAAGGCAATACTGTAAAGATATGTGCCAAACTCACAACTTGTACGCCCTGTTTTTTTTCTAAAACTCCCCAAATCCATCCAAAATCCTCTCCAAATCCAATCCAAAATCTCAATGTCATTGAGAGTGTTTCATTCATGTGATGCTCTTGTGCACATAAACTGCACATGTGCAAAGAACATTCAGGGCGTATTGAGACAAGGGGGAGACATCTCAAGGAAGTGTACATTGCCTCAAGACTCCTCCTCCCACTCCCTGATTTGAAAAGGGAGTGAGAGTAGAGTAGCGGGCTAGAGCATTGGATAATAGAGGAGAAGAGGTATAGAGACGACGCTCTAGCCCACCACTCTACTCTCCTCCACACTTCTTCTTGTGCTCTACTCCCAACTTCCTTTTGAGATCCAGGAAGTGGGAGAAGGACATGCAGGGGAGGTGGGCAGGTGGACAGGGGTGGGCCCAAACTGGATAGCCCTGACCTCCCTCTTCCCATGAAACATGCCCCCCCCTTGCCATTTCCCCTTTTCCTCTGTGAGCACAGTTCCCCTTCCTACCTGGAAGCAGTTCTTAAATTTCTGGCTGACAAAGTAGAGAGCAACAGGGTTGATGCAGGAGTTGAGCGAGGCCATATTGATGCCAAAATAATCCATGACCAAGAGGAAGCTGGAAAGGGAAGAGAAACAGACACCAGTGATACCAGTGCAAACCACTGTGCTTGCCCGTTCTTTTGCATTTGAGTCCAACTGTTCTGTTATCTGCATGCAAACTATTTGTATGCAGAAACTCGTCTCAGGTGGAATTCTGGGTTCAAAGCTCTCTTGGGTTACTCAAAGTTGCCTTCTCCCATATGAGCCTGCTTATGCATTAAAAGCACATCTTTGGGATGATGGCAGTGTCCATTCTAATCCCTCCCACCACCACCCCATAAATTCCCAACATCCCTCTGCTTTCTCTGCTTCCCCCCCCCCCGACCATTTCCCCCTTTATCTTTCTTGTGGTTCCAGCAGAAGACGGAAGGGCCTTTTCTTCACTGGCTCCCTTCCCTGATGCTTGGAACAGACAGATGCAAGGAGAACTGCTAATTGTAGCCTTCCTGGCAGGGCCGGCCCATCCATGAGGCCAACTGAAACGGTCGCCTCAGGCAGCAAATTGGTGCAGGCAGCCCGTCTCTGTCCTCCTATTTGCTTCCACTGCTCCTCTCCTTCCATTCCCTAGATCAGTGGTTCCCAAACTGGGAGATGCGGCTCCCAGAGAAGCCGCGGATACCAGCCAGGGGAGCCGCGGAGTGCCACGGAATCCTCTCGGAACACAGAGCAATGCCAATTGGCAGGCAGAATGGGGAGCCACGGCCAATGGTTGCCAATGGTCAAGGGAGCCGCTGGTTGAAAAAGTTTGGGAAACACTGCCTCAACGCCCATTTCGAAGTCTTTTACAGTGGTGGAGCACAACAATGCTGCATGAGCCACGCTGGTGAGGTGACACCCTTGTGCCAATGGCTGGTTGCGTCCAGTGGCGCCACTGTAAATAGCAGAACACTTCCAGCACATGGGACCAAAAAGTGGGTAAATGGGGGGGGTAGCGGCGCAGGAAGCTTCCGATGCGCACTCAGAACGAGTTCCCACATCAGTGCCCTGCAATGCTAGACCCACAGAAGAGGCATTCTGACGTCAAACATTCCCCTTGAAGGCGATGGGGGGCAGCCCCAGAGAACCTCCCCACTCCTGACTCACTGCCCTGTCTCCGTTGCAGCAGACAGGATTGGGGCAAACTCTGCAGCCGTCCGCAGAATGTCGCTGCCTGACTGGGGCTGATGTGTTCCCAAGAAGCAGTCTGGGCGAAACGGTGGGCTTCAGCATTCTGCCCCCGTGGCAGTTTCCAGACATGGTTCAAGGCGCCTCTGCCACCTGCAACTTATGCGACCACTTGATCAGGATCATTCCTACTTTTATATAAAAAATAATTAACAAGGTGTAACTTCCCAGTTACTCTGGGATACTTCTTCAGCAAAATGTTTTTAGTCTGTTTAATCAAGAACAGCAGAGGTCTGTCCTCAAGCTCTCTTAAAGCGCTCAGGTCCTGAATGATTTAGGGCTTTAAAAATGGCCCCTTGCTGTGGCAAATCTGGGGAATATGGGGTTAAAACCTAGGCTCTAGCAATAGGTTAGGTATGCTGCACAGCTGTAGCCACTAGAGGCAAGCAGGTCTTCAGGGATAAAAACAGCACCTGGAGGTAACAGAAGGAGGAAAGACTGCAGGAAAGGGAGAAGGCTGGCTAAACCAGCAGACTGATTTGGCTTCTGGACTGGTTCTTGGACTCGCTTGTGGACTCTGACTTGACTTATGGACTTGGCTTACGGACTCTGACAGGCTTGTGAGTGCAAAGGGGACCTAATCAGCAAAAAGGTAGGCCTTTACCTCTTAAAAAGGCACATTGGGAATCTGGCACAGAGCAAATCTACTTCCAAAGCCAGAAGGTTGCTTATGGTTTGTAAGCTGTGATGGTCTTTTCCTCCATGAATCTGTCAAAACCCCTCTTAAAGGCATCTACGCCAGATGCCATCACCATATCCTGTGGCAAGGAGTTCCACAGATGAATTACACGCTGGGTAAAGAAATATTTTCTGTTGTCCGTTCTCGCTCTCCTTCCACTCAATTTTAGTGCATGTCCCCTGGTTCTGGTGTTGTGCAAGAGGGAGAAGAATTTCCCTCTATCCACTCTCTCCATCCCATGCCTGGCTCCACTTCCAAGCTGCGCTTGGGGCAAAACGGCCAGCATCCCTCGTCCTTTTGAACACACTCTGGAGTCCCGGATTCTGTTCTGACCTCAGCAGCTCGCATCTGTCGACATCCAGTGGATTGTAGATGGTCTTCTTGAGGATCCTGCTGAGATGGAGAGGCAGCCAGCAGAGGGCAAAGATCACCACCAGGCAGAACACTGTCTTGGCCACGTCCCGGCGCTGCAACACACACGTTGAAAGTGAGATAAAAAGGGTAAGATGAAGGAGAACTCGATAAAAAGGATCTAAAACTTTCATGGCCGGCTGTTGCATACAAAGATTGTGTTAGCACAGGATGAAAAGCCATGTAAAAACTATTAAACAAATGAGTTTTAAAAAAGTCACAACATTTCGTTCAAAATCTATGAACCTCTTCAGGAGACAAGAGCAACCCCAGCTGCTCAACATCTTGGGAGCTTGGGTTGCTCTTGTCTCATGAAGAGGTTCATAGATTTTGAATGAAACGTTGTGACTTTTAACTCAAATATATTTATAGCTTTTACATGGCTTTTAATCCTGTGCTAACCCAGAGAACTCAATAGCTGGAGCATGTGTTAGAGCAGGGGTGGGGAACCTATTTGCGGTGGGGGGGCATTTTCCCATAGGGAAAATGTGCTGCGGGCTGGCCGTCAGGCCGGCCAAAATCCCCCCCGCAAATTTGACCCCCCCCCTGCGAATTTACCTCCCACCCACCCACTGCTCGCTCGCCCTCCCACCCACCCACCCACTGCTCGTTCGCCTCCTCCTTTTAAAAGCGGCCTTCCTGGACCTGCGCACAGCGCCGCGGAAGCCAAGATTGCCCTCTGTGTCCAATTCTGTGTCCAGGAAGGCTGCTTTTAAGCGGAGGAGGCGCGTGGCGGCGGTGGAGCCTCTGGTCCGGTCCGGTCCCGCACGGGCCGGATTAGCTTGGTCCCGTGTGGGCTGGACCGGATATCTGGCCGGCGGTTCCCCACGCCTGTGTTAGAGAGTGGTGGGGGGAGCTATAAATATTTCATCCCTCCAAGCCTCTCTTTCTTCCCTTCGATGTTCCTATCCATGAATTGCCTTGCTGCATGCATGATGAGGACAGCTCTGGTCTGTGCAATCAGTAATCCAGGGTCACATTTGAACTGGCTCGTAACCGAAAGCGGGACCAGCGTTGGACCTCCTGAGGTGGCATGCTAAATGCTGCCCAACCCCCTTGCTTGATGATGCGCCAGTCTCTGCCCCTTCCACTCTCCAATGCTCTTCCATCTCAGCACTCTCCTCCACATTTCCTCTTCCTCTCTGTCCTCTGATTTCTTTTCCAATCCAGGGAGAGGAAAGAGAAGGCGGAGCAGTGGAGGGAAGCAGGCGGACAGAGATGGGTGCCTCCCCCCCAACCTCCTGTTGGAGGCAAATGCTTAAGCTTGCCTCACAGATGCGCAAAAACATCAGAGCGACAGACTGCGCTTGCACAAAAGCATGACGCAGCTGTCCTGAAGTTGGAACATCCTTAAGTCAGGTGTCCTTAAGTTGAGGGTTACCTGTCTTTTGTTGGAGATGAATGATGCCGCCATTTCCCCTGGGTGCCCTGTTACGTGTGTGTGTGTGTGTGTGTGTGTGTGTGTGTGTGTGTGTGTGTGTGTGCGTGTGTGTGCAGGGTAGACATGAAAAAGGGACATGCAATGTGAGGACAAGAGGGGAGGCAACCAGCCCCCTCCTACTCTATCAAAAATCGCCACGGCCGACCTTTGAAGTGTGCTCGCACACCGTCTGCTGCACTCGAGTAGCGGGCAGCGCACGACCACACTTCAAAGATCCGCCACGGTGATTTTTGGTAGAGTAGGAGTGGGCGGGGTCGCCTTGTTACCAGTACACCCCCCTGTGTTTCATTCTTTGTTATACTATTATGGACTCTGATATCCAGCAACATGATATTTCATATGCCAACATCCAGGAATATTAGTGTGCAAAATGAACTGTTCTTCTTCTTCCAGAACCTCTATGCACCGAATGAACAGAACTCTTACAGGCCATGTTTTCTCGCAAGAACTTTGGTTCAGGCCTCGGAATGAACTTTCTCCCACCCCACAGACGCACATCCTGGAAGAAGAAAAGAGAATCCCATCATGTGTCTCGCAGCAGTGGCGTCACTGCAGGGGGGTGGAGCTCTAAGTTCTGCTGCGATCGGAGCCTCCGTTACACGGAGGAACGAAGAGGCCCTGCCCTTCGCTTCCCTGAAAGCCTCCGAAGGCGAGGTGGCGGGCCGCTTCGTTCCCCCGTGTAACGGAGGCTCCGATCGCAGCGGAACTTAGAGCTCCGCCCCCCCTGCAGTGACGCCACTGTCTCGCATTCCAAAGCATGTTAATGCGAGTAGATAAATAGGTACCGCTTGCGGGAAGGTAAATAGCGCTCCGTGTTCTAGCTGCACGCTACGCGCTGCGGCAAGGAGAGTCACGCCGGCCACATGACCACGGAGGCGTCTTCAGACAACGCTGGCTCTTCGGCTTTGAAATGGGGATGAGCACCACACCCTAGAGTCGGACACGACTGGACTGAATTGTCAGGGGTCACCTTTACCTATAGCTATGTTTGCCTTTCTGAATGCAATTTCAATAACTTGTAACTTTGTAACAACATCTGCATTGATTGTATTATACCTGGCATGTTTGCATTAATTTGGGTAAACTTCATTTTAGGGTGCGAGACATCTCTCCGGCACCAGTGTTTGGAGACCACAGTTTAGTGACTCATTTACCTACATCCTGCAAGGATTAGGAAAGTTCCTTTTCCATTCTCATCCCAAGTTACCGATTGATACATCAAACATAGCATGCCAAAGTTACACATTTATCCTGAATAGTTAGCCTGCACGTAGCAGCATCTCTAAAATCCTTAAAAAGGAAAGCTTTTTTCCCTTGCCAATTGTCACTCTTCTGATAAGGGTTTCCACACCACTGACCTGCTACGCTGGCAAGGCTCTCCTTTCCAAGACAGGTGTTGTTGTTGTTGTTCAGTCATTAAGTCATGTCCGACCCTTCGTGATCCCATGAACCACATCCCGCCAGGCCTTCCTGTCCTCCACTATCTTCCTGAGTTCGCTCATTTTCATGTTCGTTGCATGGGTGATGCTGTCTAACCATCTCATCCTTTGCCTTCCCCTTCTCCTTTTGCCTTCAATCTTTCCCAGCATCAGAGTCTTCTCCAGAGAGTCCTCTCTTCGCATTAGGTGGCCAAAATATTTGAGCTTCAGCCTCAGTACCTGTCCTTCCAGGGAACAGTCAGGGTTGATTTCATTTAGGATTGACTGATTTGATCTCCTAGCAGTCCAAGGGACTCTCAGGAGTCTTCTCCAGCACCACAGTTCGAAAGCATCTATTCTTCGGCGCTCAGCCTTCCTTATGGTCCAACTCTCGCAACCATACATTGCTACTGGGCACACCATCGCCCTGACTATACGGACTTTTGTTGGCATGGTGATATCTCTGCTTTTTATTATGCTAAGTTTGCCATAACTTTCCTTCCAAGGAGTAAGCGTCTTTTAATTTCATGGCTGCTGTCTCCGTCTGCAGTGATCTTGGAGCCCAAAAAAGTAAAATCTGTTACTGCTTCCATTTCTGCCCCTTCTATTTGCCAGGAATCCAAGACAGGTAGTATGAGAAAATGCTGAAACTCTCTCTCTCTCCCCCCCCCCTTCTCTCGCTGTTTTTAGCCGTTAGAAACTGGGTTGGAAGAGGCAGGGACACCTGGAATTCTCTCCCAACACCCCCTTTTCCCCTTGCATCAAATATACTCTACACCACAAGCAACCACCATTAGACAGGAACATCTACACTATTAGGGCAAAAGAAATGTACCGTATTGTCCCGAGTATAAGACGCACCTGATTATAAGACGCACCCTTAAAGTTTGGTGCTATTAAAAAAATTTAATGAAATCACTGGCATTAAATTGCAACAGCCTGATTATGAGACGCACCCCTAGTTTAAAAACTTAAATTAGGAGAAAAAAGTGAGTCTTATAATCAGACCAATACGGTATTTTTCCATTATTGGTGTCCAACTGCAGGCATATTATTATTGCTGACTATATTATTTCTCTGTATGCAATGATTTTAGCTTTGTCCTTAATAAATCCATAAAATTTTATTGGAAAGTATTTCTCTCAGTCTCTTTGCAAAGTTAAAGGGGATGTTCTGCATTACGCTGATTTATTTATTTATCACATTTTTATACTGCCCTTCCTCCAAGGAGCTCAGAGTGGAGTACATATTTCCTCCCCTCCTTTTTGTCCTCACAACAACCCTGTGAGGTAGGTGGGGCTGAGAGATGGTGACTGGCCCAAGGTCACTCAGGAAGCTTCCTGGCTGAGCGGGGATTTGAACCTGGATCTTCCAGGTCTAAGTCCGACTCCCAAACCACTACACTACACCAATCTATGATCCCATGTTTCAAAAGAGTTGGGTGAATTCCCTCTAAGAACCAGCTCTTTTGGTCACTGCCTCCCCTGTGACGGAGGCACTGTGCGTCCCTGGTAGACATTGTTTAAATAAATCAAGTCTTGGGCACCAAGTGGTGGGAAAGTCCTTGCATGAGATCTTGGAGCGGAGACTGGGCAGGAGTAAGTGGACCAGTGGTTTGTCTTGCGACAAGACAGCTTCATGTGGCCGGTTCGTTCTGGGCCAGCCAAGGAGCTGGGCTTGCAGTGATCGGGAGGGGCCCTTACCCGCTTCATGTGGTCATTGAGTGCTATCCTCATACCGTTCCTCTTGCTCAGCATCTCGCACGACATGAGGGAATAGAAGACACCGGTGCAGGCCAGGGGCAGGCAAAAGTAGAAGCCAAACAGCCACCAGTCCTTCACGTCCTTGTAGAACTGCAGACGGAAGGGAAAGGGTGAGAACGGTGCCTGTCTGGAGGGGACCAACTAGCTCTGCACAATGTCCGGTGGGCAGACAGTGAGGCTATGGGTTGCCTTGGCCACCTGTAGGCCGCATGAAAACAGCCTCTTGGGTACTGATGGGTACCATCCTGTGTTGAGGATGGAGGGCAGAGTTGGGGTACAGGCTGGAGGGAGTGGAGCTTCAGAGAGCCTAGTCTTGAGCACAGGGGCCAAGCTAGGAAGGAGGGGTGCCCAAGACCCAACCGCCGGCTACCCAAGTTCTCTGCCCCAAGAATGAGCCGGTACCGTCATGAAGCCAGGAGACTGTTCGGCAGCCAGCATGCAGACCCAGTGCCTCCGTTCGTGGTAATCCAGTTTCACCAGGTCAAACGCAATGGCTTCAGGGATGGCTAAGAGGATGGCCACCGCCCAGATGAGAGTCACTTCCACGGCCTTCCACATGGGGATGCCGATCCCTTGAATCCGGCTCCAAGAAGCCACAGCGCGGTATCTGTCAGCCCCACCCAAAAAAGGCACAAGAAACAAATTAGCTCACATTTGTGTGACTCCCCACCCAACAGATGAAGGTGGGTGTTCTGACCAACAGACCGGGGTGGGTGGGTGTTACCTAGTAAGTCCCCTTTCCTACAGCTGTAGGGGCTGATTGGTGGGTTAATTTGCAGGTTTGGGGAAGTCAAGCCATGTTGGCCCTGAAGCTTCCGGGGAGCTGATACTAATTTTTGAGACAGGAATCTTCCCCAGGCAAAGATGGATCGTTGCTAAATCTCAGATTTCAGTGTTGGCTCTATGACTGCATCAATTTCTTAGCTGTAGGATCGTTTTGGTTTTGACAAGTACCAAAGATGGACTTGTATGATCTATCAATGGCCAAATGTTAACTACCATTGCATGTCTCATGATCGTAGACGTTAATTGCCATTCCATGTCAAATACTGCCATAAGATGTGATAGGAGGCCCTCAGATGGCTTTAAGAGGGTAAATTAGACAAACTCCTGGAGGATAGGCCTGTCCTTGGCTGTTAATCATGACAGCAAGCTGGAATTTCCTCCTTGGGCCATCTTGAGAGCATCTGGCTGGTTACTTTGAGAAACAACATTCTGAGCCTCAAGGACCCCTGGTCTGATCCAGCAGGGGTCCTTGAATGTTCCTAACTATCAAATACAAAATGTCAGATATTTTAAATCAAACACATTTGGATGCCAAATACAGAGTTCGAGTAGTTGGCGAGTCTTCGGCACCCATTCAAGAAGCTTCTGATGAAGGCTGAATATTAATGTTCACAAAAAGGAATTTCAGAGAGTGTTTCAGGGATTCAACTCATTCCAGCTCTTCATGCATATTCTATCTGAGTTGCTGGTTTGCCCCAAAATGAACCCTTTTGCTTGTTTTGCAGAAGTCAACATGCTTGGGCAGGAAGATGGGAAGCAAGGGTTAATTTAAGGCTATGGGGGGATCCTTTACTGCTGGGATCTGCCCTGGTGTCAGATATCTCCCCCCACCCATTTTTCAAGGGCTGGCAGTCATGACATCACTATGTCCCACGCCATGGCCTCACCAGGCCCCGCCTTGGAAATCACAGGTTTTTGATGCGTCTGATTGACAACTCATGCAGGAATTAGGGAGGTCATTAAATGCGCCTATGAACACTTTCACAACCTCCTGCCTATAGACATCCCTGGGTGTCTAGCAGCATAGGGTTAAGCAGAGGTGTCGCTGGAGGGGGGGGCGGAACTATAAGTTCCGCACCATTCTAATCCCCGTTATGAGGTGGCCACGCCCCCTTGCCGCCGGAGCCATTCCGTGTGGCGAAGACAACAGGCAGGAGACTCCCTGCCCGTTGCCTTCGCCGCATGGAATGGCTCCGATGGCAAAGGGGCGGGGCCCAGAAGCGTCGTCGGGGTTGGGGCGGGGGGGGGCTGTGGGGCCCAGGGCGGGGGTCGAACGTGGCGGCGAAGGGGTGTACTTGCCTCTGGGAAGCGTCTCCTCCGCCTCGCTTGTTTTGGTGCTCCCACCCGCCCTGGAGCCTGTACGGCTCCAAAATAGCAAGTAAAACGGCGGGGGGGGTGGGGGGTGTTTGGAGCCGGGCGCGCGCGCGCGAGGCTGACGTCACACCCGGGTCACGTGGGGGCGTAGCGTCAGTGCCCCCCCCGTGGGGGTGCAGCATCTTCTCTGGCGGGGCCACCTCGTACCGGGGAGTAAATGGGAATTAGAACGGTGCGGAACTTACAGTACCGCCCCCCCCTCCAGCGACGCCTCAGGGGCCAAGGAGCGCCAAATGCCTTGCGTGAGGATTGATGAGCAGACCTATGCACACACCGGGCGGATTAATCAGCTTCAACAGAAAGCAAGGAAGGTGGTGAGCGATCCATGTTACCTGTCTATGCTGAGAGCGCAGAGGCTGAGGACTGTGATGCCCACCGAGGCCTTCTGAATGAACGGCACCAGCTTGCACACCTGCACGCCAAACGGCCAGTCTTCTGCTAGCAGCTGGGGGGAGAGGGAGGAAGAGCTCAATTAGCAAACCATTCCAGGACCCAAACGGACGTGACATTAAATGCATCTTTGCTTCTCTGTCTTGTTTCTGTGGGTCTTTTTTTAGCCCCTTGATCATTTTTTCTCCTTTTGTCAGATGCAGGAAATTTCAGTCTTTCAATCCCCCTGCATTCAGCATCTCCAATCCTGGATTGTCTGATGCCAAGTGGCACAATGGCCCCTCTGGGCAAAGTCCTGCAAAGGTCCTCTGATGACACATTGGGTGCACCACTGGTGAGCTCAGGAGTAGGCCAGGTTGGGTGGATGTGGGCCCAGTTCGGAGGCTCCGAGCCACCCAATCCTCCAGGCTCCCACCCAACCACCTGCTCTCCCCCACCTTACACACCCTTCACTCTCTGCCTTGCCTCACCTTGGTTCCTCTCTCTCTCTTTGTAGCAGGGCTGGCCCGAGATCTCCTGACACCTGAAGGATAATGCCAAATGCTGCCCCCCTTATCCAATGCTGTGCCAGTCTGTGCTCCTCCTATTCTCCAGTGCTGTAGCTCAGCACTCTCCTCCCCGCCACATTTCCTCTTCCCCCAAAACAGGCAGTGGAAAGGAGAAAGAAAAGCAGTGGAGGCACGTAGGAGATGGGTTCCCCCCCCCCAATCTGCTGCCTGAGGCGACTGCTTCAGTTGGCCTCATGCATGGGGCCGGCCTTGGCTGCTTTCCACTTTTCACAATTGAGTGCCCACTGTTTCCATGCCACCTTCTGCCCCTTCTCAATTGGCCTGAAAGGACCTATGGGGCAGAAGGACACAATGGCAGTGCCCACTGATTGGCCCCACTGGGCACTCCCACCCCTCTCGTTGGCTGGGAGACAGACAATGGGTCCAGCCAATGGGTCCATGTTGCAGGTTGAGGTGGAAGATTCGTCCCAGGTCTTGACAAGCTGAAGAGCAGGAATCACGAAAGCAAAATCTCAGAATATGCAACTGTGAGTGAAATGTTTCAAGGCACTCCTTGCATAATCAACCAAGATGGTCAGGAAATGTTTCTGTTCCCTTAAAAATACACCATCCTCTAGTCTGAGATTACCTCCAGACAGAATCTATCGGAATTCTAGCGAACAGCATGGTTACATTGGATTAGAGTGGAACGTTTTATTCCGGTTCATGCTAAAAATCGGATTACATGCCTAGGACCAAAAATTAAAAAATAAAAACCGGGTTGATATGGCTTTAAGTGGACATAAATTTACACAACACTCAGGACATTTCCAGTCCATCATCAGAACAGACTTTCTTTGTGTTATGTTCCTAACAACTTGTCCAAGTTTCACAGCAGTTGTTTCACACCAGAAACGAAGACCTTCCTGTTTTGTCAGGGGGCAGGAGGGCTGGTTCAGTCCTCCTATGCTGCAGCCTCTTATGCCTGAAGATCTGAGGACGGCACTTCGAGGCTCCTGGAAGAATCCGTGAGCAGTCGAAGAGCTGTCACCACACCACTGACGAGCTGCAGAGCCTCTGTGCGAGAGAGGAAGCTGCAGCTGGCTCTCTGCGTGGGAGGCAGAGTTTGCCTGTCAGTCAAAGCGTGGGAGGCGAATGCCAGAGAGAAGCCAGACCGTGAAAGGAAACCACCTGGAATGAAGCGTTCTATGAAAGACTAGAACATTTATTGTAAATGCAAAAACTGCTTGGGTTAAAATTGCCTGCCTATGTAAACCGCCTTGAATTAAAGGCGAAGGAGATATCCAATGACCAAGAAAAGCAGTATATAAATACTGTATGTTGTTGTTGTTGTTTATTTTGTTTGGTTTAGCGATACTATTCAAAATTAACACCCATAGTACTCCCACATGAAAACCTGGGTCTCATCTTGAAACCCAGGGCTGGCTCATTCATGAGGCTGGGTGAGGCTGTTGCAGAGGGGGCTCCCAGCTCCATTCACCCACATCAACTCCACTGCTTCTCACTCCCTGCATTGGAAAAGGAAGAGGGGAATGGAGCGGAAGAGGGAGTGTGGAGAAGAGGAGAGTGGTGGGCTAGGGCAGGAGGTGTGGTCTGGAGGTTTGAGCCGGTGCCCTGCCTGAAGAAGCTAAGTAGGGTCAACCTCGGTTCCTGCTTGGATGGGAGACGGAAGCTGCTGACGAACCTCGCAAAGACACTGAGAAGGCATCGTGAGAGGGTGGAATGCGGAGGAGTCAGCTAGAGAGAGAACATCTAAGACTGTATGCACTGTATATCGTAAGCACTGTTCATGCACTGTATATCGTAAGCCAACACATACTGGGCGCTATCTTGATAATAGATCCAATCATCACCCTAGCCAGAAAAATTCTGTAATGACTTCCTTAATATACAGGGCTCTGAACATCTGTGATTCCAATTCTCTAGCACAAGAAAAAGCTAAGATATTTGAGACTCTACTGAATAATGGTTATACTGAAACTCAAATTAACAAAGCATGGGAGAAACAAAGTAAGATTAAACAAAATGGGAAAGAAGTTAAACAAGTCACAGATGAGGAAATCAGGCCACCAGTACATTTACCGTATATTAAAGGAACGACAGATAAAATTGGCAGGGTGATGAGTAAATATAATTTTAAACCAATTTTTAAACCTACCAATAAAATAAGCCAGCTTTTAAGGAACCCAAAAGACCCGAGACCTCCACTGAATGCACCTGGGATTTATAAGATACCATGTAGCTGTGGAAAAGTTTACATAGGTACCACGAAACGCTTTATAAATACCAGGCTCAAAGAGCATGAACGGGCATGCCGGCTTAACCAAATAGAGAAATCTGCGTTAGCCCAGCATAAGATGGAGTCAGGCCATGGTATTAAATTTGAAGACACTATAAAGTTAGGGCATGAAAACAATTATAGGGCCAGATTGAGTTTGGAGGCCATTGAAATATTTAAACATGGATCTCAAGTATTGAATAGGAAACAGGAATTATCACTTATTAATAGAGTCTGGACCCCTGCAATAAATAAAAGCAATAAGAAATAGTATTAATGCTAGTTGGGCTATTTTCTAGGCCACCACTAGATGGCAGTATAGTAGGGTCATTGAGGATTTGGCTCAGGTTTGCTTGATTTCCAGTTAATTGTGTTAGTAAAATGGGCACCAAATTTCCTTTTTAAGCAGCAAGACTGCGATGTGTACTCGTAACATCTTCTTGCCTACTTAGGCTCTTTTTTTAGCATTTGAAAAAGTTTACAGATTGGTAAACGAAACGTCATGCCCTTGCAGTTTTTAAATGTCTTTATTGTATTTTACTCAGTGATCTTAAAGTATTTGTTACATGAGGTTTTAGCATTATATGCTTACTTTGTGTTTTTACTGATTTTTGCTGATGTATTTTACATTTTGATATTTTATAAATTGAAGTTTTATAACCCAAATCCCGAGATGTTTCGCTCAATGTACATCTAAGACAACCGTCCGAGGGTGTACTGCGGTGAACTGTGAAGCTTGGAAGTGCAAAGCACAAGCCAGAAGGAGGGCTGCACTCGGAAGGGAAAACATCTCGAGCATGGAAGGCTCTATATAGGAATAGAACAATACTGTAAAGACCCATGTTGTATGGGGAGGGGGGGCATGGGCATGTTGAGAGCATGTTGGTGCAAGGGCAGGGCTCCCTGGTATACTCTCTCTTCCCCTCTACAAGTGGAGTTTGAACATGAGAAGGTAAGGGGTGCACAGGGCTAGAGTTATTCAACTCACAGGTTGCTACAGGTTGTACAACAGCCACGGAGATCCTCCTGGGAGTTCCTTGGTGCTCTCTCTGTAGGTCGCTGGAGAGAGCAAGGAAAAAGAAGTGGGAGCGTGGCCTCGACCCAGAGCCGGCCTTAGGAGCCAAATCGGAAACATTTTTTTGAGGGGGGGGGCAGGTTCACAGCCCAGGTCTGTAGAATCTTAGAGATGTAAATAATATGTAGTATAGACTTTATATCTCTAGGCTAGAATGGAAAGCAATCCAAATGTGTGCTGAAACAGTGCATGTGAGCTGATGGACCAAATGGATCGAAGCACATTTTATTCCAAAATTGCAGACGTTTAAGCGCCTGCAAGTAAACAAAACAGAACGTGGCGATTACCTCTGAAAAGTACATTGTTACAAAAACACTGGTTTTAGTGACGGTGGAATGATTTATTAAAAATATGTGTCGTCGTGTGTATTTGACAAGACGAGAGTAGATTACCCTAGCACAAGCGGCCCTTAGGCATGAAGCCCAATTGGGAGCAATTGGTCCAATTGGCTTAAAGTCAGCCCTGCCTCTCCCCCCCCCCTTCCTCCATGGTCAGTGTGGCATCAAGGAAGAAAAGTTCGGGGGGGGGGGGGGACACATGGCTCTGTTCATCCAGCTAACCCCACCCACCCAGCCCACCTGGTAAGGTTAGTCAGAGAGAAGGACAAGGGTGGATGGCCTGGGGAGGGGAAAGGACAGAGAAAGAGCTCAGGTACATGCACATACCAGACGTAGCGGGGGGGGGGAAACGGACGGACGGACAGACGCACAATGAGCACTTGCATCGGGTGACCGAAACCCTAGTGCACATGAGTAGGACAGCTTACCATCCGTCCTGGAAAAACCAGGACTGCCCCGGTTTCCAGAGCCCAGTCCCGGCTAGCCGGGCCCGGAACTGGGTCAGTCCCGGTTTTCTGGGTCTGCCGCCGCCGCTTCCACAATTTAATGTTTTCGTCTGCGCCATCTTGGATCTCGTGAAATCCAAGATGGCGGCACCCAAATCCAAGATGTGCCTTTAAAAAAAAACTGCTCTTGATTCCGTGCTGGCTGGACTATCCAGAAATTTAGCAGATGCAGATGACTTCCTTAATTTTGGCATGGAGATAGATGGTACGAAATGCATCATTGTCTAGATTTCAGTGTGGTTGCTTGACAGCACAGAAGGGTGGTAGTTTGGGAATCCTAGCACTGCAAGATCAATTCCGGCCAGGAGGGGGCAGTGGTGTCCTCAGGCCTCCTACATCAAGGCGCGTCCAAGATGGCGCCCAAGTTGTAATAGCCAGACATTCACAATTGTTTTGGGTCCGAGTCAAGATGCCTCGGGTAGAGCCCAGAACAACGGGAGACATCTGAGGGCGCCCACACAAAACCGTCATGTTCCGCATTGATATTTTGCCCTGGAGGCTCAACAATTGAGCACGTACGAGGGCCTAGGTTTCCTGCCTTTCTAACATCTGACCACCCTCTGACTCCGGGCTACACAACAGCTGCTCAATTGTCTTCTCTGCTGCTTTGGAAATATCCATGATGTGGCTCAAAGAGGGATTTCCCAGCTGGACCGAACACTCATCCTTCTGCACTGCTTCCAAGCTTCCCATCTCTGCAAACAGAGGTTGGCTCCTACACGTGGGGTAGAATGAGGGGCAGGAGCAGCAAGAGAGGGTGGAGGACAACTCCGTTCCAGGCCGGCCCATCCATGAGGCCAACTGAAGCGGTTGCCTCAGGCAACAGGTTGGTGGAGGGCGCCCATCTCTGTCCGCCAACATGCCTCCACTGCTTCTCCTTCCACTCCCAGATTGGAAAAGGAGGAGGGGGGCAGAGAGGAAGAGGAAATGTGAGGGGAGGGGAGTGCTGGGCTAGAATGGTGGCGAGTGGGAGGGGCAGAGGCTGGCACATTATCGGGTAAGGAGGGGCAGCATTTGGCAGGCTGCCTGAGGTGTCAAGAGGCCTTAGGCTGGTCCTGACTCCATTGATCCTTCTTCCTCAGTTTATCTCTGCTTCCCCTTCCCTCCCTTTCCTCTATTGTCCCAAATTGTGAGCCCCTTGGGGATTGATATTTTTATTCCTTGGAAAGGGCCATGTACCAGATGATGATGACGATCACCGATTGGCCAAATGCCGGAATGAACTGTGCCCAGCACTTGCTTGCTGGGGGCCTCGGGGCAAAGTCCGGACCTGGGCCCCCGCAGCATCCCCTACCTGCCTCCTCATTGCCATCAGTACTGAAGGATCAGGTGTCGGCCTGGCCAGGTGAGCCCTCAGATGTGTGTTCAATCCCCTGGAGCAGAAAGGACTGAAATGGGCAGACCGGAACTGTGCGGAAGGCAAGAGGGCCGATCGGCAGTAGGGATAGTATCGGTGTAGAACTGAAATCCCAGATTCTTCACCCGTTTCGCTTGCAGATATTGAATGGAATACTTTGCTTTGAACACATGCATCAACACATGTGAGGGGATGCCAGAGGGAGGCCAGACCATGTAAGAAAACACCTGGAAAGAAGCGTCCGACGAAAGATGAGGACATTTATTGCATTGTAAAAACCGTTTGGTTTAAAATTGCCTGCCTATTGTAAACCGCCTCGAATTAAAGTCAAAGGAGAAATCCAATGACAAGAAAGGCGGTGTATAAATACTGGAATTATTATTATTATTATTATTATTATTATTATTAACCAACGGTGAGCTGTAGACCTAACGGTGTAGCTCAGTACTACTAGCTCGCTCTTGGGACCAGGTCTTGGGCAGAAGAAGTTGTTTCCAGTCCTGCTATGTCCTATTAACTAGAGCAGCAGTTCTCAATCTTGCTGAGCCGTGCCCCACCTTGTGCTCCGGCGATGGGTTGCAACTCACCTCCCATATCACGTTGGGCACGGGACGGCCTCCACGGGCCTCAGAAAGCCCTCCAGACACGACTGGAAGTCGCATCGGCAAAACCTGAAGTGACCCGGGAGTCACTTCTTGGGGCCTTCTGGGGTCTGCGGAAGCCTCCTGAGTCCGGCCCTGAACCGGCGCGATGTGGGAGCGGCGTCCAGAGGTGAGTCATGACCCAGAAGTGGCTTCCTGTTGCTTCACTTTGACTCCAATTTGGAGACAAAGAGAGGCGAGGGGGGGCAGCGAGAGGGCCCAATCGGCAACCCACCTTGGCATCGGGTTGTGACCCACAGTTTGAGAAGCCCTGACCTAGAGATTGAACCCAGGATTGTCTGCATGCAAAACATGTCTTCTGTTATTGAGCTATGGTCCCGTTTGGTTGTCCCATTCTTCACCCTCTATTTTTGGTCATCAGGTGATCTCACTAACAACAGGGGCTGTTTCCCTCCCCTTGGCGCCTACCTTGTACACATTGATGGGCAGGGCAATGAGGATGTACAGGAGGTCGCCCAGAGCCAGGCTGGCGATGAGGACGTTGGGCCCGTTCCTCATGCACTTGTTCTTGTAGATGATCCTCAGCAGGGTAGAGTTACCAACAATGCCCACCATGAAGATTGTGCAAGACACAAAGGTGTTGACGTATTTAAAGGCCCACTTGATTTCCGCCGGCTTAGCGCACATGACTGACATCTGCGGGGCCTGCGTGATGGCGTCTCCGAGAACGTTCCCTGATTGGTTGGGTCTGGAATCCAGCTGGTTCCCTGATTGGTTGGGCCTGGAATCCAGCTGGATGCTCGGCTGGATGAGACTGTAGGCTTTTTCTTGATCCAGGACCTGAAAAGGGATGGTGGTGTCCTTGAACATGTTGGCTGTCTGGCTGGAGACACTCAGGATAAGGCAGGTCAGGCAAGAGAGCAGCGCAAGAGGAGGCGGAAGGCTGCCCATTGGAAAGCAAAGGTCAAGCTCCACTCAGTGTCTTGCGTGGCGTGTGCCAATGAACGACGGAGCGAAAGATGTCTTCTGACAGCTCCCGACTTCACCTGTAAAAGAAAGACGAGGAGTCTGGGTTACGTGAGGGAGAAGAAGGAGTGATGTTGAACATCAGAGGCATGGTTGGTGACGACCTAGGAGAGAGAGGGCCTTTTCCATGGTGGCACCCTATATGTGGAACTCCCTGCCACGTGAGATTAGACTGGCCACCTCTCTTCCTGCATTACAGCAGCAGCTGAAGATCCACTTATTTTGTCTATATTCCAGGGACCGAATTTAGTTGTTGCTTGCATGTGCTTAGTTTTGTTGTTACGTTTTTCGGTTGTGGTTTTTATTCTCTGTAAGTCACCATGAATGCCTTTATAGGCGTGGAAAGGCAGAGAACACCGATTTTTAATGATTACAGTTATAAATTAATCTTTGAAAGGATTCATTTAGATCGGATTGTTTGATCTGGCCCCTGACCAAAATCCAGGGAAGCCAGAAAAAAGACAACGGTTTGTTTGTAGACCTCCATGAGGTCTAGAAACATTTTAAAATGGATATCCTCAAAGTTGAAGAGAACCTGATGTTTGATTGAGCGCAAAGCAAAATGTACAGGTGCCTATAGCATTTGCACAACCATCTTGGTGGTTGTGTAGGTGGAAACTACGCAACCTTACGTATTATCTGCAATCAAACCTGTGTTTGGTACATAAAGATTTGCAGGGGAGAATCTGTGCACAGAAGAAGGTGCTCCCAAATTCTCCCCTGCAAGCTACTCGTCCTATCTGTTTACCCGCGTTTCTCCTCCTCCTGGTAGGCTCTGAGACCAGAAATATGTCTGACTAGGAGGAGGGTGGGATTGCTGGGAAGATTGAGCACTGTCTCCAACCCTGGCTAATTACTGCCAGTCAGTGAAAGGCACTGCTCAACAATGGTCTGACTCAGTATAATGTGGTTTCCGAAGTAGCACGGAAAATTGAAGCATTTGGGATGTCTGCGTGGAAATGCAACATGTAAACATGGAAATCACATGTAAAGTCACAGGAACATGTAAATGCTCAGATCTCTCATTTCAACAGGCTTGCACAGGGCAACTCTCAGATGACCCATGTGTCCACATTTGTACGAGAATTGATGGCCAGAGAGATACTGCCTGTTCTCCAAAAATATTCCAGAAAAGTGGTTTCACCCAACTTCAGGGAGGTCATCCTGTAGTCCGGCAAGGATAACTTTTATCAAGATTCAACTTTTATCAACAGGATAACTTTTATCAAGATTCCTGCACCCTCAACGGGGACTTTTTTGTTTGACAAAGAACTTTCTCAGGCAAGTTAAAGCTACAACATCTCTTTATTTCTTGATTTCAAAAAACTGTAACATGGCTGGAAAACCCATAAATTTTACTTCTCTGTACATTGCAAAAAGCCATGAAAATCTACATGCTACCTTAGAGTGCTAGACCTTTAGGAGAAGGAATGTGGGCAGGTGTAGTTTGGTAAACCCTTAGAGCACAATCCTAGGCATGTCTGTTCAGAAGCAAGCCCCACTAAACACAATGGGGCTTGCTTCTGAGTAGACATGCCTAGGATTGTGCTCTAGGACTTAACAAGCTACACCTGCCCACATTCCTTCTCCTAAAGGTCTAGCACTCTGTCCCGGTTGGAGATCTGGTAAGCCTACTACAGCACCCCCTTTCCCCACTGACGAAAGACAATGCATTTGAGATATGAATAATCAGGGCAACCCCAGAAAAGACCCTGCCTTGGGAATATTCAGTTACCTTCCCAGTTCTTGAAAAGAAGAAGAAGAAGACTCTCCGTCAATCTTATTCACAAGGATTCTTCTCTTCACCCAACCAAGGCACTTACCCTGTTCAGGGAGTTGGGTGGCTTTGAAGATCAGAGGAAATTAGATCCAGCCGTGCAGGCGATCCTGCTAGAACTCATGGCCTGATGGAATTTGCTGCAGTGTTCAGTGGAGTAGGCGATTATTATACAAGCCAGAGTGACCTGCCCCTATTCTGGATTCATCCGCCACAGCCAATGGGCTTTGGAACTGACTGAAGAGGCGAGAGAAATAGGAGAGACACAGACAAGCTGTCATGAGGGGAAGAGGAAAATTGTAACCAAGTTGTGTGCTTCAGGCAGAGAAGAGGAGGAGGAGAGAAGTCACGGAGGCAGAGAGCGCCGGACGGGAGGCCTAAAGAGCACATGACTTCATGAGCTTGTTATTGTGGCGGAGTGTTTCATCCTAACAGCACTGAGCTGAACTGGGGGAGATTTGTTGTCTGTGAGCTTTGTTTACTCCTGCAAAATGCACTGCACCCCTCCATTCGACCATTTATTTCACCCTTGCAAAACTGTTTGCAAGGGATGAGTGTCGGGGGGGGAGCAAGAACACACGCATGACCCCCCGCTGCATCCGTGAGGACACTGAAACGGTACCTTCTTGCCCTGATCCAGTTGTGTTGAGGTGACCCGTTTTGACAGCACAAATGACAAGGACTAGATCAGAGGTTCTCAACCTGTGGTACGGGTACCCCTAGGGGTACGCGGACCTCTTGCTGGGGGTACGCCAAGCCCTGCCCCTTATCTGCCCCATCAGCAGCTAATTAAGTGTTAATTAACATGGGTTTTAAATTGTAATTATTTTCGGAGCCCTTCTGTCTCTCTGATTTTGGTTTTGGGCTTATTTTTGTACTTTGGAAAATGTACTTTGGTGGGGAGGGGGAGGGAGGAGCTGATTTTGGGAACTGTGACTTGGAGAAAAAAAAAGAGATCCTTGCATGTGTGTGTCTCTCTCTCCCTCACACACACACACACACTCACTCACACACACTTAAACAGTGGCGTCGCTGGAGCGGGGCGGGGGGCGGGCAGCCAGGGGGTAACGCGCGCCAGGGGGTGACACGCGCACCCCCGTGCGCGTCACCTTTGTGACGCGCGTCACCCTCCGGACGCTCCGAGGCTGGCCCGGGAGCGTCCGACCCCACCGGCGTTCCAGGGCCTTCTGAAAGAAGGCCCATGCAGCGCGTTAATACGGGTATTTTTACAATTTTCGCGCATGCGCAGACCGTTTTGAGGGCAAGAGGCCCTCGGAGCGCGGGCCAGCCTCGGAGCGTCCGGAGGGCGACGCATTGCAGGCAGAGGCACCCGGGGCAGGCTGCAGCCCGGTCGCCCCCCAAAAGTTGTCAGAGCCTCGCTAGGGTGACGCGCTCCCCCCAGCCTTGGGGTGATGCGCGTCCTGCACTTAAATAAGACATTTTTTCACATTTAAAATTGTGTTAGTACTTTTTTATTTAACGATTAATTACCTAATTAATTAATTGATTAATCCAATGAATTAGCAGTTAATTCAGAAAATTGGACTGTGATAGGGGGTACCTGGGCCTCCAAAGGTTGAGAACCCCTGGACTAGATGACTAGTTGGGGCAGAATGTGGGGGAAGATGGGCAACTGCACCAGAATCCCCATAAGAACACAGGAGTGGGTCTGCAGGCTCAGGCTTAAGGGGGGGGGATTCCCCTCAATGGCCCACCAAGGAAGCTCACAGGCAGGAGAAAAGGACAAAACCCTCTCCCACTGTTGCAAATAATACTCATTCCTGAATGCAGTCTCTTGACGAGTCAATAGATGCATTCCGAAAAACCGTCTTGCAAGAGCCATAAGAACACAAGAGCCTTGCTGCGATTGGACCAGGGGCCCATCTGGTCCAGCATCTCGTTTCCCACAGTAGCCCCCCCCCCAGCTGCCCCTGGTAATTCGCAAGCACATTTCTAGCCACCAATAACGACAAATGCAGTTAACATTTAATCGTACACATCACAATCAATCCACATGATATAAGTAGACTTCTGTTGCATCATGGATTAGTCCATGGAGTAAATTATTATTATTATTATTATTATTATTATTATTATTATTATTATTATTAACAGAAACAACAATATTTATAAACCGCTGTTCAACAAAAAAGTTAAAAAAAATCCTAGTTGCCTGCTCTAAATGTCAGTGATGTAGACTTAAGTCTATTGACTCGGACTTGAGTCGGACTCAAGTCGCGTCAATGACTTGACTCGGACTTGACTCGGCAATTGTAAAAGACTCTACTTGATTCAGGTTTATACCCATTATCCTCATTAAATAGATAGGGACTCGCGACTTGCAACCACAGACTCAGGACTTGGGGGCAAAGACTTGGGACTTGATTTGAGACTTGGAGTCAGAGACTTGATCCACATCCCTGCTAAATGTTTTTATAAGGTGTTGTTAGCATGCGAGAAGCTCCTGGATCCTTTTCTTTGAGAAGACAGAAAACAGGATCTCCTTGGTATAATTCTGAGTTTCTCCGTGACGGATTCTCAGAGAAACAAACTGGCTGAAACCAGCCCCTGTTGAAAGAGTTCAATACATGCAAAAGTAGTAAGGAAAAAGAGCATAAAAGTGAAGGCACAGGGACATTATCTGAGACCAATGGGATTTTGTTTTCCTCCACTTTTCATTTCTTGATGATGAAGCATGAAGTCAAAAAGTAAACATTTCGGAGTGGGAACAGCGCTCTGTGTGACTGCTGGTGTTGCAGCAGAGAGAGATGGCAAGAGATAAAACGCAAACCCAGCGCCTGGCTTGGCTTGGCTTGGCTGGCACGCAGACAAGGCAGAAATGCTCATCTTATCAAACGTTCTTGGCCATCGTTTCCAGTGGGTTGACTCAGTGCAAACTGGATATCAGATGCTCTTGAGATTCCGATTGCGCAGATCACATGGCAGTGGTGTAGCTGGGGTTCGTGGCACCCAGGGCCCCAGCTGCACAGTCACCCCCCCAGGAGTGATGTCACTCCTGGGGGGTCGTTTTTTAAAAAAGCTGGACCCCAGTATCCGTGCCCCGCTGGTGAGTTTTCTTGGGAACAAAGGGATGCTGCTGCTGAACATGAAGTTCAGGTGGACTGTACAGCTTTGCAACCAGTATGATGCCACTCTGTCGGGAACGAAAAGGCAATCAGATCCAGAGAGTCTCCCCTAGAACCCCACCGATTGTGCCGCTCAAATACCATAACCTGCTGGGATTTGCCTGGATTCTGCCAGGCTTCACTGGTTACTTCTGAGGCTTCCTCGGGGAGGGGGCTGCAACTGTGCCTGTGTGCAGAAGCTCACAAGTTCAATCCTTGGTATCTCTGGGGGGGGGGGGCTGGCAAAGGCGCCCAGGAGAGCCGCTGCCGGTCCGTGTTGACAATGCTGAGCTAGAGGGAGCAAGAGGCGGACTCAGCGACCAGCAGCTTCACACATTCAGCCAGACCTGCATGCTTCTAGTTCCCCATCTGTCAGATTTCTTGAGGCCTCACCCAGAAGAGCACCTTTTCAATCAACATTTGTTCATCTTTTCCATGATTCATAAAATTGTCCCCGATGGTCAAATTCAGGACAATATCAAAATCTTCCTCGACACCCTGTTCTTGTGTTATTGGAGGCAAATGGTTGTATGTTATTGTTATTGGGGGGGGGCTTAATATATTCACACCAAAATGAGGCTGATGTCCCATGATCGCCTGCGGATGCCAGACGTCAGACAAGTGACAGAGAAGACATGTAGTTTTGCTCCTGGCAGAATTTCGCCTCACTGATGGCTTCTATCCTCCCACCCCCCATACACACTTTTTCTATTAATAGCTTCAACTGATTTATTTTTTTTTTTTGCAGTAATTACTAAGCGAGAACCACATTTACTTGTTATTTATGAAACCTGCCTCATTTCTCCCTTCTTCTTGCCCTTGCTCTCTGGTGATGCAGTTTCAAAATGAATACAGGTCCACACGGGTCATAGAATAAACTCTAAACATTAATGTTACACAAAGAACGAGGAAACGAAAAAAGAAAAAAGGGGGATGCCTTATTGTGTTAAGGCCTGCAAATCTGAGGGTCAAAAAAACATTTTTCAAAATTTACGGCAGGGATGTGGATCAAGTCTCTGACTCCAAGTCTCAAGTCAAATCCCAAGTCTTTGCCCCCACAAGTCCCTGAGTCTTTGGTTGCGAGTTGCAAGTCCCTATCTATTTAATGGGGAAAGCAGGCTTAAACCTGAATAAATTTCGACTCGTGTTTAAAAGGCTCCAAGTCTCGCGTCGAGTCTTTTGAGTCTTTTATAATTTTTTTGCTCCTCCAGTTCCTTTCTCCTTTGTAAACCTAAAATTGCATGTCAGGCACGTCACTAGGGTGCGCGCCGCCCCAAAGCGGGGCACGCGCCGCCCTAGTGACCTCCCGTTCCCCCCCTCCAAATTTACCCCCCATTGCTGCCGGCTCCAAGCATCCGAGCCGGCAGGCTGTCCAAGGCCTTCTGACGAGGTCCAATGCGTTAGCACGTGATTTATTACGTTTTTCACACATGCGCAGAACGTGAAACGCAGAACGTGAAATGTTCTGCGCATGCACGAAAAACATAATAAATCACGTATCGCCGCATTGGGCCTTGTCAGAAGGCCCCAGACAGCCGGACGGGGTGGACGCTCCGAGGCCTTCTCCTGGCCTCGGAGCATCTGGAGGGCAACGCGCGCAGCGGAGGTGACGCGCGCATGGGTGCGCATGTCACCCTCTGGCGTTCCAACCCCCCCCGCCACGCTAAAGTGACGTCCTTGTTGCACGTTCTCTTTTCCAGTTGTGTCCATTCTCCCTAGTTCCTTCCTGATGTTCTTTACTTCTTGGCCTCTATCTGGCTTAGGGTTGGATGAGGTGAGCTGCATCCCAAACCCTGAGATTTCTGAAGGTGAGGTCACAAGACATCTTGAAATGTCACCGTGTACCCTTGAAAAATGGGAGGCATAAATCTGGTACCCTAGAACCTTGTGGTAAAGGGTAACAATAATTGGAAGTATTAGTATTCCAAAATGGCTTAAGATGAACATTTGCCGGCCAACTGTGTGAGGACAAAGCTGGAGAAACAGAGTCATTTGGGACACCCCCCCCCCAAAAAAAAAACTGACAAGAGGAAATTTGTTAAAGAAGGGCACCACCACAGAAGAGGCCCTGCCCCTTGCAGCTCCAACTTCACCTCTGAAGTTCCCCAGGGAAAGGCTTCCCTCAACGGACTTAACACACGTCCTGAGGCAAGGGCATAGGGGAGCCGGTGTTTCCCATAAACTCCTTGGGGACCTGCTGCATTGAGGGTTCACTGGCTGTCTGTGACTGAGCTGCATCAAGAGGTCAAGATTTGCTCCACTATCTGGGACAAAGCCAATGTCTCGGCCTGTGATCAGTCCAATGACATGACCTTGCTGAGGAGGTCCCAAGAGGGGCAGTTTTTGTTTTTTGGTTTGTTTTTGTCTTCACGCCAGTAGCTGGAAACAGGCAATCGTTTAAAAAATCATAAATAGGTTCTTCTCCATAATTCAAGACAGATTTGCGAGCAAAGGTTGGTCATGTACATTAGGGGTGACCAGCTTTATGGGAGGCTGCTGAATGGAAGCTTTTATGCGCAGAGGACAGGGTGCTCTCTGTTGATTCAAGCATGCCCAATGGTGGCTGGTGAGTCACCACTGCAGCATGTGACTGGGGAACCGTTGCGCTTTCATGAGGGCTGTTATTGAGAAAGCGTTATCTCGTCAATCCAGATAGCGTTGGAGCAAAGAACAGGGGCTCCTGTAGCATCCTGTTGGGGGGAAAAAATCCCCCCAATTTGAAAGCAGTTTCTGTGCTCTCCGAGTCGTAGTCCTTTTTGCAGGGCTGGGATGCTTTGGGAACATGGCTCCCATTGGGATTGTAGGCATACAACAGCCTCTTCCAGGAGCGTCCTACTTTGCTGAAACTCTCCTTCTGTTTGCCCGCGTTTCACCTCTTTCCGGCCCTACTACCACTTCAGAGGCTTCTGTGACGTCTCGGCCTCTCAAGGGGGCAGCTGAACTGCCCAGAGGCAGTACCCTCCGTTCCTTTGTGGTCGTTGACCTTCCCCTTCTTCTCCCACTGATCAGTAAACCAAAGATGATGATGATGATGAATATTGATCTACCGCTTTTCAACAGGAGTCGTTCTTGTTCACAAAGCGGTTTACACAGTAACATCAATCAGTAAATGGTTCCCTGTCCCCAAAGGGCTCGCAATCTAAAAAAATACAGAAGAGACACCAGCAACAACCACTGGAAAAAACGCCATGCCGGGGTGAAGAGGGATACAGCTGCTCTCTCCCTGCTAAATATAAGAGACGACCACTTTGAAAAGTGCCTCTTTGTCCAGTTAGCAAGGGTACAAAAGATCCTGATAAACATACTCGGACTTTAACAATTGAACGTTTTGGGGCTGAAAAGTCATAGCCCAAATTAATATGCGAAAACCTAACGTTTCGCCCACTGCTATGGTAAGCTTTAAAAAAAGACGCCTACCCTAGCAGTGGCCGAAATGTTCGATTTTAGTGTCTTAATTTGAACCACGGCTTTTCAGCCTGAAAACTTGCAATTGCTTTAATAAAAGATCCTGACGTTGAGTCAGTTCATTGAATCTGTTGCCTGGCAGCAGGAAAGTCCATTGGCTTGGGTGACTTCCAAGGCTCCAATCCCACAGGGTTAATGGGTTAATGCCCACAGGTTAAAACAAAGTGGGTTTACACAACCCATCTGTGCAACAGTAGCCCAAATCCAACATCAGGAGCATCTGATGCTTCAATGATGAGTGGTGGGAGGCTCAGCTACTCGCCTTGCTGGGAATGTGGATGTCAGGATTAGGACCCTGGACAGCGTAAGTAGGATAGGGAAGGCACCCAGAGAAAGCCCCCATGATTTTGTTTTATTTTGCCTATCCTTGCCATTTTTTGCCGTGTCTTTTTTTCCTCTCTCCTTTGGTTGGATTAGTGCCTTGTTTTGTGAATCGTGCGAGCTTTCCCTCCATGCCTATCAGATTTTCCAACGTTTTATTACGCTCCTTGTATTTTTTTTTACTGTTTTACCTGCCCAGTCTCTGTTCACCTGGGAGGGAGCAGGTGACCACATCTCCTAGACTGCCCACATTTCACAACTGTTGGATTTTAAGGGGGCTCCCTGAATTTGGGGGCTCCCTGTTAACCTAGAAGGGAGGGTGTGTGTGTGTTGTTTTGAAAAGGGTCTTTCTGAACTCCCTAGCTTTGGTGATGGCAGCAAGAATGATCTTTGCCCAGTTCATTCTCAGGTTACCCAGTTAAAAGAGTGAAGCAGGGAGGTGGGTGCCAACCACAAGACGCTGCCCCTATCTTGCCCTCCCCTTGTTGCTGTTGTTCAGTCGTTCAGTCATGTCCGACCCTTCGTGATCCCATGAACCATATCCCGCCAGGCCTTCCTGTCCTCCACTATCTTCCTGAGTTCGTTGCGTTTTCATGTTCGTTGCATCGGTGATGCTGTTTAACCATCTCATCCTTTGCCTTCCCCTTCTCCTTTTGCCTTCAATCTTTCCCAGCATCAGAGTCTTCTCCAGAGACTCCTCTCTTCGCATTAGGTGGCCAAAATATTTGAGCTTCAGCCTCAGTACCTGTCCTTCCAGGGAACAGTCAGGGTTGATTTCATTTAGGATTGACTGATTTGATCTTACATGGTGGCAAAGTAGGATTCAGAGCCTGGGTCCAGCAGCTCTCAGTTCAAACTGTGGTGGATTCATTCTCGTCCTTTTTGACAGTTTTACATTTTGATTTGTGGGAACTGCTTCTTGCCAAAGGTACGAAAGGGGGGCCCCCCTTTGGCATGCAGTACGAGTACAGTCGTCTATTGTTTGTTTCTATCTCGGGATCAACAGCAGGGTGAGTCTAGTTAGAGAGATAAACGTTGATTCTGTATATGGTCTTTCATTCCGAAGAGGAAAACAACAATTCAGAAGAAGTTGTGGCCAGAAGTGGATCTTACAGTTTTCTTACTGAAAACTGGGCAGCCTGTGGGTTGCACGAAACAAAGCATTCTGTTGAAACACCGACACCTTCTGGCTACTTTGCTAATATCTGTTGTTTCAGGCCTGAAAAGACCGATCCTAACAGCTTGGTTTAGGAAAAGACCTTAGCACAGACCCTGGTTACGATTGTCAGAACAGATGCATTTCGAAACGTACGTTTTCTGAGGTGGGGCTCTGGTGATTTCACAAGACCGCTGATCCTTGAAAAACGAGAGGAAAATACGATGCTAGGGCAGGTCGTGATGGTGAAGGGGCGGAGTCTAGCCTGGCCGATTGTGATGGTCAAGGGGCGGAGTCTAACAGGGCAAATTGCCCTGGGATAAGGATGGAGTCTAGCTCAAATGACCTGAGATTAGCCTTTGACTTCTCAAGGAACCTGGAGAAACAGGATCACTTCTGGCAAACTGGCTACCCTAGCCCTGCGGGCAGAATTAATTGACTGCCTGATCCTTACCCAAACTGCACCTGGCTTCCATTTTTTCCTGAATTCCTAATAGCACGACATTTCGAGGCTGACGTCCCTCCCAGAAATCCCCATGGTGCCCTTCATCCGCTTGCGACGGCTTCTGGAGACCAACACCACCCCCACCCATTTCAGGAATGAGCGTGAAAACGAAGACTGCGTTGAGGAGTCTGGTGTGAAGCAGGAAGAGATGGAGAGGGGTGAGGCGGCTTTCCCAGAACTGGTCTCGTGATGCAGTGTTTAAGGGAAAGGCCTTCAATCTTGATGCCACCTTCCATGTCTTGCTAATTAGCAGCAGCCTCCGAGGGACACCAGGAAAGCCATCTTAGGGGTTTTGAGCATCCTGCAAACATGGAGAGGTTAATTGGAGGCATGGGGCAAACAAGAGCCCAGGCGGCAACCTTCTTGGCTTGCCCTTGTTATGCTAACAGCATTATGGAGGCGGATTTAATGACTTCGTATTACCTGGCTTCCTAATTAACCTCCTGCCCTCGAATACAAGGCATGTAATGATGGCTCTCCCTGCACAGGGACTTCCAGCTTCTCCAGGCCTCCGGGTGAACAGTGACGTGTCTTAGGAAGCCAGGTTCACCGCCTCTTGGCGCTCCGAATCATGTATATTTAATAGCGTGGGCATAGGACACTGGTGACGTGGGGATTTGGCTGTGTTCATGCCCACCAGTTCCCAATTTTGCTTCACAAAGTTCCTGCGGTGGCAAAGGGGGATCTTTGCTGCTCTCCTCTTCTCACCCTCTGTTTATCATTCCCAAAACAGCTGTGGGGGAACTGTCGACCTAACGTGCTTATTCAAAAGTCGGGAGAACTTTGCTGTTTGCACTTCTTCAAGGAGTGTCTGTGAATAAGAGTGAAAGGTTCACCCACCTTACTGGTGGTGGGAGTGCTCATCAACCTGTCTTGTTGCCATTTTTTTTAAAAAAAAAATCTTCTATATCAGAATGTGGGCAGAAAGCATTGCCATCGCTCTGATTCGGCTTCATGACAAAACCATGAAGCCAATTCAGAGTGATGGGATGTAGCATAAGAATATAAGAAGAGCCTGGCTGCTGAATCAGGCCAAAGGTCCATCCAGTCCAGCTTCCTGTATCACACAGTGGACCCACCAGATGCCTCAGGGAGCACACAGCCAACACAGCTGTTTCCTGTTGTCACTCCCTTGCAAACCCTCTCTCTGATTTGGCTTTTTAAGGGTGCTGCACAGTCCATTTGATTCATCAGGCAGTCCCCACTTGACTCCACTCTCCATTTTCTGCACTTGCCCAAAGAGACATCATCACATAATTACATCTAACTGGATGCTTAGTATTGTGATGTCATCATGTTCCTTTCATGATGCCTGGAGGGGCTCACTTATGTCACTAGACAAGGGAGGGAGAAGGATTTGCTAGAGGAAACAATGGCACTTAACAAGGCTGGAAAATGGGAGTATTCAGACAACCTAATGGGTTTTCAGGGGGAAATGACTTGGTAGAAGGCAGTTTCTGAGGTACGTGGACTATAGTGAAGAGTGCAGGTGAAATAGTTTGCTGTTATCTGTGCAAGGCAGACGTCCCATGCAGTCTTTTCTGCCCATGTTTAACTAGGATGATGAGACTCCTGATTGGTTGGCTGGGTGTCTTCAAAGGCTGAGAAAACACAGCCAGGTCCTCACTGCAAGTTCCGGCACTCTCCAAGTTAGGGGCTCTTTGGCTCCAGGGCTTGGTCTTGGTCCTCTGTCTGTTGTGAATCTTCCCTCCCCTGCCAATGTTTCCTAGCTCTGTAGCGTCAAAGCAAGAGGGTTCTTCTGGGCATGCTGGAGGCCAGGTAGCCTTAATCACCGGTGAAAGGGAAGTTGAAATGCACCTCCTGCTGTGCTACGGTCTTAATAAAACATCTGTGCCGGCTGTTTCCCCCCCAAGCCATTCATCTATTTTTTTCCCCTTCCATTTCCTCGGAGAAGATTGTGTTTCCCAGTTTGGATCTGAAAATGGAAAGAGGATTCCAATGGAGGGCTCTCTGATCAGTGAAGCTGCACGATCATCCCTTGGGGCTTCGATCCCATCTCCCCATTTCCCAAGGCTGTGAGGATGATTCCTCTCCGTGTTTCAAAACCGGAAACCACCAAGGGTGAATCATTTCCTTATTAAGTTGCCGCATGTCTTCTGAGAAGTTCAGTGTCATGTAGGTTTGGACTGGGGAGATGTGGATTTGGATTAGTCACAAAGTTCATTCGCCTTGGGCACGTTTCGGTAGCCTAGCCCAGCCTGCTTCACCAAGTTTTTGACAGCCCAGGAAGCTGCCTTATAACGTTCATGTCGTATCAAATCATTGGTCTGTCTAGCTCAGTAGGTCTACTTTGATTGCCAGAAGGTCTCCAGGGTTTCAGCCCAGGATCAGCCCAAGCTGGAAATGCCAGAGGTTGATGAGCCTGGAACGTTCTGATTGATGAACCTAGAACCTTCTGATTGATGAACATGGAACGTTCTGATTGATGAGCCTGGAACCTTCTGCAAAAGCAGGTATCCTGCCACTGAGCCATTGCCTTTCCCCTTCAAAACTAGGATAAAACAGGATAGCCCTGTGGACATCACCTTGGAGAAAAGGCAATCAATACACAAATGTGGCAAAAGAATTCCATAGCATCATTGGCATGTTTTAAAAATATCAACCTACCAGGCTGGTCTTTTGAATGGAGTGGATTCCTGTAGGAATTCTGCACATGGGAGAATTCTATTCATCAAGCCTTGATTCCATTCCCAAGTCCTGCAGTGGTCCAGCTAGTTGTCAAAAGTTGGCCATCATCACCAAAGTACCATAGCAGGAGTGCTTGCTTGTCTAGTTTGAGGCCGCAACAGGGTCTCATTCTTTCTAATCCAGGGAGTGGGAGAAGCACAGTGTTCCGCCAGCGTAAGAGCACAATAGGATCGGGCTGTAAGGCTACAATCCTAGGCACATTTACCTGGGAGTAAGTCCTATTTATAGGCCAGCGGGTGGCGCAGCGGGTTAAACCGCTGAACCATAAGCTGTCAATCGAAAGGTCGGCAGTTCGATTCCTGCGACGGGGTGAGCGCTCGTTCCTTGGCCAGCTCCTGCCAACCTAGCAGTTCCAAAGCATGTCAATGCGAGTAGATAAATAGGTACCGCTTGCGGGAAGGTAAACAGCGCTCCGTGTTCCAGCTGCATGCTACGCGCTGCGGCAAGGAGAGTCATGCCGGCCACATGACTTCGGAGGCGTCTTCGGACAACGCTGGCTCTTCGTCTTTGAAATGGGGATGAGCACCACACCCTAGAGTCAGACACAACTGGACTTAATTGTCAGGGGTCACCTCTACCTTTTTAAGTCCTATTAATCACTGTGGGACTTCTGAATAAACATACACCGGCTAGCACTCTAAACGAATATTTTAATATTTCTTGGGGGTGTTTTTTTCAGCCTATTTTTTTCATCCATTTTCATGCATTTGTTAATGATTGCAGTCACTCCAAGGGTTTGAGATGAAAAGAACGGCATCTTCCAATGAAGTATAATCAGTGGAAATGTGGGGCAGGCAAAGAACATGCTCCAATGCAGGCAGCATGAGCCCTATTCTGTGTTCACTTTGAGAAGTGCCATCTGCCGTGCTGTTAGAAACGCTGACTCTGAATGCAGCGTCATTTGAACCCATGTCAGAATCGTAGGCACTTTTAACTTCAGAGTAACTCTGTGGGACTTTCTTCTGAGCAGTCATGCCTTGGTTTGCTCTGCCATTCACTGAAATGAAAAGCCAAGCGCCCATCCTAGGCATGTCTACGCAGAAGTAAATTCCAATGTAGATTCCAATGCTTGCAACCTTCAGTGGCTTGATTGCGTATGTGTCAGTTTTTAAAGATGGTATTGCAATACGCAGCGTCCATTTCCCCCGGTGTGTGTGTGTGTGTGTGTGTGTGTGTGTGTGTGTGTGTGTGTGTGTGTGTGTGTGTGCGCGCGCGCGCTTCCATCTTATTAACCTGCTTTTGCTCCTTGCACTGGCCGCATGTGACCCTCGGTAAATAATAAATAAAAGTCAGGCGCCTCTCTCGATGTAGAGGTACAAGGCAGGGCAGGGAGAGAATCGTCAAACTGACATACACAGACACACGTTTCAATTATTCCTCAGGAGCAGCTATATTTCTGGGCACCTCATACTTCAAGACAGGGCTGGCCTCCCAGTGCCTGACAGGTTACAGCAAATACTCTTCCCCCCAACTGGAAGAGTGACGGTATGTTTGCTGAGCTACCTGTGTCAACAAGCATGTTAAGTGAAAGTGTGTTAATGTTGGCTTCCCACCAGTAGGGGGAGCTTGTTGCTAATTTAAAAGCTTGTTGGGTGCTTCTCTCCCTGCATCTGATGGACCACTGGTTTAGCTTCTTCCCCTGGCTTGTGAGTTCTGCCTGCGTGTAACAATGACAGCAGCAGTTCTTTCTTCGTCCCGGTAAAGTTCTTAACAAAAGTCAGTTTGCTGTGTTTGGGACTGCCTCAATCCCTTAGCTCTGCTGCTGACACCCCCTGCATACTGGCGTCGCTGGAGGTGGGGCGGAAAGCTAAGTTCCGCAGCGTTCCGCCCCACCGTTACTCTCCGGTACGAGGCGCCCCCACCCCCGTCGTAGGAGCCTGTCAGTGGAGAGAAAGCTACATGCAGGGACTCTCCTGTGCGTTGCTTTCTCTCTGCTGACGGGCTCCTACGACGAGGGGGCGGGGCGCCTCGTACCGGAGAGTAACGGTGGGGCGGAAAGCTGCAGAACTTAGCTTCCCGCCCCACCTCCAGCGACGCCAGTGCCCCTGCATTACCCAGTAGCCACTGCTTCCCTGCTACTCCACCTCCTCCCTGAATTCAGAAAGGAAGAGAGGAACAGAGGAAAGGAAGAAGCATGGAAGAGAGGAAAGTGGCAGGGCCAGAAATGTCGGTGCCCCTCCCAGCGCCCGGAGCAAGGGCGGGGCCTGCATGACGTCACGTCGACGCACCCAGCGCGGCTCTGACCACACACACCCCGCCGGTTTTCGTACCTTTTCGGAGCCGTTCGAGCTCCAAGGAGGGTGGGCGGCCCGAAACGAAGACGGCCGAAGCGGAGACGACGCATCGCTAGGGTAAGTACGCCCCCCGCTGAATGCGCCCCCCGCACTCGCACCCAGAGCCAGCTGTTCCGCACACTCCGCCAAAGTTCTGCCGCTGGGTAGGGCAGAGTGTCAGAGATGCTTTAGCACACTACTCTCTCTACTTCCTCTTCTGCTCTATCCCCTTCTTTCCTACCCCACCATTCTCTCTTCCACACTTCCTCTTACCCTCAGTGCTTCCTTATTTAATCCAGGGAATGGGCAGAGCAATGAGGGCAGGTGGAGGAGGGCAGTGGGCACCCCCTGGAAAGCTGTCGCCGGGAACCACTGTTTCAGCTGGACCTAATGCCCTGCACTGAGGGCCAGAATATATATTAAGGAATAGGGTTTTTAAAAAATAGCATGTTTGCCCAAATTTAAACAAGGTTTTTCCTAAAGATTTTTTTTTCAGCAAGTTGGCTTCCTCACGAAGGAGCTGCTTCAATGAGCATATCAGGTGGCATCTATGGCGCATCTCCAAAACTAGAGTTGATGGCTGATGCCATTTTTGGAATCAGCGCCCCAAATATACCCAAGAATAGGTCTAACTTTTAAGGCACCAAAATGCGCGTTGTTGGGTTGTGTTATCAGCACTGATTTTGTTAATAGAGTACAGTATGGTTTGCCCTCGTTATCCGCAGGGGTTCTATTCCAGGATCCCCCGCAGGTAACGAGATCCATGGGTAATGAAACCCACGGGGGGCAATTCTGAAAAACTGGAAGTGTCCTCCTGGGTGCTTCTGAAGGACACTTCCAGTTTCTAGGGGGGAAAAACGGTGCCTTTTTTCCGTGGATTCAGAACTCGCGGTTAGACAAATCTGCGGGTTCCGAATCTGCAGAAAAAGGGGGCGACTATATTGTTCTTCATGAGGTCTCTCTTTGCAGATTTAAGCCACCCTTACACCGCACACGTCACGTTGCGTCCTGGAGTAGCCGACGTGTTGATTCTAATTGGCCCAACATGTTGCTCCACGTCCCGCCTCCACAACACCGAACAAGACCTCTCATTGGCCGAAGCTTGATCAAGTTGTTGTTGTTGTTGTTGTTTTTAACAGTATTTATATACCGCTACCGTTTTTCAACAAAAAGTTCACAAAGCGGTTTACAGACAAAATCAAACGATTAAATGGCTGGAATGCACTGGAACAACCTTTGGCTAATGAGTTTGGTGTTGTGGGGCGGGACGCGGAGCAACGCGTTGGGCCAATCCAGAATCGACTCCGGGATACGACGCAGCGAGACGCGTTTGGTCTGTTACAGCTTGAAGTGTGGGATTCTATGGTGCTTTTCCATAGCAAATGGTGTCAAGGAAGAAGAGCAGCCATCTATTCAGTCTGCATCAATGCACGCCATCTAGTGTTGACATGTGAAACTACAGTACACTCTTTTGGGAAAGATGCTTCACTTTGGTCAATGTAAGAGGACAATACTGTATCTGTTTGCAGTACCAACCTAGACACATAGTTGTTGTTGTTGTTCAGTCGTTAAGTCGTGTCCGACCCTTCGTGATCCCATGAACCATATCCCGCCAGGCCTTCCTGTCCTCCACTATCTTCCTGAGTTCGCTCATTTTCATGTTCGTTGCATCGGTGATGCTGTCTAACCATCTCATCCTTTGCCTTCCCCTTCTCCATTTGTCTTCAATCTTTCCCAGAATCAGAGTCTTCTCCAGAGAGTCCTCTCTTCGCATTAGGTGGCCAACATATTTGAGTTTCAGCCTCAGTACCTGTCCTTCCAGGGAACAGTCAGGGTTGATTTCATTTAGGATTGACTGATTTGATCTCCTAGCAGTCCAAGGGACTCTCAGGAGTCTTCTCCAGCACCACAGTTCAAAAGCATCTATTCTATTAATAAGGGAGTTATCCCATACTAAGGGATATACAGTATACACAAGCATCCCATATAATGACCAGTGGGTGGCGCAGTGGGTTAAACTGCTGAACCATGAGCTGTCGATCGAAAAGTCAGCAGTTCGAATCCACGACGGGGTGAGCTCTCGTTGCTTGGCCAGCTCCTGCCAACCTTCCAGTTCCAAAGCATGTTAATGCGAGTAGATAAATAGGTACCGCTTGCTGGAAGGTAAACAGCGCTCCATGTTCCAGCCGCATGCTATGCGCTGCGGCAAGGAGAGTCACGCCGGCCACATGACCACGGAGGCGTCTTCGGACAACGCTGGCTCTTCGTCTTTGAAATGGGGATGAGCACCACACCCTAGAGTCGGACACGACTGGACTTAATTGTCAGGGGTCACCTTTACCTTTTTAAGTCCTATTTATCACTGGCCAGGCCAGGCACCGTGTGAGGACCCACCTCCACCAGAGGGCCCACCCACCCTGGCCAACCCCTGAACCCCTGAAGACTCAAAAAAAAAAAAAAAACCACCAGGAGACACTGTCTTGGTTAAATATATTTTTTTTATTTAACCAAGGGAGGGGGACAACATAACAAATCACACCCAAGCACCAGTCTGGGGTAGGCGAAAAAACCACCATCAAGGGCCAATTATGATGGTGGCCAAAAATTCCTACCCGGCCCCAAAATAGGCGACCAGCTAGTCTCAGACTGCATGAAGGGTGGGTGGTAGGGGCGGTGTCTTCAGCTGCAGCTGCCTACCACAGGAGAGGCTGAAGTCTGGAAGAATTGCAGCGCCCCGGGCTGCCAGGGGGCCAGGAGCAGGTGGAGAGTCCGCCAGGAAGTGCAGTCTGTCAGATGGATCTTCAACCCCGCCGGGAACACAGCCAGTTGCTTCGAAGCCGGG
The DNA here is from genome assembly GCA_026170595.1 of Plestiodon gilberti rubricaudatus. Classification (NCBI taxonomy): domain Eukaryota; kingdom Metazoa; phylum Chordata; class Lepidosauria; order Squamata; family Scincidae; genus Plestiodon; species Plestiodon gilberti. The sequence continues at coordinate 23,634,300 of JANXHW010000013.1, forward strand.
AATCCTGCCTGGAGTTCGGCCCGGAGCAGACGTATCCAGGACCAGTGGGCGATGCGGGGAGCGGAGTCGGGCAGCAGGTGGAACGCCAGCATCCAACGCCCGCAGAACATCTTCAGGAAGAAAGCCAGGAGGGAGCAAGTTGGTGGGTCTCCCTCCTCTTCCTACTCCTCCTCGCCCGATGTTGTGCAGGGAAGATGTTCTGGATGGAAGAAAAGAGGAGGGAGTTTAGCTGATGGGACTTTGACAAAGGGGAAGGAGGTAGCGGGGAGCCGAGGCTACAGAAGCTGGCCTCTGGCGCGGGCACCAGATGGCGTCAGCCTCTTCTGGGATGTGGCCTGCCACCCCCCTCTCCATGCCAATGGGTCTTACCTTTAGAGGAGGAGCAGGTGATGCCTTTCTTCCTGATCCACAAGTCGTTGATGTCTGCGGGCACCCTGTCCTTCATGATCTCCGTCTGTAGAGGGAAGAAGAAGACATTGCATTTATTCCCCAGGCCACTTTCTGGTACTCCTGCTACTGTTGCCCTCCTTCAGGGGCTTCCATGTACCCAACTAGACATCCCCCCCCCCAACAAACCCTAGGTGCAATAGGTCACAGAAGAGCCAGCACAGCTCTTCTGCACTTCATCCCAGGAAGCCGACAATGGGCACGAGAGGGTGTAGAACCCAGCCGTGGCAGTGGGCGAGATACTCACCAGGACCGATGGCAGGGCTGTGGTGCAATTGTACAGGCAATGGATGCTGGCACCGCTCACGTCTCTCGCAGGAGTTTCCCCCGCACGAAGAAATTCATCGAGGTCCTGTGGGGAAAAAAGGGCACCTCAGTATCACTGATCCAGCAAGAAGAGCCTTGCTGGATCAGGCCCAAGGCCCGTCTGGTCCAGCTTCCTGGATCTCACAGCGCCCGGCCCCGCCACCGGCAGGGAGCCCACAAGACCACAAGAGACAACCTGTCTCCTGTGGCCACTCCCTTGCACCACCTGGCATCGTTGCCCTGGAAAGGATCGTCTCTCCATCAAGAACAACTCTACCACACACTTACCCCCACCAGTTGGACGAGATGGCCGGTGGTGGGGTTCCGATACATCAGCCCACTCAGCATTCTCTCTAGACTGTTTCGTGGGTCCTAAAGGAAATGGAAAACATCACAGATGAGGACGATGAAAAAAAGATGAAATGGCCATCACGAGGAGCCCCATCGAGACGGTTTGGGCTCTGGTTTCTCACTCCCCACTAAAACGGTGACTTGAGAAAGGAAGGGAGTGAGCCAGTCCCTCCCGCCGCCCTGATGTCCCGTCGCAATCTACCTGGGTGCCGCGCTGCTCCAGTTGGCTCAGTTTCGAGACAGATGTTTTGACGATGGCCGACTCCAAGGATCTTGAAAGGGCAGGTTCCATTTCACTGGAAGAGGAAAGAGGAAAGGATTAGATTCTGTAGCGGGAGGCCGAGGAGAGGATGGTCCTGGCCACTGAGGCCGAGAGACAGCCAGGGGATGGTTTCACAACCCGCCTCCCCGCACCCGCGTCTTAAAGACGGTCAGTGCGCTTGCAGGGAGGCCCTGCTTTGCCCTGGGGAAGTTGGTTTGCTTCCCTGCTGCTCGCTTTTCTGCAAAGAGAAGCCACTTTTCTCTCCGGCCCCAACCCTGTCCTCCCCAGTCCCCCATGACTGTACATCCGATTGATACCTCAACTCGGCGATGGTCTCAAATGACCGGCTGAGCACCAGAGCAGGGTCGGGGCAGGCTTCTGCGTTCTGCATGATGTCCTGGAAGAGAGGAAAAAGCAGAAGAGAGTTAGTCACTTCCCCGTGTGGCTGCTCCCCCCCTGCCCTGGTTTCAAGGGTTCAAGGGACCCAAAGGGCTGCCTGCTGCAGCTCACTCACCAAGACTTCCTGGGCTGCCTGCTCGGGGCAGAAGTGGACTCTGCTTTCCTTCCGGGCCTCCTGGCAGCTCTGCCTGATGGAGTTGAGGCGGCAGAGTTCCGGGACAGCTGCGCTTGATCCTGCAGGCAGGGGAGAAGGAAGAGTTTGTTCAGCCCGCTTCCACACCCCTCTTCACCATGGACCCAGCCTCATGCAGGGTCCCCAACACTGCCCCCCACCCCAACCAGTCCCACTCCTCACCTCTGGCTTCTGGTGGTGTTGGGATGACACCAGCCACGTTGAAAGGAGGTGGGGGAGCCGCTGCCTCAACCAGACAAGCACAGCTGGGAGGAGGAGCCTGGAGGATGGTAGAGGAGGAAAATTTCCTCCTCAGCCAACTCCAGAAGCTCCTTTCCCCGCTGGCTGCAGGGACCGCTGGCCCCTCCCCCGTCCCCTCCTGCCCTGTCCCCTCCTGTCCCTCTAACTCCCCCTGACTCGTCCCCTCTTGCCCCTCTAACTCTTCCCCAATCCCCTGTTGCCCTTCTAACTCCCCCTGCCCCTCTAACTCCCCCTCCCCCAACCCCTCTTGCCCCTCTAACTCCTCCTCCCCCGTCCCCTCCTGCCCCTCTAACTCCCCCTGACTCGTCCCCTCCTGTCCCTCTAACTCCCCCTCCCCCATCCCCTCTAACTCCCCTTCCCCCATCCCCTCCTGTCCCTCTAACTCCCCCTCCCCCAACCCCTCCTGTCCCTCTAACTCCCCCTCCCCCAACCCCTCCTGCCCCTCTAACTCCCCCTCCCCCATCCCCTCTTGCCCCTCTAACTCCCCCTGCCTCTCTAACTCCCCCTGCCCCCCTAACTCCCCCTCCCCCATCCCCTCCTGCCCCCCTGCCCCCTCCCCCCTCTCCTCCTGCCCCCCTGCCCCCTCATCCTGGACAGCGGCCCCAGTGGCTCCCTCCACCTCCTGGATGAATTCGGCTGGTGCCACACGCCTGGTCCTCCTCCTGTGTAGGCAGCCGAAGCAGCTGAAAGAGAGAAGGGGGGAGAAGGTGAGGAGCTGAGGGGAAAGAGGGGGGCTAAAGAAGGGCCAGGGACAGACAGAGGGGGAGACCCTGCCCTCCCCCCACTCGCCCTCTGCAGAGCCTTGGGGATAAACCCGCAAGACTCTGTGCTTCCCATATCCAAATCCGGGACAGAGTGCAGCTACACCTTTAAGAGAAGGAATGTGGGCAGGTGTAGCTTGTTAAACCCTTACTCAGAAGCAAGCCCCCTACAGGTGAAGGCATTCGGCTTTTGGCCTGGAGTACCCTAATTGAGAGATTGAGGACAGCTGTCTCCTTTTGGCTGGGAGGGGTGTGGAGAGTATGAGTACGGTATAAAAAGGCTTCCTGTTTGGAGAAGAAAGTGTTGGAAATGGGCAGTGCTCGGCTGCAAGACACTGTGCCATCTGGGCACCTCTCACCTGGCCTGCACTAATGGTCCCTGGCAGGGATGTGGCCCCTGACCCCGTTTCCTTCCCAGCCACATTCTAAGTTGAACCTCAGCCTTCGGAGGAGGAGGACATGTGGAGATGTGCTCCTCACCAGAGGACCTTGAATCCACCATCCTCCCCACGTGCAAAAGGGACAGCTACATAGGGTTCCTTGTACTCTGAATGTTAGACCTCTGATGTCTGAGACAATGCAGACCAAATTGCAAAATGGAGCAAGTTGGATGCACAGGCAAGGTAGGTCACTCATATACTCAGAGCCTTGAAACAAGAGCAGTTATGCCACCTTAGAGATGAAAAAACTGCAAAGGACATGATGACCAATCTCACTGAAGCTTATGCAAAAACCAATTGCAAAGATCAGGCTACTTGGGTTAGGAATATAATTTTTGGGAATATAATTTTTTTATTTTAAAAAACCATACTACTTCAATTGTACATACCCGCACGTAAAAGTCCGTTACATACCGGTAAAAGCAAATAATACAACTTCTCTACCAATTACTTCATATCTTTGCTTAACTTATCCTAATACAGTTTTTTCCTTCAAGTTATCGGTGGAGTGGTCCCCTCCATCCACGGCCAAAACTTTATCCATTTAGTTCTTGGCATTCTCTTCCTTTCATATTCACACAAAGTCCTCATTTTGCATACTATAAAATTAACAGATACCTCTGGTAATTTTGGTTTATTTGTTTTTACCTCCCTGTTTCTTGCATAAATTAAAGCTGTAAGGACTAACAGATTTAGAAGTCTTACCGTGGACCAGGGGACCATCCAAAACGGAGCAATCAGTCTTCCTTGTTCGTTAACTGTTTTTCTTTTCAGATTCTTCCTCGGGCCTCTAAAGATTTCATCTTTCCGTGTTCCCGAAACAATGGTCTCCCAGTTTTGAGTTGCCAAATCAGGCCAAGCAAGTTCTTTTGCAAGTCTTTTCCAGACCTCCTGTGCCGCAGGACAGTCAGACACAAAGTGTTGTATTGTCTCTCTTCGGCCCCTTTGCCGACAAGTTAGTCTGGGGCAAAATTGTTCATCTTCAGGTAACCATGGCCTTGTCGTTCTTACATCACAAACTTGATGGAAAAATCTCCACCGTGTCTCCCATAAAAAATATGGTACTCTTTTGTCTTTGAAAAACATTATTGGATATATCGGTTCTCTCAAATATATAGACAAGTTTAACTTTTTACATTTCTTTTCTAAGTCAGGACGGAAATAACAATATTCCAAAATTAAACGATACAATCTCCCTTTAAGTTCTTTGATAGTCAATTGTTTATCTTTTAGCCAATTCGATTGGATTTTATATTTCTTAGCATATCTGTAAACATCCATTAGATAGTCCGGGCCAGCATATTTCATTACTGCTGTTACTCTATACAATAAACTTTCCTCCTCCCACCATGCTTTCCCCCATGTCTTCCCTTTCCATCCCTTGGCAAAAGCTATTTGCCAAAATTTTGGTTTTGCATCTTGACTTATATCTTGATTTGCTTTGTGCTCTAAAAGGGCCCATCTCCCAAAATTAAAGCTCAAAAAATTGGCTATAAAGATAGGTCCAAAAGCGGGGAGCTCAAGACCTCCTTGGTCTATGCTTCTGTAGGCCGTGGCTCGGGCAAGAGGGAAGTTTACTGTGCCCCATAAAAACTTAAATATATTTGCCTCAGCTTCTTTAATCACCCACTCAGGAGGTGGGTATACTGTGGCTAAATTTGTAGCCACCGGCAGTAGATACGTTTTAACGTATAATGCTTTCTGATAGATGCTAAGATTCCATTTTTTCCACATTACAATTTTATCTTTTACCCTGTCTATCCACTTTTTCCAATTGTTTTGCCACCCTAGGTTCTGTACCGAGAAATATATCCCCAACAGCTTCACTGATTCCGCTTTTGCCAGATTATTTTCAACCTGTGAGAGGCCTTGCATTTTAGACACCATTGTGGTTATGATAAGTTCCTCTTGTGATGTTCCCAATGAAATTAGAAAACTTTTTTGGATATTTAATTTTGCCCCCGAGCATCTTTCATACTTTTCAAATAACCCCAGCAATGTTTGTATTTCTGACTCATTTTGAACTAGCACTGATATGTCATCTGCGTGCGCAACACATTTTACCGTGATAGGGTTGTTTTTAGTGTCTGTGGTCCTGTCTTTTTGATATATGTGCCCTTTTAGCGCCATTTTTTCGTTTTGAAACTCTCCAGGATTTTGTGGGAGAGATAAGGTGATTCCTCTGATTTTTCCCTCTAATTGTATTGACGCCAAAAGCGGGTCCAATGCCAGGACATATAGTAATGGGCTCAGGGGGCAACCCTGTCTTACTCCTGTTAAAAGAGGGATCTTTTTTCCTCTCCACCCATTCACCTGAGGTGTTACCGTTGCTCCTCTATAGAGCATTTTTAAAGTGTCAATAAACTGAGTTGGAATACCTTTATGGTTTAGAACCTCCCATAAGAAAGAGTGTTGTACTTTATCAAAGGCTTTCATCTGGTCAAGTTGAGCTAAATAACCTTTCCAAGAACCTCCTTTAGCCAGTTGAAAAATCTCTCTAAAAAGGCAAAGAGAGTCAGTCATAAACCTCCCTGGTACGGCACTGGTCTGATTTCCAAGTACTAGTTTGCTTGCTACTTTTGCCAATCTTGTGTTTAGGATCTTCGTCAAGATCCTATAGTCAACATTAGTCAATGCTATAGGCCTCCAATTCTTTGGGAGTGTAATGTCCCCTTGCTTCGGGAAAAAGATGAGCACCCCTTCTTGGAAGGAGCTGCTCACCTCACCTCTTTGAATAAAAAAATTCAGGACCTTTGCGATAGGACTACTGAGACATTCCATGAACTCTTTATAAAATTTCCATCCTAGGCCATCCGGTCCTGGGGCTGATTTTCCTCTCCCACTCACTATCGCCTTCTTAACCTCCTCCTCTGTAATAGGACATAGGAGAGAGGCAGTATCTTCTCCAGTCAAGCCATCATACAAGGCGCTCATTCTACGCTTTGGTAAATTGGCTAAAAAAATTTTTGTTTCTGTGTCATTAATTTTTTCCTTCATAAATAGGTTTATGTAAAAATCCTCCATTATTCTTATCATTTCTTTAGGATGAAAACTCACTTGGTCTTGTTCTGTTGCCCGCAGGCCCTTACATTCTATGCTTGTTTTAGGAATCTTATTTTTTGCCCATTGGTCAACATCTACGATTCCTCCCTTTGTTCTAAATTCTTTATGGTTTGTTCTTTTTTCCCTTTGTTTTTGTTGGAAAAACATAATAGTCTCGGATGATCTTTTCAAAATCTCTCTATCGTATGGAAGGCCAGAATTTACTTTTATGTGGCATTTCAAAAAGTTATAAATGGCTCTATGATAGTTCAAAATTTCTTTTTTATTTGTTCTGCTCTCATAACTTTGGCACCTACTGGCGATAGTCTTTTTTAACCTTTCCCACCATACTGCCAGGTCATCCAGATATAAGTCAAGTAGTGATAATGTTTCTGTTAAAGTAAATTCAATCATTGTCTTGTATTCAATTTTTTCTAGGTTCTGTGGTCTCAACCTCCAGAGTGTTTTCCCTTTTGGGTAAACCTTCCCCATATTACATTCTATTGCCAAAATTCCATGATCTGACCAAGGAGACAGGATTATTCTGCATCGTTCTACAATTATTTCTGGTGGGACCCATATTCTATCAATACGGCTAGCGAATCGCGGATGGTAGAAAGTGAACCTTACTGCACCTTGCTCCCCATAATTATCTATAAAAAATGCTCTATGCCCTGTGGGTAAAACATCCAAATTATTTTGAATCTGTAAAGCTGCATCTGTGAGTCCTCTGTCAACTAAATAGGTCTGCAATGCAATTTCTTCAATTGTTAAGGATTTACAGCTTTGTTGTTGCTTTTGATGGATTGGCATTCCAACATTTATTCTGTCAGATGTTTTGGTTCTGTTGTTAAAGTCACCTGCAATTATCAAATTCCTCCTTGTTTGACAATAATCTTTTAGTTGGGGCCAAAAAATTTTCCTCCCATTTTGTGTAACGGGGGCATACAATCCACATAAGCGAAAACCTTTCATTTCTATATTCCCATTAAATGTGAGTTGTTTTACTTGGTTGCTACTTGGGTTAGGGGTTATTTATGCTGACTTAATCTGACCAGGAAGGAAGACTGTGAGAGTCATTGCAGCAAGTTAACTCAGCTGTTGCAGGATTTGGAGCTTACTGATCTTTGTCAGAATGATAATCTGAAAATTGCATTTTGTTCGGCTCTCTGGATGAACATATATTTGGACCCTTTGTTAGTGGAGTCTCCAGAAGAGAGCTAAACTTTAAGACAGTTTTGGCTGAGCTGAAAAGCGAATGCACCTCCATACAGGCCTGGCAGCGATCAGAATCTACACATCAATAGGCAGAGGCCAGGAGAACCCAAGAAGTCCCCAGACCTGCTTCCAGTGTGGGGGAAGGGACCGTGATGCAAAGGAATGCCCCAGTGCAGCCAGAAAGGTGCAGAAGGAGAATTGGAGCGCTACAAAGCGAGATTAGTCGCCAAAGGCTACTCACAGAACTTTGGGGAGGACTATGAGGAGACCTTTGCCCCAGTGGTGAAATACCGCACCATAAAATTACTTTTAAGTGTAGCTGCTTCAAGACATATGCATGGCAAGCACCTAGATGTCAAGACAGCTTTTCTGCATGGCGAAATAACAGAAGAGCTATACATGAAGCAGCCACCAGGTTTCACAAGCCAAAGAAAGGCACACCTTGTATGCAAGCTTCAGAAGGGGCCGTATGGCCTGAAACAGGCAGCCAGAGCCTGGAAGGAGAAGCTGGATCAAATGCGAACCCAACAAGGCTTTTTGCAAGGTGAGGCAGCAGACCAATGCTTGTACACACGATACAAAGATGAGAAATGGACTTATCTTTTCATCTATGCGGACAACTTGATTGCGTGCTATGAAAGGGAGCAAGGCTACAAAGACATTGTACACCACCTAGACAAGGAAGTGGAAAGAAAAGAACTGGGAGATGCTAAATATTACTTGGGCATCCAGATTGAGAAAGAAGAGGATGGAAGTTATCGTCTCAGTCAAAAGACAACGATTTTGGACTTAAGAGTCAATAGGAGTCAAAGATGCCCATCCAGCAGCAACACCAATAGAAACTGGCTTTCTTAAACACAAAGAGAAATGCGTACTCTTACCAAACAATCACAACTATAGAGAAGCTATATAGGAAAGCTTCTATACCTACGTTGTGTGACCAGGCCAGACATTGCAACAACAGCTGTAGGGATCTTAAGCAGGAGAACCAGTTCTCCCACACAAGAAGACTGGACTGCAATCCACAGAGTAGGCAGATAGCTAAAGGGCACTGTGGATTGCAAGCTAAAACTGCCAGCCAGTCACAACCCAAAGTTAGTGGGGTGGACTGATGCAGATTGGACTGGTGAAGACAGATCTGACCGTAAATCAACTAGTGGACATTTGTTCCTGTATGGGGGTGGGGCAATTAGTTGGGCAAGCCGTAAACAATCCACTGTTGCTCTTTCCTCCACAGAAGCAGAATATACCGCTGCATCCGAAGCATGCAAGATGTTAAAATGGCTTTGTCAGTTAATAAAGGACATGGGCATAGAAGAAGCTAAGCCAGTCCAAATGTTTGAGGACAACCAGAGCTGCATAAAATTGGCACAGTCAGAGAAGGACAGTGCATGCACAAAACACCTTGACATTAAATATCGTTGTGTGCGTGACATGGGCAAAGAAAAACTTATCGTTCTTAGATCCTCATGACGTGTCCAGATTTTAGATTTCAAAACAACCATTCTGCCGGGAAACTCCGTCGTACAATACACTTTTATTATTAAAATTTGATGGTTCAACTTTACGTTTCGCTCCCAACGTTGGAAGGATCCTCAGAAGTCTTTAGCTACACACTGCAACCAGCAATAAAAGCCTTCTCTTGTTTGTTTGTTTGTTTGTTTGTTTGTGATAGATAGATAGATAGATAGATAGATAGATAGATAGATAGATAGATAGATCCTTTATTGGCACAAACATATACAACAACCACTATAGAAAATAAAACAGCATCTTGCCCTAACATACAATCTAAGGACTATGATAGTTGGCCAAACGTCTCTTGGCAACCAGCTCTAAAAACAAAGTGACCTTCTCCATTTTTCCATCCCTCACATCCAATAAAATATACTGAAGTATTCCTAAATCCTCCCAACCCCCCATATTAATCAAAATCGGATCCAAAAACGCCATTCGAAGATGGCAGCTCGGGGGTCTGTGGCAGCTCGGGGACCTATTACAAACGGGGAGTTGCAGACAATAGCATGGAAATTGCTAATGAAGATCAGCTGTGAGAAAATTAACTGTAACGCAAACATCCGGGGAACAGAAGAAGGCTTTTATTGCTGGTTGCAGTGTGTAGCTAAATACTTCTGAGGATGCTTCCAATGTTGGGAGCAAAACGTAAAGTTGAACCATTACATTTTAATTATAAAAGTGTATTGTACGGCGGAGTTTCCCGGCAGAATGGTTGTTTTGAACTCTAAAAGCTTATCAAGTTGGACTACTGTCCAACGCAAGAGATAAAAGCTGACATATTACCAAAGGATCACTTTGGGAGTCTGCGAGCAGAGTTGGGCCTCGTGGACTCCAGCATCCGATGCTGAGAAGGGGGGTTGGAAATGGGCAGCGCTCGGCTGCAGGACGCTGGGGGGGCCGTGTGCCATCTGGGCACCTCTCACCTGGCCTGTCCTCTCTATGGTCCCTGGCAGGGGTGTGGCCCCTGACCCCATTTCCTTCCTGTCCCTCCCCAGCCACATTCTCTTGGACCTCAGCCTTCCGAGGAGGAGGACGTGTGGAGATGCGCCTTGAATCTACCATCCCCACATGCAAAAGGACAGCTACATAGGGTTCCTTGTACTCTGAATGTTAGACCTCTGGGTCTCCTACTCAGAAGATGTATATATGCAATCTGTAAGTAAACTTTCTTTTTGTAACTGTTACCAGCCTCTACCTCTGTGTGTCTTTTACTGATAGCATTCTAGCCTGGGTGCTTGGGATAATTCGTTTTTACCACAGGAGAGGAGTCTTCCGCTATTACTCTGCTACAAAACCCCTATATTCTTCAACAGAAAGAAGGTCCGGGGGGGGGGGTATTTATACTTCGCCTAGCCCTTGGTGCACACTGTGTGCCTGGGCATCTCCCCCCCCCCGGCATCTCCCCCCCCCCCCCCCGGCAAGACATTTTAATATCCCCGTCTGCCTCTGAAACAAGGACAAAGAGTTGTGTGTGGTCTAACGCCTTCACCTGTAGGGGGCTTGCTTCTGAGTAAGGCAGCGTTTCCCAAACTTTTTTGACCCACAGCTCCCTTGACCATTGGTTGGCAGTGACTCCCCAAGACATGATGTTGATGCCTGCCAATTGGCATTGCACTGTATTCCGAGAGGATTCCGTGGCACTCCGCAGCTCCCCTGGCTGGTTTCCGCAACTCCCAGTTTGGAAACCACTGGAGTAAGGGGTTTAACAAGCGACACCGGCCCACTGCCCACATTCCTTCTCTTAAAGGTCGAGCTGCAATCTGTCCCGGATTTGGATATGGTGAGCCTACGCAAGAGAAGTTGCCACGAACTGGTACTTACATGGACCGCAGCCACTTGCAGGGTCTCATCCTCCCTCCCTAACGCTAACGGACTAAAGAAAAAAAGAAAGAAAAAGAAAAAAGAAAAATCTCTGGGAAAATAAAAAAACCCTAAAACAAAAAACCCAATAAAAAAACAATACAGCAACTAATCTAGAAACACTCCTCCCACTTTCTAACTCTAACTCTCTCTAACACACACACACACACACACACACACACACACACACACACACACACTCCCTCCTAACACACACACACACACACACACACACACACAGACACGCTCTCGCTCTCTCACTCGAACCCCTCCCTTCTAACACACACACACAAACACACTCTCGCTCTCTCACTTGAACCCCTCCCTTCTAACACACACACACACTCTCACTCTCACTCTAACCCCTCCCTCCCTTCTAACACACACACAAACACGCTCTCGCTCTCACTCTAACCCCTCCCTTCTAACACACACACACACACACACACACACACACACACACACACACACACAAACAAGCTCTCGCTCTCACTCTAGCCCCTCCCTCCTCACACACACACACACACACACACACACACACACACACACACACACACACACTCTAACCTTCCCTACCTTCCTCCTAACACAAACTCTCTCTCTCTCTCTCTCTCTCTCTCTCTCTCTCTCTCTCTCTCTCCCCACTAATCTCCCTGACACTCTGGGAGATTCCAGCCTGGGTCGCCCTTTATATACCTGGGCAACAGGTGATGTCACCGGTGGGCGTGGCCAACTGTCACCTGCAGCCTGGACATTCCGCCCTCTTGCCACCCAGCCCCTCTCGCCAGGCTACAAACACGCTCAGGCTGGAGGCAATCCACACACCAGAGGGAGGATTGGACCCCAACGTTTCGCTTCCAGCTGTGGAAAGCAGGTGCAGGGCCTGGCAGCATCCTTGGGAAGGTCATCTAGGCAGCATCCTTGGGAAGGTAGCTCAGGTGAGCATCACCTGCCAGTCAGCCACAGGCCCAACTGCCAGCTTGGCTTGGCATTCTTAAAGGCACACTCGCACTTTCCTTTGCCTGTCCATCATTGCCAGAGTTCTTGAGGCCATTTTCACTTCCACAGCTTTGTATTCTGGCAGGTTTAAGCCCTGGAAGCCAGGCATTGCTGATGCTGAGAGTGTCTTCCTTTCTGTTTCTATTGCTTTGATGTGTTTGAATTTCTATTGCCTCCCTATAGATTCTGGTGTGGTATTGTTGCCCTGTGGAAAGGACCTGAGTTTGATCAAAGTTTATTTGGTGACCAGTTCTCACAGCAAGTTCTGCCACTGCTGATTTTTCACTTTGTTCTAGACCAAAGGTTCCCAACCTACTTTGAGCGACTGCCGGTGGTACACGACAGGCTGGTCCCTGTCTGGGTTTTGCGATCTCCCGGCTGACTTGCAATTCAAAGCATCTCTGACCTGCTGGTCTCGACTTTGGAAAGCTGATCCCCCAAGGCCTCTTACCTGGACGGGCTCCTCTCTGCCGTTCCAATCTCTCTCTCTCAGCTGCTTCTGCTCTTATCTCCGCTCTGTACTGTTTCATATTCCCTCCCGTATACACACCACTGAACCACTAGGTGGCGCAGGCAAGAACAAAGCAGACAAGCCTTTTATTTCCTGTTTCTTTTCTTTCTACTTTTTTTTTTTTGGCTGTATTTGAGCTGTCTCTGAGCAAGGGGCTGCTCATGCTGCTCGCACAGTATTTGTAGAGATTCAAATCAATAGGCATGAATTAGGGGATTCAATGGGGGGGGGCGAGGAATGAAACATAACTGTCCCGGGGAAAGAGAGGCCCAAACCCAGAGAGACTGAAAACTGAGGATGCAGGATGAGATTCTGCTCCTGAACTGAAGCCTCTATATCTGCTCTTTTGGATAGGCTTCCAAAGCAGGAAATGGATCTGTGAGTACTACTGCTTGGAAAAGAAAGAGGAAAAACAAAACACCCCACAGTGGCTTAATTGCTGCATTTGCTGACACTGTCACCTATCTAGTGCACATATTCATTTAAATTAAATATTATAAATACATTTATATTTATATATAAGTATTTATCATATAAATAATAATTTTTTGATTGATTGGTGCAGGTGGCGCTGTAGAAAATTTGACTGTGACAAGTGGTACACCTGGCGACAAAGGTTGGGAACCTCTACTTTACAGCACAGCAAGGGAAGCCATCAGGAGCGAAGGAAAGCAAACTCCCTTTTCCTAGATTCATAGAGTTGAAAGGGCTCCACAAGGTCATCTAGTCCAACCCCCAGACTGCAGCTGGAAATCCTAGAGCATCTCCAGCTGGTGCCTTTGCTTGAAGCTCTTTTTCTTTCCCTCCCTCCTGAAACCTCCATTCCCTGCAAGTCTAGGATAGCAGCTGCAGGGCTTCTGTTTCGGACTGTTGGAAGCAAGCCCCAAACCGGGGCACTCCTCTAAAATACAGGGGGATCCCATGCAACACTTGGTTCCTACCTGTTAATAGTATTAGAGAGACACAGCAAAGTTCAACATTGCCAAGATCGGGGGGGGGGGGCTATTTCTTGCATTGCCAAACGCAAAACACCATCTCAAACAAACCATTTGCTCTTCTTCTCCATATTTAGAATACATGAATTCAGTTGGATTAAGCCATGCTGGGGGGGGGGGCTCCAGATACAGTGAGATACCCCATCCCAAAAGCGGTTTATTATTTTAAGCTGCTGTTATAAGAAAAGGGGGGAAAATTACACTTTATATTTGCAGATATTCACAGGCACAGGCTTGTGGTTTTTCAGCAGATTATGTTCAACTGGAGGTGTTCGTATTGAGAGGCCCTAAATTGTAGTGTCTTTAACTTGCGCATAAATCCGGCCCTGTGCATAACCTGTTTATTTTGATGACTAGACCTGATGCATATGACAAAGTGGGCGCCGGCCCTGGAAAACGTTGCCCACAATGATCAGAGCAGTGGGATTCTATGCAGAAGTAAGTCCCACCATGTTGGTTCACTCGTTGGCATTTAAAGAATAGTGCTTATTCCCTAGTTGCCACGAGCCTTTTGTTTTTGCTGCAGTAGATGAATAGGGTGACCCCTCTGCAGCATCTTCAGTGAAAGGATATCAAGGTGGTAGACTTGGAAACATTCCTCCGGAGCAACCTGCTGCCAATCAGAGTAGACCACATTGGGAGTGGTGGCCCAGTGCCCAGACTCAGCAGTAAGCAGCAGCACCTATACTTTCATGGGAGTAAACATGCACAGGATTGGGCAGTGTGGATGCAATCCTGTGAGAATGAAATTTGCTTTGGCAGGGTTTGCTCCTGAGTCATCATTGTTGTTGGCGACACTGTTCAGTTATCCTGTAGTTTCTCTAAGGAACTCAACAGATGTGGTTCTTCCTCATTTTGTCCTCACTACATCTGCAGGTGGGCCCCCCTATCCACTGATTCGCTATCCACGGTTTCAGTTATCCACGGATCGTGGGGACCCCCCCCCCCAGGCTTTTAATTTTTCCCCAGTAAGCTTCGTTTCTTCCTTAAAGAAACAGGAGAAGCAGCCTCTGGCTGCTTATTGCAGGCAAGTAGAACGAGACTAAGTCCTAGAGAGGCTCTGCAAGGTTAACAGAAACCTTGCAGAGCCTCTCTAGGACTTAGTCTCGTTCTATTTGCCTGCAATGGAGGCTGCTTCTCTGTTTGTTTTAAGGAAGAAACAAAGCTTGCTGAAAGAAAAATAAGAGCTGGGGGGGGGGCAAGCATGCCTGCCTGCAGGGGAGGCAGGGTGGGGGCCCCCTCAGGAAACCATGGAGGGGGTGTTCGCTCTTATCCACGGTTTCAAGTATCCACGGAGGGGCCTGGAACATATCCCCAGCGGATATGGGGGCCCACCTGTACAACCTCTTGGGGCACGGCATGGCGCGCTATTGCCAGCGTAAATGAGAATGATGCAGTGAGTGTTGTGTGTCAGTCTGCTATTACTAGGCTTACCATTCGTCCCGGTTTCGCCGGAACAGTCCCGGAAATCGGGCTCGATTCCCGGTCCGGTCCCGGAGGACGAATTCGACGGGTAGCCTGGGCTCAGCATCCAGCTGGCGGGCCTGGGCTGCCGGCTGGATCCCTAGTCAGAATTGCGATGTCAGTCTTTTTCAAAGAAGATCTAGTGCCATAAGAAAGTCTCTCTTCCATTAATTGTGGAGCGGCGGAGCGAGCGCTCTGCCGCAAACATGCCGTAAAGCATGTTTGCGCTGACTTTAGAGTAACTATTGTGGGGGAGACATTTCTAGGCTGTGGGGAAGAAGTTTCCTTTTCATCTGCCCCTCCAAAAACCTCCCTCCCTCCCTCTATAGCAGGGGTGGCCAACCTTCCACCATGAGGGCCTCTGTGATCTGAAGAGTTGTGTAGAAGACAGAACCTTGGCAGCTGCAAGTGCTGATGGTGCTGCTCAAGCAGCTGCAGCTGCTGAAATGCCCTCACCTAGGCAACCACTAACGGGCCAGGAGCATTCCTGCTGAAAGGTTGGCCGCCCCTGCCTTAGACCACCAGGAAGTACATCACCCAGACCATGAAGTCAAACACACAAGTCAGCTATTGGTACATGACATCTTAATAATATTTATTAGAACGGCAGGTAGAGGTTAAGCATTTGTTGCAAAGAAAACAGACTGGCAAAATAAGGACAATGAAGCAAACACCTAGAATGACCTGGAGCTCCCTTTCCAAAGCAGCTTGCACGGCCCATTCACGAGGCCAACTGAGGCAGGTGCCTCAGGTGGTAGAGGGTCAATTGTCTCCACCTCTCCTCCTCCTGCTTCCTGGATTTGACTAAGAGGGGGAACAAAACGGAGCAGCCAAGGAAGTCTGGAGGGGAGGGGGTGGGTTAGAAAGAAGGGAAGACCTGCAGAGGAGAGAAGAGTGGTGGGCTGGGGCATCAGACCCACTACGCTCCCCCCACTCCAGATCTCTTCGGCTTCCATCTTCCTTTTTTAATCTAGGGAGCAGAGGCAGAAGGACGGAAGCGATGGCAGGTGGGGGGGCAGGGGGTCCAGGCACCAGGGGGTCTTGGGCAGGCCTGTTGCAATGACATGCATTGCAGAGGAAAACAAGCCAACAGCACCTGCCATTTTGACGTGTTGCTCAATAAAACGTGCACTCTAATGGTGAAAATCAAAAGCAAATCCGTTTTAGAACTGGAGGAGAGAAAATCCGGCTGGAAGGGAAACATTGACCAAGGTCTCGAACAAAATACCTTTGCTCAAGTCAGTAGGTCAGCCGTTTTAGGACACACCTGCTCAGGTACAGCCGTTCCACACAGAGGACCGGTGACTTGGCACGCCTAGCTGGAGACAACTGAGCTGAAAGCCTCCGTCTTCCCAGAGGGCTGCAATACTTTGTCCGCTGCCTGAAGATATTATTGCTAAACTGAAGTGCAAAAGGTTTGTCTCGATACAGCGTTTCGCTCGTGCAAAGGACTTTGCCAAACTGTATCTCAGCTCAAGAGTGCGGTGACTGTTTTATCAGGAGCAACGCAGGCAGGTTAGAAACCACCCAATAGGGGTGCAGCAGTCGTACCTGCGTGTACGTCACGTAATTACATTCAATGAGATGATGACACTGCAGCTGGATATATAAGTCAAAAAGGATGCCAGATGTGCGACAGCCCGTCCACACCGCAGGTTTGGTGCTGCAGTCATTTAGTGATAAATAGGACCACGTCAATCAGCCCACAATTGGACGACATGAATCAGCCCACAAAACACGCTGGAGCGGAATAAGGACTCCAACGGTTGTTTTAAGTCAGGAGACAAAGTCTCAATGTATCCTGCTTCGGAAGGCTGAAATCAGCCAGCTAAAAATATTAGAGGTGTGTCGTTTTCCTTTCTCTGCAGTGAGAAAATTTGGGAAGGGGGTCTTGGGACAGGAAAATGGCCTGCGGGAAAAGAATGAAGCATTCCAATTCCCATCACACCACGGCACTGATTAAATCCTGAGCTTGAGCTTCCCACGGCTGCACTGAAATAAAAAAACAAACACTGTTGGGACATACTCCCCTTTGCTCATAATCAAATTTGTGCTGCCCTTTCTGAACGTGCAAAGCATCCACATGTGTTATCTTGGTGGCAGCTCTACAAGAACCTTGCAAGGTAAGAAAGTAGCATTATCCCCATATTGCAGATGGGGAAGACTGAGGCCCGAGAGGGTGTGTCTTGACTAAAGCCACCTAGGCTGCAATCTCATACACATATACCTGGGAGTAAGTCCTATTCAACACAATGGAGCTTACTTTTGAGTAGACATGCACAGGATTGCGCTGCAAGTGAGTTCGTAGCAGAGGCAAGATTTGAACAAGGGAAGTCCTGAATCAAAGTGCTGATAATACTGAACTAGGTGGGGGCAATTACCAGACTCAGCAGAAAGCAGGCTCCCATTGCTAACAGTTCTTTGCCTGCCATACACTTAGTCCTACAGCAGCTTGTAGCCTCTGCAGAAGGTGTGTTAGCAAACTGACCGCAACTCTTTCCTTTTTTAAAACTTAAGGACATTGATTCTCAGTGAAACTGGTTGCACTTCTTTTAGAAAAGCTGCAACACAGTCACATTTACTCTCTCTGCTTTTTTTTGGGGGGGGGGAAGGGACAAAAGAGGAGCCCATGGTCTCTATTGCACATGTAGACACTTTTTGGGAATCAACTTCCAAAGACAAAATTGGGAGAAACCCCTCTTAATAAGAAATTGACTGAATTATTACAAGTTGCAACTAGTAAACACTAGAAACTCTGAACTGACTTTGTATATTCTAGTTCTAAGTAGTTCTAAGTAGTCGGAAGTAGACACTACCGTGTGTTTTTCGTACAGTCCTTTCTAGGTTGAACTAGTATCTCCAAAGATGCTTCTCTGAAGGGACTTCTACTTGTTGGAACTTTGGTCTCTCTCTCTCTCTCTCTCTCTCACACACACACACACACTTATACTGGTCATTGTTCTTTGATATCAGGTTTAAAATGATGGGGGGGGGGTGGTTTATGGTTCCGTGTTTGGCTTTGTGTTTCTTTTGAACAGAAAGATACAATAGACGGGTTATCAATAAATAAATGTGGACTGGATCATTATTTCGTATTGTTTTCAATTATTTACATCCCACCTTTCCTTTGAGTAAGAGAAGGTCAAGGTGGCTTACAATGATTAAAAGCAAGCAGATAAAATAAAAATCAAAACCATAACACAGGCCTGCGCACGTTTTGGTGTCTTAACATGTTAGACCTATTCCTGGGTATATTTGGGGCACTGATTCCAGAAATGGCATCAATTTTGTCCTATCATCACATCTAGTTTTGGGGGTATGTCATCGCCACCTTACAATGCGAGTCAAGCAGCTTCCTCGTGAGGTTTGGGCCATTAATGTTGCCCTTATAACAACTGAATGGTGAGTATTATTATCCTGATTTGCAGATGGGGAAGACTGAGGCTGCCTAGTAAGTTCGTGGCAGAGGCAAAATTGGAACTTATATATAAAAGAGCTGGGACCCACCTCAAACCAGCGAGAGAAAGAAAGGGATGAAACTCTCCCTCTCGGACAGAGGCGAAACAAGGGTGGAGCGAAGGCAAGTAGTTGTGCAAGACTCCGTTACACTGGAGTCAGCGGCCCCTCCCCCTTGCTGTTGGAGCCATTCCAGCAGCAACAGGGGAGTGTCCTGCGTGTTGCCTTTGCTGCCAGAATGGCTCCAACAGCAAGGGGGAGGGGCCGCTGACTCCAGTGTAACGGAGTCTTGCACAACTACTTGCCTTCGCACCACCCTTGTTACACCACTGTCGACCAACCGTGTTTGGACGGGCTCCTCTCTGACCCAGGACCTGAAGCCTCGTGGTTTGAGCTGCAGCTTGCCTACCCGATCGCATGCCAGCTGGCAGTGCCCTTGTCAGCTGCCTTGGCTGTTCCCCTGGCTTGGGTTGGGAGGCACAGTCCAGGCGCGTCTCCTGCCAAACCACGCCTCGCTCCGTCCTCTGTGCGGGTCTTTTAAACAAGAGCCGGGATGGTGTAGTGGTTCTGGAGTTGGACTTAGACCTGGAAGATCCGGGTTCAAATCCCTGCTCAGCCATAAAGCTTCCTGGGTGACCTTGGGCCAGTCACTCTCTCTCAGTCTCCCCTACCTCACAGGGTTGTTGTGAGGACAAAAAAAAAGGAGGGGAGGAAATATGTACACCACTCTGAGCTCCTTAGAGGAAGGGCGGTATAAAAATGTGAAAAATAATAATTAAAAAAAACCCGGAAGGCTGGAACTGGGAACACTCACTTGTTCTCTGCTTTGTTTGAAGCAGCTGAATAGAGGAAAGTGCTAGGTAAGGGGGCTGGATCCACCTGCAGCAGACTGGGGGGGGGGGAAGAGGCAGGCATCTTCTTTGCAGCAATTGTCATCGCATCATGAATGGGCCGGCTGTGGGTTTCAGCTATTGTTTGGAAAAAAATATGCACTGTGTGACGAATTGCAATCTGGTGCTCGACAATGCTGCTACCCCAGCATGTGCGTCTGTCCATGCTGCGCATCCACTTCCCAGCACATGCAGCATCCTTCCAATGCAATTGCATGGAGAATATTCAGCCCATGGGCTGTGGCACCCCTGAACTGACCCTCCATGTCTTAGCCTGTGCTCCTGGCTCTTTCCGTATGTGGCTGTTTCCTGGTTGGCTGAGTTTGCCTGGAAGGTGGGCTGGAAGGAAAGCCACGTCGCTACCCTTCGTGGCCAGAAGATGGTGCTGGAGGAAAGTCATCACAGAACTATGCACCTCCTGGGGACTTTGCAAGCAGTGGTTTCCTTGTTGAAAGAAATCCCCCCCCCTTTCCCCTGCCCCCTTTCTTATCAGCGATGTTGTAAAAATAACCCCGCATGACTCAATTCACAATGTGGGACAGAAGGAGTTATTTATGACATCTGGAAGGTTACCCAAAGAGCCGAGATGTAGCCATTTCAAAACCCGCAAAGCAAAGTCGGCTTCTGGGCAGAGAGAGGGTTTCTCTGGGTGGCTAATGGAAATGTAGCCGCCCTGATTGATAACCAAGTCCTGGCTGTTCATCTCCCCCCTCCCCCCCCCCCCGGATACGTCTTACAACCTCTGCTCAATAGCAGCCAGGCATCCCTTGGAGGTTAGAAAGGGTTTCCCCCAGGCCCTGAATATGAAAAGGGGGACAGGGTCCTCTCCAAAGGCCGAGGATAGCATAGCACTAAGCCAGTGGTTCCCAAACATTTTAGCACCAGGATCCACTTTTTAAAATGACACCACTAGTCAATTGGGACCTACCTAGCTTTACGAGACTTTAAAAAACAAAAACAAAATGGAGATCTAGAAAGAAATGATGTTTTATTTATTTATTTACAAGGAACTATATGTTTATTTGTTTCCTTTTTTTATGTACAAAAAACCTTGATCCATTTCTCGTAATGATGAGGCAGCCCGAATGAAGAGCCTCAAGGCTTGAGGGGCTCAGTTATGCGACCCAGCCTCCACCTGCCCCCACTGTCTGTCATTGATGGCGACTCTCCCAAAGTCACTCCCCCAACCCTCACAAGTGCCTGCCAGTGGTAAGGTGGTAGAATCACCACCTGGCTTTGGTATGTTTGAAGACTCAATGCACGGGGGGGGGGGGGGCAGGCAGGTCCTTGCCCCTGGGCAAAGGGTTGAGGAAACGAGGAGCAGATGGCTCATTACCTTCAACCCTTCACTTAAGTAATGTGTACTTCGACCCTCAAGAAGCAAGCGGGATGAAGCGAGGAACAGCTATTTATGTATTTATTTACAATATTTTTACCCCGCCTTTCCCCCCTAAGGGACCCAAGGTAGCTTACAACAGAAAATACAAAAACAAAAAAACATAATCACTTTCGAACGGAAGCTTCCATGGCCTGCAGTAATCACACAAGATCTCCAATTTACGGGTAATGATGCCATGTATTGTTCGTTAAAAAGCCAAACACCGATTAAAACAATAATAGACCGATTACAAGAGTGGTAATAGACCGACGTTTCGTCTTAACCTTAAGACATCTTCTGGGTGGTGACAGCTTGGCTGTAAGGATGGTATTGAGAACATAATCACTTTTAAAAAAAAAACAATAAAACAGTTAACTAAAACTAATAACAACAACATCTAAAAAAAATGATTAAAAAGACCACTATTACAATTAAAAGCAAGAACATAAGAGTGGCAGCACCGCACCTGTACCAGCAGGGTGTTAAACAGCTATTATCTGTACTGACACCTAGTGGCGGGAGGAGTCCTGAGCAGCTGGTGGAAAGGAATCACCTTGGGAAGAGAAGGGATAGAAAATGTGTGTGACATTCACATGTTGATATGAACAAACTGCCCAGATCAAGTTGAGAACACTCATTGCGACCAAGGGTTGTGGTTTCCGAGTCTGGATTGGAGAGGTGCTGGGGGGCCCCCTCCGAAGTCTGGGCTTTGGCTGCTTGGGGGCCGGCAGGTGGAGGGGCATTACCTCTGGCTGGCCTTCCGGCTGCACCGCGTTGCTGGTGGGATTCCAGCGCCGATTAGACACTGATTAAATATTAAAACAATTCATTTTGTACTTAAACTGTTTCGATGGCTTCTGCTGACAGCGGCTTTGAAGTCGGCAGCGAGAGACGGGGGCCCTTTTGTCCCTCCTCCGTTCGTTTGTTTGTTTGTGTTTGGCTCCCCCGTGGTGGAAACGGCCAAACCGGGGAGTTTTCCTCGCCAGCGGTGGTTTGATTGGCATGAGAGAGTGCGCGGCTGTCAGGCGGGAGCTCTGGCGTGGAAAGGGGGGGAGACCACTGGGGGGACCCACGGAAAGGGTCCTGGAACTCGGACAAAGCAACCAAATTGGGGGACAACATCCTGTGTGTGTGTGTGTGTGTGTGTGTGTGTGTGTGTGTGTGTGTGTGTGTGTGTGTGCGTGTGCGTGTGTGTGGGGGGGAAAGGATGACATGGAATGTTTTCAGATTGGGCTGCATTTCTGAGAGGCGAGGGATGGAGCTGCCAACTCCCTGGGGCTGTGTGTTTGTGCCGCAGATTCTGTGTGTGCACACCTGGGCATGAAGGGAACTGCAGACCCCTCCACAGGGCCAGCATTGGGGGGTCAACCTGCCAAGGGACCAGCATCTCAGCTCGGCCTGCTCAGGCAGTCCCTCTCTCTCTCTCTCTCTCTCTCTCTCCCCCCCCCCTCTCTCTCTCTCTCTCTCTCTCTCTCTCTCTCACACACACACACACACACACACACACACACACACACACACACACACACACACACACACACACACACCGTGCCCACAGCCTTTGTGCTGCAGTGTCCTAGGGACTTTCTCAGCCAAGAGAGTCAAGCTGTCACTGCCTCCTCTCTCTCATTCCATCTGTTAAGAGAAGCCACACCAGGAACCTTAGTGGGGGGGGGGGTTACTACCCAGGTAGGAAGGGGTCCATAGTGGGAGATGTGTTGAGAGTCCCCTCAAACCCAGAGCCAACCCTGCTAGTCTGTTTCCTCGCGATCTGCACATGCACAACTGGAAGTGCTCTATTGCACACACACACACCACACATGCTGAGCAGACCCGGTGGGCTCCAAAAGGTGGTGGATATTGCTCCGTCCCACCCCCTGGAACTTTGCACATGCCCCACAGCACTGTTATCATGAGGATTAATTCTCAGATTCCAGAGCTGCAGCACAATGAGCCCTGGCCCAAATTAGGGTGCCTTTTTTATGTGAGGTGCAAAAGAAGTCGGCCCTGCGCAGCACATGTCTGCACAGAAGACAGGAGGCGACTTAAGATGGGGCAACCGAGCAGATCACGCTACCCCTGCTGCAGGGGCCACCTGGCAAAGGCCTTGTGTGATCCTGCGAATGACAAAGAGAATGGAAAGAGCACACAAACCAGGAGGCCAGCCACCCTCAAAGGTAACTTTTGGTTCTACTCCGTCTGTTCCAAGAGATGGAGGGTTGCTAACTTCAAACGCACACCCTCTCCCTCGCTAGCCAGGAAAGGAAGAAGGAAAGGGGAGAGCTTCCCCCTCCTTTGTAATCAGAAGAAAAAAAAATCCACCCCCTTCTCTCTGTTCTTTTCTCCCTCTCCCACATTTTCCCCTACTAGTGGTGTGCAAAATTGGAGCAAACTCTCTGCAGAGCTCATTATCCCGCAGACCCAGCGCTCCGGTGAGGGCGGCAAGGTCCAACGTGGAATGATTTGGAGGTGATTTGTATTTAAGACATTCTGCTTTTCGGCGCTGGCGGAGGAAGGGGAAAAAAATTAAATAATTGAAATTGCAAGGTGGGGGAGGCGAGGGGGAAAGTGCCAGAGGAAAAGGGAGCGAGGAGGAGGAAGATGAAGAGGGTGTGTGTGGCTGCATTCATGACTCCAGACCTTGAAGCAGCTTTGCAGATGGGGAAGGCCAAAAGAACTCAGTACAAACTTTTTTTTCTGAAAAAATAAAGCTTTACAGAATTGGAACCGGTTAAAGAAAAAGGTCATAGGTTGGGAATGGACTTCAAGGAAAACCTACCCCAGAGGAAGCCCACAAAGCAGGGCCTTCAGCTTGCCCAGAGCTCCAGGCTGCAACATGGAACCCACTTTCGAGAGCCGAGTGGGTGAGGGTGGGGCAAGGGAGCGATCATAGTCTCTCGGCTTGTCCTGCCCAATGGCAGCCAATCAGCACGAGCTGCCACGGTGTCATTCTGCTCTTTCTTTCCTTCCAGGCGAATTGGAAAGAGAGGCGGGACAGAGAGTGGCGTGGCAACTGTGTGCAGGTGAGTGAGTGGAAGACTGAGTGGCTCACTGAAGACTGGGCGACCATGCCCAGTGGGATTTACCTCCTCTCGTGCCCCTTGCCCTGTACAAACAGCAGGTTTGGGCCTCCAAATAAAATGATGGGGGGCAGCACTTGCTGTGACCCGCCTGAGGTCAGGTTGCCCCCCACTTCTGGGTGCCAACCTCTGCCACAGGTAGCTCCCAAAAGCGATAGGATGAAGGATGGGTAAAAGACACGTTTCTGCCCCAAGGGACTTGTACTTTAAGAAATTGACACAAGAGGCAACGGGGGCAAACGGGAGGCGTTGATGCGGTTTCAATGACAAGCGTCTGCCACAGGGAATGGGGACGAAGCTGAAAGTGAAAGGAGGTCGCTTGAGCGGTGAAAGTGTTTTAAAAGCGTCGTGACCGGTCATCCACCACCCTTGTCCCAACAATGTGAACCCTGCAAAAGGCAGAATTCCTGACCAGGCAATGTATATTTTGTGTATATTTTGTACCTGCACAGGGACTGTACAAGTTGCCTAGTTAATGCACACAGATTAGTGGAGATGAGGGGTTACGCCGGTGTCCGTTCTGCGTCCGTTGGCGTACGGCAAGTTATACTGGCAAAAGTGCCCTTACACCGGTGGATCTACTGTTACACCAGTGCAAGAGTTACATAGGATTGGGCTGTTAGTCTTAGAAGGTTCTCGCGAATATAGCCTGGCTGACCCTCCCTCCTCTATAGTCCTTGTGCTCCCCGGAGTCATGCAGACGACCCATTAAGCAGTGCATTAAGACTGGAGAGAGCGGAGGCTTTATTTAAATCCGTCCATCTCAGATCTCCGATCAAGTCAGATTAGCTGGTACTTTAGCCTTTATCCAGAGCTAACGAGTCAGAGGAGGAGGTAGGGAAGCCAACGTCCAAAATCGATAGCTTGGGAAGATGATCATCATCAGTCTTGTATTTGTAGCCTTCCTCAAGGCTCAGGAAAGCTTCCAGACTGCTTCCAGACGGCCCGGAGACACTTTGCAATTGGCTCAGGGAGACTTTGGGCAGTGCCCCCCCCTCTCTGCTGTTATAAATCCTTGTCTGGAATGTGGCGGGAGGGCTGTTGACAGGACAAAGTTGAGCTGGGAGGGAAAGTCTGTTTGTAAATGCTTGGGATTTGTCCATGCAACATTTTGCATTTGGAATTCTAATGCCAGATGTGAAATCTGAACTTTTGTGAAAATTATTTTTTAAAACCAATAATTGAAACAACTGCTTGGGACTGGTCAGCATGTCTGGATTGATTCTATCAAGGCCAAAGTTGTCGGATGGGTGACCAAAAAGAGCCTCGTAGCAAAACTGCCCTTCATGTGGTCTAGCAGCATGGCCAGGCACATCAGATGCAGCAACACAGCTGACACTGCCGCCAGAAAGAGCACATGGACCCAAAACGGTTAACTTGATGGGTTGCAACAAGTGACTGCATCATTGGCTAGTTCAGGCACCAGCCAAGTGCCCACATCCATTAGATAGAACCGTGGTTCTCAACCTGGGGGTCGGGGTGAAGTGGTTTCTAGGGGGTTGCGGGATGTCGGCTGGATAGCCACACCCAAGATGGTGGCTCACTCCTCCCCCTCCACGCACACACTGCAGAGAAAGAAGTGACGGATGCTCGCTTGGGGCTTGTTTGCCCACCTTATGTTACTTTCTGCTTGCCTTTTAGCATCTCTGTTAATATTAGCTCACTCCCCAATGGGGCTCCTTATTATAAGTACAACTTTAAAAAGTGTGATGTATTAAATTGTAATTTATTAAAAACAATGACATCACTTCCTGCTTACTGACATCACTTCCAGCACTAGGTCTTCGGGGAGCCTCGAACGATTGTCATTCTACAAAAGGGGATCCCGGTGCTAAAAAGGTTGGGAACCACTGGATTGGAAGGTCCACTCAACTGGGCGAATCCCCTGATCAGCCACTGCAGATTCTCTCCTTTGCTGATGGGGAAAGTGGGAGGAGCCCATTGCTGCTAGGCTGGGGGTGACCCCACCATGCAAGACGTTCCTCCAGAGCTTCCAGCAAGGAGCGTGCTTCTCAGTTTGCGATGCGTCATTCTGTGCTCAGGGCTCCGGCCGGCACCATGAAAACGAGTCTCACACTCATGAGACTTCAGGGAAGATGCTGTTGCGGGCCACACTGTTCTGCTCGGCAAATGGAGAAGTGGCTCTCTCCCAAATAGACTCCTCCGTGTGGTTTGTTTGCTGGGGGCAGGCCATGGGAGCTAATGGGCCATTTGGCTGCTCTCGGTTCAAGCCACTTTGGAAGGTACCTTCCGATTCACTCACTGCCAGACTGAAGGCAGAAACAAATTGGGTCTCATTGGGCAAAGTGCCTAAGAGGCTTCTGGGAAGGAGGAAGAAATAATAATAATAATAATAATAATTATTATTATTATTATTATTATTATTGTTGTTGTTGTTGTTGTTGTTGTTGTTGTTGTTGCTACTGTTGTTTTTTCAGAGTGCTCAAGTTATGTTGTGGTGTAATACGGCCACTCTGTGTGTGCTGCTTGCTTTTTCAGCCTGTGTACTTGCTTCTGTTCCCCTGAAACACACACACACACACACACACACACACACACACACACACACACACACACACACAGGTATTTATATACCACCTCTCTCTCTCTCTCTCTCTCTCTCTCTCTCTCTCTTTTCTTTTTACACAGCATCCAAGGTGGTTTCCCTAATCCAAACCACCATTTTTCAATGGGTTTTTTACAACACTGTTCTGTGGAAAGAACGCACCAAACCCTCAGTTCACCAGATGTTTTCCTTCGCGGTGTGGTTCTCTCTTCTGGCTGCCTGCCTGCCTTCCAGCTTCTGCAGGCAACCGTAGATCAAGCCCCCCTCTCTCACTGCACAAGGGAGCCACATCTAAAGGGGCGCAATTCAGATCATCATAGACAGGAGGTGGGTGTTGGCAGAACATCACTTCTGCCAGCAAGCCCTGCAAGCAAGAAGGTGCCTTTTAAAATTTGTATAAAGGTGCCATACGGGGTAGTGGTGGCCCTGCAACCTGGGATTATTAATTTTTTTTATGATTTTTCAAATTTCACCTATTTGTTTTAAACTCCTGCGACCCACTCCAACAGTCTGGAGCAAACTGAGCGACATCTTTGCAGGAAATAAAAGCGTCAACGTGGAAGAAGAAAACACTCCAATGAAGAAATGTCGATGTTTTAACCCACTTAATTTCCAACCCATTCCAAATGCCTAGCAGACCAAAGTAGCCTCCCATCGGAACACAGAACCAGGATCTGGACTTCACTGGGAGAGTGCATCCTGCCACTGGGCTTTTGCATTTCAGAATTTACCACTACACCACTCTCTCTAACCACCCAAAGAAGGAAAGAACGAAGAACACCCCAAAATGTATAACCAACAGAAGCATTTTCTTGGCAATCAGAATCGATTGTAAATAGTCTTTGGCTTAGCCCCCCCCCCTCCGCCCCCAAGAGCATCCAAACTGAAGACTTAACTATTTATTATTAATAGGAAGTTCTTTTTAACATATTAAATAGGTCATAGAGGGTTCCCAGCGCTGCCCATGTTTGATTCTCTTGCAGGCTGCTGGTGAGACGCTCCTATAAATGCTTCCGAGACAGGATGGAGGAAGATGCTCGGAAGCCTGTACGAGGAGGCATTCCGCACGTTTCATTACTCAGAAGTGGCTGGATCTATGAACGCCTTTTTATAGAGTCTCCCAAGTGATCTTGGTTGGAATTCTCGTTCGGTCCCACACGTGAATGGGCTCTCTGCACCTTGAACACTGAAACGCCGTTCTAGAAGAAGCTTCGGAGAAAATGATTCCCATCCACTTGCCAACCCAGCAAGCAAGGGGATGTTTTACTCACAGGGCTGGCCCAAGGTTTTCCAGTGCCTGAGGCAGGGGGCCCAATGCTGTGATCCCACCCCCGTGACCCAGAGATACGCTACCGCTGCCTGCCTGCCCCCACTTCTGCTGCTTCTCCTGGTGAACGTCTTTGAAAAAGAAGAGAAGAACAGAGTCAAAGAAGTGTAGAGGACAGGCACGTGGTGGGCTAGAGTGTCAGAGGAAGTGTGGAGGAGAAGAGAATGCTGGACTAGAGTGTCGGAGGAAGTGTGGAGGAGAGGAGAATGCTGGACTAGAGTGTCGGAGGAAGTGTGGAGGAGAGGAGAATGCTGGACTAGAGTGTCGGAGGAAGTGTGGAGGAGAGGAGAATGCTGGACTAGAGTGTCGGAGGAAGTGTGGAGGAGAGGAGAATGCTGGACTAGAGTGTCGGAGGAAGTGTGGAGGAGAGGAGAATGTTGGACTAGAGTGTCGGAGGAAGTGTGGAGGAGAGGAGAATGCTGGACTAGAGTGTCGGAGGAAGTGTGGAGGAGAGGAAAACACCGGGCTAGAGTGTCAGAGGAAATGTGGAGGAGAGGAGAACGCTGGGCTAGAGCATCTCCTGAGGCACAAGATAGTCTGGGAAGCTTCAAAATGCTGGTAGGAGGTAGACACTGGATTGAAGTTGCATTGGAACGATCCCTGCCTGTTGTCTCTATGCTTCTGCTCCATTTGCACATTTGTAAACAAACCAGTTTACACCATAAAAGCTGCATCAGACCACAGGTGTCTCGCTGATTCTGATTGGCCTGACGCATTGCTCCGCGTCCTCCCCCCCCCCACTGAATGTGGCCTCTCATTGGCCGAAGGTTGTTCTGGTGCATTCCAAGTTGAATAAATCGAGCTTCGGCCAATGAGAGGCTGCGTTTGACGTTGTGGGGGCAGGACGCGGAGCAATGCGTCTGGCCAATCAGAATCTACTTCGGGACGCGACGAAGCAAGACGCCTGCAGCGTGAGGCCGGCTTTAGTCTCCAGTGCCCTTTCCTCAAACTGTGCTGCTGCCCGAACTTCTCAGTGCTGAAGATGCTGCTGCAGAAGAGTCTTCTTAAACGTCGGGAAGCCAGAATCCAGGGTGGGTGAAAAGCCTGCCCAGTTTTTGTTTTGTTTGGACTCACCTTTGAGAAGCAGGAGTGACTGTGGCCTAAGAGGTCTGTGTGTTGGTGCTTCGGTCGGCCTGCCTGGGGATGAGCTGGTCATTTTGGTCAGATTCCAAACATGTTCATGGTCCACCGGAGAAGAGCTCTGCTGAATCAGGCCCATCTTTTCCCACAGTGGCCAACTAGATGAAGCTGGGAAGTCCACCAGCAGGAGAGGACGTGAAGGCACAGCCCTCTCCCCCCATCACTCCCCTCCCTGCAACTGGGACTCAGAGGCAAACTGCAGGCTGTCTCTGTTCCCTTTTGCAATGATCTGGTGTTGCCATGTGCAGACAAGGCTGTCGTCGGAAAGGTGAGCACATCAAAAAGGGAAACCCACTTTCATGACATGCAAGGAAAAGAAAAAACTCAAAGGGCCGGCGGATACCCCCCCTGAAGGTATTACATCTACTTGCGGCATTGTGTTATCAAAGAGGAGCCACATGCTTGTCTCCAGTTGTCACTCAGTGGACTCGAGAGCATCTCGTCAAATGGCGCATTTGGAATGCATGCAGCTGCTTTATGCAAAGTGAGACCGTTGGTGTCGTGTGGAAGTAGTTCTCCAGACTTTCAGAGAGGGGGGGGTGTCTTTCCCAGCTGGACCTGGAAACATCAGGTTTCGAACCTGGGACCCTCTGCCTGCAAAACAGGTCGTCTATGGTCACCCTTCCCCAGATTTTCTTCCTAGGAATGTTTCAGACAACATTCTCCTTTTCCATAACTCTCCCTGGATTTTGGTGTTCCAGATTCCCTGGTCTGGCTCCTATTTTTCTTTTCTGGTTTTCAAATGTTGTAAAGAGCGCAGCACATCTACAAGTTTGCCATGGCTTTTTTTTGGGGGGGGGGTCTGCCAGTCTTTCATGGGTTCCTCACCGCCACCCCATCCCCAATGTGCGCATACCCATTGATAAGGCAAACAAGTTGCAAAACCCACCCCAAGTTATCATCATTTTGTTATCCACACTTCCTACTTCCTGGAGCACTGAGACATTCCAGGGACGGCAGCACTAACTGGATTCTGGATTCTTTTGGAGGAAAGATTGCTAATACCCCCCCCCCAGTGCAACCCGCTCTTCTAGGTCTCCATAACTAACTCAGTGTCCTGCTCTGTTCAAAGGTGGTGTCTCACGCTGCCCAAACCCTGAGGGTCAACACAGTTCTGAGACCTCTACTTTCCCATATCCTCACGCCTCTTTCTGTGTCCCCTGTCATTTGGTGGAACAGTCACGCCTTTACTGCTTTGCCTCTGCCCAAATCACTGCGTTCCTGAAGATCTCTTACTTTTTCTTTTAGCAATCAATCAATCAATCAATCAATCAATCAATCAATCCCAGTTCAGTAGTTTTGATGGTTAAATGTTAATTCACCTGATAGCTCAATCATAGTCAATCTGTGCTTAGAGAATCAGCAAGGAATCGGATACGGAATATGCAGTGTGACTGAACCAGCTCGTCTGATAAAAAAGAGAAAGACTTCCGGGTTGTTGTTGTTTTCTAAAAAAAAAAAGACACAACACAATATAGGGAAGCAAACACAGAGATATAATGCCACATCTGTTTTAACCCTTAGCTGTAGCTTCCAGTAATTCAACTACCTTCAGAATCTGCCTATCCTATCATCCATGAGAAGGGTAGGGACTGCCAACCTAGAGCTGGAGCCTAAATTGACCTCCTTAAATTGCCCTGTTTCAAACACACACACACACACACACACACACACACACACACACACACACAGTACAGAAAGCAGGGAGAGAGGTTGCTGTGTGTTTCAGAAGTTCTTCTGCAGCTCCAGAGGGCTGTGTCTGACAAACCTGGAGGGCAGACAACATTCCCCAAGCCTGTACGGTGACCGTACCGAACATCGCTGTTGAAAACAAAACCATTTGCCCCACCAAGAGTATCGCTTGGAGGGCTGTCCGCATGCTGGTAACATCGTGTATGTAATTTGTTCAACACTGGTGATAATAATAAAGCTACACAGAGCAATGAGAACATAAAATACTGGCAAGGCTTTGTGTGAGGCAAGTGGTGCTTTTCTTCCCTCTTTCCCTCTTTTTTTCCTTCTGCTTCTTCCTTTTTTTTTTAAAGGAACCTCTGAGAGGGGAAGAAAAAGGCATGAATGATTCATAGATTCAAGGGGAGAAAAAGAGAGAGGGGGGGACAGAGGGGAGAGAGAGAAAGAGAGAGATTAAGAGTAGGGGGAGCTTCAAAGTGACGGGAGCCAATTTGATGTCCTGAGCGTTCCAGTGCTGGGCTAGGCCAACAATTCACGGGGGAGGCTCCATCAAGCCCCTGCCCCTCTTCCGCCACCCCCTTTCCTTCCTTCCCTCTCCTCCTCACCAGCAAACAGAAGCTCCAAATCAGCAGTTCAAAGTTCACCATCATCTAATGATGTGAAGACCTCCCAAAACTGGTGAGAGTGGCATCTGTTTGGAAGTCTGGACTCTCCCTGGTGAATTAGCCTGAGTTGAGAAAAAAAATGAGGGGGGAAGAGAGAGCGGGGGGGGGGGGAAGGAGAAATGAAATGCAGAGTTTGAGGAGGGGGAAATGTATTAAAACATTCTACCTTTGATTCTAATCGTTCAAAAAAAAACCTCATTAGATTTAACTGTAATGGGATTAACGACATAACTGCATTGATTTGTATTCACTGATTATAGCAGATCTACTTTGTGTGTGTGTGTGTGTGTGTGTGTGTGTGTGTGTGTGTGTGTGTATTCTGTCCACCCATTAAAGTTTTTTTCCCCTAGATTCATCCTCTGACTCCATGCCATCAATCAAGTAATAGCTCAGTTAAATTTGCATACCACCGAAACCTCAGCACAGGTGCCTCATGGAGGGATCCAGGGAACTGGGAGATAATTTATCGGTTTAGTTCCTAACCAAAAGCAATTGGTGAGAAGGGAAAACAGCTGGGGGAGGTGGGGCTGAATGCTCCTGTTTAGATGCAGGCAGTGCCAAGCTCAGTCCCTGGAGAGCCACAGCTGGTCAGTGGAGGACCGGGCTTGATGGCTCCCTGGCTTCGTTCGTTCTTGGACAGCTTGCAGTGGTCCTCAGGAGCCCTGGAAACTCAGAGACAGAGGTCAGGACCTCCTTCGGATGCAGACGGCTCCAAATTCCATCTCTGTAGGCTCTCCAGTTAAGGCAGGAGACCCTTGAGCTTCTGACCTGAGGCATGCATTCCATGTGGCGACATAAGATCCCTAACAGCGGATCGTTGCGTGTCTTGCCTTTGGGATCTCCATTCTCCCTTCAATCTCTCACAGACACCTCCCATCCACACTGTGACTGTTTACAGTAAAACCTTGGATTGCGAGCATAATTCGTTCCAGAAAGGTGCTTGTAATCCAAAGCACTCGTATATCAAAGCAAATTTCCCCATAAGAAATAATGGAAACTCAGATGATTCGTTATTCTGCAAGAGATCTCTCTGTGTGTCTGCAGAGGAACAATAGCGTCTCCTGGGCTCAGCTAATTAACAAACTGCCCTCCCCCCCATCCACTTCTCATGATGTCCCTGCCGTTTCTCTGCAAAACCCTTGCTCATTAACAATCTGTTCTCCCTCTGCAAGAGGCTCCGTTTGTGCAGAGAATAGCTCAGACGTTTGCTTTGCAACTTCTGTAGAGCAAATGTCTGAGCTATTCTCTGCACAAATGGAGCCTCTTACAGAGGGAGAACAGATTGTTAATGAGCAAGGGTTTTGCAGAGAAACAGCAGGGACATCATGAGAAGGGGATGGGGGGGAGGGCAGTTTGTTGCCCAGGAGACACTATTGTTCCTCTGCAGACACACAGAGAGATCTCTTGGAGAACACAATGTACTCGTATTGCAAGACCTTGCTCGTTTATCAAGTCAAAATCTAGAAAACAATTTTGCTCGTCTTGCAAAGCACTCGCAAACCAAGTTACTCGCAATCCAAGGTTTTACTGTATAAAGCACCTTCAAATGCAACACACGAACCCAAGACCCTGATTTGCACACAACCCAATACACTGTATTCTCACCCTGACGACCCTCATCTCAGTTCACATGGGGTCATGGGGAGAACCAGGAGGTGAAATTCCGGTGTACGTTTGTAGAGCTTCTTTGAAGGCCAAACACCTCATGATCCCACCGTTGATGGAGTCGTCATGACGATGGTGTCGTCCGTCCGTCCCCTGTAAACATGGCACTAGAACTTCTTTAAAAAGGCTGAGATATGCCTACCTGGCTATAGAGATGTGGTTGCCTCATGATAGAAATTAATAACTACAATAGAAATTAACCATAATCAATATATAGTTAACTATACAGAATTATATAGAAATTAACACTATATAAATTAAGTCTGAGTGTCAGCAACCCTTTAAAACAGCATGCACATTTCAATTCACGCAACGCCAACAAAAATATGCAATAAATAAAGCTGGCTGGGACACAGTCGAGTTGAGATATGGGTACCAACCCTTCTGAATTTTTCATCAAGTAAAGGGAAAAGCAAGAGCCTGCCTGGCCATTCAGAAAACTAGTTATTTCGTTTGATATTTTTAAAGAAACACAGCTTTTCTTCGATACCATCACAGCAAGACGACGAAATAGTTCAGTTCCCTGGTGAAGCTGGCCAGTCAGATCCTCATGCTGCAACTAAAGGAAAATGTCTGGCGGCTTTTTCATAGCCAGCCCAAAATCGTCTGGTGCCCAAGGTGACACTCCCAATGCCACCCCTCTTTTGTGGGGATGCTCCAAATGCCACTCCCCCTGATCTGGTGGCATGCCAGCTATCACCACTACTCCTTCCACTCCCTGGATTCAAAGAGGGAAATAGAGAAGAGCAAGAGGATAAGAGAGTGATGGCCTAGAGTGTCTCCCTGGAGAAGTGGAGGAGAGGAGAGTGGTGTGGGCTAGAGTGTCAGGACACTTGCTTCCTCTACTGCTCTGTTCTCCTTTCCTGTTAAGAACCCAGGAAGCAGGAAGAGGAGGAGCAACGTAAGTGGGTGAACATAGACAGGTGGTGGCTCTGAGAAATTGTGAGACATATCTCAGGCTACTGGCAGCAGCAGAGTCGGCCCATCTATGAGGCCGACTGAGGCAGTCGCCTAAGGCAGCAAGATTGGTGGGGCACCTCTGTCCACCCACCCATATTCAGTGTCCCTCCTTCCACCCCTGGATTGGTAAAGGAAAAAGAAGATGGAGTGGAACAGGAAATGTGGAGGAGCAGATGGGCTAGAGTGTTGGAGACACTGCTCTCCTCCGCACTTCCTCTCCCTCTCTGTTTGCCTTTTCCTTTTCCAAGCCAGGGAGTGGAAGGGGCAGAGGCTGGCACATCACCAGATAAGGGGGCAGCACTGGAACACCACCTCAGAGATACCAGGGGACTTGGGTGGGCAGCAGCTACCATATTTGCTCTCAGAATCAGCCTTGGAATGATGCGACATCAACATCTTGCCCCTGCTAACTGGGCAAGAGGCACTTTTTCAATGGGTGCTCCTCTTATATTTAGCAGGGGGAGAGTCACTGCCCCCCTTTCAGTGGCATTCTTTAATGGAGGGAGCTGGTGTGCTCCACCCCAGGTGCCAAGTGGGCGCGGGGGTGCGGCAGCCGGGCTCGGGGCTGCGCAGAGCGGCACGGCACCGGAGCCCGGCTGGCGCGACCCCCGGAGCAGCGCGCCCACTCGACGCGTCCCTGGCCTCCGGAGGCTCCACTCCGAAGGCCGGGGATAAGCCCTCCTCAAAATGACCGCCCAGTTCGGTGTTCGAGGGCTTTATGAGAAAGCCGAACGCGTCACCGGCTTTTATATGTTTTGTGCATGCACAGAACCTTTCTGAGGGCAAACGGGCAGCCCGCATTCGGCTTTCTCATAAAGCCCTCGACCACCGAACAGGGCGGTCATTTTGAGGAGGGCTTATCCCCTGCCTTCGGAGCGGAGCCTCCGGAGGCCTGGGATGTGCCGAGTGGGCGCTGCCACTGCCCCCTTTCACCCCAGCACAGTGTCTTTTCTGGTGGCTGTTTGCTGGTGGTGTTCTGCATCTTTTTTTAGACTATGAGCCCTTTTGGGACAGTGAGCCCATCATTTGATTTTGTCTGTAAACCGCCTTGTGAACTTTTTGTTGACCAGCGGTACATAAATACTGTTAATAATAATAATAATAATAATAATAATAATAATAATAATAATAATAATAATAATAATAATAAATACATCACGCCTAGTGTTGCCACTTCGTGAAAATGGTTTTTTTTTAAAGGAAAAAGGAAAATGGCAGCTGCTTCCACTGCTATCAAGCTATGGTAAGCCTCCCTCCTTGAAACTTTCCAAGAAACCTTTCACTAATTCCACTGGGCCCAAATCGCCCTGTTTCATGTTGAGACCCTTCAGCCTCCCTGTTTCACGGAAGCCGCTTCTAAGAGAATGTTCAGATCAGCTCCATCTCTTGAAAAAGAATCCTCCACCTCCAGGCATAGACTTTCTGTAAGGCCCAAAACGTCTGCTAATAGTTAAGGTCACGATTTTCCCCTTTGGCTGTGAAAAAGCAAAGATGAGCTCTTCCAAACACGAACAGGCACCTGGCTTCCCTTAACTCAGTCCTGTCCTATCACCTGTATGAAATGTCACTCTTGCACACCTCGAACCAGGTCTTCTTTCATCAAATGGGGTTCAAATTCTATTTCCGTGAGTCCTTTCCGACGTTCGCTTCGGTCTCCTTGGGTCTGTCCTTCTAAAAAGCCGACAAGCTCTTCGGACCGCAACCCTCCCTGGGCTTCCCAAAATGAACATCCCAAACTGCCAGTCACTCTGTCGGGCAGTTCAGTCACTTAAGAAACTCTGTTGGCTTCTTTGTCCACCGTGGTGCACTTGGCGTAGCAGCAAAGAACAAAAGCAGGCAAAGAAGACATTTGGGCTGTGAGGGTCCCTCTTCACCCCGTCAGCACTTCTGCCCTGACTGAACCCATGCATTATGTAATAAGCGACTTGTTGATCTTTGCTAGCATCTTTTTGTTCCCCTTTTCTGTTTTTGCCCTGTTGTGTGGTTCTTCCTTAGCCGTTAGTTTCCTCTTTCCCCCTCCTGTGCCAAGCCTAGCTGGGGTAAAGAGAGAAAACTTTAGGAGCCCAAGATGTCATCCATCACGATCAGAGCGTTGCTGGGTGGCAAAGGCATGGGGAAGAGGGAGGAAGAGGAGGAGGAGGGGGTTCCAGAAGGCGGAAAGTGGGTGAAATGCTGTTGGAAGCGAGGAGTGTTAATGAAAAATTCAACAGTGGTGGGCCCAGACGCATTGGCAAATTGCACATGCAGGGATGATTAATATTTAAAAGGTTGAACTGCTGCCTGGCTGCGTCTTACGCATAGATTCCGTGCGCCCCCATGTGCGCACCCTTCCCCCTCCTTCCTTTCTGCCCCCAATTTTGCCCCCTGTGTCTGTGTCACCCTCTCAGCTGGGCCCCCCAACCTCCTGAGATGAGCTACCTTGCTTTGTTCTCTGGTGGGTTGTCCTGGAGTTGCACGGAGGGATTGAGGCCAGCCCATTGTGGCAAGAGAGTGCACCAGGGAGGCGGGGAAGCCGAGCCGAGAGAATGAATCAAGTGCATCATTTATTTTTCATGGGGATAGGAGAGCAGGTTGTCCTATTTAGTCACATTAGATGCTCTGTTAACACAACAGAAATATATATACACATACACACACACACACACACACACACACACACACACACACATTAAATGCTTCTGGGAAGGGGAGGCTGCTGTGCTCCTCTTTGGAGAGGAGAAGGGGCCTTTCCTGCTCGTGGGGGTCAAATGCTTTGGATTCATCTTGAGGGGTTAAACGCTTGGATACATCAGATGCACTCTGTAAGATTTAGCCTCTGTATTGAAAGGCCCACAAGTGATTTCTGCCCTAGTTGCGGTGCATGGAGGTAAAGGCACTCAGGTTAAGGGGTTGTCAGTCTGTGCAGTGGCGTCGCCGGAGGTGGGGTGGAACGTTTAAGTTCCGCACCGCGCTGACCCACCGTTACTCACCGGCACGAGGTGGCCCCGCCCTCTCGCCTTCGGAGCCATTCAGTGGGCGAAGGCAACGTGCAGGGAGTCTCCTGCGCGTTGCCTTCGCCGCACTGAATGGCTCCGAAGGCGAGGGGGCGGGGCCACCTCGTGCCGGTGAGTAACGGTGGGTCAGCGCGGTGCGGAACTTAAACGTTCCGCCCCACCTCCAGCGACGCCACTGAGTCTGTGTACTGCAGATTTCGAAATCCACCTAAGCGCAGAAGGATACGTATGCAGCAAAGCTTCTAAGTCGTCAATATTCTGGGCAAAATCCTACAAACATCCAAGAAGTATTTTCTGAAAAGGGTTACTTATTTTGGACCTCGTATTTCAGCTTAGAATCATAGAATTGGGACCTCAAAAGTCATCTAGTCCAACCCCATTACAGCATCCCTGACAGGTGGCCATTGAGTCTCTACTTGAAAGCCTCCAGCGAGGGAGAGATCACTACCCCTAGCTTCCTCAAAGCCCTATATACCTGTCTTCTACTAAGTCAGATCATTGATTTGTCTTGCTCAGTACTTGGCAGTAGCAATCCAGACAAATATCTTTCCCAGTTTGACTGGGGGATGCCACAGTTTGGACGCGGGACCTTCTCCTGCCCACAAAGGATGCACTGATTCTCCCACTGAGCTGAGATGTGGCTGGCAATCATCAAATAGCGTAAATACTCCACGGTCCCTAAAATATTAAAAGTAGCAACACTGGCCAGTTGACCTACTTTTAAATACCGTATGTTGGTGAAGCAAAGCGATTTGTGTGTTTGGCATTCGTAGCATCGACAGAAGTCCATGTAGGCTTGAGCTCCCTCTAGCAGAGCTTCCTGCTTCTCCACAAAGTAGCCTTGGGAGGAGGCAGTTGTATGCAGGGGAGGGGGGCTGGACACCCACCCACCACTTTCTCCGTGCAACTTACCATCCTCCAGCTGCTTTTCCTCAACTCACCGGGGCATTTGAGGCCCATTTCCCATAAACAAAATAAGAACCTGGAACAACCACTGGAGGAAAAGTAGGGAATGGGGGGGGGGGAGAGAGAGAGAATTGCAGAACAAAAGCAATGGGCCGGGAAAGAGTTAATCAACCCCCCTCACCAAGTCTCCTCCTTTCCAACCAGCTCTCCAATTGCAGGGAGATTCTCGCAGTCTTCTTGCATTCTTTCCTGAAGGCCGACCTACACCGCACGAGTGCCGGCGGTGCCTGGACGCCCGCCTCCAAGCGCTGCCCTGTTCTCCACCAGTGTCGTCCTGCAATTAGTCCCTCCTGATTGTTCCGCCTTCTAATTGCTGATTGGCTGAAACATAAGTGCACTCCAATTGGCTGAAACCCCCTAATCCGATTGGTTACAACAGTAGCTCCGCGTCCCCGCCCCTCAAAATCTTGGGCATGAAACAATTCTGATCGCACCAGAACTCGGGAGAGCGCAGGTCTCCCGCGTTCCGATGCGATCTCATAAAATGGAGGCCACACAGCTGCGCGAGCTCCGAACGCGCCCGGGACGCGGTGTGCGGTGTGGGTCGGGCTTTAACTGCCACTTCTTTTTACAAGGTCAGCCTGGGCTGGGCTGGGGGCGGATCGGGGGTGGGAAGGGGCAGTGGCATCCGCCCATTTCTATCCCCCCATCCCAGGCCAGCAAAAGTGCTGGCATAAATCTGAGTAGATCTATAAGGGACCATGGAGTGGTCAAAGGGGTAAGCACAATTCCTGCTCCCCCCCCCCGATCCATCCCCCCCCCCACTGCCACCGTGATCATGCCGATGCATCCGGCAGCTCTGTTAGGCTGCAACCCTATACAGGTGGGCCCCCGGATCCAAGGATTCTCTATCCATGGTTTCAGTTATCCATGGATCATGGGGGAAACCCCTCCCCCAGGCTTTTACTTTTTTCCCAGTAAACTCCGTTTCTTCCTTAAACAAACAGGAGAAGCAGCCTCTGGCTGCTTATTGCAGGCAAGTAGAATGAGACTAAGTCCTAGAGAGGCTCTGCAAGGTTAACAGAAACCTTGCAGAGCCTCTCTAGGACTTAATCTCGTTCTACTTGCCTGCAGTGGAGGCTGCTTCTGTTTTAAGGAAGAAACAAAGCTTGCTGAAAGAAAAATAAGAGCTGGGGGGGGGAACACCTGCCTGCCTGCAGGGGAGGTAGGGTGGGGGGCCCCTCAGGAAACCATGGAGGGGGTGTTCGCTCCTATCCACGGTTTCAAGTATTCACGGAGGGGCCTGGAACATATCCCCAGCGGGTATGGGGGGAGTACTGTACACAGGAACAAGCCCCACTGAAACTAATAAGACATACAACCCGATCCTAACCAACTTTCCAGCACTAATGCACGAGGTGCGCGCTGCATTCAGCAGTGGAGTGGCATTCATGGAGACCTCCTCAAGGTAAGGGAACATTGCTTCCTTTACCTCAGAGTTGCATTGCCGCTGGAAGGTTGGTTAGGATTGGGTTGATACTTCTGAGTAGACATGCATAGGGTTGTGCTGTTAGCATCTTTCAAAATTAAGGCAACTTTTTTTTTGCTGAAAAATGGTATATAAATCATCATCATCATCATCATCACCATCAAGCAAAATATTTTTTTCCAAAGCGTTTGGTGGCTCTTAATTACTGCTGGTTTAAATTCCTCTGTTGCTGCTGCTGCTTGACTGATTGTCACTGG
Source organism: Plestiodon gilberti rubricaudatus (assembly GCA_026170595.1). NCBI lineage: Eukaryota > Metazoa > Chordata > Lepidosauria > Squamata > Scincidae > Plestiodon > Plestiodon gilberti. The sequence goes on from JANXHW010000013.1 coordinate 23,673,770, forward strand.
AGTGGTGTGATGTGTTAGTTTGAATGTTGTTGAGTTTTTAGGAATGTTAGGTAAGCCATCTGGGACATTAATTTGATGGAGAGGTGGAGGGATATATTTAAACAACAACAACAAATAAAGATCTTGTGGGTCTAATAGCCAACAAGCCACACAAAAATTACCTAAAAGCAGAATATTTACTATTACTATTACTATTACTATTACTATTAATAATAAGTCATTTATATACATGGTGCTTTACACAAACTAAGAGGACAGCTCTGCCCCAAGAAGCTTACAATCTAGATAGCCACAAAGGAAGCAACAGAGGAAGGGGAGGTAAATGGAGACAGGAATAAGAAGGGGAAGCCAGTCGCGTTCCTACACACACACACACCCCGTGGGGGGGGGCCGCCAACGTGACACCCCCATGTGATGCCACAAGCCACGCCCACTGGGGGGCGTGACATCATTTTTGCGCGCTGCCGCTGAATTTCGGCAGTGGCACGGCTCGAGATACACACCCCGCTGTTTTACAAGGCTTTTTGGAGCCAAACGGCTCCAGGGCGGGTAGGAGGGCACAAATAAGGACAACAAACAGATGGCTGGTGCAAAATAGCAACAGGAGCAGTGGCAGAGGGGGTGACTGGGCGACGGGTACAGGAGGCAAGTACACACCCCCACCGCCACGTGGGACTTGACTCGAGACTTGGACCCAGACACTTGGCTAGAGACTTGGAGTCAGAGACTTGATCCACATCCCTGTCACAGAAAAGGTGGGTTAGGAACATATGAAGCTGCCATGCTGAGTCAGACCCTCAGTCCATCTAGCTCAGTATTGTCAACACTGGCTGGCAGCAGCTTTCCAAGGTTTCAGACTGGACAGAGGCGTCACACCACCGGGGGCGATTGGGGCGGTGGGCCCCAGGGCACGGGCCGGTCTCACCTGCCGCCTTGTCGCTTCCTCGTCCTCTTTGCAGCTGAGAATGGCTGCAGTTCGGCCCTCCCACCCTCCCTTGCGCCTGGCTCTAAAAAGGAGCCAAAAAGCGCCATGGGGGCGTGTCCGCGCTCGCGGTGGGGCACTACATTGCCAACACACGCCCCAGGGGCGGGGCGTGTGGCAGCCGTGGCGGCAGCGGACCCCACCCGCGGGGGGGGGACACACCTGGAGACTCTTCTGAGACTGGAGTGTTTCTCTGCCCTACCTGGGACTGACCCTGGGAGGGAACTTTTTCATGCAAAGCACACCCTCTCCTGCCCCTCCCTGAACAATTTTGAGAAGCAATTTGAAAGGGGTACGAGAGGAAGCCTCAGCCAGCAAAGATGACGTGGACCGCAAGAAGCATCATCACCCACGTGATGACGATACATTCCTCAGGAAAGAGCCTGACAGAGGAGCCGGCCGGCCAGCCAGGCTTTTCTGGTAAGAGGGGACCTTGTCCAAGGTGCTGAAGTCACAGATCGAATTAGAGAGACAAAGAGCCAACATTCCCTCGCTCTCACAGGAGTGTCTGCCAAGGCAAAGGTCAAGTGCGTTGCCTGGCGAAGCCTGGGTTTGGAATTGAATGAGTGAGGAGGGCAAGAGGCTGGCAGGTCACGTTGTGTGACAGGGAGACAGACTGGATATGGTAACCCTCCCCCTCCATAGGTTATTAACAAGGCCAAGAGAGGCTGTGTGACCTATCAGCAGGAGCTGGGAACGTGAGAGAGACAAGGGTGAGAGAAGGGGACTGAGGTGATTTGGAGGAGAATGAGAAGGATGGTGCTTCGCACCCACCAGGCCAGTGCCAGCCTCAGAATCAGAATATTGGGGGCACGGAGTGGCAAAGAACATCTGTGGGGAGGGGAGAAAACTTGTCCCATATGGATCATATCCTTAGTTCTTCTTCTGCTCAAATAAGGGGGCGTGTGCACTTGGAAATGAGAGCACACAAAGCCCTTGCGCACAGAAACCCAACTGGAAACCTGACCTGGCTGTGTGCTTGCGCAACAGGTCGCCTAAGATGCCACATGGCCCTTGTACAATGTCTTCTGCATGGGCTTGTGCCACTGCACATGGAACAGTCCCAAATGCCACTGTGTTCCCCTGAAGATACAACCCACTGTTACATGTTTACGTCACATGCACAATATTCTTATTAACAATAATTGTGCCATTAACTCGGGGCCAGTCTCTCCATGTCGCTGACTCAGGCAGTAACCTTTGGTAACAGATGGGCAGAGGGAGGGAGCCCACATCTGTCCATCCACTGCTCAAGAGGAAGTGTGGAGGAGAAGCAAAGGCCATTTCCATTCCCCTCTTTCTTATCGCCAGAGGTAATAGTCAAACTGGGGAAGCCTTAATTCACAGCGCCGTTTCTTATCTATGCTGCTCAGTGATGTAGGAATGGGGGGGTGGGGGGTCTTCCGCCCCTGGGAGGCTTTTTTAGGCCGTTCTTTGCAGGTTTCAGAGGAAGCCCAAGGGCCTAGGCTAGTCTCAAGCAAGGGAGCTGAGATTGCGTTTTCCAGGGGAAGCAGCTCAGCGGATCCTTGAGCGGCAGCTTACGAAAAGGATGGCTGATTTACGGATGCTGGAGCAGCAGGTGTTGTAGTGGCACTCGGGGGGGGGGGGAAGCACAGGAAGAAAGGAGCAAGGTTGGAAAGGAAGAAGACGGCAACCGGACACCTGTCCTGTCCAGGGCAGCAATGGAGGGGATGCAGCAGCAGCAGGAGGCGGAAGAGGAACAAACAAGATCCATGTGAAGGGGGACCGAGGGGGTCCTGGACCCAGCTTTTTATACCCCAAACTCCCACCAGAGAGGTTTCGTGAGATGAATCCGTCAGGGACTTTTCTTTGATGCTTTGCATTCTCACCCCATGGGTGCTTCTCTTATTTTGCACCCTGCTAAGGGTGTGGCAGCAAACCATCTGGGCCGCCTTGGTTGCCCTGGTGGGAGAAAGGCGGGGTAAAAATTCTATAAATAAATAAATAAAATGAACACACAGCTCTCCATCAGATTTGGCCTTGGAGTTGGAGAGGGCAGCTAAGGTTGGGAACACTCCTTGTGTGTCACTACTGAAGGACTCTGTTGACTCCTAGTTAGGAAGCCCCCAGGGTGTGGATTTTGTTCACAGGTCCAGATGTTGTTGTGCAAGCAAGGTGCAGCTGTTCATGGTATTTTCCGAAGAGAGGGAAGTCTTCTCTGAAGCCAGTCAGCTGTGGGGTGGGGCGGGGTTGCTCTGACGATCCCAATTGTGGCCTTCCTCAAGGCCTGTGGGACCTCTTCTTGTCAGCCACAAGATTGGTCTGGGCCAAGCTCTCCTGGCAGGCACCCCAGCGCCATGTGCAAATGTAAGTCAAGCAGAAATCACCCGTGAAGAGCAGGAATCGTATTGGGCTCAGCAGCCAGGCCAGGCACCATATGAGGACCCACCTCCACCAGAGGACCCACCAACCCTGGCCAACCCGTGAACCCCAAGTCCCAGTGGTCTGCCGACAGATGTGAGGCACCACCATGCCCAGCAGTCCTAACTATGAGTGAGAGTGACCCCCTCCCCGGGTCCCCTACCTCACTGCCGATCCTCCATTGGCCCGAGAAGGAGGGGAAGCTGCCACTGCCGAGACCCCCTGTCACAGGAAAGCTATGCCCATATAAGGAAAGGGGTGTCACAGGAAAGCTATGCCCATATAAAGAAAGGGGTGTCACAGGAAAGCTATGCCCATATAAGGAAAGGGGTGTCACAGGAAAGCTATGCCCATATAAAGAAAGGGGTGTCACAGGAAAGCTATGCCCATATAAAGAAAGGGGTGTCACAGGAAAGCTATGCCCATATAAGGAAAGGGGTGTCACAGGAAAGCTATGCCCATATAAGGAAAGGGGCATGAGTGAGGAGGTTAACAGCAGTTAGGACCATATAAGGGAAAAGGGGCAGTTGGAAGGAAGGGGACAGTTGAGGGAAGAGATTAGGAGGATGGTTGGATCGGAATGTGTTGTTGTTTTTATCCTGTGTTCTGTATCTGTTCGTTACGTACCCTAGCCGTGTAACCACATTGAAGTAATAAAGTAACTGATTTTCCTTTGAGTCACCTTGGTAGTGAATACTGGGGAAAAGTGGATGTGACTGAATCCAGTATCGCTACTGGACTACAGAAGGAGCTGGGTTGTAACATCTGCAATGGTTGGCAGTTGTAGCTCATAGTACCAAGGCAGAGTCCTATGAGGGAACCGATCACCTGGATCTGGAGTATTAGCAGACCACAGGTGACGGTGACATGGTGAGCAGCGATTTGGGATCGAATACATCCATTCACTCCCTGAGGTTGTTGGTTACACGGACAGAGTACTGAGTGATACAGAACTTCACAGAGGTTTTTTTTTGTTTGTTTTGAATAAGTAAGGCCTGTCTTGAGCTTTGCAGACAGGACTAGAGTAGTTTAGAGAAGGATGGAGTTTCGACTTGAGTCTGGCAGAGCGTCTGCTGAGTCACTTGCTTTGGAGGCAGCTGCTGTGCCTTTGGAAAGTTGGACCTGGGATGCTTCCTTGTTGCGACCTGACCAGAGTTGGAGGACTCTGGATGATTTACAGACTGGGAAGACATCCTCGGCTTACGAGTTGCAACAACTTTAGACAACGTCTAAAGTTACAGTATGAAAGGGAATTCCAGGATGTAAAAGCTGTGATGCAGCTGAGGATGCATCAAGATCTTCAGGAGCTGTGTAGGGAAGCTGAGCTGCAGAGACTCAGACAGATACAAAGTTTGGACTTTTGGAAACAAAGGGAGGCTGCTGTGTGCTCACAGAGTTTGGGTGATGGAGAAACCCCTGTTGGAGCCCAGTCACCACAGGTACAAGGGACAGCTAGTCTTGGAGCTAGTATGTCTGGATTTATGGACTTCCCGTAACCTCGAGTTCCAGTAGCTGGGATTTCCAGGAACCCCTTTTTATCTGGAGTTGAAGGAACTGCTCCAGTATCTGCCATTCCAGCTAGTGACTGTACTGCATTGCATTATCCACATGGACCTAATGGAGCCAATGCCACACAAGGAACTGTTGGAGGAACTCCAGGCTTAGAGCTTATGCCTACAACTGCTGAGTTAATGCGTATGATCTTTGAACATCAAAAGGCTTTACAACTACATTTGGAGAGTGATAAAGCTAAAGCCCAGAGTAAACCAATTGATGCCTATGACAGACGGTTGTTCCCAAAATGTACCCAGTTCACCGACCCTGTTGTATTCTTGAATTTGTTTCAACGTGTGTGCAAAGATCAAGAAGTGCCCCAGACTGCATATTGTAGAATTCTGAGGTCACATGTTTTGGGCACTGACTTGGCTCAGATCTTAGCAGACATGCCAAGTTCATCTGCAGATGACTACACCATGTTTAAGAAAATGTTTAAGAAGCACAGGAAGACAGGAGCAAGGTTGGAAGGGAAGAAGACGGCAACCGGACACCTGTCCTGTCCTGGGCAGCAATGGAGGGGATGCAGCAGCAGGAGGCGGAAGAGGAACAAACAAGATCCATGTGAAGGGGGACCGAGGGGGTCTGTGACCCAGCTTTTTATACCCCAAACTCCCACCAGAGAGGTTTCTTGAGATGAACGCGTCAAGGACCTTTCTTTGGTGCTTTGAGTTCTCACCCCATGGGTGCTTCTCTTATTTTGCACTCTGCTAAGGGTGTGGCAGCAAACCATCTGGGCCTCAATGAACACACAGCTCTCCATTAGATTTGGCCTTGGAGATGGTGAGGGCAGCTAAGGTTGGGAACACTCCTTGTGTGTCACTATTGAAGGACTCTGTTGACTCCTAGTTAGGAAGCCCCCAGGGTGTGGATGTTGTTCACAGGTCCAGATGTTGTTGTGCAAGCAAGGTGCAGCTGTTCATGGTATTTTCCGAAGAGAGGGAAGTCTTCTCTGAAGCCAGTCAGCTGTGGGGTGGGGGGTTGCTCTGACGATCCCAATTGTGGCCTTCCTCAAGGCCTGTGGGACCTCTTCTTGTCAGCCACAAGATTGGTCTGGGCCAAGCTCTCCTGGCAGGCACCCCAGCGCCATGTGCAAATGTAAGTCAAGCAGAAATCACCAGTGAAGAGCAGGAATCGTACTGGCCTCAGCAGCCAGGCCAGACACCGTATGAGGACCCACCCTGGCCAACCCCTGAACCCCTGAAGACTCAAAAAACAAACAAACCAGGAGACAGTGTCTTGGTTAAATATATATATATATTATTTAACCAAGGGAGGGAGGACAACATAACAAATCACACCCAAGCACCAGTCTGGGGTAGGCGAAAAAACCACCATCAAGGGCCAATTATGATGGTGGCCAAAAATTCCTACCCGGCCCCAAAATAGGCGACCAGCTAATCTCAGACTGGGTGAAGGGTGGGTGGTAAGGGCCGTGTCTTCGGCTGCAGCTGTCTACCACAGGAGATGCAGAAGTCCGGAAGAAGTGCAGCGCCCCGGGCTGCCAGGGGGCCAGGAGCAGGTGGAGAGTCCGCCAGGAAGTGCAGTCTGTCCGATGGATCTTCAACCCCGCCAGGAACACAGTCAGTAGTTTCCAAGTCTGGAATCCTGCCTGGAGTTCGGCCCGGAGCAGACGGATCCAGAACCAGTGGGCGATGCGGGGAGCGGAGCCGGACAGCAGGTGGAACGCCAGCATCCAACGCCCGCAGAACATCTTCAGGAAGAAAGCCAGGAGGGAGCAAGTTGGTGGGTCTCCCTCCTCTTCCTACTCCTCCTCGCCCGATGTTGTGCAGGGAAGATGTTCTGGATGGAAGAAAAGAGGAGGGAGAGTTAGTTTAGCTGATGGGACTTTGACAAAGGGGAAGGAGGTAGCGGGGAGCCGAGGCTACAGAAGCTGGCCTCTGGCGCGGGCACCAGATGGCGTCAGCCTCTTCTGGGATGTGGCCTGCCACCCCCCTCTCCCTGCCAATGGGTCTTACCTTTAGAGGAGGAGCAGGTGATGCCTTTCTTCCTGACCCACAAATCATTGATGTCTGCGGGCACCCTGTCCTTCATGATCTCCATCTGTAGAGGGAAGAAGAAGACATTGCATTTATTCCCCAGGCCACTTTCTGGTACTCCTGATACTGCTGCCCTCTTTCAGGGGCTTCCATGTACCCAACTAGACATCCACCCCCCAGCAAACCCTAGGTGCAATAGGTCACAGAAGAGCCAGCACAGCTCTTCTGCACTTCATCCCAGGAAGCCGACAATGGGCACGAGAGGGTGTAGAACCCAGCCGTGGAAGTGGGCGAGATACTCACCAGGACCGATGGCAGGGCTGTGGTGCAATTGTAGAGGCAATGGATGCTGGCACCGCTCACGTCTCTCGCAGGAGTTTCCCCCGCACGAAGAAATTCGTCGAGGTCCTGTGGGGAAAAAAGGGCACCTCAGTATCACTGATCCAGCAAGAAGAGCCTTGCTGGATCAGGCCCAAGGCCCGTCTGGTCCAGCTTCCTGGATCTCACAGTGCCCGGCCCCACCAGATGCCACCGGCAGGGAGCCCACAAGACCACAAGAGACAACCTGTCTCCTGTGGCCACTCCCTTGCACCACCTGGCATCGTTGCCCTGGAAAGGATCGTCTCTCCATCAAGAACATCTCTACCACACACTTACCCCCACCAGTTGGACGAGATGGCCGGTGGTGGGGTTCCGATACATCAGCCTACTCAGCATTCTCTCTAGACTGTTTCTTGGGTCCTAAAGGAAATGGAAAAACATCACAGATGAGGACGATGAAAAAAAGATGAAATGGCCATCACGAGGAGCCCCATCGTGACGGTTTGGGCTCTGGTTTCTCACTCCCCACTAAAACGGTGACTTGAGAAAGGAAGGGAGTGAGCCAGTCCCTCCCGCCGCCCTGATGTCCCGTCGCAATCTACCTGGGTGCCGCGCTGCTCCAGTTGGCTCAGTTTCGAGACAGATGTTTTGACGATGGCCGACTCCAAGGATCTTGAAAGGGCAGGTTCCATTTCACTGGAAGAGGAAAGAGGAAAGGATTAGATTCTGTAGCGGGAGGCCGAGGAGAGGATGGTCCTGGCCACTGAGGCCGAGAGACAGCCAGGGGATGGTTTCACAACCCCCCTCCCCGCACCCGCGTCTTAAAGATGGTCAGTGCGCTTGCAGGGAGGCCCTGCTTTGCCCTGGGGAAGTTGGTTTGCTTCCCTGCTGCTCACTTTTCTGCAAAGAGAAGCCACTCTTCTCTCCGGCCCCAACCCTGTCCTCCCCAGTCCCCCATTACTGTACATCCGATTGATACCTCAACTCGGCGATGGTCTCAAACGACCGGCTGAGCACCAGAGCGGGGTCGGGGCAGGCTTCTGCGTTCTGCATGATGTCCTGGAAGAGAGGAAAAAGCAGAAGAGAGTTAGTCACTTCCCCGTGTGGCTGCTCCCCCCCTGCCCTGCTTTCGAGGGTTCAAGGGACCCAAAGGGCTGCCGGCTGCAGCTCACTCACCAAGACTTCCTGGCCTGCCTGCTCGGGGCAGAAGTGGACTCTGCTTTCCTTCCGGGCCTCCTGGCAGCTCTGCCTGATGGAGTCGAGGCGGCAGAGTTCCGGGACAGCTGCGCTTGATCCTGCAGGCAGGGGAGAAGGAAGAGTTGGTTGAGCCCGCTTCCACACCCCTCTTCACCACGGACCCAGCCTCATGCAGGGTCCCCAACACTGCCCCCCACCCCAACCAGCCCCACTCCTCACCTCTGGCTTCTGGTGGCGTTGGGATGACACCAGCCACGTTGAAAGGAGGTGGGGGAGCCGCTGCCTCAACCAGACAAGCACAGCTGGGAGGAGGAGCCTTGAGGATGGTAGAGGAGGAAAATTTCCTCCTCAGCCAACTCCAGAAGCTCCTTTCCCCGCTGGCTGCTGGGACCGCTGGCCCCTCTCCCGTCCCCTCCTGCCCGCCTGGCTCTTCCTGCCCCCCTGGCTCCTGCCCTACTGATCCCTCCTGCCCCCCTGCCCCCTCTCTTCCTGCCCTGCTGGCCCTTCCTGACTTACTGGTCCTTCCTGCCCCACTGCCCCCTCCCCCCTCTCCTCCTGCACCCCTGCCCCCTCATCCTGGACAACGGCCCCAGTGGCTCCCTCCACCTCCTGGATGTCTTCGGCTGGTGCCACGCGTCTGCTCCTCCTCCTGCGTAGACAACCGAAGCAGCTGAAAGAGAGAAGGGGGGAGAAGGTGAGGAGCTGAGGGGAAAGAGGGGGGCTAAGGAAGGGCCAGGGACAGACAGAGGGGGAGACCCTGCCCTCCCCCCACTCGCCCTCTGCAGATCTTTGGGGATAAACCCGCAAGACTCTGGGCTTCCCGTATCCAAATCCGGGACAGAGTGCAGCTACACCTTTAAGAGAAGGAATGTGGGCAGGTGTAGCTTGTTAAACCCTTACTCAGAAGCAAGCCCCCTACAGGTGAAGGCATTCGGCTTTTGGCCTGGAGTACCCTAATTGAGAGATTGAGGACAGCTGTCTCCTTTTGGCTGGGAGGGGTGTGGAGAGTATGAGTACGGTATAAAAAGGCTTCCTGTTTGGAGAAGAAAGTGTTGGAAATGGGCAGTGCTCGGCTGCAAGACACTGTGCCATCTGGGCACCTCTCACCTGGCCTGCACTAATGGTCCCTGGCAGGGATGTGGCCCCTGACCCCGTTTCCTTCCCAGCCACATTCTAAGTTGAACCTCAGCCTTCGGAGGAGGAGGACATGTGGAGATGTGCTCCTCACCAGAGGACCTTGAATCCACCATCCTCCCCACGTGCAAAAGGGACAGCTACATAGGGTTCCTTGTACTCTGAATGTTAGACCTCTGATGTCTGAGACAATGCAGACCAAATTGCAAAATGGAGCAAGTTGGATGCACAGGCAAGGTAGGTCACTCATATACTCAGAGCCTTGAAACAAGAGCAGTTATGCCACCTTAGAGATGAAAAAACTGCAAAGGACATGATGACCAATCTCACTGAAGCTTATGCAAAAACCAATTGCAAAGATCAGGCTACTTGGGTTAGGGGTTATTTATGCTGACTTAATCTGACCAGGAAGGAAGACTGTGAGAGTCATTGCAGCAAGTTAACTCAGCTGTTGCAAGATTTGGAGCTTACTGATCTTTGTCAGAATGATAATCTGAAAATTGCATTTTGTTCGGCTCTCTGGATGAACATATATTTGGACCCTTTGTTAGTGGAGTCTCCAGAAGAGAGCTAAACTTTAAGACAGTTTTGGCTGAGCTGAAAAGCGAATGCACCTCCATACAGGCCTGGCAGCGATCAGAATCTACACATCAATAGGCAGAGGCCAGGAGAACCCAAGAAGTCCCCAGACCTGCTTCCAGTGTGGGGGAAGGGACCGTGATGCAAAGGAATGCCCCAGTGCAGCCAGAAAGGTGCAGAAGGAGAATTGGAGCGCTACAAAGCGAGATTAGTCGCCAAAGGCTACTCACAGAACTTTGGGGAGGACTATGAGGAGACCTTTGCCCCAGTGGTGAAATACTGCACCATAAAATTACTTTTAAGTGTAGCTGTTTCAAGACATATGCATGGCAAGCACCTAGATGTCAAGACAGCTTTTCTGCATGGCGAAATAACAGAAGAGCTATACATGAAGCAGCCACCAGGTTTCACAAGCCAAAGAAAGGCACACCTTGTATGCAAGCTTCAGAAGAGGCCGTATGGCCTGAAACAGGCAGCCAGAGCCTGGAATGAGAAGCTGGATCAAATGCGAACCCAACAAGGCTTTTTGCAAGGTGAGGCAGCAGACCAATGCTTGTACACACGATACAAAGATGAGAAATGGACTTATCTTTTCATCTATGCGGACGACTTGATTGCGTGCTATGAAAGGGAGCAAGACTACAAAGACATTGTACACCACCTAGACAAGGAAGTGGAAAGAAAAGAACTGGGAGATGCTAAATATTACTTGGGCATCCAGATTGAGAAAGAAGAGGATGGAAGTTATCTTCTCAGTCAAAAGACAACGATTTTGGACTTAAGAGTCAATAGGAGTCAAAGATGCCCATCCAGCAGCAACACCAATAGAAACTGGCTTTCTTAAACACAAAGAGAAATGCGTACTCTTACCACACAATCACAACTATAGAGAAGCTATATAGGAAAGCTTCTATACCTATGTTGTGTGACCAGGCCAGACATTGCAACAACAGCTGTAGGGATCTTAAGCATGAGAACCAGTTCTCCCACACAAGAGGACTGGACACAGAGTAGGCAGATAGCTAAAGGGCACTGTGGATTGCAAGCTAAAACTGCCAGCCAGTCACAACCCAAAGTTAGTGGGGTGGACTGATGCAGATTGGACTGGTGAAGACAGATCTGTTCGTAAATCAACTAGTGGACATTTGTTCCTGTATGGGGGTGGGGCAATTAGTTGGGCAAGCCGTAAACAATCCACTGTTGCTCTTTCCTCCACAGAAGCAGAATATACCGCTGCATCCGAAGCATGCAAGATGTTAAAATGGCTTTGTCAGTTAATAAAGGACATGGGCATAGAAGAAGCTAAGCCAGTCCAAATGTTTGAGGACAACCAGAGCTGCATAAAATTGGCACAGTCAGAGAAGGACAGTGCACGCACAAAACACCTTGACATTAAATATCATTGTGTGCGTGACATGTGCAAAGAAAAACTTATCATTCTTAGATCCTCATGACGTGTCCAGATTTTAGAGTTCAAAACAACCATTCTGCCGGGAAACTCCGTCGTACAATACACTTTTATAATTAAAATGTAATGGTTCAACTTTACGTTTCGCTCCCAACGTTGGAAGGATCCTCAGAAGTATTTAGCTACACACTGCAACCAGCAATAAAAGCCTTCTCCTGTTTGTTTGTTTGTTTGTTTGTTTGTTTGTTTATCACAAACAAACAAACAAACAAACAGGAGAAGGCTTTTATTGCTGGTTGCAGTGTTTGTTTGTTTGTTGAGCTGTCTCTGAGCAAGGGGCTACTCATGCTGCTCGCACAGTATTTGTAGAGATTCAAATCAATAGGCATGAATTAGGGGATTCAATGGGGGGTGGGGGGGCGAGGAATGAAACATAACTGTCCCGGGGAAAAATAACCAAAACCCAGAGAGACTGAAAACCGAGGAAGCAGGATGAGATTCTGCTCCTGAACTGAAGCCTCTATATCTGCTCTTTTGGATAGGCTTCCAAAGCAGGAAATGGATCTGTGAGTACTACTGTTTGGAAAAGAAAGGAGGGACAAAAACACCCCACAATGGCTTAATTGCCGCATTTGCTGATATGTACTAGTGCACATATTCTTTTAAATTAAATATTATAAAATATTATAATTAGCCGCCTTGGATCCCTTTGGGGAGAAAGGCGGGGTAAAAATACTGCAAATAAATAAATAAATAAAGTACATTTATATTTATATATAAATGTTTATCATATAAATAATAAATGTATTTATTTATTGGCGCAGGTGGCACTTTAGAAAATTTGACTGTGACAGGTGGTACACCTGGCGACAAAGGTTGGGAACCTCTGTTCTAGATGTTGATGGAAGGGGGCAGTCGTTTTTCTATGTGGAGTCATTCTTATTATTTATATGTGGCCAGGTCCCCACCTGTCGATTAAAAGGGAAACAGCCCCAACACTGGTTCACCACCTTAGTGAGAGACGGGCCTTATTCAGGCATTAATAATGGATAGCCGAAGCCACCCAGCTGCAAAAATGCTGCTTCTGTTCTGTGAGATTAACCTCCTTACCGCAGAGCGCGGGTATTGATTTTGTGGCTGATCCCTTCCTCCTCAAGAAAAGGACACCGACCCGTCAGCCCAGCACGATGAGCATCCACGCCTGCCTCCAGATCTCCATGATCCACTGAGATGTGCGGCATTCCCATTGGCTTTTGCCCTGGAATGGCATGGGGGGGGGGGATCGTGTGGACCGCCTTATGCAGTTTTCTGCCCTGCAGCAGCCAAGCATTCCTGCCTCGTGGCCAGGGGAACAAGAAGGAGAGCGAGAGCCTTGGGTGTGGAGGAAGCAGGGCCCCAACCCCTTTAACTACCAATTTTAGGAGACTACAGGGGGACTAATGGATGAAAAGCTCTAATCATGTGTGTCCCCCCCCCCCCCATCCATGACTAGGTTGGAATAGACTAGACTGCGGAGAGGGATGCTTCTCCTTCCCACTTTGCATAAACTGAACAGGATGTATCAATTAGCTCCTCTGAAGTTAGCCCCCCCTTCTTTGATTCCTTGCTTGGAGACGTGACTACAGATGGTCTTTGCATCTGCCAGCCAACATCTGTTCTATTGGGCAATTGGCTCAATTGTACAGCAGCAGCTCCCATGACAGAGCAATGGGTGGGTCAGGAGAGCAGTTGCTTGGCGAGAGTTTATCCGGCAAATTAATGTTTCCATCAGAGGGGGAGTGGAGCAAGACTCTTCAGCCACCTGTCTATGCTCACCCCCCTATTCCCAATGTAAGGCCAACGTACACACAGAGCCCAGTTTGTGGTGGCCCCTGGTGGCTTACCAAATTTTATTTACAGCCCAGTCCTATTGGGGCTGGGCAGGAGCGGAACTCATGTTCCACTGGCACTGACTGCCATGAAGCCGTAAAAGGCGCTCCAGAAGGGCCTGAACTCTATTGGGGCTGGAGCCTTCCCGTGTGCTCTGGAGCAGCCAGACGACGCCAACGATGGAGGCAAAGTGGCGAGGAGGTGGGACAGGGTGGAACAGGGTGGCAATGGGGGCGGGGGATGGGCGTGTCAGGTTCGGGAAGGGGGCGGGTTTGGCAGCAATCTTAACCCCCTTCCCGGACCCGATTCCACAGCATAGGTCCATGCAGATCTGCGCCAGCAACATCACTAGTGCACTGTAGCACGCAATTTCACTAGCGGTAGCGGGTAAGGGACTCAGAGGAGACCTCCGCAATTGCCCCCCCCCCCGCCCCACAGGATGCAGCGGTAAACATTTCAGCTCAGCTGCATCAGTGAGAGGGGAAAGAATAGGATTGGGCTGCTATTTATTTATTGAATGACTACCCTGCCGTATTCTGTGGTTTCAGAGTAACTAAGGGTTGACATAGCACACAAATGCATTCCTCCGAACTGGAAGTGTCTCTTCTTTAGGGTCTGATCCTGACTGGGAACACGACAGGAGAGGAAGATGGACTCCTCCACCAGACAGATCTGTCTACAGCGGATATGTCAGAGAGCTTCACGACTGCGTTTCCCCCAGTCCGGTTCTGCAAACGGTTAACGCCAAAGTTTTACGGCAAGTCATAACGGAAAACCTCACTTAGCGCCAGGTGGCAGGAAATCCAATAGCTTCCTACTGGGTTCCAAACCAATATCGCGAGCCTTTGAGGTAGTCAATAATTGACCTTAATTAAGTCCAAGTTATTTCATTAACATCCTCTCAAATGGCTCTTTCGGTGGAATCTGGCAATGCGGCTTCAGAAAGTCTAGGAGGAAAACAGAGTAGCCAGATTCTGCGGAATATTGACAAAAATGAAAAGTCTTTTACTTAATGCCAGTTGCTAAATTCATATGTTTGAAATAACACTCTGGCAAACAGTGAAAATCAATTGCAGTTTCTTTTAAAACATCCTATCTAGGTAGGGCTGTATACACATTTCATCTCTCTTATATTGAACAGGGAGAGAGCAAATGTCCCTATTCACCCACATGGAGCATCCCCCCCCCACACACACACACACAAGTGGCTGTTGGCTGGTGTGGCACTTTTGTGTCTCCTTTGTGTATTTTTTTTAGATTGTGATCAATGGTGTAATAGTACATTTTGCAGTGCAGAAGACGGTTATGAGTCACAGCCTGCCCCCCCTCAATAACCACACCCCGTTAAGACTACACCACAAAAAAAATGCTTTAATTTTCTTCTTTCAATTGTTTTCTTCTCCTGCCCCTTGTTCCTATTTAAAGATGTAGCTTATTTCATCCCAAATGCCTGGAGTGGATTGCAATAGTTGAAAACAGATATGTCAACATTGAACCATGTTGACATTATTCAATTTTAAGTATTTGTCCGGGGCCGGACTTACCAACCGCAGGGAGCAGTCTCCCCAGCAGGCCCAGGGCCCAGTGCAGGCCTGGAGGGGCTGGAAAGGCCTCAGCTGGGGAAGGTGTGGGCTATTTGGGGCCCCTGACAGTATTCCTCATTCATTCAAAAGAGTCGTGCTTATAATTATGGATTAAGAATATCCCAGACAAATATAAAAAGGATGCTAGACTACTAGCCTGTGCATGTTTACTCAGAAGTAGGTCCCATTGTGTTCAGTAAGCCTTACTCCCAGGTAAGCTTGGGAAAGACGGTGGTCTAAATAGTGACATATGCCCTGAGGCAAATTTCTCAGTTTGCCTCCTGCTGAGCCTGATGCTTTTTCTCCGCTATGGTTAAGGTCTTGCTATAGAAGAAGTTGTAGAGCACGGATTTTCCCCCTTGTCTACAACCCTAATTGTGCTCCTTTTGAGACAGGGCGCTATCTTCTGCTTTCTTTGGCTCTGTAAACTGCTTTGTGACCTTTGTTAGAAAGCAATAGATATATCGTTTTACTAAATGATGAAAAATGAAAATTAAGGCTGCAGTTCTGTGACTGAGCACCCAAAGAGGGCTTATTGGTAGCAAATTCCTCCAAACTTTCACAGGCTGCAATCCGATACACACTTTTCCTGGGAGTATGTTCCATTGAGCACAATGGGACTTACTTCTGAGTAGACATGCACAGGCTTGTGCTGTTATTCCGGGTTAATCGATTTTTCCAGGGTAAAATAGCAACCGGATTGGGAAGGGGCCAATCTGGCTGCCACAGGATTTCATCCACCAGGGCTAAAAGCACCTTAACACCATGTCTAGTTTGCCTGGCGTCCCATTGAGCCTGAGGTTTGAGGCCTGTAAAAAGCTCAGTGCTTTTCTAATCAGAACTAGCTAAAAGATTGACACAGCACAGGGGTACGGGGGGGGGGGCAGCGATCTATTTCCCCGGGGAGAAAATTGTCTCTCACCTTGTTGGAAGGAGGCAAATTGCTGCAGTCTGCATTGCACCCCTTCCCTAAAAAAATCTGGGGGGGGCAGGGGGTGCCTGCCTGGACACAACGCCGACAGCTCAGCGTCCTGTCTGTCGTCTTTCCGATGGAAACCCTCCCATCAGATTGGCCCTCGAGTCGAGAGCATCGCTCTTGGGGGTCCCCCTCCATCCCGCTTGAGGAGGGGCCTCCTCCTCGGCTTTGGCTCTGCCTTGAGAGGCAGGAGGCCATTGATTTTGACCTCTCCTCCTCCTTGAGATCTCTCTCTCTCTGGACTAGGATGCTGGGGCTCTGTTTTTTTTATCAATTAGTTAGGTACACACCAAGGCAGCAGTGCATGGATACGGTCCTCTCTCTCTCTCTCTCTCTCTCTCTCTTTCTCCCCCCCCCTCTCTCTCTCTCTCTCTCTCTCTCTTTCTCCCCCTCTCTCTCTCCCACCTCTGCTGCCGCCTCTTTCAGACAGAGATGTGTCCCTCCTTTCATCTGCTTGGCAGCCCCCTCCAGGGGACCAGCTTGGATGTTAATGACGCTCCTGATGTCTCCAGCTGTGCCAGCAAGGAGGCTCCTGGACACAGAGAGAGCCGTCCCTCCGCACACTTCAAGAGGACAGGTGGCTCCGAAAGAGGCTGCCGAAACGCCTTTTGATATGACAAGCGCTATCCTCTAGTCCCTGTTTTGTTTGTGTAACTGAGCCGTGAAATATGGATGAGCTCCCAGTCCGGCAGGTCTGCTGCGTCTCCCTCTTTCCCCACAACGCTGGCTGTCCTTGCTTTCCTTTCACTGTCGAGCTGGGACAGGAGCGAGTCACTCCTTCCTTGCTCCGCTTTCTTGCCGTCCGCCTGCTCATCTAGACCAGGGGTGTCGATATGACAGGCCCGAGAGCATCCCTGATGCCTCTGAGGTCCGGAAGTGATGTCATGGTGCAGGAAGTGATGTCATTAAGCAGAAATAGGCACTTTTTTCTCACTTAGGAACTCATTCGCTGCAAACGACAGAGGAGAAAATACGTACATCGTGATCGTATTTTCAAGGTATGCAGAGGCGTCGCTCCAGTAGGGGCGGTACCGTAAATTGCGCCCCGTCCTAGTCCCGTTTATCAAGCCGGCAGGAGGGGGCCCCGCCCCCTCACTGTCGGAGCCATTCCCGTGCAGACAAAGCAATGGGCAGGGAGTCTCTTGCCCGCTGCTTTCCCCGGAACGGAATGGCTCCGATGGCGACGGCTTGGTAAACGGGACTAGGACGCGGCGCAATTTACGGTACCGCCCCTACTGGAGCGATGCCTCTGAAGGTATGGGCAGGCCCAATGATCAGGCGGGCTACCCTTTCAGCAGTGACATGTCAGCACAGCTCAGGGCAGCTGAGGGAGCCCAGGGCTGGTTAAAGAGCTGCTCCGAGCTGCATCCGGCCTGTGGATCTTATGTTGGACACCCCTGATGGAGACTATTTTCACCTTTTGTACATCATCATAAGAACATAAGAAGAGCCCTGCTGGATCAGGCCAAAGGCCCATCTAGTCCAGCTTCCCGTATCTCACAGTGGCCCCACCAGATGCCTCAGGGAGCACACAAGACAACAAGATAACCTGTTTCCCGTTGAGACTCCCTTGCACCTGGCACAGAGAAAACCCACTTCTAAAACCAAGAGGTTGCTTATAGCTTGTAACCTGTGATGGTCTTTTCCTCCATGAATCTATCCAAACCCCTTTTAAAGGCATCTAGGCCAGGTGCCATCACCACATCCTGTGGTAAGGAGTTCCACAGATGAATTACACACTGGGCAAAGTTATCCTGATACACCTGTTATCCTGATACACCTGTTGAGGCCCACCTGTCTTGGACCACTGCAGTAGCCACAATGTCCAGTTTGCCAAAAATGACCCCCGCAGCCCCACCCTGGGCTTGGTACACTTTTTGGCAACTGAAGCATCTGTGTGATCTGTAAGTCCCAGGTTTGATCTTTGACAATATCCCCAGGTAGGACAGGGAAAGACCTGTCTCTGAAACTCTGGAGAGCAGCTGCCAGGGTAGACAATACAGAACTAGAAAGAAGGCACCTGAAACGGGGGAATGGGGGGCAGGATTGAGACATATAAAATGATGCATGGAATGGATAGAGGGAATTTCTTTTCCCACTCGCACAACGCCAGAACCAGGGGGCATCCACTCAGATTGATTGGCGGGAGAGTCGGAACAGAGAAAAGGAAATATGTCTTTACCCAGTGTGTAATTTATCTGTGGAACTCCATGCCACAGGATGTGGTGATGGCACCTGGCCTAGATGCCTTTAAAGGGGGACTGGACATATGGAGGAAGAGTCCATCACAGGTTACAAGACATGATGACTCCGGGTTTTAGAGGTAGCCTATCTCTGAATGCCAGAGGCAAGGAAGTAGCAACAGGAGACAGGTATCTGGTTGTCTTGCGTACTCCTGGATGCAACTGGTGTGCTACTGTGAGATGCAGGAAGCTGGACTAGTTGGGCCTTCTTGGGCCTGATCTAGCAGGGCTCTTCGGATGTTCTCATGAGCTAGATGGAATCAATTTAAAGCAGCACGCACACACCTGCCTTATATGAATATATTAATCCTTAAGGTGCCTTGAGACTCCGGGTTTTTTTTTAACAATTTAGAGCCATATTTGGTTGCTGAGGGCTAAGTAGTTTTTATAAACTTGTTTCTAAAATGCATAACTGACCTTTTTAATTACAAGACTTGATCCAAACCCTGTTTTGCACAAGTGCTGTCTCCTGCTTGTGCAAGGGTGTGATATGTAACCACCCCCCTGCCCCTCTAACCCCATGTGCCACATACTATCTTGTTCTTGAGGGCCCTGTAACCATCAGGAGAAGATTTGGGGAGGAAATCCTAGGGAGGGAAGGGCGAATCATCCAAAATTGTGCCCCCCTCGTTGCACAAGCAGGAGACAACACTCGTGCAAGCCAGGATTTGAATCCAACCCCCAGTGGTTTACAGTAATGAATGGAGCCAGTGACCTTCCTGGCCTTTGGCTGATGCACACCGCTGGCGTTGCATTGCTCGTGAAAAGGCGACAGAGTTGGCCAGTATCTCCCAAGATCCCTTGTGATATCGACAGACACTAGTGATCGGAAAAGAGAGGACAGGAAAGAGAGTCGAGAACAGAAGATAAGAGGGCAGAGCTTTGATGGAGAACTGAATGGCAATAGATTGAGGACTGACAAAAAGCAAGTATGGTCTTCACCCAGATGATGGGAGTCTCTTTGCCATAGGGTGCAATGGTCACAAACTTAAGATGGTTGTAAAAGAGGGTCTGACAGATTCATGGAGATTAGTTCTCTCCATTCGGTCTGATCCAGTCGGCTCTTCTTCTCTCTCTCTCTCTCTCTCTCTCTCTCTCTCTCTCTCTCTCTCTCTCTCTCTCTCTCTCTCTCTCTTTCACTAATGAATTCTGGGGCACAGCTTTCTCTCCAGCAACCCCCACATCCTTAAGAAGCAAAACCACTTCCAAGTGGAATGGGGAGGAAAGAGGGGGAAAGAAAGCAGCTCCTTTTTGAAAGTCACTTTGCATCCCCTCCTGAGCGGGAAGGGAGCACACAGGTCACGGCGGTGCCCTCCGCCCGCCAACGCGCTAATGACAGTGGTAATATGCTAAGAAGAAGCTGGCAGAGAGGGGCTTCTTTAATACGGTCACTTCCTGGGACCTCAAAGCAGCGTTAATTGCAGGGCTTCGGAGACAGCAGGTGTGCCTGTCATGTCTAATAACCGAGCTGGGTGCACTTGGCCGCCCGCTGGAAGAAAAAGCAGGTTTGCAGAACTCCCCGCTTGCCCCTCGCACCCCCAACTCTGCAAACCACTGCACACCCGTCAAATTGATTACGAGAATGAATTTCTGCCAGGGCGATCGAGAGCAGATTGAAAGGAAATCCTCTCTCTCTCTCTCTCTCTCTCTCTCTCTCTCTCTCTCTCTCTCTCTCTCTCTCTCTCTCTCTCTCTCTCTCTCGCTTTTGGATATTTCCCCCTCTCTCTTTCTCTCTCTCAGCTCATGGAAGAAAGAAAGAGAATCACTGATAAATATGCCCTAAATATGCATAGGTTGTTTGTAAGTAACTGTTCCTCCAGCACAGCGTCTTTCTAGTGGCTGTTTGCTGGTTTCTTCTGCATCTTTTTAGATTAGGGAGCCTTTTACTCATTTCTTTTTCTCTGTAAACTGCTTTGTGAACTTTTTTTGTTGTTGAAAAGCAGTACCGTATATAAATATTATTTATAACAATACATGAATTTTTAATTAATAATAATAAAATAGCAACTAAATAAATATTTTTAGTACAGGGCTATTAATAATCATAATTGTATACAACTTAAAAGAATCAAATGTAAGCGTAAAGGGAAAGCCAACCACTAAAAGAAGCATCGATAACAAACACACAAAAGAGATTATTTCTTCTCTCCAGGGAACAGCCGTCACTCAGAGGAACAGCGCATGCTTTGCACACAGAACGTCCCAAGTTCAATATCTATGTTCTCCAGGGAGGGTTGGGAAAGGAAACTCTGGAGAACTGCTGTAGGTTAGTGTGGAAAATGCTAAGCTAGATGAGCCAATATACCTTTAGAGATAAATTTCTTAGGTGTTAAAATCTCTAAAATACGTTCTTGGATCAGGTTGTGGTCAATCACAGGAAACAACACAGTGACTCAAAACACAGAGTCTTTGTTTTTACTCCTTACACACAAGGACGTAAAGTTGTGCACATGGAGTAAGATAAGCTCTCACCCCGATATGAGGTAACACACAGGTTTATATACCTTCATTATACAGTCATACACATCAACCACATGAGGTTATCCTTGATAAAGCAGTTATGTAACTGTAAAAAGGTAAAGGGGATACCTTTACCTTTACAGTTAAACATAACTGTACGAAACACAGCGATAAGCATAGCCTACATGCTGCATGCTTGCATAGACATCTTACCAGAAAACACATAGGTTGTTATTGAACACGGGTACATTGAACATTGACATGCTTTGGAACTGCTAGGTTGTTATTGAACACTGTACCCGTGTTCAATAACAACCTACGTGTTTTCTGGTAAGATGTCTATGCAAGCATACAGCATGTAGGCTATGCTTATCGTTGTGTTTCATACAGTTATGTTTAACTGTAAAGGTAAAGGTATCCCCTGACAATTAAGTCCAGTCGTGTCCGACTCTAGGGTGTGGTGCTCATCTCCATTTCAAAGCCGAAGAGCCAGCGTTGTCCGAAGACGCCTCCGTGGTCATGTGGCCAGCATGACTCTCCTTGCCGCAGCGCGTAGCATGCAGCTGGAACACGGAGCGCTGCTTACCTTCCCGCAAGCGGTACCTATTTATCTACTCACATTAACATGCTTTGGAACTGCTAGGTTGGCAGGAGCTGGCCAAGCAACGAGCGCTCACCCCGTCGCGGATTCTAACTGCCGACCTTTCGATCGACAGCTCATGGTTCAGCGGTTTAACCCCCTGCGCCACCTTAGTTTATTCTTAATCCATTTTAGTTTAATTCATCTTAGTTTATTCTTAATCTGCCTCCCACAATATGATTTAGCAGCATCCTCTGTAACAGCCCAATCCTAAGCATTTTACTCAGAAGGAAGTCCCATTTAGTTCAATGGGGCCTACTCTCACACTTTCCTGGAGCAGGCCCCATTGAACCCAGTGGGACATACTACTGTGTAGACATGCAGAGGATTGGACTCTAAAACACATCAGAGTGGCATAAAACCATGAATATTAATTCATAGCCAGAGACCCACAGGCAGCAAGATTATCCTCCTATCATAGTCCTATGAGTTAAAACAAACATAGGAGTCCTATGGTTAAAACACACACACCCTCCTCCACCGCCATCTCTCTGGCCTCTGCCTACTAATCCAGCATAGAAGGTAGATTAGAGAGCAGGGCTAAGATGTAGATTCGATGTCCTGAATCGTTGTCTGGAGGCAGTTGGGAGCTGGATGGGGGCAAATAAGCTGAAATTAAATCCTGATAAGACAGAGGTTCTTCTGGTCCAGAAGTCTACGACTCAGGTATTGGATCATCGTCCTGCTCTGAATGGGGTTGTACTCCCTCTGAAGGAGCAGGTCCGCAGCTTGGGGGTTCTCCTGGATGCGCAGCTGCTCCTGGATTCCCAGGTGGCGGCTGTGGCCAGGGGGGCTTTTGCCCAGCTTCGGCTGCTGCGCCAGCTGCGACCGTACTTGGATCGTGCAGACCTGGCCACAGTGACCCATGCCCTAGTGACATCTAGACTAGATTACTGCAATGCGCTCTACATGGGGCTGCCTTTGAAGACTGTTCGGAAACTGCAATTAGTGCAGAATGCGGCGGCCCGGATGGTTGCCGGGGCCTGTCGGTTCGACTCAGTCGGACCGTTGCTTCGGCGGCTACACTGGCTGCCGGTTCGTTTCCAGGCACAATTCAAAGTGCTAGTTTTGACTTTTAAAGCCCTATACGGCTCGGGTCCAGGGTATTTGAGGAACCGCCTCCTTCCTTATAATCAGGGGGGGCCCTGTTAACCGTGCCGCCATTAACGGAGGTGAGGGGGATGGCGGCACGGAATAGGGCCTTCTCAGCAGTAGCGCCCCAATTATGGAATTCCCTCCCCCTGGAATTAAGAGCGGCTCCCTCTTTAGAGACCTTTCGGCGGGGCCTTAAGACATTTATATTTAGGTTGGCATTCGATGTCTGACATGGTGGGCTGGCTTTTTAACAAATGGCTTTTAACAAATGTAAATATAGGTGACCCACTGGGTTTGTTTGTTTTAATTGTTTTAATTATTTGTTTTTAATTATTTTAATGTATATACGTATTTTAATGTTTTTATTGTAAGCCACCTTGAGTGCCCTTGCTGGGTATAAATTCTTTAAATAAATAAATAAATAAATTTTAGGGTCCAAGATATGGGTGGCTGGATTTGGCCTGTTGAATATCAGGTCCTTCCCTCAGGACCTGGAATATTCACAGATATTTTTTGTAAAACGTGTGCTGTAAGGCTGCTTTCTGTGGTTGGTATGGAGTAATTTCGTTTACACCTAGGCTGTTCTGGTGTTTTTCCAAGACTTTTGATATTGTGCCTAGAGTGCAAACAATGATAGGTACATTATTATTATTATTATTATTATTATTATTATTATTATTATTATTATTATTATTATTATTACCACTTTTCAACAAAAAGTTCACAAAGTGGTTTATAGAGAGACTCAAATAACTAAATGGCTCCCTGTCCGTGTAGTTTAAAAGTAGTAGAGGAATCCGTGTAGTTTAAAAACCTCTCTGGCAGTTGGTGTTCCCTCCCACCCACCCCACCCCACCAAAAAAAGTTCAGTAGTACAAATCTGGCTTCATCATAAGTTTCTTGACCAGTTTTTTGTGTGGATGTGTCTTGTGGCATAAAATGGCAACGCGGGTTTTGTGAAAACACCAGCCACTCTTTCTCCATTCCTGGTTCTTCTGCCATGACCTATTTTGTTGGCTTTCCATCTTTTGGTATCTGCCACTCATTTCATTCCAGATGCTCCAAACGATTTTTCTGTTCAGCCCTGAGTGTTGCATAGCCTGTTACGTAAGGCTGTGTCCAGTGATGTAGACTTGAGTCTATACGACTCGGAATCGAGTTGCGTCAATGACTTGACTCGGTGATTGTAAAAGACTCGAAAGACTCGACACGAGACTATAACAAGTCCAATTTTATTCAGGTTTACTGTAAACCCGTTTTCCCCATTAAATAGATAAGACTCGCAACTCACAACCAAAGACTCGGGACTTGGGGGCAAAGACTTGGGACTTGACTTGAGACTGGGAGTCAGAGACTTGATCCACATCCCTGGCTGTGTCAATTCTGATTTCGCATTCCAGGACTTGCAGCCCTATGGAGAAACATGGTTGTCGCACCTCGCCTGGACGTCTGGTGACGGTCCCAATCCCACTGTGTGATAGAACAGCCTCCTTAACACACCCTTGCTTGCATTTGTTCTTCTAGCCTGCCACTCCAATAACCTGGCAAAACTTACAACGTATTTTAAAGGAACTAAATTATTAAAACAATTACAGTCCATTAAAAGCAGTTAAAATCAGTTCACTCTGCAAGATCTCAGCCTCAGGCCACGAGATTTGGGGTTTTTATTTTTATTTTTCACATTTTTATACCGCCCTTCCTCCAAGGAGCTCAGAATGGTGTACATATTTTCTCCCCTCCTTTTGTCCTCACAACAACCCTGTGAGGTAGGCGGGGCTGAGAGATAGTGACTGGCCCAAGGTCACCCAGGAAGCTTCGTGGCTGAGCGGGGATTTGAACCTGGATCTTCCAGGTCTAAGTCCGACTCCCAAACCACTACACCATCCTGTTCCGTTCCCAGACTGGGAGGCGCGGCTCCCAGGGGAGCTGCGGAAACCAGTCAGGGGAGCTACAGAGTGCCACGGAATCTTCTCCGAAAACAGTGCAATGGCAGGCATCAGCAAATTGTAATGGGGAGCCGCAACCAATAGTCGCCATCGGTCAAGGGAGCCGCAGGTCGGAAACGTTTATGAAATGGCCCTAGGCCATTGTGTAGATAGGGCCAGCCCACCCTCAGACAGCAGACTGGCAAGCCACCTGCCTCTATTGCTCCTCATCCGCCTGCTTCCTAGATTCAAAAAGGGATTCAGGGGAGGAAATGTGGAGGAGAGGAGACTGTGGGCTAGACCTCTCCACACTTCCTGTTTGAATCTAGCGAGTAGGGGGAGGAGGAGAAGTGATGGAGATTGCAGCTGTAAGAGAGCACAGGCGTTCGACAGGCTGCCTGGAGAGCTAACTTGGGCTGCCCCTTTGTCCAAAGAATGGAATGAGGATGCTTGAGAATCCGTGCCATCGTTTCAGCATTTTTGTAGTGCA
The DNA here is from genome assembly GCA_026170595.1 of Plestiodon gilberti rubricaudatus. NCBI lineage: Eukaryota > Metazoa > Chordata > Lepidosauria > Squamata > Scincidae > Plestiodon > Plestiodon gilberti. The sequence continues at coordinate 23,698,608 of JANXHW010000013.1, forward strand.
GTCCACTAGATTGATTTACTTCCTTCTTTATACCACATTATTTATTTGAATCCGAGGCTGTGTTCAGATGTACCTTCTACACACACAGGTGTGCGTGCCAATTTCACTGCTGAGAAGTGACCTGGGCTCACCAAAGGATATGTTCTCCTTGTCACTGTTTGAGGGGGATGTTTTCTTTTTAAAACAAAATCAAAACAAACTGGCTTGACATATCTTTCTGCTCAAGTATTTGTGGGGCACTTCGTTGTTGGTTTTTTTTATTTACGCTTTAAAAACTGCTCAGAGAATGGGGAGGTGACTTTGTGACTGATACTAGCCAGCCAGTGCTTTGTACTTTTCTGCGGAAGGGATACAGCCTTGTAATTGACGCAAGGACCACTCAATCAGCGCTATACAGATCTGGCTTCTGCAGAAAAGAAGAGGTCTGTGTGCCCAACTGGAGTTATGAATTTATAGCCTGCTTTTTCCTCCCATAGGGGGGACCCAAGTGTATGCTGAGTGTATGTCCACAGAGAAACTCCCCTCCAGTATTATGTACATCTGTTTGTACCGTAATGCTCAGTTCCTTCTATACTCTGATGCAGCTGTAGGGAATGTGTACGATGAAGGGAGATGGGAAGCATTAGTGAAGGCAAATAAGCATTGCCAGGTTTCTGCATTCTCTGTGCCCCTGTTTGGTAGTCAAGGTGTTCAGGGACAATATATATATGGGCAGGCTGTCCTAACCCCCCTTGGGTTTTTTTACAATATATCTCTCCTAGAGATCCTGATGGAGCAATTTACTCCTCTCATTATCACCGCACTGTCATGCACTCCAATGTTTCACTGATGACGAGACGGACACTTGTGTTTTGGGGCCACCTATTCGCACCCTGAAGCCAGCGGGTGGCGCAGTGGGTTAAACCGCTGAACCATGAGCTGTTGATCGAAAGGTCGAAAGTTTGAATCCGCACAAAGGGGGTGAGCTCTCGTTGCTTGGCCAGCTCCTGCCAACCTAGCAGTTCCAAAGCATGTTAATGCGAGTAGATAAATAGGTACCGCTTGCGGGAAGGTAAACAGCGCTCCGTGTTCCAGCTGCATGCTATGCGCTGCGGCAAGGAGAGTCATGCCAGCCACATGACCACGGAGGCGTCTTCAGACAACGCTGGCTCTTCGGCTTTGAAATGGGGATGAGCACCACACCCTAGAGTCGGACACGACTGGACTTCATTGTCAGGGGTCACCTTTGCCTCATTGATCCTGAGCATTGCCTTATTGATCCTGAGCATCTTCTGCTGATGCTCCTTCCGTTCTTCACTGCCTGTCAGGTGTTGCATTCACTGATTCTGCAACAGCCTATTCTGAAACCGGGTGTTAGTAAAATGTCCAGTGCTTTGTACTGTATTCCACATATAAGGGCCAAATTCAGTGTGACCTTTAACTGGCCAGGCAGAGTGTCAGGACAAGCCCCCACCGTGCCAAGGCATTGCATCGTCTTGCCCCCCCTAATTTAATATTTTGTTCTTGAGTGCATGTGCACTAGTGCAGGGATTCCCAACCCCTTCCTGGCCAAGTACCACCTCTGGCGTCACTCTCCTTCTGAGTACCACCAGAAGTGACTGGCGACGACATCATCATCAGTAATGTCCTGGTTTTCAGAGGCCAGAAAATGCAGGGAGGGGGCTCTGGTCAAGGGGGAGGGCCCTTCTCAGCATTCCTGAGAGGCTCGGCCAAAGGCAGGAGCTTTTTGGGAGCAAAAACTTGCCACCCAAAGCCCTGCGTCAGAGTGGGGTTCCTGTGGTCTGGGTACCACCAGCACAGCATCTTATCCAGTGGCGTCGCTTCGGTAGGGGCGGGGCTGTAAGTAACGCTCCGTCGTAGTCTCTTTACCAAGGCAGCCCCGCCCCCTCACTGTCGGAGCCAGTCCCCTGCGGAGAAAGCAGCAGGCAGGGTCTCTTGCCTGCTGCTTTCTCCGCACGGGAAAGGCTCCGACAATGATGGGGCGGGGCTGTCTCCTGCTCGCTCGGTAAAGAGACTACGACGGAGCATTACTTACAGCCCCGCCCCTACCGAAGCGACGCCAGTGATCTTATCTGGCTTGGTATAAACCAAGATATTTTCCAAGTTTGGGAGAAATAGTTTGGTTTCCACACTTCCCCAAGGACGTTCGCGCCATCACTCATCCTGGCTGGATTTGAACTTCATTCCTGCCCAGAATATGAATTCCACAGAAAACTAATCACTCAAACAGGTTTGCTAGAGAGAAGCAACATTTGTGGCCACGGTGATGTGACGGAGAACTGGAGAAAACCCGTCTTCACTGGGTTGGAAGTTCAGTTAGGATGAAGATGATTTAATCATTGTTGATCATGATTATTTCATGGCTTCCTTGCCACAGTGCCTTGATTAGGTTACCGAAATGAAGGGACCCTTTTGTATCTTGTTAAATAAATGAACAGAATCAGGGAGTTACCTGGGAGGGTGATTTCTTTGCCATGTGGCCACTGCGACAACGAAATGTGGGGCGGAGGACGGGTTGTTGCACTATATATATATTTTATGAAACATGGAAAGTGACTTTTAAGAACTCCCCAGTGGTCTCAACTTAGAGATGTTTAGCATCTCGCTCACATATTTAGCAATGGCACCCTCAATCTGACCCTCCCTTTTCCAAACTCTTGATTTCCTCCCCCGCCCCCACCGCAGTTCCCTAAACTGTCCGCAACCAGAACTTATCGACGAGTGGAAGTTCCAGGCGACCCCCATGCATCTGTGCAAGAGGTGAGAGGGTATGAGAAGGTGTAGCCAACTTCATTTTCGTATTGAAAATATTCTTTGTAATGAAAAATTGAAGCAAGTTTAGCCTCGGAGAGGCTAAAATGAATCCCGTCCATCTCTTCGCCCGTAATCAATTGGTCATTTGTTTTGCCCACATGGGGGGGGGGGGGCACCAGAGATTCAGGGCTCCCTTTGAAGTGAGCTGCTTTTCATGCTGGAGAGTAGGGAATGCATTGCTAGAGGAGTGGGGGGGGGCGAGGGGGGGTGTTTTCGTTTCTAAATGAATATATGAAGAAATCAGAATTGAAACCAGAACAACAACAACAACAACAAAAAACCATCCCTACCAAGCCTCAACATTTTATACCTGGGGGGAAAAATTGAAAGATCCTGGGTCAAGTCACCAGTTATCAGGCCTGCGTCCCTTTATTGTTGTTGTTTTCTAAATATAAATAGCCGTGCAAAACCATGGTGGGGGGAAGGGCTTTTGTTTGTTGCCCCCCACCCCCATGGTTCCCATGCCAATCTTCCATATGCACTATTTTAATTGGAACAAGACCTTTGCAGTGGGAGGGCTTTTCTTTAAGTTCCTCCTTTGCTTCTTCATCCTTGAGGTACTTCTGCAACTTTAAAAAAAGGTTTGCAAATGTTTTCTTTGTGGCAAGGTGAAGGGTGAACACCTTTGCGCCACTTTTTTTTTTAAAGGAAAAGTGGCAGAGAGCATGTCTACTACCCTGTTTCCCCGAAAATAAGACAGTGTCTTATATTAATTTTGGCTCAAAAAATACAGTAGGTCTTATTTTCAGGGAGGTCTTATTTTACCAACCTGTGGCATGACCCCCCCCCCCACGGCACTTACTTTGACCAATTAAAGCTTCATTCTTTCCCGAGGGTGCAAGGCTCTGCAAGGCCTGCACTTGAGTCCTCCACCATAGAGATATTGTGCTAGAGAGACTCTGCAAGGCCTGCAAGGAGGCTGCAACCTTGCAGAGTCTCTCTAGCACATTATCTCTATGGTAGAGGACTCAAGTGCAAGCCTTGCAGAGCCTTGCACCCTCGGGAAAGAATGAAGCTTAAATCAGTCAAAGTAAGTGCCGGGGGGGGGGGGTTGTTTGCGTCCATCTGGCTGATGATCCTAGCTAGGTCTTACTTTCGGGGAGGACTTATATTGACAAGTGCCAGCAAAAATCATGCAAAAATGACGGTAGGTCTTACTTTCAGGGGAGGTCTTATTTTTGGGGAAACAGGGTAGTGCACAAAGGGTGGGGCAGGGGGGTGCTGTGAGCAGACGCACATTCCATCCTGGGGCAGAGAGCTCCTCGCTGACTCCAGCCCTCTGCTTGCTTGTATACAAAACTGTGGCACAAGCTATGAAGGTCTCTCACCCCACAGATGCAGCCATTAGGACAGGCTGCCTTTTCCACCCAGACCAGGGCAGATGGGAGATGGCAGCTGCAGGGTTAAAATCAGGAGCTAACCCACAGGCCAGAGGGGAGCAGCACGGAGGTGGGGGGCATGCCTTCCCTTTTCTGCAAGCCTGGCCTGACTGCACGGAGGCCCCAGCAGCGCTTCGGCAGCAGCGCAAACCAGAAACGGCTTAGACCGTGTTTTTTTTTTTAAATTCATACACACCAGGGGAGGGCGCGAAATCAGGTTGGAGGAGGAGAATGCCGAAACATGAAAATGTTGGGGCATTTTGCAGGCCTCTTTCTCCCTCTCTTTCCCCCTTTTCCAAAGCAGGAATATAAATGATCCCAACAAAGCCCAATCCGTCCCGAAACCGTGTAGCCAATTAGAGACTATCAATATTTAATTAGCTCTCCGCTATTGTGCAGCCTGGGCTGCGCTTCTCCGGCCTTACCACGCAAGCTTTCCTCCCCCCCCCCATCACAGACATACTGTTATGACACATAATGATATTGTCAATGAATAATTTACAGCAGTTTTTCTTTTCTCTCCCCCCTCCCCCCTCATCACTCTCTCGGTGCCCTTATTAACAGAAAATGTGCAATGCGAAAGGAAGTTGTCGGGGGGGGGGTTGACCGACTGAGCCATTGGCCCGTTCCAGGCCTCTCTTCTTGACCAGCCTCCCCGTTTCCTTCCGTGCTGTTGAAGCCCCATGATTAATGCTCAGGGCTCGGGATGGGCTCTCTCCCTCTGAGCTAGTGCAGAGCTGGTCCCTAAGGTAGGGTAATAATAGACTCAAAGAGGTTATTTATGTTTCAAAACCTTTTTGTGTTTTCATACGGGAGATTCTCCAACAAGAGACACTGGAAAATGTCGGCAATGGGTTGGGAAAGTGTTTCCCAGATGTGCGCGTGCGCACACACACACACACAATACACACACGCACGCACGCACGCACGCACACACACACACACAAGGCCAGACCTGATGTTAGGTGAGCCTTTGGTAAAGCTATCTCTCAGCGCAATCCTGAGATTCCTTGCATGCAGAAAGTCCAGGTTCAATCTTTGCCAGGGACAGCTACGAAAAAGTTGCGCCTGGCCGTCAGTGCAGACAACGCTAAGCTAGGCAGGCCAATGGTCGGACCTTGGAGGTGGCCTTCTTCCCTAGGTTACAATGACCAACTCCATTCTGGACAGAGGCTACTGGAAGGGAAAAGCCCCTCAAAGTACGAGGATTCCTTTCCTAGAAGGCTGTGGGACACCTCTTCCAGTGGCCTCCACGGGGCTCTTAAAATCTCCCTTCGTTTTGAGATGGTTTTGCTATTTTTGCTTCCTCGCAACTTAGCGTCTCTCCGATTCTTCTGGTGAATAATTTATCTGACACATTTTACTGTTTATTTCTGTTTGTAAATGAGCCACAAGCTGGTGCTGGATTTTATAAGTGTGTTTGCTATCCTTGCCTGTTCACTAAAGGGCTCTTCTAGGATCTTAATTTTATAAGTTACAAACATACCAAAGGGGCTTACAAGTTACAGAGGGGCTCCGGAACCGAGACATGAGTTCAAGCAGAAGCATTAGATCCCCAAGGTCTTAACCTGTTCAGATGGAACATCTTCAAGAAGAGAGCGCTCAGAAACGGTGTCCTTCATGGGATCTCTGCTGGTGCTGGAGGCCCATAGAAGGTCTGGCTCCTCATCCCCCTCCAGAGAGGAGGTCTTGTCCAAACTGGGGCTCATCAGTCTAAAATATCACCTGCGGGGGGAACATGATTGACAGCCCAATCCTGTGTAACTCTTTGTAACAGTAGATCCACCGGTGTAAGTGCACTTATGCCACTGTAACTTGCCGTACGCCGACAGACGCAGGATGGACACCGGCGTAACCCCCCTCAGATGCTGCGCATGCGCAGTTCGGACGCAGGACGGATGCCAGCGCAACTCCACCGGCGCAGGGGGCATTCTGGGGCATCTGAACGCCCCCAGAATGCCCCCAGCGCCAGTGGAGTTGCACTAGTGGCTGTCCCGCATCCGAACTGCGCATGCGTGGCATCCGAGGGGGGGGTCCATCCTGCATCCATCAGTGTACAGCAAGTTACACTGGCATAAGTGCACTTACACCAGTGGATCTACTGTTACACCGGTGCAAGAGTTACACAGGATTGGGTTGTTAATGTTGTTCCATCTCAAATGATAGATAGATAGATAGATATTACTTGTAAATAAATCAATATATTATTTCTTTCTAGATCACTTTGTTAAAGTCTCGTAAAGCAAGGTGGGTCCTGATAGAGTGTCGTTTTAAAAAGTGGGCCCTGGTGCCAAAAAGGTTTGGGAACCACTGGCCGAGAGAGTCAGAGCGAACGTGGAGAGGAGTGGAGTGGTAGTTTAGAGCCACAGAACTCCTCCTGCCCACCACTCTCTTCTCCAGATTTCTTCTTTCACTCCATTCCCCTCTTCCTTTTTCACGTCCTGTGAACAGGAAAAGGAGTTTGAGTAGGAGCTGGTGCACCACCGGGAAAGGTGGACAACCCTGGGGGGGGGGGGGCTGGCTGACCACCTTTGGCAAGCCACCTCAAACATCTGAAGGTCTTGGACGGTCCAACCTACATTGTCCAATCCTTAGCCTTGATTAGCCTTAACTCGAAGGGTCTCCTCATCCCACCAGCAGATGCAAGTCAGGAAAAGAAGCCAGCCTAGGGGAAGCCAGCGTCTGGCTCAGTTGGTAGAGCGTTCGTCTCACAAATGCCTGAAGATCTGAAGGACGGCAGTTCAAGGCGGCCGGAAGTCTGTCCGAGAGCTGCTGGCACGCCAAGCTGATAAGCTGCAGAGGCTTTGTGGGGGAGTGGAGCTGCAGCTGAAGTACTTGAGTGGCAGTCAAGGTTGCCTGTCAGCTGAAGCGTGCTGAGGCGAACGTCAGAGAGAGAGAGAGAGAGAGAGAGAGAGAGAGAGAGAGAGAGAGAGAGAGAGAGAGAGAGAGAGAGAGAGCTGGACTGTGAAAGCAACATCTCGAATGAAGGGTTCTACGAAAGATTAGAACATTATTATATTGTAAAAACCCCTTGGGGTTTAGAACAGCCTGCCCATGTACACCGCCTTGAATTAAAGTCAGAGGAGAACTCCAATGACCAGAAAGGCGGTATATAAATACTGTATATTATTATCATATTATTATTAAGTGGTACTGCTAAACCATGTTTTTCGTGCTTCTGCTATTTGCATCCGTTCTGCCACCACTGCCATTGTTGACACGAGGCATCAAAGGTTCCCCCGCTCTGTTCCAAAATCATTATTATTGGCAAAGTAATTGCAAGAACAAAACTGATAACGGAGCTAAGATCTAAGATCTAACCAGGGCCTCTTAATATGCATTTTAAAGACAGCAAATACAAAAACAGCGGGCCTCCCCACCCCCTCTTGACAATTGGATATATTTCATTCTATGAAGTCCTCTATCCTTTTAATCCGCTTTTGTGCTTGCATTTCTAAAGCAATAGGTGTCAAAGCAGATTATCGATTCAAAGGGGGGATTTGAAAAAGCTGAGGAGGGGCACCAGCCAAGCACACGTTTCCCCTTTATTCCTGCTTCTTCATTTTATTTTATTTTGCAGTGGGACCAGATTGATTGTTTCCCTTTTCTCTTTCTTTTCTGCCTCCTTCCGGGGATTCCTGACTAAACTATGGCAGGCCAGGGCTCCATTGATCCTCCTCCGAAATCCATTCGCTTCTTACGAGGACGAGAACCTGCAGCACTGCATAATTCAAAAAGCAAACATGGACTGGAGAGGAAGAGCACCAAAAAAAAAAAATCAATATAGCTACAACTGATCCTGCAGATAAATGAGCTGGCCAGCACCGCTGAGTGAAGCAGAGCTCCCTTCCGTGGGGCAGAGATAGTTAAGCGGCTCCCGGATGGGACTGGCGCAAGGGCAAATGTTTGCAAACATTGGGGGCCGCGGCCAACAAAAACCTGGCTTTTAAAAGGAGCACAGAAGGCAGAGAGGCCAGACTTGCAATGGATTGAATGACAAGAGGCGCTTTCTAAGCCCCTCTCCAAAATCCTGCTGTTCCCCTCACTCCTTCCTAACCAAACGGCATTCAACAGCCCGCTAGAGACCTACGTTCTGAGAGAGGAGAGATTGAGTTTCTTCTGCATTGCATGACCAGGCCCCCTTGCTTAAGCTATCTAGAGCAGGGGTTCTCAACCTTTGGAGTCCCAGGCACCCCCTCTCACAGTCCAATTTTCTGAAGTGCCCCTGCTAATTAATTGCTAATTAATTGGATTAAACAATCAACCTCTGCTTCAGCGGCTGCACTGGCTGCCCATTCAATTCCGAACCCAATTCAAGGTGCTGGTAATGACCTTTAAAGCCCTTCACGGTTTGGGTCCAGGATATCTGAGGGACCGCCTTCTCCCATACATTCCGGCCCACTCTCTTAGGTCATCTGAGGGGGCTCTCCTGCGAGTGCCACCTCTATCGCAAGTTAGGGGAGTGGCAACACGTGGGCGAGCCTTCTCTGTTGTGGCACCACAACTGTGGAACTCCCTGCCAGGGGACTTGAGAACCACCCTCTCCCTCATGGCTTTTCGGCGAGGGCTCAAAACGTTTCTGTTTTGTCTCGCGTTTGGGTGATGGGTTGTTGTCTGTCCCCAGTGCCTCAGTATGTTCTGCTTTGCTGGTTTTTTTTCTGCTATACATTGTCACCCCCCAGTGGATTTTATTGTTTTGGTTTTTTTTAATTTACCTTATGTATTGTTTTTAAATTATGTATTTTAACTTGTTGTAAGCCGCCTCGGGCATTTGCCTCGGCATAGGAAAAGACGGGGTATACATTTCTTGAATAAATAAATAAATAAATTGTTAAATAAAAAATAGTTAAACAATTTTAAATGTGAAAAAATGTCTTAACTGTGTGTGTGTGTGTGAGAGAGAGAGAGAGAGAGAGAGAGAGAGAGAGAGAGACAGACAGACAGACAGACAGACAGACAGACAGACAGACAGACGGGGGATTGCATTTAAGTTCTAATTAACAAGTAATTAACTACTGATTGATACTGATAAGGGGCAGGCTCTGGCGTACCCCCTGCCATTGGTCCACATACCCCTAGGGGTACCACAGGTTGAGAACCCCTGATCTAGAGTTCTTTGCCTCTGGATTCGAAAACGGAAGTGACCCGGAAGCAGCAAGGATGAGGTGAGTCGTGACCCGGAAGACTCCAACAATTTGGAGCCAAACAGAGGCACGGGCCGGTGGGCCCAACTGACGACCCACCTCAGCATCGTTTGAGAAGCTCTACGCTAGCCCACAGCTCTCCTTCGTTGTCCCTTTTCTAGCTCACCGTTCTCCTCTCCTCCGCACTTCCTCTTCTGCTCCCTCCTCCTCTTCCTTTTCCAATCTAGGGAGAGGAGCAACAGCAGTGACAGTGTGAGTAGACACATCAGCAGACGCGCACCTGCTGCCTGAAGCAACCATCTCAGTCAGCCTTAGGAATGGGCCGGCTCTATAAAGAGCCACTTTTTAAGCAGTGCTTCTCTTCCATTTAGCGGGGGGGGGGGGGGGGGAGCAACGGTCCCTAATCATTCAGGCACTTCAAGTGTAAATTAAATGACAAAGCTGTGAGCTGGATCTAAACGTCTGACCGGAAGGGTCATCTTTGAGACTTTATTTGTCCTTTCACCTTTCATAATTTAAATGGGCAGTTTTGGCCCAGAAAGGATAAACATGCTGATAGTACAACTGCTGGTAGTCTAAGCAACTGCATGAGCTGACTTGCTGCGGCTATCATACAGCCAGCGAGAGCCGGAGTAACAGAGCGGCAAAGGGAATTTTGGCAATTTAAGGAATTTTGCAGTCTCAGCTGCAAAATAGAGACAATAGTGCTTACTTAACTTAAAGATGGTAATTTTGCTCTTAGTTCTGGCTAATGAAAGGCAATATGCCAGGATGGTGTAGTGGTTTGGGAGTCGGACTTAGACCTGGAAGATCCAGGTTCAAATCCCCGCTCAGCCACGAAGCTTCCTGGGTGACCTTGGGCCAGTCACTATCTCTCAGCCCCACCTACCTCACAGGGTTGTTGTGAGGACAAAAAGGAGGGGAGGAAATATGTACACCGCTCTGAGCTCCTTGGAGGAAGGGCAGTATAAAAATGTGAAAAATAAAAATAAATAAATATGTTGTCTAAAATAAAAGCTACAGCCTACCTCAAGAGTACGTGGGTGGACAAAGGACATTGGATAAAGATCTTTGGGAAGGACAATCTGAGATTCTTGGAACCGGATGCCAAAACCAACAATGCCATCCTACATGTATCTCCTCACAAGTAATGAGACTTGGAGCCCAATCCTATCCCTCCCTCGCTGGTGCAGCTGTGCCAAAAAGGAGCACACTTTATCTGCGCTCTGTCAGCAGCCATATTGCGACAACAGAAGTGTCTTCCGCTTTCGCAAAACCCTCCGTTGCAAAAACCTCCGTTCCCAGGGAAGCAAGTATAAGATTACAGCCTAAGATGAAAAATATTCCCTTTGATTTAACTTGCTTTAGTTTGACATTGTTGATGGACTTCTATAATTGTCCAGGGCTTATCCATTTGATACCGTATTTTGTTTCCTCTTTTCTAAACATTCACGATTAAAATATTTTTAAGGAACTACATTCTACTTGAACGTGATCAGACCGATAAGGTGTGGAACTATTCAGGGCTCGAAGCTGGGAACACACTTAACCTAGGAAGCAGGAAATCATTCCTTTGCACATGTCTATATTGCCCTTCCTCCAAGGAGCTGATGACAGTGTCCCCCCCCCTTTTATCCTCACAACAACCCTACGAAGTAGGCGAGGCTAAAAGATGGTGAGTGGCCCAATGTCACCCGGCAGGCTTCATGGCGGAACAAGAATTTGAACGTGGTGGGGCCCTCCTGGTTCACCAATCTAACCACTCACTACCTCGGCTCAAATGACTGCAGAGAATACTGCAGGCTGCTGCGTATGAATAAGTTTGTATGATTTGCAGGAGATGGAAATCGGAATGGTCTGCTTGGAATAATTGGTCTTCCTTGATGCTAGATGAGACATGCTTTGGATGAAATCAGAGGCGGCGGCTGCTTCCACTGAAGTAAGAAAGTCTGGAATCAGAAGCTAGACCGACTTTTCCTGTGGCCTGTGTTCATTTTCAGGAGTCTAAGGAGCAGGGAGGAATTCCTTGGTATGCAGCTCTATAGTTTTGTCGCTGCTTCAACTCAACAAATGAGGGGAGAGCAAACAACACGCCATCGCAGAAGTGGTTTGAAACGTGTCACCAAAAGCTGGTGTGCAACCGACAGAGGCTGTCACAGGCTCCATCAATAGGTGGTGCTGCACATTTACTTTCATGCTGAACAGTGTCCTTTCTCCCCCCAGGCTGGTGTGTTGCACGGATTATTGCAAAAGGCTGTGAAAGAGAAAAGACTACTGACGCCCTTGCTCTGCAGCCAGGCAGGAAACGTAACAAACAGAGTAGAGACATCTGCATTCGATATTAGACAACTGCATGAAGGATAGGACTATTGATGGCTGTTATCCGTGATAGCTAAGTGGAACCTCCATGTGCAGGGGTAGTCTATCTCTAAGTTGCAGTTGGTCCCTTGGTCCACCTAGCTACGTTCTGTCCATGCTGGCTGGCAGAAGCCCTCCTCCAGCAGGGGTCGCTCCTAGCACTATCTGGAGATGGGGACTTTCTGCTCCACTACTGAGCTCATAAGAACATAAGAACATAAGAAGAGCCTTGCTGCTGGATCAGGCCCAAGGACCATCTAGTCCAGCTTCCTGTATCTCACAGCGGCCCCACCAGATGCCTCAGGGAGCACACAGCCAACAAGACAACGTGTTTCCTGCTGTCACTCCCCTGCACCTGGCACAGAGCCACCACCTTGCATGGGTCCCACATGACACACACACTCAACTTGCTCTGGTAGCTGATTGGGTACAATACAGTCAGCTCTCGTTATCTGCTAGGGTTCGGTTCCTGGAAAACCTACTGGATACCGAAATAGCGGATACTGGATCATTGAGCCTATGGGAAAAATGGGGTTAGGTTCCAGGGGACCCTCTTCGCCATACACTATAGGAACCTTGTGAACCTGAATCTCACCTTGAAGTCGATGGTCCGGGTGATAGCGGGGGCAGCATCCCGTATATCACATTGGCTCTTTGCCCTGGAACAATTCCTAACTCTAGCAAATTAATCGGTATTCCTTCCTAACAACATTATGCAAATATAAAAGGTATTGTACAGTATCCTGGAAGCCCAGAGAGAGCACAAACGGTTCCCATTGTGTTGCAAATGGCATTCAACAGAAAAAAACACACACACAGTGACTCCAGAAGAGACAGATTACCTTTTACAGTAAATGCAGCAGGGCAATTTGCTCTGAGAGCAATGTGAAGAACCCCCCCCCCCAGCACACACCTGTGAGAACAATGGCCCCGATTAACGAGAACAGAACCTAGATACAGAGAGAGAGGTGGCAATTTTGCCCCTAGCAGATAGCGAATTCGCATATAAAGAGAACTGACTTTTACTACCATTTCCACCAGTGCTGAGGTTCAGGGGTGGTCCAGATGGGCCTCTGATGGACATTCAGACAGTCTGGCCAAGAGACAAACTTATTTACATAGAAGCAAGAGGAAAAACATGCAAGTCAAATACAGTCACACCATTGGAATACAATACCTTCATTACTTTTAAAAAGCAGAGTACAGAACATTTGAATTAATTCCTGTACACCTAGTGGAGCTGAATCCTCCTTTTTGAGAGTTGAATCTCTTTAGAACCTTTTCCACGTCTAAGTTCCTTCCATCACAGACCTGATTCCATGCTTTTTCCCACCAGAAAAGGATCTTCCCAGCCCCCAAACAGCAGCCGTTAATTAAAAAAAAAAAAATCTGAACAGCAACCCCCCCCACCATGATTTCTCCAAACAGAAACGTTTCTGCCCACCCCCAATCAGCAATATCTTTGTGGCGTAGCCAGCCTCTGGGGGGGGCAGTGCGTGCCGCTGGGGGCGGGAGCCCGTGACACACCCCCTTGTGATGTCACTAACCCCGTCTCCTCTGGGGGCGATGTCACTTTGTGACCTTTTCTGGTCGAAAAACTCCCCACCACCACCCGTGCACATTTTTCGGCCGGAAAAAGGCCACAATGAACCCAGGTGGGTGGGAGACTCCTTTCCCACCTGCGGCTCCGAAAAAAATAGCCGCCCTGAAAAAGCCACCACTGTTTTCACCATGCCCCCCCACATTTGCCGCCTAGTGCAGGGCCTCCAGGCGCGCCGCCCAGGGGTGCACCCCCCCCATTCCTACGCCACTTTGTCGTAATTAGCATGTTCCACAGTGGAAGAAGAAATAGCACACGCACACACCCTGCCAGCACAAGTAGAAATCCCTCCTCCAGTCCTGACCTTTCTTGTCGCTACTCTCGCCAGCCCTGCTCAGCCTCTCCACATACCATGGACGGCGGCGGCGGCCTCTGGTCTGGATTCTGCCTCCACTCCAGCCTCCCTGGCCCTCAGGAAATCTCCTTTTCTGCGCCATTTTTTTTTCCAAAACTGCTAGGATGATGGGCAAACTGATTCAGGCAGGGGGGGCAATGCTGCCCCCCAGGCCCCCCTGTAGCTATGGGCCTGCTGGCTGGCCAGCCTTGGAGCACAGGCCTCATCATTTGATATATGCTGCAAATGCGGAGTCAGGGGATGATTGATTGATCCCAGTGGCGTTGCAAGTGGGGGGGCGTGGGCCCCGGGAACCAGGCCCCTCGGCCACATGAGGAGGTGCCACGCTATGTTATGGTTCATCATTCATGGGGGGGCCTCTGGGGGCTCATCATTCATTCCTAGTTGCATGGGACCTGCAAACCCCTCCATAGGCTCCAGGCTCAGAAAGGCTCAATCAATCGGGAGCGACTCTGGATCGATTGGTAGAGCCTTTCTGAGGCCAATGGCTATGGAGCCCAATGCAACTAGGAATGAATGAGCCCCCGGAGCCCCCCCCCCCCGCCGTGAGTAAAATCGGGGGCTTGGGGAGGGCAGCCTTAGCCAGGCCACTGCCTGGCATGTGACTGAAAGTGTCCATAGTTCAGTGCTAGAGAGTCATAATAATAAATATAATATATAATATGCAGCTCTGTCTGTGTGCCTGGAGTCTTTGCTTCCTTGGCCTGGATGTCAGTTCAAAAGATTTCCAGACGCAGCAGCAAGAAAGACTCTTTCCTGAGACCTTGGAGAGCTGGTGGCTGTGTGTTGAGTTTCCACTGAGTAGTGCCAGGCTAGTTAGGGTCACCCATGCAAGGTCAAGATGGCTGCCTGTGTTCACATGAAGGCAACTGGCTGTGTGCAACTAGTCTAGATTGTGTCAGTTTAATAATAAAATCACCGCCAGTATTTCTCCTCTGGCTTTAATTCAAAGGCGGTTTGCACAGGCAGGATTTCTAAACAAACCCCAAGGGGTTTTTACAATACAATATGTTCTAGTCTTGCATAGAACCCTTCATTCTAACAGTGGCGAGCGTACACCCCCTGTGGGGTGGGGGCCGCCGCCGCCGGGACACACACCCCCCACGGACGCCCCACCCCTGGTGTGTGTGATGTCATCGGTGCGCGCGGCTGTGGTGCAGAAACACACACACACACCCCAACGCTTTTTGGCTCCTTTTCGGAGCCAAACGGCACCAGGGAGGGTGGGAGGGCCGAACTTGCAGCCGAGAATGGCTGCGAAGAGGAGAAGGCGGCGGGGGGGGCAACGGATCCGCCGCTTGGGGCACACGCCCCAACCGTATCGACGCCTCTGTGTTCTAAGTGTTTTCCTTCACAGTCCAGCCTCTCTTCTGGCGTTCGCCTCCCAAACATTGACTGACAGGCAACCTCCTTGACTCCCACTCAAAGTGCAGCTGCAGCTTCTCTCCCTCACAGAGGCTCTGCAGCTTGTCAGTGGCGTGCTGACAGCTCTCTGACAGCACACGGATACTTCTGGGCGTCTCAAACTGCCGTCCTTCAGAGCTTCAGGCATATGAGAGACGGCTGCTCTACCAACTGAGCCAGACCTCCTGCCTTTAGGGATCTTGGAGCTGAATCGCCCTACAAAACGTGCTCTGCTCCCCTCCTCCAGTGCCAGCTATGCTTCTTCCTCTAATCTCTTTTTCCTTCTGAGACTTCATCCCCATTGGCCCAGGCACTGCAGCATCAATGGATTTTCAAGCCCCTATTTCAGACATCCTGAATCCATGCCTGAGGTTCTCTGAGTGGTTTCCCAGAGTTTTCTTTGCTTGCTTCCCAATTTGCTACTATTGTACATGCAAGGAATTGCTCGGATACACATGCACTCAATCCTGGCATCTACCACAGCAGTTTTACCTCCTTGTTTGCTGCTTGTGTGATGAACAAAACAAAAGAAGTGAGAAAAGTGGGGGGGGGGGAGCGTGTGAATGTGTTGCTGGGGAATCTGACAGAAATACAGTAGAACCAAGAGCAAAAAGGTTCCCAGCGCAACTAGATAATAATTTTTCCTTGCACATATGCTGTAGGTGCAGTTTCCTGTATTCTTTTCACGTCTTCACAGATGAAAGTTGGCATCCGTTCACAGTAGTTTTAAGGACACTTTCATTTCAGTCCTCTTTTTTTCGAGTGCTTATAGGTTTTGAGCCGCAATGGCTTAGTGGTTAAGATGCTGAACTGCAGACCAGGTAGGCAGGACAGCAGTTCGAGACCTGGGTGCCATGTGACGGTGTGAGCTACCGTCCTTGGCCTCAGCTCCTGCCATCCTAGCAGTTCGAAAGCAAGAAATTGCAAGTAGATTAATAGGTACCACCTCGGCAGGAAGGTAACGTCGTTCCGTGCGCTTTGGCATTGAGTCATACCGGTCACATGACCACGGAAGCGTCTTCGGACAGCGCTGGCTCTTCGGCTTTGAAATGGAAATGAGCACTGTCCCTAAAGTCGGTAACGACTGGCTTTCGAGCAAGGGGAACCTTTACCTTTACTTAGGGCGATACCAGTAGCAATGTATGGTTGCGAGAGTTGGACCATAAGGAAGGCTGAGCGCCGAAGAATAGATGCTTTCGAACTGTGGTGCTGGAGAAGACTCCTGAGAGTCCCTTGGACTGCTAGGAGATCAAATCAGTCAATCCTAAATGAAATCAACCCTGACTGTTCCCTGGAAGGACAGGTACTGAGGCTGAAGCTCAAATATTTCAGCCACCTAATGCGAAGAGAGGACTCTTTGGAGAAGACTCTGATGCTGGGAAAAATTGAAGGCAAAAGGAGAAGGGGAAGGCAAAGGATGAGATGGTTAGACAGCATCACCCATGCAACGAACATGAAAATGAGCGAACTCAGGAAGATAGTGGAGGATAGGAAGGCCTGGCGGGATATGGTTCATGGGATCACGAAGGGTCGGACACGACACTGAACAACAATAGGTTTTGAAATAAATTATCCTCTAGGCTTGAACTTTCTTCCTCTTTTTCTAAGCCCCAAAGGAGGTAACAAACATTTTAGACATAGTATTATTATATATTTATTCAATATATACCTCGCTTTTCCCCCATATGGGCACCCAAAGCATTTTACAAAGCAGCTTATAAAACAATATAGTAAATAGTTGAAAACCATATCATAAAATACAGATAAAATACATGATTTAAAGGGGGTGACGGCACTTCCGGGGGGGGGCTTTTGTCACGAGGGCCCTGGTTACCACCGGCCTTAGCTGTGCCACTGATTGTTCCATATCAAGCTCAGCATTAGCCACACTCATAGATAGTAGCTCTCCGGGGTTTCGGTCAGGGGTCCTCCCCAGTTCTCACTGAAGATGTCCGAGATTGAATTTGGGGCCTTCTGCATGCCAGTCTGGCACCTTCCTGAGTCAGAGTGCCACCCCAATGCCCAGTCACAGAGATTTCAGAGCTCCTGTTCTGGTGGCCACACCCAGCTTGGGTGGGGGCTGGCTGACAAGGAATTGGTAAAAGGAGCTGGAAGACGGCAGCTTCCAGAGACTACTGGGGACCACTGGGGAGGAAAGAGTCACGGGGTCTCTTTGGCTGCTCCAAGATATTGTGGTCCATTTGGAAACTGCTGCTGAGCCAGACTGAAGCGTACCTGTCTAGGAGAGGGAAAGAAAAAGCTTTTAGGATTTTGCCATCTTTGCTTTGGTATCCTTTAGCATGATTTAATAGGCATTTAAGAGCAGCCCTCCACTGGCTTCGATAGCTTGGAGAATGTGCCTTTTTTTAAGAATTAAAAAAAAATGCTTCTAAGTGCTGAGTTAGAGGCAAGGGGAAAATGTCTCCAGAAGCAGCAGTTAAAAGCTCTTGGAACGCCAGGCTGCTTTCAACTCCCAATATCCATCATTGCCTCTGGATTTAATTGATGCAGCAGACACGGACGTGGTTCGTTCACTCATTCATGGGTCGGAGACTTCAGAAGCAGCAAAGACATTCTGTGGATACTGAAGGCTTTCAAAAATCAAGGGCCACTATTCAAGACTAGGTTAGATGCGGTGGTTCTCCTCCTGGCCCTCAGCATCTCTGACTGGTCGGGCTCAGAGCTCCCAGAGTCTCAAGCAGCACCTCCGACGCCACATGCCCCTTACCCAGCAGGACATCAACCACCACCTCCACTGCCCTGTTCCCTCAGCTCAAAAAGAAAGAAGAGGGAAATGGAGCAGAAGAGAATGGTGGCCTAGAGTGTCAGAGACTTCCTCTTCCATGACACTCTAGCCCACAATTCTCTTCTCTTCCATGCTTCCTCTTCTGCTCCATGACTCCCCTTTCATAAGCACTTCCTCTTCTACTCCATTCCCATCTTTCTTTTCCAATAATGTATAGGGACTGGAAGGAGAAGGAATGGTAATGGTGGGCAAAGCAGCTGCGCTTCCACCAATTCCCCACCAGGTGACCTCAGTTGATCTCATGGATGGGATGGTTGCAGTCAATAAAAATACAGACAATGTTGGTTTGTTTTTTTCCCCTCAAAATAAATAGGACTCAGAGTACTTCACATGCACTACCTTCATTTATTTATTTTAAATGCTTTTAGATCACTGATGCCCCTGGCATCAGTTTACAAACTGGGTAACAAGTGTACAATAAAATAAAAATAAAACCAACATATATTTATGAGTCCCTCCTGTATGGGAAGTGTAGAGGCCATCGACTAAGGCCGTCTAGCGAGTTTGTGGCAGAGACGAGACTTAAACATGCCAATACCTTTCAGTTGGCTCGGAAGTGATTCGGTATCCAGCCTCAGTTGATTTCTTGCTTGACCTTAAAAGAGGGGACTGTTCAGTTTGGAGACAGGAGTGCATAAGTTTGATCAGGTTGTAGAGGCAGCTCTTTATTTAGCTCTGGCCACCTGTGGACAATGTTGCAGAGGAAACATGAGCATGTTGTAATGGGCGGTTGTCCAGGTATCTTCATATGACTAGATGTGTCAAACATACACACAATAACAAAATAAACTCTCTGGCCAGTACAGGTCTCCATGGGAACCGGTGTTATAGACTCTGGCCTGGGTACCTCTTCTTCTGAATGATTTTAACATGATTTCTCCCCCCCCCCCGAAAGAGTAAAGCATTTGGCCCTTTGCAAATGTGGCTGAATGTTAGTCACAAGCACCTACTGGACAGTGTCCGTGTCATTAGGCCTGGGCACCAGTTTTAAAAACGAACGGGGATGAAAACGACGATACTCCATTCATATTTGTTCCCATTCATTCTGAGACAAATGAGACCCAGCACGAATGGTGCGACGGCCAATGAATAGGGGTTCCATTTCAAAATGCCCATTTGTGGCCATTCATTTTCAGTGGGGGGTTAATGAAAAGAAAGAAACACTTGACCTGTGGGCTCTGGGCTGGAGCTCCGTGGTTGTAGCTGCCTCCCAGCAGTCACTTTGTTTAATCACATATCCAACAATGCATCACGGAGAGTTCTCTGTTGTTAAAAGAAATGGCTCCCATTTGTTTCTGACACCCCATGGCACCAACGCAACGTGGTGCATATTATTAAATGAAATGAATGCAGGGATGCATCTGGGCTTGAGCCAAAAACGGATGGTTTTAAAGGATACTCCGGAGAGAAAAGCAAGCTGGGTGTACTTTTTAATGCCTGGAAAGACTTCAGGCTAAAATGGCGCGAAAACTGTTATGACCAGCAATAATGTAACACGAACAAATCATCTTCACGGGATTAAAGGTCATAAGTAAAAGTGTATTGAATTTAAAAAACGCAGCACGACGTTTCATTCATTTATCCATGAATATCATCAGATGCAATAAGCCTGTAAAAACGGCCACAGGATGGTTAAAGCCGAACTTTCCGTGGCCGGTATTGAAAGGGAAACCTACCATAGAAGCAATTAACCCCCGCCAGAAAACGAGTCTGCTTCTATTGTAGTAGACGTGCCGAGTTTCCCTTTCAATACCGGCCACGGAAAGTTCGGCATTAACCACCTTGTGGCCGTTTTTACAGGCTTATTGCATCTGATGATATTCATGGATAAATGAATGAAACGTCGTGCTGCGTTTTTTAAATTCAATACACTTTTACTTATGACCTTTAATCCCGTGAAGATGATTCGTTCGCGTTACAGACTTCAGGCTATTGAAAGGGAGGGGGAGTCACAAAACTATCCCCCTACACTTACAGCAAATACGTTTTCCTAAAATCCATCCAATTTGGACCGGATCTTTTTTCCCTTCCATATTTCTGTCCTTCCTCCAAGGAGCTCAGGGCTGATCCTCCTCCTTTTATCCTCACAGCGACCCTGCAAAGCAGGCTAGGCTGAGAGAAAGCAACTGGCCTAAGGTCACCCAGTAGGCATCATGGCTGAGCAAGGATTTGAACCCAGTTCTTCCTAGCCTACAGCCAACACTAACCACTGTGCCACGCTGTCTCTATCACGCTCTTGCTTTCAAACCCGGAACGTGGCGGCAGGACTGTGTCCTGTGCGGAGGAGCTGCTTTGAACCTTCCCGGGATAAACAGAAGACACTCAGTCAGGACCGTCCTCGAAAGAAGATTCTCTCCCTAGGAATTTCCCCTCTGTTAGATTTTTGACATGCTCTGCTTCATCTCCCGGGATGAAGGTTTTGTCTTCCGCTGATTGTGCTGCATGTTTCCACTTTTGTCATCCCCCGAATTGCCCGAGGCAGACGAGGTGACCTTCCTGCTGAGCTTTCGTTTTTTTGCTTTGGCACACAAATTTAGTCCCTTGTTTCAGCGGCTCGCCAGCTGCTCTCTGAAAGTTGTGGCTGCTCCTGCTCTCGCTGGCTGGTTCCCCCCCCCCCCCGTCCCAGCTCTCTTGTCACAGCTCGTCTACCTCAGGCAGGGTTGGCGTGGGGGCCATGATAGGCAGTCTGCAGGAGCCTTTGATGCCCACCACACACACCCCTGTTTCTGCAGCTCTTGCCAGTCACGTCACGATGATGTCGCACAGGGCTGTCGATGGGGAAAGGCTGCAGCCGAAAGGCAACACTCCTGCTCATTGGAAACGTATGCGCAGAGAGCGCCACCGTTTGCAATAATGAGAATAGCTGCCATTGTATCGGTGCTTTCTGAAAGTGTAGCGCTTTGCATATATTATCTCAATGCCGGCCTTACAACAACCCAGGAAGGAAAATATGATGTTACCGGGTGTGCTTCAAGACAACGCTTCTCAAAGGGTCACACTCAGGCATTTTTTTTCCCATAAGAACTTAAGAAGAGAGCCCTGCTGGATCAGGCCAAAGGCCCACTTAGTCCAGCTTCCTGTATCTCACAGTGGCCCCACCAGGTGCCTCAGGGAGTACACAGCCAACAAGACAACCTGTTTCCTGTTGTCACTCCCTTGCACCTGGCATTCCGAGATATTCTACTTTTAAAACCAGGAGGTTGGATATACTCATCATGCTTGTAACCTGTGACGGACGTTTCCTCCATCAATCTGTCCGCTCTCCTTTTAATGACATCCAGGTCAGGTGCCATCACCACATTCTGTGGCACAGATTGTAATTACACGTTGTAATTAATTACAACGATTAATTACAGATTAATTACACGTTGGGTAAAAAAATAATCTTTTTGTCTGTTCTAACTCTCCCTCTACTCAGTTTTAGTGGATGTCCGATGTGCCACGGACTGGCACGATATATGGTGTGGCACATCCACGTACCTGGTCTTACCTGCTTCCTTCTCTCAGCTTCTCAGAACCTCTCACAAGGGTGGCTTGCTGCTCATCCAAGTCATGCAGCCAGACCTGGGTCACTCTCAGAAGCCAGCAGAAGGAGACCTGGCTCATGAACCGGTGACTGGTCTACCAACCACAGTTTGAGTAGCACTGCTCTCAATGCAAACTGTACAGCCTAAGATGCAAGTTCTGCGTCTTCCCTTTTGCACACCAGAACCGCCCCCAGGCTGCTCTTTCCACTCTTGGTTTTCATTTGTCCCATTTCGTTGATGTTTCCTTTACTGTACTTCAGTTTCCTTACCATCCCTTCATTGTTAGCTGCCTTGAAACATATGGCTTGAAAGATAGGATATAACTTTAAATTTTAAATATAACTTTAAATATTTCTTCACCCAGCGTGTAATTCATTTGTGGAACTCCCTGCCACAGGATGTGGTGATGGCACCTGGCCTAGATGCCTTTAAAAGGGGTTTGGATAGATTCATGGAGGAAAAGACCATCACAGGTTACAAGCCATAAGCAACCTCCTGGTTTTAGAAGTGGGTTTTCTCTGTGCCAGGGAGTGGCAGCAGGAAACAGGTTATCTTGTTGTCCTTTGCTCCCTGAGGCATCTGGTGGGGCCACTATGAGATACAGGAAGCTGGACTAGATGGGCTTTTGGCCTGATCCAGCAGCCAGGCTCTTCTTTTGTTCTTATGTAAATTTTAAAAAAAGAAATAAATAAAACAAATGGGGTTACAAAATGGGTGTTGTGGGGCATTTTTATTTTTTTCCTCCTTTGAAACATAGACAATGTTGTAGCCAAGCTCCAGAAGTGAATGGAAAACATTGATCTCTGCCTCAGCAAAAAAAATTCCTGAGAGACAGTATGTAATGGCACCCCCTGGTGACTTCAGCTGTAACGTTTAATTTCAACAGAAAGTGCACCAAATGTGCTCCGAGTTTGCAATCTGCTGAAAAATCAGCATATTGGACACACATAAATAGTCAGCTCACCCCACATATTCTTGTAACGCTGTTTGGTTCCTTTTTCTTCTTCTGGCGGCTGCCTCTTTTCAGCTCGTTCCTTTTTCTTCTCGCTCTCACTGTCCTGATCTTCATTGGTCCTCCTCTTTGACATCAGATTGGATTGGCTGTAATTGCCATATGCTGTGTTTCTGGGCAGCAATTCTGTCACCTTGTCACACAGGGCGTTGTGACATAGTCAACACAACCCTATGGGTTGCCATCGGACAGTGGGGACAATGGAAAAGGATGGATGCTGAGGAGATGGATGCTGTCGCTAGGAAACACAAGGGAGTTGAGACCATGTTTTGGTGATGCATTTGTAACAAATGTCAAAAAATGTCCAAGAATTGGGTGTCTTTTTAAAAAAAAACATTTATAAGAACATATACTGAACTACATAAAAATTGTAAGTAATCATGACCCCGGGAATAGAATTCTCTGAATCGGGAGACAAGGTCGATTACTTCAAGGAAGAAACAAATTGGGGAAGGGGACTTCTCTCAGCATAGACCTCAGGTGCCACTCTACTGGGGGAAGGGGAACCCTAGGAGCCAGTCCAACAGTCCCTCCACACCGGCTCCACATTTAGAGGATGTGGATCTGCCCTTATCGTTTGACTTAGATCAGGGGTTCCCAACCTGTAGTACTGCTAGTACCACTAATGGTACTTCGGCCGACTGCTGGTGGTACTCGGGCCACTGGACCACCAGAACCTCACTTCGACATGGCGCTTTTGGTGGCGTGTTTTTGCTCGCAGGCATTGCTCCTTTGCTCCTTTGGCACACTGAGAAGGGCCCTCCCACCTGCCCAGAGCCGCCTCCCTGCGTTTTCTGGCCTCTGAAAACCCAGAAGTAACTGATGATGATGTCATCACCAGTCACTTTCCGGTAGTACTCAGAAGGAGAGTGGCGCCGGAGGTTGGTACTTGGCCGGGAAGGGATTGGGAACCACTGACTTAGATGATTCCTCTGAGGACCCCACATTGAAGACAGACCCCCAAGCAATGTCAGAGTCAACGCCTCCAAAACTAGACACACGGGCTCTTTAATATACAGACGGTTCCTCAGGGGAGATGTGGAACATCTCTCTCTCTCTCCCGCGCTCCTTTCTCAATGAGCTCCAGACCTTTTCGGGAACAACATCTGAGCTTGCTCTGAGATGACTATTCAGCCAGGCCTTGCCCATTTCCCCTTGGAGCTCTCCAAGATTAAGAACATAAGGACATAAGAAGAGCCCTGCTGGATCAGGCCAAAGGCCCATCTAGTCCAGCTTCCTGTATCACACAGTGGCCCCACCAGATGCCTCAGGGAGCACGATACAACAAGATACTTGTATCCTGTTGCCACTCCCTTGCACCTGGCACAGAGAAAACCTACTCCTACAACCAGGAGGTTGCTTATCCTCATCATGGCTTGTAAACTGTGATGGAATTTTCCTCCATAAATCTGTCCAATCCCCTTTTAAAGGCATCCAGGCCAGGTGCCATCACCACCTCCTTTGGCAAGGAGTTCCACAAACCAATTACACGCTGGGTAAAGAAATAAACCTCCCTCCACTCAATTTGAGTGGATGTCCCCTAGTTCTAGTGTTGTGTGAGAGGGAAAAGAACTTCTCTCTATCCACTCTCTCCATCCCATGCATAATTTTATACGTCTCAATCATGTCCCCCCTCAACCGCCTTTCTGGTTGGACTGTCTCCCCGCCAGAACTCCTGTTTCCCATTGGAGCTGTCCAAGGTCCTGATTGCCTGCCTAGGCGCTTCCATCTGTTCTGGTTCTAGCTGACCGCTTATGATTTATCATTCTTGTTAATTTTGGGCAGCCACTTTGACCACGTGAAAAAGCAGTTTAAAAATGCACCTGAAGCAGGATATTGGTCGCCATGTTGGTTCATTAGAAGAAACCAAGGGCCGGCCACCATATCCTATCCAGTATTGTCCCCTTCCCCGGGTGTAAGCGGCGGGAGGGGGCCTCCTCAAATGTGCGCGAGCTGTGGATTGTGCGTCCTTTCACACCGGCCGTGTAAGGCCGCGCCGGGTCTGAGTAAATCCATTCCAGTGCCAGATGCTTACGCCCTAGTAAGGCACCAAATGTTCCCTTTCCTGGAAGAGACCTCCCGGTCTGCCCTTTCCTCGCAGGATGCAGTGCACACTCCAGTAGCGAGGCTGCATCGGAGGGGTGAGAATGGATAGAATTGGGCTATTAGTCATGACTACGTGCCCTTTAAATCAGCGATGACTAACTTTGAATACAACCCACGATATGTAAGTGCAGACATATGTGGTCCGGATCCCCAAATCTTGTCCTTCCTGCTCTGGGTTGTCTTTCTGACCTTGGAGGCTCGGCCCTCACTTTAGGGCTACTGGTGAAACCGTCTTTCAGTAAAAACAGCCGTTCTCTGCTTCATCACTGCAGCATCTAGAGCTCCACTAACCTCATGGACAGAAACATCTTCATGACCTGTGTTGACTGTTTAATGCTGTGCATGATCAAGCCAATCATCGTCAACCCAGACACTCCTCAGGGTGGAATCCTTTGGAGAGTGCTTTGGGACACCAGGGTGCTGTTTAAACGGACTTCAAGGAACAGTGCAGAAGACCTTGATCTTCCTCAGAGGGGGGAGAGAGAGAGAGAGAGAGAGTTGACCAAAGCAACTTCTATTGGCTTCCCGCCCACTTGGAAAATCTTCGTCTGCTCAGAGATGCCCCAGCCCTTGGGAACTCTCACACTCGCCGTTTCTGTCTTCTTTCCTCTCCCTTCCCTTTCTCCCTTGTTGGTTTTTTCTCACTCCCTGCACTGGGGGCTACTGCCTCTGTAATCCATCCCTATGGATTCACTACACATAGCAGGGCCAAGTGTGATAGCAACCCCCTCCGTAGCCCCCAAGCTTAGGAAAACACGGCTTGCATCTCCTCTTAGTCCGAAGCCACCCAGACTCTTCCCTGGAACTTTTCAGACTGTCAAAGGAAGGATGAACACATCAAATATTGAGACAATTGCGACCGGAGCGACTTGGCAGGAGGAGAGATGGAGGAAGAGCTCAGATGCAATTGCTGGGTATGGACAGCTCCATATTTTGTAGCTTCCAGACAATGTCGACAGCAACTGTCAGAATCTGTGTTTCAAGTCCGACCTTCTGCTTTTATCTATATTTTAAACCCCACACAAGATATACAAGGCGAACATTGCCGTTGCAGTCAGAGAGTCCTAAATAATGGATGAATGGAGGCTGTAAAAGGGGGGGGAGCTAGAGGAGGTTAAAAAAATGAAAGAAAGAAAGAAAAAAACTACCCAAAATAAGAAAGATAACAACCACTGGTGAGAAGCACGTTTCATAGCTTTGCTTCCATTCCAACCAAGCCCTATACTAATCCCTCCAGATGCCTCCTGATCACAAGTCACTTGGGTTTCATTTGAGAGAAAGGTCGATTATTTGGGGAAGAAAGGGCTGGTTGATCTAGGAAGGAGGAATGCTCTGTACAATAATAATCTTCAGCTTCCCAAGATCTAGCATCCATCTCAAACCTCAACCTTCATTATGGGACCCACCTTCAACAGCCCCGCAGGCCAGAGCAGAAGAGGGTTGTTCTTCTTTTCCTGCCCAGCGGCAGACACTCAGTCTGCATTGCTACTGTGTCATTCTGCCCCTTCTTTCCTTCCAGGCCGATTGGAAGGAGAAGAGGGGCAGAAAGTGAGCATTCAAGAGGAAGCCGGGGGAGACGAGGCGAGGCATCGAGAGCAGAGGGAGACCAGATGGCCCTCCTGAAGATGGAGGGACTTGGCCAAAGCAGCACCTCAAAAGCCAAAGTCTTTCCCTCATCTAGGACCACTAGCCCCAGCTAGCATCCAAACTGGGCAGGACTGAGCCTCAAAACAATCTGGCAGTGAAAGCACCAGTGATGTAGACTTGAGTCTATTGACTTGGACTCGACTCGGACTTGACTCTGTGATTGTGAAAGACTCGACTCGGACTTGACTCGGCGATTGTAAAAGACTCGACTCGGACTTGACTCGGCGATTGTAAAAGACTCGACTCGACTTGAAGCCTTTTACAACAAGTCGAATTTTATTCAGGTTTAAACCCGTTTCCCCCCATTAAATAGACAGGGACTTGCAACTCACAACCAAGGACTCGGGACTTGGGGGCAAAGACTTGGGTCTTGACTTGAGACTTGGACCCAGTGACTTGGGACTTGACTTGAGACTTGGAACCAGAGACTTGATCCACATCCCTGGAAAGCACCATTGTGACCAACCTGAGGACGGATCATAACCCACTTCTGAGACTTCACCCACCTGTTGAAGGCCTCTGCTCCAGAGAGATCTTCCTCCAGTTTCCCAAATCCCAAAGCTTCCTCCGCCACGTCGCCATGTTTGCTTCTTGTCGTGTTTTGTTCTGTTGACGTTCACGAGGGGTGCAAAATGTGGGAATATTTGATGCGTGTGTTTTTTTTAATTCCTTCTGTTAAATTTCTACAACTCCAAGGAACAGTGGAGAACTGAGGAAGAGAAAGAACTGGATTAGCAGAGGCTGTGTTTGCAAACAAAAAGTTGGGCCCATTCATTCTGGGAAGAGATGGGAAACATTTGGGTTGTTGGGTTTTTTTCTTGTGCTTTAAGGAGTATGACCCTTCTCCTCCTTAAATCAACGGCAAACGTCCTGTTGATATATTCCTGTGAAGTTTTTTCTATATCATGCTTAATGTATGCATGAGCCTGGTGTTCTTTAAATTTAAGGGGCCAACAGTATTTTATTTATTTATTTATTTATTTTTCACATTTTTATACCGCCCTTCCTCCAAGGAGTTCAGAGTGGTGTACATATTTCCTCCCCTCCTTTCTGTCCTCACAACAACCCTGTGAGGTAGGTGGGGCTGAGAGATAGTGACTGGCCCAAGGTCACCCAGGAAGCTTCGTGGCTGAGCGGGGATTTGAACCTGGATCTTCCAGGTCTAAGTCCGACTCCCAAACCACTACACCATCCTGGTGTAACATCCTACATGTTCTGCTTGTGGGACATTCTACATGTTCCCAGAGGCATGTAACATTCACCCAGAGGTGTAACATTCTACATGTTCCCAGAGGCATGCATTGATTGACCATTGTGAAAGGCCGGATAATTAGATGGGTCTTTGCTCAAATCCAGCAAGTCTCTTTTTGAATTCTTACCAATACCACTGGAGGAAGTTCTGGCTCCTGACCTAGATTTCACTGTTGCTGTCTCACTGTCCGATGAACCACTCATCTGGTGATTTCGGTAATTCACATTTATAGAGTACAGCAAGTCCTCACTTAAAGTCGTTTCATTATACAGTAAGTCGTCTCTTTTTAAAGTTGTTGAGGGGAAAAATCCATTCCCAACTGGGGCCACTGTCTGTGTGGAGTTTGAATGTTCTCCCCATTTCTGCTTGGGTTTTCCCTGGCCCAGAAAGCTCACATGTTTAATATTAGAAGTGTTTTATTTATTTAGAAGTTTGGTGGTGTTTTCGTGATCAGAAATATGCCGTAAACTCCTGTTTATATATATCTATTAGCCTTTGGTAAAATTTGTTTCGTTATAAATCGCTTCGCTTAAAGTTACAGTTTCCAAGAACCTATCAACAACTTTATGTGAGGTCTTGCTGTACAGTATACACACACACATTATGCATTTTTATATGTATTGTAATTTTTGTAACTTTTATTCTGTAATCCACTCTGAGCTACTCATCAGGGTTAAGGAAAAAAAGAGTATAGACACCCAAAGTAAATAACAGCACAATCCTATCCAACTTCCCCCACCGGCGTAACCAGCGGGGGAGGGCGGGGCGGGAGGCTTTGGAGGGGAGGGGAGATTTAAATCCCCTTTGAATTCCCCCTTTGGAGGGGATCTGAATCCCCTTTCCGTTCTGGGGCCTCCCGTTCTCACTGCACCGCTGGTTACACCGGTGGTGTAAGTTGGACAGGCTTGTGCTGTAAATAAAATAAATACATCCCAGTGGACTTCATTGGGCTTACTTCAGAGTAAGAGTAATGCCTGGATCAGACCATTAGGCTTCAGAAGTGGGGGCGGGGTGGAAATCTCCTCCTGCACTGAATAACCAACCTTACCTTCGTTCGCTCTCTTGCTCTTTCTCTCTGGTTCAAATCTTTCCATTTTGCTCTATTGCTCTATTTCTGTAAGGTGTGTGTGTGAGTGTTTACAGTCTTTTCTCCTTTCTTTTTCTTTCAACTCCAGGCTTTTCAGTAACGCTGAAAGTTCCTTCCTTCTCCTGGCTCCCCCGGCAGGAAGAGTAATGCCTCTCAAGGAATCTTTTCTATGCTCTCTCCCTTTTAAACCTAAGGGTTTCTCGGAATCAAAGTCAGAGCCAGCCTTAGGAGCTACGGGGCCCAATCGGAAACATTTTTGGCGGGGCCCTAGGTTCACAGTCCAGGTCTGTAGAACCTCTGAGATATAACATCACATTATGACTGTCAAAAGTAACAAACGTGTCTTGTATCATATTATTTTTGTGAGTGCAGGGTATACATCTAATATTATTTATTTATTATTTATTGGATTTATATCCTGCTTTCCCCCCTCCCCATAGGGGGGACCCAAAGCGGCTTACAACAATACAAATCATAAAAATACAGGATTAATACAGTAATCTGTGTCTGTACTGTATTCGTAGGTCCTAATTATCTAGATTTAGATATGTAAAACTTAACTACTTGACAGCGCAATCCGACTTAACTTTTGTGCCGGTGTAACCAGCAGTGCAGCGAGAACGGGAGGCCCCAGAACGGAAAGGGGATTCAAATCCCCTTTGAATTCCTCTTTTGGAAGGGATTGGAATCCCTTTTCCATTCTGGGGCCTCCCGTTCTCGCTGCGCCGCTGGTTACACCGGCACAAAAGTTAAGTCGGATTGCGCTGTGAGTCTGAATATAGGTCTACAATATATAAACCTGCAATGTGGGGTTACGTGTCTGTTGAAATGTGTTGTTGTCATGTGTGTTTGACAAGACTAGAAATTACCCTATCACGGGGGGGGGGGGGAGGGCCTTAGACGCAGGGCCCAATTGGGAGCAATTGGTCCAGTTGGCTTAAAGCCGGCCCTGATCAAAGTATTTGAGGGTTTCTGCCTCCTACTTGGTCACTTTCAGATCTCTGGGGTTAATTTCGTACCCAGAAGCCTCCATCTTCTTTACGGGTGTTTTTTGTTTGTTTGTTTGTTTTTGGCGGTGGTTATAACCTGTTCAGCAGGCAAGAGCTGAGTTTGCTGTTACAGGGAATAATCCTGCCTCTGCACAATGGGAGGGGTGTGTGTCCATTTTTTCTATCATGGTTAATAGCCAACTGATAGTCTATTAGTGATGAATTTCCCTAATCCCTTTGTCCTGCCATCTGGGACTGAATAGTCACAACATCTGAAGCACCTGCCAATCAATGTCATTTGATGAGCTCAACTTCCCCTGTTTGGAGAGAGAGAGAGAGAGAGAGAGAGAGAGAGAGAGAGAGAGAGAGAGAGAGAGAGAGAGAGAGAGAGAGAGAGAGAGAGAGAGAGAGCTTGCATCTCTCTATCCAGCCATGATTTTATGAGCCTTTCGCGTCTCCTTTGCTTGTCTCTTTCTAAGCAAAAGGGCCATTTTCGAGGCTCAGAGCCTCAACTGGGCTCACCGAATTGTTAACCAACGTTTCCGTGTTGGCTCCTTAGGTTAGATCTGAGCCGAGTTTCCTGGTGCTCAAAAGAACAATTTAGTGAAGGAGTTTGTTAAAGCAGGGTGGTGTGCTAAGTCTGTGGGGTTTTCCCCGCGCAGCATTCAAACATAAGGAACGTCCTGCTGGATCAGGCCAAAGGGTCACCTACTCCATCACCCTTCTTTCCCACAGTGACCCTACTACCAGTTGCCTCTGGGAAGCCGACAAGCAAGAGAGAAAGAAAGGCATGCCCTTCGACGACCTCCCTGCAACCGGTATTTGGAGACAGACTCTGCCATTGCATCTGGAGGTAGCAAGTTACATATTTTTGTTAGAAGATCGGCATTTTCACACTTGAGTTATTTTAGAACTCTTGAGCGGATGTCATCTGGACTCCGTGATTTGTTAATGTCTAATTTGTCAATACTCTCTCTAGAACATCCTCCCTCGTCACTTTTTATTTGATTCCGTTCTTCAGGCTCCCTCCCTGAAAAGGTCAGTTCGGGCAAAAGGGGAGCTGCCTTATGTCTTCTGCAGCGAAGGCAGATGCAAACTGGGCAGGGAGGGGGCATGACAGAGACAGGGAGGCTGCAGGAGGGGGTGGATCCAGCCTGGAGTAATGGTGTGTGCTGAATCCAACCTTCCCTTTTCGCGGCCTCCCTGCCTGCCCCCTTTCTCTCCTCAGACTTGTGCTATCAAAATCGCTATCAAAAACCCATTGAGGGTTGGGAGGCTTACGCAGGGGTAAGGTAAAGGTAAAGGTGACCCCTGACAATTAAGTCCAGTCGTGTCCGACTCTAGGGTGCGGTGCTCATCCCCATTTCAAAGCCGAAGAGCCAGCGTTGTCCGAAGACGCCTCCGTGGTCATGTGGCCGGCATGACTCTCCTTGCCGCAGCGCATAGCGTGCAGCTGGAACACGGAGCGCTGTTTACCTTCCGCAAGTGGTACCTATTTATCTACTCGCATTGACATGCTTTGGAACTGCTAGGTTGGCAGGAGCTGGCCAAGCAACGACCGCTCACCCCGTCGCGGATTCGAACTGCCGACCTCATGGTTCCGCGGTTTAACCCACTGCGCCACCCGCTGGCCCTTTCCCTGAAGACTCGCAATCCACCGCCTCCCCCTTGGTGGATGCAGTGCACCCATTTTTGGCGCAGTTGCACCAGCAAGGGGGGGGGGAGTTTATTTCTCCAAGTCAAGATCCCACTTCACATTTTGATCAGGAGAGCAAGCATGGGTCTCCAGTTACTAAATCAGTATTTGGGGCTGACATTTCCACTCCACTGTGGAGGATTCTGATCCCCCTATACTTTTCCAGTTGGTTGGATTCTGTATCCTCTTTCACTTACAGAGCTACACAATCCTACATACGCCCCTCCCTGTCCTTTCTGTGGGGTTTGTATCCTGGAACAATCATATCCCGCACCCCAACACAACAGCTGGTTATCTTGGCAGTATGTTGCTGGCCATCCAAGGATGGTCACTGGGGACCAACGAGAGGGATCAAGCGCCATAATATATTCATCCCAAGGCGGTCCCATGAATGGTTGTATTTGACAGCTACGGAAGCCAGTGGGAGGGTGAGAGTGCAGCTCCTCCTGGTGCAAATTGGCCAGTCAGGACAGGAATAATATTGATTCTGCCCGCCTCGAATCTGGGTCCATGTGTCAGCGCCAGCAGCAGGGAACTGGCACCAAACCAAAACAACACCAGCAATATAATGAGATGGTGCTTGCGCCGTGAGCTCAACATCAGTATCTTGACTACAGCGCAAAAGGTCGTTGGTCTACATCTTTAGAATCCTCATGACTATAGAACAGGGGTGGCCAAACTTGCTTCATTGTAAGAGCCACATACGATAAACTTCAGATGTTTGAGAGCCGCAAGAGAGATGTTTGAGAGCCGCAATATTTAAGAAGCATTTAAATTCTTAAATATATTTACTCACCATGAACATTAAACTTATGTTTTAATCCAGTGGTCTCTTACTTTAGACCTGGTAATAAATATAAAGTTTGAAAATGTCTTATTTACTTATTTAATTGTGATGCAAAAAGGAGCTCAGCCGAGAGCCGCACATTATAGGTCAAAGGGTCGCATGTGGCTCAGGAGCCACAGTTTGGCCACCCCTGTTATAGAGCCATCTATATGCACAGTGTTTTACATAGAGTGAAGAGACAGGTTCTTGCCCCGAGAAGCTTGCCATCTAGATGTTGACACAAGAAAGAGAGACAACAGAGGGAAGGAAGCTAATGGAGGCAGCAGCAAACAGGAAAAGAATGTGTGATTCTTTCAGCAACACATACTCAAGAGAGAACCTAAGAACGTAAGAAAAGACCTGCTGGATCAGGCCAAGGGCCCATTTAGTCCAGCTTCCTGTATCTCACAGTGTCCCACCAGATGGCGCTGGGAGCACACAAGACCGCAACAGACCTGTATCCTGTTGCCTCTCCCTTGCATCTGGCATTCAGAGATAGGCTACCTCGAAAAGTTGGTTGGATGGAGGTTGCATCCAGTCATCATGACGTGTAACGTGCGGTGGACTTTTCCTCCATAAATCTGTCCACTCCCCTTTCAAAGGCATCTAAGTGAGATGCCATCATCACATCCTGTGGCAAGGAGTTCCACAGATGAATTACACGCTGGGTAAAATAAAATTTCCTTTTGTCTCCCGCCAGTCAATGTTAGTGACTGTCCCCTGGTTCAGGGCAAAAGAACTTCCTTCTGTCCTCTAAGCTTAGTTACTGTGTAGTAGGGAATCGACTGTGCCAAAGGCATCATGGGAAAATGTGGATATGAAGAAGTGAGAGAAAGGAAGTGATAGAAGTGGCATCACATAGGTGTTCCAAGAGGCCGTTCCAGACACAAAGTGCAACAAAGGACAAAAGTGTTGGAGGGAGCAGGAAACCTGTGCACAGTGGAGAAATTTGGAGCTGAAGGGCAGAGGTTTAATGGGATTTAAAAGCTGAGAGGTGCAGAGGAGTGAGACCATGAAGGACCTGGAAGGTAAGGTCCTGGGGCCTTCTGCATGCCAAGTACCGGTATGTGCTTTAATAACTAGCGGCCCAATCCTAATTGGCCATTATGCCGCCGGAACCCGTGTTCCACTGGCGTCATGTGCAAATGTAACCATGGATGGAGCCAGGATGGTGTAGTGGTTTGGGAGTCGGACTTAGACCTGGAAGATTCAGGTTCAAATCCCCGCTCAGCCATGAAGCTTCCTGGGTGACCTTGGGCCAGTCACTCTCAGCCCCACCTACCTCACAGGGTTGTTGTGAGGACAAAAAAAAAAAGGAGGGGAGGAAATATGTACACCACTCTGAGCTCCTTGGAGGAAGGGCGGTATAAAAAGTGTGAAAAATAAAAATAATAAATAACCGTGCCAGAGAGCACAGCCTGGCCTCCTGCAGAAGTGGCCAACGGCCAGATCAGTGCACACAGACTGTAGGTGCCTCAGGTCGTGAAGTGACAGCTGTGCTCCAGCTGTGTAGAAGAGTCCTGGTTCCATATCTGTGAGGTCCCAGCCACTTAAGGGCAGACTCTAGGTCTTCTGGAGTCCAGGAGCAGAGATTAGAATATCCCGCACTATGTCCATCCATTCAAGTGCCTGCACTTACAAACGGATCCATAGAGTCCGAGAAGATGGAACCATCCTTCAAAGCGAGGGCACCTGACAGCCCTTATTAGAGCTCCTTTGTTGAAGCAATGCAAGGCAGAAAATATCCAATATTTTTGCAAGATATCCCCCCCCCCTCTCTCTCTCTGAAAAGGCACGCCAGCAAACAATCTCCTGCTGCAAGGCCTTCGTCTATTATTCTGTGTATTTTGGCTTAGTGCTGAGAAGATGCATTTTGAAAAAAGGTGAGCTCTTGAAGTCAGCTCTGTTCCACTGCAGGGGAAAGACTGGGGTAAAAGAATCCTTATGGGCTCCAGTGCGAGGTGGATAAGCGGGATAATGCCAATTAAGCTGCCTGCAGAACAACTCAGTCAACAGAGCAAAGGATTTCTTGCTTTCGAGCAGAGAGTGATTAATTACGGGGCAAGGAGGAAATTCAGGCCTTGTGTACCCCTGCTAAGAAGAGGCGCCTTTTAAATGGGGGTTATAGTTCTCAAAAAGATGGGTATCCATGGGAATTCATCTCATCCCTAGCTAACAACACTATAAACTTCGGAGGGAAGTGGAAGTTTCCCCTGGCCCCTCACTCCTAATCTCCTCCGAAGCCAAGTAGTGGAAATGATTTGTATTGCCAGAAGAAGAAACAGTCCGTTTCAAGACGTTGGTAGTTTTGCTTCTGTTTCCAAATGATACCCAAGTCCCTTCTCACCGTCTTCTTCCTCGCAATGTCTGAAATCAGCCTGAGAAATCTTTTGGCAAGTAAGACGTGTTTCCAGACCTGTCGTTCTGCTTTGAGACGAGGAGCGTGTGCCCAGAATAAGGACTAGGTTAGAATTTTGAAGGGGGGAAACCTTTGGGATTATCTTCCTCGCCTTTGCACTGCAGTTTACCTGGCTGGGGAGTTTGGAATGAGGACCGACTCTGTTTGATGCCCCTAAGCTTGTCCTGCTTTTAAGTCTTCAAAAAGACTGACAATTTAGTAAACTTGCTGCCTTATGGTCTGCAATATGATTGACTTCTATATCATGGCTTAATAAAAAAGAAAGCACCTTCTGACATTAGTTCCTCTAGGATGTGAGTAGTATGAATGTGTTAATTTCTACCCCACCTACCAACCCAGTTCTGACATTTTTCCCCAAAGAATCAGAAAGATAGCACACTGAAATATATCTGCGCCTTTACATTATAATGGATGTGATAGGGTAACTTTGCTGCAGCACTGGACATAACGCCGCCACCCCGCCCCCTTTTAGCCAAAAATGTTATGAGCACTTCCCCGTGCAGTGAAAAAGTGAACTGGATTCTGGCTTCCTTTGAGAGATCAGTTGGAGCGTATGGTGTTTTTTGTAGCATGTTTTGCTTTGTCTACAAATACAGTGGCTGAGAACTGGGTAGGTAGAGGTAGCTGATGATGACAGGCATCACCTGTCTTTGATCCTCCCCTCCTCCCCCTCCCTTTTGGGGGAGGAGCTTTTCTAGGCAAACCAGAGGTTTGCACCATGTCCTACACACCACCATTGCAGCAAATACCTGCCCAGCCTGTACATACCTGCAAGAGGTGGGGAAATTCAGGATCGGGAGATGAGAATTCAGAGGTGGAGTGATGGAGGCACTTTTATTGCTCTTAGACTGGCTTATCGGTTATGTTCTATTGCTTTGAAGAGGCTGAATTTCCCCATGTCATGCAACAGTTAGAGAGAGAGAGAGAGAGAGAGAGAGAGAGAGAGAGAGAGGACGGACGGACACATGAAACAGGTTTTCTATTACCATTCACTAGCCAGAACACTTCTGCCAGCTCTTGGAAATTATAACTGAATCATAAACTGAGAATTAAACAAAGTTTCTGGAAAGTTAACTTCATCAAAATCAGTAGCACTTACTTCAGAGTAAATATACCAAGGAGGATGCAGAGGCCACTTGAAAGCAGCTTCAGAGAAGGTCAAGGAAGAGATTTTCAGGACTCTGACGATAGAAACTTAAAAATAGCACAGATTCATGGAAGACAGGCCTATCGATAGCCTCTCTTGTTATGTAAGCCAGTTTATGAACGTTTTTGTTGAAAAGAGGGATATAAATGTGCGTTAGCATAGCTCTTGGCCATATCTAGAATGACGCTTCCATATTTGTTGGCGTTGTGCCTTCAAGCATAATGTGCCTGGGACAAATGGCAAGAGATGGTGAACTGTATAAGAGATGGTTAACTCTTGCTGGTTGTTCATTGTCAGGGAGGGACAACATGTTGGGCAAATGAGTACAATGCCTCACTCCGATGCAAACAGCTTAGAGTACTGTGACCTGCCAAATGCTTCACAAACCAAACCTCCCTGCTATTTTTCAACCCAGGCAGGCAGCAGAAATCAGACAGATGGCAAAAAAAAAAAAAAAAACCTATCCCAGGCAGGCAGCAAACTCTCTACTTTGAGATGGTTTGAAGAGTGGATTATACATCCACAAATACATAAATAAAAATTACGCAGTCTCTCATGGACTGCCTGCTGCTGAAGTTGGTGGCTCAGGAGGTGTGCAGAATTGGATCAGGGGAACGTTTGATGAGGTCGGTGTTTCGCAAACTTTGTGGACTAAGACCCGAAATATAGTGCTTTTCTCTCCATCTGGGGCCCCAAGGAGTTGATACATGTTGATAATAATAATTTTAAAAAGCAGTGTGGGTAGAATTAACACACTGGGATCAGACATTCCCAGATCATTCACTCAGCTGCCCCGCTGATCCTGTGGCTTGCCTGGCCGTGTCTCTCCTAGCCGTGTCTCTCAACACCACAGCAGGTAGCATGTTAGACTCTGGAGGTTCCTCGAGGTCCAACGCCTCAAAAGCGGTCTGATCTGTGGAGGGAGGGGCGCCACCAGCAGCTTGTCCAAGCCCACCAGAACCGGGTGAGTTCAGAACAGGAGATCAACAACAACAAAAAAAAAATTCCCAGAGACTTTCTCTCGACCCTCAAGAATATTCACTCTCATTTGGGTCATGACCTCTGGTTTGGGAACCACTGGGTTAGATCCAAAGGCACTTCTTCAATCCCTCCCAGTGAAGTCATTTAAGAATGGATTTTTGTGTGTGTGATCTTCGATTGTAGCATCTGTTGCCTTATTAATTTTTTTTAACCATTTTGTACCAATTCAATTGTAAAATTCTGAGACTGTAAAAGTCAGAAAGCTCCTCTCTACCCCCGGCAGCCCCTTACCACATACAGTAGACCTATATAAAATGCTTGTCCACACCTATATAATATGCACAAATCCATTTGGATGTGCAACTCCACAGAGATAAACAATTGCAAGAGTTAACATATTTCATTTCTAGCAGTACAATTAGACATATTTTTTTTCTTGAATAAAAAAGCCATTCTTTGGAAATGTCTATGTTTCCATCTCCAGAGGGTCTTGAAATGTGTCGTAGCCAGCAGTCTGACTGTGCACCTGTTCAGAGTTCAAGCAAGCAAAGCACATAAACTGGGTGCACTCGAGTGATTTGATCTTTGCACCTGGGTGCAGCAGAAAGTTCTCCCTTCCCCATCTGTGTTAAAGTCAAAAGGGAAGTATTACTTCCACCCAACAGCAGAAGTTACTTATACTGTGCGCTGCCACAACATGGGTTGAAGAGTGGATTATATATCCACAAATACATAAATAAAATAAAAATATGCAATGGCCACTAGTACTTAAAGACTTTAAAAAAATGATGTTAGATAAACTCAAGAGCTATTAGCCATGGTAGCAAAATGGAACAACAACCCCCCCATACTGTACCTCCAAGTAACAAATACTAGGGACATGTAAAGGGGGGGGGGTTGCCTTCATAACCTGCCTGTGAGCTTCCCAAAGATTAGCTGCTTTTGGAAACAGAATGGTGGATTAGGCAGACCTCTGATCTGAAACAACCACTCACAATTTTCTTAAATGCCACTTTTCAGCATTTGGACTACTGATTCCTAAGAAGCATTATTGCAGACTGATGCTTGCTCATGTCTCCATCACTCCTGCCAAGTTGTCCAACCCTCGCCCTTTTCTGACAAAACGTTCAGACAAAGTTTGTCTCGACTCGTCCCTCCTCCCCCCCCCATCTGCCCAGAATGACTGGCAAGGAAACAGCAGCACAAAAAAAAAAGTCAAGTAGGCGGCATGTGATTAGTTTGCTAGCTTTCTTAACAGTTCGTCTTAAGCTCTGTGCCTTCTTTGCCACTCGGTCAATTTAATTACTTTATGTTGTCTTTAATCATGGTAAGCAACAATAAACACACGCGTCCTGGTCCCCCCCCCCTTCTTTTTGTTCTTCTGACCGCAAATGCTCAAGGCTTGCATAATTTTGAGTGGTTTCCTGGGGAGGCGAGAGTGGCGGCGGCTGCCCTGCATTTCTTCTGAAACGTGGAGTTCCTCGTTCTCTCCCTAGCTGGTCCGTGAAAGGCTTCCTGGGCTTTCGAGAAAACGCCCCTTACCTGCTTGCTGCCTGCCACACCTGCGGGGGGGGGCTGCTTTCTGGCCTTCGACAGGTGCCCTGGACCCGCAAAATGGCCTTGGTCTGGTCGTCCTGCCCTCCCCCACACAACTCTTGAAGCCGGATCGATTCCGCAGGAGAAGCGTTTGCTTAAAGCTGTTTTGAGTTTTGAAACGAGGAAATCCTGGCTCGCCTTTTTATTATCTCAGGTGATAAATATTGCATCGCGCGCGCATTTAAAACTTTTAATACTAGGACCGGAGTGTGTGAGAGGCAGGCACCTGTGGGTTCTTTCTTGCCTGGGCTTTCGCCCTCCCTCCTAAGCCTTCTTTTGTGTGTGGGGGGGGGATCAAAGAATTGCTAGCACCCCAGTTTTCCCTCTGTGGGGAAGGGGATCCAGCCGACGAAGGCGCGTGTTCTCTCTTACCATGGAGAGTTTGATGTCTCTTGGAAAGAGCCATGACGGGGAGGGAGGGGCGAGAAGGCCCCTGCTAATGTTGCACTGAGATGATTCTCAAAGGCCCCCCAGGCAGCACTCAACATCCAGACTTCATTAAAATTTCATACCCAGCACTTGGCCAAGGTCTATTTATGAAAATGCGTTTTTCGTGGCATGGAAAAAACAGGACTCCTCTCCGACGAAAGAACAAAAGCGGGGAGGGCGCGGGGAGGGCGCGGGGGCTGAGCGAGCCGATGGATGGGGTCTTAAAGCTGCGCGCAGCGTCGCGTCCCGTCCAGCGCTTTCAGCCTGAGCTGGAGAGGCCAAGTGGAAGCTGGATTGGGGGGGGGGGAGGAAGCCACGGGAGGGGCCCCCGCTTTCCCCCCTCTTTTCCCTGAGTGCTGGAGCGGGCTGTTTCAGAACCTTGGACAGCTCGCCGGCTCGGCGCTTTGGCTGGACTGCTGCCCTGAACTCCGAGAAAGCGCATCCTCGGCCGGGAGGGGGCCGGCAACCGGAGCCGGCGCGCTCTGAACTGTCCAGGGTGCTGAAGCAGCCCGAGGGGGGCTACTTAAATTATTGACGAGCTGCGGCGGCGGGTGGGGGGAAGGACGGACGAAGGGATTGGCTGGCGGAGGACCGATGGCGATCTCTTGCAAGAGAACAAGCCGGGCTTTTTCTTTTCTGTTTTTTTTAAGCCTCTCATTCATGCAGAAAGTCGGCTGTCGTATCTATTCCCTCTTCTTCTTCCTGATGCCTCTGTGTGTGTGTGTGTGTGTGTGTGTGTGTGTGTGTGTGTGTGTGTGTGTGTGTGTGTGTGTGTGTGTGTGTGTGTGTGTGTGTGTGTGTGTGTGTGTGTGTGTGTGTGTGTGAGAGAGAGAGAGAGAGAGAGAGAGGGGGGGTTAATGTGGTCCCAGGCGGAACGCCAAGCTCTGTAGTAGAAGATGGGGGGGGGGGGTGTCTGTCAGACCAAGCGCCAGAGTGTGAGCGCATTACAGGGGGGGGGGTTCCAAGAGGGGGCTGCGGCGGTGAAGTGAGGGAGGGAGGGGCGCAGGCAAACTTTTCAGCCAAGTTCAAAAAGCAGTGAGTCGTCAAGGATCTGAAGATTGCGCGGTCCAATGCGCTGGCGTGTTTTGCGCAACCCAGCCAGAGTTAATGCTTCTTGAATTAGAGAGTTCGAGACCCACTTAGCTCTCCCGTTAAAAGCAGCAATTGGGCTTAAAGCGGTGGAGTGTTTCCACTTCTGTCCGGGAACAAATGCTCAGTTATTTTATATGAACGTATGAGGACAATTGTGTTTGGAGTTTTGGAACAGTGTAAATGCGCCTACTCCTCCCGCCACTATATAATACTGCTAGAACAGATCCCAAGGAAACTTAGGTAGAGGATGAGCGATTTCAGGCCCGCCTGAAATAAAGTTTCCAGCGAGATCAGTTGTTTCCGCCAAACTTCGACCTGGAGAGGTCTCTTGTGGTCGGCTGTTGGCTCGCGGAACAAAAATCCCTAGCAATTTTAAGTCTGTTTTCTTTATTGTAAGAACAATAATCGTCTCTAATTGATTTGCTTACAAAATCAGCCCCTAATTGCCACAATGGGACTTACTTCTGAGTAGACATGCCTAGACTTGTGTTAGAAGTATTCTTTCCCGTGTGGAATTTTAGCTTGCAAGTTCCTCGGGGCAAGGATCTGACTCCTTGTTGTTAAAGGATCATGTACATTTATAGCTAAATAATACTTGTTATAACAATAACGATAATGCACTTGTTATTTCGTTAAATCATGTAGGCTGAAGGAAACTTATCTCCGTTACATTAAGCATAATAAAAGAGCCTTTTGAGAGTAGAGGGGAATATTTCACATTTTTTCTAAATTCCAGCAAGGGAACCACCTGTCACTTGAAGTCTCCTTTTTCTTCCCAGGCGAAATCGACCTGTTCTGTTCTCTTAACCTTTGTGCGATGTTTTTAAGTACCGGTACTTAAATAATCTCTTTATAATACCTTTTAAAGTCCTGCTTTTGCTGCTAAGGTTCGCACTGAGTCTTAACACGTGATGCTTGCTTTTTAATTACCATATTCCCGTCCCTTCCTCTCCAGTTTCTTTCCTTCCCCTCCGCCAGTGTTGTTTCAGCCCCTGCCCCTTTTAGATTGTAAGATCCTTGAGGGCAGGGACTCTTTTTGTTCGTTCGTTCGTTTGTTGTTGCTCTTGAAACTCTGCAAAGCTCAGTGCCCAATGATGGCGGTTGTAATACTAAGAATGAAACTGTTGTCGTCGGACATAAAATGGGTTTAGATGCTGTTGTGCCGCTAATGCAGCCCCCTTACCTACTTGCTTGTTGCCCCGTGTGTAGAAATCCTACAAATAAGACAGACCAAAAGAAACGGCAGAGAGGATAATTCATTCACTCTGGGAATTCCTGGCCACAAGAAGACGGGGGAATGGCTGCTGGCTTCTGTCGGTAGAACCTCCATGTACAGGGAGTGTCTTCTGCAATGCGTAGCAGTTGCTGGGGTGCCACAGCGAGAGAAAGCTATTATTTCTCATAGCATCTAATTCATCTAATTCAGATGCTATTGGAAAGAAGCTGGATCAGGGACCTTTCGTCTCTTTTTGTCTTTCTTATGAAGCAGGGTTTCATGTGTATGTATATGTATTTTTTTTCTCTCTCTCCCTCTTATTATTTGTATGTGGGAGGGGGCGTTAACCAATCAAACCCACCTCTTTCCCTCCAGGGCAGGGTTCAGCCCTCAATTAGCCACAAACGTGCACCCCTGAGACCTCTAACTTTCCTGCCACCCACCGAGAGAGAAAGAATAAACTTCCCCAATCAGAACCGGGAGAAGTAGACCCGTCCCCGCATGTATATAGACTCTCTCCTCTTGGGATTGGGGCCCTAGAAGGATCTTCGGTTTACCAATAGCAAGAGAGACTCCCGCCGCTTAACGGAACACCCTTATGAAATACCTGCTGCCGATGGACTCTTCAGTATGGGGTTTGTAGCTCGGTGGAAGACACCACATGGTTTGCAAGTGGTTAGATCCCAGCAGGCGCTTCTTTGGGGAAAATCCCGGCCTGAAAACCCGCTGCCAGTCAGGGTCAGCACTACCAGCTAGCTGGACCAATGGTACCTGACTCGGTAAGGCAGCTTTCGATGTTCCTATGTTTCCCCAGTCCTCTCTCTCCCCTTAGGAACGTGCCAGATAATTCCAACTAGGTTGCTGACTGGCCAATGCAGTGCTCTTGCTGGAGAGAGTCTGGGGGGCTGTGGTGCGAGAATGGTACAATTGCGTATAATTTGCTGGGTTCTGGGTTCGAATTGCCTGTTTGGTCGCAGGATATGTATATTTTAATGTCTTTTAATGACGTTTCGCTCAATGTCTTCCGGTTCCCCTCACTCGCCCCCCCCCTATTAACTATCGCAATGGACTGAGGGTGCTCCGTTTATTTGAAATTCCACAGAATCCACAGACATCGTATTTTTAACTCGTCATACATGCAAAAGAAGTGCTATTTTAAGGAAGGGGGGCAATATCGACTAAGTCTGCAAAACAAAACAACCCCCAACACCCTCCTAACCAGCTTCTAATGAAATCATTGAGAAATAATAAAGAATTCGCCATGAAAGTTTATTTTTTAAAAAAAAATCCCTTTGTAATGTGTAAATGTTATAGTCCAATGCTATCTCCCCCCCTCAAAAAAAAAGTACAGTGAGATCCTAAAACTGTTTACGCAGAAGTAAGCTCTCCCCCCGCCCCCAGTTCAATAGAATTTCCCTAATAAAATGTTATTACAATAGACTCTCTTTTGGGATGATATATTTTGGGAATAAAAAGGGTGTGTGTGTGTGTGAAGAAATAAAAAAACCCTTACTCATGAAAGCAAATTCTTCTCAGCAACTAGCTGAGTATCCCCTCCCCTCCCTATTTATAACTCATTTCAGCATGGTTGCTTTTTTTAAGGGCATAAATATGATATTTCAAGATTTGATTGTCAAAGCGTCTTTTTGCACTCAAGGTCTGTCTATACATACAGGGCCTCCCACAGTTCAGGCAGAACGAAAGCAAATCTTCAAGGGGGGGGGAGTCACTCCATTTGGTTCCATTTCTTAAGTCTCCCGGATTTCCCAAGAAATATTGGGGGGGGGGAGGCGGCTTGCAGGCCAAGAAGTTCCACTGATTTCAAGGAGATTTACCCTCCAAGTAAGTGGGGCTAGGATTGCAGCCTTAATTTCATAATTTAATGTCTTCTGAATAAAGAGGGGGGAGCTAGGAGCCAGTGTGATGGAGCTGGAGAGAGGAGAAAGCAAGCCAATAAACAGCTCACAAGAACATACTTAGAAACATAAGAGAGACCTATCTTTCGGAGGAAACCCTACATTTTCTTGAAGGTTAGAATGGCTGCAATCCCAAACACACTTACTTGGGAGTAAGCCCCAGCGACTTCAAAGATACCAAGCCTCGACTTGACTCCCACTAGGAATATGGTATCATAATTAATAATACACATTGTTTTTGAACACTTTTTGAACATTCTCTAGGTCTGAAACTTTAGAGGCGCCGCTGCCAGTCAGTGTAGGCAATACAGAGAGAGGCCAGTGGTCCGACTCAGGTTGGCAGCTTCCTAGGTTGTTCCAATGTTTAGGTGAGGGTGCATAGTTCTTCCGGAGAGGGAAACCCCTCTGCACTGGAGTCCCTAAATTGATGTCACTCCGTTTTAACCTCTTCTCTTCTTGGGTGTCTTTCTCTGCTGGTGGCTTTTGCCTGAGACCAAGTTCGCGTGGGCAGTGGGCAGTCCACTCCGTGGGCAGTCCACTCCGGCGCCCTGGGAAGCTCCGGTGATGTCGAGTTTGGCTCTTTCTTGCCCCATCGCTCCGCAGTCCAACGACGGAGCATTCGTTTGTTTGACAGGTCCGTCCGTGGCTATTCTCCAGAGGGGAAAGCCGGTTTGTGGGCCCGGGACGGGAGACGGAACTGGAGAACTCTGCATTGTGCGCTTGTTGTAGCAAAAGACACTTTTTGTGGTGCCGAGGTCGGGGAAAGCGCCAGGCAGGCCTAGCGGAAAGAAACCGTTGCAATCTCTAGACACTCCAAGATGCTGACCGATATTTTTGCCTTCTGCAAGTTATGCTTGGAATGGGGGGGGGGGGGAGTCTAAAAGCAGGGGCCCCCATTTAGGGAAAAGACAGTCTCTTCATCCCTCCATCAAACTCTCTGAGGCCTCACAAACACCGATTATCTGGTTAGTCTGAGATAGAAACAAAGAACTATGTAACACATTGATGGAAGACAAATATATATATATATACCCTGACATATTATATTATAACGCTGTTTCAGAATCGCCGGATATTAGTATCAAACTGGATGTCCACTACCTTGAAATGCTAGGCCCCAACGAAAGCCAGTGTTGCCTAGTGGTTAGAGTACATAGCCAAACCAACGAGAGCTGGGTTCAAGTATTCCGTCGTGAAGCACGCTGGGTGACTCGTTGCCCTTCTCTCAGCCTGGTCTACCTATCAAGGCTGTTGTGAAGATAATAGGCGGAGAGACCATATG
Source organism: Plestiodon gilberti rubricaudatus (assembly GCA_026170595.1). Classification (NCBI taxonomy): domain Eukaryota; kingdom Metazoa; phylum Chordata; class Lepidosauria; order Squamata; family Scincidae; genus Plestiodon; species Plestiodon gilberti. The sequence goes on from JANXHW010000013.1 coordinate 23,742,688, forward strand.
CATCGCTCTGACGCGGAAGGACAGGATGACGAAAGGTTCAGACTGGCCTAGACACACGCAAGCACTGAAATCAACTAAAAAGGTGGAATAAAATTCGTCAGCCGCCGAGTCAAAGAACAGACCTGCGTGAAAGCCACGATTTTAGCGAGGAAAATCAAGACGTCCTCCGCCGGCTGGACTACAACCGACTCCTGGAGCTGTGACTCTTTCCAGTGACTCTTTCCCAATGTCTCTTCCTCCTCCTCGTCAGGAGTCTCTTAATGGAAAGCACTTCAGCTTCAAAAAAGAGTATTGACAACTTAATTTGTAAGGCTGTAATGAAATATTTCCTTCACCTCCGCGGCTGGGGGCTTCTTCTCTCCCTGCCATTGCTCAGCTGTGTGGGAATTCCCAATTTGCGTTTCTAACGAGGGAAGGAGAACAAAGAGGAAAATATATATAACCACAGACGCGACTCCCTAAACGCCAGGATTATTTTTTTTTTTTTGGGGGGGGGGGGAATTACTTTGGAAGACCGAAATCACTTGCTATGGGGTGTTGGGTGGTTATTGATACAATCCTCCTAGTTATATGGAACATTGATTTTTTTAAAAAAAAAGCTCACCTTTCTCCTTGCTTAGAAACTGACCGATATGGCAACTATTAAGTTCCGGAGCAGGGTCTACAAACCGGGGTTGTTACTGCGTGGTAACAGGGAGGTAACGTTGAAAAATTGTCTCTGGGTCTCCGGGTATGTAATAATTGTCTTTCAAAGGCATATGGTTGGTTCAATGCGATGTATAGCTCAAAGATGCCCGGGGAATCGTTCCCCGCCCCTGAGTCACACACAAGTAGAAGTGCCAGCTTATTTAAATGCCTTCTTTCTCCCAATTATTCAAAGCCGTGTAGCGAGTGAGGTAAAACGTGCATGGTTTATTTTAAAATCTGAGGCATACGCAAACTCAGACATCTCTCTCTCTCTCTCTCACACACACACACACACACACACACACACACACACACACACACACACACACGATAGCTTTGTTTTCTTTTTTAAAAAATGAAACGGATGTCATTTTTTGTCTATTATACATGCCAAGCAAACAAACGAAAATACCTTGCCTTGAAAGTGCCAAGTGAAACATTTTCAAAGAAATAAGTTAATTGCTGATCATGATTTTTCCGCTTGCTACTACAGTTTCATAAAAATGAGGGCCCCCTGACTCCCTCCATCCTCAGCGAAAAAAACAAATAAAGCTCTCTTTGGGGTTATCCAGATTACAAACCCGTCGGGGTAGGGGGAGCGATCTTCTCGTTCTGTGTAGAGCACCATTTACACTGATGAACAGTGTACAACATTATTATTAATAATACATAATAATAATATGAATAATGCATCTTAGAAATAAAAAGGGGAGTTCGGGGGAGGGCCAAACAAGACGGGGATCCTGCTGTAGTCACGACTCGGCCAACCAGACAGAACAGAAGTAGCCTGTGTGGCAACAAACGGTCCCTCACGTCCCCCCCAGCCCCCACCCCTCGCAGGGTAGAATTATTCTGCCCCCATTTCACAGGGGTTAAAGAGTCATCCACGCGATATTTAATGATTTGATTGTCAAAGCGTTTCTTTTGTACAGTGAAATTAAATATTACAGTGAGGCATTAAATAGTTTCAAGTGAATCATCAAAGCAAAAAAAACAAACAAACCATCCATTCCCCCCCCCCTTTTGTTTTTCCAAATCAGCCATTAAAATTTTGGATCTTGGCGTTCCCCCCTAGCATGTTTTTCTCTCTCTTCTCTGTTTATTTTCTTCCTCTCTCTCTCTCTCTCTCTCTCTCTCTTTTAAAACGGATGAGGTAGAAACACAGAATAACTTATTGCAAACAATGCGATGGGATTTTGCTGCTGAATAAGGGACGGGACGGGGTGAGAAAGCGGAAGCAGGCGAGATGATGCGGGGGTGATGATGGCGAAGAGGGGGGTGCCCTTTAGCGAGAGGCAGACTTAAGCCCCGCGTTGCCTTTTATGCAGAAGCAAAGAATATAAAGCCACGGGGTGGATACTGCCGACCCGGGAGAGGAAAACCCCGTTGCTAGTTGCTGGAACCGGGCAGGGAGGGGGGGGCAGGTTGGTCCTGTTTTTCCGTTTTCAAGCGTCGCTAATTCTGCGTTCTTTTGACATACGGGACGGTCCGCCCAAAGTCTCTCTGTTGTTGTTTTGCTTTTTAATAAAACAGAACCCAAACAAAAAACCAGAACGAAGACAAAACAAACCCAACCCCCCCCCCAAAAAAAGACCCGACTGTTTCACTCACCAGCAATATGGTACAGTAGCGTGTGTGTGTGTGTGTGTGTGTGTGTGTGTGTGTGTGTGTGTGTGTGTGTGTTTCCCCCCCCCCCTTGTACTGTTCTTTTATTTAGAAAAGAAGAGTCTGTATATTATTGGTTGTTTGTTGGTTTCCTCTCGGAACGGTGCTAAAGTTCTTTCTTTCTCCGGCCACAGGATCATCCCAGTTCGGGGTTAGAGAGGAGAGAGAAGCCTCTGCTGCCTGCCTGGAGGGTTTCGACGCTGTCGGGGTGTTTCTGCTCCGCGTCTCACCCCCCACCCCCACCCCCGTGGTCCTCTTTCTCTCCCCCCCGCCCCCTCTTTAATACGCCGCGGAAAATTTCATGCGCTTCTGTTTCTGTCTCTGGTTGCAAAACCAGACCCGCACCACGTTCTTCTTGAGGTCCAGTTTTTCCGCGATGGCGGCGATTTTCTCCGAGGAGGGCCGCGGCTGGACGGCAAAGTACGCCTCGAGCGAGCGCTTCTCGGGCGCCGCGATGGAGGTGCGCTTGCGCTTCTTGTCGCCCGTCGAGTAGACCTCGGGCTTGGCCAGCTTCTCGCGCTGCGCCCGCTCCGCCTCCTCCAGCCAGGCCTCCAGGATGGGCTTCAGGGCCACCATGTTGTTGTGCGAGAGCGTCAGCGACTCGAAGCGGCAGATGGTGCTCTGGCTGAGGCAGCCCACGCCGGGGATCTTCAGGTTGGCCAGCGCCGAGCCCACGTCGGCCTGCGTCACGCCCAGCTTGATGCGACGCTGCTTGAAGCGCTCGGCGAAGGACTCCAGCTCCCGCGGGTCCGTCTCGGTCTCCGGGCCGGCCAGGACCGTGTGCGAGGCCAGGCCGTGCGGCGGGTGGTGCCCCATGCCCATGGGGGGCTGGCCGTGCGCCGGGTGGCCCATGGCGTTGAGGGCCGCCGGCGGGAGGTGCGCCGCGTGCGGGTGCGGGTGGGCGGGCGCGGCGCCCACGTCCGGCAGCGGCAGGGCCGAGGCGAGGTGCTCCAGCAGGTCGCCGTCCAGGCCCGGGGCCGACTGGTGGTGCGCGTGGGGGTGGTGGTGCGCGTGGCCGCTCAGCACCGACGGGTGGTGCAGGTGCACCGTGGACGAGGTGGGCGTGCAGGCCACCGAGACGCTGCTCATGGTGTGGTAGGTGGCGTCGGGCTTGAAGGGGTGGCTCTTCTGCGACACGATGTCCACAGCCGCCAGCGCCTCGGCCCCGCGGAGCAAAGTTTCATCCAAGCCGGCGAAGAAGTTGCTCTGAAGCTGCAGGGGGGTGGGGGGAGAGAGGGGGGCACACGGCTCAGAGGGTGGGAAGCGCCGCTTTGGAGGGGCCCGGGAGTACGGAACCACCGCGGACTAAGCCAGAGGAGCCCTCCCCCCTCCCGTCGGCGGCCCCCATCTCGGGGACCTTGCCCCCGACGACCATTTCTTTGGCTCCAATTTTGGAGCCAGGAGGGGGCAGAGACCTGCAGCAGCATCCATCGGACCCTCACGTCCCTTCCTCGGTATTTTCCAGACTTTGCCCAACTCTTTGAGGCCAACCCCCTCCCCAAACACTTCCCCATCTTCTTCCTCCTCTCCGGATCCATACACTAGTCCTGGGAAGCTTCCCCCGCACCGCGGGCTACGAGGGTGCTGTCCCGTCGGAAAACGGGCTCAGTGAGCGGAATTGCGGAGAGACTCACCGACCCCACCGTCCTGCGGCTATAGATACCAGTAGCCATTCGCCACCGCCCCGCTCACACACACATCTCTCTTCTGTGCCCCCCGCCGCCGCCGCCGCCCCCTTCACGTCGGATGCCCCTCTCACCTGCGGGGCGGGCAAGCAAGCTCTCCGGATCGCCTCCGAACTGGAGTGCAGGTGGGTGTACTTGGGCTCGTGCAGAATGGGGTGCATGCTGAACGCCTGCTTGCTGTTCATGGACATCATGGTGGCGGCGGCGGCGAGCGGGAGACGCGCAGGTGCCGCTCCAGCCCGACTCGCCGTATTGTCTCTGCTGGGCGCTCCAGCACTATCAATGACATTATAGAGCCGCCCAGGCCACGCCCGTCCGGCGGGACGCCGTCTCATTGGCTGCGCTGCCAGGACACGCCCCGCCCACTCCGCCAGAACGGCAGGTGGACGGACGGGGTGGTCCTCTTGTCTGCCCTGCGAGGGAGGCGCTTTCCCGGCGCGTAAAAGGAGAGAGAGCGAAGCTGCTGCACATCCACCAAGCGTAGCGCCAGTCCCAGGCAGCTCCAAACTCCTTGCAAGAATAATAAGCCAAACGGGTGGGAAGCAAGCAGGGCAGTTGAGAAAGTCTCCGAAAGTTAAGAGCATGGGGGGGGGGATATAATAAAAAAGCCTCCCTCGGGGATACGTAGAAGGGTTCTTCTCACTCCCAAAATGCATCTCCAGGTCCTCTCTCCTATGACGTATGCAGTGCGAATTAGAAAACTCGGGTTTGTGACTTCAGTTGGCCTGTTCCTTTACCATATGTTTAGTGACCTTATGTGTGTAACCCACCCACCCCAAAAAAATTGTTTTCCCCACCACTTGCCCTCCCCTGATTAATCATGCCAGTTTCTCCAGGTACAGTGGACAAACGTTTTGTCTGTGGACAATTGCTTGCAAGGAATGGTTCATACTGGAGACGTTGCTAAATGGAAAGGGGGGCAGGAGGGACGGGAGGAAAAGCTGGGTACACGTGCACGCACGCAAGAATCACGTGGCGGTTTCTGCTTTTCCCGTTGTCCACAGAGCAGAAAGTGAACTGAGTTTTCTTGCCCCAACTCATTCTTTGTAAAAAGCCTGTGTACATTTTTGGGGAGGGCTAGCTAGCCAAATGCTATTTCCGGTCATTTTTTTAGTTAATATAAAAGGTAAAGGTGACCCCTGACAATTAAGTCCAGTCGTGTCCGACTCTAGGGTGTGGTGCTCATCCCCATTTCAAAGCCGAACAGCCAGCGTTGTCCGACTCTCCTTGCTGCAGCGCGTAGCATGCGGCTGGAACACGGAGCGCTCTACTCGCATTGACATGCTTTGGAACTGCTAGGTGCAGCTCACCCCATCGCGGATTCGAACTGCTGACCTTTCGATCGACAGCTCATGGTTCAGCGGTTTAACCCACTGCGCCACCCGCTGCCCTTAAAAATATTTTTTTAAAAAACTTGGATGGTTTTGAGATTTAAAGTGGATGGCAGCTATGGGTCTCACATGAAATGCATCAAGTTATTCAGCCCCCTGCAGGGCCCACAAATTTCAGTGGGTTTGGGGGCACACCTGTGTCTGCAGATGTTTGTACGGATTGTAGATAGTATAACTGCGAAGAACCTGCAGAGAAAATAAAATCTGGGAAGAATGTTGAACTTTAGACGTGATTAATGATAATAATTAGCAATGAAATCTAGGAATTGGCCGTTTGACCTCTTTTTTTGACCCTCCCCAGTGGTCATTGCCAGAACCCGCCCCATTTACGAAGCCCATCATGCCAAAAATGGATCCATGCATGTTACCACCTGTATAACGTTTGCAAGCCTCTGACAATACAATCCTTTGCACGTTTACTCAGAAGTAAGTCCCATTGTGTTCAGTGGGGCTTACACCCAGAAAAATAGGTATAGGGTTTCAGCTTTAGTTATGTGCCAGTCCATAGGCATGGCAGGTGTTTCCCTGTACCTGTGATCTCTTATATGCAAACTCGACACATGCGCTCATAGGGTAAGAGATTTTTCAATGTGGTACTGACTGCATGGGACGTCTCTATGGAAATTTAGAAGTAGGTTTTCTCTGTGCCAGGTGCAGGGGAGTGACAACGGGAAACAGGTTATCTTGTTGGCTGTGTGCTGCTCCCTGAGGCATCTGGTGGGGCCACTGTGTGATACAGGAAGCTGGACTAGATGGGCCTTTGGCCTGATCCAGCAGGGCTCTTCTTATGTTCTTGTGTTATGTAAAGTGCTTTTTTCCCCTCTCTCACACAGCCAAATGCACATCCTTTCGAGACCAGAGTTCAATGCTCGAGTACATGCTTTGTATGCAGGCGATTCCAGGCACAGCCCCTGGCATTTCACATGAAATGAACCTCCGAGCGCAAAGCAGGGAAAGACTTCTTGTCTGCCCAAAGCCAGTCCGAGTCGAGACTGGCCACAGGACTAGACGGACCAACCTTCTGACTCTAAGGCACTTCATCTGGTCGACCTTATGTTTAAACTGGTCTTCATTCTTGCAGACCTGGTGTGGACGTGGTGTAGTGGCAGCAAAGAGAGAGACTGAATCCAGGCTTCTCCTTTGCCACGAACACCATTGGTTGTGTCCCCGGCAAGCCAACTCCCTCCCAGCCTCAGCTGCAATCTTGGAATAATCATACTTACCCAACAGGGTTGTTGTTGCAAGGGTTACAGCAGAATAATGCATGCGAAATGTTTTGCATGTTCAGAAAGCAATAGAGAGAGATACTCAGTGGTTGTAGTACGGAGGATTTGGTTGTTTGGAGCTTGTTTTGTCCGTTTGCATGGTAAGAGAAGTGTGAGCAAATTTGGCTCCAAGTCTGCTTCTTGGAAGCTGCACTGTTTTGTTAAAAAGAGCCAGTTGGAGGGGAGAGGTCACATCCATGAGATCAACAGAGTCCTCAAGTCAAGTCCCAAGTCTTTGCCCCCAGGTCCCGAGTTGGGTTGCGAGTCCTTATCTATTTAATGGGGGAAACGGGTTTAAACCTGAATAAAATTGGACTTGTCGTAAAAGGCTCCAAGTCTCGAGTCGAGTCTTTTGAGTTTTTTTACAATCACCGAGTCAAGTCCGAGTCGAGTCTTTTGAGTCTTTTACAGTCACCGAGTCAAGTCCGAGTCGAGTCATTGACACGACTTGAATCTGACTCGAATCTGAGTCAGTCGACTCAAGTCTACATCACTGCAGCTCACACTGGCATCCATTTGATGCCACCCTCATCCCTCTGGCATCGTTATGCCAGACTGGCATCCACCCACCCTCATCCACTGGCACCCTCATTTGATCCTCACAACCGCCCTCTGAGGTAGGTTAGTTTGAGAGCTGGTGCCGGGCACAAGGTCACCTGGTGCACTTCATGGCGGTGGGGGGGGGTGCGGATTGAACCCTGGTCTCTCTGTTGCTAGTCCAGTGCTCTAACCATTGCACCATGCAGCTGGCAAGACCTGTGATTGCCGGTGCTGCTGTTCTGTCGTCAGATTGGGCCCTTGCTTGAGGCGGCTTGAGGAGCTATTTCATCCAGTGAGTTGCAAGGAAGAGGCAAAGTCTTCCAACCAGTCCATCTCCAGGGAAAGCAAGCCCCCCCCCCCCAAGGCAATGCTTATGATAAGGAGACCCATGGAAGTAAGAGATTAATCAGGACTGTAAAAACCTTTATTAAAAAAAACACCCTGCTTTGCTTTAAGCGAACGGAGAACGCTTAATTAAAAAGTGCCGTTGCCCACGGAAGGGGCCAGGAGGGAATATAGCAGCCAGGGTGAAGGCTTCTTCTTCCCTTGGCACTCATCCTGCTCAAAATTTAAATGGACAATTTGGTGAGTTTCTGGAGTGAGTGCCGCTACTTCCATTAAGAAATGGGAATCTTTTAACGGGTCACCCAGGCAGCAAAATGCGCCCCCCTGCCCCCCCCCCCCGCCATCTCCTGCATTAGAGGAGGCTTCAGTCCCTACCACTCCGACTTTCTGTGGAGGAGAAGAGAGTGCGAGAATTTTTAAAAAAAAAAAAAGAAAAAGAAATTACAGATGGGGCAAAGTGTGTCTGTACTTTTTAATACTGAATTATTTACCATAAGTAAAATCGTGTGTGTCAATTGTGAAAAGAGTCCAATTTGTTTGATTTACATGGCGGGGGGGGGGTTGCCCTCGGGTAGGGGGTGTTTAACTAGCTCCTCTAATGTAATTGCCTTTGGCGGCCCTCTAAATATTTGATAGGCTGCCTGTGCAAAAAGTGAGACCGCTCCGTCTGATCTGTGCCTGCAGCCCGTCCTGCATCGAGAGCGGATTGGCAGGGGCAGAACCTCCCTTGATTGGGTGAAGCAGCCCGAAAAACCCACCCAGGCAATCAAAGAACCAGCTTCCCTGGCCGTACTTCGAGATGGCCGAATGCCGGGAAAATAATCCACCGTTTTCCGTGGGGATGTCTAATTGACTCCTGGAGCCGAACCGTGGAACCCAAGGGGTTCGAACAGAGATATTGCACATGTAGGAAGTTGGGCCAAAAATAAATTTAGAATTCCGTGTTGAATTTGGAAGAATTCTGTTTTTGGAATTTGACTTAGAGGCATACATTTAAAAAAACAACAACATCTGAAATGCTGTTGAGGAAATGGAAGGCATTAATGTTCAGTATCATGTGCCAAATTCAGTGCTTTGATAACCTTTTTATAAACAAAAAAACAAAATCCAGAAGCACCAGCAATTATTGCTCAGGGGAGAGCCAACAATCTCTTCAAAGGAAGCTCTCAGCCACTCCAACTTTCTTTCCAAACTGGCAAAGCTAAAATGTTGTCCAGTCTGGGAACTGCCAGAACCAACCAAGGCCTCCTGGCATGGTGTCCCAATTGCTGCCGCCACCCTTACCCAAAAGCTTGCCAGCTGCTGCCTCGGCCACCCCTCCTCCCACGTCCTGGATTTGAAAAGGAGGAGGTGTCTCTGACACTCTCTTCTCCTCCACACTTCCTCTTGTGCTCTGTTCCCCAGTTCCTTTTCAAATCCAGGCAGCAGTAGAGACGGCAGCTGGCATGATGATGATGATGATGATGATGATGATGATGATGATGATGATGATGACGGCACCTAAAATTGCTAAGTGGCATTGAAACATTGCACATCGTGATTGCTATTAGCGTTGTCTATGTACAGTACAGTTCATCATCACACAGAATGAAAGGACAAGTCTCTGCCCCAAGGTGTTTACAGTCTCAAATGAGACAGAGAGAGAGAGAGAGAGAGAGAGAGAGAGAGAGAGAGAGAGAGAGTTATCCAATACAGGTGTCCCCCACTTAACGACGGGGATACGTTCTGAAATCCCCGTTGTAAAGAGAAGCCATCATTAAGAGGGTCTTGCTGTGCTTTGAAGTTTAGCACTGTGCTTAAAGCCCCAGTGCTGAACTTCAAAGCCCTTAAAGGTGGTAAAGGTAAAGGTGACCCCTGACAATTAAGTCCAGTCGTGTCCGACTCTAGGGTGCGGTGCTCATCCCCATTTCAAAGCCGAAGAGCCAGTGTTGTCCGAAGACGCCTCCATGGTCATGTGGCCGGCATGACTCTTCTTGCCGCAGCGCGTAGCATGCGGCTGGAACACGGAGCGCTGTTTACCTTCCCGCAAGCGGTACCTATTTATCTACTTGCATTAACGTGCTTTGGAACTGCTAGGTTGGCAGGAGCTGGCCAAGCAACAAGAGCTCACCCCGTCGCGGATTCGAACTGCCGACCTTTCGATCGACAGCTCATGGTTCAGCGGTTTAACCCACTGCGCCACCCTTATCTAAAGCCAAAAAGCTGATACGCAGGGGCTTTAAAAAGACGCGTCTTTTAAAATCTTTTGCTCTTTTTTACTGGGGACCTCCGTCATATATCCGGATAGTCATTAAGCGATCCGTCATTAAGCAGGGGACACCTGTATTTCCTTCGGTATTTCAAAAGGGCATTGACGCCGAGGGCTTGATGATCACATGCAACTCCACTTTAATGCAGTCAATTAATCGATGGATTAATAATTGGTTAAAAGACAGATTTGTTCATCTGTTAAAATGATTGCCCTGAACTCTATAACAGGAAAGAGCTTCTCTGCTTAAATACGTTGCAGCCGGACTCTTTGTGTGTGAACCTTCTTGTTTGATGCAAGTCACTTTGCCAGTGATGATAAGAAAATGGAAATCAATATGGAATGGAAATGGATGGTAGCCCCTCCATCCTGGGGGCTGCCCCCGAGTCTTCCTGAAACAGGCAGGTGTCGTAGCAGATTCCGGGTGCATTGAAAAGTAACTCAGCGGGAAGGGAGGTTCTACAGTGAGCAGCAGGGACACGCTTGGATGTCCATCGTCACTGGTCAAGTTATTTATCACCATTTGCCGTGACAGTGACTGGCTCTGGACATCTGCAACCTGCAAGAATCTGTGGTATTGATCCAGAGAGAGAGAGAGAGAGAGAGAGAGAGAGAGAGAGAGAGAGAGAGAGAGAGAGAGAGAGAGAGAGAGAGAGAGAGCGAGAGCAATTACAAGCTGTCAAGGTGGGAAGCTGTCTAGGCCTGATGAGAACTTTGGAGTCTCCTTTTGTATTTGGTGGGGCGAGCAGGAAACCAGGACCCCAGACATAGCATGGAATTCTGGCAAGAGCCCAGCATGGGGAAGGTTCCCTCTGAACATGGGGAAGGGGTACAGAGGAAGCTGTTTTTTGTTTTTTTTTTAAATGAAGTCTGACCATTGATCCACTGAGATCAGTAGGCTAGATCAGGGGTGGGGAATGTTTTTGGGGTGGGGGGCCATGGGGAAAATTGGCTGCAGGCCGGCCGTAAGGCCGCCCGAAATTTTTGGGGCCCCCACCGCAAATTTGACCCCCCCGGCGAATTTACAGCACCCACCCACCGCTCACTTTGCGCAGAGCGTCACCTCGGCGCCTCCTCCTTTTAAAATTGGCCTTCCTGGACCTGCGCAGAGCGCAGCTGAGGCCAAGATTGCCCTCTTGGCCGGCATCGCGCTCTGCGCAGGTCCAGGAAGGCCGATTTTACAAGGAAGCGGCGCGGGAAGACGGCGGCAGCGGCGGGCGGTGGCGGAGCCTCCGGTCGCGGGCCGGATCAGGCCGGTCCAGTGCGGGCCAGACCGGATCGTCCCGCGGTCAGGTCCGGCCCATGGGCCGGAGGCTCCCCACCCCTGGCCTAGGTGCTGACTGGCAGTGGCTGTCCCAGATTTCAGTTTTTCCTAACCCAACCTGGAGAGAGGGTCGGCCCACTCATGAGGCCTACTGAGGAAGGAGCATCAGGTAGCAGATTGTTGGGAGCACCCATCTCTATCCTCCTGCTTGCCTCCACTGCTCCTCTTCCACTTCCGGAACTGGGAAAAGGACACGGGGGACTGAGAGGAAGAGGAAATGTGGAGGGGAGGGGAGGGAAGTGCTGAGCTAGAGCATTGGCGACTGGGAGGAGGAGAGGCTCCTACGGCCCCCCCATGGGGGGGCTGTTGGAAATAAGCAGCTTTCGTGCGGGACACTGGGGGGCAGTGTGTGTTATCTGGTCACCTGAAAGACCTCTCTGTGATCCCTGGAAGGGGCGTGGCCTCTTGACCCCATTTCCTCCTTCCCCTTCCTAGCCTCGTTTTTTCTTCTTGTGACTACCAACTGGGTAAGACGTGGCATGGCTGGGCTCCCTGTCCAGCGGCCATCTTACCTGCTTACCTCATGCAGAGGGGCTCCAGCTATAGGGGGGCTCCATCCTTAAGTTAGAGTAACCTCTGGTCATAACCAGATGCTGTACATATGAACTGAACCATGAGTAAACTTTCTTTTTATAACCTTTACCAGCCTCTGCCTCCGTGTCTCTTTTACTGATAGCAATCTAGCCTGGGTGTTTGGGATAATTCGTTTTTACCATAGGAGAAGGGTCTTACGCTATTGCTCTGCTACTGAAACCCTCCATGCTCCAAGAGGGGCCACCGATGCGACCCCCTACGTGACGCCACAAGCCCCACCCCCAGGGTGTGATGTCATTTTCGCACGACGATAACGCCGAATTGCTGCGGTTCAGCGTGAAAACCCGCGCCACTTTTGGGGGCTTTTTGGAGCCAAACGGCTCCAGGGCAGGAGGGAGGGCTGATCTCACGGCCGACGGCCAGCGGAAAAGATGTCAAGAGCGGTGGAGGGGGTGACCCGGCGGAAGTACACACACCCTCGCCGCATGACACCCCGCTGCCCTGGGGCCCCCCGCCCCCTAACGACGCCTCTGGGCAGATCATCGGGAAAGAGGGGGGCAGCATTTGGCATGCTGCTTCAGGCGTGAGGCGGTCTTGGGCCAGCCCTGTGTGGAGATGCTGCTGTGGACTAAACTGGGCTCCTTCTGCATGGAAAGCAGGTGCTCTTCGCTCAGCTACAGCCCCATCAAAACAACTGTTTTGTTCTGGAGCAGCTGTTACGGGAAGCAATTGAAGTCAATGCCCTACATACCCTTCTTAGACCTATTCAAAATCACCTTCTGGGGAGAGAGTGGAAGTGCAGTGGTTAGCCACACGTTCTATACTGATGTGCCCCCCCCCCGCACACACACACACACACACACACACACACACACACACACACACACACACACTTTGATGTCTAAATCAGGCCTAAATAGGTGCCCCTGAATTCCCTGCCTTCAATATTTGTCTGCAGAGAGTCGAGCCGAATACACAGAGGGTTCCTTCCTCACCCACAAATGCAGAAATGGTCAGCATGGAAGTGGAAGAACCTCCCTCCCCCTGCACAGCCTTCTGCAGACCAGTGCGGAAGGGGAGGATGCCCAGGATCACAGCCAGCCAGTCGATGAATTGGTGCTGGGCCCTTTCTAACTGGACTGTGCCTGAGCATGGCTTCCATCCTGCATTGCTTTCCCACACAAACCTGGCTATTTTCTACACCCACCACAAAAGACTCGGAAAGGGCAGGATGGCAGAAATACAGCTCGGCCCCCATATCCACAGATTCGCTATCCATGGTTTCAGTTATTCACGGATCATGGGGACCCCCCCCCCCCAGGCTTTTACTTTTTTCCCCAGTAAGCTTCGTTTCTTCCTTAAACAAACAGGAGAAGTAGAAGGAGACTAAGTCCTAGAGAGGCTCTGCAACCTTGCAGAGCCTCTCTAGGACTTAGTCTCATGCTACTTGTCTGCAATGGAGGCTGCTTCTCTGTTTGATTTAAGGAAGAAACAAAGCTTGCTGAAAGAAAAATAAGAGCTGGGGGGGGGGAACGCCTGCCCGTAGGGGAGGCAGAGCGGGGGGCCCTCAGGAAGCCATGGAGGGGGTGTTCGCTCCTATCCACGGTTTCAAGTATCCACGGAGGGGCCTGGAACATATCCCCAGTGGATCTGGGGGGGGGGGGAGTACCGTAGCTGGGTTGGACATGTGGGGCAGCTTGCTATGGAGCCGCTCGATGGAAAATGACTTCCCTGCACCCTCTCCGAAGTTCTCCTCCTCTTGGAGTGTCTTGGACCGGCTGTCTGGAGAGGGCGCTTTCAGCCTTTGCCTCCCTATCTGGATCCAACCTCTGTGGCTGCGTCTGATGCCAGAGACGGATTGTCTCCAAGCATCTCCGGGCCACAGCAGTGACACCTCAGCACAGCTCAGCAGCTGATGGTGGTGCTGGGAGAGCCCAACTATCACGTGGGCCGAATAAAGAGTTTCTGCAGGCCACTTCCTGGCCGTATGTTTGACAGCCCTGCCCTAAAGCCTCCCCCCGGGGGGGGGGGGGCATTATTAGGCCCTGGCAGAGCCATTGCTCTCTCTCTCTCTCTCTCTCTCTCTCTCTCTCTCTCTCTCTCTCTCTCTCTCTCTCTCTCTCTCTCTCTCCTAAGCACATAGAAGACTGAAGCAAACGAGAGATCTGTCTTGAGAATGGCTCCCCTGCGCATTGGCAGACCACGGGAGGAGGGGTGCTGTGTTCCAATCTCTGCCTGAGAGTGGAGCCAAATCTCAAGTGTCTCTGTGGCAGCCCCTGCAGCCCCCGCCGCCATTCAGCTGTGGCAGCCCCTGCAGCCAAAGAGGGCCATGTGGAGGGTTTTTCTGCCGTGTCCCTGGAATCCCCTTTGGGCCATAATTTCAGACCTGCGGAATTCCTAGAAGACAGGCAAAGGCTTGGGCAGTAAATATTTAATATGGAGAACACCCCCTTCTCTCTCTCTCTCTCTCTCTCTCTCTCTCTCTCTCTCTCTCTCTCTCTCTCTCTCTCTCTCTCTCTCTCTCTCTCTCTCTCTGCCTCATGCATATTAATGCTCTCAAAGCATCGTCTTTCTGCAAGCAGCAATGGGCTCCTCCTCCGCTTCCTCTCCTGCTGCTCAAAGACGGAGACCTTGAAGGATTGGATGGGAAGAAGAAGCCACCGCTTGGGAACGGCACAGGCCGTCTCAATGGAGCAGCCAAGCCTGGCAGGACGCAGCAAAGCAGGCAATCAGGATTGGGGGTGGGGAAGGAGGTGGAGGACTCCAAGGGTCCTCCTTTACTCTCCAAGCGTTGAGGGCCAGGAGTGGGAAGCACAGCAGGAAGGTCGGTGGCCCTTGAGGGCCCCTGGAGAAGAGATCAGTGCTGCAGGATGGAGATTGCAGGCTGAAGCCTCACCCCTGGTTTGCTGTTTCGAGGTGCTGTTCAAGGTGCTGGTTGTGACCTTTGAAATCCTATATAGTTTGGGCCCAGCGTCCTTAGGGACCACCTATTGCCACTGGATTCTTGTTTGTTTGTTTACAGTATTTTTACCCCGCCTTTTTCCCCGAAGGGACCCAAGGCGGCTTACAAGAAACAAAAAAAAAAATACAAATACAAAAAAACATAATCACATTTTAAAAGCAATAAAGCAATAAAAACAATTAACTAGCACTAATAGATAATTACATCTAAAAACAGTAAAAGAGACCACTATTGTTACAATGAAAAAGCCAGGATGGTGTAGTGGTTTGGGAGTCGGATGTAGACCTGGAAGACCCAGGTTCAAATCCCCGCTCAGCCACGAAGCTTCCTGGGTGACCTTGGGCCAATCACTATCTCTCAGCCCCACCCTACCTCACAGGGTTGTTGTGAGGACAAAAAAAAGGAGGGGAGGAAATATGTACACCGCTCTGAGCTCCTTGGAGGAAGGGCGGTATAAAAATGTGAAAAATAAAATAAATAAAAACAAGAACATAAGAGCAGCAGCAGCAGCACACCTGTACCAGGTAGATGTTAAAAAGGCCAAAGACTCAGAAGGCTTCTCTAAACAAAAAGCTCTACTTTAGGCCTCACCGCAAAGTCTCCAAAGGAGGGACACTTTGCCCATCAAGTTATCTGGAAGAGGGCCTGCTCTGTGTGCTGCCACTTGCACAGGGGACAGGGCCTGCTCTGTGATGGCCCCCCCTTCCTCCAGGCTTTGCAATTTGCTTCTGCAGGGAGTTTGTGGGTCTCCTCCCTCTTTCCTGGCTTTTAGTGCTTGGTGGGGCAGTGGGTGTTGCTGTGGAATGGGTGGGGAGGGTGTGATGTGGTTCCTTTGCTGGGGTTGCCGTCCTGTAACTTTGTCTCCCCCCCTTTCCTCTTTGTTCTGATGTACTCTTCAGTGGTTTTAAACGTGCTTACCTTTATTTTTGTTGTTGGCCGCCTGGAGTCACGGCACGACGGTTAGGGCTGGATCCAAGATGGCATCCACGGACTTCGAAAATAGATTTCCAGGGGAGCTGGATGTATTTTTCGTTGAGCTTGCTCTGGGTGGCAGGTTGCCAGCGCAAAGTGGCGGCGCCAGGACGGGAGAAAAGAATCCACAATCCAAAGTAGGGTGATGCTTTTATTAGGGCTTACTTAAGAGTCACAAGATGGTCCGTAGAAAGCTTTCGAGTTCTCCCAAAGCCTTTAGCAGGCTAGATGTTCAGCAAAGGGGGGGGAGTATGTTCAAAGCACCTTGACGGTGTGCAGTTTGTAAAACCTAAAGATGGAGTGTAGAGGATTCTATCCCGATTTTGATCAGCCTCTGAAAGAGCGTATTGATCTTGTTTGTACAGGTGGGCCTCCATATCCACTGATTCGCTATCCGCGGTTTCAGTTATCCACGGATCGTGGGGACCCCCCCCCCCTCAGGCTTTTACTTTTTTCCCCAGTAAGCTTCATTTCTTCCTTAAACAAACAGGAGAAGCAGCCTCTGGCTGCTTATTACAGGCAAGTAGAACGAGACTAAGTCATAGAGAGGCTCTGCAAGGTTAACAGAAACCTTGCAGAGCCTCTCTAGGACTTAGTCTCGTTCTACTTGCCTGCAATGGAGGCTGCTTCTCTGTTTGTTTTAAGCTTGCTGAAAGAAAAATAAGAGCTGGGGGGGGGGCAAGCATGCCTGCCTGCAGGGGAGGCAGGGTGGGGGCCCCTCAGGAAATCATGGAGGGGGTGTTCGCTCTTATCCACGGTTTCAAGTATCCACGGAGGGGCCTGGAACATATCCCCAGCGGATCTGGGGGCCCACCTGTATTTTAAAACATTTCTATTCCTTTCCAACCCTTCAGCAGCCTGAGGCGGCTGACAATACAATAAAACAGCATGGAGCATCAAAGGAGACAGGCAGTCCAATCCAATGTAAATCCCCGCCGCACGGCAATGTAGTGGCGCAGGTGCGGGCTACACGGCATCCCACGGGAGATTTTTGGCTGCTGGAGGCCCCCTTGCCCTGGGGTAAGTCCCAGCAGCCACAACAGGTCAACTCAGATCAACGTGGACTTGCGCCAACGATATCGTTGGCGCAAGTCCACGTTGATCTGTGCAGGTGGATCACAGGCTCAGGAAGGGGCCCGGGATTCGGTGCGCGCTGCCGCCAATCTCACCGCCTCCTGGGCCCAGTCTGCCCATCCTCCACCTTGTTACCGCCCTCCATTGCTTTCCATTGAACCAGTGAGCCTCCAAGGCCTTCCTTCCGGCACACCGGCTCCCTGCAAAGGGCTTTTGCCGCAGCCTGCACGGGCAGAATGCATGTTCCGCCAGCGCAGGGGCGCAGGCCTTAGATAGGACTGAGCCGAGAAACAATACAACGGAGGTCAGCATCAACAAAACAGGAACCAGACTACATACCCCCGCTATCTATCGCCACTGCAGCCACAAAAGTCAAATGACAGGCATTGGCAAATCTTCTGCAGGCGTGTGGAGAAGGAGCCGGCCAAACCTCCAGGGGAGGGGCATTCCACAAGGTCAGCCGCCGCCGCCCCCCCTCCAGCGAGCTGGTCCTGCATCTCGTACGTGCCTGCCATGCCTCTGAAGGCAAGGGCACCCAGTGCAAGGCCTGGCTTGACAACTGGGGTATACTGGGAGGCAAACCGGGGAGGAGATGGTCCTTTCGTGCACAGGGAGGTTCAT